>JARZZO010000002.1:46163149-47588149 GCA_030544215.1 Zantedeschia hybrid cultivar | reverse complement strand
CTGCAGGATAAACATGAAGATTTAATGGAGAATTATCCAAAGGCAAACTCTTGGATAATCATGAGGATTAACCCTTGTGCTTATCCTTATTTCTATATAAGGAGGGCCAAGGGGGAGTGGTAAAAAGTTAGTTGGACGAATTTTACTCCCCAGATTCTCTCTCTCCTCTCTCTCTCTCCTTCTCTCTCTCTTGGAGTGGATCTGTCTCTCTCCGCGCATGGTGGATTTGAGATCTGGTCGGAGCACTCAAGTCGAGGAGGAAATCGCGTATGCTGCGGGAACTCGTGTGGATACCTCTAGAGATCGTGCGCGTGCACGATTACCGAGTTGGCATCATCCACGGGAGATTCGAAACCCCGCAAAGGTGAAGAACTGTTCTTCCCGCTTAGATTTTAATGTCCGTTTTACGACCCCAGCAACCGATACAATGGAATCATTTTTATTTCCGCTGCGTTCATGGCGATTCCTTACAGAGATAGCATCAGCCTTTACTTGCCTTTCCGACCTATCCTGATCTGAACCGCGGTCGTCGCCGCTCTTCAGCAATTGGTCAGGACTGGCGAGTGGTAAGGCGGGGTGAGATTGAGGTATGGCACTGCACTGGAGACGCCTTGCAGGAGGATAAAACCCTGCGAGATAGTTATACATACTCGGGAGATTACGCCCGACGGTACGCAGACCGCATGTTTCTAGATGCTCGGCAGGTGCGTCAATTCAAACCTTTCAATTCACTTGACTTTTATTCAATTTCTTCTTACTGATTGGCCTTGGTGGTGTACTTGCAACAGATGCCAGAAACCGAAGCCGTGCAGATTTTAAGGAATCAGAATGAGATTTTGGTTCTGCAGACGAGTGACTTGCTTCGCCAAATTAGAGAGTTGGTGAGAAATTTGATTTTGTATTCAAGAATGATTTTGCTTTTTTTATGCTTGTGGAATTCTTGTGATGCAGAGGGAAATGTTAGCCCGCCATGGGCCGTGCGGGGATCCTAGCGCAGGCTCATCATCTCAAGGACCAGCTGCCCCTCCTGATTGGGAGGTGAGGTTACAGGATGCCCTCTATCGTGTGGAGGCCCGGGACGTGGACTTGGCACATCAGGTGAGAGTTGTTCCATTCTTGTGTTATTTCGATTGAGCTTGCTTAACCCTAAGTTCCTTTACAGCGCTAGGAGGTGGAAGCCGCCTTGGCCAGGGCACAAGAATTGGAGAACCTCAATCATCAATTGAGAGATTAGGTGATAGGGGAGTGGACGGCTCGGGCCAGGACAAGAGAAGGATCCCATCCAGACGTGTACTGGGAGGGCAAGATAGCCGGCTTGCGAGAGGAGCTAACGAGGTCGCAAACAGAGGTGAGGGAGCTTGATTTCAAGTACCGGACCCTGTGGGACCGAGTGATGAAGAAGAGGCGAGAACGAGCCACGAGGTCTAGCGTCCATAGTCCAGGAGCTCGTCCGCCTATCCCTGCCCCATTGGTTGGCCAGGCACCTGCTGGGAGTTCTATCTTTAGGGTCCTCGACTCCTTACTTGCTGAGGATGCATGGAGGGCACTTCGACCTGCTGGCTCTTCGGGGTCCATGCGGCCGGCATCGTGTCATCACCGTGCTCGGGAGGATGACACTGAGAGTCAGATGAGACACTCCTCTCGTGATAGGAGAGATGATGAGGCGGAGGGAAGGAAGAGGGATTGAGAGCTGATACAGGGGTATGAACATTATGTTATGCTTGCATATTTCACTATTTGGATGTCCGAGCACTTCTTGTTTTGCTTTTGTTCATACCTGTTCTTCCTGCATGCACAACATTAGGGGAAACAGTTAGTAGTATCTGTTTTCGGCCCCTTACCTAAAAAGAGAGCAACTACCTTTTCCCTAGCTTTCGCATAGGGTCAAGGGGCCGTGTCCTACTAACCAGACAAAAGGAAGAGTATTGAAATTGATGTGACAAGTAAATATGCAAATGCTAGCGGATATTAACAAATGAGGTGTGTGATAAATGAAAACATATTTTTGATTCCGACCACCTAGTGACTGCCCAAACTTAGACTAGTTGAATGATGAAAGGGAAATGCACACTCAACTTCCCAGGTATCCTAAGCACACATCTAGGTTGATTTGGGCCTCTAGACTCCTCAAACTAATCTTGACCGGCTAAGACTCATACTGATGACAATACCGTCATGCCATGCTTAGGCTCCCAGTTGCTTTCGACCAGTAAGTTTGCCCAAAAAGTTTTCGAGGTAAATGATTTGCCCGATTCGGGTCTCTTTCCTTACAACCTAGAAGGTATAAGATGGAACACCTTGGAACCCCAACGGTCAACCGCGCGACGCTGACCCGGAATCAGACGCCGTCGCACCTATAGGTGACGCGCATGCATTGACCTAAGCCCGAAGTTTTGAGAGTGCTCATTGAGATTATGGTTAAGGAATTGATTCACTAGAAACACTGACATTACTCTTTAACCTATTTTGGACTCCTGTGATCATGTGAGCATATGACGATTTTTGAAAAACGAACTATTTTAAAATGATATTCGGTCTTTAGATAGCCATCTCGTGTTAAACCTTGGGGGAGAAAAAGTGAAGAAATTTTGGAGACAAACCTCACAGGAGGATCGACAAAACCGTTAAAAGATAGAGCTATGACAAAACATACTCTTTTTTTGACCTCCTAGATGCCCCTATTTTTGATTTTTCAGGCCTTTGGTAGATTTCATGGCCAGGCACGGTGACGACCAGGCTTTTTGTATGATTGCTTGAACCCCCTTTCCTTTTTTGTATTCTCTTTTCCTTTCTTGATATTTTTCGGGGTTATTTGATATTCCGCCTGCGGGGACACTGCCCTCTTCATGTGCTCTGGTCCTTTACATTTCATATTTGGGCCTATTTGAGGGGTTACATCTATCGGGTTGTTGAGGAACCGCAGTTTGTTGAGCTCGACCATTTAAGGGCGTCGATTGTCCTGATCAGTCGAGAGACGAAAAGCAAATGTTGCAGTTGACAGTTTACTAAAGACTTCGAACTCATTTTAAGAAGGTTCTCTTTGAAAAACGTGTAAAATGTGTGCATCTCATGATGATCATAGGGATCCGTATGAAAGTAAAGTAGACACGTTCAAGGTTCTGGTGGATCAAAGTCTTAATCAAACCTTAATGTTAACCCAATCTGTCATGCAACTAGACCTAGATAGGGGGTTACGTGGCAGCCACCAGATAGTTGGATTTTGTGTTTTTTTTCTAATTTTTTATTTTTATTTTCATTGAAGTATGTACATATTTACAAATATTTTTGCTGCCTTTTGGAATTTTCAATTTTTTTTGGATTTTGAATTTTTTGATTTTTTGTTTGTGCGTTTTTAAGGGTAAAACTTCTTCAGATACACCCCATTCCAAGGATGAGGTAATTCTTTTCCCTTCTCATTGATTAGGCGGTATGCATTACCTGAGTATGCTTCCTTGATTACAAATGGACCTTCCCAATTTTCTTGCAATTTATTCCTGGGACCAGGAATTTTGATCATTTTTCTCTTGAGTACCATTTCCCCAATTTGAAACTTTTTTTCGAGAACCTTCTTTGCATAGAATCTTGCGATCCTATTTCTGTAAACTTGAGTGTGGTTTGCCGCCATTATCCTTTTTTCGTCTAATAGTTCCAATTGGGTTAACATGGCTCTACGACGTTCAGCGTCGCTGATTCCATTATCCAACTGCACTCTTAGAGAAGGAAGGAGGATCTCATATGGAAGTACTGCATCTGTTCCGAATGTTAGTGCATAAGGTGTTTGTCCGGTGGGAGTTCGGACAGAAGTGAGATACGTCCAAAGAGCTTCGATTAGGCGATCAGACTAGTCTGAATAATTGTGAGATCTGCAAGTTCTTTGATGATTCGAATGAGAGTTTTATTGGTGGCTTCGGCTTGACCATTTCCCTGTGGGTAGTAAGGCGAAGAGTGATGCAAACTAATACCATACTTACTACACATGTCCTGGAGCTCCTGGGAGATGAATTGTGGTCCATTGTCGGTGATGAGATCGCACGGTGTCCCGAACCTGGCGAGAATGTTGCGCTTGATGAACTTCACCACCGTGGATGCTTTGATCTCCCCGAACGCTTCAGCTTCAGCCCATTTAGTGAAATACTCAGTGGCGGTTAAGATGAATGATTTCTTTTTTATTTCGCCTGATCGATCTTCCAGAGGTCCTATAACATCGAATGCCTACATGGCGAAGGGCCAAGGGGAAATGATGGGATTGAGAGATGATGAAGGTGCATGAATCTTGTTAGTATGTAACTGACATTTCAAGTACCTTCGGACAAATATGGAACAGTCAGCCTCCATTGAAGGCCAATAATAGGACATGAGAAGTTTCTGAGTTAAGGCGCGGGCGTTGATATGACCACCACAATCGCTTGCATGAGTTGCTTCTATGACATGATGGATTTCGGCATCATCTAGGCACCGAAGGAGTACCCCAGTGAGGGATCTTCTAAAAAGAAGTCCGCTTAAGATGAGGTAGCATTGAGATGCTCGGCAGATTGCCTTGCGGTCAGAAGTTGTGGCATAAGATGGGAAGGATCCATCGTGAAGGTAGTTCATGATATCAAAATACCATGGATTTCCATCATCCCAATCGGGGGTGAGTTCTTCCGTGATAACAGAGACATGTTTAGATGAGAGAAGAAATTGTTGGAACCAGGGGTCCCGAAAGGAGGGTGAGTCTTGCTTGTTTATAGTGATGGCTACTGAGCTTCTGGTGATGGGAATTTCTAGTGCTAAAGATAAAGAGGCTAGGTCATCTGCTAGGATGTTCTGGGACCTAGGCACATGTACATAGGTAATCTTTCTGAAACGCATGGTTAGCAATCTCACCAACTTCTGATATGGCTTCAATTTTGGATTCCGTGTTTGATATTTGCCTACGGTTTGACGAAGAATCAATTGAGAATCTCCAATTATTCTCAATTCTATGACTTTGAGAACCAATGCCAATTTTAAGCCAGCTAGGATTGCCTCATATTCAACGACATTGTTGGTCACTAAGAAGGAGAGTTGGCAAGCATGCGGAATACTTACCCCTTCCGGAGATACGAGGACCACTCCTATCCCACTGCCTTGAGAATTAAGTGCCCTATCGAAGTAAAGGACCCAAGATGGAGTATCATCCACTATTAGACCCAACTCCTCATCCGGGAATTCATCATTGGCAGGCGAGAATGTAGGCAGCAGATGATGAGCTAGGTGCTCGGCAATTGCTTGCCCCTTTACAGCCTTCTGATTTACATAGGTGATGTCAAATTGGTTCAAGAAGGTCTGCCATTGCACCAGCCTACTCTTTCTTTCTTCTCGTCGTCAAGTTGGGCCAATACTGCTCCAGTTGATTCTTCAATGGTGGAGACATGTAGCAATAAAGGCCGCCCCGGGATAGAAGCCATAAGAACTAGTGGATTGAGGAGATAACTCTTCAACTCGTCGAAGGCCTTTTGACACTTGTCACTCCAAATAAACTTTGCCCTTCCTTTCAATAAATCATAAAAGGGTTTACATCTTACAGAATATTGAGATATGAACCGTCTGATAAATTGCAGACGGCCGATAAGACCCTTTATATCCCTGACATTTTTAGGAGGGGGCATTTCCACTATCGCCTTCACTTTGTCCAGATCAACCTCAATCCCCCTTCTTCTTACCATGAATCCTAGCAATTTACCAGAGGAAACACCGAATACACACTTTTTTGTATTCATTTTCAGTTGGTGCTCTCTTGACCTCTACATTACAGCCCTAAGAACTTGAGTATGCTCCTTCCTGGTTTTAGACTTTACTAAGATATCATCCATATAAACCTCCATGTCGATGTGAATCATGTCATAAAAGATTGCCATCATAGCCCTTTGGTAGGTGGCTCCAGCGTTCTTAAGCCCAAATGGCATGACCATGTAGCAATAAGTTCCCCATGGGGTTATGAAAGATGTCTTTTCTTGGTCTTCTTTAGCTAGTCGGATTTGATTATATCCTGAAAAACCATCCATGAAGGACAACATCTCAAATCCAGCCGTATTATCGACTAGCAAGTCTATATGAGGAAGTGGGAAATCATCCTTTGGACATGCTTGATTGAGGTTGCAGAAGTCTATGCAAACCCTAACATTTCCGTCCTTTTTTGCCACGGGGACAATATTAGCTACCCACTTAGGATAGAGTACTACCCGAATGAACTTGGCCTTGTGTAATTCGTTAACCTCTTCTTTTACCTTAAGTGCTAATTCCGGTTGTAGTCGTCTTAACTTTTGTTTCACGGGTCTGGCATCAGGCTTGAGGATTAACCGATGTTCCACCAACTCTATGTTTAATCCGGGCATATCCTCATATGACCAAGCAAACCCTTCAGGATATTCTCGGAGTACGGCTATTATGAACCCTTCTTCTTCTGGACTCAATTTAACACTAATTAGCACTATCTTCGGATCCTTCTCTGTTCCAAGGTTGACTTCTTTAGTGGGTTCATCAACGGCTGACGAAGGTTCATCAAACCGTCTCGTCCCATTGACAAGCGATTCGACCAAGTCATCGTCCTCTTCTCCTTCACTAAGCTTAAATACTCCTAGGCCATCATTGCAGGATTCAATTTTCACAAGCTCCATTGGCTCAGAGATGACCCCTATCTAAAGAAATTTGTCAACTTTATTCAAAATTTTACACTTATTTGCTAACTCATGAACTAAGAAAGATGGAACCTACTTAACCCTACAATTCCTAGGCAAGGAGGATGCTATCCTAATTCCTAAGCTACTATGTACATAACCCGGAGAATGAGTCAGGTTTGTCCCAGATGGGACAAGGGTGGATCCTTGGGATAAATATTCAATGATGGCGGGGTTGCCCCACCATGTAAGTTCCTCAAAAGTGACCTCGCATCCTTCAGGATGAGAATTTGACTTTTTTTTTTATGACCAAATGCTTCTAACATGAAACATTCAGGAGAACGGGCTCCGACTAGGGCTGGGAGCATCAAGATGGAATGTGGGTGGAACAAGAAAGGAATAAACGTGGCAGGTGCCGGTTCATTCCTGACCAAAAAGAGCCTTATCTGTGGGCTATCTAATTCATGAAACAAAGATGTTATGCCAAAATCTTCTTTATTTTCCTCTCGAATATCCTTGTCCTCTTCTTGTACTCCCTCTTCTATCCTAAGCAACTCCTTCTTTTTCTTCACGAAGTGATTCATGAGAGACCATTTTTTCGTCCTTTTTGTTGGTTCAGTTGACTTGTAACCCAGGCCAAATCCCCCGATGATAGGGTTCTCTGAAATAGGCTCCCGTATGAGCCTGAACTATACCCCATCTTATCCATGAGTTGCCAACCTATGCCGGACCTGGGCCTGGGATGAGAATTGGCTGATGAAAGTATGGGTTCTTTGCCTTTCTTGGAAGTTATCATAGATGGAATCAGTCTGCTGTTACTGAGTCCAGTGACTCGATATAGGGAGTGCTTTTGACTTTCACAATTTTCCTGTTATACGGGAACTTATAGCACTGGTGGTTGGTGGATGGGACCCTCAAGGTTTGGTCCATCCAAGGTCTCCCTAAAATAGCATTGTAGATGGGCTTAACATCCAAGATGTAGAATTCCGAAATCATGGCTACCGGGCCGATTTCCAGTTGTAGGAAGATTTTTCCATCTGCTGGTCTTTGAGAATTATCGTAGGCTGAGACCATCATGGAGGTAGACTCAATCTTCTCTGGATCCATCCCTATCTTCTTGAGAGTCTTGAAGGGACATACATTGATGGAGACTCCGGTATCCAGTAAAATGGAGTCTACTGAATAACCATTGAGAGTGGCATTTAGGCACAAAGGAAGAGATCGACACTCGGAGGGAGCCAGATCTTTTTCTGGGAAGGATATTATAGGGGTCTGAGTGACCGAGAGGATGGCACTAGTGACTCCTCCAATAGGAAGATCTTCATTGACTGTGATTTGCTGTAGGAAATTAAACAACGTTTCCCTATGTGTGGAAGATTTTCGGATTAGCTCAAGGATAGTGATCTTGGCAGGATTCTTCTCCAAATGCTAGAGGATGTCATATTCAGATTGAACATTTTCTGCAGTTGGGATTGAGTTATCCTGGGAGTCCAAGGGTTGGAGTGGAGGAATAATGCGATTTCTGAGCGTTACTCCCACCGAGATTGGATCTGCCTCATTCATTGGTGATCTTATAGGATTGAGGCAGGTCATCGACCCTTGATTTTTTGTTGGGCACAAGACGGATAGGGTGGGTCCTTCAGTTGTGATCGGAGGGATCTGAATGAGGGTGACTGGCTTGAGGATTGCTGGTTGTTCTTTGGGTCGGATTAGGACCAAAGGCTTGTCTTCGGAGATCGTGGAGACTTCTGGGGTGACTCCTCCAGTCTCATGTGACCAAGTGGGATCTTGATGTTTTATCCCAGATTCTTCATATTCCCAATATTGTTCTCTGTAGACTACTCTGGGTTCCAGGTCTTTGATCAAAGTATTGACCTTACTTTGAGAACTGGAGGGATCTTGGACTGCTTGATGAGAAGGTAACTGATCTTTCACAATTCCTAACTCCTTGGCCTTTAAAGCATCAATAGCCTTCTTCATATCCTCCCAGTTTATCCGACCTTCATCATTCAGATCATACACCCAATCCCTAAAAGTGAAGTAGTTGTAGATTGTGTGACCTGGGATCCTATGGTAGGGGAAATACCTGGACATGTCCGCGCTGCGCGGAACACCTTCTCGTTGAGGTGGGAGTTGAATGGCATTGCAGGCTAGCAAGGCATAAAAAATGTCTGCTAACGATTCTGGCAGAGGTGGATATGATGCACGTTTAGCTATAGGACGACTATAATTAGTCGGGGGAGGAACGACTGAGTATTGTTTCTGATTGGACTGAGCATCAGACTTAGGTTGAGAATTGGGAATCCTGGTTGGTTGGGCTAGCATACTAACCTGTTCATTGATGGTGACTCCTTTTGTGGTGGAAGTCGGTGTGGCTTTCTTGTTCCTGTTTCTGTTCTCAAAGAACGAGGGAAGAGTGGAGTCTCGGATTTGAGACTGAACTACTCTAGCTCGATTATATAGCTCAGCGAATGTTTGAAGTTCGCTAAGCATGAGAATAGCTCGGAGCTGTGGGGTAGCGTTGTTAATAAGAATAGTGACAACTTGGGCTTCAGGGATGACAACCTCTGCTCTAGAGGCCATGGCTCTCCACCTATTAGAAAAGTGAGTGAAGTCTTCGTCAGACTTCATTTTTTCCATTACGAGATCGAATAAGGTAGGGGGCAAAGCTGCCATGTGATTGAAATGGGTGATGAATCTTTCAGAGACCATATCGAAATTGATTAGGTTAGTGGCTGGTAGAGAAGAAAACCATCTCAAGGCCTCTCCCTCGAGAGACTTCTAAAAGAGGTGGACAAGGAGGACTCTATCAAAGAGCCACTGGTGAGAATCCATGAGAAACCCTGATAAGTGATGATGTGGGTCAGTGGTACCATCGTACTTCCTGTACTTAGGCACTTTGAATCCTGGTGGGAAGTAGGCTGCAAGGAGCTTACAGTAGCTCGAAAGGGAATGAGGTTGTCTCAGGATGAGATTTTCGGCCATGAGTTGCCGCACACAAGTCTCGACCTCATTCTTGTAGATGAGCTCCTCTTGCTTGGGAGGTGTGACCTGGTTGATGAGATTAGATGGAATTGTTTGAGCTGGCATTGTTTGATTAGCCTGGGGTCGGCTAGAAGATCCTTAGAATTGAGTCTTCCGAGAAGTGGCATCCTGGATTTTGCCACGGGAGACTAACTGGATAAGTTGATCAGGAGTATAACGTGATAATACAGCAATAAGTTCCGTATCTTCTCCAAGATTTTGGAATGTTCTACTTGAAACTACCGGCTCATTTTCTCCTTGCGAGGTAGAAGATTAATCAGAATCTTTCCTCGGAAGTCCTTCTCTGGATGCTTGGAGCATACCTATGAAGGTTTGTTGTGGATCTTCTTCAATTTCAAACAAAGGGTTGTGCGTGACATTGTTACCAAACTCATCTATGTCATCATACATAGTGTTAACATACATTCGATTAATTATGAAACACAAATCCTAAAAGATTTTATATTTCACTTGAAAGGTTAACCGTATATTATGAGTGTTGGTTTCTAACAAATCAAGTTCAAACCCTTAGCGACCCTGTATTCTCCTTTCAATACCTGTTCCACCAGAGTTTAGTTAGGTGTCTTTGATTTTGAAATAATTCTCTAAGTGACGCCTATAGGTGGATGATTGTGAATGGGAAGACTCAATTCCTCACACAAACCCGGGTTCCTATTAGGTGGTTTTAGGTACAACCTGCTTGGTGGCCAAGTGGGAATCCCTGGCTTGCGGAGACTCACGGAGGTTCCCAACAGAATAAGACTAGTCACACCCGAGTGGGAATCCTCAGGTGGCGAGTTAAATACTGTGGGAGAGATGACTAGAGATGTGATGCCGGCTCTTCCTTAAAACCCCCGCGGAGAGTACCCTGAAGCCCAGTAACTAACAAAGAACGGGTCAGAACATACAATGAACATCAACAAGGAAAGTAGGTAGCACACATGGACAACACACATGGACGACCAATGGGGTAGCCATCAAAGTAGGGAGGACGGCCAGGGGATTGGCCGTCTAAGGAAGAGGACGGCCAGGGGATTGGCCGTCCAAGGGAGAGGACGGCCAGGGACCTGGCCGTTTAGGAATCTCGACGGCCAGGCAGGTGGCCATCAAAGATGTTGGACGGCCGACCGTTTGGCCGTCTGATAGCTTGGACGGCCAAGCTACAGGCCGTCCAGGTTAAAAAATAATAAAAAATGTCAGGGCCTTACTTTCTTACCTTTGATCGCGGTGCGTGCAACGAGCAAGTAGGTGTCCTACCGTGATCGCCAGAGGGCTGTAGGCGCCCGGAACATCCCCGCCGCTGCTGTTTCCTTACGGGCGAGGGCTTTTCCGTTCGTCTTAGCACTGCGACAATTTGGACCGGGTTAGGAATTGGAGTATGTGATCGCCAGGAGCATTACCTTACGGTCCCTGTGCTCCGCAAGATGGTGAGATTGATCACGTTCTGATGGAGCGGAAGACGACGGGTTCCTCTTCTCTGCCTCCGGTCGACCGAAGGGGGAGAGCTCGATAGTCTACACGCAAGATGTGGTAAGGGCCCCTGAAAAAAAAAAAGACAAAACAGAGAAAAGAAATAACCCGATTAGAACTGCGACATGTAGAATCTATTCATGCACACAAATAAACAAGCTAAAATTGAGAGGGGACGCACCGAATAGGTGTTTGGGGAGGGAAGGTGACCATATGTTATGGCCACCCACCTCCCGTTTTTTTGTTTGAAACCTCTGTTAGAGTGGGTGATAGGATGTCCTAGTATGCATGCAATGAAGTGTACATGTGTGTCATGGTGATAGGAAGGATGGGTTGTAGTAAAAGGAGACTATGATATGTGGAAAGGTGGAGAGTGTAGTAGATAGAAAAGAAAGAGGAGAATAGTTAGAAGAACAAGCCCATGTCGGAGGAATTCCAGATGCTCCCGTTCTGCTGTCCGTAACCTCCAGACTGGCCAACCTCCAAAAATGCAACCTTCAATCCTCGCCCACCAACCTCTCAACCCCCTCTTTGGGAGGAGTAAGAGGGTTTAAATACGAGAGTAGAAAATAGGGGAAAATCCAATTCTAAATCCTCGTTAATCATCAAAGAACCAATAGGAAGCGGTCAAGAGTCGGAGGTTGTGCGCGCGGCAGTCGCCGGAGTGGGGAGTGATCGGAGTAGTGGGTATTAGGGTACCGAGTGGGGGAGATCGTGGGAGACGAGATCAAGGTGGAAGTTAGGGGAATGAA
The DNA here is from genome assembly GCA_030544215.1 of Zantedeschia hybrid cultivar. Classification (NCBI taxonomy): domain Eukaryota; kingdom Viridiplantae; phylum Streptophyta; class Magnoliopsida; order Alismatales; family Araceae; genus Zantedeschia; species Zantedeschia hybrid cultivar. The sequence continues at coordinate 47,576,265 of JARZZO010000002.1, read as the reverse complement.
CGGCCAACCTTCTTGCCTTCCAATTCCGTGGAAGGCCAGGTAGCTGGCCTTCCACGAAAAGCTGGAAGGCGGTCCAGTTGGCCCCTAAGGGTGGTGGAAGGCAAGGGGTGTCCTTCTAAAGGTGGTGGAAGGCAAGGGGTGGCCTTCTAAAGGTGGTGGAAGGCAAGGGGTGGCCTTCCAAGGATGGTGGAAGGCGGGTTGGTTGGCCTTCTACAAAAAGGTGGTGGAAAATGAAAAAGGTGGCCAAAAGGTGGAAGGCAAGGTAGCTGGCCTTTTACGGGTGGTGGAAGGCAGGCTGGTTGGCCTTCCAAGGATGGTGGAAGGCAAGGGGTGGCCTTCCAAGGGTGGTGGAAGGCGGGCTGGTTGGCCTTCCACGAAAAGGTGACGAAAGTCGAGATTGGTTAATGGGCCTGATTATTTAGTGGGCTGAGAAAATTTGATGGATGAGATGGCTAAGGTGATGGGTTTGATGGTGATGGGCTAATGGTGACTGGGGTTTACGACCAAAAAAGGGGTCCAAAATCAGTGTCTACAGGTTCGCGACGTCGACATCACGCAAAGGCATCGTCAGACGTAGCAGCAATTAACGCAGAGCCGAAGCGCTCTCGACAGGAGGAAGCGCTGTATTGAAAAATTACAACGCTATCTTCGACTGAAGGTTGATCGGTGGAATCAGAGCTGTACCTTCGTTCTACCACCAGAAGCTGAAGTTCTATACCAACCATGGAGTCGGCGAGGCGAAAGGGAATCAAGAAGCTGCCCGGCAATGTTACATGATCTCAGTTAAGGGGAAAAATGCAGCTGAGTCCCTATCAATTGAATCTTCAGCCGAAGCCTCCCAAGAAGAAGAACTTGTAACTGTTCCAGTCTCGGGAGGAGAAGGCCGAACATTACTTATAGGTTCCAGCCTTGAAAAAGGCGAAGCCGAAAGATTGATAAGCTTCCTGAAGGAGAATCTCGACGTCTTCGCATGGTCACCTTCGGACATGCCCAGGGTCGACCCAGAGGTGGCGGAGCATCGTCTACATGTTAATCCGAACCGGTCTTCGGTCAAACAGAAGCGGCAAACCTTCAACTAGGAAAGAAGGATGGTGATCCAAGCTGAAGTATAAAACGGCCTAGACGCGGGACATCTCCGAGAGGTGCATCATCCTGATTGGGTTGCCAATGTAGTAATGGTACCCAAGAAGGACGGTAAGTGGCGAATGTGTGTTGATTTCACTAACCTTAATAAGGCTTATCCAATGGACAGTTTTCTGCTGCCTCGAATAGACCAAATGGTGGACGCCACTTCCGGCCACGAACTGCTCAGCTTCCTAGACGCCTACTCAGGGTACCACCAAATCCAGATGCATCCGAAGGATGAAGACAAAACAAGCTTTACAACGGACCTCGGCTTGTATTGTTACACCCAAATGTCCTTCGGCTTGAAGAATGCAGGAGCAACTTATCAACGTCTCGTCAACAAGATGTTTGCTTTCCAACTCGGTTGAAACATGGAAGTCTACATCGACGATATGCTGGTGAAAAGCTGAGTCGCCGTTAACCATTTGGCCGAAACCTTCTCTACACTGCACATGTATAAAATGAAGCTAAACCCCGCGAAGTGTGCCTTCAGCATGGCCTCTGGAAAATTCCTTGGCTATATGGTCACTCACCGAGGGGTGGAAACAAATCCCGTTAAGATTTTGTCCATCCTTTAAATGCGTCCACCAGCAAATGTCCGAGAAGTCCAAAGGCTAAGCGGACGAGTAGCGGCACTAAGCCATTTTATGTCAAGAGCAGCGAATCGCTGTTTTCCCTTCTTCAAACTGCTAAAGAAGACTAGCGACTTCTCATGGACGGACGAATGCTAATCGGCCTTTGAGCAGCTGAAGGCCTATCTCTCCGAAGTTCCCGTCCTATCCAAGCCTATTGAAGGGGAGCAACTGTTCATATATCTTGCTGCATCCGAGGCTGCTGTAAGCGTTGTTCTTATTCAGGAGGAAGATGGTTCCCAGAAACCAGTCTATTATGCCAGCCGAGCACTCCACGGAGTAGAGCTTCGGTATTTGGCCTTAGAGAAGTTGGCCCTAGCCTTGGTCGCATCCGCCAGAAGGGTTCGGCCCTATTTCCTCGCACATCCCATTAAGGTATTCACAGATCAACCTCTGCGACAGATCCTCTCTCGGCCAGAGGTATCCGGAAGGCTAGCCAAATGGGCGATCGAGCTGGGGGAATTCGACATTTCTTATGGGCCACGGACTGCGATCAAGGCATAGGCGTTGGCCGATTTTATTGCTGAACTGACATCCGAAGAACCCTCGGTTCCTGTAATAAAGATGGACGAAGCCTTTGCCTTCACGCACTCAAACGCGGGGGCTGAAAGCATTTTGACTCCAGAAGCAGACGACGGGTGGCAACTATACGTGGATGGGTCTGCCTGCTCGTCAGGTAGTGGCGCCGGATGGGTCCTAACATCTTCGGACGGGACGGTCGCGGAGTATGCTCTTTGCTTCACCTTCCCAGCCACCAAGAATGCTGCCGAGTACGAAACCCTCATATCACGCCTCCAGGCCGCAAGAAAGCTCGGCATACAAAAAATAAAGGCATTCAGCGATTCCCAGCTGATTGTCAGCCAGATCACTGGAGTGTATGAGGCCCGGGACGCCCTGATGGCATCCTATCTACAGGTAACCAAAAGAACCATCGTTGAATTCAGTTCTTTTTATATCAAGCGTATCCCTCGGACCGAGAACACCTGGGCCGATGCCCTTTCTCGGTTGGCTTCTACCCATGATGGGGGAGGAAGCCGAATGGTTCTCGTCGAGGAATTGTCGGAACCCAGCATCCATAAATCCCAAGTGATGCAAGCCGACGCATCAGAGGACGAGACATGGATGACTCCGATAGTGGCATTTATTCTCCGAGGGGAGCACTCGTCCGAGGCCAGAGAAGCGAGACGTATCTAACTGCGTTCCTCTCAATTCATCGTTCTAGAAGAAATATTGTACAAAAGGTCTTTCGGCCGACCACTCTTCCGGTGTCTCGGACCAGCCGAAGCTAATTATGCCTTTCGGGAGGCTCATGAAGGGGTCTGCGGAGCACATGCAGGGGGCCGAGCCCTGACGCATAAACTTATAAGGCAAGGTTATTGGTGGCCAGCCCTCCACAAGGATGCAATCAGTTTTGTCCGCCGCTGTGACCAGTGCCAGAGGTACATTTCTCTTATCCATCAATCCGCAACCACACTCACGCCTCTCTCAGATCCTTGGCCCTTGTAGACACGTTAATTTTGACGTCATTTCGAGTAAATTTCATATCATATAATAATGCCTCAGAATGGTCTGATATTTAATCATTGGTTAATTTTTATTGATCTTTTTAATCACCTAGAAGTATCGGGTCAAACAGACATGTTTAAGTTAATCAATTGAATTGATTTTAACTCAAATTTTAGTTAAAATATGAAGAAGTCTAAAAGACGTCTACTTATGTGGACGCCATTTAGACTTTATTTTTATTTTAATGTTTAAATTTGAATTTTAATCAGTTGATTAATTAGCTAAAAGACGTCTGTCAGGTACGACGCTTTTTAAGTTTCCTAAGCTATTTCTACTTCTCTTCCGGATGTTTATCCTTATCTTAATTAGTGTAAAAGACGTCTACACATGTAGATGCGTTTTATCTAATACAGATAAAGATAAGTTTTCCCGGATATTTATCTTTATTTTAATCAATCTGAAAGACGTCTTCAGTAGTCGACGCGTTTTAGATAATTACAGATAAAGATGAATTAATCTGTATTTATCTGTTGGTTAAGGTGGATAAATCACAAGTTTCTCCATGTAAATCCGCGGACGCAGAAGAAGTCTATAAATACCTTGCATCTTGAATGGTTGAAAAAAGAAGAAGAAGAGAGTTGAGTTGAGTTAATGAGTGATTAGTTAGTAATTGAAGATCGAAGCAACGACGTCCAAACGCCGAAGTGCTGCTGTTTCCAGAAGTCGGCGTCCGTTCTTCGTCCATTCTTCATCCAATTCAAGGCTTCATCCAATCGACATAAGTTTTTTCAATTCATTTCTGCACTTTTCATATTAATATCTTCATTAATCCTACATTCTTCATCACATCACTTCATACAACACACACAACACTAGCATCATTTTCAAAACCAATTTAAAGGGGTTTCAAAGACCATCCCAACAAGTGAGTTCTATGATTAGTTGCATGTTTAAAACTCTGATTCGAATGGATACTACTTTTGCCTAAATTCTCATCATTTCTCCATTCTTCTTTCTATTTCTTGCAAGCTGCAAAGAAGAATCAAAGGGGAGAGAAATCAATAGCAAAATCACAAAGAACTCTGGACGATCCTCAACTTCGAAACCTCAACAGCAAGAACAAAGAAAAGGAAGGGCTCTCTTTCTTCAGCCGGCTGAAGAGGGGGAACCAAGGACTCAACATCTCCCACGTTTAAACAGGTAGGCGATCAAACTCTTTCTTTTGGAACTTTTAAGTCAAAAGTTTCTGGCGATCACTTCACGTAGTTTCTTTTTAATAGGTTCATTTTGCACTTAAACAACATAGATTTTTCATGATAATCACACACTCATTTTAAGCACTCACAGCCCTTCGCTCAATGGGGGATCGATATTCTTGGACCATTTCCTATGGCTACCGGACAAAGGAAGTTTCTTATAGTAGCAGTTGATTACTTCACCAAGTGGGTCGAGGCCGAACCCCTTGTGTCCATTACTGACAACAATGCCTGGAATTTTGTGCGGAAATCTGTTATCTGCCGTTTTGGTATTCCTCGGGTCCTCATATCAGACAACGGCAAGCAATTTGATAGCTGCCGATTCAAAGAAAGCTGCACCAGCTTCGGTATTCTGCATAAATTCACTTTGGTGGCTCATCCCCAGACAAATGGTCAAGCCGAAGTCACCAACCGAAACATCTTACAAGGGTTGATAACCCATCTCGGAGAAGCCAAAGGCCGATGGGTGTAAGAATTGCCAAGTGAGCTGTGGGCTTACCGAACGACGAGCCGAGCCCCTATCGGAGAGACTCCATTCCGAATGGCTTACGGAGTAGAAGCAGTCATCCTAGTAGAAATTGGCTTACATTCGCCAAGGATCCTCTCCTACAACCCGGAAAGCAATGACGAAGCCATGAGAGACCATCTTGATCTCGCTGAAAAGACAAGAGATCAGGCTCGTGTCTGGCTGGCCGTGTACCAACAGCGCATGGCTAGATATCACAATGCCCGAGTAAAGCCTCGGAACTTTGAAGCCGGGGACCTTGTATTGTGGAATGCTCATGTCTCGAAGCCTGCCGAAGCCGCAGGAAAGTTATCTCCCAACTGGGAAGGCCCTTACCGAGTGAAGTAAGTCATTCGATGAGGGGCCTATCAGTATAAAACCCTTTCGGATCAACCTCTCCCTCGCACCTGGAATGTAGAACGCCTTAGGCGTTATTTTATGTAAAACTTCCTCCCGGCTTAAGGTCAAATGCATATTAAAAATTTAGCACAAAGTCACCGATCGAGTACGTTATTCTAAGTCCGTGTAAACCGTACCTAGAGTGGGTTCGGCCATGTAAACCGTATCGGGGGCGGCAACGTTCTAAGTCCGTGTAAACCGTACCGGGAGTGGCCTTGGCCATGTAAATCGTATCGGGGGCGGCAACATTCTAAGTCCGTGTAAACCATACCGGGAGTGGCTTCGGCCATGTAAACCGTATCGGAGACGGTAACATTCTAAGTCCGTGTACACCGTATCGGGACTGGCTTCGGTCGTGCAAACCGTATCAGGAGAGGCCCTATTCTAAGTCCGTGTAAACCGTACCGGAAGTGACCTTGGCTACGCATACCGTATCGGGAGCGGCACTATCCCTTAAAACTATGAAAATCGTATTAGGAACAACATGATTTTCTAAGTCTCTAAAGCCTAATACGGTATCGGCCTCCATCGTACGAAGTGATATCAGGAATTCCTATGGGGGAGATATGACCAGATGCACCTTCGTCCTCGTCCTTAGCAGAATTCTATAAATTAGTTGTTAGTATTGGATGGCCAATAAGCCAATTCGACACTGTATTATGTTCAGATTATTAATATAATGGCATATTTTCATTGTGTATCTTATTTGAGCATTACTTATCGAATCACGATGAAGTCCATGAACATGTGTATTAATCTTCGGATTATGATGAGATCATAATTACGGGACCGAAGATTTATAAACCCATGTTCTTAATTGTTCCTAATCATAGGATGTTTGAGAAGGACATCGAACATCCGGATAGACTAGTATAGGTTTCTTCAGCTCATATGATGAGGGTGACTGATCCTATAAGTCACTTGTCTGGAAACACTACGCTAGACCTATAGGTGCTCAATGGCGAATGAGTTCACTAAACTGATCCGACTATGAATCGCTGGATGGTAAACACCTCACTGTTAACCAGCTCGATTCTTTTGTCACGGTTGTGTAGATGATCCTTGGACCTGAGATGCGAAAGATATCTTGTTGGTAGGTTTCTGAACTTTGACCTTGACTAACGAATCCCTAACCATGGGTTATCAATAAGTCAAGTGATCGGGTTCAGGGAAATGCCCTCGAAAGTAATTGTGTGTTCAATACGGGATCATCCGCTCTTGGTAGTTTGAGAGAGAATGTTCCACGAATGATATGCTTAAAGTCTCTGGCCAGGGCAGACTCTGTATCTGGTAATGAGTTATCAGTAAATCGACCGTTTAGGGTTTAACAGTAAACCATACCCTAGGTCGATTTGGGAACATTGCATGGATGAAGGATTATATCCGCGCTATAACCGTTGACGGAAAGGTTCCCATAGTGGGTTTGAGTAACCCCAATGCCTTCCGGGATTACGCAGTGTTGCTTGGCACCCAACGTGATCGGAAGCCTGTCCGAATTTATTGTAGGGACATTAAATTCGGCTGATTAATTAATATATGGATATTAATTAATTCAGCGGGTCAGTAAGAAGTTACTGGACTTAATGGGCCATTAATTGGACTGATATTTGGGTCTAGAGGGTCACACGCAAATGGTTTTCAAGTTGGTGGATCTTTTACAGGGTTTTGGATAAGTTCGGGTTTTTCTGAAAAACCGCGAACGGTCTTATTATAAAAGATTGTGATCAAGCTCAGGGGCCAGCAACACTAACCCTGGCCGCCCCCCTCACCTCTCTCTCCTCTCTCTTTGGTGCCAGCCCCATCTGGGCGCCCCTTGACAGAGTCGCATTGACTCTCGTTCTTTGTGTTCTCGTCCGACGAGAAATCGTCTTCGCATGCCGCAGAGAATCACACGAAGCCAGACGGGATCCGCGGACGCTGCTACGAGCGAGGAAGATCCGCCAAGAGGAAGACCGCGTGGATACTGCTAGAGGCCGGGCACGTGCGCGGCTTGCGGGATCACACCGTTCGAACGCGGATTCGAATCCGTACAAGGTAAATTAGATTTACCAATTAGTCTTAATGATCGAAACGGGATAGATCCGATCCTGAGAAATTTTATTCCGTTGCGCTTTAGGTTGGATCTCGACACAGCGGATATAACAGTGGTATCAAAGCTAGGTTCCACTGTGCTCTCTGCCGTTTCGGATTCAGAAATTTAATTTTCTAGTTATATTCCATGCTTATTATAAGATTATGTTTGAGGGACCTTGTTCATGGGATGAATATGTTTAATTTGATTAATTTCGTTCCTACAAAAATCAAGTTTCTATTTGGTTTATTGTGTTCTTCGTAGGATGAAGAACGGTGTTTCTTAGGTGTTGTTCGGATGATCACATGCGATGTGATGTATTCGGGTAGGGATTTGGTGTGACCATGGATCCCCCCTGCCACCAACGACACCTCCTCTGGCGCCGGTGTGGCCTGGATGGCGGCCACCGGCCGTTAATGGCCCTACCCTCCCCACGGATTCGACGGCTGTTTCAAGGGGGTCGGGGGGCCCTTTAAAGAAGGGGCAACGGCATGGAGGGCGCCGTCCGGCGCTGGCATGGTGACCGGCGACGATCTGGTGGCCCCCTGGTGCCGTCCCCCCCCCCCCCCCCCCCCCCCCCCCCCCCCCACGGGCCCTGCTTCCAGGCGCCGCCGTCGGGGAAGGGGGGCCTGGTTTCGGGCCCTGCGGCTAGGGTTTCCTAGCCGCACGGTCCGACCGGGCTGGGCCGGGCTCAGACCGGGTCTGAGCCCAAAGCCCCCTGGCTGGAGCTAGGCAATCCTGGCCGGAGCCAGGCTGCCCTGGTCCGAGCCCATGGCTCAGCTAGGCTGAGCCCTGGTTCAGCCAAGGGGGGGGGGCTGAGCTACCTTTGGATATATATATATATTGTTAATTTTGGGTTTTTAAATTGTTTTAAAACTTTTAATTCTCAAAATTGTTTTGAAATTGAAGTTTTATTCAATTTAACTTTCTAGAAACTCATAATAAATTCTTCATTTATTATCTTGATTAACAAATGTTGTTAAATATTGTGGTTAATTATTCATTTAAATGTTAAATAGATAATTAACCTTAACTTGATAATCTAAGTGTTAGATTCATATAAGATAATAGTAAATGACAAATATTGATTAATCTAAACATTAGATTAATTTTTAATTCGCATGGAATATTTTAGAAATTTATATTTTGGAATTTTATACGCATTTGATGTGTGATTATTGCTTGTTTAAATTCGATTTAAATTAGCATGCTTAAACTGAAGAATCTTTTCGAAAATTCTAAATCCAATTTTGATTGGTTCTTGGTTTTATGAAATCAAATATGTTTATTTTCGAAAATTTTATTTAGCCATTTGATGTGCTATTTCCTGTGTGGTTTGTTTTAATGTAAAACTGCATGGTGGTAGTGGATTAGCACTTTAAATATTGTGGATGTGGATGTGATTGTGTGGTTTATTGTTTATTGATAAATAGAGGTCTGCGAACCTCTTCGTCTCATATTCCATTGTGTTTCTACCTCTCTCCCTGATGTATTCACCTTAAGGCTTCCTCCTTTTATATTATCTTGTAATTGTGAATTATGATGTAATTTGATCGAGACGGCTAAGTATGGAGCGAGGATGATCCACAATTGCAACCAAGAAGGATAAGAAAGAGTTCCTTATGAGTTTGCATACTCATGATATAAACGTTGTATTATGTGTGTGTGCGTTTGACTGTATGGCTCAAGTCAAACCACTATGCTATCCATGACCACACTTAGACATGTATGTGATGCATGTGTGTTTTTCTTTTGATTATGAATCAAATAATCTAGGTTATTAGTATAAATATATATATTCGATATATCTAATACTATCGCCTAGGATGAGACCAAACTAATTAATATAAAACCTTCGTTTTAAAGTCTAAGCCGTAGCGCGAGTCATCTAGAATGCACCGCGTGGCTCTCCATCAATATAGTTATTAAATCTCCATTCTTTGGTGGCATATTCTTCGTGTTTACCCGAGATTTGCCATCATCTGATGAGAGGCTTATCGACTATGGCATTGGATGCTTGGAGATTGGAATAGAGGAACAATATAGCTATCCACGTGTTTACCCGGAGGCTATATTCCTACTCTATTCCATCACGTATTGATGGTAATGTTTAGAACATATTTAATGGTCTACTGTGTTTACCCGAGACCAATAGTGATTTGGAGCAGAAATAAGATCAGATATTGCAAGGAGTTTCAATTATCATGAGATGATTGCTCTGAGATAACAATATGATACTATGTGTTTACCCGAGGTCATACTGTAATGCTTGGAGATTTTGATCCTCACTAGGAGACAGTCGGCGTCTCCCGTTCTGTATATCTGAAGGTTATACAGTTCGACGAAGATTAGTGGGAGTAAAACTAGATAATAAAAGACCATATCTTATTTTAATTAGTCTGAATACCTGCTAATTATAATTTAATTATCTCCTGTAGGCTAAAATATCACACCATAACCCGTTGCGTGGCATACTCGATGCCAACCGTTTGACATGCACCAACTACTCAAACTGGCTCAGGAACCTGAAGATTGTCCTCAGGTCTGAGCAGATTGCCTATGTCTTGGATAATGAACCTCCTACTGAACCAGCATTAGATGCCCCAGAGGAGGAAATGATTGCATATGAAAAGTGGAAGGAAGACTCCACCATGACCCAATGCTATATGTTAGCCTCTATGAGCAATGAGTTGCGGAGGCAACATGAAGAGATGGATTCTAGATCCATCATGTTCCATTTGAAGGAGTTGTTTGGTGAGCAGAGCAGAATCGAACGATATGAGATATCTAAGACTCTGTTCAAGACTCAGATGGCAGAGGGAACTTCTGTACAGACTCATGTACTGAAGATGATAGAATGGGTAGAGAGGCTGGATGCTCTTGGGGTTACACTTCCCTAGGAGATGCATACTGACCTCGTGTTATCTTCTTGTCCACAATCATATGCTCAGTTCATCGTTAACTTCAATATGAACAAAAACCAGACCACCTTAGCTGAACTACTGAACATGTTGAAGACTGCAGAGGGGAACCTTGTGAAGGATAAACTCCAAATCCTCATGGTTGGTAAGACCAACATGAAGAGGCTTGCAGTCCAAGCCTTTAAGAAAGGTAAGAACAAAGTTCAGAGAAAGACAAAGGTTGTCAAGAAAGACAAAGGCAAGAGCGCTGAGAAAGGTGATTGCTTCTACTGTCACCAAAGGGCCACTGGAAGAAGAATTGCAAAGAATACCTCAAGGACAAGGCTCAAGGAACTGTGAAACAGCAGGACGCTTCAGGTATCTATATGATAGATGTAAACTTGTCAATAAGAGATTGTACATCATGGATATTAGATACTGGATGTGTATCTCATATCTGCAATTATGTGCAGGCATTGACAAGAAGACGTAAGCTGAGGACCGGTGAGGTGGAGCTGAGGCTAGGTAACGGCGCAAGAGTTGCGGCGATCACTATAGGGACAATGAAGCTCAAGCTACTATCCGGAGACACTTTTTTATTAGATGAATGTTATTATGTACCAAGCATAATAAGAAATATTATTTCTATTTCATGTCTTGATAGACTTAGATATAATTTAAATATTGGGAACAATAGTTGTTCAATTTATTTTGGAAATAAATTAATAGCTTATGCTATCTTGTCCAATGACTTGTATCTATTAAATGTGTCTCATAAAAATTTACACATCGGTTCTTTAATTAAAAGAAGCAAGTATGAAATGAACAAAGCCTACTTATGGCATTGTAGGCTTGGCCACATTGGCGAAAACAGACTAAAAAGGTTGCATAAAGATGGATACTTAGATCCATTTGATTATGAGCCAAAGACATATTGGAGCTTATACATTCAGATGTGTATGGTCCTATGTCTATCCAAACCTTTGGTGGTTTCTCATACTTCATTACATTCACTGATGATTACTCAAGATTTGGATACATATACTTATTGAGTATAAATCTGAAGCCTTTGAGAAATTCAGAGAATTTAAGAATGAAGTAGAGAAACAAACTGGAAAGAGTATAAAAACCATCCGATCCGATCGGGGTGGTGAATACTTGAGTACAGAGTTCATTAAATACTTAAAGGATAATGGAATCATTTCTCAGCTTACACCTCCTTATACATCTTAAATGAATGGTGTATCAGAAAGGAGAAATCGCACATTAATGAAAATGGTGCGATCTATGATAAGTATGTCCAAATTACCAGTGTCCTTATAGGGATATGCACTTAGCTCGGCTATGTATATCTTGAACAAGGTACCTAGCAAATTTGTTGAAACCACTCCATATGAGATATGGAATGGAAGGAAACCAGACCTTAAACATATTAAAGTCTGGGGATGTCCTACTCATGTTAAAAGACATAACCCAAATAAGTTGGAGTCCAGAACTGACAAATGCAGATTTGTGGGATATCTAAAGGAAACTTATGGAGATTACTTTTATCATCCTGGCGAACAAAAGGTGTTTGTGGCCAGGAGAGCTGTCTTTCTGGAAGAAGATTATATTATCCAGAAGGACAGTAGGAGTAAAGTAACTCTGGAAGAAATTCCAGACCCATAAACTGGTAATGGTTCATCATATGAACTGTCAGTTTCTGACCTGTTCGAAATAATACACAAGAACCTCGTAGGTCTGAAGGAGTACCTAAACCACCAGAAGGATATGTGGGACATATCAATTTGGATGGTCCCAGGATACTCTATAATGAGGATGATGATCCTAAGACTTACCAGGAGGCCATTGAAAGTCCAGAGGCCAGGAAATGGCGGGAAGCCATGAATTCTGAAATACAATCCATGTACATCAACCAAGTTTGGAACTTGGAAGATTTACCCGAGGGTATAGTTCCCATCGGCTGCAAATGGATCTTTAAAAGAAAGATCGGTGCAGATGGACGTATTGAGACTTATAAGGCAAGATTAGTAGCAAAAGGCTATCGTCAAAGACAAGGCATTGACTATGACGAAACCTTTTCACCCGTTGCCATGATTAAATCTATCCGAATTCTTCTCGCCATTGCTGTCTACTATAATTATGAAATCTGGCAGATGGATGTGAAGACTGCCTTCCTCAATAGAAATCTTGAGGAGGAGGTGTATATGATTCAACCAGAAGGATTCACATCCAAAAAATCTCCAGACATGGTGTGTAAATTGCAGAGGTCCATTTATGGACTGAAGCAAGCTTTCCGAAGCTGGAACATAAGGTTTGATGATGCGATCAAATCTTATGGCTTTATTAAAAATGAAGATGAGCCTTGTGTGTACAAGAAAAATAGTGGGAGGCGCAATCACATTTCTGATTCTTTACGTTGATGACATCCTACTCCTTGGGAATGATGTCATCGGTAAAGATTTGGCTGTCAAAGAACTTCTCCATGAAGGATTTGGGAGAAGCATCTTACGTATTAGGAATACGAATCTATAGAGATAGATCAAAGAAGATGCTTGTTTTAACCCAATTCATGTACATAGAAACCATTGTCAGAAGGTTTGGCATGGAAAATTCCAAGAGAGGTCTCATATCGATGAGACATGGAATTTCACTTTCTAAAGGTCAGTCTCCTAAGACACCTGAAGAGAGGGTTGTGATGGATAAGATCTCCTATACTTCTGCCATAGGCTCCATCATGTATGCCATGCCATGTACAAGACCTGATGTAGCATATGCTCTAAGTGTTACGAGCAGATATCAGGCGGATCCAGGTGATGAACACTGGAAGGTTGTGAAATGCGTCCTTAAATACTTGAGAAGAACTAAGGATCTATTTCTAGTCTATGGAGGAGGAGACTTAAAGCTGCAAGGATACACTGACTCGAGCTTTCAGTCTAATCCTGATGACAACAAGTCAACATCAGGCTTTGTCTTTACACTCAACGGAAGAGCAGTGAGTTAGAAAAGTTCCAAGCAGGAAACTACTGCTGCTTCGACAACGGAAGTAGAGTATATTGCTGCTGCTGAAGCTGCCAAAGAAACTGTATGGATGAAGAAATTCATCGGCGATCTTGGTGTGGTGGAAAGCATATCTGGTTCCGTCCCACTGCTATGTGACAACAATGGGGCGATTGCTCAAGCGACAGAGCCGATGTCTCATCATAAGTCGAAGCACATTCTGCAGCGCTTTCATTTGATCTGAGAGATTATAATTCGAGGAGATGTCGTTGTGGAAAGAGTTCCCTTAGCCGACAAACATAGCAGATCCACTGACAAAGCCTTTGTCTCAAATTGTATTTGAGCGTCACTTAGAGAATATGGGTATTCTGTATAAAAGTGATTGACTTTAGTCCAAGTGGGAGATTGTTAGTATTGGATGGCCAATAAGCCAATCCGACACTGTATTATGTTCAGATTATTAATATAATGGCATATTTTCGTTGTGTATCTTATTTGAGCATTGCTTATCGAATCACGATGAAGTCTATGAACATGTGCATTAATTTTCGGATTATGATGAGATCATAATTATGGGACCGAAGATTTATGAACACATGTTCTTAATTGTTCCTAGTCATAGGATGTTTGAGAAGGACATCGAACATCCGGATAGACTAGTATAGGTTTCTTCAGCTCATATGATGAGGGTGACTGATCCTATAAGTCACTTGTCTGGAGACACTATTTTGGACCTGTAGGTGCTCATTGACGAATGAGTTCACTGAACTGATCTGACTATGAATCGCTGGATGGTAAACACCTCATTGTTAACCAGCTCGATTCTTTTGTCACGGTTGCGTAGATGATCCTTGGACCTGAGACGCCAAAATATATCTTGTTGATAGGTTTCTGAACTTTGACTTTGACTAACGAATCCTTAACCATGGGTTATCAATAAGTCAAGTGATCGGGTTCAGGGAAATGCCCTCGAAAGTAATTGCATGTTCAATACGGGATCATCCACTCTTGGTAGTTTGAGAGAGAATGTTCCACGAATGATGCACTTAAAATCCCTGGCCAGGGCGGACACTATATTTGGTAATGAGTTATCGGATTCAGATTAGCGGCATCTGATTCAAGTGAATCGACCGTTTATAGTTTAATAGTAAACCATACCCTAGGTCGATTCGGGAACATTGCACGGATGAAGGATTATATTCGTGTGGTAACTGTTGACGGAAAGGTTCCCATAGTGGGTTTGAGTAATCCCAATGCCTTCCGGGATCACGCAGTGTTGCTTGGCACCCAATGTGATCAGAAACCCGTCCGAATTTATTGTAGGGACATTAAATTCGGTTGATTAATTAATATAAGGATATTAATTAATTCAGTGGGTCAGTAAGATGTTACTAGACTTAATGGGCCATTAACTGGACTGGTATTTGGGCCTAGAGGGTCACACGCAAATGGTTTTCAAGTTGATGGATCTTTTACAGGATTTTGGATAAGTTCGGGTGTTTCTGAAAAACCGCGAACGGTCTTATTATAAAAGATTGTGATCAGGCTCAGGCGCCAACAACCCTAACCCTAGCCGCCCCCCTCGCCTCTCTCTCCTCTCTCTTTGGTGCCAGCCCCATCTGGGTGCCCCTTGACAAAGTCGCATCGACTCCTGTTCTTCGTGCTCTCGTTCGACGAGAAATCGTCTTTGCATGTTACGGAGAATCGCATGAAGCCAGTCGGGATCTGCGGACGTTGCTACGAGCGAGGAAGCGAGGAAGATCTGCCAAGAGGAAGACCGCATGGATACCGCTAGAGGCTGGGCACGTGCACGGCTTGCGGGATTACACCGTCGGAACCGTTCGGACGCGGATTCGAATCCGCGCAAGGTAAATCAGATTTACCAATTAGTCTTAATGTTCAAAACGGGATAGATCCGATCCCGAGAAATTTTATTCCGTTGTGTTTTCGGTTGGATCTCGACACAACGAACATAACATTAGTTCCACTGATGAATTAAGCCAAATGTATTGCGTCCAAAGGTAGATAGCGAGAGTAAAATATTTCAATATCTCGGACAAGACTTATGTGGATTCATTCACAATCACGCACATGAAAAAGAGGTCGTTCTTTTTCAAAAACGGGATTTAGAGTCCCGAAGTACAAAAAGACTTTGGCTAAGCTCAAAATAGCCGAAGGAGCCATCGATTACAAAAGATACAGAGAATCACTGATCTATTGGCTTCCCATCAGAATCAAGGATTGTGTTGCCCTGAGTCGGAGGAGTTCGAGGTGTACCGGCTCGTTCTGGGCTGGACATGACCACCACCGGAACAGCCGAGGACTTCACGGCCTTTAGCTCCTTCCACCACTCCATAATTTCAGTATAGAGTGGTTCCTCCGGGAGCTCAAGGCCGGTGAGATCTGCTCCAGGGCCGGCCTTCTGTGCAACCGCCAACCCAAGGTTGAAAATTGACTCAGAGGCTTTGGCCTGGGCCTCCAAAAGCATGTCGGCGAGCTTAGGGCCGGACTTGAACACTTCTATGGCTAGATTAACCCTGTCGTTGGCCATTTTTTCCAGCTCCTCAGCCTTCGCTTCGGCAGCAGCAAGAGCATTAGCATGTTGCTTCTTCTCCTCCTCGTACTCTTGCTGCAGCCGAGACATGGCTTCGGACTTCTGATTGAGAGCAGATCGAAGACCTTCGGACTCCTTGCGGCGCTCCTCGGACTCCTTGAGAAGCCTTTCCGACTTCGCTTCGGCCTTTTCCTGGGCAATGCCGCCAGGCAAGCCACCTCCTTCTGCCTAGTTAGCTCGGCTCCTAGCCGAGCATTCACATCCAGGAGGGCATTGATGTTTCCCTCCAAGTCCCTCTTGACCAAGGTAACCTTGCCTGTGGCCAAGTGGTCGGCAGCTTCATCTACGTTCCGTAGCTTCTCTTGGACGTAGGCATATCGTCGGAGGAGAGCCCCAGAGATAGCTGCGGTCTGACAAAAAGGAAGAACAGGCCAATTAGAGAGGTATAAGGAAACTGAATCCAAAAGAAGCTGGAATCAAACTCTTACGTGGACTGCGTAGCGTGCGCACCGTGCAGTGAGACCCTCGGTGGAGAGTGTTCCGAGTTCGTCTTGGATTAGAGGGAGAGTGTAGCCCTGGGCCAACTTCGCGCACGTCTGCAAAGACGCCAAGATCTGGACACCAGGGCTCGTGCGCGTACTCCCTCGACATGTGCGTCCCTGCGGCCCCGCAGGGGAAGGATAGATCCGTGCCTCCCACCAACGCCGAGTCCAGGCGAGAGGGCTCAAGAGGCTCTGCCGCCGAGAGGGGTGCATCCCTCCCGACCGCAGGCCTCTTCTCGGCATGAGACTCCTCTCGGTCGGCCTTCTTCTTCCGCTTCTCGGCATGGCCGCCTCCACGTGAGACCTCCTTCCCCTTCTTCGACCGGATCCGCTCCATGGCAGCTGCAGCGGCACGGCCTTCCGTCGAGGCCACGGTTCGATCGGCCGGAGGGTGCACGACGGTCGGCGCCGAAGGGGCAGCACTTTGCGCCGTGGACTTCTTGCACAGCCGTATTTTCGCCACCAATGATCCGAGTCCAGACGACATTTCTCCAGGAAGAACAAAATGGATGAGCCAAGAGATTATCAGTAATGACCGACAGACCGGAAATCCAACATTGACTCACCCTCGGCACCGGCGGCGATTTCCTCCTTACTAGATGGGTCATAGCCAGGGGACTCAGAGGAGTCTTCGGCTACGACCACCGCTTTGCGAGCCGGGGCAGTCTTGGAGGCGCGCCGTCCGGTACGCCCTCCCTGCTCTTATCTGAGAGGCAGGTAGTGGGCTTCCCGCTTCGGCATCTTATCCGGATTCGGCCAAGCTCCTATGCTCATCAACCTCTCTTCATCTGCCAATATTTCATTTACATCTATGTGCGAATAGTCAATTATCTTTCGGGCCTCGGCCAGTTGACTGACAGTAAGTTTTGGGGCCTCAGAGACTTCCTTCGGAAGTGACTCCCACTTGATAGGAAAGGTCCATACACTGTTATCCTCCTTCGGGAGGGTAATGAAGAAAAATCCCTCCTTCCAATGGTGAATAGACGAGGGCTTTCCGGAAAAGATGCCTCGGCCCGAGCTAGTGGTGAAGCAAAACCAAGAAGAATTTCCTTGGGGCTTGACTTTAAAAAGGTATCGGAAAATAGGTACCGAAGGGGTAAGTTCCAAAATGGAACAAACGAGGAGATACCCATAAACTGTCCGCCATGACTTCGGAAAGAATTGAAACGGAGCAAGACAGTAGGTAAGAAGAAAGTCAATGATAAAAGGGTGAAGGGAAAGCCGAAACCCTGCTCAAAAACTATGATCATAGATAGAGAAACACCCCAGCTGATAAGTGTTGGCTCGAACGGCTTCCTGAGCCCTGATCAGCCGAATCCAATCTAGGATATCGTATCTATCCCACATCTCCTCAATTGCTTCCCGGCTAAGGAAGGAAGACACGTCCGAGACTTGCTCGGCTGGTTTACGACTGGAAGCACCTTGTTCCGGATAGGTCTCAGAAGGCTGAGAAGCAGGAGGAACTGAAGCAACTTCATCCGCCATATTGGAGGCGAAAGAATTGATCGAGAAGATGGATGTAAGGGAAAGTTCTTGAAGAGGGGGCTTAGAAAGAGAGCAGGATGAGTTGCTCGAGAAGAGGGAGGAGCTAAGGGACATCAAATAGAGAAAGCCGAAGGGCAGGAGCTTACCCTTAGACTAGTTGAGAATCCCCAATGACAAGACATGCTCGTCCTAGCACCCCCGCTTGACAAGACGCACTGGGGACTGCTATGAAAACGCTCCGTTGCCGAGTCCTCGAAGGGAGAAAGTGAGAAACAAAGCCTCATTGTGGAGCGTGGAGGGGGTACTTATAGGGACCCCCAGGAGGGCCTGGTAAACGATCAACGGCCGAGATCTATTGACCCTTCGGTACCGTCCCTCTCAGATGCCCACCACGTGTCCCGTCCTTTCGAATGATGACCTGAGCAGTGGCAAATTCGAAGCAGAGCGATTGACGGTTGAGATCTTTCGACCTTTCGGCTATCGTCTCAGATGTGTGTCGCGTGTCCCAGATCTTCATACAACGAGCTGACTGGCGGACTTCGGATTAGACCAATTGGCGGTTGAGATCCTCAAACCTTTCGGCTACCACCTCAGATGCTTGCCACGTGGCTCGAACTCCTCAAATGAGGAGCCACTCGGCGGGAAACTCAAGTTGGTTGCCGCCTCACTTGGCGCCACTATTTTCAACATCGATCCACCTCTTGGTTCTAAACGGGAGCCCTCAGTCCGCAAGGATTGGTCACCACCTCTCGGCTCCAGATGAAGGTCATCTTCAGCACTAAGCGAGGTTCCGTTTTCAGAAAGTATAATGACACAAGTGTACTCTCGGCCCCTTATCTTACCGAAACATGCCGAGAGTAGGGGGCCATGTTATGGGGGAAAATCTGACTAGGCCCAACAACTGGGTCCAATCCCGATTCCTACGTGGGCCAGGCTACCATCATCCAATCTCGGCAGCCCACATTCATACTGGGCCGAAATAGACTCGGCCCGTTCATCAAGTCCGAGAATTCACTTAGCCTTGGCATCCCAATGGGCCGAATGGACTGAGAAGGGTCCAATCCACTTGATAAGGCGAGTAGGGGCTATTCTGCCGCGGCCCTACCGCTGACTGGGCCGAAGTAGGTTCGGCTCACTTAACCAGTCGGATAAACACCGACAGCCCACAAACATAGGGTATCACCGACATTTCATCTCAAACAATTAAGAATAGTCCTACATCGCCCGCCACAGAAAAGGAACCCTCATTTCCCGCTATAAAAGGAGCGCTATTCATTATGGAAAAGGTACACAACAAGCTAGTAAGCTTATCTCTCTTCCCCTAATATTAAGTCTTCCATCTGTGACTGACTTAACCATCGGAGGGTTCTCCCAGACTACAACCCGGGACCTTGCTGACGGTTTCTTCTTTGCAGAAGGAAGGCCCTTCATCTCTGACTCCCCCTCGGCTTTGGATCGTCTCGGCTCTTGATCGTCTCGGCTCTCGATCATCGGCTGGCATTCGGATTCCGCGCTCGGAATCTGATAGTGATAGCCTCGGCTACATCAGTATTGTTAATATAATTAGTATACTTATTATATATTTGTATAGTTAGGTTCCATGGTTAGCATACTTAGTATACTTATATACTAGTACATAGTATAGTTAATATACTTAGTTTGCATACTTAGAATACTTAGTTGATATAGTATACTTAGTATAGTTATATTATACTTATAGCTTATAAGTATAGTTATACTTTAACTTGATTTTATACTTAACTTATAAACATAAATATATAACTATACTTAAGTATAAGCTAGAAGTTAACTGTAAGCTATATGTTAAGTATAAGTTATAGTATACTTAAAAGCTAGAAGTATATTATAACTATACTAAACTAATAAGTATAGTTATATATTTATACTTATAGGTATAGTTATATATACTTATATCACATATGCTTAACTTATAACTTACACTTAACTTATAGTTATAAGTGATGTGATGCCATGTGACATGACCATGCATGTGATGTGATATGATGTGACCATGAATGTGAACATGATGTGAACACGTTTACCATTGTGAGTGTGATTGTGAATGTAAAGTGAAAAATTATGTCAATCATTTGCCTATTCAAGACTTTAGTTAAGATATATGTACCTTTTTATCTCACAAAAAGAGACACATATATTTAACATAAAGTCATATCATTTTGTTGGTTTGTCTATACAAATTTGATTGCATGTAATTCTTGATTATATATGCCTTTCAATTTTTTTTGAAATATCAGTTGCACCTTCCCACTCTTCTCTAATATATCTTACTAACTTTTTTAATTTTCCTGTCGCTTACATGTAAGTAACTTAAGGAACACTTTTTAAGTTAGTAAAAAAATGGTGCTATATTAGAAAAGTGTGGAGAGATGCTATCGATTTTTTAAAAAAAATTAAAAGACATATAGTCAAGAATTGCACGATCAAATATTTTTAGATGGGTAAATAACTTTTAAATGTATGTACCCTCTTATGCGTATGGCTTGTGAATATGATTGTATATACTGAGATGTTGCCGAAATGCTACTGAAATGCTGCTAAAATTTAGAAGGGCATGGATTCTATAGTTCCATAGAGATGATGTGGGATTCTGTGTGTTTTGTGTTATTGTGTATGTACATAGATTTATTATTTCTTATTTTATTTGGCAGGTCATAAATAGCTGATTTATTTAAGAGTTGGATGGACATTCCTAATACGCTAGACCATAGGTATCTTAATGGACTTAAAGAATTTAAGAGTTTGTATTCTATGATGATAGAGTATGATTTATACAGGGAGAACATAAGTAGTTGATCTAGTGTCTGTATAGAAAATATTGCAATAGTTTCTTATTGAAAAGATATAATATGGAAGAACATTTAATTTGTAATGGAATAAGATTAAATTATAGAATTTGATTATCTCACGGTGAACAAAAGTGTATGATCTATGTACTAATACATCAATACAAGTGATTGAGATGCAAAATGTGTTGGATGTTGCTGAAGTGGTAGATATGCTACATGATTTTCAAAGAAATGACATGATTGATGGAGAATATGAAGAAGGCACAAAAATTTTATAAGTTATTATAAGATGCAGAAACACCTTTGTATGTTGTGTGTAAAGATATGCCTAAGTTGAAGTTTTTTATGAAGTTGATACAGATCAAGTCTTTGAATTATATGATAACCAAGTGTATCTATATAATATTATTTTATTTTGAAAAATATTACCTAGATATACGTATACTTAAGAATTGATATAAAATAAAGAAGATTGTTAAAGACCCAAGACTCAATTATGAAAAGATCGATACATGTAAAAATAATTGTGTATAATTTTGTAAAGAGAATAAAAAGGAAATTCGTTATCCAGAATGTGATACTCCTAGTTATAAAGATACTAAAACATAAAATATAAGAAGATGACAAGAAAGGTGTTTCACTATTTTTCATTAAAAATATATTGCAACATATATTTATCTCATTAAAGATAACTCAGTAGATGACATGGTGTAGCAACTCGAATGTTTAGATCACTAAAAATAGATTTTAGGAGTCGCCTCCCAAATAAGGGGTTCGAGAACCTAAAAGATTTGTAAGAATATGATAATAAATTTGACTTCAAGGCTAGGTCTCAATAGAGGTTATAGGTTTGTGCTTCTTAAGTGTGTGGAAGGGGTTAGACACCCACATATCTCTAAAATTGGTCTCTACTAATCTAGGTAACTTTCTAATAAAAAGAATCTTACTAACTAGTGATAAGATCCTTTTGTAAAGGTATCAACTTACTAACAAAACGAACCTTATCAACTTGTAATAAGATCCTTTTTGTAGGAGGGGCACCAACTTGTTGTTGGGTTCTTGGGTTTCTCCGGATCGCTCATGCAACGGAAATAACAATATTAAAACAGCGATCTGTTTCCCATTTCGAAAAACTAAAACCGGATTATCGGATAATCGGTTCTTACCGTGCGCGGATTCGAATCCGCATCCGAACGGTTTCGTCGGTGTGACACCGCCAGCAGCGCAAATACCCGGCCTCTAGTAAAGTCCACGCGATCCTCCTCGCAGTGGATATCCTCATGTTCCTCGCTCGTCGCATCCCACGAACCGTTCGCTGCAATGACCGCCGTGATGCATGGTTGATTTCCTGTCGGACGGGAGTCGGAGAAGCAACGGAGTAGACCCGCAGAACAGATTCGGCCTAGGGCGCCAGAGAGAGAGAGGAAGAGAGGAGGGGGCGGCTAAGGTTAGCAGCAGCGTGGCCTGCTCAGCCCGTTCGCTATCTTTTATATTAACTGTGCGATTTTTCATAAAAATCTCCGTTTAATATAAAACCCACTTATTATCTATTGCCTTGAGAATCATTTGCGTATGACCCTCTAGGCCCAATTACCAGTCCGGTTAATGGCCCATTAAGCCCAATGACTCCTCACTGGCCTAATTAATCAATTAATAACTAATTATTAATTAATTAATCAATCAAATTAATATCACATATTAAATTTGATTGGGCTTCCGATCACGTTGGGTGCCAAGCAACACCGCGTGAATCCGGAAGATATCGGAGTTAAGTAACCCACTTTTGGAACCTTTCTGTCAATAGTTACCGCGTGGATATAATCCTTCATTCGTACAATGCTCTCGAGTCAACTCAGGGTATGGTGTGCCGTCAAACTATAACCGGTCGACTCACTTGGATTGGATGCTACCGTATAATATCAGAAAACTCCTTTCCCTATATTATCGTCCGCCTTGGCTAGGGACTTACGCACATCATTCCTAGAGCATTCTCTCTCTAAGTACCGAGAGCGAATGATTCCTTATTGACACTCAATTCCCTTCGGCAATATTCCGCTGTATCCGATCCTTGGCTATTTAGAATCCCGTGGATAGAGATTCATAAACTAAGGTCAAAACACAGAAGTCCACCGACAAGGTGTCCTTGGTGTTTCAAGTCCGAGGACCATCCACGCAACTGTGACAATATAATCAAGCTGGTTGACAGTAAGGTACTATACCATCTAGCAATTCAGTCGGATAAATTTAGTGAACTCATTCTCTAATGAGCATCTACAGATTCGTGTTAGTATCTCCACACAAGTGACTATGAGATCAGTCACCCTCATCGTATGAGTATGAGTAATATGTACTAGTTTAACCGGATATCCGATGTCCTTCTCGGATATCCTCCGACTAGGAACTATTAAAAATATGTATGTTTAAGTGATCAGCCTTACTAGTATGATCTCATCATAATCTGATCACTAAAAGTATTAAATAAAATACTAAATAAATTAAAAGACAAACACCTTATGATAAAAATCACATAAAACATTCATCCATAAGTTTGTTGTATATATTTAGCATTATTTTTTTTTAATGTAAAGTAAAATATTTTAACTTGGTTGAAATTTAGGAGAAACTATATAATTAAGGGAGCATAAGCAAATATCACTGTAGTTAATTAATGCAAATATGAATTACGTAGGAGGTTATCTATAGATATAAAATCTTTTAGAGGGTTATTTGAAAAAAAACCCTATACGTTTGGATGAAAGAGGAAGATGAAATTATGATTTTATTAAGAGTTATTTGATTTAACATAAAATACTTTATAACTCTCTAAGTTGCCATTTTATGTCATACAAAAATGCAACGTACTGTAATACTTTACAATATTTTACATCAAATCGCAAAAAAAAACTTACTTAAGTGTTGGCATTACTATAGGAAATTATTAATCTTCTTATTATATTAATATATTTTATTATACTCTAAGTCCCACTTTGTTTGCATAATTAGAGAAGAATAAAATTCTATATTCGTAGAATAAGACCAATTCTAATTTGATAGACTGAATTGCTTATACCGCGTTAGAATTGTTTATATTAGAATAAGGAGAATATGCAATTCGACCATAGACTTAAGAATTACTTATCCTTCTTATGCCGTCTGTGGGTCCCACAAAATTATTAAAACTAAACAACCCTTATTCTAGTGTAAGTTATTCAAGATAAATAATTTCGAATAATCTATTCTGCAAATAAATTGAGAGCAAGTGAACTTTAATTAAAGATAAGAAGATTAAATAATGATAGTGGGAGAAGCTTCATCCTCATTATATGCAAGGACCCACAGTGTGATGCCTCTGTAAGTGGTTGTTTCTTTCCCTGCACGGCACGAAACCAAACCCTTTCTCACGAGTATAGACTGAACTTTTATTTTAGACCTTTTATCTGTTCTTTTTCATATGATGTGAGAGAATATTTCATTATTTAGACTAAGATAATATTATAATTAACCGTTTTGATATGGTTAGGCATTAATTTGCGTACTTCATGGAACTATTCTTAATAAAGTCTCTGATTTATGTTAGCGTACCTCGCTTATATGGCTGTGATCATGACTTTTTGATTCCTTGAAAATCTGAAATATTTTTGATAAAAGTTAATTTATTTATGAAAAATATATATGTTGAGATAAAAAGGGTGATTTAAAAAAAATCACAGATCTATGTTACTATGTCGTTGGCAAGGTTTACCAAAGAAATTCAGGCTGCAAGTCTATAATGTATTTTTATTTGTTGTAATAATGTCCACGTCAAGAGATGACACAAAATAATGTGGCTCCTTGAATTGCATGCGGGCTCCATGGATGTATCCGTTTATTTGATAATAGACTTTTTTAACTTCATGTTAGATAAACTCTTCTTTAAATTTTTGTAGATCTAGATCTAAACTCAGGTTCACTTAGATTGGGCGTTTAGAGTTGTTGGAAATATATTATCTTTGTAGCGTGTACGACGTCGCAACGGTGTAGGATGGAAGCGTCATCTCGTCGGTGCAAAATGGCTACCAGAGTCGCTCGCAGAGTCTATGATAAATTCATAATTTTATATAAATAACAGATGAAACTTACACACTTTGTTATCAATTTAATGAACAAAATCACATGGAATGATAGATAAATCAATTATACTTTCAAACATATCAATTCTGTAAAATTCGAATTTCAAATATTATTACGTCATGGATTGAATAAGGATAGCAATTTCATTCTTAAAGAAGACTTTCTCGACAATCATTTAATGTGCATTTAGATGATTTATTGATTGCCGCATAAACTTAACTATTATTTTATGTGAATGCAGGATATGAACAAGCAAATGACATAGTGGTTGGACTACTTGGATTTCAAGGAAGTTATTAGGGTTTGAATCTTGGAAGGAACAATATTATATTCTTTTTGTCTTAAAAAGGAACTACAAGTCAACTAAGAGAGAGAAGAGAGAATTTCGGAATTCAAATTTTAAAAATAATATTTTTTAAATTTGAATTTTAAAATTTTAAAATCTCGAAAATAATATTTTTCTTCAATACAAAATTCAAAATTTAAAATATCTCTCTCTAAATTTAAATTTCAAATGTACATTCATGTAGAATCCTCTAATCAAGGGGGAGCTTAATGCGAGCAATTAAAAGCCCATTTATTAGAGGATTTGAAATTCAAAATTTGAATTAAGAATTCTCTTCTATAAAATCAAGAGAGAGAGGAGGAGGGAATCCTGAAATTTAAAAATAAAGATATTTATTTCGAAATTCAAAATTTAAAATTCAAAATAATCTTTATGGGCTTAAAAGAAGATCCACTAATTAAGAGGGAGCTTAATCGTCTATTTATTACCCTATTTGAAATTCAAAATTTGAATTAAGAATTCTCTTCTATAAAACTATGGGAGGAGGAAGGAAAAAGGAAACTTGTTTTTTTGAAATTCTCTCTCTCAATTCAGAGATTTTTTTAGAACTTTGGAAAAATTTTAAACTCTCTCACCCCTTCCACCAAATAGCTCTCTCTCTCAATTTCTCTCCCACTTTCTCCCTCTCTTTGCTATAGTACCCGCGGATACTATAGCAGCCCCCTCTCTCTCTAGCTTTTGTTCTCTCTCTCTCTCTCTCTCTTTCGCTTTCTCTCTCTCTACATCTCTCTCAAACCAACGGCTATTAGTAAAGAGGTGGACTCGAGGCACTGAAATTGACCATTGAAAGGAGTCCAAGACTACCAATAATCCGCGCGAAGGGTTACGACAGCTGCAAACATCAGTTTTCTCTCTCCACTGTCTCTCTCTCTAATTTTTGAGTTCTCCATGTTACACTGTATTTCGAATATTTTCTGTAAAAGTTTTCTTATAAAAGTTATGTTAATTTTTTATTTTCAATGTCTCTGTAAAATTTTATATTATTCTGGTAATGAATGACAGTAGCTCCTTTGAAAATAAGTTATATTTTCTCCATCTTTTGTTCTACAACTTTTTTTTTTTTTTTCTGTTGACACTACTCAAATTTTATATTCTACTTTTAATTAGTGTTTTATAAGTAGTCTTAGTTCAGTAGATGGTCTGATTATGCTCATTTAGGGGTGCTCCTTTTGTGAGTTTATAGTAAGTCCGGTTAATTTTAATTCTTAACAAATCAAATCATCATGCTCCCTCTTCTTTATTCTATATTTTTCCTCTAAAAACTCAAAGTTTTCAACTTTAAAAATCTATTTTTCTGTGGATTCGACCAAATCTCACCACTTGCTATTTTTCAAATAATTATATGTGGAAATTGGAATTTAAAGATTGATGTTCGAATATGTTTAACGACATATAATTTCTAGCGATCAATTTTTGGCGTCGTTATCGGAGAATTAGAATTTTAATTTTGATTATTTTAGATCCATTTGTATAAATACATACTCACATTCATTTTCTCTTTTTGTAGGAATTAAAAAAAAAAGAAGACAAAAGGAAAGCTCAACTTGGTGAGTTTGTTCCGATTTCTTAAATATTTTTATTTTATTTTCAGATTTGCTTAGAATAGATATAGATCTTATTAAATAAAAAAAATCAGAAAAAAAATTAAAAAAAAATACATCTCAAGATTAGAAATCAAACCTTCATATTTTAGGACATACATCATATAGAATTGCATTAGAATTAACCATTTAGCTTTTATTTTTGTCATTTGATTCATGTTGAAGAGTGCGAGAAGCAAGGTGAGTCTTTCAAAATTGAGCAAATAACATGTTTATGCATTGTCATTTCATTATTGCACAAAACAAACTTGTTTGAATTATGGTGAGCATCTCATTAATAAAATAATTTAAGGGCATCTTCATAACAAGATAAGGTGGGGATTTCATCACCCTTCCTTGACCCACAAACCACAAACACTCCATCTTGCATTGTCCCAAGCCCAATAAAAATCAAATAGCAATTGCACTTAGGATTTACACTATGATTGGACCGAGCTTTGAATTAATTTTTACTTTGGACAACGGTGTTTAGACTAGAGTTTACAAAAGCAAACGCCTAAGTGGACAAGTGGTTATTTAATTAGGTCCCCACGAAAGTAGGGGGAGCCTCCCACTATCCCACCTCTTACCTGGCCGATTGATCTATTGTAGGAGTGATTCATAGTGAATTCTAGCCATTTTGTGAGAAGTCTCATTCTTAAGTCTAAGGTACACTTAGGTCATTAGGAATTTGTTGTTAACTTGTTTGTCTTTGCATAAATAAACATAAAAATATATAAAAATAAAAATAAGAAAAACAACCATTCTCATCTCATCTGGGTCTAGTGTATGCTAGGTAGAAGATCTCAAAAGTCATATATTATCAAACCCATTCAAGAAATTGAGAGATACCTACATTACCAAACCAATATTCAACATCCAATGGCTGGAAATAATCAACAAATGCCTAAACAAATGAAGGAATACTTCATTCCTCAAGACTATATTCCTTCATCTTATATCCAATTGCCTAATGTCCATGCTAGCCATTATGAGATCAAGCCAAGCACCATCTAAATGTTCCTATCTTTTTATGGGAATACCAATGAAGATCCATATAAACATTTGGATGAATTATGTGAGATTTGTTCAACCGTGAAAATTCAAGATTTCAC
The DNA here is from genome assembly GCA_030544215.1 of Zantedeschia hybrid cultivar. Taxonomy (NCBI): domain Eukaryota; kingdom Viridiplantae; phylum Streptophyta; class Magnoliopsida; order Alismatales; family Araceae; genus Zantedeschia; species Zantedeschia hybrid cultivar. The sequence continues at coordinate 47,548,311 of JARZZO010000002.1, read as the reverse complement.
GGAAGATGTCCTTCGACTTATCCTATTCCCTTTCTCACTTAAGGACAAAACCAAATATTGGCTTGAAACGATAGGGAAGCCCATTAGAACTTGGCCTGAAATGCAACAAGAGTTCTTGAAGAAATTCTATCCTATAGGAAGAACCAATACCATGAGACGGGCCATAACCGGGTTTTCACAATTATCTGGTGAACAGATCCATGAGTCGTGGGAAAGGCTGAAGGAATTGCTTAGGAAATGTCCATATCATGGACTATCTAGATGGCAAATTGTGCAGGCATTTTATGAAGGTTTGGATGCAAAATATAGGCAAATGATGGATGCATCTTGTGGAGGAGCATTCATGAATAAAAGTGAGGAAGAAGCATATGATATGTTTGAAATGCTAAGTGAAAATTCAATAAATCATGCCTCACTTTCATCATATGAAAGATCTGTGGGAACATCCGAACGGATTGGAATCTATGAAATAAGAAATAGAGGAGAATTTGAACCTAGGATGGATATCAATGCCTTGGCCCAAAAGTTGGATAAGGTGGACCTTCTGACCCAACAAATGAGCAAAATGGATCTTATGGCCCAAAAGTTAGACCAGGTCCTAGCTTCGAATTCCAAGGATCTAATATCTATGCACAATCAAGATCTTACTCAGAATATTTACATCTTATCAAGAAGTTTGTAGTCCTTGTGCTAGCCCAACTCACCATGTCAGTGAGTGTCCTACGACGGCCCAATTGTCGCCGTTCATCCAAGAACAAGTCCAAGCAACCCAGGGTTATTCAAAGCCCAATCATGATCCATATTCTAACACCTACAACCTTGGCTGGAAGAATCATCCTAATTTTTCATGGAAATCTCAACAAACCCAAGCTCCAAACCCACAAGCACAAAACTTTCAGAACATGGCCCATCAACATAATTACTACCCAAATCAATCTTTCAATAAAAGCCAACCTATTCAGTCCCAAGCTCAAGTTCCTTACTTTCAGCCCAATAACAATTAGAATATGTTCTCTCAACCTCTATATCAAATCCCATAACATCAGCCATCAAATCAAAATGATGACAAATTCAATATGCTGCAACAATTACTCATGAATCAACAACAACAGTAACAATTGCAACAATTGCAACAATTGGTCATTTCTCAACAACAATCTATTTCGAAATTAGAAGCCCAATTAGGTCAAATGGCTGTAGGTGCTGAAAATATTTGTTAACAAAGAAGGATGCCAAACCAAAATTAATTAGGTGGATCCTACTCCTCCAAGAATTTGATTAGGAGATTCGGGACAAAAAAAGATCTGAGAATGTGGTTGTAGGTGCTGAAAATTTGCTCGTGTGATTTATGTGATAAACTATGTTGTTTAGGGTAAATTAACCTATTAAAAAAATGCAACTAAGGTGCTGTGATCGCCAGAAACTTTTAACTAAAAAGCTTCAAAAGAGTTTGATCGCCTACCTGTTTAAACGCGGAAGAATGAATCCTTGGTTCCCCTCCTTCAGCCGGCTGAAGAAAGAGAGCCTCTTCTTGTTCTTTTGTTCTTGCTGTTGAATGTTGAGGATCGTCCAGAAGTTCTCCTGGCTTGTGCTTGATTTCCCTCTTTTTGATTTCTTGTTGTTCAATTGTTGGATGCAGCAGACAGAGAGACAGAAAAATAAAGAAGAAACTAATGATGAGAATCTAAATAGAAATAATAAAGTTAACTATGATTAGAAACATGTTTAAACAACAACTCACTTGTTTAGATGGCTTTGAAACCCCTTTAGAACAGATGGGTTTTGGAAAGTTAATGATGTGGTGTGTGTTGCATGCAGTGAATATGAGAGAATGAAGCTAATGAATGAAAATGAAATTCATATATGAAAAACTTATGCCCAGTCCAGTTGGAGAAGCCTTGAAGGATGAAGATCTGGAAGAAGGATGCCGACTTCTGGAAATGGCAGCGCTCCGGCGTGGTTGCTTCGATCTCCAAATTGCTATAACGCTGTGGCTCAATAATTCTCTCTCTTCCTTTTTTTTTTTTAACTCCTTGATAGGCAAGGTATTTATAGGCATTTTCTGCGTTCGCGATTAACATAGAAAAATCTCGGATTTATCTACCTTAATCGACAGATAATTACTGATTAATTCATCTTTATCTGTAATTATCTAAAACGCGTCCACCTTGGCTGACGCCTTTTAGATTAAATTAAGATAAGGATAAATATCCGGGAAAAGTTATCTTTATCTTTATTAGCTAAAACGCGTCCACCTTGATAGACGTCTTTTACACTAATTAAGATAAGGATAAACATCCGGAAGAGAAGTTAAAATAGCTTAGGAAACCTAAAACGCGTCGACCTTAACAGACGCCTTTTAACTAATAAATCAATTGATTAAAATTCAAATTTAAATGGTAAAATAGGAATAAACTCTAAAACGCGTCTACATGGATCGACGCCTTTTATGATTCTTCATATTTTAACTGAAATTTGAGCTAAAATTAATTCAATTGATTAACTTAAACATGTCTGTTTGACCCGACACTCAAAAATATTAATAAAAATTAATTAATGATTAATTATCAGACCATTCTGAGGCATTATTATATGATATGAAATTTACTCAAAATGACGTCAAAATTAGCGTGTCTACAATGGCTGATACAACTATGAGGAGGGAAGTGGGCCAATTACCAAGTCAACCTATTGCAAACCCGCAAAACTATCTTCCGGATTTCCAACATTAACCAATCCTACCTAATCCTCAAGCCCAGCCTCAAATGGGCTCAAATCCACCAAGAGGCCCACAGTTAGAAAATGCGAAAGCAATGTTGGCCTTAAGAAGTGGGAAAGTCTTGCCGGATCCTTACTCAAACCAAGGATCTAGTCAGCCCAATCATGAACATAATGAAGATGAAGGAGAAGAAGAAGATGAAGGTGAGAATGAACAACCCAATATCAGTCAAGGAAAAGGAAAAATGGAGGAATGTCCTAAGAATTATAAAACAAAAATCCCTTTTCCACAAGCTTTAGAGAATGACAAAGAGAAAAGAAAGTACCAAATCCAAGCAAAAAATGAACAGTTAATGGACTTATTTAAACAAGTCCATATTAACATATCATTGGTTGATGCAATCCAACATGTGCCGGCCTATGTCAAATTTTTAAAAGAACTTTATACTCATAAGAGAGAACCCAAAACAAATCCTAAGAAGGTCTTTTTGTCTGAGAAAGTGAGTGTCATTTTGATCAACCAATTGCCTAAAAAGATGAAAGATCCTGGAGCTCCACTTATCTCTTGTGTTATTGAAGGAACCACCTTTGATAAGGCACTATTGGACCTTGGAGCAAGTGTGAACCTATTGCCCATCTCAGTTTATGAAAAATTTGGGATAGGAGAATTGAAACCAACTCCGGTGATCCTACAATTGGCTGATAGATCTCTTAGGACATCGAAAGGAATGGTGGAAGATGTTATTGTCAGGATTGATACTTGCTACTTCCCAGTTGACTTTGTCATCCTTGACATGGAACCCGTTCAGCATATGAGAAATAGCCCAATCATATTGGGCCGACCTTTTCTGGCTACTGCAAATGCCATCATTAACTACAAATCTGGGTTAATGGACATCTCATTTGGGGATCACAAATTATCCCTCAATATTTTCAAAGCTTCTGGCCATATGTAGGATGGGGAAGATTGCTTTGCAATTGATGTGATTGATAACATTTTAGAAACATCCCCTTTGGCCCAATTTGAAGAAGAAGAGGAGTTAATGGCCATATCAGATTTGAATAAGAAGGCCTGGCGGCCCAACAAGGTTGAACCTCTACGTGAACTCAATCTAGAACCTACTCCTCCATCTCTCCAGGTTCCTCCACAGTTGGAACTCAAACCTTTACTGGACTCTCTCAAATATGTCTTTTTGGGCCCGTCCAAAACTCTACCTGTGATCATAGCTGCAGATCTCAACCCTACCCAAGAAGAACAACTCATTGAAGTTCTTCGAACTCATAAAGAAGCCATAGGGTGGTCAATAGTTGATTTCAAAGGAATAAGCTCAACTATATGCATGCATCATATTTATCTTGAAGATAATGCAAAACCTAGTAGAGAGATGCAAAGGAAACTAAATCCAATTATGATGGAAGTGGTTAAGAAAGAAGTGGTGAAATGGCTAGATGCGGGTATCATATACCCAATATCTGATAGCAAGTGGGTAAGCCCAACCCAAGTAGTGCTAAAGAAGTTTGGCTTAACTGTGGTAACAAATGAAAAAGGTGAAGAAATGCCCACTAGGCTAACCACGGGGTGGAGAGTTTGTATTGATTACAGAAAATTGAATACAATGACAAAGAAAGATCATTTCCCACTCCCATTTATTGATCATATTTTGGAAAAGCTAGCGGGTCAGAAATATTTCTGTTTCTTAGATGGGTATTTAGGATATAATCATGTGGCTATCTACCCAGAAGATCAAGAGAAAACCACATTCACATGCCTATTTGGCACATTTGCATTCCGAAGAATGCCATTTGGACTATGCAATGCACCAACAACTTTCCAAAGGTGCATATTGGCCATCTTTTCAGATATGGTAGGAGAATTCTTCGAAGTATTCATAGATGATTTTTCAATATTCGGGGATTCATTTGAAATTTGTCTGGGAAATTTGAAAAACGTACTTGGAAGATGCATAGAGACTAATTTGGTTCTAAGTTGGGAAAAGAGTCATTTCATGGTTAAAGAGGGCATAGTTTTGGGCCATATAGTGTCTGGAAGAGGTATCGAAGTGGATAAAGCTAAGGTTAGCCTAATCTCCAATCTTCCTCCACCCACTTCAGTAAAGCAAATTTGATCATTCCTGGGCCATGCCGGCTTCTATCGCCGGTTTATTCAAAATTTCTCTCAAATTGCCCGACCATTAACCCTACTCTTAGCCAAAGATGTCCCATTCCATATTGATAAAAAATACTTGAAAGCATTTAAATCTTTAAAAGAGGCTCTCACCAAAGCTCCCATTCTCCAATCGCTTGATTGGTTTTTACCTTTTGAGATAATGTGCGATGCTTCTGATTATGCTATGGGAGTAGTATTGGGACAAAGAATCAATAAAAAGCCCGTGGTGATTTATTATGCAAGTCGTACACTTGTAGATGCTCAGATGAACTATACCACCACAGAAAAGGAATTGTTAACTGTTGTTTTTGCCTTGGAGAAATTTTGATCCTACCTTTTGGGGGTAAAAGTGATTATTTATTCTGATCACTCGGCATTGAAATATTTGTTAACAAAGAAGGATGCCAAACCAAAATTAATTAGGTGGATCCTACTCCTCCAAGAATTTGATTAGGAGATTCGGGACAAAAAAAGATCTGAGAATGTGGTTGTAGGTGCTGAAAATTTGCTCGTGTGATTTATGTGATAAACTATGTTGTTTAGGGTAAATTAACCTATTAAAAAAATGCAACTAAGGTGCTGTGATCGCCAGAAACTTTTAACTAAAAAGCTTCAAAAGAGTTTGATCGCCTACCTGTTTAAACGCGGAAGAATGAATCCTTGGTTCCCCTCCTTCAGCCGGCTGAAGAAAGAGAGCCTCTTCTTGTTCTTTTGTTCTTGCTGTTGAATGTTGAGGATCGTCCAGAAGTTCTCCTGGCTTGTGCTTGATTTCCCTCTTTTTGATTTCTTGTTGTTCAATTGTTGGATGCAGCAGACAGAGAGACAGAAAAATAAAGAAGAAACTAATGATGAGAATCTAAATAGAAATAATAAAGTTAACTATGATTAGAAACATGTTTAAACAGCAACTCACTTGTTTAGATGGCTTTGAAACCCCTTTAGAACAGATGGGTTTTGGAAAGTTAATGATGTGGTGTGTGTTGCATGCAGTGAATATGAGAGAATGAAGCTAATGAATGAAAATGAAATTCATATATGAAAAACTTATGCCCAGTCCAGTTGGAGAAGCCTTGAAGGATGAAGATCTGGAAGAAGGATGCCGACTTCTGGAAATGGCAGCGCTCCGGCGTGGTTGCTTCGATCTCCAAATTGCTATAACGCTGTGGCTCAATAATTCTCTCTCTTCCTTTTTTTTTTTTAACTCCTTGATAGGCAAGGTATTTATAGGCATTTTCTGCGTTTGCGATTAACATAGAAAAATCTCGGATTTATCTACCTTAATCGACAGATAATTACTGATTAATTCATCTTTATCTGTAATTATCTAAAACGCGTCCACCTTGGCTGACGCCTTTTAGATTAAATTAAGATAAGGATAAATATCCGGGAAAAGTTATCTTTATCTTTATTAGCTAAAACGCGTCCACCTTGATAGACGTCTTTTACACTAATTAAGATAAGGATAAACATCCGGAAGAGAAGTTAAAATAGCTTAGGAAACCTAAAACGCGTCGACCTTAACAGACGCCTTTTAACTAATAAATCAATTGATTAAAATTCAAATTTAAACGGTAAAATAGGAATAAACTCTAAAACGCGTCTACATGGATCGACGCCTTTTATGATTCTTCATATTTTAACTGAAATTTGAGCTAAAATTAATTCAATTGATTAACTTAAACATGTCTGTTTGACCCGACACTCAAAAATATTAATAAAAATTAATTAATGATTAATTATCAGACCATTCTGAGGCATTATTATATGATATGAAATTTACTCAAAATGACGTCAAAATTAGCGTGTCTACAGCTGCCTCACCTTGGCATTGTCTTTGCAAGGGAGTGAAATGGAATGGAATGTACTGAAAAGGTGATGCCAAGGTGTGATGAGACACGCTCTTAACATCACATGATTGGAATTTTTCTCAAAATCATCAATGAAGATAGTTCAAAGAAGATCAAAGGAATCAATCCTGTCTGGATGAGGTGGACAAGGAAATAAAATAAGGTCGATCAACCTCCTCGGAGTGGGAAGTACCTCAGGTCATAGACACTGTAGGTTTCATCATGGGGAGCGTTTGCCAGCCAATGTGGACGTGCTGCAGCCATGATGGATCTTAAAAGAAAACAAGAAATATTGGATAAAGAATCCAATCAAGGATAGAATTCCAAGGATATCTTCAAGCGAACCTCAAAGATAATCAAGATACTCAATTCAGAATGGAATATTTCATATCATGTTGAAATTGTTTGATTTATGGTCTGAAACTTAATCAATAATTAATTCTTATCACAATGATTTCAAAGTCCTACATGATGTATGCTGGGCTAAAAGAAAAATATGAAATCAAATAAAATATAAATTAATCAAGGATAATATTGTTAAACTGTCATTAATGAGTCAAGATACCAATTCTTGTAATTCAGTGCTAAGCCGAAGCTCGTTTATCCACGCACCGTTTCACAAAAGTGGAACCATCGTCCTCACTAATTAACAATCAAACGGCCTATCCGTGCGATTAAGAATTCTCTGGAATTATCACTGTTTTTGTTGTAGGGGAACTCAAATTCCAGTTTCATCAAAATCACAAGGTCCTTGATATACTCTAATAAATATTTAACATATAGTAATGCTGATGCACATAATTACATGGAGTAATACAGGAGTAGAAATAACCGTCTTTTTAGCCACGGTCGAGACTTCTTGAACCCCCATAGTAGGATCTTCTTGACATTTTCCAGCTTTGCAATCATTTCTTTGAATTTCTGAAACGCGTCGTGTCGCGCCGATGCCATTAACATGAACCAAAACACGTCGCTGTTCAACGACACCTTTCAATCGCAGAAACAGGTTCTGACTATCTTCAATCCGTATTCCAACTCTCTTCATGCCTTGTGTCCTGTATATGACTTGAACAAACAGGTTAAGCATCTATTCAGGCTTAGCCCCTTGCCTGGTTAAGTAACCGACTACTTGATCCTATCCTTGATAGAAGGGTCAAGGGGCATAGCCTTTATTAACAAAGGTAATGAGAATAATCAAACTTAAGCAAAATGCAACATACAAGCAAACGGATGCTCGCTGAAAATAAAAGGAATGAAACATACTAAATGCAACAAGCAGATGCTAATTGAAATATTTTTGTTGTTTTGAAATATTCATTTTTGTTTGGGGTTTTGAAATATATGCCTTTTTTTTTTTTGAACTTTGACATATGTATTTTTTTTAAATTTTTTTCGATGTATGTATTTTTTTTTGTGTATTTTTGAAATATGTATTTTTTATTTTTTATTTTTTGACATATGTATTTTTTTTGGGTTTTTGACTCATGTTTTTTTTGGATTTTTGACTTATGTATTTTTTGGATTTTTGACTAAAAGATCAGGATGGTACTTAGATCAAAAGATCATATTCATTTATTAACTTAATTTCCAAATTGTTCTTTAACAACTCAACTTAGACCCATCGTGTTTGAACTTGTGTTTCCATTCGTGATCCCATTTGATGATTTGATCCCTAGTCAATCTAAGCCATTCCTTAAGTTTGGAGTACATCTCTTTAGAAAGAAAAGATGAATAAGTTTAGAAAGCCCATGAGAAGGTTCCGGAGACTTAAAAAGATGTCCCTTTTCTACCCTAGTATCCGTTGGGGTTCGGTCATTTCTTTCCGGGGTATTTATCGACCTTGCGTTCCCTTTTGTTCATTTCATGGCCTTGATGTAACGTTTGTAGTGTAATGGCCTTTTTTATTTGACATTTGGCTTTTTGCCTTGCTTTTTCTTTTCTTTCTTTTCTTTCTGTTTCGGGACGGATCTCCCCCTTTTTTTATGACGGCCTCCTACTAAGATGGCGGGTATTCTTGGTAGTCTATTCTAAGTCTCGTTCCGACATCATGGGCCGAGTTTAAAACAGAATTTTGCTTTAAAAAGAATGATTTGTACTTTACACTTTCGGTCAAGCTTTCAATATCCTTTAGGACTTGTCATCTCTTGTTACTCACGAATCAAACGTGTCAGTGTGTGCAGTAATGGGCTTAAATTTAAGTTATCCAGACTGATAAGGAAATTTGAGTTTATAAACTTTCTGATTCCACTGGTCTTTGTACCATACTGATCGACTCTTTAACCTAAGGGTAGTATTTCTTAAGATGTAAACCATTCCAGGGATGTTTTAACTCTTCTCCTTCTGCATTAACAAGACGATAAGCATTACCAGGAAAAGCGTGCGATACAACATAAGGTCCTTCCCAGTTGGGTTGGATCTTAGAACGCGGACCACCAGGTTTTATAAAAATTCTTTTAACAACCATTTCACCGACTTTGAACTTACGTTCAATGACTTTCTTTTGATAAAAACGTGCTAATCTATTTTGATAAACTTTTGCATGATTAGCAGCTGACCATCTTTTCTCGTCTAAAAGTTCCAATTGAGCAAGGAGTGCTGAACGATGTTCATCAATAGAAAATTCCTTATTCAATTGTACTCTTAATGACGGTATGAGGATCTCATATGGAACTACCGCCTCCATTCCAAATGTTAAGGAATAAGGAGTTTGCCCAGTAGGCGTGCGGATTGAAGTTCGGTAGGCCCATAGAGCCTCAACCAATTTTTCTGGCCAATCTGTGAATTTGTTAGATTTACACGTCTTTTGATGATTTTTATCAAAGTCTTATTTGTTGCCTCTGCTTGGCCATTGCCTTGCGGATAATAAGGAGACGAATGATGCAATGCAATTTTATACCTGTTACAGAGATCCTTCAATTCTTGTGACACGAATTGTGGTCCATTGTCGGTGACGATGGTGCTTGGAATTCCGAATCGGGTGATGATGTTCTTCATAATGAATTTGCAGACGGTTGATGCTTTGATTTCCACGTACGCTTCAGCTTCTGCCCACTTGGTGAAGTATTCCGTTGCCGTGAGAATGAAAGATTTTTGCTTGATGCCGGAATCTGGATTACCAAGAGGTCCAATAATGTCGAAAGCCCACATGGAGAAAGGCCATGGGGAAGAAACAGGATGGAGTGAAGATGCAGGAGAATGAATTTTGTCGGCATGAAGTTGACACTTAGCACACCTACGGACATATCCTACACAATCTTCTTCCATGGTTGGCCAATAAAATCCTTGTCTAAGGATCTTCTTTGCTAACATTTGTCCATTGACATGACCACCACAAACTCCACTATGAGCTCCTTCCATAACCTTCCAAAGTTCATCTTCGTCTAGACATCTCAGAAGAACTCCATCAAAACCTCTCTTGTATAATGCTCCCCCAACTAGGGTGTATCGTTGAGAAACTCTCCTGATAGCTCTCTTCTCCTCAGTTGTAGCTTCCTCAGGATACGATTGATCTTCACAATATTTTGCAATTTCATAATACCATGGCTTCTATTCATCATCCATCTCTTCTAACAGCTCCATTAACATGATTTCTCTTTTCTCAATGATATCTCCGTCTCTGACTTTCTTCAGCAACTTCTCCTTAGTTCTAAGAAATGAAGGATCTTTCACGGCGGGTGAAAGACGCCTATGAACTATGATTGATTCAGATTGTTTGCTGATTGGAAAATCAAGAGAAGATGCAAGTGAAGCTAGAGCGTCAGCTAAGACGTTTTGATTCCTAGGGATACGGACAAAGATCAATTTCGTGAAAAGCTTTGAATAAGCAGAAGTCAGTTCTTGATAAGGCTTGAGTTTGGGATCGAGAGTTCGATACTTGGTCAGCACTTGGCGAAGAATCAGTTGGCTATCACCTACAATCCTGAGTTTAGTAGCACCATGAAAATGAGCAGCCTCGAGACCAGCAAGGAGTGCCTCGTATTCAGCAATATTGTTCGTAACTGGAAAATCAAGCTGAAAGGCTTGTGGAATGGTGATACCTTCAGGTGATAACAGAACGATACCGATCCCTTTTCCATGAGAATTCAGAGCTCCGTCAAAATGCAGAGTCCACATATCATCTTTGATTTGATTTACGGACATCAGTTCCTCATCCGGAAACTCTGATCGGACTGGATCAAATCGAGGAAGGGGATGATGAGCAAGATGTTCTGCTATGGCATAGCCCTTGATCGCTTTCTGCTGAATGTAAATGATGTCGAATTGAGATAGAAAGCTTTGCCATCGCGCCAACCTATCAGTAAGAACAGATTTCTCCAGAAGGAATTTGATCGGATTCGTCCTAGCGATGAGATGGACTTCATGGGCCAGAAAATAATGTTTTAATTTCTGCACAACCCAAACCAATGCTGCACATGTTTTCTCCATCGCCGTATATCTCTGTTCAGCGGGGTTGAGAAGTTTAGAGAGATAGTAGGCTGCCCTCTCTTTTCCTTCTTCATCTTCTTGTGCTAAGACAGCCCCCACTGCATCATCCAGGACTGAAATGTAAAGTATCAATGGTTTGCCTGGAGATGGTGGTCTCAAAACAGGAGGACTTGCTAAATAGTTCTTTAATCCATCAAACGCCTCCTGACACTTATCGTCCCAATCAAATTTGACTCCCGGCTTGGTAAGCTCGTAAAACGGCTTACACCTTTGTGAGTGCTGAGAGACAAAACGGCGGATAAATTGCAACCTCCCGATTAATCCTCTCAACTCTTTCAAATTTTTAGGAGGTGGCATTTCTCTAATAGCCTTCGCCTTATTAGGATCGATCTCAATTCCCCGTTTACTGACGATAAATCCAAGCAATTTTCCTGAAGATACCCCGAATACACATTTCTTGGGGTTCATCTTTAACTGATATTCTCTCGATCTTTCTAACACCCTTGCCAAAACTTTGGCATGCTCAGCCTTTGTTTTCGATTTAACTAATAAGTCATCCACATACACTTCCAAATCTATGTGCATCATGTCATGAAATATTGCCATCATAGCCCTTTGATAGGTGGCTCCAGCATTCTTTAATCCAAACGGCATGACAACATAACAATATGTTCCCCAAGGTGTAGTGAATGACGTTTTCTCTTGATCTTCTTCTGCCAGCTTAATCTGATTATATCCTGAAAATCCGTCCATAAATTATAACGTCTCATAGCCAGCGGTGTTATCGATGAGTACATCAATATGAGGCAATGGAAAATCGTCTTTAGGACATGCCCGATTCAAATCGCGGAAGTCAATGCAAATTCTGACCTTTCCGTCCTTCTTCATAACCGGGACTATGTTGGCCACCCATTGTGGATAAAGGACAACTCTAATAAATTTGGCTCTGTGCAATTTGTCGACCTCTTCCTTCATCTTTAAAGCCATTTGTGGGTGGAATCGCCTTAATTTCTGTTTGACCGGGCTAACTCCGTCCTTTAATGTCAACCTGTGTTCAACTAAAGTTGAGTCTAACCCTGGCATATTCTCATAACTCCAGGCGAAAGTGTCCTTATAGTCCTTGAGTACTTGTACCATTGCGCTCTCATCATCTGAAGAAAGATTTTTACTGACGAGGACAACCTTAGGTTCGTCTTCAGTCCCTAAATTAATTTCTTTGGTAGGCTCTTCTACGGCAGCTGAGGGTTCATCAAATCTCTTCACTCCACTAGCATATGCCTCAGCCGCGTCCTCGTCATCTTCTTCTTCAACAATGGGATCCTTTTCATGCATTAATTCATATACCCCGTACCCATCATTAACTAACTCATCGTCCATGCAATCTTCTGGCATCTGAATTGGATTTTCTAAAAACTGAGGGATCAAAAAGCAAGAAGAGCACTTATCAGCTAAGTCCTGGAGGTATCTATCTGGAATTTGCCTACCCTTAGGCTTCCTAGACTTCCTAAACTGACTAACCTGACTAGACTGCCTAACTTCACTAAACTCACTATCATAGCCTAACGAAGACGAGGCAGGATGAAAATCCTGTGATACAGGTGGAAATACAAGAGAATCCTCCCGAGGGGAGGGACAGAGTAAATCTAGAAGAGAAGCTTGACCGAAGGACCCGCGCGATGGGGTGCAATCGGACAAGTAAGATGTTTCCTCAATGAGGATTTGGGAAGAATTTGTTGCCAAATTGGTGTTTTTTTTTTGGAAAATGAAAGAATTAAACATAAAACAGGAATGAATGTAAATGGGAGGAGAATCAGACGGAGGAAGTGGCACAAAGGCCAGAGGATTAGGGGGATCATATAGTAATATGTCCCAGATCAGATCATACAACCTCTCTAGATCGAGAGGAGGTTGTGGTATAATGTCCCGATGGGACAGAGTAATCATAACGGGCGGAGCCCGTGGAATATCTTCAATTATGACCCGCGACCAAGTCGGGGTCAAAAGCAATGTACGAAAAAGAGTATGGAGCATGAAGACATGTGAAGGATATGTCCCTCTCCAGAGCAGATCCGTTGTATAACCAGCTTCATAGGGGTCATCTGGTTCCCCTTCATCAGTTTCTTCAGATAGCAGTATCCGCTTGTCAAATATAGCACCAGGGCTTTCAATCAATTCATCAATCTGCGGCGGCCACTTAGGTTCTGCAGGATCCAGAAATAGTCTGTTCAGTGCAATATACAGGTCCCTCAGGTCAAACCACCTATACCATTCACATTCAGGGTCATAAAATTTCCTCCTTTTCATAGGCCGCAGAGCCTCCAAGGATTGGTACGTAAGTAGTTCGGAGCAATGTCTGGCCAAGTCCCTCCCATATATATCATGGAAGTCAAAACAGGAAGTAATGACCACCGTATTGTCGTAGCTAAGTATGGGCCCTTTCACAAAGTGCGTACACAGGGTCCATGTTAAGGGATCTCGGCCTTCTTTGGGTGGTGTGGACATTGCCTCCCAGATTTTCGGACCTTCTTTGATTTCTGCTTTCTGAACCGGATCTTGCTTCAGTTTTATTGGCCTATAGCCCAGACCACTTCCAGGTGCTGCTCGATGATTTCTGACAGGAGTGGTCCTGCCTTGCAATTGTGTGCCCAGACCTTTCCCAGGCTCGTAGCCGTTCTTCATCATGATCCTCCATCCTGGGGTACTCATGCACTTCCCCCTTTTGATAGCATCTAATGGATATGGAGAAATAGTAGCGGCTTTCAGAGGATCAGCCACTGGGCGGTAAACCTGTAATACCGACAGAAAAGGTTGTCGGCCAGGTAAAACAGCAGACTTAATGTTCAAGGAATGAGCAGCAGCAAGGATCGGCATGCTCGTTACTTTAATAATTCGTCCTTTGTAAGGGAATTTGAGGCATTGATGATTCGTAGAAGGAATCGCCTCGAGAGTTTTAATATAAGGACGGCCTAAAATGGCATTTATGGAAGGGTCGATTTCCAAGATGTGAAATTCAACCTCTGCATGACTTACAGGGCCCAGCTCCACCTTTAAATAAACCATTCCCAGAGGGGAACGGGTAGAATTGTCATATGCTGTTACTGATATGGGGCTGGGCAGCCATTTCTCTTTGGGCACACCGCATAACTCCAGGGTCTTCGGAGGTAAAACATTGATCGAAGCCCCTGTGTCGACCAGGCATGCATCCACGGCCTTCTTACAGATGTTGACCGTGATACTCAGAGCCATGCTTCTGGCTGCTGGCAGTGCTAGTTCCGATGTATGAAATGTTATAGAGGGCTGATCCCCCTGAGGAACTAGTAATGCTGCAATCTTCTCTACCAGCACGTCTTCATTGACCATCACCTTCTGCAGATATTCCATTAAAGCTTCTTGGTGACTCTTGGATCTTTTGATCAGTTCTAGTATAGTGATCCGTGCCGGTGTCCGGTCCAGGTGTTTCAACAAGTCATATTGAGTGCCTGGTGCACTCTCTTCATTGTGGGCTTCCTCAGTCGGCTGTGATGGGCCGTCTCTGACTGTGGACTGAGGAAAGACCTTGTTGAAAATCCTTCCACTCCGGAGCACGTGTTCCTCAACCGTGGAGGATCCGGGTGACACCTTAAGTACCGCAAGGTTGGATGGTGCGGATGGCGTAGAGGGTTGGTATGTAGGTGATGGCGTAGGGTTAGGTGGTGATGGCGTGGTGCGGATTAAAGGCCTAGAGGGTTGGATGGTGGATGGGTAAGTGGTTGATGAAGTGGGGAATGGTACGCGTAATAGCGGTCTAGATGGCAAGGGCATATCTGGATAGGCGGTAGTAGTAGTGGGTGAAGTAGGAAACGGTATGCGTAGTAATGGCCTAGATGGTAGGAGGGGTGCGTTATTGGTTTGCGGGGGGCTATATGATGGAGGCGTAGTGGTGCGGGGCGTAATGGGTCTAAGAAAGGCGGGTAGTGGTAATGGGTTATTGGGTGTGGGCGAGTGGTATGTAGGTGTGGGTATGGGGGTAATGGTAACAGGTTGTGGTCTGGGTATGTGGATGGTGCGGCGTGATGGTCGCTCTGCGGTACTTTGAACGTGACCCGTTGAACAAAGAGAGGAAGAGTCCTCTACTCTCCACTGCTGCCCACGACCAGCCTCAGACTGGCTGTTCGTCAGAATGGGAGCAACCTGGTTTTGATTCTGATGCTCCGGGAGTGGATTCTGCACTATTCCCATGTTGGGTGGTGCTACTGCCTGTGCCGGTGGTCTTGCTTGCTGCTGCTGCTGCTGCGGTCTTCTTGTCTTCAAGGCTGTTATGTACTTCTTCATTTCCTCCCAGTCTATGCCGCCCTGCTCGTTGAGATCATGGATATAATCTCTGAATTGGAAGCATGTGTCAATGGTATGCCCAGGTTGCCTGTGGAAGTAGCAATACCTAGACGTATCGGCATTTTGAGGCCAGACGGCCTTCTCTCTCGGCAAAACTAAGGCATTGGCTGCCATTAAAGCGCTGAAAATATCCGCCAAGGATTCTGGGAGGGCCGGGTACTCTGCCCTTTTCGGGCCTGGAGGTCTCCTTTGTTGGTTGTAGTCACCAGGAGGAGGGACATTGTGGTACGCCGGCGGTGCACGCGGCTGGTACTGTGGCTGTTGCTGTTGCTGCTGATGTGGCTGCTGATACTGCTGTTGAGGGGGCTGCTGATACTGCTGTTGCCGTTGCGGCTGTTGCTATTGCTGGTTATGATTCGGCTGCTGGGGCCGCTGGTACTGCTGTTGGTAATGGGGGTTCTGCTGCTGCCTGTACCCCTGCTGGCTCGGCTGTGGCGGCCTCTGGTACTGCTGATTCCTCACAAACTGGGGCGAGTTATTGTTCATAGTACTGACCTGCTCGTGAGAGAGCGTGCCCTCAGTAGTTGGACCTGAGCTAGGAGAATTCGGCACTGCGGGCTTCCGAGGTGGAGGCCTGTTGGGTCTGTGAGGATCAAAGACGCTAGAGAACGTAGCGTCCTTGAAAGCATTCTGGCAGTACCGTGCCCTTTCATAGAGCTCTACCATGTTCGTCAAGTTGTTCAAGGAGAGGACTAGCTTGAACTGGGGAGTGGCGTTAGAAATCAACATTTTCACTTGTTCGGATTCGGACAAGTGATCTTTCACTTTTTCAGCCAGGCCCCGCCACCTGTCAGCAAAACTGACAAACTCCTCGTCCGGTTTCATCTTTTCTGCAATAAGATCCGTGATAGACAAGGAGGGTGCAACTCTGTCCTGGTATCGTTGGATAAATTTACGTGAAACGATACCATAATCCTCTACTTCTGAGGGTTCCAGAGAAAAGAACCACTCGAGGGCTGGTCCCTCTAGGGATCTCCTGAACAAGAAAGCTAATGACCTCTTATCATTCTGCCAGAAAGAGGATTCGTACATGAACTCCTTCAGGTGCGTGAAGGGGTTACCAGTACCGTTATACTTTCGATACACTGGCATTTCAGAGGGTGGCAGATGGAATACTGGCAGGCTCGGCAAGTTAATTTCTGGCACAGCTTTAACCCCCATCATTTTCTGAAGATTGTTGAACTGTTCATCCATGCGCTCCATCTTGGCCAACAACGTCTGCGTGGTTAGATCTGCCTGGGGAGGAGGAGGAGGAGGAAGTACTTGATAGGCCTGCTGCCTAGAGTACGTTGGACAAGGAGGGTAATAAGGATGAGGTCCGGCAGAACTTCCGCCATGCCCGAGGGCATTTTGGTAAATGGGCGTCTGCGGTCTAGCCGGTTGCCTGGATGAAGAAAGTTGTGGCCCAGTTGGCCGAGAGGTAAGATGAAGGCCTTCCATGGCCTGTTGGATATAAGGAGGAGGAGGAAGAGGTTGTTGAGGAACAACGGGGGGAGCCACAGGATTCGGCTCGGCAGGCTGCATGGGTGCCTTCCCCTTCAAGATGGACTGGATCGCCTCGAACTGCTGAGGGTCCAGTCGGGAGGCAAGAACTCCCAGAGCATTGACAAGATCCGTAGGATCGGAGGATGAGGGATCATGCTGATTCATGTCCCCCTCAAAGTCAGGATTGGGAATCGCATATTCATGCGGAGGAAGATCATGATATTGATCGTGCGGATTAAAAAGAGGAGTTCGTACATTCCCGTCATGTCGAACTGGAATGGGTACAGAATTACGAGAGGCATCAGCATCTCTCCCGTTCTCGTAGTTGAAATCAGAATTGCGAGGGGCATTAGCATCTCCCTCGTTGTTGGTAATGGCGTCTTGGGCCATACTCAAATCTCTGCCTGATCGCAGCAACATTATATTAGATTTTCTTTTCAAAAAAATTAATCAAACAAGTTGTGCAGAGGTTAATCAAACAAGTGGATGCTTAACGTGATTTCAGGATTCCTTGTTGAGTTATTTGAATTGGATTAAACCACAATTTCGCTCAGGGAAGGATCCTAGTTTCAGTTTGATTTCCGCCGTTATTCTCTAAGGTTTTTCTCTCACAACGCTTTCGGAATCTAGCCGGGACTTCAATTGGTACAACCAGCCCGATGATCAAGGAGGAATACCTTGATTTTGGGGACTTATGGAGGTCTCAACGTCAACTTCTCTAGTCTGATCAAGGGACCAACCCAATCAGAGAGAGTTGCTAACGTCGAGTAATGTGTTCCTAAGAAAAGGAGGGTTTTAGCCTCAATGCATATGCCCTGCGACCTGGATGGCCTCTAATGCTTAATAGAGTAATGTGTAGCTAGCACTCAACACAGAAATCTGGAAACTGAAAAATAATTAAGAAACTGTCTGAATCGCGTCGATGATAGTCGACGCTATTCAGAACAGAACTTAATTCTTTCGCAGAGAACAGATGCAAACAGCAGAGAGAACCTGGAAAATAACTAAAAACTGTATGAATCGCGTCGATGATGGTCGACGCTATTCAACACAGAAGTTAATTATTTCACAGAAACAGATGTAAACGACAGAGAGAATCTGGAAGCTAAAAGGCGTCTAGGAGCACTGACGCGGTTTTGAAACGCGTCGCTGTTACTGGACGCTTTTTAGTTCGCAGAAACAGATTTCCAGAAGGATTTTCTGGGTCGAATCCTCCTTAAACAGAAAAAAATGCAGTAAACAATCGACTCATGCAAAGATTTTTAGTTTCAGATTTTAAACAGGATGGTTTACTATCTAAACAACTAAGAAATCACACAATCACACAGCATTTTATCACCAAAAACAGCTTTTTAAACTAATCAAAGGGGAGGCAAGATCTTGCCACTGGGGTGTGCACGTGGTGCACGAGGGAAATTAAACAAACTAAACACTCACCAATCGGTGAGGACGTGTCGAAAGACACAAGTGGTGCACCGTGGGTGCCCGGTATGATAATAGTAAGAACAAAAGAAATTAAAAGACGGCGAGACCAAGTCCCACCGTGATCGCCAAAAGAGCTGTAGGTGCTGAAAATTTGCTCGTGTGATTTATGTGATAAACTATGTTGTTTAGGGTAAATTAACCTATTAAAAAAATGCAACTAAGGTGCTGTGATCGCCAGAAACTTTTAACTAAAAAGCTTCAAAAGAGTTTGATCGCCTACCTGTTTAAACGCGGAAGAATGAATCCTTGGTTCCCCTCCTTCAGCCGGCTGAAGAAAGAGAGCCTCTTCTTGTTCTTTTGTTCTTGCTGTTGAATGTTGAGGATCGTCCAGAAGTTCTCCTGGCTTGTGCTTGATTTCCCTCTTTTTGATTTCTTGTTGTTCAATTGTTGGATGCAGCAGACAGAGAGACAGAAAAATAAAGAAGAAACTAATGATGAGAATCTAAATAGAAATAATAAAGTTAACTATGATTAGAAACATGTTTAAACAACAACTCACTTGTTTAGATGGCTTTGAAACCCCTTTAGAACAGATGGGTTTTGGAAAGTTAATGATGTGGTGTGTGTTGCATGCAGTGAATATGAGAGAATGAAGCTAATGAATGAAAATGAAATTCATATATGAAAAACTTATGCCCAGTCCAGTTGGAGAAGCCTTGAAGGATGAAGATCTGGAAGAAGGATGCCGACTTCTGGAAATGGCAGCGCTCCGGCGTGGTTGCTTCGATCTCCAAATTGCTATAACGCTGTGGCTCAATAATTCTCTCTCTTCCTTTTTTTTTTTTAACTCCTTGATAGGCAAGGTATTTATAGGCATTTTCTGCGTTCGCGATTAACATAGAAAAATCTCGGATTTATCTACCTTAATCGACAGATAATTACTGATTAATTCATCTTTATCTGTAATTATCTAAAACGCGTCCACCTTGGCTGACGCCTTTTAGATTAAATTAAGATAAGGATAAATATCCGGGAAAAGTTATCTTTATCTTTATTAGCTAAAACGCGTCCACCTTGATAGACGTCTTTTACACTAATTAAGATAAGGATAAACATCCGGAAGAGAAGTTAAAATAGCTTAGGAAACCTAAAACGCGTCGACCTTAACAGACGCCTTTTAACTAATAAATCAATTGATTAAAATTCAAATTTAAACGGTAAAATAGGAATAAACTCTAAAACGCGTCTACATGGATCGACGCCTTTTATGATTCTTCATATTTTAACTGAAATTTGAGCTAAAATTAATTCAATTGATTAACTTAAACATGTCTGTTTGACCCGACACTCAAAAATATTAATAAAAATTAATTAATGATTAATTATCAGACCATTCTGAGGCATTATTATATGATATGAAATTTACTCAAAATGACGTCAAAATTAGCGTGTCTACAGTGGTAGCTGACCATCTCTCCCGAATCATGATTTCAAATAATGAACCAATGAGATATTCATTCCCTGATGAACATCTCTTAGCCATTTCCCACACGTCACCACCATGGTATGCACATATTGTGAATTTTAAGGTGACTGGCCAAATCCCACAAGGATGGACAAGAAATGAAAAAGATATATTCTTCTCTCAAGAGAAGTATTATTTTTGGGTAGACCTGAACTCTTCAAAATTTGTCTAGATCAAATAATCCGTAGATGTGTGCCTGAAGAAGAACAACAAAGTGTTTTGAACTTTTCCCACAACTTTGCTTGTGGAGGTCATTTTTTTAGAAAGAAAATTGCAACAAAGGTTTTACAAAGCGGTTTCTATTGGCCCACACTCTTCAAGGATGCTTATGAGTTCAGCAAAACATGCTTAGGATGTCAAGCTGTTGGTAATATGGCTAAAAGAGATATGATGTCACTAAATTTAATCCTAGTGGTTGAAATTTTTGATGTTTGGGGAATAGATTTCATGGACCCTTTTTCACCATCTTTTGGATACGAATACATCTTGGTGGCAGTGGACTATGTATCTAAATGGATTGAAGCAATAGCCACCCGAACCAATGATCACAAAGTGGTAATGAAATTTGTGCAGAAGAATATTTTTTCTAGGTTCGGATGGCCAAATGCTATCATTAGTGATGGGGGTTCGCACTTCACTCATTCTCAATTTCGAGCATTGCTCAAAAGATATAGGATTACTCATAAGTTGCTACCCCTTACCATCCCCAAGCTAGTGGCCAAGTGGAGATATCCAATAGAGAAATTAAGAATATCTTGCAAAAATCTGTTAGGCCCGATAGAAAGATTGGTCCGAAAGGTTGGATGATGTTTTGTGGGCCTATCGAACTGCATATAAAACTCCTATTGGCATGTCACCATATAGGCTAGTCTTTGGAAAAGCCTACCATCTCCAGTGGAATTAGAACACAGAGCATATTGGGCTATCAAACAAGTCAACCTTGACCTAGCCCAAGCTAGTTCACATAGAACCTTATAATTGAGTGAATTAGATGAAATGCGCAATGAAGCCTATGAGAATTCAAAAATCTATAAAGCTAAGACTAAAGCTTTTCATGACAAACATATTGTGAGAAAATCTTTCCATCCTAATTAAAAAGTCTTGCTGTTTAACTCAAGGTTGCGTTTGTTTTCTAGGAAATTGAAATCAAGATGGGATGGGCCATTCTTGGTAATTAAAGCTTTTGACTATAGTGTAGTCAAGATCATAGATCCAAAAAATAGACAGACATTTACTATTAATAGGCAACGCTTAAAATCTTACATTAAAAACCTTCAAAATTGTCCATTAGAATCCATGCAGCTAAGTGATCCACAATAAACATGCTTTCGTCTGACTGAAGATAGTAAACTTAACGCTTATTGGGAGGCAACCCAACTTTATCATTTTTATTCTAATTCTTTTCTTCCCTTTTTAGGAGACTGAGATCATACACATTGGTGAATATGGAGAAGCCCCCTCATACCTCAGGTTGTACCTTTCCTCATTATGAATTTCATGTTAATAATTCTTTCCATTACTATGCCATTGAGGACAATGTCATTCAAGTTGGGGGGAGAATCATAGTGCATATTGAATCGTTTAAAATGAACAAAAATTTTTGAAAAAAAAAAATTCTTCATTTTTCACCCAAAATTTTCAAAAATTGCTTCATTTTCACACTATAAAAAAAATTCTTATCTATCATGCTTCATCTAAGGAGTTTTAATGTATATTGAGCTACGAAATTGAGTAAAAGTATGAATTAACCCTCCTCTCCACAAAGAGTCACGATGGGATGATTTTCACACACACACACACGGTAACTTGGAAAGAGTGGAAGATCCTGAAAGTGTAGAGTTGTTGGAGTTGACCCGAAGTGTAGAATTACCCATTCTATTTTTATTTTTAGGTCAAACGAACAGAAAGTTAGGATTTGTAATAAGAGATTAAACCACTTAACATTTTAAGGAGACGGTCACTTCGAAAAAGGACAATCAGAAACGTGAAAATTAAATAAATATGTTTCAAAAGAGTCAAAGGAAGGACGGTGGCAAAAAGTACGCACCTCCCCTTAGACAAAAATAAAGAGGATGGCAAAAAGTACGCACTCTCAAAGCACAAAACAATCGCGCTAAAGTCCTTCACAGCAAAATAAGCCCAAATCCTAAAAAGTTTTAAGTCGGGGCGAAAATTGAAAAACGTTCCTAGCCAACTAATCCGGAGATCTCCTTTTCTATTCTGTCTCCTGGGTAATTCTACTCCAAGAGTCAATGAAGACAACGATATACCAAACATGATAGAAATGAACTCCAAACACCTCAAATGATATGCACAATCACCTGTTCTGATTCCAAGTATAGTGGGTGGGAGAACGAAAACTTAAATTCAAATTAACTACCATTTGCAATAGATACCCTTTAAAATGAAGTGTGATTCTTTTTACTAATCATGGTAGTCTTAATTTTTCAAATAATTGTATTGCTAAGGGACTAGTAATGATTAAGTTGGGGGATGTGATAAGTTCACAATTTTACATAAATAACAGATGAAACTTACACACTTTGCTATCAATTTAATGAACAAAATCACATGGAATGATAGATAAATCAATTATGCTTTCAAACATATCAATTCTGTAAAATTCGAATTTCAAATATCATCACTCCATGGATTGAATAAGGATAGCAATTTCATTCTCAAATAAGACTTTCTCGACAATCATTTAATGTGTATTTGGATGATTTATTGATTGCCGCATGAACTTAACTGTTATTTTATGTAAATGCAGGACATGAACAAACAGATGGCATAGTGGTTGGACTACCTAGATTTCAAGGAAGTGATCAAAGTTCCAATCTTTGAAGGAATAAGATTGTATACTTTTTGTCTTAAAAAGGGAACCACAAGTCAACTAAGAGAGAGAAGAGAGAATTTCGGATTTCAAATTTCAAAAATAGTATTTTTTAAATTTGAATTTTAAAATTTCAAAATCTCGAAAATAACATTTATCCCTCTCTAAATTTAAATTTCAAATGTACATTCATGTAGAAGCTTCTAATCAAGGGGGAGCTTAATGCGAGCAATTAAGGGCTCATTTATTAGAGGATTTGAAATTCGAAATTTGAATTAAGAATTCTCTTCTATAAAACCAAGAGAGAGAGGAGGAGGGAATCCTGAAATTTAAAAATAAAGATATTTATTTCGAAATTCAAAATTCAAAATTCAAAATAATCTTTATGGGCTTAAAAGAAGATCCACTAATCAAGAGGGAGCTTAATTGTCTATTTATTACCCTATTTGAAATTCAAAATTTGAATTAAGAATTCTCTTCTATAAAACTATGGGAGGGGGGAGGAAAAAGGAAACTTGTTTTTTTGAAATTCTCTCTCTCAATTTAGAGATTTTTTCAGAACTTTGAAAAATTTTTAAACTCTCTCACCCCTTCCACCAAATAGCTCTCTCTCTCAA
The DNA here is from genome assembly GCA_030544215.1 of Zantedeschia hybrid cultivar. Classification (NCBI taxonomy): domain Eukaryota; kingdom Viridiplantae; phylum Streptophyta; class Magnoliopsida; order Alismatales; family Araceae; genus Zantedeschia; species Zantedeschia hybrid cultivar. The sequence goes on along the minus strand of JARZZO010000002.1, from coordinate 47,524,898 downwards.
TTTCTCTCCCACTTTCTCCCTCTCTTTGCTATAGTACCCGCGGGTACTGTAGCAACCCCCTCTCTCTCTAGCTTTTGTTCTCTCTCTCTCTCTCTCCTCTCTCTCTTTCGTTCTCTCTCTCTCTACATCTCTCTCAAACCAACGGTTATTAGTAAAGAGGTGGACTCGAGGCACTGAAATTGACCATTGGAAGGAGTCCAAGACTACCAATAATCCGCGCGACGGGCTACGACGGCTGCAAACATCAGTTTTCTCTCTCTACTGTCTCTCTCTCTAATTTTTGAGTTCTCCATGTTACACTGTATTTCGAATATTTTCTATAAAAGTTTTATTATGAAAGTTATATTTTTTTACTTTCAATGTCTCTGTAAAATTTCATATTGTCTTGATAATGAATGACAGTAGCTCATTTGAAAAAAAGTTATCTTTTCTCCATCTTTTTGTTCTACAACTTTTATTTTTTCTTCTGTTGATACTACTCAAGTTTTATATTATACTTTTAATTAGTGTTTTAGAGGTAGTCTTAGTTCAGTAGATGGCCTGATTATGCTCGTTTAGGGGTGCTCCTTTTGTGAGTTCATAGTAAGTCCAGTTAATTTTAATTCTTAACAAATCAAATCATCATGCTCGCTCTTCTTTTTTCTCTATTTTTCCTCTAAAAACTCAAAGTTTTCAACTTTAAAAATCTATTTCCCTGTGGATTTGACCCAATCCCACAACTTGCTATTTTTCAAATAATTATATGTGGAAATTAAAATTTTAAGATTGATGTTCGAATATGCTTAACGACACATAATTTCGAGCGATCAGTCTACGTGCTAGATCTCGAAAGCTTCAAGTGATTCTTCCAAGGGAGAGAGATAGAGGAGATGGAAGAGTTTGTGAGAGAGAGGAGGAGAAGGAATTCTCACGTACGGAGCGTCTCCTCTCTATATGCTCTTGATTATATAGGAAGGGACTCCTAAGAGTTCCCACACATTGGGGCTCTTATCCTCCAAAGTCCTTTTCCTCATTGACAAGGAGTCATAATGTGGATGCTTATCCACACGTTTAACATCTCCCACTTAGACACATTAGACATATCACAGTTGTATCTCTTCTTATAATTCTACCTTTCATACAGGAAAATGGCGTGTGCGACCGAACGAGAAGGATATGTAAGTGAGGAGTGTTATATTAAGTCATCACCATACACTACGGGAAAGAGGTGAATTAGTGACAATGCTTTTATAGCGTGACATAATTTTGTCGTCAAAAGTGGATTTTATGTGGCGTCAAACTAAACGGCCCTTTAATAGCACATTTAATTGTTAACAGATGGCAAAGATTCCAAAGTCGTTATGAAAAGCCCAAACGTGAGTCACAATGACACTTAAAATATCATATAATATCTATACTATTGAGCCATCCCTACCCGAGACAAACCCATTTGGTGCGGCTGTGCCCTAATGCTCTCCGATACGAACCCTTCTCTATGTAAAATGGACGACGGCGGAAGCGGAGGAGCTCCCCCTCACCCGCTCCACCGGCCATAGCAGCTCCCCCACGTCCCCTCCATCGGCCCGCGATGGCATCTTCATTTCCGGTTGCCTTCCCCATCTACTATCGGCGGCCCCATCTTCGTATTTTGGTCCCCTCCCCATTCTGCCGACGACGCCATCTTCGTCTCACCATCGTGGCCGAGGTCGTGGCCAAGCTGCCGGAGCCTTCCCATCTCAGTTCCCTCTGCCTGATCACCATTTTTTTTAGCCGCATTTCATGTGGTAAACATGATTTTCCCTACCCGCCCTCCCACATCTCTGTGTACTTCCACTCACACCACCAGAGAATGCCACCTACTCTCTGTTTCTGTGTTCCTGATTGCTCACATATCTATAGTTGTTTGTGTTTGTGATAAGAAGGACGCATGCAAAATCATTTTCCAATGTGGTTTGAGGAGAAGGTTTGTTTTGTGTTATTTTCATTTCTTCTTATTAAGAAAATATTCAGATCTTTAACTTGTTGCAGGATTAGTTTTGAGTTTTTGTCTTTCGGTGAATTTGTCCAGTGTAGGATTGACATTCCTTTGATCTTTTGTTTGCTCTTTTATAACCTTTTTCTTTGTTTATTCACACGATCGTTGGTCACATAGCTGAAGCCAATCCTCATGCTGAGGGTGAGGATGAGATGACGCTTAGCTACATCCCGCTAGGAACACGCCCTTTCAACATCAACAATTATAGGTTTGACAAATCAGCTCTTTTGGTTTTAGAAAAAAGGTCGTTAAACTCGCATACCTATACATTTTAGGCATGTGGAAGTTGGAATTGTCATCTTCAGATATATGCCATTACGAGGTGTAGTTTGACATAACCAACAAATTTGAAAGGGTAAGATTCGGATTCCAGACAACAAGCGACACCATTCTCCTCATGGTACGCCTTCGTAAGTTTCCTCTGACAAATGCAATAAATGGTTTAACTTATTGATTTCAAGCACCATGTGGGATTTCACTGATGATTTGTAATTTAGGGTGTAGCCCCGCAAAAAAACTGCAATGCTATACATCCTAATCATGAAACTTGGCATATACAAAGGGCTTGGGGGACCGTAAGTGTCTGTGACGAAACCAACTGTGGCCTCAAGATGTCACTATTAAAGCCTTTTTCTGGAAATAGGATAAGAATGATTTATGCTATTTGCAATGGTGTATAACGTAGAAGTGATCACATAAATAGTTCATTGCATAATCCACGATTGGAAATTGTAGATTAACCCATGAATGATGGATTAATGGAGTATTTGCATGACTGTTGTTATGATAACTTGAAGCAAAGAAAATGAAACACAACTCAGCTAACCAGCTAGCTTACTATTTATATCTTTTTGCAACCTAAATCTATCACATGTGATGAATCCTAGATGGTCTTGGGTCATGATATGCTCATCTTTCTCCTATTTTGAGTTAGAATGTGGCTTTTCTCATCTTATTTTTGTGGCCTAGTTTATATTGGAAGCATTATTTATCCTTCGATGTAGTAAAAAAAAAATGATGTTTTATAGTTTGACTGTGAATATAGCACCTAATAGAATAGTATAGTAAGATACAATTCATAAGTTTGATATAAAACTTTGCTTTTGTAGGAGAACATAGTTGACATGTCAATAGATAAGAAGTGGATGTCTTTTATGAGGAACACCTTGGAGTTTGAGAAGGGATTGGATGAGTTTCTAGATTTTGCATTCACAAGGGTTGCTATACGAGATAAAATTCTTTGTCCCTGCATGCGATGCCTCAACTCTGAATATCAATTTCGGAATACTGTGAAATTTTATATTTTCAAACATGGAATTGATCAAAGATATACATTCTGGGATTTTCATGGCGAAAGCTCTGATTCTTCAGATGAGGATATGGCAACATGGACACTGTTGCAGGATATGATGACTGCAGAGGGTTTTGCTTACGCAAATGTTTATGAAGAATCCACAACAAATGATCCTAGAGAGACATCAACTTCAGTTCCTCCTACACCTGAGGAACCTAAACCAGGAGCTCAAAAATATTACAGACTAGTTGAGGATGCGAAAGCCAAGCTCTATCCAGATTGCAAGGACTTTTCCAAATTGTCATGTATGGTAGAGTTATTTCACTTGAAGTGCTTATATGGTTGGAGCAATGTTTCATTTGATGCATTACTCAAATTTTCGAAGCAACTTCTCCCTGAGGGTAATACATTACCAGAGTCTATGTACGAAGTGAAAAAAAATATTCAAGACTTAGGACTTGAATATGAAAAGATTGATGCATGTATTAATGATTACATCCTTTATCAAGGTGGCTATGATGATCTTGATCATTGTCCAACATGTGGCATGTCTAGATGGATATCATGTTTAGGTGGTGAAATAGATGTGCAGGCTGAAGGGAAGACAAAGATACCATGCAAGGTATTATGTCATTTTCCATTAATCCCGCGGTTGCAGCGCATGTTTATGACGAAAGCATTAGCAAAAGACATGAGGTGGCACAAGAAAAAGCATGCTGATGATGGAATTTTGAGACATCCTGCTGATTCACCTTCATGGAAGACATTGGATGATTATGATCCATCATTTGCTAATGACTGTTGGAATGTTAGACTAGGCTTAGCAAGTGATGGGTTCAATCCATTTTGTACATTGAGTTCAACACATAGTACATGGCCGGTTGTACTTATTGTATATAATCTTCCACCCTGGTTATGCATGAAGCAACCATTCTTCATAATGTCACTATTAATTTCTTGTCTTAAAGCTCCTGGGAATGATATCGATGTAGATTTGCAACCTTTGATAGATGAGTTGAAAGAATTGTGGAATGTTGGGTGAGAACATATATGCTTTTAAGGAAGTTTTTTTTAATATGCGGGCGGCATTGTTATCGACTATCAATGATTTTCCAGCATATGCAGTTCTTTCTGGCTGGAGTACGAAAGGAGAATTAGCTTGTCCAGAGTGTCACAAAGACACTTGTGCAACCAAGCTAAAATATGGAAGAAAATTTTGCTATCTTGGTCATCGTCGTTGGTTACGTACTAATTATGCATGGAGAAAGAACAAGAAGGCGTTTGATGGTAATTTTTTACCCCATTGCAGCAACGGTACTGCAACAAGTGTTACTCATAGGTAAAAGGAGACTTGGGTCTACTTTTTGTCTTCTAAGTGTTAAAGGCTAAGTGGCCTCAAGAAAGAACTAGTATATCTTAAATAATACTATACCACTGAACTGGGCATGGTTTTAGGTCCCAACTCATAGAAATCTGATGATAAACCTGGGCAATACATATAACAAATTTCTTATTAGGTCAATGGGAAGACCGAAACCCAAATTTAACGGGTCCAAATGGATATGCTAACAAGTCTAGACCAATTTTGACTGCCTTAAGTTTTTTTTTTTAGGCACTAAGAAATTTTATGCAACTAATAGAAGAGTACAAGGAGACTCAGTAATCAAAGCAGATAGGATACAAAATGGTGGATTCAGTTTTGAGATAGAGGCATTGCCGGCTATATAGTGTGTAGTCTGATTTCCCATGAAAGGAATAAAAGAAAGGGAGATGTTCCTGTTCTGTGTCAGATATTGGCAATCATGAGTGATTTCCTCACCCTCTAGGAAAGAGCTTTTTTTCATAATAACAGAATTTATCAAACCCTGTGCATCTCCTTCAATTGTGACATACATAGTGAAGTAGCTTCTGCACTTTGACTACTTTAGTATGTTTATGCACAGATGCTTCTTTTTTGTTTTACAGCGCGATGCTGAGGGGAAGGAGCCTTTGCCACATGAGCTTTTGGAGATTGACACACCAAAAGAAAGATGGCTCTTGGGAGAGTGAGCAGTCAAGAGTTGTTTATGTATGTCTTCTATATTTTGCATTCATATTTTTTTTGTGTTAACAATTTTATATGTTAATTTATGACAATATTATGTTTTTTGTTATAGGAAACTGTCCAAGATATACTACAGAAATCGGCTTCAGAAGCATCACATGCATTTGAGTATGGTGATCCGATGGTAATGCCAACTCCAGAGGAGTTGTTCACTTCTGTTGTTGGAGAGAGATTGGGATATATTCGAGGACGGGGTTGCGGTCCAAGGCCCATGCCTAAGTCTATAGTCACAACAACAACTATTGCTGGACTCCAAGCTCAAGCGAGAGAGAGAGATGAGAGAATATTATGTATGGAGCGCAACATACAAGATTTGAAAGATGAAATGAGGGCCAAGATGCAATCTCAAGTGAACGAGTTAGTTGAGAGAAGATTCTTAGAATTGATGACTCAATTTAGACAAGATTCATATTCTGAATCATAATAATTGTGGATTTGTTATGTGACGTTCAAAGTTGTAAATAGAAATATTTCATTTTGTTTGTGATCTCAAGAAACTTTGTAATGAAACCTTTAGTTTGGATCTCAAGTAAATTTTCGATGTAATGAAATTTTTGTGTTTGAGTTTTTTTACTGTGGCATGAGACAAGTATTACATATTGAATATTTCTAACAGGTTATGACTATTGTAAATTGTTTTTATATTTTTTTTGTTTGACCTTTTATAGCGACAGAAGTTGCCATGAAAAGTGTTTATTGTGGCAAACAAACTGTCGTTGATTACATCCTAGATGTCCTTATAAATAAGTTTTTCTAGCGACAGAAAATTGGCTTGGAAACAGTATAGTTTTCCTAGCGATAGAAAACTGGCTGAGAAACAATATAGTTTTTCTATCGACAGGAAATTGGCTGGGAAAAAGCTTTTATACGCAGCAATCATGTTCCCGCTACATATAACAAGAAACGACAAGAACATTGGTAGCGGCATGCAGTGACCATGTTTACTGCTGCAACAAGTTTTTTGTAGCGACAATTCAACTTTATGTAGCGACTTTTGTCGCTATATAAACACATTTCTCTTGTAGTGATACTAACATAACACTGCAACTCCAAATATCGTCTCATATCCCAAACCACAAGCTCACACCAAATTAAGGAGATCTGATCCCTCTGAGATCTCCACCTTAACCTTTCATAAACTGTGTTTCTGTACTCATGATTATGTTAGACACATCCATCATAACCGCTGGTCAGCAATGAGTCAAAACGACATCGGTGTGATACAAGTCGATTTTTGCTACGCCACACATGTCAATCTGCTTCGACTTAACTGCTTTCCTAGACATGCTCTGTTAGACCGCATGTATCATGGTTTTAGAAAACATGCTAAAGTAGCATCATCAAGTGTCCACTTCATGACAAGGTGCATAGTCCCAAAGGGCATAATAAAGAAGGCAGATGTTTCACACAGTGATGAAGTAGGGATTCATTCAGTCACTCCTCTGAAGGTCGTAAGGATAGCACATACAGTATGATCAATATGCTCAGGTGGAGCTTATAGCAGGAATGGCCACGCTCATACACCATATAAGTCTGTAACCCTGCGCTCTACTAAGCACATCCAGGTTGCCCATATGGCTCTCATCAGATTCAGCTATCAACAGGCTACATGGAAGAGTCCATGTCCGACTGTTTTTAATCAGTCTCATCTTAGCCATCTGCTAAGGCGATTTCGACTCTTATTACGCTCCCACTGAACGCAGAAAATATATATACACTCCCACTGAGTGTCAAGTCTACAGAGTCTATCTCATCATGCTCGCTCTCATAGCGACATGGCGATCGTCCGTATGAGTGGATCGATCAAAACCTAGTGGTCAACACATTCACATTCACATATATAAGTGCTTAATAATGCAAAGGAAATACTCGTATTTTATTACATAAAATGGTGTCCTTATATAAAAAATAACTAGACCCTTCTCAGTTCTAAACCTCCAACATGTTTGAGAAACACAATTCTCACAAGAGGTTTTGTGAAAGGATCTGCAAGCATATCACTAGTAGAGATATATCTAAAGACCACCAACTCTTGCGCTATGATATCTCTGATAAAGTGGTAACGAGTGTCAATATGCTTTGACTTTCCGTGATACTTGGGGTCGTTCGTGTAGGTTATCACGGCCATATTGTCGCAATAGACCACAACAACATCTCTTGCATGTGCTGTGACATCCGAGCTCACTAAGAATTTCCTTGACCAAATGCCTTCTTGAACTGCAGTAGTGCAAGTAACGTACTCAAACTCCATTGTAGACAAGGAGACACATGCTTGCTTCTTGCTGTACCAAGAAATAGCTCCTTCTCCAAGCACGAATGCATATCTCAAAGTGAATTTGCGCTCATCTCTGTCAGCTGATCCATCGGCATCCGAGTATCCAGTCAATCTAAGGCTCCCACCATGATAGCACAGAGCGAAGTTCTCAGTACCTCGCAGATATCTGAAAATCATTTTCACTGCTAGCCAATGCACAGTTCCAGGATTACTTTGATATCTACTAACCATGCCAACTGCAAAGCAAATGTCGGGATGAGTGCACATCATGGCATACATGAGGCAACCGATTTCATTTGCATAAGGGACATCCTTCATTCGTTCTTTCTCTTCCTCTGTATTAGGACATTGCTCAATGCTAAGAACTAAGCCCCTCTCCATTGAAGTATCCACAGGCTTGGCTTTATGCATCCGCAAGTGCTCCAAGATTTTTTTGATATAAGTCTCTTGAGAAAAACTTATAAGTCTCTTGGATCGATCCCTTTTGATCTTTACTCCCCATATATAATCAGTCTCACCTAAATCTTTCATCTCAAATGTGGAGGATAACCACTCTTGAGTGGTTTTGATTAACTCCATGTCATTTTCAGGTAGCAATAGATCGTCAACATATAAAGAGAGAATGAGAACACTTTTCTTAACTCTTTTGACATAGACACAGTAGTCCTCTTCGGTCATTCTGAAGCCAATCGAAATGATTGCTTGGTGGAACCGGTAATACCACCGTCTAGACGACTGCTTGAGACCATATATAGAATGTTTTAAGCGGCACACTTTGCGCTCTTGTCCTTTAGCTTCAAAGCCCATAGGCTGAGCCATATAGATCTCTTCGTCTAATTCTCCATTGAGAAAAACTGTCTTTACATCTATCTGGAACAATTCCCAGTCTAGTGAGCACGATAGCCAGGATGAGGCGAATAGAGGCAAATCTCACCACTGGAGAGAATGTCTCTTCGTAGCCTATTCCCTCTAATTGGGTATAGCCTTTCGCCACGAGTCGGGCTTTATACTTGTCAATTGATCCATCAGCCTTACGCTTGACTTTAAGAACCCACTTGTTTCCAATAGCCTTGCATCTAGGTGGTAGATCAACCAACTCCCATACTTCGTTCTTAGCCATTGAATTCATTTCTTCCCTCATTACAGCTATCCACTTTTCTGAGTCAGGTGAGGTCATTGCTTCTTCGTCGGATGCAGGCTCATCAGCATCCACAATAGTACACATGAATGATTCTCATTCAATCGTGAAACGACGTCGAGGGATATGTCCATATTGACTTCTACGAGGTAAAGTGTTAAGTGGTTCACTCCCATTGTCCATTGGAACACTCCCACTGTCTTCGGCAACTTCTGGGATGAGACTAATTCCCCCCGTGTCGGAAGACAAAGTGTTCTTATCAGGATTTTGCAACTCTTATAACTGTATGTCCTGTTTGACCTCTCCTAAAGATGGGTAATCTCCCTTAAAGAAGACCACATCTCGGACCTTTTTCTCAGTCATTCCCCTATCTGGATGTTCACCATACATCCCACATAGCCCTTAGATTACTCAGGGTACCTTATGAACACCTGTTTGCTAGCTCTATGACCCAATTTCTCATACTTATGAGAAGTACTGTGAACATATCCAACTGATCCCTACGGGCGTAAGTCCTCCAAGTAAGACTTTTTGCCTGTCCATAGTTCCTAAGGAGTTGAAGGTATTGACTTAGAAGGCACTCAGTTCAAAATATAGGCAGCAGTCAATAGTACATCCCCCCAGAAATTTATTGGGAGGTTAGTTTGCGTCATTATCGACCGAACCATCTCCATAAAAGTACGATTCCTTCTCTCTGCAATACCATTTTGTTGCGGAGTATAAGGAATAGTAAGCTGTCTGCGAATTCCTTTTTCTTCACATAACTCTCTGAACTGATCTGAAAGATATTCTCTGCCTCTATCAGTGTGAAGAGCCTTAATGCTCTTCTCTTTATCATTCTCTACATCAGCTAGAAAGCGCTTAAAACAAGTTAAGGCCTCTGAGCAATGGATGAGAAGATATACTAAACCATAGGGAGAATAGTCATCTATAAAAGTGATAAAGTAGGATTCGTCGTGACGTGCCCTCACATTTAAGGGTCCACATATGTCTGAGTAGATTAGCTCTAATGGGTATGAGGCCCTCTTGGCCTTCCTAAATGACTTTCTGCAGGCTTTTCTTGCCAAACATGGCTCACAGACAGAGAGATTCACTTTAGTGAGAGACCCCAATATGCTTTCTCGAGCCAATCGGCTCATTCTCTCATGTCCTATGTGTCCCAATCTTGCATGCCATGATAACATAATCAGAAATGATATCAGAAGAATATGCGATTAAAGAAATAGAATCATTATTTTCTAAATCCATCACAAACAAATTGTCCCTCAAATGACTAAGACCATAACGACTCTTATCGTAATAAAAAGATACTGAGGTCTCTAAAAAGTTGAAAGAATAACCCAAACGTAAAAGTGCTATAACTGAAAATAGATTACATCGAATACCAGGTGCATAAAGCACATCATGTAAAAGAAGAGTGCGTCCAGTTCGCATCTTCAGCTGGTACGAGCCAACTCCAAGGACTTCTTCCTGAGTGCCATTCTCCATGGTGACATGTTGGCTACTAGTTGGTATTCGATGATAATCTAAGAACTCGGCTCGCTTACGAGCTATGTGGCTGGTTGCTCCTGAGTCTACAATCCAATGAGAAACCGTATGAGTATTGAAGACAGTAGAGCACACATAAACATGATTTCTAAAGACGAGACAAACCTTCGTCGGTTCAGTGCAATTACTGATATAGTGTCCCATCTTCTGACAGTTAAAGCACTTGACCTTGCTCAAGTTTTTCTTTCCTCGCTTGCCACGGTTATCCTTTTGGTTATTTTGTTGTCCCCATTTCTTTTCAGCATTTTGCTGAAAATTATTGTTTTTCTTGGTCCAGTTACGCTTGGGCCTCTTTGTCTTAGGCCTGTTTGGATTAGCCACCAATGCGCTATGACGGGTCGACTTTTTGCGCTCCGCCTCTAACTCTAGGTGACGTGAAATGCCACTGTAAGTCTTGATGCTTTCGTTGTGAGTAAGCACCAATTTGATATGCTCCCAAGAAAAATCGGGAAGGAACTTCAGTACGACAAATATCTGCTGCTCATCTGAGAGTTCTGTTCCAGCTGTCTTCAATTCTTTGATCATCGAAGACATCACCCTCAGGTGCTCTGCCATAAAATGCTTTGGATCCATCATGTATTGATTGAATTTCAAAGTTTAGGTCCTCAGCCTCGTTGCTGATGTGCCTCCATATTGGAGCTTCAATTGCTCCCACATTTCTTTGGCAGTTTTGTAACTCTCAAATTCTTTAATAAGGTCATCGTGCATACAGCTCAACATAGTGTAGCGCGCACTCTTGTCTTTATTCAACCACTTATCATAAGCTTACTTGTCACGATTGACTTACGTAAGTGGTCCATCATCAGATGGTGGCAACATCACGTTGGTCAAGGTCTCAAGTACCTCCTTCTAATTTAGGAGATACTGAATCTTTCTGTGCCACATGTCATAATTTTTGTCTTTTAATTTATCTTGACCAGACAATTCGTGATATAAGCCTTTAGAGGCCATCGTTACTTTCTACATTGCGCAAGAAAAATAATTAGGCACTTAAAAAATTCCTTTTTTTAAAGTTAATTGATCATATAGTTTATTTCACATATGTCAGTTCGAAAACTTTGCTAGACTTATAATCATCACCTTCATATATGTCATAAACTATATTTTCAATTAAAATAAGAGTGGGAAAAATAGAACATGTAAGGGACTCAATCCCTAATTTTTATGTCTACATGATTTAAAAAAATATCAGATATTTTGTTTTAAAAAAATGCATGGTAAGTATAGGTAACACATTTCCTAAATATAGCATGCATCCACTGAAGGGATATATTGATCGCATTACGAAGCAAAAAATTTAATTTTAATGCTACCAAAGATCAATATAGTAAACACCTACAGGCAATCCTCCCTTAAGTTTTAACAAGTGTGTCCAATAATTAAAAAAAATCGGGTAGCCAGTGTTCCGATTAGTCCATCATCCAAACAAAATATCGGCCATATTAAAAATCCAAAGTCCATAGTCCAATATTACATTGCTTAAATTGTACAACTTGGGAACCGATTCAGATTGACCCCTTATAATTACAAAAAATTCTCCCATATGAAGATAAATCTTCCATGGTCTCCAACGAGTCCCTAAAAAAAATTTGGGGACATTGGCCATCCGTCTTCTCAATCACACAATCATGCAATTTTCATTGATTTGTATGTAATTAATTATCCCCCATTATGAGAAAAAAATTAAATTTTAGACATGAAAATTACATGCTAAAATAGCATGACATATATCGGATTCGCGTAAAAAATTTATGCCTATCTCAAAACTTTAAACATATTAAGAAGGATATTGGCCATTTAAAAAAAAGATATATAAACAGTTATTCACGTTTGTAACAAAAAAAAAAAAAAAAGCATGAACAATAACCGTGGGTTACTGTTTACATGAACAGTGAAAGGGGTGTGAACAGTGGGTTACTGTTCACCCCACAGTGCGGGCGGGTGCGTTGGTGCGGGCGGTCCTGTGCGCGGGCACGCTGCCCCCTGCGCGGGCGCGCAGTGCAGCGTGCACTGCCCTGCGCGCAGGCGCTCGCAGCGCCCTGCGCGTCGGTGCGCAGGCACGAGCGCGCAGTGCCCTGGGCGCAGGTGCCCGCAGCGCCCTGCACGCGGGCGCGCGTTGCTCTGCGTGCAAGCACCTCATGGGTGCGCACGCAGCACCGTCCTCCGCGCAGTGCCGTCCTCCGACTGGACAGTCTGACGACCTCGTTCTGATACCAATGTTGGAAATATATTACCTTGTAGCATATACGACGTCGCAGCGGTGTGGAACGGAAGCGTCTTCTCGTCGGTGCAGAGTGGTTACCAGAGTCGCTCGCGGAGTCCACGCATTAGATCTTGGAAGCTTCGGGTGATTCTTCCAAGAGAGAGAGATAGAGAAGATGGAGAAGTTTGTGGGAGAGAGGAGGAAGAGGAATTCTCACGTACGGGACGTCTCCTCTCTATATGCTCTTGATTATATAGGAAGAGGCTCCTCAAAAGTCCCCACACATTAGGACTCTTATCCTCCAAAGTCTTTTTCCTTATTGAAAAGAAGTGGATGCTTATCCACACGTTTAACAAGAGTTAAGACTTTCTGAAGACTATACATATTCTTGTACAAGTCTTATTGTACTTGGTCAGGTGGTGGCTGGCACAATGCAGCTGTGTGAAAGTTCCATAGTTGAGACAGATGGATAGGAGGTGCAGACCGAGACACTGTTCCTCTGCTGTTGTTCTTCCCCATTGAAGTAAAATCTTCTGTGTGTGCCCCGTAGATGTATACCGGAAATGATTGAATCACGTAAATCCTTTGTCCTTTTTTTGTCATCTGTGTTTGTGCAATTGTCACAGTGGACTCTTTGGCTTTTAAAATCCATACCGAATTTGATCTTAAGTGACGAACCAATTATCCAAAACTCAAAACTCATCTGTCTATTCACTTGATAATTCAGTGGCATTTGAGTCTGGGCTGAGTTTACTCGGACTTGCATCACTTACAACTCTAGCCGAGGGTTATTCCATGCTTGGGGTTGGACATCCTAATGGATCCATACTTACAACAAGATCATTCATGATGCCACAAACACTGCATAGGCAATATGAGTAAGGGTGTCAATCGAGCGGGTCAATCTATAGTCCAACTCAACTCAATTTATATAAAGAAAATTAAGTTGACCCAAGTTATATAAATTAGGTTGAGTTAAATTTAGATTGATATTAGTTAAGTTGGGCTGCATTGAGCTGAAAACGGGCTGACCCACTTTAATTTATTGACTTTTATAATAATTCATATAAAAAATAAAATACTTCTAACAAATTATTTATAAATAGGACCAGTCCAACCTAATCAAATCCAACCCACTGACTATTGAAATTGGGGCTGAATTTAAATTGAATTTGGATTGAATTATTTTAAATTTGAATTAGACTCAAATTATCATATAACCCAATCTAATCGACCCAATTTACGTCTCTAAATATGAGCCTTGTTCCCTCTACATTGAGAGCCTTGTTTAGTTGTTGCGTCCTCCTCACGTCCACTTGAAGCCTGTGGCTTGGCAGGACGAAGCGTTGAAGCATGTGACTTTCAACCGTTGGATCCAGATTCTACCTATCTCAGCCGTCTGGTGCGCGCAAGTAGTATTTTTTTTCTCTCTTTCTTTCCGGATTCTTACAAGTTACTTATCGTATTAGGAATTAACTCTATACATATCCTATTTTTCCTAAATGGCTTATTCTCAATTCTCTGAGGAAGGAGCTGAAGATTTTGAAGACTTGTAGATAAAAATTAAAATTAAGACCTTAATTTTTTAATACAATAGTTGAATTAGACAATATCTATTTTTTTACCTTAATTCTTTAATACAACAGTTAGAATAGACGGTATCTTTTTTCTTTTTTGATATTAAACAACAAGCATTAAGGCTGTCAATGGATATTAAAGTTGGATCAATACTTGCAAAGATTTTAAGGTCGGGTCCATCATAGCCGGCATGAACCTGATCTCCAATTGGAAAACGAAAAAAAAAATCTGAAAAATAAAAAGCTAAGCCTCCTTTTGTTGGGCTTGTCTCATTAAGGGCCTTTTTTAACTATTCATTGGGACTCAATGTTTGATTTTTTAGACTTTTTTGGACCGGCCGATCAGAGATCAGATTGTATTGTATGAACATATCGGAGATGATGACCCGACTTTTAAAAAAATTCAAAAGAAAACTATTTTTTTGAGATATACCTCATGCCTTGCAATGTGATGCAGCAAGTATTACCTTAAAGTTGAACCTATTATTTTTGGGCTGCACTTGCACCATAAGTCTAAGCCTGCTCTCCTTACTGGATTCAAGCTTGAAAGTCTAAAAAACTTGGCAAACATTAGATACAAAGTACAGTAATTGATTTTATAATCTATACAATATTTACAATGATACTACTATTGCATATATATCATACACTTAATCTACATCAATGGATTGATGATCGAATCATTTCACTAAATTAATGACAATGCTCTTTTAATGTATTTATTAAACATGCAATTTATCTTGTAGACTTTCCTCTTCAACATCATCATATTCACTAACATCTATTACTATTGTAACACCCTTAGTTGACCCGTTTTGGTCATGCTGGCTTACAGCGAACCGTCGAGGCAGCGCCACAATGGGAACAAGTTAAACATCCTCTAATAACAGCCGGGGGAATAAAATAATATCCATAACCACAAAATGAAACAATCCTCAGATCCACACAATTAATCTACTAGACAGGTAAACCACAATTGAATAATAAATATCACAAATGTCACATCTAAGATCTCTATATAATCAAATAAAGCAAAAGTACATATCTTGAACTGAATAGAAACTATCCTGTTACATCTCTTGCTTATCTATCGTCAAATCTAAAAATAAATAAATAATAACCTACTTCTAATCCTTTAAATCCACTGAGAAACTCCAAGCCAAGCTAAGCCTCCTGCTTATAGAGCTCAACCTCCTCCTCAGTTTCTCTTGAAAATGTTAGCTAGCACGTATGAGTCTAAACCAACTTAGCAAACTCATAATCCACAAAAAACTACAGTTTTTCATAACATATAACATAAAAGAAGTTTTACATAATAATCAGCTAATCATGAAGAACAATTGTACCATTTATGTATAATCTTCATCTTAACATACTTTTTAAACTTAACAACATGGGCACATGAATAATATGTAGGAACTAACGATGCATACTATCATAGAATATGAACATGGTCAGTACATATACATCTTTAACATGAATATTTACAACATAATCTACAAACATAAACATACATCTTCTATCATATGATCATACATATCATCATCTTTTCATTTGCTTAATATAGGACAAGCAACTAAACTATGACATAGAGACATCTTCTTCTTCTTTACCCAATGATAATGTCAAACCCATTGAGTCTTTGACTGTGCAGACAGAGGATGCTCTCAAATCCTATCCAACAGTATGTAAACACACTCCTCAAGATTTACCTATTGCCTTGAGTTCATACATAACTTCATAGTCATAACCAAATAGATATAAAAATTTAGAGATGGACTTCATATAATCAAGAGATGGCTCCCTTCAAGTAGCACTTTGGTCCATAAAGGAATCAACAGGTGGCTTTCTTGGAGTAGCATTTTGGTCTACGTGGCGCTTAGGTCCCACATTACCGATTGGTACATCCATACATAATATCTTAACATCTTATTTTACATCACATATATGTAAATATAAATCTGTAATATGCAGAACAATGATTGAATGCACTAACAGAACTTACAGCATGCAATTAGTCATGAAAATAAACGAAATTTAATGTACTATTTAACCCCCTGAAACGCGTCATGATCAAGTGACGTGAATCATAATTCACATTAGTCACCATACACGCCTCTCAGAGCATTAAACTTGGTTTCCATAATTAATAAAAAATCTTTGTTAATTTTAAAAACTATGAACATGCATATGCAGCCATCATTATAAACATAATCTAAACAGGTTAATCTTGGACTATACATGCTCATGGATCTTTACAAGAAATAATCAAGATCATCTTAGGATATCAACATGAAAAATATTACTTTAAAACACCATATATTTTCCACAAGAAATATTACTAATATGAAATAGATAATCTATGCATCACATCATTATGTCCAGCATGCGCAATTGTCTCTCACAGAACCATAATCATCAAGTTTACATGGTTTACATGTGGATTAACAAGATTAGCTTACTTACAGGGTTTACACGTCAATTAACAAGATTAGCTTAAGTTATCATTAAATAGCTTAAATCGCATCACCTAAGGTTGATGTGTTTCAAGCAATTATAAGAGGTTTTAATAGAAAATAACGGGTCTAGGATGTGACTACGTTCTTGAATCGTGTCTATGCACAATGATGCGATTCGTGAATCTCATCACCCAACGTCGATGCGTTTCAGCCAACATATCCATTTTTAAATTTATCGCATGTTCTTGGAATATATAAAGAAAAGAGGATCTAAACATCATCTAATCCATCCCAGAATACTCCCTGCGCATCCATACATCTCGTAATATAATAGATAACAAAATAAGTTTGAAAATAGAATTTTTGATGTATAAGACTACTATGGTTTCGTCTCTAGTTTTAATTTTGATTTCTAACGAAAGATGCATTTGATTGGACTCCACGATTGGGTTTTTGATTTGACAGTGAAAATTAAATCTCAAAAGTTGAAAACCAACATAGAGTAGGATATTTTAAAATTTTAATTTTTTTTAATTTTTTTAATTTATTTATTTCTAAGATGAAGAGGACTTAGGAGGAAGTTTTCAAAGAGGAGTTTAAATGAGTTCCGGAACTCATTATAGCCTTTCCTTCTCTCTCTCTTTATATATATACTTTTTTTTTAAAAATATAAATATAAATTAAAAAAATACATCTAACTTAAATGCGTCTCATACACCTTATAGCGGCCCCAGAGGGCCGTCAGATTTAATCCGATGAGACAGTCGGATTCTGCCTGCGCATCACATAACAATTTCCTTAGCTTCCTGCCCTGTGTGCTGCGTGGCTTCTCTTCTATGCAGGGAAGTGGGAAGAGAAGCCATGCCCAATATGGGAACAAAGTGGTCTGATTATCGATCAAATGGCTTAAATCTGATTATTTTTTTTTCTTTAATGTGACTTCACTTTCTCTCTGTTCATCTACTGTGCCTCCGTAAATTTTAGACGTTGAATGCCCCCACAACATATGAAATTTAACGTGTGAGTTAGATTTTAATGTGACTTCACTTTCTCTCTGTTCATCTACTAGATTATATTTGATGAAATTATAGCACAACAACGTCACATCTAAACACAAGGTCCAAAAGCAAAAAAAAAGAAGAAATTAAGCTCCCAGTATTTGTGTATGCGCGTGCATGCATGCGTCTACATAAGCGTGTGCATGTATGCGTGTGCGCGCACGTGGGTGTGAAGGATGGGAGGGAATGGAGAAGAAACCAAGAAAGGCCATATGATCAAGAAGATCGAATAACTTAGGCCGTTATTTGGCGCAGCTTTTAATTGAAAGTTTTTTTATTTTTTTATATAATTACTTTTTATAGACCTTATTGGATCTTCGAAATCATTGATGTAATATTTTACTTATATTTTGGTTTGCAATTGAAAGTTATAAAGTTGAACGTTTAGATTCGAAGAAAAAGTAAAATTATTATGAAAGGTTGACTTTTATAACAAATCAAAATTAACTATAACTTCTCTCCCTCAATTGAGAAGTAAAAGCTAAAAATAACTTTAAAATAAAAGTTTTGCCAAACATACCTTTAATTCCATCCGGCTGAAGGGATGATTCCACATGGGTGGTAGAGCTAACTTTTTTTTTGGAAGTCCATTGGATCGCGATCGAATGACTTTGCATTTTGCACAACCTACCTTTGTCCTATTGTAGTATCTCTCTCTCTCTCTCTCTCTCTCTCTCTCTCTGCGTGTGTACATATGTATACAGAGTACTTAAAATCTAATGTGTTACTTGATTGGAGTATTTGAGATGTATAATCTTGATATTAAAATTGATACCAAGGGAATAAAGGAAGAGGACAACTTGAGGCGAAAGAGAGGTTTAGAGGTGGGAAAGGAAAATGATAGAGGATCTTTAGACACTATAAAACTAATTTTTAATACTTTTAATATAAGTTCAGATTTGTATTAAATTTATTTATGAGTATCAAAATTGACAGTGCATAACTAAACACTTACTATTAATAGCAATATTAAAATTGATATTGATAGAGTTGTCTAATATATCAACCAAACATGCCACAAATTAGGATTTGCTTGATATTTTCCTGTGGGACCAGAAGAGTACCAAGTGTTTATTTTGCAGTGTCAGACATGGTGTTCAAGTTGAGATTTGGAAAAAAAAAAAATCTAAAAAAATTCACAAGTTGATTAAAAATTTGAAAGCAAAAGGATCGTGAAGTCAACAATAATTTTTAATATACAAAATTTATTTTATTAGTATAATATAAGTTATTAAAGCTTATACTTTAAAAATGAGTTAATTTAGAAAAGAATGATTGAACCTTGAGATAAAATGATGATTAAATTGTGACTTTTTGAATTTAAGAAAGTTTTAAAATTCTCTCAACGAATCTAAATTTATTCACAAAAATATACTTTTTGCATTTTTGCAAATAACCTTCAAAAGATTTCATATTTGTGGATAATCCCTTGTATGATTCATATTTACATATAACCCCCTTAACTATAGTGTTATTTGCGTATAACCCTCTTAGCTATATGGATTAACTATATATAATATGTAAAAAGTATTAAATTAAATACTAATAATACCTTTAATTAAAAGACAAACACCTTATGAGAAAAATCACATAAACATTCATCCATAAGTTTGTCGTATATATTTAGCATTAAGATTATTTTTATTTTTATGTAAAGTAAAAATATTTTAACTTAGATGAAATTCAGGACAAACTATATAATTAAGGGGTATAACCAAATATCACTTTAGTTAACGAGATTATACGCAAATATGAATTACATAGGGGGTTGTCTACAGATATAAAACCATATAGAGAGTTATTTGCAAAAAACCCTATACGGTTAGATGAAAGAGGAAGATGAAATTATGATTCTATTAAGAGTTGTTTGATTTAACATATAAAATACTTTATAGCTCTGTAAGTTGCTGTTTATGTCATACAAAAACGCAGTGTGTTATAATGCTTTACAATATTTTACATCAAATGGCAAAAGAAAACTTACTTTACATTAGTGTTAGCATTACTATAGGAAATTATTAATCTTCTTATTATATTAATGTATCTTATTATACTCTAAAAGTGAACTTAAATTAAAAATAAGAAGAATAAATAATGATAGTGGGAGAAGCTTCATCCTCATTATATGCATGGACCCACAGCGTGATGTGGTTGTTTCTTTCCCTGCACGGCACGAAACCAAACACTTTCTTATGAGCACAGACCATTCCTCCTTTCAAGTAAAAGCTAGGATTAGACTTGGTAAGATCGTCCGAACTTTTATTTTAGACTTTTTATGTGTTATTTTTCATATTATGTGACTAAGATAATATTATAATCAACCTGTTTGAGAGGAGGGGCCACAAATTGCCCATATACCTTCTGGCATTAGCGTTTTGTTCGTAGATCTTTTGGACCTTTGCTTCTTCTCGTTACATTAATTAAGGTATGTTATTAAAGTACGCGCGGACTTCTAAGGATAAATGATGGTGAAAGAAGCTTGATCTTCACTATATTTGGACCCACCCCCACCAAAGTCCTGACATCACTCAATAAATAATTGTTCCCTCCCGACGCCAAGCTGAAAACCAAGTCCTTTCTCATGTGTATCTCTCCGTGCAAGTAATTGTTGTAAGTAGAGTAATACTTGCTGCACAAATTAGGTTGTACAATATGTCCAGTACATTATATAATTCTTTACGGTTGGACTAACGTGACCAATTTAGTTAAGTAGGCGAATTGACATGGCTACTCTAATAATGTTTGAATTGACAAATACTATTTTCGATTGACAAATATATATTACTATTGACAAATAAAGTTTCGATTGACAAATACGATTTTCGATTGACAAATATAATTATGTATTTGTCATTCAAAATTATAGTTGTCAATCAAAATTGAACTCTGTGTTTATCAATCGAAATATGTATTTGTCAATTGAAAATGATATTTATCACTTTACGAGAGTAGCCACGTCAATTCGCTTACTTGACTAAATTGGCCACGTAGTCCAACCACAAATGACTGTGTAGTGTGACTAGACTTGCTGCACAGTCTGGTTGTGCAGCAAATGTTACTCTTGTAAGTAATCCTTGCTGTAGTTGAGTGATATAAAAGAGGGGAATTAGATTAGTTATTCTTATTTCATCGTCAGTGAGAGAATTCACATAGGAATTGTTTTTTTATTAAATGTGTCCCAACATTCTTCACGCATCAGCACACATAAGGGTTAGACTTAAAGAAAAAAAAAAAATTCGCTAAATTACTTTTCGAGAATATGGACTGTATTTTTAGGAGCATTATTAGATTCTCCAAAGCCGTATGATCTTGCTCTTGAGAGCATGATGTTCCAGAGAACATCCAAATGCTGTCCAAAATATCATATTCTCGAGAGTGATCATGCTTCGGAGAATTTAATCGTGTTCTCAAGAGCATAATCTATGTTTTTAAAAGATAATTTGACGGACAAATTTTTTAATTTTTTTAAATCCATACCCTCATGTGTGCTGACACATGAATAACATCAGAGTACATTTAATAAAATGACAATCTCCATGTAGACTCTTTTAACTGATGGACTGAATGAGACGCTCAACCTAGCTTACCTTTTTTGCACAGCTGCAGGTGCAGCAAGCATTGCTTAATTGCTACGCCCATGACATGGATTAGCATTAATCTGTGTACTTGATGGAACTATTCTCAATAAAGTCTCTGATTATGCCAGCGTACCTCGCTTATATGGCCGTGATCATGACTTTTTGATTCCTTGAAAATTTTAGATATTTTTAATAAAAGTTCATTTATTTATGAAAAGTATATATGTAGAGATAAAAAGGGTGATTCAAAAAAAAATCACAGATCGATGCTACAAGGTCGTTGGCAAGGTAAAAGTGAAAGATGTAGGTTTACCAAAGAAATTCAGGCTGCAATAAGTCTATATGTGTTTTTATTTGCTGTGATAATGTCCAGGTCAAGAGATGACACAAAATAATGACAATGAAAGCTCATTCGGAATCGGAAGATTCGATAACTTCGGATTTGGATGTATCCGTTTATTTGAAAATAGACTTGGTTAACTTCATGTTAGATAATTTTTGGATTAATTAGTTCAGTTGCCAAAACTTTGTATGAATCCTCTTAATGAAGAGAGTTCCAGTAGTAAAGAGGCCAATTTTCCTAAATAGATCTTTCCACCACATAGATCCATAATTCTTATCCCAATGGAGGATTATTTTATGTGAAGGGACTCACCATAGTCGAGAGAGATGGGTAGGAGATGCAGACCAAGACATGGTTCCTCTGCTGTTGTTCTTTCCTATGAAAGTAAAATCTTTTCTGTGTGTCCCCTGTGGATATAGATCGAAAATGACCGAATCACATAAATTCTTTGTCTTTTTTTTTGTTGTTGTCTGTGTTTGTGCAATTGGATTCTTTGGCTTTTAAAATCCATGTTAAATTTGATCTCAAGTGAAGAACCAAGTATCTAAAACTCAAAACTCATCTGTCTACTCACTTGATAATTCAGTGGCATTTGAGTCTGGGGTGAGTTTACTCAGACTTGCATCACTTACAGCTCTAGCTGAGGGTTATTCCATGCTTGGGGTTGGGCATTGAGAACCTTGTTTGGTTGTTGTGTCCTCCTCACGTCCACTTGAAGCCTGTGGCTTGGCAAGACGAAGCATTGAAGCCTGTGACTTTGGGCCGTTGGATCCGGATTCTACCTATCTCAGCCGTATGGTGTCGCGCAAGTAGTATTTTTTTTCTCTCTTTCTTTTGGAATTCTTACAAGTTAATAGTATTAGGAATTAACTCTATAAATATCCTATTTTTCCTAACTGGCTTATTCTCAATTCTCTGAGCAAGGAGCTGAAGATTTTGAAGACTTGTAGTTAAAAATTAAAATTAAGACCTTAATTCTTTAATAAAATAGTTAAATTAGACAATATATATTTTTTTACCTTAATTATTTAATACAACGGTTAGAATAGACTGTATCTTATTATTTTTTGATATTAAACAACCAACATTTAGGGTTGTCAATGGATATTAAAGTCGGATCGAAACTCACAAAAATTTTTAAGATTGAGTCCGTCATGCCCGGCATGAACCTGATCGCCAATCGAACAACAAAAGAAAAATCTGAAAAATAAAAAACTAAACCTCCTTTTATTGGGCTTGTCTCATTAAGGGCCTTTTTTAACTATTCATTGGAACTCAATGTTTGACCCGACTTTAAAAAAATTTCAAAAGAAAGCTATTTTTTTGAGGTATACCTCATGTGGTGCAATGTGATGCGGCAAGTATTGTAAGGATTGAGGTTTCGGGTACAGTTATTAGGTCGGTTTTGGAGTCGGACCCCTTGGTTTAGGCCCTTATGGGACTGGGGCATAGGTTCTTTCTCGCGTCGAGTTTGCGAGAGTACGACTCCGGTCTTGTCACCTGAAAGGCGTCTGCCTAAGGCGACACGATTTCATCTACTTCGGTTTAACACTCCGAACCTTCCCTCATTTCTCTCATTCTCTACTTCTCACTCTTTCTCTTCCCTCTCTCCGATCCTCTCCGTTTCCCCCTTCCCTTTCTCCTTCCCCTTCTTCCTCTTCCACCACTCCAACACCTCTTTACCTCTCACCACTACCACCACTACCTCCCCCGCGGCACTTCATTCTCCGGACGGTGGCCGATATCTCGACGGAATGACGACGTCCACGGCAGTACCGGTGGCGGTTTGCGGTGCAACGGTTCGGCGGCACGGAGCTAGGAGGAATTCAAGTAACCGGTAAGGAGACCATCCTTATATGTGATTTGGTTATTTTAATCCATGTTTTCCTGCTTGAAACATGCGACGTGTGAGGAGAATTGGGTAGAATGAGCATATTTTAGGAGCTTTTAAATGAAAATGGTCATTTCTGTGAAATGGGAATTAGTGTGTTCCAAGTACTAAATTGGATTCTCCCCGTCATTTCCTATTTTTGTGGCATTTTTGGGATAGTTTTGGGAGAGAGATTGTAAGGGAACTAGATTTTGGACTTTAAATGGCGTCTAGTTAAGACGCCGCCATTTAGATCAGATTTATCCCGGAAGCGGTTTCTGTGAGAAAGAGTTCTGTTTTGAATGACGTCCAAAGACAGCGAAGCCATTCAAAGGGCGGCTTCCAGGGACGACGTGTTTTAAGCCATATTCTAAGGCCAGTTTCCTATGAACCAGTTTAAGGTTCTTGAATAACGTCGGCCATGGGCGACGCGATTCAAGACAGAACCTCATTAATTCATGCTATTAACATGTGTTTATATTGTTAGATAGTTCGATTAAATGCATGCTTGAAATCGCACATCGAGGCCGATGATTTTTGTATAATCGGAATCATATTGTGTGTGCGTATGTTTATGCGATTGTGGAGCTAGAATGATTATGGTTGCGTTTGACACCTTGTGTCGGTGTGGGAGGGACGCGGTGTCTATGTAGCATTGCTGCCGTACCGATGTGGGAGGGGTACATGTTAGTATTTCACTTATGGCTGGAGGAAGCAGAACCACCTAGAGCTAGACAGGTCGGAGTAGCCAGTGTGATATCCGAGGGGTTGCTATTTGGTCCCAGCGGGTCGGTGTTTTCCTAGTTTGTCGTGGCAGTTTCCGGCGTAATTCTTGTTAGTTTTAGGTGACCTACAAGCCAATCTGACTATATAAATCTCGTTCATTTATTAATCTAATGGCATAATATTCATTATGTGTAAATCGCATTAATTATCGTTTCATAATGAAGTCCGTGAATATGTGCTATAGTGATCAGATTATGATGAGATCATACTAATGAGACTGATCACTTAAACACACATATTCTTAATTGTTCCTAGTCGGAGGATATCCGAGAAGGACATCAGATATCCGGTTAGATTAGTACAAATTACTCCTGATCATATGATGAGGGTGACTGATCTCATAAGTCACTTGTGTGGAGATACTAAGACGAATCTGTAGGTGCTCATTGGAGAATGAGTTCACTGAACTGATCCGACTGAATCGCTGGATGGTATTGTACCTCACTGTCAACCAGCTTGATTCTATTGTTGCAGTTGCGTAGATTGTCCTCGGACCTGAGACACCAAGGACACCTTGTCGGTGGACTTCTGTGCTTTGACCTTGGTTTACGAATCTCTAGCTATGGGATTCTAATACGCCAAGGATTAGGTACAGCGGAATACCGTCGAAGGGAATTGTGTGTCAATAAGGAATCATTCGCTCTCGGTACTTAAAGAGAGAATGCTCTAGGAAGGATGTGCGGAAGTTCCTGGCCAAGGCGGACGATAATATCGGGAAAGGAGTTTTCCGATATTTATCAACGGCATTCAATCCAAGTGAGTCGACCGGTTAGGATTTGACAGCTCGCCATACTCTGAGTTGACTCGAGAGCATTGTACGAATGAAGGATTATATCCATGCGGTAACTGTCGGCGGAAAGGTTCCAAGAGTGGGTTACTTAACCCCAATACCTTCCGGGTTCACGCGGTGTTGCTTGGCACCCAACGTGATCGGAGGCCCGGTCGAATTCGATGTGCGACATCAATTCCATTGATTAATTAATTGATAAAGGGTTATTAATTGATTAATAAAGCCAGTGAGGAGTCACTGGGCTTGTTGGGCCATTAACTGGACTGGTACTTGGGCCTAGAGGGTCACACGAACATGATTATCAAGGCAATAGATAAATAAGTGGGTTTTATACAAACCGGGGTTTTTTATGAAAAATCGCGCGGTTAGTATAAAACATAGCGAACGGGCTAAGCAGGCCAAGATGCTGCTAACCCTAGCTGTCCCTCCTCTGTTTCTCTCTCTCTCTGGCGTCCAGACAGATCCAGATCTGCTCCGCCGCTTCTCCGTATCCCGTTCGACGGGAAATCGTCCGCGCGTTGCGGCGATCATTGCGGCGACCAGCGGAGGTTTCGTGGGCTGCGAAAAACGAGGAACGTGAGGATATCCGTCGCGAGGAGGATCGCGTGGACTTCGCTAGAGGCCGGGCGCTTGCGCGGCTTGCGGTGTCGCACCGACGGAACCGAACTGTTGCGGATTCGAATCCTCACACGGTGAGAACTTCGATTATCCGATAATCGATTTTTGATTTTCGAAACGGGAACGGATCGTTGTTTTAATATTTTCGCTGCGTGAGCGATCCGGAGAAACCCGAGAAACCCAACAGTGGTATCAGAGCAAGGTTCCACTGTTTCTCGTCCCGTTTTGGTTTCTGAAATTAATTTTTCTTGTATTATTTCATACGTAAGTTCGATCCTTTTTTGCTGGATTTGTGTTCATGTAATGAACACAATTAATAAGATTAATTTATTATGCAAAATTCGGATTTTTTTTTGTGGTATTTTGTGTTCTTCGTGGGACGAAGAACGGCGTGGTTTAGCGGCTTCAATCCGGCAACCCCATGCGATGGGGAGGTGTCCCGAGGTCCTGGTATGACCAGTGATCATGCCGGCCATCAACAGCATCGATCGCCGGTTGTAGAAAACCCACTGGGAAGATCGGATTTGTGAAGCATGGCCTCTTTTCTTCAACTTCTTGTTTTATGAAAACCAGGAAAAACCTTGGAAGAAAGAGCCTCGGGCTGCAGTTTTGTGGTTTCTCCGACGATCCCATAGATGCCAGAGGAACCAGGTTCCCAGCTGCCGGCCTTAGGCGCCGCCGTCGGGCTCGCCGCCGTCGGCCAACCCTGCTGAACCCAGCCGCTCGGGCTAAGGTTTTCCTGTGGATCCGGCGGCTATGGTTGTTGTGGGATAGATCCGGCCACCGCCGGCGAGCCCACCGGCGCCGGAAGCGTTGCTGGCGGGGCTGGGCACCGCCGGGGAGGGGCTGCCGCCGGGCGTCGCCGCTGTCGGGTAGGCCTGCAACTTAGGGTTTGCAGGTTCTGGGGTGGCTGGGTTGAAGGAGACCCGGGGCCGGTCCGACCGACTGGGCCGGGTCGGGCCGCGCCGGGCTGGCTGGGACCTGGCCCTATGCCAGGGCTCGAGCCAGTGCCCCCCTGGCTCGAACCCTGGCCAAGCCAGGGCCTGGGTTTTATGGGCTGGGCCCATTTATTTTGGTGCCTTGATGATTTTGAATCATTATTTAAATTGATGGTTTATTAATTAGCAATTAGTTGTTAATTAATTAGGGTTAATATTAATTTAAATGTTAAATTGGATATTAACCATAATATGACTAATTTAAGGGTTAAATTAGTTATTAACTTTTATTTCAACTAATTGTTAATTATTAATTTGAGTTAGTTATTAATTTAATTGCTAAATTATTAATTAACTTAGATGACTAATTTAAATGTTAAATTAGTAGTCCTTCATTAATTATTGTTAGTCATTAATTTAATAGTTAAATTAATGATAACTTTAATTATTTAATCTAAGAGTTAGATTAATTAATTATTAATTACTTAGTGTTAATTATTAGTTTAAAAGTTAAATTGATAATTAACATTAATTAACTAATCTAAATGTTAGATTAGTAGTTAATAATTAATTTGGTTGATTATTAATTTAAGTGTTAAATAATTAATTAACTTTGTTGAATTAATCTAAGAGTTAGATTAGTCTTTAAAATAGTCTAATTGTTAGATTATTAATGGGGTTTAATCTAAATGTTAGATTATTAGAAATGTTCTAATTTGCATGGAATAATCTGGAATTATTAATTTGGAGTGTGTGCGCATGTGATGTGTGTTTAATGCTTTTAAATTTTGATTTTATTACATGTTAAGTTAATAAAATGAGTTTTCGAAATTCAAATACCAATTTTGATTGGATCCCAGCTTTTTTGAAAGCCAAAGTTATCTATTTTTTAAAACTCTTTTATTTTAGCCATGTGATGCGCTGAATCATGTGTGGGATGTTTAAAACACACCGTGGTCATGGATATGCACTTATTTAATTGTTCATGTGATGAATGATGTGTTTGTGTGGATCATGGATGAATGATGGATATTTATTAATTGTTAATAAATAGAGATATGCGTATCTCTCCCTCTCTCATTCTTTGATGTATTTCTACCTCCCTCTCTCTTGTACTCGCCATAAGGCTCTCTTCTAATTACATGTAATTCTAGAATTAATGTAATATGATCGAGGCGATCGAGGAAGGAGCGAGGACGATCCACAACTGCAGCCAGGAAGGCGAAAAGATGGAGATCTCTTGCCTATGTGTTTGCAGGATATCTAATATAATTGTTGTGTTAGATTGTGTGTGCGTTTGACTGTTGGCTCCAGTCAAACCCACTGTGCTATCCATGACCACACTAATGACATGTATGAGATGCATTGTTTTCTTTTGATTATGAATCAAAGCAGGTATAGTATTTAGTAAATATATACGATATATTTATATACTATCACCTAGGAGAGACCAAGATAAAAGTTATCTAAATACCCTCAGATAAACTCTAAGCTGTAACGCGAGTAGTTAGGAACTTACCGCGTGGTCCACCATCGTTATAGTCATAGGATTCGAATCACTTTAGGCAGGTTTGTTGTGCTATCCACAAGGCCTGTTTAATTGGGAAGAGAAACTATGGCTATGGCATTAGATGCCTATATGATCGGGGTAGAGGAACCATGTAGCTTTGTTGTACTATCCACAAGGGTTACATGCAAATCTATGCTCGTCGCGTAACGATGGTTAGCTTAGACCAGAATTAATGGTTTGTTGTGCTATCCACAAGGCCATTAAATCTCTAGGGACCGAAGTCATGATCAGATATTGCAAGGAGTTGCAAGTCCCATGAGTTGGGTGCTCTCTGATTGTATTACAGTTTGTTGTGCTATCCACAAGGCTGTAGTGCAAGTCATTGAGATTCTGATCCCCACTAGGAGACTGTCGGCGTCTCCCGTTCTGTATAACTAGGGGTTATACAGTCCGTCGAAAATTAGTAGGAGTTAAACTTGAACAAAAGACCATGTCTTGTTTTAAATTTTAATGATTGAACATCTGCTAAATAGATTTTACTTATCTCCTGTAGGGAATTATGTCGTCGAATAACCCACTCCGTGGCATACTTGATGCCCTTTTGACTTACCTGATCTACTAGGATTGATTCAAAAACCTGAAGAATGTCTTCAGATCTGAGCACATTGACTTTGTTCCTGGAGTTGATACTCCTGCTGAACCGGCATTGGATGCCCCTGAAGCAGAGATGACAGCTAACGATAAAGGATCGAAGGACAAAGGCAAAAGAGTAGTGAAGGGTGACTGTTTCTACTATAAGCAGTATGGTCACTGGAAGAGGAATTGCAAGAAGTTTTTTAACGATAAAGCTCATGGAAGAGTGAAGCTGTCTGAAGCTTCAGATATCTATATGATAGATATCAACTTGTCAGTTAGAGATTCCACATCTTAGGTATTGGATACCAGATGTGCTTCTCATATCTGTCATGATGCATAGATGCTAACAAGTAAGCACAAGCTGAGACAATGTGAGGTGGAATTGAGGCTAGAAAACGGCGCAAAAGTTGTGGCGATTGCTGTTGGGACAGCAAACCTCAGGCTTCCATCGGGAGACGCCTTACTATTAGAAGATTGTTATTATGTTCCTAGCATAATAAAGAACATCATATCAATATCTTGTTTGGATAAGATAAGATATAGGTTGACTATTGAGAATAGAAGTTGTTCGATTTATTATGGTAATAAATCAATAGCTTTGGCATCTTTAGTCAACGGTCTATATCTCTTAGATATTTCTTATTACAATCTTCAAATTGATAATGCTCTTAAGAAGAGCAAGAATTGTGTGAACCAGGCCTATATGTGGCATTGTAGACTTGGGCACATTGGCGAAAGCAGGTTGCAAAAGTTGCACAAGCATGGTTACTTAACTGCATTCGATTATGAATCATTTGCAACATGTGAATCTTGCCTTATGGGAAAGATGGCAAAATCTCCATTTACTGGACATGGAGAACGTGCCAAGGACATTCTGGAATTAATACATTCGGATGTATGTGGTCCCATGTCCACCCAAGCCAAAGGTGGCTTTTCATACTTCATCACGTTCACCGATGACTTCTCAAGATTCGGCTATGTGTACTTAATGAAGTACAAGCCGGAAGCATTTGAGAAGTTCAAGGAATTCAAGAATGAGGTAGAGAAGCAGTTAGGAAAGAGTATTAAAGCTCTTCGATCAGATCGAGGAGGAGAATACTTAAGTACTAATTTCACACAATTCTTAAAGGATAATGGTATCCTTTCTCAGCTAACCCCTCCATATACACCACAGATGAATGGTGTATCGGAAAGGAGGAATCGCACCTTGTTGGACATGGTGCGATCCATGATGAGTTTTTCGGGATTACTAGTGTCCCTCTGGGGGTATGCTCTAGAGTCAGCAGCATACCTACTGAACAGAGTACCCAGCAAGTCTGTGACCTCTACTCCATATGAGATATGGAAAGGCAGGAAACCAGAATTTAAACATGTTAAAGTCTGGGATTGCCCTGCTCATGTAAAGAGGCATGATCTAGACAAGCTGGAATCACGAATTGATAAATGCAGGTTTGTGGAATATCCAAAGGAAACCTTTGGATACTATTTTTTCCATCCTGGTGAACAAAAGGTGTTTGTCGCCAGGAAAGCTGTCTTCCTGGAAGAGGAATACCTTCTCTAGGAGAACAGTGGGAGTAAAATAGTACTGGAAGAGGTTCCAGATCCCCAAACAGCTTCATTATCATCAGATGAGATATCAGTTCCTGAATCTGTTCAGGTACACACACATGAGCCTCGTAGATCTGGTAGAGTACCTAGACTGCTAGAATGATATGTAGGACATATCACTGAAGGTGAGTCTAAGGTAGAATATAATAAGGATGATGATCCTAAAACCTACCAGGTGACCATAGAAGGCCCAAAAGCCGGGAAATGGCGAGAAATCATGAACTCAAAAATCCAGTCAATGTACACCAACCAAGTTTGGAACTTGGTGGACTTGCCCGAGGGTATTGTACCTATCGGTTGCAAGTGGATCTTTAAGAGAAAGATCGGTGCTGATGGACGGATTGACACTTATAAGGTAAGGTTGGTGGCAAAGGGATATCGTCAAAGGCAAGGAATTGACTATGACGAGACTTTCTCACCAGTTGCCATGATAAAGTCGATCAGAGTTCTACTCGCCATTGCTGCACATTTTGATTATGAAATCTGGCAGATGGATGTGAAGACTGCATTCCTCAATGGTAGCCTTGAGGAAGAGGTGTATATGATACAACCAGAAGGTTTCACATCTAAAGAATCTCCAGATAAAGTGTGCAAGCTTCAGAGGTCCATTTATGGACTGAAGCAGGTTTCCTGGAGCTGGAACATAAGATTTGACGAGGCTGTCAAGTCTTATGACTTTATTAAGAATGAAGATGAGCCTTGTGTGTACAAGAAGATCAGTGGGAGTGCAGTCACTTTTCTACTTCTTTACGTAGATGACATACTACTCATTGAGAATGATGTAGCCATGATGTCATCAGTAAAGATCTGGCTGTCGAAAAACTTCTCTATGAAGGATTTGGGAGAAGCATCCTACGTATTGGGAATACGGATCTATAGAGATAGATCAAAGAGGATGCTTGGAATGACCCAATCTTTGTACATAGATACCATAGTCAAAAGGTTTGGCATGGAAAATTCCAAGAGAGGTCTCATACCAATGAGACATGGAATTAATCTCTCAAAGGAGCAGTCTCCTAAGACTCCTGTTGAGAGGGCATTCATGGATAGAATACCCTATGCCTCTACCATAGGATCTATCATGTATGCTATGCTATGTACACGACCTGATGTTGCATTTGCTCTAAGTGTTACGAGCAGATTTCAGGCTGATCCAGGCGAAGAGCACTGGAAGGCAGTGAAATGTATCCTTAAGTACTTGAGAAGAACTAATGATACGTTTCTTGTCTATGGAGGAGGTGAGTTGAAATTGCGAGGCTTTACTGACTCGACTTTCCAGTCGGATCCAGATGATACCAAGTCTACATCTGGATTCGTGTTTACTTTGAACGGAGGCGCAGTGTGCTGGAAGAGTTCCAAGCAAGTAACTACTGCAGATTCGACGACTGAAGCTGAGTACATCGCTGCAGCTAAAGCTTCCAAGGAAGCAGTGTGGTTGAAGAAATTCATCACCGACCTTGGCGTAGTTCCCAGTATCTCTGAGCCTATTCCACTGTTGTGCGACAACAATGGAGCCATTGCGTAAGCAAAAGAGCCGCGGTCTCATTAGAAATCGAAACATATTCTGAGGCGCTTTCACCTTATCAGAGAGATCATATCCAGAGGAGATGTAGTAGTGGAAAGAGTTCCATCCGTCGACAATATAACAGATCTACTGACAAAGCCGTTGGCTCAAATTGTGTTTGAGCGTCACCTAGAGTCTATAGGCTTATTGTATAAAAGTGATTGGCTTTAGTCCAAGTGGGAGATTGTTAGTTTTAGGTGGCCTACAAGCCAATCTGACTATGTAAATCTCGTTCATTTATTAATATAATGGTATAATATTCATTATGTGTAAATCGCATTAATTATCGTTTCATAGTGAAGTCCGTGAATATGTGCTATAGTGATAAGATTATGATGAGATCATATTAATGAGACTGATCACTTAAACACATATTCTTAATCGTTCCTAGTCGGAGGATATCCGAGAAGGACATGGGATATCTTGTTAGACTAGTACATATTACTCCTGATCATATGATGAGGGTGACTGATCTCATAAGTCACTTGTGTGGAGACACTAAGGCGAATCTGTAGGTGCTCATTGGATAATGAGTTCACTGAACTGATCCGACTGAATAGCTGGATGGTATTGTACCTCACTGTCAACCAGCTTGATTCTATTGTCGCAGTTGCGTGGATGGTCCTCGGACCTGGGACACCAAGGACACTTTGTCGGTGGACTTCTGTGCTTTGACCTTGGTTTACGAATCTCTAGCCACGGGATTCTAATACGCCAAGGATTGGGTACAACAGAATATCGTCGAAGGGAATTGTGTGTCAATAAGGAATCATTCGCTCTCGGTACTTAGAGAGAGAATGCTCTAGGAAGGATGCGCGGAAGTCCCTGGCCAGGGCGGACGATAATATCGGGAAAGGAGTTTTCCGATATTTATCAGCGGCATCCAATCCAAGTGAGTCGACCAGTTAGGGTTTGACAGCTTGCCATAGACTGAGTTGACTCGAGAGCATTGTACGAATGAAGGATTATATCCACGCGATAATCGTCGATGGAAAGGTTACAAGAGTGGGTTACTTAACCCTAATACCTTCTGGGTTCACGCGGTGTTGCTTGGCACCCAACGTGATCGGAGGCCCGGTCGAATTCGACGTGCGACATCAATTTTATTGATTAATTAATTAATAAAGAGTTATTAATTGATTAATAAAGCCAGTGAGGAGTCACTGGGCTTGTTGGGCCATTAACTGGACTGGTACTTGGGCCTAGAGGGTCACACGCACATGATTCTCAAGGCCATGGATAAATAAGTGGGTTTTATACAAACCGGGGTTTTTTATAAAAAATCGCGCGGTTAGTATAAAACATAGCGAACGGGCTAAGCAGGCAAAGCTGCTGCTAACCCTAGCCACCCCTCCTCTGTTTCTCTCTCTCTCTGGCGTCCAGACAGATCCAGATCTGCTCCGCCGCTTCTCCGTATCCCGTTCGACGGGAAATTGTCCGCGGGTTGCGGCGATCATTGCGGCGACCGGCGGAGGTTTCGTGGGCTGCAAAGAACGAGGAACGTGAGGATATCCGTCGTGAGGAGGGTCGCGTGGACTTCGCTAGAGGCCGGGCGCTTGCGCGGCTTGCGGTGTCGCACCGACGGAACCGAACGGTTACGGATTCGAATATGCACACGGTGAGAACTTCGATTATCCGATAACCAATTTTTGATTTTCGAAACAGGAACGAATCGCTGTTTTAATATTTCCGCTGCGTAAGCAATCCGGAGAAACCCGAGAAACCTAACAATTCTTACTGTGGAGCCAGATTTGGTGCTGCTGGAGTTTACCCTTTCGCCATTGGGCTTGATGTAACCTGAGATATTGAGGTTACGAGTGGTACCTTTCGCCCTTTGGCTTGATGTGACTCCGGAGGTTAGGGTTAGAGGTAGTCCCTATAGCTTTGGCTTGAGGGGGTTTCGCCGGTCCCCAGGACCCTCGTGAAGCGCCTAGGCCTGGCGTTGAGGGAAGTCTGGTCGATAGGACAGTGGTCTAGACTGCTTGTGTGCACACGTAACTGGACGGTGGTGGTTCACTAGTCCCAATTAGTCCTAGTTTGACTCACTGCCTCACCCTACGGTGCCCGGAACATCGTTGGGGTGGACAGGCGTGGGTATTGGAGGTGTTGTGAGGCGCCGTTTGTATGCGGTCGTCAGTGTGATTTGTGTGTTTAGCTGGATCTTTGGTTACGAACTGTAGTGTTGAGTTGGGTTACTCGAATTGCTTAGAACTGTGTTTACTGCTTTAATTAAATTACCTTCATTTTCGTATTACTGCACTTGTGTGTGTATGTGTGTGTGGGGGAGGTGGGGATCGGATGATCCCTACTGAGCTCAATTCTGGTGTGGCTCACTCCCTGCGGTTTCAAGTGTGGACTTCTCAGCGAGTGTCGGCATGTAGTGTTCTCCTTAGTGTGCGGGCCAGTAGCTATCTCGGTTCCGGAGTATGCCCCGATGTTGTTGTACTTTGCTTCTGTCTGTACATATTTAATTCTTTAGACCATGTAATTATTATTGGACTGTATACGGACATTATTAATTTACTTCCTGCGCACTTGTACTTTCCTTGAAGTCTATGAGATTGTTATATTTAGTCTTGTTTAACACTTATTTCTCCAGACGTGTCGTATGAGATCCGGGTGTGAACCCGTAGATAATGATTCGATACCCATTTAGTAATTGGGTTTCCGATTATAGGGTAGCGGGTCGCTACAAGTATTACCTTAAAATTGAACCTATCATTTTTGGGCTGCACTTGCACCATAATTCTAAGCCTTCTCTCCTTACTGGATTCAAGCTCGAAAGTCTAAAAAACTAGACAAACATTAAATATAAAGTATAGTAATTGATTTTTATAATCTATACAATATTTACAATGACACCACTGTTGCGTATATATCATACACTTAATCTATGTCAATGGATTGATGATTGAATCATTTCACTAAATTAATGAGAGTGTTATTTTATTGTACGTATTAAACATATGTAATTTATCTTGTAGACTTACCTCTTCAACATCATCATATTTACTAACATTTATTATAATTGTAACCCTCCTAGTTGACCCATTTCGGTCATGCCAGCCTATAATAAATCGGCAGGGTGGCGCCGCAATGGGAACAAGTTAAACATCCTCTAATAACAGTCAGTGCAATAAACAAATATCCATAACCAAAAAATGAAACAATCTTCATAGCCACACAATTAATCAACTAGATAGGTAAACCACAATTGAATAACAAAGTGTCATATCTAAGATCTGGACATAACCAAATAAAGCAAAAGTACATATCTTGAACTGAATAGAAACTACCATATTACATCTCTTGCTAACCTATCCTCAAATCTAAAAATAAATAAATAATAACCTACTTCTAATCCTTTAAATCCACAGAAAAACTCCAAGCCAAACTAAGCCTCCTACTTCTGGAGCTTAACCTCATCCTCAGTTTCTCCTGAAAATGTTAACTAGCACGTGTGAGTCTAAACCAACTCAGTAAGCTCATAATCCACAAAATCACAATTTTTCGTAACATATAGCATAAAAGAAATTTTACTTAATAATCATCTAATCATAAAGAACAATTGTACCATATATCTATAATATTCATCTTAACATGCTTTTTAAACTTAACAACAGGGCCACATGAATAATATGCAGGAACTAAACATGCATACTATCATGGAATATGAACATGGTCAGTACATTTGCATCTTTAACATGAATATTTACAACATAATCTTAAAACTTAAACATACATCTTTCATCCTATGATCATACATATCATCATCTTTTTACTTGCTTAATATAGGATAAGCAACCAAACTATGACATAGAGACATCTTCTTCTTCTTTACCTAATGATAATGTCAACCCACTAAGTCTTCGACTGCGC
Source organism: Zantedeschia hybrid cultivar (assembly GCA_030544215.1). Lineage (NCBI taxonomy): Eukaryota > Viridiplantae > Streptophyta > Magnoliopsida > Alismatales > Araceae > Zantedeschia > Zantedeschia hybrid cultivar. The sequence goes on along the minus strand of JARZZO010000002.1, from coordinate 47,489,108 downwards.
AGACAAAAGACACTCTTAGATCCCACCCAATAGTATGTAAACACAATTTTCAGGATTTACCCCTTGTCTCGAGTTCATACATAAGTTCATAAGCATAATCAAATATATATATATATATATATATATATATATATATATATATGAAAAAAAAATCTAGAAATGGCCTCCATGGAACCAAGAGATGTCTTCCTCAAGTAGCACTTTGGTCTATGAAGAAATTAAGAGGTGGCTTTCCTGGAGTAGCACTTTGGTTTACGTGGCACTTAGGTCCTACACTATCGATTGGTACATCCATACATAACATCTTAACATCTTACTTTACATCACATGTATGTAAATATAAATTTGTAACATGTAGAATAATGCTTGAATGCACCAACATAACTTACAACATGCAATTAGTCATGAAAATAAACTAAATTCAATGTACTATTTAACCCCCTGAAATGCGTCATGGTTAGGTGACGTAAATCGTAACTCACGTTAGTCACCATGGATGCCTTTTAGAGCATTAAACTCGGTTTTCATAATTAAGAAAAAAATCCTTGTTAATTTTAAAAACTATGAATATGCATATTGTAGCCACCATTATAAACATAGTCTAAATAGGTTAATCTCAGACTAGACATGCTCATGGATCTTTACAAGAAATAATCAAGATCATCTTAGTATATCAACATGGAAAACATTACTTAAAACACCACATGAACCCTATTTTCCACAAGAAATATTACTTATATGAAATAGATAATCTATGCATCACATCATTATGTCCAGCATGCGCAATTATCTATCACAGAACCATAATCATCAAGCTTACATGGTTTACACATGGCTTAACAAGATTAGCTTACTTACATGGTTTACACATGGATAACAAGATTAGCTTAAGTTACCATTAAAAAACTTAAATTGCGTCACCTAAGGTTGACATGTTTCAAGAAATTATCTGAGGTTTTAATATAAAATAATGGGTCTGCAATGTTTCTTGAGTCGCGTCTATGCACAGCACCCCGCGTCGATGCGTTTTAGCCCACATTGTAATTTAGAAAATTTGAGATCCAGTTGGGCATCTAACTCAGAATTAAATTAAAATTTAGGAGATTTGGAATCTGATCTTGGCAGGAATTAGAAGGGTCTTGGGAGGCTTTAAATAGGACCCCTCTACTTAAGAGCCCACCCATTTTTGTCTAGGAATTCTTGGAGGTTTGCGTCTGCTAAGAGGGGAGGAACCTAAAGAGCTTGGGGGATTCAGCTAGAATTGGTAGGTGGATCTTCTAGATCAAGAGATAATTTCTATTAAAAACCTATACTAATTTGATGATTTCAAACCTCCTCAGTTGATTCTTGAATTTGCTATTAATCTGATCATTGTTTTGATTGGTTATTAACCTCATGTACCTTTAATTTTGAGATTGGGACCGATATGGATTGTAATTATGATCTGAATATGTATTTTACAGTTCTAATCTGATATAATTTTTGTAAATTTTGAAATCTAATTAGTATTTTGAAATCCATTTCCATTGAAGAAACTTATATCTGATCTGGTTCGAATTTAAAATCTGATTTCGTAAAATTTCTTAAATGAATTCATGTTCTATTTCAGATCTGAACTCAGTTTATTTCAGTTCTATATGTTCCTTGTTGAGTTCTAATTTGTTTATTAAATTTGAATATTCTTGTTCATTATATTTGATACTCTATTTTGTTGAAATTCTAAAATCTGTGCATTATACAAAGAACTGTAAACTAGACACTGCCTCTTTAGGGATGTGTTTGGACCATTTAATATAAGCATCCACATGTTTGGCTAGGCCTTAGGGAAACAAGTTGACAAATCCTAGATTACCTTGTGTGCCTTGTGCAAGTGACTTGATATTTCTGAGGTGGGGCAGTTAGACTCCCCAGAGTTGTTGTATCCAAGATGATAGCAATAATTGCCTAAGTGCTTGTTGGTATGTATGGTCCGATGATTTGGTTGTATGTCTTTTATGTTCTGAGTATGTTCAGAATCATTCTGAATATTTAATATGAATTTGATATGTTTTAGTTCTGAATTGTACTGTTGACAAGATATTTGACAGTCCTGATCCTTTTAATAATTCAAGAAGATCTTTTGAAAATTTGATATGTTGTGGAATCGGGACTATATCAGTTTAGTTTGTTCATTCAGTTAACCTTGATATCTCTGTTCAGTTTGTTTATCATATTCAATTTGATATTAGTTCAATTATATATTTAAATTTAGTTTGTTTATTCAAATCAGCTGGATATTCAGTTCATTTGATTATGTCAATTCAGATTATTATTCCAATTCAGTTTAATCATGCTCAGTCTGATTTAAATTTAGATCACATTGCTTAATTAAATTCACTTTGAGTTAAATTCAATCCAATTGGATTAATTCAGTTCAATTTGACCATTTTAGTTCAGTTTTCGTAGCTTAGTTCATTTTGATTAAATTTTAAATCAGTTTGATTCACCAACTTAGCTTAATAATTTTATTCTGATTAATTTATTTATTTCAATCCCTGTGATTCAGTTAATACAGTTTAATTTTGACCATTTGATCTTGTATAATTTAGACATTCTCTGGAATTTTCGCTATTTCAAAGAATTATAGCTTATGAGTATTATTTAGTTCAGAATTAATCACTTATTAGCCTGATATGAGCTGGTAATCGAATTGGAATAAGTTTTATAGTCGATTAAGTTTGGTTTAGCCTTTGATCAGATAATCAATTACATTTTGTTTAGTTAATCGATATGTCTCTGAGCTATTCATCGATTAAGCCTTTACTCTACTAATCATTTTTATCGATTAGGCTTTGCTTTACCAATCAATTACCCTTTATTTTGCTTATCTATTAAGCCTTTACTCTGCTAATCGATTACCTCCTTATGTTCTACTTATTGATTAGGCTTTGTTCTGCTAATCGATTACCTTTTGTTCTTCTTATCGATTAGGCTTTACTATGCTAATCAATTACCCTTTATTTTGCTTATTGATTTGACTTTACTTTGCTAATCAATTTACTTTTAATGAGTTAATCGATTAGACTTGTTCTGCTTATCGATTTCCTTGTGAACTATTAATCGATTTGGGCTTTATTTAGCCAATCGATTTGTCTTCAGTCTGCTAATCAATTTGGCCTTTATGCAGCTAATCGATTTACCTTTGTTTTGTTAACTAATTATTCCTTCAGTCTTATAATCTATTTGCCTTTGCTCAATTAGCTGATTAGTCATTTGTTTAGCTAAGCGGCTTGCCTTTAGTTAGTTAATCGATTACCTCTTGTTCTGATTATTGATTAAGCTTGGCACTTATAATAAATCTGTCTTTAGCTCTATTAATCGATTACCTTTGTTCAATTAATCGACTACACGTAGTTTGCTAATCGATTTCACCATTTATTGGCTAATCGAATAGATGCTTGTTTTGACTTCGATTAACCTCAACTCTATTACTCGAGTAATCTATAGTCTGTTGTTTATCTGAGAACTATCACATTTCAATTAGGCTCTGTTTCAGACATCAATTACCTAAATAAGTAGTAATTGATTTAGCCTATTATGTTGCACCTTATATGCACTTCGATTATATTTGTGGAATTTATCTATTTTGTGACTATTTTCTCCAGTTTTGATTGTGGTGGACTATCTGATAATGACTCTAGATTTTAGAAAAGAAAATTGATTGAATTTTATTAATAAATTCATTGGCTTAGTATTAAATTTATTGTGGCAAATTCCTCATTTATGTCTAGTTGTAATTAATTTTCAATTATTATACTATTAGCTTGTGAAGGGGTTGAAATCTATTAAGTTATACTCATTAAAAAATACTTATATTTTTTTAGATTTTGGTGTCCAGTGAACTGCCTAAAGCTTGGGATAGTGATTTGCTATTCGAAGAGGTTGTCGCAGCACATTTCAAGTGATTTGACTATGGAGTTCCTGCTGGAGACGAGTGTAATAGGCCTTGTGAGAGAATTATACTTTAAAGTTTAACTTAATAGATTTTGTTCATCTAAAACTATTGGTCCGATAATAATAACTTTGGAGGATTTTTGACATTGACATATGTGAGTTGGATTTGATTTGGCACTGATGCAGGTTTAAGTTTTGTTTCTGTTAAGTATTGGTTCTGTTTGTTTTGTTAGGTTTTCACTGTTACATGCACCTGACTCCATAATAGACAGCAGACCCAAATTAGTGTTCAAGGGATGTAACAACACATATTGCAATTGGACATAGGTGATGCGCTCCATTATTTCAAAAGGATCATGACATTGGCATTCCATCTCATACTCCAGCCATAAACTGAAGAGTCATAGACAGCTGATCTGTCTCACAAGGCAACTATATGATTTTTCTAAAGCTCTGCTTACTCCATATTCTCGTCTTAAATTTTAACCGTTTCCCTAGATTATTTTATGCCCTCGTAATGTATATCCTTTCTCTGTTAAAACTTCCACTTCCATCAAACTCATATTTTAGTTACATGCATATCTTCGAATTTTAAGTCACAGGTTAAAAGAATGTAACGGTGTATACGCCTTTTAAACTTGATGTTGATCAAGTATCCTTGGAACTTATATTCCTAGGGAAGGCAACATTGTCTAGTTCCAGATGCATAGTGATTTCTTAATGCTACATTTTGTTATGTAAGAAAGGTTACAGAGTAAATTTCTGTTGCTAAATGCATTAATTTCACAAAATAACGGTCCTAAAAAATCATAACCAATTAATCCCATAAACCTTGTTGAACTCTTGTCATGGTAACGGGGGAAAACTTATAAATAGGGGTGCAAATGATAAGCAATAACCGGATTATTTGACGTCGGTGAAAAAAGTGTATTAATTTATATACTAAAACTTATTTTATTATTAAGTTAATTTTCCCATGAATGAGATTAAAGAGTCTACGAAAGGGGTCCAAGGAGGGGTGATCTCAATCCGCGGAGAACTGACGTAAGCAGTGACGTCAATCCTCGCCTAAAATAACCACTTTACGCTTTGCTGCGTCCATCGGGAGGTCACCCTTTTTTACGGACCACCGCCGGCGCGGACGTGGCGAAAGGGACGGATATCTGGAGAGATTTGGCACCCAGCCGGTGGGGCTGCGCGACGTCGCTATCTACGCAAAAGCAGTGACGGTGGTCCCCACCCACCATCTATATTTCCATTCAGCATCTAATTTATTTAATTATATGTTTAATTAATAACTTTAGCCGTCAGAAGCTGACGCCCCGGCTTAGTGGAACCTTTGCTGGTCCCTCCGGTTGGATTTACGACACGGAAAGGACGGTATCTAAACTATCCACGTGGCGCGATCATGGCCTGTGGCGTTCTCTACTTCAGGTGCATTGAACCTGGACACTTTTGTTTTTTCAGTTTCCACCCATAAAACGGGCGGAGGCGTCGGTTTTCCTAAACCGAAACAACAGAACCCATCACGAAGTACTGTGTTTGGTCATTTGGTGCTGCTCTCTTCTCGGGAGCCCGTGAGCCGTAAAGAGGAGGGGGATCGATGGCTCCAGGGTTGGCGGTGGACTCTCGCCGCCTGCAGTGGCTGGAGAAGGCGAGCGTGATGGCGCCGGAGGTGGTGGAAGAGGTGAAGCGGAGGAACAGGGAGCTGGAGGAGGAGCTGCGGCGGAGCAGGGAGCTGGAGGAGGAGCTGCGGCGGAGCAGGGAGAGGGAGGCGGCGGCGCAGAGGGAGCTGGAGCGGACGCGGGAGCGGCTGCGGGTGGCGGAGGAGGCGGAGGAGCGGCTGTGCGCGCAGCTGGGGGAGCTGGAGGCGGAGGCCGTGGCGCAGGCCCGCGACTACCTCCTCCACATCCAGTCCCTCACCGACCAGCTCTCCCGTGCCCACCCACCCGCCTGTGTCGCCCTCCGCGGCCGCTCCTAGGAGGAGCTAGGAGGATTAGCATTGTTGAAATGTTATGCTAGGTGTGCAGTGGAATACATAATAAAAGTTACGGGTGGACGTAGTAGTTGTTCTGACGATTCTATTAACAGTCAGAGGAGGAGATGGAAACGACAGGGAGGGGATTAAAGAGAGCAGATGTAGCTTTTTCTTGTTCTTCCTCTGCTTCCTTTTATTTATCCGGTCATCCCCCTTTTTTTTGGGGACCCTTTATCTTGTTTGCTCTCCTTCTATCTCCCTACGTCTTTGTTGTGTTCTCTTTTCTTTTCTTGTAGAAATTTCAAGTGAAGAATGGGAGTGGCAGCTCATGGATTTTGTTACCTTATGTGTTGTGTAACCCTTTCTGATGTTCTCGTTATGCTCGGTTAATTTGGTGCGGAATGAAGATTTTTTATTATATTTTATTATTAAAGGTAGTCCAGTCGTCTGAGTACATCAAAATTCGAGACCGTCAAGAGTGAAAGCTCTTCCAAAAGAGGAACATTTTTTTCCGTCCGGACGAAGTATCTGTGCATCGTATTCTCCTGCGGAAAGGTGTCCGCCCCTTCGCCAGTGAGCCACGTGCCCTGGACGGTTCTTTCGGTTTGTGCTAAAAGCTGCTACGGCTGTACTCACGTGCGTTCTCACGTATGTGAAAGAGTCTTTTGGTGTCATTTCAAGGAAAGTAGGTAGTATTTATTTTTAAGTAAAGAGATAAATGTAAATATTGATAATAAAATTTAAAAACCCATTTCGGACTGTATAAAGATTCGTTTGGTGCGTCCTGAGACGTCATAAAATTTCGGATTTAATATTACTGAATTTTAAAATTAATAAAAATAAAAAGTTTGAATTAAAAATATGATTTTAAAATCACCAATTTCCATTTACGGTGATCTTGGATTGAAAATTTGAATCAACTAAAATGAAGGTTTAAGAAGTTAATCAGTTTTAAAATGTGACAACTAAGGACATTCTAAATATAAAAAATAACATAAAATAATTTATAATAATTTACAGGGGAAAACACTCACGGAAAACTCCACGGGGAGTTGGCTGAAAGAAGCACTAAAAAAGAGGAAAGCATGCGCGAAGTCGAGGCCTCACATGAGAGAAGAAAAACGAAGGTGACAGGTTTAATTGGAGGAATGCTGAAAGGGCGAACTACCGTCAGTGGCGGGCATAAAAACTTTGTCCAGTAAGATCACTTAGATCATTATTAAATATATTAATATTTTATTTTTATTATATTAAAAATATTAAAATAAAAAATAAAATAAATATATTTTAATCATTATAAAAATGATATACTTTAATAAAAATGATACATTTCGTTTTGAAGAACTTTTTCTTCCAATTACACTCAACGAATTTTTTATTAAATCATAATACTATGTAAAAGATTCAATGAAACTGAACTCCGAGTGAGACTGAGTTTTATAGGTTATCTAAAAAATTCAGTGGTATCACCTTATACTTAAATTTAAAATTTATCTTATTAAATTAAAACTCTTCTAATAAACTTCTAAATTTCAATGTAGTCTTGGGACCTCACTGAAATGAGTTGCGTCCGCCGCATGATGAACCTGTGAAAAATGACACGACTGATGTTTGGGTCCATTATGTGGAAATCAAGTTTTGGGATCTGGGTACTGCGATATATCGGGTGTTCTTGACAAAGATAATTAACTTTCTCAACTAAAAAAAGGATAATTATATACTAATAATCATCACAAAGAATTGTTCGTGCGCTGTGGTGCAAATGCACGCCTCTCCCGTTCAAAGCGGAAGAGACCCGAATTCGACCCCTGCGAGAGATTCTTTGCAAGTAAACTTTTTTACCTCCACATGTAATATGTTGATTGTGCCGAGCTTCGAACTCGGAATCTTCTGGTTGAGTTCTCCTACCCCTGTTGCCCCCTAGTTATTGTGTTAGTTTTCAAAAACAAAAAGAAAGTACTTTCCAAACCCAAAAATCCTATCTAAAACATCATTGGAGTTAAAGGGCTGTTGGCTGCCATTTGGCTTCTGCGAGGGTACGTGGAGTATTCTGTTTTCACAAATGAAATGATGGAAATAATTTATAAACTACTAAAAGAGCAGAGCATTCTTGGAGATCATGACTGTAACATCCATGACAGCTCTATCCACCATCCCCTTCGCTGTAACGTATATGACAGCTCCACCCATCGTCTCCTTCCCTCTTTCTTCCAAATTCTATTCATAGTTAAAGCTGCAATTTTGGGTGGGTCAAATGCCAATCCGAGCAAGATAGGTTAGGTTGGAGAAGGTGAGCGTGATGGCACTAGAGTAGGTGAAGCAGGAGGAGCGGCAGCGGGAACTAGAGCGGACACGTACGGGATCGCCTGCGGGTGGCGGAGGAGCGCAGATGGGGGAGATGTAGGGCTGTCAATGAAACCTGATTATCTGATATTTCGATTTGTTACCGAAAAAAATATTTATTTTCGATAAAATAATATCCGCCTAATAATTATTGGAATCGGATATTATTAGTTATCGGAATCGGAAATAGAACCACTTGTTTCCGTATCTACTTTCAGATTTTCAATTCCCATTATTATTAAAAAAATTTAAACGTAATTCATTGTGTTTTAATCTTATTGATCATTGTCTAATATATTAAGACGTATTGATTATATTTAGGTCTCATTCTATATATTTTAAACAAATAAATCAAAAAATTAACAGTTTTCGATAATTATCGAAAATAACATCCGATTCTAATATCGGAATCGAAAACAAAAAATGAACTTTCTAATTTTATCGGAAACGGAAATGAAAAATACATTTTAAATCTTATCGGAATCAAAAAAGAAAATAAGTTATAATTATCGGAATCGGATAACGAAAACACATATTTCAGTATCCGTATCCTACCCGTTTCCAGCCCACCCTAGGGAGATGGAAGCGATAGAGGGGATTAAAAAGCATATTCAGTTTTCTCTTCTTCTTCCAGCTTCCTTACCCGGTTACCCCCTCTTCTTTTAGATAACCTTTTTTGTCGTTCTCCTTTTATCTCCATACGTCTCCTTTTATCTCCGTACGTCTAATGGGATTGAGATCGTCTATTTCATTTTTTTTATATTATTTATATTCTACTAATTTTGATTAGTCTAAAATCTTTAAAAAATAAAAATTTTTCCTTTTTTTAAACTCCACTTTTCTCCCACTACAATAACTAATCCAATAGGATGAAATAGAGCAACACTGACATATAAAAGGCAGAGTAGACTATCTCAATCCCGTCTAATGTGTTGTTTTGTTTTGTTTTGTTTCTTCTTGTAGAAGTCTCTGAGTGAAGAGCGAGAGTTGCAGCTCTTGGTAATTGGTACCATTTATGTTGTATAACCTTCTCTGATGTTCTTGCTGTGCCTCGTTTGGTGGGGAACGAGGGAAGATCACCTGCAAGTCTTGCGTCACTTATAGTTGCATCATTGGTGTCACTGGGAACTTATATATTTTAATGTTGGGAAAGTATTTTAGTTTAGATTTCGGTGTGTGCATCTAGATCTTGTCCACTTAAAGTTATTATGTTTAATCTTTTGTTAAGCTAACTCGTCGTGTTTGCTGATTCTTCACGACCCTAAATTTTTTGGATCTATCCCTAGACAGTAGTCTCAAGGCCATTAGAGTTGAAACCACACATTAGGATCTGATCTTTGAAGTAATTTGGTGTCACTACAAGTTTCAATTTAGGTGAGATCGGTTTATTCGTCAACTGAGTGAAATCAACTTTAAGGCATTGCCTGTTAAATTGTAACTGGTACTATGACAAAACTCTTTTAAGTTCTGTATTACCTTTAGAGAAGAAGATTCTGAGTCCACCTTGAACTCTAGTATTACTGCATCCAATAGCATTAGAATTATGGATATTATGTCCATTAAAGATTCGTTAGAAATATATTTTGAAATAAATAAGTCTTTTTTAAGGATTGATTTTGATTCTTTAAAAAAAAAGAAAAAAAGATTAATTTTTTAAAACTTTTGATGAAAAGCAAAATGCTTTCTTACGAGAATCACGGTATACGCATATGAATAGTGTAAAGCAAAATATTCCATTCTTTATATAGTTTGAAGAGATATTTCTATCAGAATGTAAATGAAATCAGAGGTTATAATAGAACATGAGTCATGCCTTATTGAAAAGGACTCTATAGTGTTGGGTTCTCGTGTTTTTTCGGATTGCAAAAACGCAACGGAAAATAAAGATTAAAACTAACGATCTGTTCCCGTTTAGATTATCGGATAATTAAAGTCTTACCGTGTGCGGATTCGAATCCACAACCGATCGATTCCGTCAGTATGACACCGCAAGCCGCGCAAGCGCCCAACCTCTAGTAGAGTCCACGCGATCCTCCTCGCAACGGATATCCTCACGTTCATTGTTCTTCGCAGCCTACGAAACCTCCGCCATTCGCCACATCGCGCGGACGATTTCCCGTCGAATGAGAGTCGAAAAAGCGGCGGAGCTGATTCTGGGATCCCGACTCGTCTGGGATGCCAAAGAGAGAGAGGAAGAGAGGAGGGGGCGGCTAGAGTTAGCAGCAGCCTGGCTTACTCAGTCCGTTCGCTACATTTTATATTAACCGCGCGATTTTTCATAAAAATTCCCGGTTTATATAAAATCCACTTATTTATCCATCGCCTTGAGAATCATTTGCGTATGACCCTCTAGGCCTAATAACCAGTCCGGTTAAAGGTCCAATAAGCCCAGTGACTCCTCACTTGTCTGATTAATCAACTAATAACTCACATTAATTAATTAATCAATCGAATTAATGTCGCACATCAAATTCGATCGAGCCTCCGATTGCGTTGGGTGCCAAGCAACACCGCATGAACCCGGAAGGTATTAGAGTTAAGTAACCCATTCTTGGAACATTTTCGCCAACAGTTACTACGTGGATATAGTCTTTCATTCATACAATGCTCTTGAGTCAACTCAGGATATGGTATACTGTCAAACCCTAATCGTTCGACTCACTTAGATCGGATGATGCCGAATAATATCATAAAATTCTTTTCCCGATATTATCATCCGCCCTGGCCAGGGACTTTCGCGCATCCTTCTTAGAGCATTCTCTCTCTAAGTACCGAGAGCGAATGATTCCTTATTGACACTCAATTCCCTTCGACAGTATTCCGTTATACCTGATCCTTGGCTGTTTAGAATCCCGTAGTTAGAGATTCATCAATCAAGGTCAAAGCATAGAAGTCTACCAACAAGGTGTCCTTGATGTCTCAGGTCCGAGGATTATCCACGCAACTGTGACAATAGAATCAAACTGGTTGACAGTGAGGTACAATACCATCTAGCGATTCAGTCGAATCAATTCAGTGAACTCATTCTCTAATGATCACCTACAGATTCACCTTAGTGTCTCAACACAAGTGACTATGAGATTAGTCACCCTCATCTTATGAGTGGGAGTAATATGTACTAGTCTAACCAGATATCCGATGTCCTTCTCGGATATCCTCCGACTAGGAACAATTAATAATATGTGTGTTTAAGTAATCAGTCTCACTAGTATGATCTCATCATAATCTGATCACTATCGCACATATTCACGAACTTCATTATGGGACAATAATTAATACGATTTACACATAATTAATATTATGCCATTATGTTAATAAATGAACGAGATTACAAAGTCATATTAGCTTGTAGGCCACCTAAGACTAACAATCTCCTACTTAGACTAAAGTCAATCACCTTTATACAGTAAGCCTATAGACTCTAGGTGACGCTCAAACACAATTTAAGCCAACGGCTTTGTCAGTGGATCTGCTACATTGTCGACAGATGGAACTCTTTCCACCACTACATCTCCTCTGGATATGATCTCTCTGATAAGATGAAAGCGCCTCAGAATATGTCAATGGCTTGTGCAATGGCTCTTTCGCTTGTGCAATGGCTCCGTTGTTGTCGCACAACAGCGCAACAGGTTCAGAGACACAGGGAACTACGCCAAGGTCGGTGATGAATTTCTTCAACCACACTGTTTCCTTTGCGGCTTCAGCTACAGTGATGTACTCAGCTTCAGTCGTCGAATCTGCAGTGGTTGCTTGCTTGGAACTCTTCCAACACACTGCGCCTCCGTTCAACGTAAACACAAATCCAGATGTAGACTTTCTATCATTTAGATCTGACTGGAAACTCGAGTCAGTAAAGCCCCGTAGTTTCAAGTCATCTTCTCCATAGACCAGAAACATATCCTTAATTCTTCTTAAGTACTTAAGGATATATTTCACTGTCTTCTAGTGCTCTTCGCCTGGATCAGTCTGAAATATGCTCGTAACATTTAGAGCATATCCAACATCATGCCATGTACATAGCATGGCATACATGATAGATCTATGGCAGAGGCATAGGGTACTCTATCCATGAATGTCCTCTCATCAGGAGTCTTAGGAGACTGCTCCTTTGAGAGATGAATTCTATGTCTCATCGGTATGAGACCTCTCTTAGAATTTTACATGCCAAACTTTTTGACCATGGTATCTATGTACAAAGATTGAGTCATTCCAAGCATCTCCTTTGATTTATCTCTATAGATCCGTATTCCCAATACGTAGGATGCTTCTCCCAAATCCTTCACGGAATAGTATTTTACAGCCAGATCTTTATTGATGACATCATAGCTATATCATTCCTGTAACGACCCGCCACCCTATAATCGGGGATCCGATTACTAAATGGGTACCGAATCGTTAATTTGGAATCAAACCAGGATCTAAGTAAGTCTGGGAAATAAATAATAAACTAAGCTAAACATTCACATCGCATTGAGTTGAAAGGAAAATATAGAAATTAAAGGTTATTACAATGCGACTCGATACAACAAATAATTACATACTCCAACCGAAAAGAGATAATTAAACATACAGGCCAGAAATAAAGATAACAACTACATCGGGGCATACCCTAGAACAACAACTGACGGCGCGTGACATACAGCAGCACACCCCTCGCTAAGTCTGCCTGGAGTCCTCACCTGAAAACCGCAGGGGTGAGTCTCAATGAAAAGATTCAGTAGGGATCCTTCAATCCCCACTGCCCACTCACACATCTACAAGTGTAAAACACAGCTAAAGGTCCAGTGAACAAGTAAAGCAGTAATTACTACTCCTAAATCTTGATATGAATCACATGCATTTGAGATATATTTAACATGCATAAATTGAAAACCAGTCTACAGGGAACCCACAACCAACGTCTTGGTAAAACACGCCAACCACACGAACGGAGGTGGGGAAAACACCAACCCGCTGAGACCAAACAGTAACCCCTCGGATAGCACTCTAGCTACTCCGGCCCAACTGGCTTAGGTGGTTACTCATTCCCTCAACACGAGTGACACTCTAAAGGTACCACTCCCACACCGGTACTAGCTAACCCCGGGTTCACCAGGTGACCCTCTCTCACTAGGCGTCACCCCGCCACACCCACACCGGCGCTGTGCTCCACCCACACCAGCACAGGGTGATAAAGCGCTACAACTGTCACTCTAGGTCCACAGTAGCTCAAAACACAACACAGTAAGAAATCCACGATTGCATGCAACACTACGCGTACAATCCGGTTACAATGAATCCATCATTATAGAGTATAATTCAAAGCATGCATCTAACTAACTAAGCAACTGTCTAACAGTGTAACATGTTTTAATGGCATGAATTAGTGTGGTTCTGCCTTGAATCGCGTCGACCAAGAACGACGCCATTCAAGCCTCCTAAACTGGTTCATGAAATCCAGGCCTCAGAATATGGCCTCAAAAGGCGTCGTTACAGTTAGCCGCCTTTTAAAAACGCGTCGAAGTCGAAGGACGCCAATCACACCAAAATTCGGAATTTGCAGAAAACCTTAATCGGGTTATTTCTGCCTAAAGGGCGTCATGATGGCCCGACGTCCTTCTAAAAGGCGTCGTCCATACATGACGTCTTTTAGCGCCAGACTCCCCGAACTGACAGAGGCTCGGTGGAGCGATTTCTGTCCAAAAGGCGTCATGGTGGCCCGACGTTTTTCCAAATCGCGTCGTCCAGGCATGACGTCTTTTAACGCCAGAAACCGAGTTCTATCCTCAGCCCGAAGGCTCCCTTTTTCACCCCCAAATGCCCCAAAAATCAAACCAAACGGGGGAGGAAGAGGGGCAAGCTAAACTCTTACAAATCCACATTCACAGAAACTCCCATTCCCATCAAGAAAAAGCCCCTAACATGCTCTTTCTACCCAAAAACCGTAGATCCATAGCATGCTTCAAGCGGGAGAATATGGTTTTAAAACAAAACACTACGGGAATCATCACCCTACCGATTCTTGAACTCCTCCTGGCTCCGCCGCCAAACTGTCGCACCGCAAACCGCCGCCGGTACTTCGAGGACGCCGCCACTCCGCCGGGACGTCGGCCGCCGTCCGGAGAATAGAACGCCGCGAAGAAAGTGGTGGTGGCAGTGGTGAGAGGTGGAAGAGGAAGAAGGGGAAAGGGAAGGGGAAGAGTGGGGAGAGTCGGAGGGTGGAGAGGGTGAGGGGCGAGAGAGTGTGAGGGTGAGAATGAGGGAAAGGAAGGAGTGCTCGCGGGGTAACCAGAAACTAGGTAAAACGCGTCGAGATGTACGGACGCCTATCAGATGACATGACAGGCCATTCTGACAGAAGTCTGAAACGCATCACCCAAGGCTGACGCCATTCAGACGACAAGACCGGCACCGTACTCTGACACCGCATGGTCGCAGTCTGAAACGCGTCGCCTATCATGGACGCCGTTCAGACGACACGATCGGCCCATACACTCGCGACCCAAGGCTAGCCCACGTGGCATCCACGTGGCACAATCTAAAACGCGTCTGCCACGCCGGACGCCGTTTAAACCGCGTCGAGCCTGGCTCGACGCGAAACAGAACAGGGTCCCAGCCCCATTAGGGCACAAACTACAGAGTCCGACCCTGAAACTGACCCGATAACCGGATCCGAAACCTCAGTCCTTACAATTCCCAATGAGTAGTATGTCGTCTACGTAAAGAACTAAGAAGGTGACTGTGCTCCCACTGGTCTTCTTGTACACACAAGACTCATCTTCATTCTTAATGAAGTCATAAGACTTGACAACCTCATCAAATCTTATGTTCCAGCTCCGGGAAGCTTACTTCAGTCTATAAATGGACCTTTGAAGCTTGCACACTTTATCTGGAGATTTCTTGGACGTGAAACCTTCTGGTTTTATCATATACATTTCTTCCTCAAGGTTACCGTTGAGGAAGGCAGTCTTCACATCCATCTGCCAGATTTTGAAATCAAAATGTGTAGCAATGGCGAGTAGAACTCTGATCGACTTTATCATGGCAACTGGTAAGAAAGTCTCGTCATAGTCGATTCATTGTCTTTGACGATATCCCTTTGCCACCAACATTACCTTATAAGTATCGATCCGTCCATTAGCACCGATCTTCCTCTTAAAGATCCACTTGCATCTAATGGGTACAATACCCTCGGGCAGGTCCTCCAAGTTCCAAACTTCGTTAGTGTACATGGACTGGATTTCTGAGTTCATGGCTTCTCGCCATTTCCCGACTTCTGTGCTTTCTATAGCCTCCTGGTAGGATTTAGGATCATCATCCTCATTATATTCTACCTTAGACTCGCCTTCAGCGATATGTCCCACATATCGTTCGGGTAGTCTAGGTAATCTACCAGATCTACGAGACTCATCTGTGTGTACCTGACAGATTCTGGAACTGATATCTCATCTGATGATAATGCAACTGTTTGGGAATCTGGAACCTTTTCCAGTACTATTTTACTCCCACTGTCCTCTAGAGAAGATATTCCTCTTCCAAGAAGACAGCTTTCCTAGCGACAAACACCTTTTGTTCACCAAGATGGTAAAAGTAGTATCTAAAGGTTTCCTTTGGATATCCCACAAACTTACATTTATCAGTTCGTGATTCCAGCTTGTCTAGATCATGTCTCTTTACATGAGCAGGACAACTCCAGACTTTAACATGTTTAAATTTTGGTTTCCTGTCTTTCCATATCTCATATGGAGTAGACGCCACAGACTTGCTGGGTACTCTGTTTAGTAGGTATGCTGCTGACTTTAGAACATACCCTCAGAGGGACACTGGTAATTCCGAAAAGCTCATCATGGATCGCACCATGTCCAACAAGGTGCGATTCCTCCTTTCTGATACACCATTCATCTGTGGTGTATATGGAGGGGTTAGCTGATAAAGGATACTATTATCCTTTAAGAATTATGTGAAATTAGTACTCAAGTATTCTCCTCTCCGATCTGATCAAAGAGCTTTAATATTCTTTCCTAACTGCTTATCTACCTCATTCTTGAACTCTTTGAACTTCTCAAATGCTTCTGACTTGTACTTCATTAAGTACACATAGGCGAATCTTGATAAGTCGTCGGTGAATGTGATGAAGTACGAGAAGCCACCTTTGACTTTAGGGGACATGGGACCACATACATTTGAATGTATTAATCTCAAAATGTCCTTGGCACGTTCTCCATGTCCAGTAAATGGAGATTTTATCATCTTTCCCATAAGGCAGGACTCACATGTCGCAAACGATTCATAATCGAATGCATTCAAATATCCATGTTTGTTCAACTTTTACAGTCTGCTTTCACCAATATGTCTAAGTCTACAATGCCACATGTAGGCTTGGTTCACATAATTCTTGCTCTTCTTAAGAGCATTATCAGTGTGAAGATTGTAAGAAGAAATATATAAAAGATATAGACCGTTGACTAAAGATGCCGAAGCTATTGATTTATTACCATAATAAATCGAACAACTTCTATTCTCAATAGACAACTTATATCCTATCTTGTCCAAACAAGATACTGATATGATGTTCTTTATTATGCTAGGAACATAATAACAATCTTCTAATGATAAGACGTCTCTCAATGGAAGCCTAAGGTTTGCTATCCTAACACCAACTGCTGCAACTTTTGTGCCGTTTCCTAGCCTCAGTTCCACCTCGCCTTTTCTCAGCTTACGCTTACTTGTTAGTATCTGCACATCATGACAGATATGAAAAGCACATCCGATATCTAATACCCAAGATGTAGAATCTCTAACTGGTAAGTTGATATCTATCATATAGATATCTGAAGCTTCTGATAGCTTCACCTTTCCATGAGCTTTATCGCTGAGGAACTTTTTGCAGTTCCACTTCCAGTGACCCTGCTGCTTACAGTAGAAGCAGTCACCATTTACTATCTCTTTACTTTTGTCCTTCGATCTTTTATCATATGCGATCATCTCTGCCTGAGGGGCATCCAATGTCGATTCAGTAGGAGGATCAGCTCCAAGGACGTAGGCAATGTACTCAGATTTGAAGACACTCTTCAGGTTTCTTATCCAAACTGAGTAGTTCGGGCTAGTCAAAAGATTGGCATCAGGTATGTCACGGAGTGGGTTATTCGACAACATATTTCCCTACAGGAAATAAATAAAATTTATTTTACCATATGTTCAGTTATTAAATATAAAACAAGATGTGGTCTTTTATTCAAGTTTTAACTCCCACTAATTTTCGACGGACTGTATAACCCTCAGCTATACAGAACGGGAGACACCGACAGTCTCCTAATGGGGATCAAAATCTCAATGTCTTGCAGTACAGCCTTGTGGATAGCACAACAAACTGTAATACAATCAAAGAGCACCAATCTTATGGGACTTGCAACTCCTTGTAATATCTGATCATATCTTCGGTCCCCAGAGATTTAATGGCCTTATGGATAGCACAACAAGCCACTACTTCTGGTCTAAGCTAACCATCATTACGAGACGAGCATAGATTCGTATGCAACCCTTGTGGATAGCACAACAAAGCAACACGGTTTCTCTACCCCGATCATATAGGCATTTAAATGCCATAACCACAGTCTCTCCTCATAATTAAATAGGCCTTGTAGTAACACAACAAACCTACTTAAAGTGATTCGAATCCTATGATTATAACGATGGTGGACCACGCAGTATGTTCTTAACTACTTACGTTACAGCTTAGGTTTTAGACAAGGGTATATCTCCTAGATGATAGTATATAAATATATCATATATATTTAATAAATACTATACCTGCTTTGATTCATAAAAAAAAATAAAAACAATGTATCTCATACATGTCAAGTGTGGTCATGGATAGCACAGTGAGTTTGACTGGAGCCAACAGTCAAACGCACACACAATCTAACATAATATTTATATTAGACTATCCTGCAAACATATAGGTAAAGGATCTCTATCACATCGCCTTCCTGGTTGCATCTGTAGATCGCCTCGCTCCTTCCTCGGTTGCCTCGATCAGATTACATTTAAATCTAAATTTACATGTAAACAGAAGAAGGCCTTATAGCGAGTACAAGAGAGAGGGAGATAGAAGTGCATCGGATTATGAGAGAGGGAGAGGTACGCAGACCTCTATTTATTAACAATTAATAAATATACGCAGTCAAACATCCACGATCCACACAATCGTTCATCACATGAATAATTAGATTAAAACATATTAATAATCTAACAATTAGACTATTAATAATAGATTACTAATCTAACTCTTAGATCAGTCTTCTAAAGTTAATTATTAAATTTAACATTTAAATTATTAATTAACTATAATTAATTATTGATTATTAATCTAATTCTTTAGATTAGTTAATTAATGTTAATTACAAATTTAACACTTAAACTAATAATTAACACTAATTAATTAATAACTTTTAATTCTAACTCTTTAGAATAGTTAATTTAAAATTAATCATTAAGTTAACACTTAAATTAACAATTAACTCTAATTAACATAAAGTGCTAATCTAACTCTTAGATTAGAAAATTAATGTTAATCATTAATTTAACTCTTAAAGTAATAATTAACACTAATTAATCAATGACTACTTATTTAACACTTAATTTAGTCATTTAAATTAATTATTAATTTAACACTTAAATCAATAACTAACTTTAATTAATTAACAATTAGATGATTTAATAATTAATAATCTAACACTTAAACTAATAATTATAAACACTAATTTAACTTTTAATTAGTTAAATTAAGATTAATTATCAATTTAACACTTAAACTAATAATTAGCCCTAATTAATTAGCAACTAATTATTAATTAAAATGATTCAAAATCATTAATGCCCATTTTAATTAAGAAATTGAATAATAATATGAAATTTCAAAACAATTTTTAATTATAGAAATAAAATCCAATTCTTTATGAATTTTAATGGGCTTTGGGGTTTAGGGATTTATTGGGTTTAAATAGGGAATAATAAGGGGAAGATGGCTCACCCTGGTGGCTAAGCCAGGGATCAGGCTAGGTCCAAGCCATGACCCACTTGGCTCGAGCCCTATGGCTCAGCCAGGCATGAACTCGGGGTGCCCCCCCCCAACCCGACGCCCCCCCCACCAGAAACCCTAACCTGCAACACTTGCAGGTGGGCATGGCGGCGGGTGGGGCCAGGCAATGCCGCCGGCAGTCGGCCTGCGGCGCCGCCCCCTCGGCGCCGGGATGACCGCTGGAGAAGCCAAATTCAAGTCGGGCAAGCCCTCTTTATACTCTTCAAAAATCTGGTTTTCCCAAAAATCAAATGATGAAGAAAAGAGAGCCTCATTGGCAGCACCTTATGGCCACAATAGCAGCGGTTTAGATGCCCACAGTGACCGGCTAGAGTCAAGGATCCTCTAGGATGATCCAATCATCTTCCATGGCCATCTAGATCTTTAAAACTACGCCGAGAAGAACCCCGTTCTTCATCGCATGAAGAACTCTGAAAAACCCCAAAATAATTTTAATTTTTTACACAAAAATAAGCGATTAAATCGCAGCAATCATCTCATGATTTTAAACTAGCATAAAATTAAAGCGATGAATGGAATAATACAAGAAAAAATTAATTTGGAGATCGAAATGAGACGAGAAACAGTGGAACCTGACTCTGATACCACTGTTGGGTTCTCGTGTTCCTCCAAATCGCAAAAACACAGCAGAAAATAAAGATTAAAACTTGCGATCCGTTCCCGTTTTGAATAACTAAAATCGATAATTGGATTATTAGATTCTTACCGTATGCGGATTCAAATCCGCAACCGATCGATTCCGTCGGTGCGACACCGCAAGCCGCGCAAGCCCTCGGCCTCTAGCGGAGTCCACGCAATCCTCCTCGCAACGGATATCCTCACGTTCCTCGTTCTTCGCAGCCCACGAAGCCTCCGCCGTTCGCCGCAACGATCGCCGTATTACGCGGATGATTTCCCGTTCGGAGAAGCGGCGAAGCTGATCCGGGGATCTCGACTCGTCTGGGGCGCCAGAGAGAGAGAGGAAGAGAGGAAGGGGCGGCTAGGGTTAGCAGCAGCCTGGCCGACTCAGCCTGTTCGCTACATTTTATATTAACCGCACGATTTTTCATAAAAACCCCCGGTTTGTATAAAACCCACTTATTTATTCATCGCCTTGAGAATCATTTGCGTGTGACCCTCTAGGCCCAATAACCAGTCCGGTTAATGGCCCAATAAGCCCAGTGACTCCTCACTGGCCTGATTAATCAATTAATAACTTATATTAATTAATTAATCAATCGAATCAATGTCACACATCAAATTCGATCGAGCCTCCTATCACGTTGGGTGCCAAGCAACACCGCGTGAACCCGGAAGGTAACGGGGTTAAGTAACCCACTCTTGAAACCTTTTCACCGACAGTTACTGTGTGGATATAGTCTTTCATTCGTATAATGCTCTTGAGTCAACTCTGTCAAACCCTAACCAGTCGACTCACTTGGATTGAATGCTGCCAAATAATATCGGAAAACTCTTTTCCCGATATTATCATCCTCCCTGGCCAGGGATTCCGCGCATCCTTCCTAGAGCATTCTCTCTCTAAGTATCGGGAACGAATGATTCCTTATTGACACTCAATTCCCTTCGACGGTATTCCGCTGTACCTGATCCTTGGCTGTTTAGAATCCCGTAGTTAGAGATTCATAAATCAAGGTCAAAGCATAGAAGTCTACTGACAAGGTGTCCTTGTTGTCTCAGGTCCGAGGACTATCCACGCAACTGTGACAATAGAATCAAACTGGTTGACAGTGAGGTACAATACCATCCAACAATTCAGTCGGATCAATTCAGTGAACTCATTCTCGAATGAGCACCTACAGATTCACCTTAGTGTCTCGACACAAGTGACTATGAGATCAGTCACTCTCATCTTATGAACGGCTGTAATATGTACTAGTCTAACCGGATATCCGATGTCCTTCTCGGATATCCTCCGATTATGAACTATTAAGAATATGTGTGTTTAAGTGATCAGTCTCACTAGTATGATCTCATCATAATCTGATCACTATCGCACATATTCACGGACTTCATTATGAGACGATAATAATACAAATCATAGATAATGAATATAACGCCATTTTATTAATAGATGAATGAGGTTACAAAGTCATATTGACTTGTAGGCCACCTAAGACTAATAGATAGATCACTGTGAGCAAAGCAATTTAAGAGATTCTATTTTGGAAATATGGTCTTCTCCTGTAAAAATAAAAAATTATTATAGGAGACCTTCACCTATAGACTTGCAGTATGAAGAAAATTTAGAAATAATCTATTCTTCATTCAATGGTGCTCATCTGTATCAATGGAATATTGATCATTTGAGTGAATATTAAACAACTGAGGTTTTTATGAATATGATAAGATATGAACGTGCTTGTAAATTGAGAGGAATATCTAATAAAGATATTTGTCTAAAGATTATAGCATCCTTCACAGGCCAACTAAAAGGTTGGCGGGATAATTATCTTTCAAAGGATGGAAGAAATTCAATTATCAATAAGGACAACTGTGACTTCGTGATTTTCTTAGTCTCTTAGTTTCTTATCTATTAAATCACTTTATAGGAAGCCTTGGTAACATTGAGAATAAGGCTAAAGAATAGTTGATGAATTTGAGATGTAAATCTTAACTGACTTCAGATGGTATATATTTTCCTTTAAGATAAGAATGTTTTCATTATCTACTGCCAATAGCGTCTTATGGAAATATCTCTATTTAGTAGGGATTATCTAGGAAGTTTGAGAATAGTTTGAAGCAATACCTTAATGGAGAATGTATTTATTTAGAAAACTTAACCATAGGAGACTTAACTCAATGAGTCTGTCAATTTGGATTAGAAATCTATAAATGAGACTAAAAAGACATCTCAAAAAGGATAAAGAAAGAGAATTTAGAAATTTATGCTGTCAATTTGAAAATGCATCAGAAAACGAAAAGCCCTACAGAAAAGTTAGATATCCCAAAGGGGACACAAGGAGTAAAGAAAAACACAAAGGGGTAAAAATATAAAAGGGTAATGAGAAATCCAAAACTATTAAGATAAAAAATAATTTTTTTTCATAAAAAAAACCAGTTCCAAACCACAAAATAATAGTTTAGAAAAAGTTCAGAAGCATAAAAATCTGCACTCCTTGCCTATGTTCCTTAACAAGGGACGCAAAGGCTTGTCTAGACTTAGATAACAAGCCAAATGAAAATCATTTCAGATCTGAGTTAAAGGAACTCGAAAAAAAGGAAAAAATCCTCAATCAAAAAGGAGATTTGAAAAAAAAAAAGGTGATGAAGTGTTGGAAGAAGACACATACTCAACATGGCAATAGGAAAATTAGAAATGGTACACTTTTATTATTCTTAGAATTCAAGGCGTTTATATCATTGAATTTTTCATCTTAATAGATTCACGTGTAGATGTAAATTGTATAAAAGAAGGTCTAATTCCTACACAATTCTTTGAGAAAATTTTACATAAAGTTAACGCTGCTAATGAAGAAAGTTTGTAAATCGAATATTAATTATCTAATGTAGATATATGCAAAGGAGACATCACTGAACTCAAGGATGGCATGCTGCAGATCAATCAGCTATTAGAGAAGTTACTGGCTAAGCGAACATGATTCGGTTCTATGTATGTCAGGAGGAAGATCCTAAGTCACAGAGAGAGACAGCCTAGGCCTGCTTGTCCTTCTACTTCTTCCCCCACATCTGTTCTTCCACCAGCTCCACGGCCAGACCATCAAGCTAGTGAAGAAACCACCTCTTTCCAACCTCCAGTCTCATCTCTTAAGCCATCTGCACCTCCCACTTCTCATACTCCTCCTTCTCCTAGGGTACCATTATATGAAACTGTTAACATTGTAGACTATGTGCCCATCCTTAACATTATCCACCCCATCTCTGAACTATCTGTACAACCATCTTCACCTATTGCTCTACCTCCTATCACTCAACCTACTACTTCACCTACTGGAGATCCTCCCACTTCTCCTATTCAGTCTCCAGTAGATCCAGTCTCTTCAGTTACACCTCCATGTCTAACTGCTCCTTCAACTTCTTCTCCTCCACCTGTAGTAGCTCCTTCTCCTCAACCAGAAGCAGCTTCTACTTAAACATATGTACCTCCTCATATACATGCTCCCACTTCCTTCACTACACCTCCTCCAGCTCAAGCTTCCACTTCCAAACCCATTTATGTAGTTAGCTTTTCTTCTGGCTATCCTCAATGCACCTCTGACTTCTTTCTCACTTAGGCTTTCTTTCCTAAAGCAGGCTCTACATCATCTACTCCTCCTCCTCCTCCACCACCTACTCTCAAGGCAACACCAGCACATCAGGCTCCTTCAAAGTCTCAAGCAGAGCAATAGCCTCCTGTCACTTTTAGTGTGCCAACTTCTTTAATGAAGCCAGAACTCATGCATCTACTACAGATCATAGAGTTTAAGATGATGATACTCCCCTTAGTTCACTATTCTCCTCTCATAAATGGGAAGTTCTTGAAGGACATAAATCCAAAACTCCCAAGAGGTCCAAGAGGAGGACTAAATACCATTTATTCCCTCTATTCTTAGATGTCTTCTTTTCATCTGATAAGGGAAGACTTGTATATATAGAGTTCTTACAAAAGAACGCCAGACTTGAAGTGTTGGAGTTGTCTCCTATTTCCTTGGAGATGTACATAGAACAGTTCATAGCCTAGCACTACCTGACGAAAAAGGAAATCACTCAAGTCAAGAACGAGTCTACTATACTCAAAGAACAAGAGTGAAGCAACCTGCACCATTAGCTCTACTATTCATTCTTATAAGATAACTCGGCCCGAGCTCAACGAAGATAGCCAACTTTAGCTCTTATGGAGTGGCTAGCTTAGAGGCATGAAGCATACTGGGGAAGGTACAAGGAGTCAATAAAATGGGAGTATAAGCACTTTTTGTAGTACAATAATAGGAGAAGGGCATCCAACAAACTAGAGGTCAGCTTGAGCCACTTTCAATTTGAAATCTAGAGGCTTAGAACTCAGCACCCTGGAGAGACTATGCAGGTTAGTCTTGATCTGGATGAAGCCACTGTGCCCACGAAGTTTCCACGACTTCACTATTTGATGATGGGCACAGAGGAGGGCTCATAGATCATAGAGCTATATGGGAAGATGGAAGGCAAGCGCTCAACAAAGTACATGTCCATCCTTCCCTTCTCTCATTTCTTGAAATTAGCTATTCAGAATGAGAAGGTGAAGTCAGAGACTTTTTCTATTGTCTTCTCCCAAGTTGAGAGATATACTGAAGAAGAATGGGCTTAGGCCTATCCAGAACTACAACATCAGCTCTTAACAGTTAACAAAGAAAGAAGACCTTTCAGGAAAAGTCCTGTAAATAAGGGAATTTGAAGACCAACAGTCCATAGTCTTCTCCTTTGACACCTACTTCAATTATAAGTTCATCTACATAGCCTATAGAAACATGAAGCAGACACTAAAGAATGAAGGTCTGGTTTCTTCCTTTAAGATACAAGGTTTTATTACTTATGAAAAGATTCCAGTATCTAGATACCTAAGGCATAAAGTGTCTAGCGAAGTATATATGACTAGGATGCAACATAGTTATGCTCAGTACTACTAGAAGAGGACAGATCAAGGACAACTAGTTAGGATGACTTTCTAAGAGTACAACAACAGATCAGAGGCCATTGAGTAGAAGACCTGCGAGATAGTCACCTTTGCTCTAGCATGCCCTAATAAATTCTTCCAATTCTAATTCACTGTACCTTCTCCCCATAATTATTTTTTTTCTACCACAACTATGTACTGTTGGGTTCTCGGGTTTCTTCGGATCTCTCGCACAGCGGAAATAAAATAAAAACGGAGATCCGTTCCCATTTCGAAAAATCAAAAATCTCGATAATCTGATTATCGAATCTTACCGCGTGCGGATTCGAATCCGCAACCGTTCGGCTCCGTCGGTGCGACACCGCAAGCTGCACAAGCGTTCAGCCCCTAGCTGAGTCCACGCGATCCTCCTCGCGACGGATATCCCGTCGGACGGGAGGCGGAGAAGCGGCGGAGCAGATCCAGGGATCTCGATTCTTCTAGGACACCAGAGAGAGAGAGAGAAAGAGAGGAGGGGGCGGCTAGGGTTAGCAGCAACTTGGCCTGCTCAGCTCGTTCGCTATATTTTATACTAACCGCGCAGATTTTTCATAAAAATCACCAGTTTATATAAAACCCACTTATTTATCCATCGCCTTGAGAATCATTTGCGTGTGACCCTCTAGGCCCAATTACCAGTCCGGTTAATAGCCCAATAATCCCAGTGACTCCTCACTAGCTTTATTAATCAATTAATAACTCTTTATTAATTAATTAATCAATCGAATTGATGTCGCACATCGAATTCGACCGGGCCTCCGATCACGTTGGGTGCCAAGCAACACCGCATGAACCCGGAAGGTATCGGGGTTAAGTAACCCATTCTTGGAACCTTTCCGCCGACAGTTACCGCGTGGATATAATCCTTCATTCGTACAATGCTCTCGAGTCGACTCAGGACATGGTGTATTGTCAAACCCTAATCGGTCAACTCACTTGGATTGGATGCCATTGATGAATATCGGAAAACTCCTTTCCCGATATTATCGTCCGTCCTGGCCAGAGACTTTCGCGCATCCTTCCTAGAGCATTCTCTCTCATCATACCGAGAGCGAATGATTCCTTATTGACACTCAATTCCCTTTGACGATATTCCGCTGTACTCGATGTAGACACGCTAATTTTGACATCATTTCGAGTAAATTTCATATCATATAATAATGCCTCATAATGGTCTGATATTTAATCATTGGTTAATTTTTATTGATCTTTTTGAGTGTCGGGTTTAACAGACATGTTTAAGTTAATCAATTGAATTGATTTTAACTCAAATTTCAGTTAAAATATGCAGAATTCTAAAAGACATCGACCCGTGTGGACGCCATTTAGACTTTATTCTTATTTTAACGTTTAAATTTGAATTTTAATCAATTGATTAATTAGCTAAAAGGCGTCTGGAAGTCCTGACGTGTTTTAGGTTTCCTAAGCTATTTTAACTTCTCTTCCGGATGTTTATCCTTATCTTAATTAGTATAAAAGACGTCTGCACATGTAGACGCGTTTTAGCTAATAAAGATAAAGATAAGTTTTTCCGGATATTTATCCTTATCTTAATTAATCTGAAAGGCGTCAGCCATGGTAGACGCGTTTTAGATAATTACAGATAAAGATGAATTAATCAGTATTTATCTGTCGGTTAAGATAGATAAATCCTAGATTTTTCTATGTTAATCACGAACACAGAAAAAGCCTATAAATACCTTGCATCTTGAAGAGTAAAAAAATGTTGAGCCCTATTGAGAAAAGAGAGAGCATTATTATAGCGAGTTGAAGATCGGAGCAACAACGTCGGAACGCCGGAGCGCTGCTTTTCCAGAAGTCGGCGTCCTTTCAAGAATCTTCATCCTTTCAAGGCTTCAACCAATTGGGCATAAGTGTTTCAATTCTGCATTTTCATTCTACATCTTCATTAATTTCATTCTTCATAATCACTTCATGCAACACACACCACAACATCATCTTTCAAAACCTATTTGATTAAGGGGTTTCAAAACCATTAAACAAGTAAGTTTGTTGCTCAATTGTATGCTTAAAATCATGATTAGTTTAGATATTGCTTCTATTTAAAGTTCTCATCATCATTGTTTCTTCTTTTTCTCT
The DNA here is from genome assembly GCA_030544215.1 of Zantedeschia hybrid cultivar. NCBI lineage: Eukaryota > Viridiplantae > Streptophyta > Magnoliopsida > Alismatales > Araceae > Zantedeschia > Zantedeschia hybrid cultivar. Next base: position 47,462,051 of record JARZZO010000002.1, on the reverse strand, counting down.
TCTCTGTTTCTGCTGCACTCAACAACAACAAGAGAATCAAAAGAGGAAATTAAGCACAAAGCCAGAAGGACTTCTGGACGATCCTCAACCTCAAACTCAACAGCAAGAACAAAAGAACAAAGAAAGGGCTATCTTTCTTCAGCCGGCTGAAGGAAGGGAATAAAGAGCTTAACATCTTCCGCGTTCAAACAGGTAGGCGATCAAAACTCTCTTTTGAAACTTTTAAGTCAAAAGTTTCTGGCGATCACTGCATTTAGTTGCTGTTTTTAATAGGTTAGTTTACACTAAACAACATAGATTTTTCATGTTAATCACACGAGCATTTTAAGCACTTACAGCTTTTTTGGCGATCACGGTGGGACTTGGTCTCGCCATCTTTTAGTTTCTTTTTGTTCTTGCTATCATCAATCGGGCATCCACGGTGCACCACTTGTGTCTCTCGACACGTCCTCACCAATTGGTGAGTGTTTTAGTTTAATTAATTTCCCTCGTGCACCACATGCACACCCCAGTGGCAAGATCTTGCCCTCCCCTTGATTAGTTCAAAAAGCTGTTTTTATGATAAAAATGATGTGTAATTGATTGATTTCCTAGTTGTTTAGTTAGTAAATCATCCTGTTAAAATCTGGAACTAAAAAAAATCTGCATGAGTTGATTGTTTACTGCTTTTTATCCTGTTTGAGGAGGATTCAACCCAGAAAATCCTCCTGCAAAACTGTTTCTGCGAACTGAAAAGCGTCCAGGAGCACTGACGCATTTCAAAACCGCGTCAACACCCCCAGACGCCTTTCAGTCTTCACAGTTTCTCTGCTGTCTGCATCTATTTCTGCGAAAAAATTAAGTTCTGTGTTGAATGGCGTCGACTACCATCGACGCGATTCAGACAGTTTCTTAGTTATTTTTCAAATATGTTTCTGCGAAAAATTAAGTTCTGTTTTGAATAGCGTCGACTACCATCGACGCGATTTAGATAGTTTCTTAATTATTTTTCAGTTTCCAGATTTCTGTGGTTTGAGTGCTAGCTACCCATTATTATTAAGCATTAGAGGCCATCCAAGCCGTAGGGCATACGCATTGAGGCGAATACCCTCCTTTTCTTAGGAACACACTACTCGACGTCAGCAACTCTCTCTGATTGGGTTGGTCCCTTGATCAGACTAGAGAAGTTGACGTTGAGACCTCCATAAGTCCCCAAAATCAAGGTATTCCTCCTTGATCATCGGGCTGGTTGTACCAATTAAAGTCCCGGCTAGATTCCAAAAGCGTTGTGAGAGAAAGCCCTAGAGAATAACGGTGGAAATTGAACTGAAACTAGGATCCTTTCCCTGAGCGAATTTGTGGTTTAATCCAATTCAAATAACTCAACAAGGAATCATAAAATCACGTTAAGCATCCACTTGTTTGATTAATCTCTGTGCAACTTGTTTGTCAAATCTTTGAAAAGAGAATCTAACATCATGCTGCTGCGATCAGGCAGGGACTTGAGTATGGCTCAAGACGCCATCATCAACTACGAGGGAGATGCTAATGCCCCTCGCGATTCGGACTACAACTATGAGAACGGGAGAGATGCTGATGCCTCCAGTGATTCCGTCCCCATTCCATATCGACAAGATGGGAATGTCCGGACCCCTCTCTTTCATCCACAGGATCGATATCCTGATCTTCCACCGCATGAATATGTGATTCCTAATCCCGATCTAGAGGGGGACATGAATCAGAATGATCCCTCACCCTCTGATCCTTCCGATCTTGTCAACGCCTTAGGAGTTCTTGCCTCCCGACTGGACCCTCAGCAGTTCGAGGCGATCCAGTCCATTCTGAAGGGGAAGGCACCCGTACAGCCTGCTGAGCCGAACCCTGTGGCTCCCCCTGTTGTTACTCAACAACCTCCTCTTCCTCCTCCTTACATCCATCAGGCCATGGAAGGCCTTCATGTCACTTCTCGGCCAGCTGGGCCACAGCTTTCATGTTGGGATCCGGGCGGGACGCGAAGAACGCAGCGGAAACGAAGAACAAAAATTTATCCCGCCCGATGCCCGCTGATCCGATTCGGAACGAAAAACGCAAACCGAAAACTACGAGAAGTAATCCGATTACCGTGCGCGGATTCGAATCCGCATCTGTCTCGGTTCCGTCGAGGTGATGCCGCAAGCCGCACAAGGGTCCGGCCTCCAGCGGTATCCACGCGATCCTCCGCGGTGGTTCGTCCTCGATCCCTCGTCCATTTCAGCTCGCTCGCTGAAGATCCGTCGCCGCAACGATTGCGGAAATCCCGCCGACGGGAATTCCCGACTTTCGGGAATCATACGCGGCGGAGACGGAAGCTGTTCTGGCGCGCCGAACGGGACGCACAGAGGTGGAGAGAGAAAGGGGGGGTGACGGCCAGCAAGGGAAATCCTGGAGCTTGGCCCAGGGTTTCTCAACAGCGTGTATATATATTAAGTCGGCGCGACTTTTCACAAAAGCCCCCGAGTTAATATAAATCCCACTTATGTACCACCGACTGAGAATCTTATTGCGTGTGACCCTCTAGGCCCATTTACCTGTTCGGTTTTCAGCCCGTTAAGTCCAATAACTAGTTATTGACTTATTTTAATTAATTAATATCTAGATATTAACTAATTACTCAACCGAATTATCATCGCATGTAAATTCGGTCGGACTTCCGATCAAGTTGGGTGCCAAGCAACACCGCATGATCCCGGAAGGTAATGGGGTTCAGCAACCCACTCATGGAACCTGTCCGTCCACAGTTACCACGTGGCTATAATCCTTCGTTCGCACAATGCTCTCGAGTTAACCTAGGGTATGGTCAACTGTCAAACCCTAGATGGTCAACTCACTTGAATCAGACTCCGCTGTACAATATCCAAAAACCACTTTTCTGATATTGTTTCTGCTCTGGCCAGAGACTCCTGCAGATCTACTCTAGAGCATTCTCTCTCCAGTTACCTGAGAGCGAACGATCCTCTATTGAACACACAATCACCTTCGAAGGTCTTCCGCTGGACCCGATCCTTGACTATTAGAGATCCCGTGGATAGGGATTCGTAGGTCAAGGTCAAAGTCCAGAAGTCCACCGACAAGGTGTCTTTTGTGTCTCAAGTCCAAGGATCAACCACGCTACTGTGACGATGAATCAAGCCGATTGACAGTCAGGTAAATTACCATTCGGCGATTCATGTCGGATCAGTTCAGTGAACTCATTCTCCAATGAGCACCTACAGGTTTACCATTGTGTCTCCACACTAGTAACTAACGAGATCAGTCACCCTCATCATATGAGCTGGAATAACCTGTACTAGTCTAACCGGATGTTTGATGTCCTTCTCAAACATCCTACGACTAGGAACAATTGAGAATATGTGTTTATAAGTCATCAGTCTCATTATTATGATCTCATCATAATCTGATGACTATTGCACATATTCATGGACTTCATTATGCGCAATTATAAATATGCCAATCTACATAATGAATTTAATGTCATTTATTAGTGAACCAGATTGAAATAGGTGCCTTATGATTGGCTTAGAGGACACCTATATCCATCAATCTCCCACTTGGACTCAAGCCAATCACTTTCGCATTTGATCTCCATCAAATCTAGGTGATGCTCACAGAAAGTCTGTGACTAAGACTTGGTCAGGGGTCTGCTAAATTACCTACAGATGGAATATTTCCATTACTTTATTTCCTCTTAATCCTTTGTCTCTGAACCTGTGAAAGAGCCTCAGAATGTTCTGTAACTTCTGAAGAGACCATGGCTCGATCATACAACTGATTGCTCCCACTGTTGTCCTACAACGATAGGATGGTATCAGAGACCTTTTAGAAATACATCTAGTTCATGGATGAACATTTTCATCCATACTGTTCCAATAACAATATCACTTGTTTATGTCGTCACCTTAACATCGAGTTCTGGATTGGAACCATTCCAATCCATTCCTTTCTACTAGAAGGTTGAATCTATTATTTGACTTGAAATTTGAGTCAGTGTGACCTCATAGTTTCAAATCATCATCTCCATTTACGTGAATGTATCATTAACACTTCTCAAGCGCTTAATGATGCATTTCACTCATGTATCCTTTTAAGGAACCTTTTTCTTTAAAGGAATAAATTCCATATCTCAACAATTGAGACTTGTTATGAAATTTATGCCAAACATCTTGACATACAGGTCAATATAATATCCCCACCGATCTATCTTAATAGATTCGTATTCCAATACGTAGGATATTATAACTAAATCCATTATGGAGGAAAACATGGTTAACAATGCTTTCACTAATAGTAACATCCTGAAGTCATTCTTAATGACTTTGATGTTATCATCATAAAGCATTATTAAAACGACCGTGCTCCCACTATCCTTTTTGAACACACACAATCCGTGATCATTCTTAATGATCACATAATATTTGACCATTAAGTCAAAACTTTTATTACAACTTAGGAAGCTTCAGCTTGATTCAAAATAATTTTGAAATCATAACTCGCTTCCTGGATATTCTAAAAGCTTTAAAGGTTTATCATATACATCTTTACCTCAATCACATTGAGAGGACGCTTTTAATATCCAACTGTCATCATCTTATGATTGGCAGTATTGACAAGTATAATTCTGATAAACTTATCAATCTTAAAGTTGTAATGACAGAGAGCATCATTATCATAGATTTTAGATCATAATCTATTTTGAGCTCCTCTCACCTTACTAAATCAGATATGTCAAACATATCATTTTAGTCACTGAGAGAATCTCAAAAATCTATGAAGCTCTCTGATGTGTGTTATGAGTGGTTCCAAACAACTAAAGATTATCTAATAATCTTATGTTAGCTTGTGAATCTAGAACATCTTCTAGTTTTATCAGCTCCCACTGTCTTCTTTGAGGACATATTCTTCTTCACAGAAGCCAGCTTTCAGGACGACAATTATTTCATTATCGTCTGGCCAATAACTGTAATGTCCAAACTCTTTAGACATTTACAAATTCACATCGCGATAATACCTGACTTTTAAATCAAGTTTGTTCATAATTCACATCTCATATGAATTATTTGGTTTCCATATCTTATATGGACACATACTGACTTATTTGGAACCATCTTTAAAGTATGGACATCTAATGTTCATACTCATATTCAAAAGGACAATAATTAGGCAAATCTTATTATGTATTGCACCATATCTTAATAAGGTGCAATTCCTCATTCTATCATATTTCTATGATGCACAATGAGGATCAATCGAGCGAGGATACAATTATCCTCTTAATGATTTATGTGAATCATATACCTAAGTATTAGTTTCTTTGATCAAATCAATAATTCTAATACATATTGATCTCATACCTTAATCTTTCAGATGCATTCAACTTGTACTTCAATAAGTACATACAGTCGAATCATTCAAAGAGTAAACTATAAGGTAAGTCAACAGTAGTGATTATCTTTTGGCCTTTGAGCTGTTTACATCAATATGTATAAGCATCAATAATTTCTTATTGCACAACCCTATGTACAATACCATAGATAATCAGGATTCACACAGTTCATTTCTATAGGAGACTTGTGAACATTCATCACATGAAATGTCACTACAAGAATCTATAGTACATTGACTGATTCGAACAACTATTATTCCTTTTAATCAATGTTATTCTTGATTTCTTATGCAACTAAATAACAATTATTTAGTTTCATATTTGACTCCTATAGATATACAAAGATTTACTGTCTAACAGTAATCTATGAATATCATGAACAATAGTTGAGTCTAACTCAACACTTACATTTTCTCGATTTCCTTTTACTTGTCTAAGTCTGCACACTATCGCAGCTCTGAGAATCATTTCCAATATCTCATATTGGATACGCTAACTCTCCAATAGACATGCAAAAGTCTAATAAGAATACATGAAACTTCTTTCAAGTTCCATATTCTTTTTGCCTTTACCAATATCCTTATATTGGTTGCAGTGGGAGAACTACTACTTCTCTATCTCAGCTGACTTTTCTTTATCATTTTTCAGGTGTGGGTTAGACCGTTTAAAATCTTACCACTTGCCTTTCTCAAAGGCATATCATAAATATCTCTTCATCTTGGTCTATCCAAATAAGAGATTTCATGACCATCATTGCCTTTCAAATATGGCATACCATGAGTACCTCTTCACCTTGGTCTATCTAAGTAAGAGGATTCATGATATCTGAATAGGATAGTGACTTTCACTTGGTCCTGAAGACATTCTTCAGAGTTTTTCTAGTCAGTCTGAGTATGAGAAGTATTGGCATCCAGTATGCCAACTTTTCGAATAGACGACATTTAAGTGAATAGAAGGAAATAACGTGATTTAAGCAGATAGTTCTGATAATTCAATTATGGTCTTTTATGTTGAATTATTTCCCACTATTTTTCGACGGACTGTATAACTTTCAGGTATACAGAACGGAAGACTCCGACGGTCTTCTAGTGAGGATCAGAATCTCCAAGAATCACAGTATGACCTCGGGTAAACACATAGTATCATACCATTATCTTAGAGCAACCATCTCATGGTAATTGCAACTCCTTGCAATATCCGATCTTATTTCGGCTCCCAGGTCTTTAATGGTCCCGAGTAAACACAGTAGACCATTATACCTGGTCTAAGCTTTACCATCAATACGCGACAGAGTAGAGTAAGAATGCAGCTCCCGGGTAAACGCGAGGATAGCTACACCGTTCCTCTATTCTAATCTCAAGGCATCATAATGCCATAGTTAATAGTCCTTTCATCAGATGGTGGCAGATCTCGGGTAAACACGTAGTATCTGTCATCACTGAATCAAGTTCTAAGAACTATATTGATGGAGAGCCACGCGGTGCATTCTCAATGACTCGCGCTCCGGCTTAGACTTTATGTTGAAGGTTTTGTTTATGTTAAGTTGGTCTCATCCTAGGTGATAGTTTATAAATATATCGTATATATTTAACTATACCTAGATATTAGCAATCGATTCATAATCAATAACTAAAAGCATGCATCATCCATACATGTTCATTATGTGGTCATAAACAGCACGGTGATTAACTGGAACCAAACAATTAATCACCAAAACTATATAACACTTATATAATCTAAACATGCAAACACATAGCCACTGGTGATCTCATCTCCTGTCGCCTTCCTGGTTGCATTTGTGGATCATCCTCGCCTCTCCTCGGTCGGCGCGATCAAATACAAATAATATTTATTTTGAAATAATTTCAAATACAAATAAATTGTAAGAGAAAGCCTTATGGCCGAGTACAATAACAGAGGGAGATAGAATTACAATAGAATGGAGAGAGGGAGGCACACAAGCCTCAGTAATTAACACTTAATTAATAAACATTCACATTCCATAACAATCCATAAAATCACACACCATCACATGATATGAAATTAACTAAGTGCATGTCCATGACCACCACAAATTTTAACCATCCACATATGATAAAGCACATAACATGAAGGCTAAAATTTTGAAAATATAATAATTTTGGCTTTCTTAAAACCTGGGTTCCAATCAAAATTGGATAATTTGAATTTTCGAAAATCTTATTTTCTAGCATGCAATAAATCTAATTTAAAGCATTAAACACATCAACATGTGCACACAAAGCTAAAATTAAAATTCTAAAATATTCCATGCAGTATTTAGAACAATTCTAAATTAATTAATCTAACACTTAGATTAATATTAATTCACATTAATAACAATTATTAATGCGAAACAATCTAACATTTAGATAGAATTAAACATTCCTAAATAACATTTATAAAGGAAATTTCAACTCAAATTATCAACCCCTTAACAACTCCTTGTTTAAAACCCCTTTTATTAAATCTTATTTCTCAATAACAATTATTAAGAATAATTAATTAGAACATTTCTAATTAAAATAGTCTAACAATTAGACTTAAATAATCTCTTAATAACATTTATTAAAAGATTAATTATTAAGTAGATTAGATCTTCAATATTTAATTAAGGGACCATTGAGAATATTAATTAGCTTAATAACCATTAGTAAGCATTAATTAATCCTTAATAACTTTTATTAAGGTTAATTCTCAAGAAACAATTAACTCTTTAATAACTATTATTAAAAGTTAACAAAACATTTAATAACTTTTATTAATTGTCCCTTAATCAAATACTTAATTTCATAACAACAATTGTTAAGAAATTAAAATAATCTAATCAATTGACTAAAATTAATTAACAACATTTGATAATTAAAATTTAAGTTACTACTTAATAATTAAACAACAACTCTTGTTAATACAATTTTAAGATCAAATCTTAAACATAAATTAACAACAATTGTTAATTAAGATTAAAAACATTATCTTAATTATTAATGACAACAATTGTCAATTATTAATTAAGATTCCATTTTAAATAAATAACAACATTTGTTATATTTATTTAAGATCATATCTTAAATATAAACCCCTTTAATTAACTAATTAAAAGTTATTTATAATTAAGATCATATCTCAATTATAACTCATTTAATTAATTAATTAAAATCATTAAGATCCTATCTTATTTAGTTAAAAGCAATTAACTATTAAGATCATATCTTAATAAACCCCACAAAAGGTTTGATTAAAATAATAATCCATAATTAAGATCATATCTTAATTATCTCCCCCTTTTTTTAACTCAAAATGATTAATTTAATGTTTAAAACAATTTTAAACATTATTAATTTCAATTTCAAGTTAAATAGGATGGGGTTTTTAATTAAATAAGGGGTTTTTGGGGTTAATTGGGCCAAAATTGGCTTAAATGGGCCCAATCAGGGGTTAATGGGCCCCCCTGGCTCGAGCCATTGCAGGCAGGGCTGAACCTGGCTCGTCTGGCTCGAGCCAGGGGGCACCTGGCTCGGGCCAGATGGCCCTGGGCTCAGCCAGGACCCAGCCTGGGTGCGACCTGGCCGAGCCTGGTCCGGCGCTTGGCGCGCCCGGGCCAGGCCCAGGCCGCCCGGCTGAACCGGCTCGGGGCCGGCCGGTTCAGGCCCTTCTCCAGCAGGTTCGACACGTTTCGTTTTAGGGTTTTTGGCCCTGTTTGTAGCCAGTTTTGGGCGGTGCCCCCGCCGCCGCCGGCAGCGAGGATGGCCGGGAATTGAAGAGGGATGTTACCCCTTATATTTCCCCCACCGGTGGTGGCCGGAAGGCGACTCCTTCGCCGCCGGTGAACTTCCAAAGTTGGAGATTTGTGCAGTTTCGCAGATTTCAGCTTTTCCACAATCCTTTTTCAACTCTTGAAAATTATGGAAAGAAAAGTTCCACCGGCCGCCATGGAAATTTTCCGGGGATAGCGAGGGGTAGCTGGTCATACCAGCAAACCCACAGAGATGGTCCAACCATCATTAATCCCCTTTTGAAGCCCACAAATCCGGTTCTTCATCACCATGAAGAACGCGATAAAACCCCAAAAAATTCTCGTTTTTCGCACAGAAAAATTAAATTCGAAATTCTAAGTTCATCCCATGAACAATATCTATGAGGAAAAACGAATTTATGCATGAAATAATTTAGAATAATAATTTTATCGTTCCGGAGCGGATCAGAGCGGAACCTGGCTCTGATACCACTGTTGGGATCCGAGCGGGACGCGAAGAACGCAGCGGAAACGAAGAACAAAAATTTATCCCGCCCGATGCCCGCTGATCCGATTCGGAACGAAAAACGCAAACCGAAAACTACGAGAAGTAATCCGATTACCGTGCGCGGATTCGAATCTGCATCTGTCTCGGTTCCATCGAGGTGATGCCGCAAGCCGCACAAGCGTCCGGCCTCCAGCGGTATCCACGCGATCCTCCGCGGTGGTTCGTCTTCGATCCCTCGTCCGTTTCAGCTCGCTCGCTGAAGATCCGTCGCCGCAACGATTGCGGAAATCCCGCCGACGGGAATTCCCGACTTTCGGGAATCATACGCGGCGGAGACGGAAGCTGTTCTGGCGCGCCGAACGGGACGCACAGAGGTGGAGAGAGAAAGGGGGGGTGACGGCCAGCAAGGGAAATCCTGGAGCTTGGCCCAGGGTTTCTCAACAGCGTGTATATATATTAAGTCGGCGCGACTTTTCACAAAAGCCCCCGAGTTAATATAAATCCCACTTATGTACCACCGACTGAGAATCTTATTGCGTGTGACTCTCTAGGCCCATTTACCAGTTCGGTTTTCAGCCCGTTAAGTCCAATAACTAGTTATTGACTTATTGTAATTAATTAATATCTAGATATTAACTAATTACTCAACCGAATTATCATCGCATGTAAATTCGGTCGGACTTCCGATCAAGTTGGGTGCCAAGCAACACCGCATGCCGGAAGGTAATGGGGTTCAGCAACCCACTCATGGAACCTGTCCGTCTACAGTTACCACGTGGCTATAATCCTTCGTTCGCACAATGCTCTCGAGTTACCCTAGGGTATGGTCAACTGTCAAACCCTAGATGGTCAACTCACTTGAATCAGACTCCGCTGTACAATATCTAAAGACCACTTTTCTGATATTGTTTCTGCTCTGGCCAGAGACTCCTGCGGATCTACTCTAGAGCATTCTCTCTTCAGTTACCTGAGAGCGAACGATCCTCTATTGAACACACAATCACCTTCGAAGGTCTTCCGCTGGACCCGATCCTTGACTATTAGAGATCCCGTGGATAGGGATTCGTAGGTCAAGGTCAAAGTCCAGAAGTCCACCGACAAGGTGTCTTTGGTGTCTCAAGTCCAAGGATCAACCACGCTACTGTGACGATGAATCAAGCCGATTGACAGTCAGGTAAATTACCATTCGGCGATTCATGTCGGATCAGTTCAGTGAACTCATTCTCCAATGAGCACCTACAGGTTTACCATTGTGTCTCCACACTAGTAACTAACGAGATCAGTCACCCTCATCATATGAGCTGGAATAACCTGTACTAGTCTAACCGGATGTTTGATGTCCTTCTCAAACATCCTACGACTAGGAACAATTGAGAATATGTGTTTATAAGTCATTAGTCTCATTATTATGATCTCATCATAATCTGATGACTATTGCACATATTCATGGATTTCATTATGCGCAATTATAAATATGCCAATCTACATAATGAATTTAATGCCATTTATTAGTGAACCAGATTGAAATAGGTGCCTTATGATTGGCTTAGAGGACACCTATATCCATCATTTCATCATCTAGGCAACCGGCTAGACCGCAAACGCCTGCTTATCAAAATGCCCTCGGACATGGCGGAAGCTCTGCCGGACCTCCTCTTTACTGTCCTCCCTGTCCAACGTACTCTAGGCAGCAGGCCTATCAAGTACCTCCACCTCCTCCTCCTCCCCAGGCAGATCTGACCACGCAAGCGTTGCTGGCCAAAATGGAGCGCATGGATGAGCAATTCAACAACCTCCAGAAGATGATGGGGGTTAAAGCTGCGCTAGAGATCAATTTGCCGAGCCTGCCGGTATTCCACCTACCACCCTCTGAGATGCCAGTGTACCGGAAGTACAACGGTACTGGTAACCCCTTCACACACTTGAAGGAGTTTATGTACGAATCATCTTTTTGGCAGAACGATAAGAGGTCGTTGGCCTTTTTGTTCAGGAGATCTCTAGAGGGACCAGCCCTCGAGTGGTTCTTTTCCTTGGAACCCTCCGAAGTAGAGGACTACGGTATCGTCTCTCGTAAATTCATTCAACAGTACCAAGACAGAGTTGCACCCTCCTTGTCCATCACTGACCTCATAGCAGAAAAAATGAAACCTGATGAGGAGTTTGTCAGTTTTGCTGACAGGTGGAGGGGCCTGGCCGAAAAGGTGAAGGATCACTTGTCCGAATCTGAGCAAGTGAAGATGTTAATTTCCAACGCCACGCCCCAGTTCAAGCTAGTCCTCTCCTTGAACAATTTGACCAACATGACAGAGCTCTATGAAAGAGCACGGTACTGCCAGAATGCCTTCAAGGACGCTACGTTCTCTAGCGTCTTTGATCCTCACAGACCTAGTAGGCCTCCACCTCGGAAGCCTGCAGTGCCAAACTCTCCCAGCACAGGTCCGACTACTGAGGGCATGCTCTCCCACGAGCAAGTTAGTAGCATGAATAATAATTCACCCCAGTTCGTGAGGAACCAGCAGCAATACCAGAGGCCACCGCAGCCAAACCAGCAGGGGTACAGGCAGCAGCAGAATCCCCATTATCAGCAACAGTATCAGCGGCGCCAGCAGCCGAACCAGAACCAGCAACAACAACAGCTACAGCAGCCGCCGCAACGGCAACAACAGTACCAGCAACCCCAACAACAGCAATATCATCAACAACAGCAATATCAGCCGCGCGCACCGCCGGCATACCATAATGTCCCTCCTCCTGCTGACTATAATCAGCAGAGAAGACCTCCAGGACCTAAAAGGGCAGAATACCCGGCCCTCCCAGAATCCTTGGCAGATATCTTCAGTACTCTAATGGCAGCTAATGCCTTAGTTTTGCCAAGTGAAAAGGCCGTCTGGCCTCAAAATGCCGACACGTCCAGGTATTGCTACTTCCATAGGCAACCTGGGCATACCATTGACACATGCTTCCAGTTTAGAGATTATATTCATGATCTCAATGAGCAGGGCGGCATAGACTGGGAGGAGATGAAAAAGTATATATCAGCCCTGAAGGCGAGAAGACCACAGCAGCAGCAGCAACAAGCGAGGCCACCAGCACAAGCATCACCACCACCCAACATGGGCGTAGTGCAGAATCCACTCCCAGAGCACCAGAACCAAAACCAAGTTGCCCCTATCTTGACAAGTAGCCAGTCTGAGGCTGACCGTGGGCAACAGTGGAGAATAGAGGACTCTTCCTCTCTTTATTCGACGGGTCATATTCCAAGTATCGCAGAACGACCACCACGCCGCACCATCCACATACCTAGGCCACAACCCATTACCATCACCCCTCTACCGACACCCACATATCACTCACCCGCACCCAATAACCTATTACCACCACCCGCCTTCCTTAAGCCCATTACGCCCCACACACCTACGCCTCCACCATATACCCCCCCGCAAACCAACTACGCGCCCCTCCTACCATCCAGACCGCTATTGCGCGTACCATTTCCTACTTCACCCGCTACCACTGCCACCTACCCAGATACCCCCTTACCATCCAGACCGCTATTACGCGTGCCATTCCCCACTTCACCAACCACTTACCCATCCACCATCCAACCCTCCAGGCCTTTAATCCGCACCTCGCCATCACCATCTAACCCTACGCCATCACCTACATCATCCGCACCATCCAACCCTGCGGTACTTAAGGTGTCACCCGGATCCTCCACGGTCGAGGAACATGCGCTCCGAAGTGGAATGATTTTCAACAAAGTCTTTCCTCAGTCCACAGTTAGAGACGGCCCATCGCAGCTGACTGAGGAAGCCCACAATGAAGAGAGTGCACCAAGCACTCAATATGATTTGTTGAAACATCTGGACAGAACACCGGCACGGATCACCGTACTTGAATTGATCAAAAGGTCCAAGATTCACCAAGAAGCCTTAATGGAATACCTACAGAAGGTGATGTTCAACGAGGACGTGCCGGTAGAAAAAATTGCAGCACTACCAGTTCCTCAGGGGGATCAGCCCTCCATTACATTTCACACATCGGAACTAGCACCACCAGCAGCCAGAAGTATGGCTCTGAGCATCACGGTCAACATCTGTAAGAAGGACGTGGATGCATGCCTGGTAGATACAGGGGCTTCAATCAATGTTTTACCTCCGAAGACCCTGGAGCTGTGCGGTGTGCCTAAAGAAAAATGGCTGCCCAGCCCCATCTCAGTGACAGCATATGACAATTCTACCCGTTCCCCTCTGGGAATGGTTTATTTGAAGGTGGAGCTGGGCCCTGTAAGTCATGCAGAGGTCGAATTTCACATCCTAGAAATCGACCCTTCTATAAATGCCATTTTGGGTCGTCCTTATATCAAAACTCTTGAGGCGATTCCCTCTACGAATCACCAATGCCTCAAATTCCCTTACAAAGGACGAATTATTAAAGTGACGAGCATGCCGATCCTTGCTGCTGCTCATACCTTGAATATTAAATCTACTGTTTTACCTAGCCGACAACCTTTTCTGTCGGTATTACAGGTCTACCGTCCAGTGGCTGATCCTCTAAAAGCCGCCACTATTTCTCCATATCCGTTAGATGCCATAAAAAGGGGGAAGTGCATGAGTACCCCAGGATGGAGAATTATGATGAAGAACGGCTACGAGCCTGGAAGAGGTCTGGGCACACAGTTGCAAGGCAGGACCACTCCTGTCAGAAATCATCGAGCAGCACCTGGAAGTGGTCTGGGCTATAGGCCGAGAAAACTGAAACAAGATCTGGTTCAGCAAGCAGAAATCGAAGAAGGTCCGAAAATCTGGGAGGCAATGTCTACACCACCCAAAGAAGGCCGAGATCCCCTAACATGGACCCTGTATACGCACTTTGTGAAAGGGCCCATACTTAGCTACGACAATACGGTGGTCATTACGTCGTGTTTCGACTTTCATGACATATATGGGAGGGACTTGGCCAGACATTGCTCTGAACTACTTACGTACCAATCCTTGGAGGCTCTGCGGCCTATGAAAAGGAGAAAATTCCATGATCCTGAATGCGAATGGTACAGGTGGTTCGACCTGAGAGACCTTTACATTGCACTGAACAGACTATTCCTAGATCCTGCAGAACCTAAGTGGCCGCCGCAGATTGACGAGCTGATTGAAGGCCCAGGTGCCATCTTTGATAAGCGGATACTGCTGTCTGAAGAGACCGACGAAGGGGAGCCAGATGACCCCTATGAAGCTGGTTACACTACAGATCTGCTCTGGAGAGGGACATATCCTTCACATGTCTTCATGCTCCATACTCTATTTCGTACACTGCTCTTGACCCCGACTTGGTCGCGGGTCATTATTGAAGATATTCCACGGGCTCCGCCCGTTATGATTACTCTGTCCCCTCGGGACCTTATTCCACAACCTCCTCTCGATCTAGAGAGGATGTATAATTTGATCTGGGACATATTGTTATATGATCCCCCAAATCCTCTGGCCTTGGTGCCACTTCCTCCGTCTGATTCTCCTCCCATTTGTATTCACTCCTGTTTCATGTTTAATTCCTCTGATATCAAAAAAAAAACGCCAAATTTACAACAAATTCTTCTCAAATCCTTATCGAGGAAACATCTTACTTGTCCGATCGCACCCCGTTGCGCGGGTCCTTCGGTCAAGATTCTCTCTTAGATCTACTCTACCCCTCCCCTCGGGAGGATTCTCTTGTATTTCCACTTGTATCCCAGGATTTCTATCCTACTTCATCTTCGTTAGGTTATGATAGTAAAGTTAGGCAGTCTAGTTTTAGTCAGGTTAGGAAGTCTAGGAAGCTTAAGGGTAGGCGAATTCCAGATAGATACCTCCAGGACTTAGCTGATAAATGCTCTTCTTGTTCTTTAATCCCTCAGTTTTTAGAAAATCCAATTCAGATGCCAGAAGACTGTATGAACGATGAGTCAGTCAATGATGGGTACGGGGTATATGAATTAGTGCATGAAAAGGACCCCATTATTGAAAATGAGGAAGATAACGAGGACGCAGCTGGGGCATATGCCAGTGGAGTGAAGAGATTCGATGAACCCTCAACTGGCGTAGAAGAGCCCACCAAAGAAATCAATTTAGGGACTGAAGACGAACCTAAGGTTGTCCTCGTCAGCAAAAATCTTTCTACAGAGGATGAGAAGGCAATGGTACAAGTACTTAAGGACTATAAGGACACTTTCGCCTGGAGTTATGAAGATATGCCAGGGTTAGACTCATCTTTAGTTGAACACAGATTAACGTTGAAGGAAGGAGCTAGCCCTGTCAAGCAGAAATTAAGGCGATTCCACCCACAAATGGCTCTAAAGATGAAGGAAGAGGTCGATAAATTGCATAAAGCCAAATTTATTAGAGTTGTCCTTTATCCACAATGGGTGGCCAACATAGTCTCGGTTATGAAGAAGGACGGAAAGGTCAGAATTTGCAATGACTTCCGCGATTTGAACCGGGCGTGTCCTAAAGATGATTTTCCATTGCCTCATATTGATGTACTCATTGATAATACCGCTGGCTATGAAACTTTATCGTTTATGGACGGATTTTCAGGATATAATCAGATTAAGCTGGCAGAAGATGATCAAGAGAAAACGTCATTCACTACACCTTGGGGAACATACTGTTATGTTGTCATGCCATTTGGATTAAAGAATGCTGGACCCACTTATCAGAGGGCTATGATAGCAATATTTCATGACATGATGCACATAGATCTGGAAGTGTATGTGGACGACTTATTGGTTAAATCGAAGACAAAGGCTGAGCACGCCAAAGTTTTGGCAAGGGTATTAGAGAGATCGAGAGAATATCAGTTAAAGATGAACCCCAAGAAGTGTGTATTCGGGGTATCTTCAGGAAAATTGCTTGAATTTATCGTCAGCAAACGGGGAATTGAGATCGATCCCAATAAGGCGAAGGCTATTAGAGAAATGCCACCTCCTAAAAACTTGAAGGAGTTGAGAGGATTAATCGGGAGGTTACAATTTATTCGCCGTTTTGTCTCCCAACACTCACAAAGGTGTAAGCCGTTTTACGAGCTTACCAAGCCGGGAGTCAAATTTGATTGGGACGATAAGTGTCAGGAGGCATTTGATGGACTAAAGAACTATTTAGCAAGTCCTCCTGTTTTGAGACCACCATCTCCAGGCAAACCATTGATACTTTACATTTCAGTCCTGGATGATGCAGTGGGGGCTGTCCTAGCACAAGAGGATGAAGAAGGAAAAGAGAGGGCAGCCTACTATCTCTCTAAACTTCTCAACCCCGCTGAACAGAGATATACGGCGATGGAGAAAACATGTGCAGCATTGGTCTGGGTTGTGCAGAAATTGAAACATTATTTTCTGGCCCATGAAGTCCATCTCATCGCTAGGATGAATCCGATCAAATTCATTCTGGAGAAATCTGTTCTTACTGATAGGTTAGCGCGATGGCAAAGCTTTCTATCTCAATTCGATATCACTTATATTCAGCAGAAAGCGATCAAGGGCTATGCCATAGCAGAACATCTCGCTCATCATCCCCTTCCTCGTTTCGATCCAGTACGATCAGAGTTTCCGGATGAGGAACTGATGTCCGTAAATCAAATCAGAGATGATATGTGGACTCTGCATTTTGACGGAGCTCTGAATTCTCATGGAAAGGGGATCGGTATCGTTCTGTTATCACCTGAAGGTGTCACCATTCCACAAGCCTTTCAGCTTGATTTTCCAGTCACAAACAATATAGCTGAATACGAGGCACTCCTTGCTGGCCTCGAGGCCGCTCATTTCCATGGTGCCACCAAACTCAGGATTGTGGGTGATAGCCAACTGATTCTTCGCCAAGTGCTGACCAAGTATCGAACTCTCGATCCCAAGCTCAAGCCTTATCAAGAACTTACTTCTGCATACTCAAAGCTTTTCACGAAATTGATCTTTGTCCATGTCCCTAGGAGTCAGAACATCTTAGCTGACGCTCTAGCTTCACTTGCATCTTCTCTTGATTTTTCAATCAGCAAACAATCCGAATCAATCATAGTTCATAGGCGTCTTTCAACTGCCGTGAAAGACCCTTCATTCCTTAGAACTAAGGAGAAGTTGTTGAAGAAAGTCAGGGACGGAGATATCATTGAAAAGAGAGAAATCATGTTGATAGAGCTGTTAGAAGAGATGGATGATGAACAGAAGCCATGGTATTATGAAATTGCAAAATATTGTGAAGATCAATCGTATCTTGAGGAAGCCACAACTGAGGAGAAGAGAGCTATCATGAGAATTGCTCAACGATACACCCTAGTTGGAGGAGCATTGTATAAGAGAGGTTTTGATGGAGTTCTCCTGAGATGTCTAGACGAAGATGAGCTTTGGAAGGTTATGGAAGGAGCTCATAGTGGAGTTTGTGGTGGCCATGTCAATGGACAGATGCTAGCAAAGAAGATCCTTAGACAAGGATTTTATTGGCCAACCATGGAACAAGACTGTGTAGGATATGTTCGTAGGTGTGCTAAGTGTCAACTTCACGCCGACAAAATTCATTCTCCTGCATCTTCACTCCATCCTGTTTCCTCCCCATGGCCTTTCTCCATGTGGGCTTTCGACATTATTGGACCCCTTGGTAATCCAGATTCCGGCATCAAGCAAAAATCTTTCATTCTCACGGCAACTGAATACTTCACCAAGTGGGCAGAAGCTGAAGCGTACGTGGAGATCAAAGCATCAACCGTCTGCAAGTTCATCATGAAGAACATCATCACCCGATTTGGAATTCCAAGCACCATCGTCACCGACAACGGACTGCAGTTCGTGTCACAGAAATTAAAGGACCTCTGTAACAGGTAAAAAATTGTATTGCATCATTCATCTCCTTATTATCCGCAAGGCAATGGCGAAGCAGAGGCGACAAATAAGACTTTGATAAAAATCATCAAAAAGACGTGCAAATCTAATAAATTTGCAGATTGGCCAGAAAAATTGGTTGAGGCTCTATGGTCCTACCGAACTTCAATCCGCACGCCCACTGGGCAAACTCCTTATTCCTTAACATTTGGAATGGAGGCGGTAGTTCCATATGAGATCCTCATACTGTCATTAAGAGTACAATTGAATAAGGAATTTTCCATTGATAAACATCGTTCAGCACTCCTTGCTCAATTGGAACTTTTAGACGAGAAAAGATGGTCAGCTGCTAATCATGCAAAAGTTTATCAAAATAGATTAGCACGTTTTTATCAAAAGAAAGTCATTGAACGTAAGTTCAAAGTCGGTGAAATGGTTGTTAAAAGATTTTTTGTAAAACCTGGTGGTCCGCGTTCTAAGCTCCAACCCAACTGGGAAGGACTTTATATTGTATCGCACGCTTTTCCTGGTAATGCTTATCGTCTTGTTAATGCAGAAGGAGAAGAGCTAAAACATCCCTGGAATGGTTTACATCTTAAGAAATACTACCCTTATGTTAAAGAGTCGATCAGTATGGTACAAAGACCAATAGAATCAGAAAATTTATAAATTCGAATTTCCTTATCAGTCTGGATAACTTAATTTCAAGCCCATTATTGCACACACTGACACGTTTGATTCGTGAGTAACAAGAGATGACAAGTCCTAAAGAATATCGAAAGCTTGACCGAAAGTGTAAAGTACAGATCATTCATTTTAAAGCAAAATTATGTTTTATACTCGGCCCATGATGTAGGAACGAGGCATAGAATAGACTACCAAGAATACCCGCCATCTTAGTAGGAGGCCGTCATAAAAAAAGGGGGGAGATCCGTCCCGAAGAAAAGAAAAGAAAAGAAAAAGCAAAAAGGCAAAAAGTCAAATGTCAAATCAAAAGGCCATTACATTACAAACATTACATCAAGGCCATGAAATGAAACAAAAGGGAACGCAAGGTCGATAAATACCCCGGAAAGAAATGACCGAACCCCAACGGATATTAGGGTAGGAAAGAAACATCTTTTTAGGTCTCCGAAACCTTCTCATGGGCTTTCTAAAACTTATTCTTCCTTTCTTTCTAAAGAGGCGTACTCCAAACTTAAGGAATGGCTTAGGTTGACTAAGGATCAAATCATCAAATGGGATCACGAATGGAAACACAAGTTCAAACACGATGGGTTTAAGTTAAGTTGTTGAAGAACAATTTGGGAATTAAGTTAATAAATGAATATGATCTTTTGATCTAAGTACCATGCTGATCTTTTAGTCAAAAATAAAAAAAAAATACATATGTCAAAAAAAAAAATACATATGTCCAAAAATCCAAAAAAAATACATATGTCAAAAACCCAAAAAAAATATATATGTCCAAAATCCGAAAAAAAAGCATATGTTTCAAAACCCCAAACAAAAATGAATATTTCAAAACAATAAAAATATTTCAATTAGCATCTGCTTTTTGCATTTGGTGTGTTTCATTCCTTTTATTTTCAGTGAGCATTTGTCTGCTTGTATGTTGCATTTTGCTTAAGTTCGATTATTCTCATTACCTTTGTTAATAAAGACTATGCCCCTTGACCCTTCTATCAATGATAGGATCAAGTAGTCGGTTACTTAACCAGGCAAGGGGCTAAGCCTAAACAGATACTTAATATGTTTGTTCAAGTTGTATACAGTACACAAGGCATTGATAGAGTTGGAATCCGAATAGAGAATAGCCAGAAACCTGTTTCTGTGAGTGAAAGGCGTCGAGGAGCACTGACGCGTTTCAACGTTAAATGGCGTCTGCCCGACATGACGCGTTTTAGTTTTTCGAAATTTTGGTTTTTGATGTTTAAATTGAATATTTGTTTGAAATTATTAATAATTTTGATTGCAGGAAAATATCGAGAAGATCCCACTGTGGGAGTTCAAGAAGTCCTGACCATGGCTAAAAAGACGGTTATTTCTACCCTTGTACTATTCCATGTAATTATTTTGCATTCGCATTATTATATGATAAGTATTTATTAGATCATATCAAGGACCTTGTGTTTTTGATAAAACTGGAATTTGAGTTCCCCTACAACAAAAACAGTCATAATTCCAGAGAATTCTTAATCGCACGGATAGGCCGTTTGATTATTAATTAGTGAGGACGATGGTTCCACTTTTGTGAAACGGTGCGTGGAAAAACGAGCTTCGGCTTAGCACTGAATTACAAGAGTTGGTATCTTGACTCATTAATGGCAATTTAACAATATTATCCTTGATTAATTTATATTTTATTTGACTTTATATTTTTCTTTTAGCCCAGCATGCATCATGTAGGACTTTGAAATCATTGTGATAAGGATTAATTATTGATTAAGTTTCAGACCATTAATCAAATAATCTCAAAACATGATATGAAATATTCTATTCTGAATTGAGTATCTTGATTATCTTTGAGGTTCACTTGAAGATATCATTGGAATTTTATCCTTTCTTGGATTCTTTATCCAATATTTCTTTTTAAGATCCATCATGGCTGCAGCACGTCCACATTGGCTGGCAAACGCTCCCCATGATGAAACCTACAGTGTCTACGACCTGGGGTACTTCCCACTCCGAGGAGGTTGATCGACCTTATTTTATTTCCTTGTCTACCTCATCCAGACAGGATTGATTCCATTGATTTCATTGAGCTATCTTCATTGATTATTTTGAGAAAAATTCCGATCATGTGATGTTAAGAGCGTGTCTCATCACACCTTGGCATCACCTTTTCAGTACATTCCATTCCATTTCACTCCCTTGCAAAGACGATGCCAAGGTGAGGCAGCTGTAGACACGCTAATTTTGACATCATTTCGAGTAAATTTCATATCATATAATAATGTCTCATAATGGTCTGATATTTAATCGTTGGTTAATTTTTATTGATCTTTTTGAGTGTCGGGTTTAACAGACATGTTTAAGTTAATCAATTGAATTGATTTTAACTCAAATTTCAGTTAAAATATGTAGAATTCTAAAAGACGTCGACCCATGTGGACGCCATTTAGACTTTATTCTTATTTTAACGTTTAAATTTGAATTTTAATCAATTGATTAATTAGCTAAAAGGCGTCTGGAAGTCCTGACGCGTTTTAGGTTTCCTAAGCTATTTTAACTTCTCTTCCGGATGTTTATCCTTATCTTAATTAGTGTAAAAGATGTCTGCACATGTAGACGCGTTTTAGCTGATAAAGATAAAGATAAGTTTTCCCGGATATTTATCCTTATCTTAATTAATCTGAAAGGCGTCAGCCATGGTGGACGCGTTTTAGATAATTACAGATAAAGATGAATTAATCAGTATTTATCTGTCGGTTAAGATAGATAAATCATAGATTTTTCTATGTTAATCACGAACGCAGAAAAAGCCTATAAATACCTTGCATCTTGAAGAGTAAAAAAATGTTGAGCCCTATTGAGAAAAGAGAGAACATTATTATAGCGAGTTGAAGATCGGAGCAACAACGTCGGAACGCCGGAGCGCTGCTTTTCCAGAAGTCGGCGTCCTTTCAAGAATCTTCATCCTTTCAAGGCTTCAACCAATTGGGCATAAGTGTTTCAATTCTGTATTTTCATTCTACATCTTCATTAATTTCATTCTTCATAATCACTTCATGCAACACACACCACAACATCATCTTTCAAAACCTATTTGATTAAGGGGTTTCAAAACCATTAAACAAGTAAGTTTGTTGTTCAATTGTATGCTTAAAATCATGATTAGTTTAGATATTGCTTCTATTTAAAGTTCTCATCATCATTGTTTCTTCTTTTTCTCTTCTCTGTTTCTGCTGCACTCAACAACAACAAGAGAATCAAAAGAGGAAATTAAGCACAAAGCCAGAAGGACTTCTGGACGATCCTCAACCTCAAACTCAACAGCAAGAACAAAAGAACGAAGAAATGGCTCTCTTTCTTCAGCCGGCTGAAGGAAGGGAATAAAGAGCTTAACATCTTCCGCGTTCAAACAGGTAGGCGATCAAAACTCTCTTTTGAAACTTTTAAGTCAAAAGTTTCTGGCGATCACTGCATTTAGTTGCTGTTTTTAATAGGTTAGTTTACACTAAACAACATAGATTTTTCATGTTAATCACACGAGCATTTTAAGCACCTACACCCGATCCTTGGCTGTTTAGAGTCCCGTGGTTAGAGATTCATAAGGCAAGGTCAAAGCACAGAAGTCTACCAACAAGATATCCTTGATGTCTCAAGTCCGAGGACCATCCACGCAACTGCGACAATAGAATCAAGCTGGTTGACAGTGAGATATAATACCATCCAGCGATTCAGTCGGATTAGTTCAGTGAACTCATTCTCTAATGAGCACCTACAGATTCGCCTTAATGTCTCCACACAAGTGACTTATGAGATCAGTCACCCTCATCACATGAGCAGGAGTAATATGTACTAGTCTAACCGGATATCCGATGTCCTTCTCGGATATCCTCCAACTAGGAACAATTAAGAATATGTGTGTTTAAGTGATCAATCTCACTAGTATGATCTCATCATAATCTGATCACTATCGCACATATTCACGGACTTCATTATGAGACAATAATTAATACGATATACACACAATGAATATTATGCCATTATGTTAATAAATGAACGAGATTACAAAGTCATATTGGCTTGTAAGCCACTTAAGACTAACAATCGCCCACTTGGACTAAAGCCAATCACTTTTATACAGTAAGCTTATAGACTCTAGGTGATGCTCAAACACAATTTGAGCCAATGGCTTTTTTAGTGGATCTGCTACATTGTCGATAGATGGAACTCTTTCCACTACTACATCTCCTCTGGATATGATCTCTCTGATTAGATGAAAGCGCCTCAGAATATGCTTCGAGTACTGATGAGACCGCGGTTCTTTCGCTTGCGTAATCGCTCCATTGTTGTTGCACAACAGCGGAACAGATTCAGAGATGCTGGGAACTACGCCGAGGTCGGTGATGAATTTCTTCAACCACACTTCCTTAACGGCTTCAGCTGCAGCGATATACTTAGCTTCAGTCGTCGAATCTACAGTAGTTGCTTGCTTTGAACTCTTCCAGCACACTGCGCCTCTGTTCAAAGTAAACACGAATCTAGATGTAGACTTGCTATCATCTAGATCTGACTGAAAACTCGAGTCAGTAAAGCCTCGTAGTTTCAAGTCAAACAAGAAACATATCTTTAGCTCTTCTCAAGTACTTAAGGATACATTTCACTACCTTCTAGTGCTCTTCGCCTGGATCAGCCTGAAATCTGCTTGTAACTGTTAGAGCAAATGCAACATCAAGCGGTGTACATAGCATGGCATACATGATAGATCCTATGGCAGAGGCGTAGGGTACTCTATCCATGAGTGCCCTCTCATCAAGAGTCTTAGGAGACTGCTTCTTTGAGAGACTAATTCCATGTCTCATCGGTATGAGACCTCTCTTAGAATTTTCCATGCCAAACCTTTTGACTATGGTATCTATGTATAAGGATTGGATCATTCCAAGCATCCTTTTTGACCTATCTCTATAGATCCGTATTCCCAATATGTAGGATGCTTCTCCCAATCCTTCATGGAGAAGTTTTTCGACAGCTAGATCTTTACTGATTACATCATTGCTACATCATTCCCAATGAGTAGTATGTCATCTACGTAAAGAACTAAGAAGGTGACTGCACTCCTACTAGTCTTCTTGTAAACACAAGGCTCATCTTCATTCTTAATGAAGTCATAAGACTTGACAGCTTCGTCAAATCTTATGTTCCAGCTCCGGGAAGCCTGCGTCAGTCCATAAATGGACCTCTGAAGCTTGCACACTTTATCTGGAGATTCTTTTGATGTGAAACCTTCTGGTTGTATCATATACACCTCTTCCTCAACGTTACCATTGAGGAAGGCAGTCTTCACATCCATCTGTCAGATTTCGAAATCAAAATATGCAGCAATAGCGAGTAGAACTCTGATCGACTTTATCATGGCAACTGGTGAGAAAGTCTCGTTATAGTCAATTCCTTGTCTTTGACGATATCCCTTTGCCACCAACCTTGCCTTATAAATATCGATCCGTCCATCAACACCGATCTTTCTCTTAAAGATCCACTTGCATCCAATGGGTACAATACTCTCGGGAAAGTCCTCCAAGTTCCAAACTTGGTTAGTGTACATGGTCTGGATTTCTGAGTTCATGGCTTCTTGCCATTCCCCGGTTTCTGGGCCTTCTATGGCCTCCTGGTAGGTTTTAGGATCATGATCCTCATTATATTCTACCTTAAACTCACCTTCAGCGATATGTCCTACATATCATTCGGGTAGTCTAGGTAATCTACCAAATCTACGAGGTTCATCTGTGTGTACCTGAACAGATTCAGAAATTGATATCTCATCTGATGATAATGCAGCTGTTTGGGGATCTGGAACCTCTTCTAGTACTATTTTACTCCCACTGTCCTCCTGGAGAAGGTATTCCTCTTCTAGCAAACACATTTTGTTCACTAGGATAGTAAAAATAGTATCCAAAGGTTTCCTTTGGATATCCCACAAACCTACATTTATCAGTTCGTGATTCCAGCTTGTCTGGATTATGCCTCTTTACATGAGCAGGACAACCCCAGACTTTAACGTGTTTAAATTCTGGTTTCCTGCCTTTCCATATCTCATATGGAGTAGAAGCCACCGACTTGCTGGATACTCTGTTCAGTAGGTATGCTACTGACTCTAGAGCATTCCTCCTTTCTGATACACCATTCATTTGTGGTGTATATAGAGGGGTCAGCTGAGAAAGGATACCATTATCCTTTAAGAATTATGTGAAATTAGTACTCAAGTATTCTCCTCCTCGATTTGATCGAAGAGCTTTAATACTCTTTCCTAACTGCTTCTGTATCTCATTCTTGAACTCCTTGAACTTCTCAAATGCATCTGACTTATACTTCATTAAGTACACATCACCGAATCTTGAGAAGTCATCGGTGAACGTGATGAAGTATGAAAAGTCACCTTTGGCTTGGGTGGACATGGGACCATATACCTCTGAATGTATTAATCCCAGAATGTCCTTGGCACGTTCTCCATGTCTAGTAAATGGAGATTTTACCATCTTTCCCATAAGGCAGGACTCACATGTCGCAAACGATTCCTAATCGAATGCATTCAAATATCCATGTTTGTGCAACTTTTGCAGTCTGCTTTCACCAATATGTCTAAGTCTACAATGCCACATGTAGGCTTGGTTCACATAATTCTTGGTCTTCTTAAGAGCATTATCAATGTGAAGATTGTAATAAGAAACATATAAAAGATATAGACCGTTGACTAAAGATGCCGAAGCTATTGATTTATTACCATAATAAATCGAACAACTTCTATTCTCAATAGACAACCTATATCATATCTTGTCCAAACAAGATACTGATATGATGTTCTTTATTATGCTAGGAACATAATAACAATCTTCTAATGATAAGACGTCTCTCGATGGAAGCCTAAGGTTTGCTGTCCTAACACCAACTGCTGCAACTTTTGTGCCGTTTCCTAGCCTCAGTTCCACCTCGCCTTTTCTCAGCTTACGCTTACTTGTTAGCATCTGCACATCATGACAGATATGAAAAGCACATCAGGTATCTAATACCCAAGATGTAAAATCTCTAACTGATAAGTTGATATCTATCATATAGATATATGAAGCTTCTGATAGCTTCACCTTTCCATGAGCTTTATCGCTAAGGAACTTTTTGCAGTTCCACTTCTAGTGACCCTGTTGCTTACAGTAAAAGCAGTCACCTTTTACTACTCCTTTGCCTTTGTCCTTCGATCTTTTATCGTTAGCTTTCATCTCTGCATCAAAGACATCCAATGCCGGTTCAGCAGGAGGATCAGCTTCAAGGGCGTAGGTAATGTGCCTAGATCTGAAGACATTCTTCAAGTTTTTGAGCCAATCCGAGTAGTTCAGGCTAGTCAAAAGGGCATCAAGTATGCCACGGAGTAGGTTATACGGCAACATAATTCCCTACATGGGATGAATAAAATCTATTCAGCAGATGTTCAATTATTAAAATTTAAAACAAAACATGGTCTTTTGTTCAAGTTTTAACTGCCACTAATTTTCGACGGACTGTATAACCCTCAATTATACTGAACGGGAGACGCCAACAGTCTCCTAGTGGGGATTAGAATCTTAATGACTTGCAGTACAACCTTGTGGATAACACAAGAAAACTGTAAAACAATCAAAGAGCACCATCTCATGGGATTTGCAACTCCTTGTAATATCCGATCATAGCTTCGGTCCTCAGAGTTTTAATGGCCTTGTGGATAGCACAACAAACCACTAATTTTGGTCTAAGCTAACCATCGTTACGCGACGAGCATAGATTTGCATGCAGCCCTTGTGGATAGCACAATAAAGTTACATGGTTCCTCTATCCCGATCATATAGGCATCTAATATCATAGCTACAGTTTCTCCTCACAATTAAACAGGCCTTGTGATAACACAACAAACCTGCTTAAAGTGATTCAAATACTATGACTATAACGATGGTAGACCACGCGGTAAATTCTTAACCACTCACGTTACGGCTTAGAGTTTAGATGAGGGTATTTAGATAACTTTTATCTTGGTCTCTCCTAGGTGATAGTATATAAATATATCATATATATTTACTAAATACTATACCTGTTTAGATTCATAATTAAAAGAAAACGATGCATCTCATACATGTCATTAGTGTAGTCATGGATAGCACAGTGGGTTAAACTGGAGCCAACAGTCAAACGCACATACAATCTAACATAATATTTATATCAGATAATACTACAAACATAAAAGCAAAGGATCTCCATCGATTTGCCTTTCCAGTTGTAGTTGTGGATCGTCCTCGCTCCTTCCTCGGTTGCCTTGATCATATTACAATAATTCTAGAATTCAAGTAAATTGAAGAAGTCCTTATGGCGAGTACAAGAGAGAGGGAGGTAGAAGTACATCGGAGTTCGAGAGAGGGAGAGGTACGCAGATCGCTATTTATTAACAATTAATAAATAACCAACATACATCTACGATCCACACACATCATTCATCACATGAATAATATTAAAGGTGTATATCCATGACCACAGTGTGTTTTAAACATTCCACACATGATAAGCGCATCAAATGTCTAAAATAAAAGAGTTTTTCAAAATTAAATAATTTTTGACTTTCAAAAACTAGGTTCCAATCAAAATTGGCTTTA
Organism: Zantedeschia hybrid cultivar; assembly: GCA_030544215.1. Classification (NCBI taxonomy): domain Eukaryota; kingdom Viridiplantae; phylum Streptophyta; class Magnoliopsida; order Alismatales; family Araceae; genus Zantedeschia; species Zantedeschia hybrid cultivar. The sequence goes on along the minus strand of JARZZO010000002.1, from coordinate 47,434,220 downwards.
AAATTTCGAAAACACTTTTAATAAACTAAATCATACAATTAAATCATATTCAAAAACATAAAACACACATCACATGTGCACACACTTTAAATTAATCATTCCAGATTATTCCACGCAACCTAAAACATTTCTAATAATTAACTCAATCTAACAATTAGATTAAAACATATTAATAATCTAACAATTAGACTATTAATAATTAATTACTAATCTAACTCTTAGATTAGTTCACTGAATTTAATTATTAATTTAACACTTAAATTATTAATTAACTACTAATCTAACTATTAGATTAGTTAATTAATGTTAATTACTAATTTAACACTTAAATTATTAATCAACACTAATTAATTAATAATTATCATCTAACACTTAGATAAGTTAATTTAAAATTAATCATTAATCTTAACACTTAAATTAACGATTAACTCTAATTAACTAATAATTACTAATCTAACTCTTTGATTAGTTAATTAATGTTATCATTAATTTAACTATTAAATTAATAACTAACACTAATTAATCATAGACTACTAATTTAACACTTAAATTAGTTATTAAAATTAATTATTAATTTAACTCCTAAATTAATAATTAACTCTAATGAATTAACAATTAGATGATTAAACAATTAAAAATCTAACAATTAGATTATAACTATTAACCACTAACTTTAATTCCTTAAATTAGTCATACTAAGGTTAATAATTTATTTAACACTTAAACTAATATTAACCTGGATTAATTAACAACTAATTGCTAATTAATAAACCCTTAAATTACTAAATGATTCAAAATCATTAAAACCCAATTAATTAAAATTGAATAATAATTTTAATCCTCAAAACAATTTTGAATTGTAAAATTAATATCAAACTTTAATTATTAAATGGGCCAGGAATTAAAGGGGGTTCAATAAATAGGAATTAATATGGGATTTAAAAGGAAAATGACTAAGCCAAGTTGCAGAGCCAGGGCTCGGCCTGGGTTCGAGCAAGGACCCTCTTGGCTGAGCCTGTTAGGGCACCTAGCTCGAGCCCCAGGCTCGGCCAGGCTCGAGCCTGGGCCGCCCCTGGCTCGCCCGGTTTGGCTAGGACCCGACCGGCCGGACCAGCCCCGAACCGCAGTCGGCCCGACCGGTTCTTCCTCCCCAGCCGACCCACAGAAACCCTAGATCATGTTACACGAAGGAGCCAGGTGACGGGGGGGAAAGAGCAGGGTGCCGGCCGGCCGGCGTCACCGGCCCCGCCAGCGATGCCCCCAGCGCCGGCGACCCTCCCGGCACCGGTAGGGCAGCCGGCGGTGCCCCTTCATAGCAACAGTTCGAGCCTTTTTTACCTTTCTTTGCATGGTTTTTCAACCCCGAAGAGGAAGAATATGCAAACCGTACACCGCTGGGATGCTCACTCCGACGCTACCAAGGAATCCCAGTGATGACCGGTATGGTCACGGGTCATACCCAGACCTCCGGCCACATTCCCATTACATGGGAAGGCCCGATTGAAGCCGCAAAACCCCATCGTTCTTCGTCCCACAAAGAACTATAAAAACTCCAAATAATATTCCGAATTTAGCAGAAATAAAAATAATCATATTTTTTTGTTCATCACATGAACATAGTTCCGGCAAAATAATTGAATTACAGCATGGAATAATTAGTGGAAATATCAAATCGGACACCGAAATGGGACGAGAAATAGTGGAACCTGGCTCTGATACCACTGTTGGGTTCTCGGGTTTCTCCGGATCTTCCGCATAGCGAAAATAAAATAAAAATGAACATTCGTTCCCGTTTCGAAAAATCAAAAATCTCGATAATCTGATTATCGAATCTTACCGCGTGCGGATTCGAATCGGCAACCGTTCGGTTCCGTCGATGAGACACCGCAAGCCGCGGAAGTGCCCGGCCTCTAGCAGAGTCCACGCGATCCTCCTCACGACGGATATCCTCATGTTCTTCGTTCTTCGCAGCCCACGAAGCCTCCGTCGTTCGCCGCAACGATCGCCGCAACGCGCGGATGATTTCTTGTCAGACGGGAGTCGGAGAAGCGACGGAGCAGATCCGGGGATCCCGCTTCTTCTGGGGCACCAGAGAGAGAGGGAAAGAGAGGAGGGGGCGGCAAGGGTTAGCAGTAGCTTGGCCTGCTCAGCCTGTTTGCTCTATTTTTAAACTAATCGCGCAATTTTTCATAAAAACTCTCGGTTTATATAAAACCCACTTATTTATCCATCGCCTTAAGAATCATTTGCGTATGACCCTCTAGGCCCAATTACCAGTCCGGTTAATAGCCCAATAAGCCCAGTGACTCCTTACTGGCTTTATTAATCAATTAATAACTCTTTATTAATTAATTAATCAATCAAATTGATGTCGCACAACGAATTCGACTGGGCCTCTGATCACATTGGATGCCAAGCAACATCACGTGAACCCAGAAGGTATCGGGGTTAAGTAACCCACTTTTGGAACCTTTCCACCGACAGTTACCGCGTGGATATAATCCTTCATTCGTACAATGCTCTCGAGTCAACTCAGGGTATGGCGTGCTGTCAAACCCTAACCGGTCGACTCACTTGGATTGGATGCCGCTGATAAATATCGAAAAACTCCTTCCCGATATTATCGTCCGCCTTGGTCAGGGACGTTCGTGCATCCTTCCTAGAGCATTCTCTCTCATTGTACCGAGAGCGAATGATTCTTTATTGACACTCAATTCCCTTCGACGGTATTCCGCTATATCCGATCCTTAGCTGTTTAGAATCCCGTGGTTAGAGATTCATAAGCCAAGGTCAAAGCACAGAAGTCTATCGACAAGGTGTCCTTGATGTCTCAGGTCCGAAGACCATCCACGCAATTACGACAATAGAATCAAGCTGCTGACAGTGAGGTACAATACCATCCAGCGATTCAGTCGGATTAGTTCAGTGAACTCATTCTCTAATGAGCACCTACAGATTTGCCTTAGTGTCTCCACACAAGTGACTTATGAGATCAGTCACCCTCATCACATGAGCATGAGTGATCTGTACTAGTCTAACCGGATATCTGATGTCCTTCTCAGATATCCTCCGACTAGGAACAATTAAGAATATGTGTATTTAAGTGATCAATCTCACTAGTATGATCTCATCATAATCTGATCACTATCGCACATATTCACGGACTTCATTATGAGACAATAATTAATACGATTTACACACAATGAATATTATGCCATTATATTAATAAATGAACAAGATTACAAAGTCATATTGGCTGGTAGGCCACCTAAGACTAACATGTACCTCCTCAAACATACTTTGTATATCAATTTTAGAATCTAATATATCTAATTTTTTCCTCCTATTTGTGTGTCTCTCCTTCATTAATTCTCTATGTGTAGTTATTTTTTTTTGTGGATGACAAAAAGGAGGAGAAATAAACTATCCAACATTCCTACAAACTGCATCTACATATAAAGGAGAAATAAACTATAGAGAGAAATAAACTATCCAACATTCTCCTAAACTTCATTTGCATATAAACTATCCACTGATTTCAGCTTTGACAAGTTTGTTTATATGTTATTTTGTTTAGTTCTAATACCAATTTTATTTGCTTGAATGTTTGAATTATTTCTAGTTATGGACTTATTAATTCTAGAAGTGTTGTCATTTTCAAGTAGTTTTGTTTTCAAGTAGTTTTGTCATCACCAAAAAGAGGAGGAGATTGTTGAGTAATTTGTGATTTTTATATTCCTTATATTTTGGTGATAACACACTATGAAAATGGTAGGACTTTGCTTTTATAAGAGTGAAAGAAATCTCCCTGATTCATTAGTTTGTAGCTGACTATTTTAGTCATGAGTTGTATAACTTCTGTAACTTAGTTGCTTCAAGATTCCTTAACTCTTTCAGATAAAGAGTTAACTGGAACTTCGATTGACCTTCAGGGCCTCAAGTAACTTGCAGTTAGTTCAGTACTAATCGAAACATCACTCTTTAGTTTAATCGGCTTAGTTTTTCCAAGTGTTCTATCGATTAAGTGACTAAATTTCACTTCGATTAATTTTGTCTTAGCCACTTCGACTAAAGAACTTAAAGTTCTCTATCAATTAGCTTTATAAGATTTTGAAACTTTGTCATCGACAGTTAATATTATGGCTACATGCATGGACGATGATCGATGGATCGGTTAGTAGAAGAGGGCGAGGTGCATGTGGTGCCGGTGGCCGTGATCCAATTGGCTCCCTCAAGGAAGACGACAACCATGTACTTGAGGGCCTCGTCCTTCTTAATGACCCTGAAGCCGGGCCACGCCACCCACTTGTCCAGCTGCACGCCGAGGCCCTTGTTGGCGTACTCCCCGTAGTAGAGGGTCTTGAGGGTGAAGTCGCCCTCCTAGGGCATGTCGCTGTCAGGCTAGATGAAGTCGCCAATCGTGGACTCCATGATGATGGTGCGGGAGTACTCCTTCCAGGGCCGCCCGAGCTAGCTGCGGATGGGGGCGGCGCCGGCCGCCGTGAGCTGGCTGTCTGCGACGAAGCGGCAGTTGTGGATGATGAAGCCGGTGGACTCACGGCAGTCAACGCGCCCCTGGGCGGTGACGATGTTCTGCTGGTTGTCGAGGGGGCGGCGGACGACGAGGACGCAATTCTAGAAGATGGCGGCGGCGTCGCCGAAGATGAAGCAGCTGTGGTAGAACTGGCGGTGGGTCATGGCGTAGAGGGTGTCCTGGTAGCCCTCCATGTGGCAGTTGAGGAAGATGGCGTGGTCCGACTGCACGCGTAGCGCCACCGCCTGGTGCTTGATGGCGCCTGCCGTGTTTCGGAACCCCATGGCCATGGCCATGAACCCATCCTCGACGGCCGCTGCACCCATCCACAATATTACATCGTAGCGTCAATATCACATATAATTACATAAATATAGATACTTTAAATGTAAAGTTGAATTAAACTCAGTCGATACAGAGATGGTAAATGGCATGTTTATTATTTTGGTTATTTGTCTTTCATCATTCATATCCGATTTGTATGTTATTTGATTCTGTAATTACGTAGTTTGAATCCGAAGTGACTCCAAATGACTGAACCGAATAAGAGACGTAACACTCAGTCTCACACACAGACAACTCCACAGTCCTCTCTTCGTGTGTGTGTGTACACACATAGAGATAGGGGCTGATGCCCTCTTCTTAGCCTTACTCTCTCTCTCTCTCTCTCTGATCGCATACTCACTACACACAGACAAGGCCGAAGCCCTCAATCTCAATCTCACTCACTCCTCTTTCTCTCTTTCTCTCTTTCTCTCTCTCTCTCTCTCTCTCTCTCTCTCTCTCTCTCTCTCTCTCACACACACACACACACACACATAGACAGTCCCTCTATCCCACGCAGACAGTCCCTCTTTCCTACACAAACATTTTAATTTGTTGTTATTTTAGAATATATATTTATTAGTTGTGATTCTTCATTCTTGTGAATTATAATGTTCCACTTTATATATCTTTTTGTCTTTAGAGATATTTTCTTTCAATTTTTTATCATGATTGAGTTGTTCTTATATATTCAATTCAAGTGAATTATTTCATGCTAGATTAATTTCTTTCAATTTTAATATTTATTATGATTAATTTGTTTCATATATGTTCAAAGCTAATTATCTCATAGTAGATTATAATTGCTTTCAATTTCCATATTAAAGTTGTTTATTACTATGTTTTATTTATGTCGATGAAGCCACAATCAATATTAATCTATTTTTTATATATTTTAGGGAGGTGTCTAAGTCGCCGCTCAAGCACCGTTTAAGTGCTTAGGTTCTCCATGAATGCTTTGGGTAGCCTCGACGCCTTGACAACTACGCCGACTAGATTAGATAAACTATGCAAAGAGCATCTCTGATAAATGGTTAAATTGATCATTTAAGGGCAATCATGCGCATCATACTCGAGTTTTCATCTGCAAAATAGCATGAAATGATAGATAATTTCGTACCAATTCCAACGGTACCAATTTCGTCAAATTCCGACTTAAAACATCGTCATTTCATGTGATTAATAGAGTATAGCGCGTTTGCGGTTTTTCGACAAAACTGAGATGAAATAATAAATAAATGTGATGAATTTTATGAAGATATGCTAATTTGAATTTATTTTATGTGAACAGGGCGTGAAAGAAGCTGTGGTGTAATGGTTAAGTCTCTGCGGGCTTGTGGGAGGTTTGGGATTCAAATCTCAGAAGAATCGCCCATCTTTTTGGAAAAATAAAAGACGTAGGGGCAAACTGGTCATATTAGGGTTACCTTAACCCTTTACCCAAGAAACCCTAATTTAAGGGACCAGCCGCCTTCCTTTCCTCCACTTTCCTTATTTTAAAAAAAAAAACTTTCCTTATCTTTTCTTTAAAAGGACCCCCCTCTTCTCTCTCCGGGGTATTCTTTTCTCTCCTTCTATTTTCCTCTCTCTGCCGCCAACTGCTTTTGCCCCTCCTCTCTCTATCTCTTCCGCAGCCTCTCTTTCTCTCCCTTACTTTTTCTCCTTCTCAGCCGCTCTCCCTCTCTCACTCCCTTCCTCTTTCTCTCTCTCTGTCTCTCTCTCTCTCCCGTATTTCTCCTCCTCTCTCTGTCTCTCCCGTAGACCCTCTCTCTCCATCTTTTCCTCTCTCTCTCTCTGGCTGTCTGCTTCCCTCGGGTTCCGCACGTTTGCGTGTCGCCCAGAGCGCCTTCCACGCCGTCGTGCTTGGACCCGCATCGCTACGTGTCGCCCCTGCGTGTTTCGCAGGGGACGACATTGTCGTCCGCGCCTAGCTTCACCAACTCGCGCCACCGCTGAGGATCCATGCGGCAGAAGCGCCGTGTTCGCGCCGCCTTGCATCAGCGCCCGTGCCCGCTCGTCAACGCCAGCAGCCTATTTCTCGCTCGGGGCGCACGGCAACAACGCTGGTCCTCGGGTGCACTGCGCCACCGTCCGCCTCGCCTGCAGCGTCCTGCTGCACCTGCCGCGCTTCGGTGCAGTGCACCACGCCTCCACCTGCTGCCACCAAGGCCCTTTAGCTGCAGTATCAGTTTTGTATAGTTATTAGATAATGAGTGTTTAGGCGTGTTTATTTCTTAAAGATATTTAAACTCAAAAGTTTGTAATTCTATATCATACTTTTAGGTGTTTAACAACGTTATCTTGAATTTTTGATTACGAATTATTGGTGTTTTAGCGTAGATTTTCCTTAGATTAGGCATTTAATTAATGAATGATATTTAGGCCTTTTAATTAATTTATTTCACATATTTTGTTAGCCACCTAATTCTAAATTTCCTAGTTTTATTTGAAATCAAATACTTCATATCTTCTAATTTTCAATACAAATTCAAGATTTTCAAAGCTAAAATTTTATCTCCCTGTGGATCCGACCTGATCTCACCACTTACTACTTTCAAATAATGATGTGTGAGAATTAGAAATTAAAGTTGATGTTCGTGCATGTTTAACGACACATGATATCAAACGATCAATTTTTGGCGTCGTTGCCGGGGAGTTAGATTTTTAATTTTGATTATCTTGGATTTAGTGTAATTATTCTTTAGCTAACCTTCTTTTTCTTATTTTTGCAGGTATATTGAAAAAAAAAAGAAAAAAAAAAAAGAAAGCGAAATCATGGTAAGTGTGTTCCAACTTTCTATGTTTCAATTTCCTAGTTTAGATAGGTTTTCATTAACTAAAAAAAAGAAACAAAATAAGAACATCTAAATTTAAAAAAACCTTCATTTCCAGATTAGAAACCTTCCATGCTAGGCATTCATCATTCTAGGAAAGCATGAGTTACCTTCTTTTCATAGTTATTTCCATAAATTGTTGAAGATTGCGGGGGAAAAGTACGTGTTTCAATTTTAGCAAGTCATTCATGATTGCATCAACACACCCTACATTGATTTACTTATTGCCTTGTATTGCATTCAAAAAGACTTTTAAGGACAATAACTTTAACCACATAAGGTAGGAATTTGATTATCCTTCTTTAGCCCACAAATCACCTTCCTTGCATTGACATTTCCTAATCCAATTAAAAGCAAGTCGAAAGAGAATCTAGGGTTTACACCATGAGTGGTTTAAATTTCGGGTTGCCTCCACTTTTGGCAACGGTGTCTAGGCTAGAGGTTAAAAAGGCAAACTCCTAAGCGGGAAAGTGGTTCTCTAATTAGGTCCCTACGAAAGTAGGGGGAGCCTCCCACTATCCCACCTCTTACCTGGCCGTTGATTGATTGTGGTTGTGACTCGAGGTGGACCCCATTCACCTTATAAGAAAATTCACATAGAGAGTCTAGGTTAACATTAGATCATTAGGGTAATTTGTTTGCCAAAATTGTTTGCATTTAAAAAAAAAAAAAATAGAAAACAAAAATTCAAATCCATCCTCTCTCTATCAGTCCTAGTGTATGCAAGGTAGGAGATCTCAAAACCCTAACCTTCTAGGACCATTTGCTGAAATAGAGAGAATCCTACATCAAAGAAATCCACCACAAAATCAAATGGCTGATAATCAAGACCCACCAAAGCAAATGAAGGACTATATCATTCCAAATCGATATCAACTTTCATCCTGTATTCATCTTCCTCAGAATCTAGCCAATCAATATGAAATTAAATCTAGCACCATTCAGATGCTCCCATCCTTTTATGGGAATACTAATGAAGATCCCTATAAGCATCTGGATGAATTTCTAGAAATCTGTTCCACGGTGAAGATCTAGAATTTCTCCGATGATGGCCTTAAGTTGACCTTATTTCCCTTTTCATTAAAGGATAAGGCTAAATATTGGTTGGGGACTATAAGAAGGCCCATTAGGACATGGGAAGAAATGCAGAAAGAATTTCTCAAGAAGTTCTATCCCATAGGACGGACCAATACCATGAGAAGGGCCATCACAAGTTTTACCCAAACTCCCGGGGAATTGATCCATGAATCTTGGGAAAGACTGGAAGAATTGCTTAGGAAATGCCCTCATTATGGGCTTTCAAAATGACAAATTGTCCAAGCATTCTATGAAGGATTATCTGAACAGTTCAGACAGATAGTGGATGCCTCATGTGGAGGGGCATTTATGATGAAAAACGAAGATGAGGCCTATGATCTTTTTGAGATGTTAAGTGAAAATTCCATCAATCATGCCTCATTATCATCTATGAGAGGTCTGTTGGGCCATCTAAACGGACTAGAATGTACGAACTTAAGGCCCGTGGAGAGCCCGAATCCAGAATGGACATAAATCTGATTAATCAGAAATTGGATAAGGTAGACATCTTGGCCCAGAAATTAGACCAACTCTTGGCCTTAAACAAGCAAGAGCCTACTTACCCAATACAATCTAGTCCATATGAAGGCCCGCCTTCTGCAAGTCCAACCCATCAAGTGAATGAATGCCCAACTGCAGCCCAACTTCCACCATTCATTCAGGAACAAGTTCAGGCTGCCCAGGGATTCTCCAGGCCCAATAATGATCCATTCTCAAATACTTACAATCCTGGCTGGAGAAACCACCCTAATTTCTCTTGGAAGAATCAGCAGGCCCCATTACCAATATCCAATCCTCCCATGCCTCAGGCCCAAAAGCCACCAAATTCATTTCAACATCAATCTAATTTCTACGGAAATGTTCAGGCAATGGGATCTCGGGCACAATTCTCTCAACCGGCCCACTACCACTCATTCCAATCTGAACAACCAACCCAATACCATCCTCCACCCACTTACCAACAACCTCCTCAGCCCAACTTTGCTGACAAATTCACTCAACTCCAACAACTGATTTTGACCCAGCAACAATCCATTTCTAAGTTGGAAAGTCAAATGGGCCAACTAGCTGAAGCTACGATGAAAAGAGAAGTTGGTCAACTTCCTAGTCAACCCATTGCCAATCCAAGGAATCAACCTCCAGGTTTTCCACAGCAATCGGGCCTTTTACCTCAGCCTGGCCCATTACCACAACCTAAAGGGCCACAATTTGATAATGCTAAAGCCATTTCAGCCCTTAGGAGTGGGAAAAGTTTAGAAAACCCACCTACAGATGAAGAGTTAGCCAAAGGTTCTACTGATGGGCCTCATGAAATTGAAAGTGAGAGTGAGGCTGTACCCAACATGGAGAAGTTGGAGGAGGATCTGAAAGGAAAAGGGAAGATAGATGAAGGCCCAAGTTCTTATCAACCTAGGGTGCTATTTTCAAATGCCTTGTTAGCTAAGCCCAATGCCAAGAAGAAACTGGCCCAGAATGAGGAGTTGCTGGACTTATTCAAACAAGTTCAGATTAATATTCCACTCCTCGATGCCATCAAACATGTGCCAGCTTATGCTAAGTTCCTTAAGGAATTATGTACTCCACGAAGATAATCTAGAATGGCACCCGAAAAGATTCGGCTTTCAGAAGATGTAAGTGCGATTGTGATGAATTATTTACCCAAGAAGTTAAAGGATCTTGGAGAACCTTTAATCTCATGTGACTTAGGTGGAGTTACATTTGATAGAACTTTATTGGATTTAGGTGCTAGTGTGAACCTCTTGCCAACAGTCATTTATGAGAAATTGGATATTGGGGAATTAAAGCCCACACCCATCATCTTGCAGTTGGCTAATAGGTCTGTAAAGACGCCACAGAGATTAATTGAGGATGTTATTGTGAAGGTTCATGATTGTTATTTTTCCGTGCATTTTCTTATTCTGGATATGGCATTACCTAAGGAACTCATTCACACCCCGATCATCCTAGGTCGTCCATTCTTAGCCACTGCCAAAGCTAATATAAATTGTGAAACTGGCATGATGGACATTTCATTTGGGGGTCAAAAGGTTAAGATTAATGTCTTCAAAGCGTCTCAATATCCAGATCATGAAGAAGAATGCCATACGATTGATATCTTGGATAATCTGGTTGAAGAAAATGAGTTGTTCACACATGACCTTTTGGAGGAAGTCAATACCTTAAAAGATTCTCTTGGCCCATTAACATCTTGGCCCAAGGTTGAACCTTTACCAGCCTTACAATCTGAGCCTGCTTTGCCATCCTTAGAGGACCCTCCTGAGCTTGAACTCAAACCATTACCTGAATCTCTCAAGTATATCTTTTTGGGCCCGGACCAAACTCTCCCGGTCATCATTGCGGCGAATCTCATATCACCACAGGAGGCCCAATTAACCGAGGTCCTCAAAGACCACAAGGGTGCCATTGGATGGTCGGTGGCTGATTTAAAGGGAATTAGCCCGTCCATTTGCATGCATCACATCTATATGGAAGAGAATTCTAAGCCCAGTCGGGAGATGCAAAAGCGGCTTAATCCCAATATGAAAGAAGTGGTAAAGAAGGAAGTTATGAAATGGCTGGATGCGGGTATCATTTACCCCATATCAGACAGTAAATGGGTCAGCCCAACCCAAGTGGTACCCAAGAAATCTGGATCAACGGTTATCAAGAATGATCATGGGGAAGAGGTACCCACTAGGCTCACCACGGGATGAAGAGTGTGCATTGATTACCGAAAGCTGAATCTCATGACTAAAAAGGATCACTTTCCACTCTCATTCATGGATCAGATTATGGAAAAGTTATCGGGCCAGAAGTACTTTTGCTTCTTAGATGGGTACTCCGGGTACAATCAAGTGGTTATTTACCCGGAAGATCAAGAAAAGACCACCTTTACGTTCCAGTATGGCACGTTTGCTTTTAGGAGGATGCCATTTGGATTATGCAACGCACCAGCCACATTTCAATGGTGCATGATGGCTATATTCTCCGATATGGTGGGAGAATTCCTCGAAGTTTTAATGGAGGATTTCTCAATCTTCGGAGATTCTTTTGAAAATTGCTTGGAAAATCTTAAACAAGTGCTAGCCAGATGCATTGACACCAATCTGATACTTAGTTGGGAAAAGAGCCATTTTATGGTTCGAGAGGGCATTGTTCTAGGCCACATTGTGTCTGAAAGGGGGATAGAGGTAGATAAAGCTAAGATCGATCTCATATCCAATCTTCCTGCTCCTACCTCGGTCAGACAGATCCGTTCATTCCTTGGCCATGCCGGTTTCTATCGCCGGTTTATCCATAATTTCTCTCAAATTACCCGGCCTCTAACTCTCCTCCTAGGTAAGGATGTTCATTTCCAAATGGATGAATCTTGCATCAAGGCATTCAATTCTCTGAAGGAATCTTTGACCAAAGCTCCGATTCTTCAATCTCCAAATTGGTCTCTGCCCTTCGAAATCATGTGCGATGCCTCTGATTATGCTATCGGTGCGGTTTTGGGACAAAGAATCAACAAGTGTCCCGTGGTGATATATTATGCAAGTCACACCCTTTCAGATGCTCAAATGAATTATACCACCACAGAAAAGGAATTATTAGCTGTGGTTTGTGCCCTAGAAAAATTCAGATCTTATCTTTTATGGGCAAAAGTCATAATCTATTCTGATCACTCAACTCTGAAATACCTGTTGACCAAGAAGGATGCAAAGCCTAGACTTATTAGATGGATTTTACTCCTTTAAGAATTTGATTTGGAAATTCGGGATAAGAAGGGTTCTGAGAATGTGGTAGCTGACCACCTATCCCGAATTCTGATCTCCGAAAGTGCACCCATAACTGATTCATTTCCTGATGAGCATCTACTGGCCATTTCTCACACTGTTGCACCTTGGTATGCTCATATTATCAATTACAAGGTAACTAATCAGCTTCCGGAAGGATGGACTAAAAGTGAGAAGGACAAATTCTTTTCCCAGGAAAAATATTATTTCTGGGAAGATCCGGAACTATTCAAATTTTGTCCTGATCAAATCATTAGGCGATGCGTTCCTGAAGAAGAACAACAGAATGTCATCAACTTCTGCCATAATTTGGCTTGTGGGGGCCATTTCTCGGGAAAGAAAACTGCAGCCAAGGTCCTGCAAAGTGGTTTTTACTGGCCCACACTTTTCAAAGATGCCCATGAATTTAGCAAAACTTGCCTCCGATGTCAGGCTATAGGAAATATGGTGAAAAGGGATATGATGCCACTCAACCCAATCTTGGTGGTTGAAGTTTTTGATGTTTGGGGAATTGACCTTATAGGATTTTTTCCACCCTCTTTTGGACATACATATATTCTGGTAGCGATGGATTATGTCTCTAAGTGGATTGAAGCAGTAGCCACCCGAACCAATGATCATAAAGTGGTCATTAAATTCGTTCAGAAGCATATCTTTTCTCGGTTCGGGTGGCCTAAAGCTATCATAAGTGACGGGGGAACGCATTTCACGAATTACCAGTTTCGAGTTTTGCTTAAGAAATATGGGATTAATCACAAAATTGCTACCCCTTATCATCCCCAAACTAGTGGCCAAGTAGAAGTTTCCAATAGAGAGATTAAGAATATTCTGCAAAAGTCCGTTAGGCCCGACAGAAAAGATTGGTCTGAGAGATTAGATGATGCTTTATGGGCCTATCGGACTGCCTATAAAACTCTTATTGGCATGTCTCCTTATCGCCTAGTTTTTGGAAAAGCGTGCCACCTTTCGGTGGAATTGGAACATAGGGCTTATTGGGCCCATTAAACAAGTCAATCTAGACCTAGCCCAAGCTGGTGCCAACCGAACCTTACAATTGAGTGAGGTAAAAGAGTTGCGCAACGAAGCCTATGAAAATTCAAAGATTTATAAAGTCAAAACTAAAGCTTTCCATGATAAACATATTGTGAGAAAATCCTTTCTTTCAAATCAGAAAGTTTGGCTATTTAACTCTAGGCTCCGCTTATTTCCAGGAAAACTGAAATCCAGATGGGATGGACCCTTCGTGGTCATTAAAGCCTTCGATCATGGAGCCGTTAAAATTCTGAATCCCAAGAGTGGGAACACTTTCACCGTTAATGGTCAACGGTTAAAATCATTTATTGAAAATCTTCAAAATGAGCCACCTGAATCCATCGAACTAAGTGATCAACAATAACTGAACTTCCGTCTGGCTGAAGACCATAAACTTAGCATTTGTTGGGAGGCAACTCAATCTTTTACTTTAGTTTTTGTATTTCTTTTCATTTTTAGGTCCCTGAGCAGCAGTCACCTTGGGTATGTCGCATCCTCTTCATCACAGGTTTTTTCTCTCCTTCACAATTCTCTTCTGGCTGACATGTTTTTCATATATTTTATGCCATTAAGGACAATGTCAATCAAGTTGGGGGGTGGGACAATCAATTTGATATGCAGAAAGCTGATATCTTTCACTGAAAAATGGTCAAAAATTTTAAAATTTCTTTCAAAAACTTCTTTTAACCCCCTATGAAAATTGAATGAAATCATGTTTCATTAAGTAAATCTTAAACAAATTAATTTTTTGTTAGTCACATTGGTTAAAGAGCCTTCAAAGTTTAAATATCCCACTTCACAAAAATCTACGGCAGGATAATTTACACACACACACGGCAACTTAGAATAAATAAAAGATCTTAAAAATATAGAATTGCTAGAATTAACCTTAAGGATAAGACTACTTATTCTTATTTTTCTTTTGAGTTGAACGAAAGGAATGTGTTAGGATTCGTAATAGGGGACTGTCCCACTCAGCACTCTAAAAGAGGCGGTCATTTAAAATGGACAGCTGTAAACACTAAAAGCAATAGAAGGCGTTAAAAGAGCTAAGGGAAGGTAAGTGGCAAAAAGTACGCACTCTCAAAAGCAAAAGTACAATGAAATGAAAAAGTCACACTAAAAAGTCTATCGTACCAGAAATATGACCAAGTCGTGAAAAGTGCTGAGTCGGGACGGGAACTGAAAAACGGTCCTCGCTGACTGATTGGGAAATCTTTTATTCTCTTCTCTTCCCCAGGTAGTCTTATCTAAAGGGTAGTAAAGGCAAGAATATACCAGAAAGGTCGGAAACGAGTTCTAAGCGTGCCAATTTTCGTGCACAATCTCCTGTCGTGAATCAAAATATTGTGTGATATGAAAACTTTAGCTACCACTTAAATTGTTTCTGATAGATACTACCAATGAAGCATGATAATTCTTTGTGTGTCCTAACTTTTTCGTATTTGCATTGCTAAGGGACTAGTAATGAGTAAGTTGGGGGGTGTGATAAATGGTTAAATTAATCATTTAAGGGCAATCATGCGCATCATACTCGAGTTTTCATCCGCAAAATAGCATGAAATGATAGATAATTTTGTACCAATTCCAACGGTACCAATTTCGTCAAATTCCGACTTAAAACATCGTCATTTCATGTGATTAATGGAGTATAGCGCGTTTGCGGTTTTTCGACAAAACCGAGATGAAATAATAAATAAATGTGATGACTTTTATGAAGATATGCTAATTTGAATTTATTTTATGTGAACAAGACATGAAAGAAGCTGTGGTGTAATGGTTAAGTCTCTGCGGGCTTGTGGGAGGTCTGGGGTTCAAATCTCAGAAGAATTGTCCATCTTTTTGGAAAAATAAAAGACGTAGGGGCAAACTGGTCATATTAGGGTTACCTTAACCCTTTACCCAAGAAACCCTAATTTAACGGACCAGCCGTCTTCCTTTCCTCCACTTTCCTTATTTTAAAAAAAAAAAACTTTCCTTCTCTTTTCTTTAAAAAGATCCCCCTCTTCTCTCTCCGGAGTATTCTTTTCTCTCTTTCTGTTTTCCTCTCTATGCCGCCAACTGCTTTTGCCCCTCCTCTCTCTGTCTCTTCCGCAGCCTCTCTTTCTCTCTCTTACTTTTTCTCCTTCTCAGCCGCTCTCCCTCTCTCGCTCCCTTCCTCTTTCTCTCTCTCTGTCTCTCTCTCTCTCCCGTATTTCTCCTCCTCTCTCTGTCTCTCCCGCAGACCCTCTCTCTCCATCTTTTCCTCTCTCTCTCTCTCAGACTGTCTGCTGCCCTCGGGTTCCGCACGTCCGCGTGTCGCCCGGAGAGCCTTCCCCGCCGTCGTGCTTGGACCCGCATCGCCACGTGTCGCCCCTGCGTGTTTCGCAGGGGACGACATCGTCGTCCGCGCCTAGCTTCACCAGCTCACGCCGCCGCTGAGGATCCACCCGGCAGAACCACCGTGTTCGCGCCGCCTTGCATCAGCGCCTGTGACTGCTCGTCAACGCCAGCCGCCTAATTTCCCGCTCGGGGCGCACGGCAACAACGCTGGTCCTCGGGTGCACTGCGCCACTGTCCGCCTCGCCTGCAGCGTCCTGCTGCACCTGCCGCGCTTCGGTGCAGTGCACCGTGCCTCCACCTGTCGCCACCGAGGCCCTATAGCTGTAGTATCAATTTTTTTTAGTTATTAGATAATGAGTGTTTAGGCGTGTTTATTTCTTAAAGATATTTAAACTCAAAAGTTTGTAATTTTACATCATACTTTTAGGTGTTTAACAACGTTATCTTGAATTTTTGATTACGAATTATTGGTGTTTTAGCGTAGATTTTCCTTAGATTAGGCATTTAATTAATGAATGATATTTAGGTCTTTTAATTAATTTATTTCACATATTTTGTTAGCCACCTAATTCTAAATTTCCTAGTTTTATTTGAAATCAAATACTTCATATCTTCTAATTTTCAATACAAATTCAAGATTTTCAAAGCTAAAATTTTATCTCCCTGTGGATCCGACCTGATCTCACCACTTACTACTTTCAAATAATGATGTGTGAGAATTGGAAATTAAAGTTGATGTTCGTGCATGTTTAACGACACATGATATCAAATGATCAATCTCCTTGCACATGGGTCTTTTGATCAAGATTTAATAGTCAAGGACAAACCTTCAAGAAAGGCCTCAGCTTAGTACAAGACATCTACATTTGATCAACCGGCCATTCTAACCTCTGATTACAATGCCAACAGCCCCCTGATTATTGGATAAATCCCCATCTACATTTATCTTTAGTTCATCCTGCATTGGAGGAGACCAATGCATACTCTATTTGTCCGTAGGCTGACTGGGAACTACATATGCATCTGCCAACAACCCCATTCAGTACTTGTGGCTCTCTTGATAATTGCAACCCAGGAATCATGTTCCTAATCAGTGGCGGATCCAACGTTCAGCCAGTGGAGTATTGGGATTCCATTGAATTTTGTCAAATTCATTGGTCTAATCTAAAATAGTCTAGTTCGAGACTCTATTGATCCAACACAAGACTTTACTGGTCTAACTCAGGATCTCATATGATCTAATCCAAGATCTTACTGACCCAACCATATTTATGAGTTAATGTCCGATTGATCCAACCCAAGATCCGCCACTGTTTCTAATCAAGTTCATGGCTGAAGCTTTTCTTCCAGATATATTCCACGTAATAATAGAACCGCACCGGCCAATCGATTTTCAGCCATTTGTCAAACATTAGGCTGAGATTGAGCAATTGATGTAAGGGGGCGCATGAGATCCAGCCCATTTGGCTCCAAGGATCTCGCTACATAGAAGCCAAGCCACCAGCGGGACAGGGAATCAGGATTTTTGCATATATATCTATGTAAATTAACAAATTTGTACGTATGTTTATGACTTTCACATATTATTATAAAAATTACCGACTTCCACGAAAGTGCCATAAAGACCAACTGAATATGTGAAAACAAAAAAAGAATATTAACTTTTTTACAAAGATATATCTTTAAAATTATGAAAATTTTACATGTATGTTTTTAAATTTATCAGAATTTCTAGAATATTGAGACTGTGAATAAAAGTTGCGTGGAGACGGACGACCCAACATCATGGTCTTTAATTGTGAATTATTGACTCCGGGAAGCAACGGAAGCCGGCCGGATCCACGAGACGACCATTGACACAAAACGCGGGTATCTCTCGCGTCCTAGCTGTCCATCTTAGCACGTCACGGTCCAGGTACATTGAATCTGGACAATGTTTTGCTGACAGTTGACATCTACAAAGTGGGCGGATTCGCCGCTGCGCCACAGAGGACTGGTGGGCGAGTCCGTTGAGCTCCCATCACAACTACCGTGTTCCCTTCCTCTAGTCCGGTTGTTGTGGGTGGTTCTCTCTTCTCTTCTCTTCTCTTTTCGGGAGCTCGCAAAGAGGAGGAGGAGGAGGAGGAGGAGATGGCTCCGGGGGGGAGCCTGCAGCCACTGGAGGATCAGGTGAGGCGGAGGAACAGGGAGCTGGAGGAGGAGCTCCGGCAGAGCAGGGAGAGGGAGGAGACGGCGCGGAGGGAGCTGGAGCAGACACGGGAGCGGCTGCGGGTGGCGGAGGAGGGGGAGGAGCGGCTGTGCGCGCAGCTGGGGGATCTGGAGGCGGAGGCGGTGGCGCAGGCCCGCGCCTACCTCCTCCACATCCAGTCCCTCACCGACCAGCTCTCCTGCGCCCAGCCCGCCGCCGTCGCCCTCCGCGGCCGCTCATGATGAAGTAACCGATCGAGGAAAGGAGCGGATGCAGCCTTTTTTAAAAAAATTATTAATCCTCTCCTTTCTTCTGCCTTCTTTTTCTTTTTCTTTTTATTGTAAAAATTTGTCACAATGGTGTGGTTCTCTCCTCTTACGTGCTTGTTCTTTTCTTTTTTTTTTTCGTCCCTCCTTTGGGCTCTTGTTTTGTTGTGGAAAACGTTGATGATGATTGGTAAGGTGAGAAGAAAGTACAAAGTGTTTGTGTTTGTGACGGTAAAACAGCTTCTGGTTTTGGGTACATATATGGTTCTTCTGTTGTTTTCTTTTCTTTTGATGATGATGATGATGATGATGTTGTTGTTGTTGTTGTGTTTGTGTTTGTCATGCTAAAACAGCGTCTGGTTTTGGATACATATATAGTTCTTCTTTTGTTTTCTGCTAAAACAGCTTCTGGTTTTAGATGCATATATAGTTCTTCTGTTGTTTTCTGCTAAAACAGCTTCTGGTTTTGGATACATATATAGTTCTTCTGTTGTTTTCTTTTCTTCTGATGATGATGATGTTGTTGTTGTTGTTGTGCTTTGGAGGGTGTTTAGATGTTTGGATAGTTTCTGCTGTGTTGAGACAGGTGCTTCTTGCCACAATTTTTTGATCACAAGTATGAACAGAGCCCTGTAACGAAGAGAGTATACCAATATTCGTAGTTTTTAAACTAATGTTCTTCTTAAATGAAATGAAATTTTAAACTAATGTTTCTTCTTAGACAGAAGATTTTTTTGTACTGCCATGATTATTTCAACTCCTTCAATCATTCTGAATTCAGAAGTCTCAACTTAGGAAAAAATATTTTTTTCGTGTATCATATCACCTCATGAGAGTATTCGAGTATAAACTTCTACCAATAATTAGCAAGATAAATCCTTTTTCCTGTACAAAAACCACAAGGAACCATGGATTCTGCCCTAAAAATGAGGAGTTTGGGAGCAACTCTGTGGAAATCGATTGTGGTAGCACCTGGGAACTGGGGTGTAGAGGAGGGGGTTCGTGTAGATGCGTGTGGACAAAATAAGGATATCACTAATCTTCATGTAAACTGTGCAGATAATGACTGAAGAAATCGGATCATTCTTCTCATTAAACTTATCCCAGCAAAATCTAAGGTCGACTAGGATCTAACAAGAAGTCTAAAAAATTTCGCCAAGACTGTTTCTTTCTTTAACCATACAGGAAAATGTATACATATGACTAGGTCAAAGAAGCTTTTGTTGAGAAATTTCGTGAATGGTCCCACGCGGATTTAAATGATAAAGACGACCTTCTTGTAAAATTCGGATGACCAAACGCACGACCATTTGTGCAAGTCCGTTATAAACGTCAAAGCTTTCTGGATACCATCTGTGCACACATTTTCAAATTTCAGTGACCGCATTTCTTCTTTTGGTTTTTATGAAAATGACGCGTGTAAATATAATGAATTCAAAATAAGTCTATGTATCTTATATATTTTAACTTTTTAATTTCTAATCCTTATCGTTTGCTTTTGCCTGTTCTCTTAACTCTATCATAGATAAACATGAGTTTAAACTTATCTAACTCTATAAAAGTCACTTATACCCCTATTTAGATTTTGAGTTTCACTTGCCGCACTGAAAACATGATAGCCAAAATATTAAAAATAAAATTAATTATTTTAAGTCACTCAAATATGTCCCATGTGTTCGTACATCCTGATCTTCGATCTAGTGATTCAAAAAAGTCTAAATAATAAAAAATAATTTTTACGCTTGCCCATTAAAGTCATATCTTATTGTTCATCGGGGTTCGATTTTTTATTTTTTAAGGTTATTTCAAATATTTCTGTTCATTATAATATTAGTTTAAAGAATACTTTATCAATATTTGTTTGAAACGATTCTTATCTGGAAATTTTATTCCTAAATTATATTAAGTTTAGAGGACTAATATCAAAATTAAGAAGATGCAAGGATTTATTTCAAAGTCTCTATATTTATAGGGATAAACATAAAAAATGCACTTCTTTTTCCTCCTCTTTGCATGGATAGAGTTGATTTGTAAAACAAAAAGGAACCCAAGATTCCATTTGTTGCTTAATGATTCGACATCTGCCCCGTAGCACATTGAATTAGCCAAACACATGCCTTTGAAGGATTTTTTATAAGGCAAGTATTTGTAATTTTACTTGCAAAGACGCGTGAGTGTGTTATGCAAGTGCCTTACGTGTACATAGATGCCCTTCTCTCTTTTTTTTGGACAATAGATGCCCTTCTTACTTTTGGTAGGTAGTGAAGAACAATATAAACTTATTAATGTGTTGGATGGACCAAGCACACAAGGCAAAATATAACCTTTCTAGATGGATGTAACACTCGAGGTGCTAGGAACTTAGTAGAGCCCATTAGAATCTATTAGTAGCCTTAGTTATGTTGGGATCCGGGCGGGACGCGAAGAACGCAGCGGAAATAAAAATAAACTATCTTCTCTGATACCCGCTGATCTGATTCGGAACGAAAAATGATAAATCGAAAAACAAACGGAATGATCAAATCACCGTGTGTGGATTCGAATATGCTTCCATCTCAATTCCGTCGAGGCGATGCTGCGAGCCGCACAAATGTCCGGCTTCCAGCGGTATCTATGTGATCCTTCGCGGTGATTCGTCCTCGCTTCCTCGTCCAGATCAGCTCGCTCGCTGAAGATCCGTCACCACAACGACGTCTGAAAAACCCGCGGACGGGACTTCACGACTTTCGGGAATCGCGCGCGACAGAGAGGGGAACAGTCCCGGCGCCTCGAGAGGGGCGCCCAGAGGAGGAGAGAGAAAGGAGGACGGCCAGTATGGGAGACCCTGGAGCTTGGCAAGGTTTCTCAACAGCGCATATATATATTAAGTCAGCGCGACTTTTCACAAAAGTCTCCGACTATAAATCCCACATAAACACTACCGACTGAGAATCTATTTGCGTGTAACCCTCTAGGCCCATTAACCAGTCCGATTTTCTGTCCGTTAAGTGCAATAACTAGTTATTGATTTATTGTAATTAATTAATATCTAGATATTAACTAATTACTTAACTGAATTAACATCTCATGTAAATTCGGTCGGACTTCCGATCAAGTTGGGTGTCAAACAACACCGCATGATCCCGGAAGGTAATGGAGTTCAGTAACCTACTCATGGAATATGTTTGTCCACAGTTACCACGTAGCTATAATCCTTCATTCGCATAATGCTCTCGAGTTAACCTAGGATATGGTCAACTGTCAAACCCTAGATGGTCAACTCACTTGAATCATACTCCACTGTACAATATCCGAAAACATCTTTTCTGATATTGTTTCTGCTCTGGCCAGAGACTTCTGCGGATCTATTCTAGAGCATTCTCTCTCTAGTTACCTGAGAGCAAACGATCCTATATTGAACACACAATCACCTTCGAAGGTCTTCCGTTGGACCCGATCCTTGACTATTGGAGATCTCGTAAATAGGGATTCGTAAGTCAAGGTCAAAGTCCAGAAGTCCACCGATATGGTGTTTTTGGTGTCTCAAGTCCAAGGATTAACCACGCAACTGTAACGATGAATCAAGCCGATTGACAGTTAGGTAAATTACCATTCGGCGATTCATGTCGGATCAGTTCAGTGAACTCATTCTCCAATAAGCACCTACAGGTTTACCATTGTGTCTCCACACAAGTGATTAACGAGATCAGTCATCCTCATCATATGAGCTGGAATAACCTGTACTAGTCTTACCAGATGTTTGATGTCCTTCTTAAACATCCTACAACTATGAACAATTAAGAATATGTGTTTATAAGTCATCAATCTCATTATTATGATCTCATCATAATCCGATGACTATTGCACATATTCATGGACTTCATTATGCGCAGTTACAAATATGTCAATCTACCTAATGAATTTAATGCCATTTATTAGTGAACCAAATTGAAATAAATACCTTATGATTGGCTTAGAGGACACTTATATCTATCAATCTCCCACTTAGACTCAAGTTAATCACCTTCACATTTGATCTCCATTAAATCTAGATGATGCTTACATAAAGTCTGTGACTAAGACTTGGTCAGGGATCGGCTAAATTATCTCCAGATGGAATATTTTCCATTACGTTATTTCCTCTTAATTCTTTGTCTCTAAACTTGTGAAAGAGCCTCAGAATGTTCTGCAACTTCTGATGAGACCATGACTCGACCACAAAATTGATCACTCCCACTGTTGTCCTACAATAACGGGATGTTATTAAAGACCCTTTAGAACTACATCTAGTTCAGAGATGAACTATTTCATCCATATTGTTCTAATAACATTATCACTTGTTTATGTTGTCGTCTTAATATCGATTTCTGGATTGGAACCCTTCCAATCCACTCCTTTCTTATTAAAAGGTTAAACCTATGATCTGACTTTAAATTTGAGTCAGTGTGACCTCATAGTTTCAAATCATCCTTTCCATATATATGAGTGCATCCTTAGCACTTCTTAAGTACTTAGTGATGTGATTCACTACTTCTATTAAGGTTTCTCTGTATTCGTCAAGGAACATTTCCTTAAAGAAATAAATATCATATCTCAACAATTAAGATTTATTATGGAATTTATGTCAAACATTTGGCATATAGGTTAATGTAACATCCTTATCGATCTAGCTTAGTAGATTCGTATTTCTAATATGTGGGATGTTATAACCAAACTCGTTATGAAGAAGTACATGAATAACAATGCTTTTACTAACAGTAACATCCTGATGTCATTCTCAATGACTTTGATGTTATTATCATAAAACATTACTAATACGATCGTACTCGCACTGTCCTTCTTGAACATATACAATCCGTGATTATTCTTAATAATCACGTAGTATTTGACCATTAAGTCAAAACTCTTATTACAACTTTGGGAGGCTTCAGTTTGATTAAAAATGACTTTTGAAATCATAACATACTTCTTGGATATTCTAAAAGTTTTAAAGGTGTATCATATACATCTTATCTTCAATCACATTGAAAGAATGCTTTTTAATATCCAACTGCCATCTCATCATCATAATAGGCAGTATTGGTAAGTAGAATTCTAATAAACTTATGATGGTAGCCATTGAGAAAACTTGTCTAAGTCAACACTTTGACGTTGACTATTTTCTTCAGTTTACCACATAAGTTTTAAGTAGTCCATTTGTATTAATCTTCATTCTGAAGATTTGCTTGCTTTAGGTACAATACTTTCTAGGAATACTATCAAGTTCCGAACTTAATAGGTGTTATGGACTATATCTTAGAATTTTTAATTTTTGACTAATTTTAAAGTGGTAATGATAGAGAACATCATCATAGATTTTGGATCATAATCCACATCTTTGAGCTCCTCTCATTCTGCTAAACCTGATATGTCAAACACATCATTCTAGTCACTGATAAAATCTCAAAAAATCTATGAAGCTCACTAATGTTTGTTATGAGTGGTTCCGAACAACTAAAGATTATCTAATAAACTTGTGTTAATTTGTAGGTCTATAATATCTTCTAGTTTTATCAGCTCCCACTATCTTCTCTGAGGACATATTCCTCTTCACAGAAGACAACTTTCAGGACGATAATTATTTCATTATCGCCTGGTCAATAAGCGTAATGTCCAAATTCTTTGGACATTTCACAAATTCATACCAGGATATAACTTGACTTTAAAATCATGTCTGTTTATAATTCATATCTCATATGAATTATTTTATTTCTATATTTTATATGGACACACACTGACTTATTTGGAACCATATGTAAAGTATGGACATCTAATGTTCATACTCATGTTTATAAGAATTAGGTAAATATTATTATATATTGCACCATATCTTAATAAGGTACAATTTCTCATTCTATTATATTACTATGATGTACAATGAGGATCAATCGAGTGAGGATATAATTATCCTTTTAATGATTTGTGTGAATCATATACTTAAAATTAATTTCTTTGATCAAATCAAAGAATTCTAATACTCTTTCCTATTTGTCACTTCATCTTGATCTTATACCTTAATCTCTCAGATGCATTTGACTTGTACTTTAGTAAGTACATACAGTCGAATCTTTTCAAGAATAAACTATTAAGGTAAGTCAATAGAAGTGATTATCTTTGGTCTTAAGAAGATATTGAACTATTTACATCAATATGTACAAGCACCAATAATTTTTTATTGCACAATCTAAGTGTACATCACCATAGATAATCATGATTCACACAGTCCTTTTCTATAGGAGACTTGTGAACATTCATCACATGATTTGTCACATCAAGAATCTTTAGTGCATTAACTGGTTTTAAAATCTCTCATTTTATTTCTAAAACCACATGGAACAACGCTTGTTCCTTCACAATCAATGTTATTCACTTCTACAATTCTTGATTATTAATAGAACTAAATAACAATTATTTAGTTTCATTTTAATCTCCTAAAGATATACAAAGATTTATTGTCTAACAGTAACATTTGTATTTTATGAACTATTGTTGAGTCTAACTCAACCCTTCATATTCTCGATTTTTCTTTTACTTGTCTAAGTCTGCATCTTATTGCAGATCTGAGAATCATTTTCAATATCTCATATTGGATACGCTAATTCTCCAATAGAAATACAAAAGTTTGTAATAAGAATACCCGAAACTTTTTACAAGTTTCATATTCTATTTGCCTTTACTAATATCCTTATATTAGTTGCAGTGAGAGAACTGCTCATTCTCTCTTTCAACTGACTTGCCTTTATCTTTTTCAGGTGTGGGTTCGACCGTTTAAGATCTTACCTCTTGCCTTTCTCAAAGGCACACCATGGATACTCTTCTTCTTGGTCTATCCAAATAAAGGATTTCATGACAACTATTGACTTTCAAAAAAGCATACCATGAGTACCTCTTCACCTTGGTCTATCCAAATAAGATGATTCATGATATCTGATTAGGATAGTGACTTTCACTTGGTCCTGAAGATATTCTTCAGAGTTTTCTAGTCAATCTGAATTTGAGAAGTATTGATATTGACATCCAATATGCCAAAATCTCGAATTAATAGACGACATTTTAGTAAACGAAGGAAATAACGTGATTTAAGTAGATAATTCTTATAATTCAATTATGGTCTTTTATCTTGAATTATTTTTCACTATTTTTCGACGGACTGTATAACTTTCAGGTATATAAAATGGAAGACTCTGACAGTCTCTTAGTGAGGATTAGAGTCTCCAAGAATCATAGTATGACCTCGGATAAACACATAGTATCATACGATTATCTTAGAGCAACCATCTTATGGTAATTGCAAGTCCTTGTAATATCCGATGTTATTTCGGGTCCCAGATCTTTAATGGTCCCTGATAAACACAGTAAACCATTATCCCTAGTTTAAGCTTTACTATCAATACGTGACAAAGTAAAGTAAGAATATAGCTCCTAGGTAAACGCGAGGATAGCTACACCGTTCCTCTATTCCGATCTCAAGGCATCATAATGCCACAGTTTATAGTCATTTCATTAGATGGTGGCAAATGTCGGGTAAACATATAGAAACTGCCATCATTGAATCAAGTTCTAAAAAGTGTATTGATGGAAAGCACGCAGTGCATTCTCAATGACTCGCACTCCGACTTAGACTTTATGTTGAAGGTTTTTGCTTATTTTATGTTGGTCTCATCTTAGGTGATAGTTTATAAATATATTGTATATATTTAACTATACCTAGATATTAGCAATCGATTCAAAATCAAAAACTAAAAAATATGTATCAACCATACATGTTCATTATGGTCATGGACAACACGGTGATTAACTGGAGCCATACAATTAATCACCACAACTATATAACAACTATATAATTAAAACATGCTAACACATAGGCTCTGGTGATCTGATCTCCTGACGCCTTCCTGGTTGCACAGGTGGATCATCCTCGCCTCTCTTCAGCTGACACGATCAATTACAATATAATTGAATTTTGAAACATTTTCAAATATTTATTATTTGTAAGAGAAAGCCTTATGGCCGAGTACAATAATAGAGGGAGATAGAATTACATCGGAATGAGAGAAAGAGGGGGGCACTCATGCCTCATTAATTAACAATTAATTAACCCACTCAAATTCTAAAAAGATCCACAAAATCACACACCATCACATGATATGAAATTAACTAAGTGCATGTCCATGACCACCACTAATTTTAACCATCCATACATGATAAAATACATCACATGAAGGATAAAATTTTGAAAAATAATAATTTTGATTTTCTTAAAATCTGGGTACCAATCAAAATTGGATAATTTGAATTTTTGAAAATCTTATTTTCTATCATATATTTAAATCAAATTTAAAGCATCAAACACATCAACATGTGCAAACAAAGCTAAAATTAAAATTCTAAAATATTTATATGCATAATTTAGAACAATTCTAAACTAATTAATTTAACACTTAGATTAATTTTAAATCACATTAATAACAATTATTAATGCGAAACAATCTAACATTTAGATGGAATTAAAAATTCCTAAATAACACTTATAGAAGAATTTTTAATTCCAATTTTAATTACTTAACAACTCTTTGTTAAGTACCCCCTTTATTAAATAATATTTCTCAGTAACAATTATTAAAAAATATTCATTAGAATATTTCTAATCAAAATTAGTCTAACAATTAGACTTAATTAAATCTCTTAATAACTTTTATTAAAAGATCATTTTTTTAAATAGATTAGATCTATAAAAATTCAATTAAGAGATCTTTGAGAAAATTAATTAATTATCCTAATAACTATTATTAAGACTTAATTAATTCTTAATAACTTTTACTAAGGTTAATTCTAAAAAATAATCAACCCTTTCAATAACCATTATTAAGAGTTAAATACCACTTAAGTAAAATTTAATTAACAACATTTGTTAATATCATTCAAGATCATATCTTAAAATAAATTAATAACACTTATTAATTAGCTTAAGATCACATCTTAAATAAATAACCCCCATTTTAAGATCACTTTTTAAAGAGTCCCTCTAAACACTTAATTAAAATAATGATTTAGCAACAATTGTAAATTGATATTTAAGATAACATCTTAAATAAAACCCTTTTAAGATCATATCTTAAAAACAATCCCTTTATAACTAAAATTATAAATTTAAATTAGAAACATATTTTTAAAAATTGAATATTAACGTCCAGTTAATAGGGGTGGGCATTATTAAAATAAATGCTTTAGAGGGAAGCAGGGGTTAAAGGATTATAGGGGTTAAATAGGGCTAATAGGGCTGGCCCAATGGGCCCTGGGCCGGGCCTGGCTCG
This sequence comes from Zantedeschia hybrid cultivar, assembly GCA_030544215.1. Taxonomy (NCBI): domain Eukaryota; kingdom Viridiplantae; phylum Streptophyta; class Magnoliopsida; order Alismatales; family Araceae; genus Zantedeschia; species Zantedeschia hybrid cultivar. Next base: position 47,406,532 of record JARZZO010000002.1, on the reverse strand, counting down.
GCCAGGCATCACCTGGCCCAGGCTGCCTGGTCTGAGCCAAGCAAGCCCCAATTGGGGCGCCTAGGCTCGGCCCAGCGCCTGCACCCAAGCCGCCTGGTCAAACCAGGCTGGCTCGCCTGGGCCCGGCCCAGGTTGCGGTCGGGCGAGCGGCGCAGGACCGGGCGGTTCAGGGGCTTCTGTACGCCTGTTCCTTCTAGGGTTCCTGTCAGCCGCCGCTGCCCCCCCCCCCCCCCTCTCTGGTTGCATGCTCCTCTTCCGGCAGGAAAGGGGAACTAGGGTGGCAAAGGCCCTCCCCGGCATCGGAGAAGATGCCGGTGAGCCTAGCCGGCAAGGTCGGAGTCTCCGGAGGCCTTCACTGCTGGCAATGGGGCTGGTATCTTATCCAAAGACTCCCCTTTCTCCCTTTTCAACCTTTGAAAAAACCATAAAAACGGGAGGCTCCACCGCCGGCGCCCGGGTAATATAGGGATCCTGGGGAGTGGTACAGATAGCTGGTCATACCAGTAGACTTGATAATGGTGTCTAACAACCATTGAACCCTCTTCAAAACCCCAAATTTTTGGTTCTTCATGCCCATGAAGAACCCTACGAAAAAACCCAAAAAATACATTTTTCTTCATCGAATAATAATCCATATTATTGCATGTTCATCCATATGAACAAACTTCGCGAGAGAAAAACGAATAAAGCATGGAATTAAATTTTAGAACGTTAATTTTAGCGTTCCGAAACGAATCAGAGCGGTAACCTGGCTCTGATACCATTGTTGGGATCTGGGCATGACGCGAAGAACACAGCGAAAACCAAAATAAACTATCCCACCCGATGCCCACTGATCTGATTCAGAACGGAAAACGATAAACCGAAAAACAAACAGGATGATCAAATCACCGTGCGCGGATTCGAATCCGCTTCCGTCTCGGTTCCGTCGAGGCGATGCCGCGAGCCATACAAACGTCCGGCCTCCAGCGGTATCCACACGATCCTCTGCGGTGGTTCGTCCTCACTCCCTCGTCCAAATCAGCTCGCTCGCTGAAAATCCGTCGCCGCAACAACGTCCGAAAAACCCACGGACGGGAATTCCCGACTTTCGGGAATCGTGTGCGGCGGAGACAAGAACAGTCCCGGCACCTCAAGAGGGGCGCCCAGAGGAGGAGGAGAGAGAAGGGGGGGCGGCCAGCATGGGAGACACTAGAACTTGGCCCAGGGTTTCTCAACAACGCGTATAGATTAAGTCGGCGCGACTTTTTACAAAAGTCCCCGACTATAAATATGTCTCAAGTCCAAGGATCAACCACGCTAACAGAGTGCCTAGAGGAGGAGGAGAGAGAAGGGGGGATGGCCAGCATGGAAGACCCTGGAGCTTGGCCCAGGGTTTCAACCTTATACCCAAAACCTTTTAAAAATCTCACTAATAGACTGCTAACAGGCCTAACTTGAGACACGTCACTCTCAGATGGCACGATTTAAGTGGGTTTTGAGAGACGTCATTGTGAGTGCTCAAATTAGGTGTGTGATTATCATGAAAAATTATGTTATTTATGTGAAAAATAAACCTATTAAAGAAACTAAATGAATGTGATCGCTAGAAACTTTTAACTAAAAAGTTTCAAAAGAAAAAAAGTTTGATCGCCTACCTGTTTTAGATGTAGGAGATGTTGAAGTTCTTGATTCCCCTCCTTTAGCCGGCTGAAGAAAGAGAGCCATTTCTATCTTTGTTCTTGCTTTGACTGCTTATTGGGCTTTGAGGATCATCCAAATTCCTTGTTGTTGATTCTCTCCTCTTGATCTTCTTTTGTACCTTGCAAGCAAGTGGAAAGAAATGAAGAACAATGAGAACTTAAGTAGAAGTAATATCCATTCTAGACGAAATTTTGAACATGCAACTAAACAAATGAACTCACTTGTTTGATTGTCTTTTATACCCCTCAAAATATGAATTGGGAAAGAATATTAGTGAGTGTGTGTTGCATGGAGTGATGTGATGAAAATGTGAGAAGGATGCAGAAATTAATTAAAAGCTAAGTTGGATGGCCCCTGGAAAGCCTTGGTCTTGAATGGATCTTAGATGGACGAAGAATGGATAAAGATTCCTGGAAGTAGCAGTACTTCGATCCTTCAGCGTTTGGAAGTCGTCTCCATTTTGAATCACACCGATTATTACTCAATTTTCACAAATTATCACTAACTTTTCGCTGACCAAGAGGCTGGGTATTTATAGACTTTACATCTACGGTTATTAATGGATTAGTATGAAGGATTTTGAAGTTTATCTAGCTAACAAACAGATAAACACAAATTAATTCATCATTATCTGTAATTATCTAAAACGCGTCGCCCATGGGAGATGTTTTTTAGACTAATTAAGATAAGGATAAACATCTGAAAAAGTTCGTTATTATCTGTAATTATATAAAACGCGTCGCCCAAGGAACATGCCTTTTATACTGATTAAGATAAGGATAAACATCCGGGAAAAGAGACGGAAACAGCTTAGGAGACCTAAATTGCGTCGTGCCTGACAGACGTGTTTTAGCTAATTAATCAATTAATTAAAATTTAAATTTAAATATCAAAATAGGAATAAACTCTAAATGGCGTCTATACATGTAGACGTCTTTTAGACTTCTTCATATTTTAATTAAAATTTGAGTTAAAATCAATTTAATTAATTAACTTAAATTATGTCTGTTTGACCCGATACTATTTAGATAATTAATTCAGAAAGATTAATAAAAATTAACTAATGATTAAATATCAGACCATTCTAAGGCATTTATTATATGATATGAAATTTACTCAAAATGACGTCAAAATTAGCGTGTCTACAGCTGCCTCACCTTGGCATCGTCTTTGCAAGGGAGTGAAATGAAATGGAATGTACTGAAAAGGTGATGCCAAGGTGTGATGAGACACGCTCTTAACATCACATGATTGGAATTTTTCTCAAAATCATCAATGAAGATAACTCAAGAAGATCAATGGAATTAATCATGTCTGGATGAGGTAGACAAGGAAATAAAATAAGGTCGATCAACCTGCACGGATGGGGAAGTACCTCAGGTCATAGACACTGTAGGTTTCATCATGGGAAGCGTTTGCCAGCCAATGTGGACGTGCTGCAGCCATGATGAATCTTAAAAGAAAACAAGAAATATTGGATAAAGAGTCCAAGAAAGGATAGAATTCCAAGGATATCTTCAAGCGAACCTCAAAGATAATCAAGATACTCGATTCAGAATTAAATATTTCATATCATGTTGGGATTATTTGATCAATGGTCTGAAACTTAATCAATAATTAATTCTTATCACAATGATATCAAAGTCCTACATGATGCATGCTGGGCTAAAAGAAAAATATAAAGTCAAATAAAATATAAATTAATCAAGGATAATATTGTTAAATCGTCATTAATGAGTCAAGATATCAATTCTTGCAATTCAGTGCTAAGCCGAAGCTCGTTTATCCACGCACTGCTTCACAAAAGTGGAACCATCGTCCCCACTAATTAACAATCCAACGGCCTATCCGTGCGATTAAGAATTCTCTGGAATTATCACCGTTTTTGTTGCAGGGGAACTCAAATTCCAGTTTCATCAAAACTACAAGGTCCTTGATATAATCTAATAAATATTTAACATATAGTAATGATGATTATGCAAATCAATTACATGAAATAGTACAAGGGATAGAGATAACCGTCCTTTTAGCCACGATCGAGACTCATAAACTCCCACAGTGGGATCTTCTTGATATTTTCAGCTTCATTTGAATTTCCTGCACTCAAAATTCATCAATAACTTCAAGCAAGTGTTTAATCAAGCATCAAAATATGGAATTTCGGGTAAATAACAGAAAACCATGAAATGCGTCGTGTCGCGTCGACGCCCATAAGTCACCTAAACCGCGTTGCTGTTTAACGACGCCTTTTCAGTCGCAGAAACAGGTTCTGGCTTATTCCCACCCGGATTCCAACTCTTCCCATGCTTATCCCTTTTCCAATCCAGAAAAGCCTTCCTAGGATCGCAATTCCTTCTATATAAACTTCATTAACTTGTTTCAAAGCAATCCTAACACAATCTAGATATCAAAGTTAGAGTTTTTCTTCAAAGTTTCAAGGGATTTTCAAGGTTTTCAAGGCTACAAGGCTTCAAGAAGGAAAATCTCAAAAACAAGATGGGTTCTTTAAGCAAGAGGATGAAAAGGACGCTGGAGCAGCTCTCCGATGTGAAGAATCATCTAAGTGGAAGAGATCCTAACCTCCAAGTAAGTTGAATCCTCTTTCCCTTCAATTCTTTTTCTTCTTCAATTCCATGTTATTCATGTTTTCTTCAAGTTCTTCAAGTGATCCTCTCTTCTATTTTTCAGGCGTACCCTATGTTTCCCGGTCCAAGGAAATTCACCTCTCTTCCTTAGATTTGCAAACTTGCTAAGAGTACCAAACTCTCCATGCAAACCTTTATTTCCAAGTGGAATCTCCAAGGCTTAGTAGTCCACGCGAAGCACTACAAGAGTCCAAACGTGGACTGGGCGGCCATGGATGCTTTGATTGAGTTATGGCATCCTCAAACCCATACATTTCTTTTCCCTCAGTTCGAGTGCACTATCCTTCTAGAGGAGGTCAAACTTTTATTGGGCCTTCCCAAAATCCAGAATAAGATGGCCTTGATGAAGGAAAAGATCACCGGCCAACAACTGTTGACGACGATCATGAAGAACCCCACAGAGGTAAAAGGGTGCCTTACCAGGAAAGGGATCAACTTTACAAAGCTCGCAGAATGGACCTTGTATGAGATTGATGATATGAGAGAGGATGATGTTGAGGACGTGACGAAAGCTTTCGTCACGTGCCTTGCCGGGGCTCTATTCTTTCCTGCGCAAGACAACATCCTTGAAGACGATCAAATCAGTGCGATATGCACGATCTTTGAGGGAAAACGCATCAATACTGCGATTCTAGCTTATCTCTACAGTGAGCTCTCTGCAGCGTCCACAGGTCAACCTCCTTATGGGTGCATGCTTCTCTTTGCTCTATGGGTCGAGTTGCACTTCAAATTTGAATATCACACGAAGAACTCGGCAAAACCGTCTCAAATCTATCAGAATAGCCCGATCTTCCATATTTCCAACATTGTGAAATTCAATGAGAGGATGATCAATCGAGTGCCAAAACTCAAGGCTCGAGCTGACTGGAGAGAATATCTGAGAAGCATGTCATCAAATGGGTTCGACTCTTCTCCACTTGCACTCGTAGGAAAACCCATTCGAGTACGCCGTGCATCCGGTGCAGAGCTTAAATTGATCGGTGCCACTGAGTTCATGCTGTACAACCCTCATCGATGCCTTACTCAACTCAGCCTGCCTCGCTATGAATTTCCCGAATTCTCCCATACATCTCCAGTCAAGAGGCGTGCTTTGGAATCTGATGAAGACTACGAGGCTACAGAACTTATTGTCACCTATGGAATATTAGCTTCAGTCATCATGTAAAATCCTCTAAAGACAGAGATAGAGGATTAAATGTTCCATATATACTAGGACTTCGGAAATTTCTTCCTTAAATGTTCTCTTTTCTTTTCTTTCCTGATGTAATAAAGAATTTTATTGAATAAAGAATTGTTCCTTTTTGTCTTGAAATCCTTCCTTCAATCTCCTGTGACTTTGTCCATGATTTTTCCTTGAATAAAAACTGGAGTTTTCCTCAAAATATGACAGTTCGGGTTTACTTAATGCAAAACGCATCTATTCAGAAAGACGTCTTTCAACCATAATTTATTTTCCAAAAATCAGAGATTAACCTTAAAATCCTGAATTAAGTTAAAACACGTCGACACAACTAGACGCCTTTAATTCAAAAATCATAAGAATAACCCTTAAAATGCTTAAAACGCGTCCATATGTGTAGACGCCTTTCACTCAAAAATCATTTTCTAAAAATCAAATATTTAATTCTTAAAATCTCGAATTACCCTTAAAACGCGTCTGCATGTGTAGACGCTTTTCAATTCTCTCTCTTGCTTTTCTCCAGAATTTCACCATTAATTCTGTGATTAATCCACTGAAAGACATCGTGATTTGTGGACGCCTTTCATCATCATGCCTTGTACTATTCTGACAAGAATTGACAGTTTAACCTGAAACGCGTTGTTTTTTGTAGACGTCTTTTACTCAATTCAAACAGCTAGCTTTGCCGCCTCAGTTCATGCGCCCTGAATGGCGTCGTTGTACCCAGATGCGTTTTAAGCTTCTTCTAACAGAACCCGCGAAGGCCCCCCTTTCTTCCTCACTTTCCCAAACTTTTCGCTTTCCTCTTCCTCTTCGACGACTCTCCTCCCTTTTCCGGCGATCTCTTGCTTCTCCGGTGGTCTTCACCATCCTCCTCTTCTCCGGCCATCTCCACCACCGGCAGCCACCTCACTTCTTTCTCCTTCAGGCTCTCTCTAACTCCCTTTCGATCCCTCTTCTCAAGTTTTTTTCTTCTTTAGCCATGGAACCTGGCAAGGGGTCGAGGGGGAAACGCCGCCACGCCGTGCGGGTGGTGAGGAGGGAGGAGCATGAGGCGGCTCTTCCCGAGGAAGCCATGGCTTTAGAGGCGGCGGCCGCCATCCTTGAAGAAGAGATTCCTCCACCGACGGCGGTCGAGGGAGGAGAAGAAGAGGAGGAGGCCTTCCACTTGGTAAGTTTCCTATATGATTGATTGGAATGAGAAAAGGAGGAGAAAGGGGTTCTTTGAAAGAACCCAAAATCGGGTTTGAATGGCGTCCAGACCAAGTGACGCCTTTCAAAGGACGTCGTCCTGGTCCAACGCCATTCAACCGAAATTCAAAAAATTTTAAGTGGACAGAAAATGGTCTCGAATTGCATCAGGATTGGTGGATGCCTTTCAATAGGCGTCCATTTCGTCCGTCGCCTTTCAATTAAGAATATTTTATTTGTTTTCATGTTCATTAACTGATGAAATTTCTTGTTCTTATTTGCAGGGGACGATGAGGGCGAGAATATCTTGGGACTTAGTTGTAGGTGCATACCGGGGACTCCCGGACTTCCAGAAGGCGCGCCTGCGCCGGATGGGGTTCAGCGAGATTCTTGAGATCGAGCCTTTTTGGCTCGATTTGGTCCTCCTGCAAGCGCTGCGGGAGAGGTGGCATGCGGAAAGTAGGGCTTTCCTAATGCCTTGGGGACATATGATCCCCACTCTAAAGGATGTGGTCAGGATCACTGACCTGAGGGTAGAGGGCCGACCGGTTAGCGGGGTGACTTACCCTGACTACCGAGGATTGGCAGAGGCCCTACTAGGCATAGAGGTGTCTAGCCTAGGTAGGGAGTCTAGGATGGTCCCCACGGTAGAGGTGGAGGCCGCCCTAGGATTAGATGAGCCCCGGCGTCGGTCAGACGAGACCCAGGAGGAGTTTAGGAGTAGGATAGCAGAGTCTTCCTCCGCCATATACTGTAGTGACTCGAGTCAGGAGGAGGAGATAGATAGGTAGTTGAGGGTCTTCCTCGTCTTTTTCTTTGGTCGGTTGCTCTTCGGTACGAAGGGCGACCACATTCATTGTAGGTTCCTTTATCTGTTAGGTGACTTAGATAGGTTGCATGAGTATGCATGGGATGCGGCCCTCCTGGCCCACCTGTTCACCGATTTGTCTGCGGTCACGCCTGACCGTGAGACCACCATCAGCGGCTTCTCGCCGTTCCTTCAGGTATTAAATTGTTTTATTATTTGTTCATGATATGAAATATAATGATTTTTTCTAACCTATATGTTCATGTATGCAGGTCTGGAGTTATCACTACTTCCCGCTCGGCCGATCGCGGATAGTGAGACCTAGCGCCGTCCCATTGGCCTGCTGTTGGCAGTCAATTGTGGACACGGCATCACAGCACCACCAACTGACGGCCCTCCGCCGTCAGTTCCTTGATTATCCCGAGCTTCTGGTGAGTTTTTAATTTGTTCAATCTTGTTTATTAAATGCAATCTTTTATTTATTAAATGCAAGTTATTTATATGAATGCATCTAACCTGTATGCAGGTGATTTGGCGCCCGTACCTAGGTATGGGCAAGGAGGGTCAGCCGTGGGTGACGGCTGGCCAGAGGAGGTTCGACAGGCATATGTGGCTACACTGCCTGAACGAGATCGAGCCCCTCCGCCTCCGACTCGTAATGAGGACGTTGGGCCTCCACCAGGAATGGATTGACGAGGAGGTCCCGGAGGGCGTGGGACGAAGCATGAGGGGGAAGCAAGCCCTCACTGATTGGCGAGCAAAATTCCCGGAGCAGTATGAAGACTGGCATCGCCGGGGTGTCCAAGTTGAGTCACAGGCAGATAGTAGCGCAGCCTACCTCCAACAATATAGGACACACTACGCCGACCAGTTGCGACTCCTCCATCCTCTCGATGTAAGTATGCATTTATGCTTCTTTCATTTTATCATTATCTTTAACTTATATTTATGAATGAATGTATGTATGTGTGGTATGCAGGATGCACGAGATGCCATGATCATCAATCTCCAGGCCCGCCTCCATGATGCGGAGGCCCAGCTGGAACAAGTCCAGAAAGAGCTCTTCGACTTGGTATGTATGAATGAATATGAATGAATGAATTAATTAATTAATATGTTTTGACGATTAACCACTGATGATTGTCTTTTGGTGCAGCGAGCCGTCTACACCCAGGCGGCTCCCCCTTCTTACGGTGCTTCATCCTCCTCCTTTTCAGCCGCTCACGAGGCTCCTTTGGCTGACCTCTAGAGCCAGCTCGACTCCGCCATCCACCGGGCTTCCCTTGCGGAGGAGGATCGGGCTGCTCGAGTAAGTTCCATCCTTTTTCGTTGTTGGACTTGATTTGCTTAATTATTTTGAACTGACAGCGTCTCCTTTTGTAGGTCGCTGAGCTTTAGGAGGCTCTTCAGTAGAGGGATGCAGAGCTGGCAGAGGCTCGGACATCAGCCGCTCGCATTGTTGAGCTGGAGGCTCAGGTGGCGCGCCTCTCTACTGGAGATCTGGCACGACTCCAAGTTCTCCTAGAGATCTTGACCGAGGAGAGAGATAGCAACCGCCTTCGACTGGAGAGTCTTCATGGTCGTCTATCCGTGGCAGAGCACGAGCGCAGGACAGTGGAGAAGAGATACCAGCGAGCCCGCCAGCGGGCTATTGATCGTGGTCAGGCGAGTGCCTTTACCGCCAGCATTGCCATATCGTCCGGCCAGGCAGGGCCGAGTGCGATGGGACCACCTCCACTTCCTAGCTAAGGATCGGCACCTGATGCTCCGGATGAGGCTCAGTGCCAGCTCGATGAGGGGGCCGGGGAGAGTCAGCCATGAGGGCTGCATATGTACTTTTCTTTTTCTTTTGTGTATCATGTACAAACACCTCTTTGATATATATATGAAATTTTTGCCTTCAGCTTGGTGTCTCGGCATTTGGTATGAGCTTTCATTCATGTATCCTGTATATTACTTAACAAACAGGTTAAGTATCTATTTAGGCTTAGCCCCTTGCTCAGTCAAGTAACTGATCAATCAATCTTTTTCTTGGCAGATGGATCAAGAGGCAAAGCCTTTATTAACAAAGGTAGTATGAATAATCAAATTGTAAGCAAAATGCAACATGCAAGCAGACAGATGCTCACTAAAAATAAAAGGAATGAAGCATACTAGATGCAATAAGCAGATGCTAATTGAAATATTTTTGTTGTTTTGAAATTTTCATTTTTGTTTGGGTTTTGGGAACATATGTGCTTCTTCTTTTTTTGGATTTTTGAAATATGTGCCTTTTTTGGATTTTGAAATATGTACTTTTTTTTGGATTTTGAAGTATGTACTTTTTGTACTTTTTGGATTTTGGAATATATATATTTTTTGGGTTTTAGAATATGGTGTAAACTAAAAGACCAGCATGGTACTCAGATCAAAAGATCATATTCATTTATTAACTTAATTCCCAAATTTTTCTTCAATAATCTAACTTAAACCCATCGTGTTTGAACTTGTGTTTCCATTCGTGATCCTATTTGATGATTTGATCCTCAGTCAATCTAGGTTGTTCCTTAAGTTTGGAGTACGTCTCTTCAGAAAGAAAGGAAGAATTGGTTTAGAAAGCCCATGAGAAGGTTCCGGAGACCTAAAAAGATGTTCATTTCTTACCCTAATATCTGTTGGGGTTCGGTCATTTTCTTTCCGGGATATTTATCGACCTTGCGTTCCTTTTTCATTTCACTTCATGGCCTTGATGTAACGTTTGTAATGTAATGGCATTTTGATTTGACATTTGACTTTTGCCTTTTGCTTTTGCTTCTCTTTTCTTTTTCTTGGGACGGATCTCTCCCATTTTTTTATGACGGCCTCCTACTAAGATGGCGGGTATTCTTGGTAGTCTATTCTAAACCTCGTTCCGACATCATGGGCCGAATGTAAAAAATAGAATTTTGTTTGGAAAGAATGATTTGCACTTTACACTTTCAGTCTAGCTTTCGGTATTCCTTTGGACTTGACATCTCTTGTTACTCACGAATCAAACGTGTCAGTGTGCACAGTAATGTGTTTGGAATTAAATTATCCAGACTGATAAGGGAATTTGAGTTTCTAAATTTTCTGATTTCACTGGTCTTTGCACCATGCTAATTGAATCTTTAACTTAAGGGTAGTATTTCTTAAGATACAGACCATTCCAGGGATGAGTCAACTATTCTCCTTCTGCATTAACTAGACGGTAAGCATTACCAGGAAAAGTATGTGATACAACATATAGTCCTTCCCAATTGGGTTGAAGCTTAGAACGTGGACCACCACGTTTTACAAAAATCCTTTTGACGACCATTTCACTAATTTTGAACTTACGTTCGATGACTTTCTTTTGGTAAAAACGTGCTAATCTATTTTGATAAACTCTTGCATGATTAGCAGCTGACCATCTTTTCTCATCTAAGAGTTCTAATTGAGTAAGGAGTGTTGAACGGTGTTCATCAATGGAGAATTCCTTATTCAATTGTACTCCTAATAACAGTATAAGGATCTCGTATGGAACTACTGCCTCCATTCCAAATGTTAATGAATAAGGAGTCTGCCCAGTGGGCGTGCGGATTGAAGTTCGGTAGGCCCATAGAGCCTCAATCAACTTTTCTGGCCAGTCTGTGAATTTATTAGACTTGCACGTCTTTTTGATGATTTTTATTAAAGTCTTGTTAGTTGCCTCTGCTTGGCCATTACCTTGCGGATAATAAGGAGATGAATGATGCAATGCAATTTTATACCTGTTGCAGAGGTCTTTCAGTTCTTGTGACACGAACTGCGGTTCATTGTCGGTGACGATGGTACTTGGAATTCCAAATATGGTGATGATGTTCTTCATGATGAACTTGCAGACGGTTGATGCTTTGACTTCCGTGTATGCTTCAGCTTCTGCCCACTTGGTAAAGTATTCCGTTGCCGTGAGGATGAAAGACTTCTGCTTAATGCCAGAATCAAGATTACCAAGGGGTCCAATGATATCAAAAGCCCACATGGAGAAAGGCCATGGGGAAGAAACAGGGTGGAGTGAAGATGCAGGAGAATGGATCTTGTCGGCGTGAAGTTGACACTTAGCACACCTACGGACATATCCTACACAATCTTCTTCCATTGTTGGCCAATAGAATCCTTGTCTAAGGATTTTCTTTGCTAACATTTGTCCATTAACATGGCCACCACAAACTCCAGCATGAGCTCCTTCCATAACCTTCCAAAGCTCATCTTCGTCTAAACATCTTAGAAGAATTCCATCAAAACCTCTTTTGTATAATGCTCCTCCAACTAGGGTGTATCTTTGAGCAACTCTCTTGATAGCCTTTTTCTCCTCAGATGTGGCTTCTTCAGGATATGATTGATCTTCACAATATTTAGCAATTTCGTAGTACCATGGCTTCTGTTCATCATCCATCTTTTCTAACAACTCCATTAACATAATCTCTCTTTTCCACAATATCTCTATTTTTGACCTTCTTCAGCAACTTCTCCTTAGTTCTAAGGAATGAGGGATCTTTCACGGCGGGTGAAAGATGCATATGAACAATGATTGATTCGGATTGTCTGTTGATTGGAAAATCGAGGGAAGATGCAAGTGAAGCTAGAGCGTCAGCTAAGATGTTCTGATTCCTAGGAACATGGATGAAGATCAATTTTGTGAAAAGCTTTGCATAAGCAGAAGTAAGTTCTTGATAAGGCTTGAGCTTAGGATCAAGAGTTCGATATTTGGTTAACACTTGGCGAAGAATCAATTGGCTATCACCTACGATTGTGAGTTTGGTAGCACCATGGAAATGGGCAGCCTCGAGGCCAATAAGGAGTGCCTCATATTCAGCTATATTGTTAGTCACTGGGAAGTCAAGCTGAAAGACTTGTGGAATGGTGACACCTTCGGGTGATAACAGAACGATGCCGATCCCCTTTCCATGGGAATTCAAAGCTCCGTCAAAATGCAGAGTCCACATATCATCTCTGATTTGGTCTATGGACATCAGTTCCTCATCCGAAAACTCTGATCGAACTGGATCAAAACGAGGAAGGGGGTGATGAGCGAGATGTTCTGCTATGGCATAGCCTTTGATCGCTTTCTGCTGAATGTAAGTGATATCAAATTGAGATAGAAAGTTTTGCCATCGTGCTAACCTATCAGTAAGAACAGATTTCTCAAGAAGAAACTTGATTAGATTCATCCTAGCGATGAGATGGACTTCATGGGCTAGAAAATAATGCTTCAATTTTTTAACAACCCAGACCAATGTTGCACATGTTTTCTCCATTGTTGTATATCTCTGTTCTGCGGGGTTGAAAAGTTTAGAGAGATAGTAGGCTGCCCTCTCTTTTCCTTCTTCATCTTCTTGTGCTAGAACAGCCCCCACTGCATCATCCAGGACAGAAATGTAAAGTATCAATAGTTTGCCCGGAGATGGTGGTCTCAAAACAAGAGGACTTGCCAAATAATTCTTCAATCCATCGAATGCCTCCTGACACTTATCGTCCCAATCGAATTTGACTCCCGGCTTGGTAAGCTCGTAGAACGGCTTACACCTTTGTGAGTGCTGGGAGACAAAACGGCAAATAAATTGCAACCTCCCGATTAATCCTCTTAACTCTTTCAAGTTCTTGGGAGGAGGCATCTTTCTGATAGCCTTTGCCTTGTTGGGATCGATCTCAATTCCCCGTTTACTAACAATGAATCTAAGTAATTTCCCTGAGGATATCCCGAATACACATTTCTTGGGGTTCATCTTTAACTTATATTCCCTAGATCTTTCTAACACTCTTGCCAAAACTTTGGCGTGTTCAGCCTTAGTCTTAGATTTCACCAACAAGTCATCCACATACACTTCTAGATTTATATGCATCATGTCGTGAAATATTGCCATCATAGCCCTCTGATAAGTGGCTCCAGCATTCTTTAGTCCAAATGGCATGACGACATAGCAATATATTCCCCAAGGTGTAGTGAATGATGTCTTTTCTTGATCTTCTTCTACTAATTTGATCTGATTATATCCTGAAAATCCATCCATAAATGATAAAGTTTTATAGCCAGCAGTGTTATCGATGAGTACATCAATGTGAGGCAATGGAAAATCATCCTTAGGACACGCCCGGTTCAAATCTCGAAAGTCAATGTATATCCTGACCTTCCCATCTTTCTTCATAACCGGGACTATGTTAGCCACCCATTGTGAATAAAGGACAACTCTAATGAATTTGACTTTATGTAACTTGTCGACCTCTTCTTTCATTTTTAAAGCCATTTGTGGGTGGAATCGCCTTAACTTTTGTTTAACCGGACTAGCTCCATCCTTTAATGTCAACCTGTGTTCCACTAATGATGAGTCTAACCCCGGCATATCCTCATAACTCCAGGCGAAAGTGTCTTTATAATCCTTAAGAACTTGTACCATTGCCTTCTCATCCTCTTCAGAGAGATTCTTGCTAACGATGACAACCTTAGGTTCATCTTCAGTCCCTAGATTGATTTCTTTGGTGGGCTCTTCGACGGCAGCTGAGGGTTCATCAAACCTTTTCACTCCACTAGCATATGCCTCAGCTGCGTCCTCGTCATCTCCTTCATCTTCAACAATGGGGTCTTTTTCGTGTATCAATTCATACACCCCATATCCATCATTAACTGACTCATCATCTATACAATCTTCTGGCATCTGAACAGGATTCTCTAACAACTGAGGGATCATAGAGCAAGAAAGGCATTTATCAGCTACATCCTAGAGGTATCTATCTGGAATTCATCTACCCTTAGATTTTCTAGACTTCCTAACTTTGCTAACCTACCTAAAGCTAGACTGTCTATCTTCGCTAGACTCCCTATCCTGACCTAATGAGGATGAAGTAGAATGAAAATTACGGGATACAGGCGGAAATACAGGCAAATCCTCCCGAGGGGAGGGGTAGAGTAGATTTAGAAGAGAATCTTGACCGAAACACCCACGCGATGGGGTACAATCGAACAAGTAAGAAGTTTCCTCAATGAGGATCTGGGAGAAATTTGTTGCCAAATTGGTGTTTTTTTTTTTAGAAAAGATGAGTTAAACATAAAACAAGAGTGAAGGTGAATAGGAGGAGAGTGAGATGGAGGAAGCGGCACCAAGGCCAAAGGATTTAGGAGATCATATAGCAGTATGTCCCAGATTAAATCATACATCCTCTCTAGATCGAGAGGAGGTTGGGGAATGAAGTTTCATGGGAACAAAGTGATTATGATGGGCGGAGCCCATGGAATATCTTCAGTAATGACCCGCCACCAAGTCGGGGTCAGGAACAGAGTGCGGAACAAGGTATGAAGCATGAAGATATGAGAAGGATAAGTCCCCCTCCAGAGCAGATCCGTGGTATAGCCAGCTTCATAGGTGTCATCTGGCTCCCCTTCATCAATTTCCTCAGATAGCAGTATTCTTTTATCGAAAATGGCACCAGGCCCTTCAATCAATTCATCTATTTGTGGCGGCCACTTAAGTTCTGAAGGATCAAGAAACAGCCTATTCAATGCGATATATATATCCCTTAAGTCAAACCATCTGTACCATTCACATTCAGGGTCTTGAAATTTCCTCCTTTTCATTGGCCGCAGAGCCTCCAAGGACTGGTACGTGAGCAGTTCTGAACAATGTCTAGCCAAGTCTCTTCCATATATATCATGGAGGTCAAAACATGAAGTAATGACCACCGTGTTGTCATAACTGATTACAGGCCCCTTTACAAAATGTGTGTATAGAGTCCATGTTAAGGGGTCCCGACCTTCTTTGCACGGCGTAGACATTGTCTCCCAGACTTTCTGGCCGCCTCCATTTTCTTCTTGCTGAACAATATCCTGCTTCACTTTTCTTGGCCTATAGCCCAGGCCATTTCCAGGTGTCCCTTGGTTATCCTTGACGGGAGTGGTTCTGCCTTGTAATTGTGCGCCCAAGCCCTTTCCAGGCTGATATCCACTCTTCATCATTATTTTCCATCCAGGGGTACTCATGCACTTCCCCCTCTTTATGGCGCTCAGTGGATAAAGAGTAAGAGTAGCGGCCTTTAAAGGATCAGCCACCGGATGGTAGACCTGTAATACCAATAGAAAAAGTTGTCGGCCAGGTGAAGAAGTGGGCTTGATATTCAAAGAATGAGCAGCAGCAAGGATCTGCATGCTCGTAACTTTAATGATTCGTCCTTTGTAGGGAAATTCGAGGCACTGATGATTCGTAGAAGGAATTGCCTCGAGGGTTTTCATATAAGGACGACCCAAAATGGCATTCAAGGAAGGATCGATTTCCAAAATGTGAAATTCGACCTCGGCATGACATACAGGGCCTGGCTCCACTTTCAAATAGACCATTCCCCTCTGGGAACGGGTGGAATTATCATATGTTGTAACAGAGATAAGGCTAGGCAGCTATTTTTCCTTGGGCACACCGCACAATTCAAGGGTCTTTGGAGGCAAGACATTGATTGAAGCCCCTGTGTCGACCAGACACGCATCTACGGCCTTCTTGCAGATATTAACCGTAATGCTTAAAGCCATGCTTCTGGCTGCTGGTGGTGCTAGTTCTGAGACATGGAATGAGATAGAGGGCTGATCCCCCTGAGGAACTAGTAGTGCAGCAATCTTTTCTACCGGCACATCTTCGTTGACCATCACATTTTGTAAATATTCCATCAGAGCTTCTTGATGGGTCTTCGATCTCTTTATCAGTTCAAGCACAGAGATTCATGCCGGTGTTCTGTCTAGATGCTTCAGCAGGTCATATTGAGTGCATGGTGCACTCTCATCATTGTGCGCTTCCTCCGACGGCTGTGATGGGCCGTCTCTGACTGTTGACTGAGGAAAGACCTTGTTGAAGATCCTCCCACTCCGGAGTGCATGTTCTTCAGTTGTGGAAGGGCCAGGTGATAACTTGAGCACCGCAGGGTTAGTGGATGTTGTGGAGGGTTGTATACGGGTGATGGCGTGGGGTTAGTTGGTGGTGGCATGGTACGGATGAGAAGCTTAGATGGTTGGATAGTAGAAGGGTGAGTAGCTGGTGCGGATGAAGTGGGGAATGGCATGCGAAGTAGGGGTTTAGATGGTTGTATGGTGTCTGGGTAAGTAGTAGTGGTAGTGGGGAATGGTACGCGTAGCAGTGGTTTGGATGGTATGAGGGGTGCGAAATTGGCTTGCGGAGGGTTGTTTAATGGAGGCGTAGTGGCGTGGGGTGTAATGGGTTTGAGGAAAGTGGGCGGTGGTAATGGCTTAGTGGGTGCGGGTGAATGATATGCGGGTGTTGGTATAGGTGTGATGGTAATAGGCTGTGGTCTAGGTATGTGGATGGTGCGGCGTAGCGGTTGTTCTGCGTTGCTTGGAGTGTGGCCGGTTGAATAAATAGAGGAAGAGTCCTCTATCTTCCACTGTTGCCCTCGATTAGCCTCAGACCGGCTATTTGTCAAAATAGGGGCAACTTGGTTCTGGTTCTTGTGCTCCGGAAGTGGGTTTTGCACTATACCCATGTTTGGCGGCGCTGCTGCCTGCACTGGTGCTCATGGTTGTTGTTGTTGCTGCTGTTGTGGTGGTCTTCTCGCCTTCAAGGCGGATATGTACTTCTTCATCTCTTCCCATTCTATGCCTCCCTGCTCATTGAGATCATGAATATAATCTCGAAATTGGAAGCAGGTGTCTATGGTGTGTCCAGGTTGTCTGTGGAAATAACAATACCTGGAAGTGTCGGCATTTTGGGGACAAATAGCTTTTTCTCTTGGCAAGACCAAAGCGTTGGCTGCCATTAAAGCACTGAAAATATCCGCTAGGGACTCTAGAAGGACTATATTCTGCCCTCTTCGGGCCTGGAGGCTTCCTCTGCTGGTTATAATCAGCAGGAGTAGGTACATTGTGATATGCCGGCGGTGCGCGTGGCTGGTACTGCTGCTATTGTTGATACTGCTGTTGTAGGGGCTGATACTGTAATTGCCGTTGCGGCTGCTGTTGTGGTTGCTGGTTCGGCTGCTGAGGTCGTTGATACTGGGGTTGCTGATACTGTGGATTCGGCTGCTGCTGTCTGTAACCCTGCTGGTTTGGCTGCTGTGGCCGCTGGTACTGTGGTTGTTGATTCCTCACATATTGGGGCGGATTGTAGTTCATGCTGCTAACCTGCTCATGGGAGAGCATGCCCTCAGTAGTTGGACCTGTACTAGGGGAATTTGGCACGGCAGGCTTCCGAGGTGGAGGCCTGCTAGGTCGGTAAGGATCAAAGACGCTAGAGAACGTAGCATCCTTGAAAGCATTCTGACAGTACCGCGCTCTTTTATAGAGCTCTGCCATGCTGGTCATGTTGTTCAGGGAGAGGACTAACTTGAACTGAGGCGTGGCATTAGAAATTAACATCTTCACTTGCTCCGACTCAGACAAATGAACTTTCACTTTTTCCGCCATACCCCTCCATCTACCAGCAAAACTGACGAACTCCTCGTCGGGCTTCATCTTTTCTACTATCAGGTCAGTAATAGACAGGGAGGGGGCAACTCTATCCTGGTATCGTTGAATGAATTTTCGTGAGACGATACCGTAGTCCTCTACTTCAGCAGGTTCTAAAGAAAAGAGCCATTCGAGGGCTGGTCCCTCTAAGGATCTCTTGAACAAAAATGCCAACGACCTCTTGTCGTTTTGCCAGAAAGATGACTCGTACATAAACTCCTTCAAATGAGTGAAGGGGTTACCAGTACCGTTGTACTTTCGATACACTGGCATCTCAGAGGGTGGCAGATGGAACACAGGCAGACTTGGTAAGTTAATTTCTGGTGCAGCTTTAACTCCCATCATCTTCTGAAGGTTGTTGAACTGTTCGTCCATACGCTCCATCTTTGCCAGCAGCGCTTGTGTTGTTGGATCAACCTGGGGAGGAGGGGGAGGTGGAGGTACCTGATAGGCCTGTTGCTTAGAGTACGTAGAGCAGGGAGGACAATAGAGTGGAGGTCCGGCAGAGCTTCCGCCATGCCCGAGGGCATTTTGGTAAGTAGGCATCAGCGGCCTGACCGGTTGCCTAGAAGAGGAAAGTTGTGGCCCAGCTGGCCGAGAAGCTGAAACATGGAGGCCTTCCATGGCCTGGTGAATGAAGGAAGTATGATGAGGAGGTTGTTGAGGAATGACAAGGGGAGCCGCAGGGTTAGGCTCAACAGACTACATGGGCGTCTTCCCCTTCAAAATAGACTGGATCGCCTCGAACTGTTCAAGATCCAGACATGAGGCAAGAACTCCCAAAGCATTCACTAGATCCGAGGGATCGGAAGACGAGGGATCATTTGGATTCATGCCCCCTCGAAAACAGGATTATGAATCACATGTACGTGCGGAGGGAGATCAGAATATTGATCATGAGTACAATGAAGTGGGGTTGGGACATTTCCCTCATATCAAACTAGACGAGGGTGAGAATTAAGGGGTGCATCAGCATCTCCCCCGCTTTCAAAATGATAATCAGAGTCACGAGGGGCATTAGCATCTCCCTCGTAGTTGACTATGGCATATGGAGCCATGCTCAAATCCCTACCTGATCGAAGTAACATGATATTAGATTTATTTATTTATTTTCTAGAGATTGGCAGACAAGTTGCACAAAGATTAAGCAAACAAGTGGATGTTTAAACGTTATTTCAGGATTCCTTGTTGGGTTATTTGGATTCAATTAATCACAAATTCACTCAAGGGGTAGGATCCTAGTTTCAGTTCAATTTCCACCGTTATATTCTAGGGCTTTCTCTCACAACGTTATGAAAATCTAACAAGGACTTCGATTGGTACAACCAGCCTGATGAACAAGGAGGAATACCTTGATTTTGGGGACTTACGGAGGTCTTTAACGCCAACCACTCTAGTCTGATCGAGGGACCGACCCAATCAGAGAGAGTTGAAGACGTCAAGAAAGGTGTTTCTAAGAAGAGGAGGGTGTTAGCCTCAGTGAGTATGACCTGTGACCTAGATGGCCTCTAATGCTTAATACATAATGTGTAGTAGCAAACATATCAAAAATTTGAGAACTGAAGAAAAAACAAGAAACTGCTTGAATCGCGTCGCTGTTGGTCGACGCTATTCAAACAGAAACTTATTTTTCACAGAAACTCAGGCAGCAGACAGCAGAGAAAATTGCCTTAAAGGTGTCTGGGTTGGGCGACGCGGTATGAAACGCGTCGCTGCTCCTGGACGCTTTTCAAGTCACAGATTCAGTATTTCATGAGGAATTTCTGGATCGATTCGCCCTCACACAAACAGGATGAAAGCGATAAATAATCAGCTTATGCGAATCTTTTTTTTTTTATTTCAATTTCTTAACAGGATGATTTATCATATAAATAACAAAATAATCACTCAATCACACATGCTTCTTATCACAAAAATAGCTTTTCAACTAATCAAACGGAGAGGACAAGATCTTGCCGCAGGGGTGTGCACGTGGTGCACGTAGGAATAACAACTAAACTAAAAACTCACCGATCGGTGAGGGCGTGTCGAGAGACACAAGTGGTGCACCGTGGGTGCCCGATTGATGAAAGCAAGAGCAAAGATTGAAAAGATGACAAGACCAAGTCCCACCGTGATCGTCAAAAAACTGTGAGTGCTCAAATTAGGTGTGTGATTATCATGAAAAATTATGTTGTTTATGTGAAAAATAAACCTATTAAAGAAACTAAGTGAATGTGATCGCCAGAAACTTTTAACTAAAAAGTTTCAAAAGAAAAAAAGTTTGATCGCCTACCTGTTTTAGATGTGGTAGATGTTGAAGTTCTTGATTCCCCTCCTTCAGCCGGCTGAAGAAAGAGAGCCATTTCTATCTTTGTTCTTACTTTGACTGCTTATTGGGCTTTGAGGATCATCCAAATTCCTTGTTGTTGATTCTCTCCTCTTAATCTTCTTTTGTACCTTGCAAGCAAGTGGAAAGAAATGAAGAACAATGAGAACTTAAGCAGAAGTAGTATCCATTCTAGAAGAAATTTTGAACATGCAACTAAACAAATGAACTCACTTGTTTGATTGTCTTTTAAACCCCTCAAAATATGGATTGGGAAAGAATACTAGTGAGTGTGTGTTGCATGGAGTGATGTAATGAAAATGTGAGAAGGATGCAGAAATTAATTAAAAGCTAAGCTAGATGGCCCCTGGAAAGCGTTGGTCTTGAATGGATCTTGGATGGACAAAAAATGGATGAAGACTCCTAGAAGTAGCAGCACTTCGATCCTTCAGTGTTTGGACGTCGTCTCCTTCTTGAATCGCACCGATTATTACTTAATTTTCACAAATTATCACTAACTTTTCACTGACCAAGAGGCTGGGTATTTATAGGCTTCACAAATTTTCATCAATATCTGTAATTAAATAAAGCGCGTCGCCCATGGGAGACGTCTTTTAGACTAATTAAGATAAGGATAAATATCCGAGAAAGTTTATTATTATCTGTAATTATATAAAATGCGTCACCCAAGGAAGACGCATTTTATACTGATTAAGAAAAGGATAAACATCCGAGAAAAGAGACGGAAACAGCTTAGGAGACCTAAATTGCGTCGTGCCTGGAAA
The DNA here is from genome assembly GCA_030544215.1 of Zantedeschia hybrid cultivar. NCBI lineage: Eukaryota > Viridiplantae > Streptophyta > Magnoliopsida > Alismatales > Araceae > Zantedeschia > Zantedeschia hybrid cultivar. The sequence continues at coordinate 47,385,479 of JARZZO010000002.1, read as the reverse complement.
ACGTGTTTTAGTTAATTAATCAATTAATTAAAATTTAAATTTAAATATCAAAATATGAATAAACTCTAAATGGCGTCTATACATGTAGACGTCTTTTAGACTTCTTCATATTTTAATTAAAATTTGAGTTAAAATCAATTTAATTAATTAACTTAAATTATGTCTGTTTGACCCGATACTATTTAGATAATTAATTCAGAAATATTAATAAAAATTAACTAATGATTAAATATCATACCATTCTGAGACATTTATTATATGATATGAAATTTACTCAAAATGACGTCAAAATTAGCGTGTCTACAGTCATCCCTAGATGGCGTGATTTAGGCTGTTAGTTTCCTGATCGAATTCCTACTAGGACCTTGAAACATGTCATATCGGGCTAACGCGATTTAAAGAAGTTGCCCAGTCCGAATCGAACCCTGTAGTTTCCTTGTGAGAGGAGAGTATTTTGCCTAGAACTCATACTTAGAGGTCTATATATAGTCTCCTTGCGTGCCCATACCCCTCTAGTGCGTCTATAAACCCTAAAGAGAGTTAGAGAGCGGTTGGGAAAGAGAGAGAAGGCGGTCCATAGAGTTCTTCGTGAGCGCGCAGAGGCTGGCACGAAAGGAGCTTCGAGGAGGCGAGGATGTAAAGAAAGCCTATTTTCAAACTATTTTTCCACATGCTATGATAGTAAGAAAAGATAGATCTTTGGATGTTGTTTAATGTGCATGAATCCCTGTTATTAGTTGCTCATGAAAAACCATGTTAACTACATGTTAAAAATTTTAGAATAATGCCTAAAAATTGGCTAACTATAGTGAAACGCGTCACTGACAGGTGATGCGATTTGAGAATCATGCCATCCATGTATGACGTGTTTCATGCACGTAGTCTGCATGGTTGCTTGAGAGACATCAAGTAAGATTGACATGAATATCAATTTACGTCACCCTTGCCTGACGCCAATTAACCTATTTTGAGGCTTCTTTCGTGCCTTAGACTAAGGTTTATCCCTTTTAAACGACCATGTTAATCTGTGAGGATCTTCTATTATTGTTCTGATTCATCACATGATACTTTAGATACTTGAATTATGTATAATTAGTTAAGGAGAGCATACTATCATAATGATTTTTCATGTTCTTGATCTATGTTTAGAATGAATGCATGTCTTAGATGGTTAATATCATACTTACTATGTTAGTTATTAGTTTACTATGTAAGATCATGAAAAACAATCATATTAAATACTTGTGAGTATCCATGAATATACACGCATGTGATTGAACCTATGACAACATGCTTAGGACCTTAGCAACATGATTATATTGTATGCACTATAGTTATTTATCTATTTATTTTAAATTCTGAAAATCTACATGATGCTCTGAAACACATCAAGACTAGATGATGCGATTTAGAATACGTGTCATCTGATAATGACACGATTCAAAGAGTTTAAACAGTGATTTGATATTAGTTATTTCCATACTCAATTACTTGTTTAAGTTTTGGTAGTACGTACATCATGTTCTACATCAAAACAGGTATTTGCTTGCATGCATATGATCACTCAAGATGATAAATACTATGTACGGCTATATTTATATATCATGTTGTATGCATATGCATTTAATTAAGATGTTTAAGATGCTTTGTGTAGATGCACCAGCCAATAGCTTGAAAACTAAGTGCTATGCAAGTTATGATGGGAGGAATGAGCTATCTATAGAAAGGGCTATCTTAGAGCGTGCAGTTGCCATAGCGTGGAGCCACCCCTTGAGTTTGTGGGGGCCACCTTTAGAATCCCTTGTCTATTCAATTACGACCATGAGGTAATGTATGAATCCGTAGCTATGGATAAGAAAATTCTAGAAGTGTGGTGCTTGCGGATTACATTGATCTTGAGTGGGATATGAGAGTGTCCCCTGGGACTATGCAAATGAAGACTTGGTGGTAACGACTTAACCATTAGGTAAAGAAGATAATGATGATGCCTCTATGTCTAGTTTGGTTGCTTGTCCTATGCTAAGAAAAGTGATAATATCATGATGAGTCTTTTCATAATGCCCTGATGATATGATGATAAGAATATGATAAGATGGTATGTGTGAGATGCATGTTTAAGTTTAAAATCCATACTAGAGATGCATATATGCAATGCCCATGCTATTGATTCATGTTAAGATATATGTATAGTTTATGCATGTTAAAGACCATGTGTTAAGTTACGTTATGATGATGCATGGAAATGCTATGAGATAGTCCATGCTAATAACGCATATCAAAGATCATATCTAGTCTCATGATAGTTGTATGTTTATGAACTCATGCTAATGATTGTAGAAAATACTTATATACTAGTTGCACACATGTTCATGCTAGATATTCATATTAATGACCTCATGCTATGAGTAAAGATCATATTTATTGTTTCATACCATGCTCATGTATGAAAGAATTATGCTTAGGGTAAAGAAGCTATATATATGTTATCTCCATATTTAGTTAATTGATATTATCATGTGAAATTTACTTCGATAATTATATGATATGCAAAAATTGTGGTTTCATTAGATTATGATCTTGTTGAGTTCCCTGTGACTCCTGCTTGCTATTTAACTATTTTCAGGAGAAGATTGAGGATTAAACCTGAGCTTAGGAAGGAGAGCTTGGAGCTTTGTTCAAGAGAGGAAATAGGTTATATTTGTTTTCAGTAGATTAGTAAGAGACGTAATAGGCTAGTTTATTCAGTTCAAGTGTTGTAATTTATTTTATTTGGATATGTAGAGGTCCTAGACGTGTGCTGTTATTTATTTGCAGTTTAATAAAGTGAATTAATTTGTGGTTATGAAGATTATAACATGGTGTTCATGGATGTATGTAAGTGCTCACCTGAAATAAATGGATATTTAAGTTGTTCCCACTGTGGCGCCCGCACCGTCGATTCACATTAGGTTGGTATAACTGAATCGGGTCGACAGCGGGGGCATTACAATGGAAGGTACGCTTCTTAATTTGAACGAGTAATACTTCCTACACCACCAGATGCGGTTGCATAGCCTGATTATGCGGCTATATTAAAAAAAAAAAAAAAAAACTTTTAGGTCACGTCTCTCACACACACACACACATACATCTATATATATATATATATATATATATATATATATATATAGTTGCACTGCTAGGGGGTGTAGCAATTATTACTCTGAATAGGTATGAACATTTCTTTCTTCATGGACGACATGTTCACATAGCTTCCAGGCGCTTTTAGAGTTTTGAAGACTCAATCTTCCCCATTTATTTGTTGATATACACTATTGCCTTAATTAGAATTACTTTTCTCCTACTTTACACGCATATGAATAGAATTACTGTTAATTCAATGGTTGATGTTTGTAAAGTATCAAAGGACATGCTTTCAGTTAAACATGTGGTAGGCATAACTAACCATTGTTTATCTTAAAGTAAAAACTAACCATGATTGTTCACTTTAATTCAAATTTAAAATAAACCAAATCGACGAATTGGTTTGATTTAATTTGGCTTTGTTTGGTGTAAAGGTGAAAATCTTTTGGTTTATTTTAGAGCCAAACCCATTTATATAATTTAATTTGGCTCAAATCCAAAAGTTTATAATCCAAAACCAAAGTAAATAAACTAAATTATATAAAGTATTTAAAATATTATAAAATTAGTTTAGATTCTTGAAGTTGCAAATGTTCAATTTTAATTTTAGAATGGCTAATTACTATCTTTATGTTGTTTTCAAGACATGTCTATATATGTGTAGCCGAAACCAAAATGAATAAAACAAATTAGAGAATGTTTAAGGAATCATAAAAATTGCTTGCATAGTTTTAAATTTAGGAACTGTTTGATCCTAGTTTTTAGGAAGAGATATCTATTATATGGGTTATGATATATCTTAACACTTACAACTTAAGTTTCAATTGAAAGTAAGTAGCTAATTAGTTACCTTGCTTGCAATAAATATCTAAATATTATAGGCGTATTAGAAGCCCAGACTAAATTACAAATCAAACCAAGTGAAATGTGAAATGTTTGTTTGATTTGGTGTGGTTTGGATAAAAAAGGTCAATTGGCTTAGTATTAGTTTCCATGTTGTTCTATATATTCATATTATAAGTAAATGAGTCAACCTCTAGCATTATAGCTTGTACTACGTGAAGACTATCATTTCATGTTGTTCTATATATTCATATTATAAGTAAAGCCAATACTTATAATTGTTTGCCTTTTTCTAGTCAGATGACCCAGTGGTTGGGTGCTAAAGATCTCCAACCCAAGAGGTGAGGTGATCAATTTAGGGGTTGTTTGTTTTAGTGTAAAACTCTGTAAATCATCGGTTTTAAAATCACTGATTTCAAAACAAGTGAAATTTTCTTGTTTTAAAATCATGAAATGTTTGTTTGGTTATTTGTAAAATAAAATAAGAGGGATGCTTCAATCTTCTTGTTTTAATTTACGGTGGGGACTTTGTTGTAAACCAAAACAAAGGAATTAAGTTGGCAAGTAGGCAGACAAGACCCAAACAGAATTTTACTTAACATTATTTCAAACAACTGAAAACACTGTAAAATGAAACAATTTACGCTAAAACGAACAACCCGTTAGTGGGAACCAATCCAACAGCCTCCCTATGGGAAGGTCAGATGTCCCGCAAGCAACTGGAATAGTTTGTTATGGGGACTTTTTTAAATGACCCACCCAACATGTAACGCAACAAGATGATATTTAACAAGTGCTCCTCCAACATCAAAGCTACCTAAATTCCTCTATGCTACTTTTTATGACGTCTCAGCTGAAGTATACTGATCTAGGAAAGCTCAACCTTTCAATTCGATTCTTAATTTGTTCTCCATATTATTTTGTAATCAAACTTTGCTATCAACATGTCAGAAGAAAGCAGCTCATAAATCTCAGTTTAATGTGGACCATGGGCCAGACTTTGGCCAGGGCTAATCCGAGCACGGATTTGGCCCATCTGTAGAAAGGCGTAGGCTTAGCGCGCGTCCATTGGTCAAAGGAACTGGCAAAGCCCAACTACCGTTCCAACTGCCCTAATTTTTGTACAAACGGGAAAGCCTAAGGTATGCATCAAAGTGTAAAGTATGCAAGAGTTATGTTAGCTTATAATCCTGAAATATCCTGCTAATCTGGTAATTAAGATTAATTTGGAGGGACCGAACTCTGAAATTCTCTTAATCGCACCTCCATTTTCTCGTACCAACAAAAGAAGAAAGGAAAATGCCATTTTTTTTTTTTAAAACCAGTACAGATATTTACAGGTGACCAAGGGCAAAACTTGAGAGATCTTCCAAAATTAGAGATAATTCTGAACTGGTCGATAATTTCACCTAATTAGGCGAGGAATCTAGGTCTACCTGATTATTCGAGAAAATAATCTTACGGACCAAGAATAAGTATCTCAGGGGAGTTTTTAGGCTCCAACTAAGAATAAAATATGAGACCTCCCAATTGGGAGGCAAGAGGTGAACCAACTCCGCTAGACAACTGGTTCAGGAAAATGCCGTTGGGCGGGTAGGGATGGCTGCCAATTTATAGGTACCAAATCTAAACGTGTATACTTTATAGCTAACCAAAGTATAGCATCTGTCTTAACTGTTCATGCACGTGTTACTGCTATTGTGCTATGCCCCAAAGGGCCAAAGTTCCAATTCCATCAGCTGATTAATCTTCTCAAATTACTTCCCCCCAGCCTCCAAAATTTAGGTGCTACCCATCATCTTCTCCAACTTAGATTGATGTTGAAGAATTTTGCTTTTCTTTTAGAGGTTGCGTCATATTGATTTAAAGCTCTTTTTCTCAAAAATAAAAAACAGTGTTTATATCGTAGTGGATCCTGAGTTCAAATGGAATAGAATAAATCCGAAGAGTTCCATATTTGACATCAATCTATCTGAATGATGTTTCAATAGATTAGACGAACATATACTATATAATCCAAGATCAACAAGAAAAATAAAAGAACATCACCCAAAAAAGAATGAAATAGAATCTATTAAGCGCAACACAAGCTGAAGAGAGTTTGTGGGCCGTTGGAAAAGCCCAACCATTGAGCGAATCTTTACGTTTAATAACTCCCTGTCACAAAGGAACTAGTGTAAGCTGTCTTCTGCAATTTGCTATTTGGAACGTGAGGACACTGACCTAGTGTCCAAGGGGACCTCATCCCTAGGTTCCCTTAAGTCTCGTCTCAAAATATTTTCTTGGGACTTTGACATAGGACTATCAATGAGTAGGATATAGAAATAGAAACGCCATGCTGATGGCAAACTTTACTTTCCGGTTCCTATTCAAAGATAATCCGAGAGTATCATTTCTGTTTTCACTTTATTTCTGATTTCGACATTGTAAACAGAAATAGTTTTTGATAATCATCCAAAGACATTTAAGTATCATCAGTCTAGTCCTCTTCATTGTATGCATCTAACTAAAGTTAAAAAATAGAATCTATACAATGTAAAAATAAAATTTGTATACATTATAATTAGTATTCATGAATTTTAATATGTAACAGAGTCAAAATTCAGAATTAGGATACCAAAATAACAATTTTGTTTCCTATTCCGATAACTTATCGCGAATTTCCAATTCCCATAACTGTTCAATGAATTTTTTCTATTTGAATTTACCTTTTAAATTCGGAAATGGATCAAAAAATCAGATAATCGGATTTCTGTTTACAGTTTGAGATCTCCACTTTTATTCTCTTACAATTCACTATGTCATATCATAGGAGATATACCTACTGTTGAGGATTTGATCTAGATGTTACCTTGTTTCTTCTCAAAATATTTTCTTGTGACTCTGGGATCTCCTCTCTTATTCTTTTCTTGTTTAAGCGTTCCAATCAACTTATTAAGTGATTGTTTTATGGCAACCTTACTTTAGCACGATGTTGATCGACCGCTAATCCCATCTTAAGGAAGGATGTCAATTCTAACAATCTTTTGTCTCTAATCCGTAATTTACTAGTCGTACTTGCCCCTCAACCACTTGCAACATAACTATTCCACTTGGGGTGGCACTGTTCATAAACAATAACACTTACATCACATTCACTGGTGGCAAATTAACAATGCCACAAGCTTTGGTTTCTTAATTCTTTGTCAAAGGATAAACTAATAGTGTCATTTGTGCACAAAATTATATAAAATATTAAATAATATATAACGACAAAAGAATGGTTATCCTAAGTTAATGATAAGTGTATTTTTCAAATTCAAAGACATGTCATCTCCCTTGAGCAAGCACATTTTCTGGTAGCAACATGTGATGCCTATACCTAACTGCTCCGGTTATATGCCTTCAGGATTATATGGGATTATCATGATTGGAAGAAAATTTTTAATTCCTTCTAAGATCAATGAGCTTTATGCTATTGTTTATGGCCAAATGTTGTTAATAGATTCTCTTCTTCCATGAATAAAGCACTCCCTTGTGTTTCAACTAAAGAAGAGGCAACGGTAATATTGCAATCCCTAGACTTAGTTGCTTTAGTCATAAGGCTTCGTCATAGTGTTGACTAGGAGAACAAAAATTAGCTTAAATGTTCCCAAAAGGGTATCAAGCTTAACTGTCCAATGTAGAGTCATTGTGGATGGATTGGGAACATTATTGATAAATGCAAAGTAGACTCTTGCCGTACTTAACTTAGATACGAGGTATAGATCAGCCCCCCCAAAGTAGTAGTACAGATTCAAGCGATTCATACACCAATGAGTACAGTTAGCGAATCAAACATGATGGCATGCCCTTTCACATATGATCGATGACAAAAACTTCTTAGCCTTTTTAACTAAGATGCACTGTATAGATAATTCTTTAATCTCATATTCTACTTGGATTTTAAATACGGCTTAGCTCTAGAACTTCTAAGCCACCACTTGAAAAGACTTCTTAACGACTTGGTTCCTCTTGAACATGTAGGTTTGTGCCACAACTTGTGGTCCATGATGTCTCTTATCATCTTCCCATCTTAATCTTATCTCTTTCCACAAGTTGAAATATTCACATCGTTCTTCGTATGGTTGTTTTCATTCAGGACTTAACCCTGAGGATGATGATTGGAGTGGTTAAAGAGAGAAATGGCTTATTGTACTTCTCATCAAACACTCATGTATGTGTCTCCGTTGGAAACACTCGTCAAATAAATTTCCATCACCAATGTGTAGAAACACGTAGGACATAAGATATCCAAGTATTATAGCACTGCAATGCCATAGTTGTTCATTTACCGATCCATTCCACATGTAATATTAACCAGAAACCGCAAACCTTGGCCTGCTTATCGTGTGCTTACATTTTAAGTTGCGGATCAAGGATGGCTTAAGCTTGACAAGGGTGCATTTAACCAGAAGACACCTCTCAGCCAAATACTACGTACAGAAGATTTTAATCTTTTATACATGGTTAACCTCGGAGTAATTAAATTTGTAGTCACATGGGTGGGTAGGATTTGGTTTTTGCTACACTTTGCTTGCTAACCTTAACCCTGCTTAGGGCAAAACTGAATAATTGTATCCAACGTTCAACCATGTATTAGGTCTAACCCATTTTTTTCAGTTCGAGTTAGTCGACAGCCAAATAGTAATTGCAATGGTTGTGACCTGGTTCGATGATGAGGAGCATCCGATCCTGACCCCCATGGTTAGATTTGTAATAGGAGGATGATACTATGTGGGTCTGCAACCAAAGAGAAGAGCATTAAGGCCCTCGATTGGTGCATTAAGTTAGTTGGTGCCTAAGACGAGAATGCTTAGGGAGTTTTGTTGGCAGAGATTGCATACTTTCGGTTTGTGATGGTCCTCCTAGTTTTATAGGGGCGTCATGGCCTAGAGTTTGAAGATCTTGCTCCACACGTTACGGGCTCACGATCCCATGGGGATTGTAGTTTCCCCCATGGAGAGGGAGTGGATCGCGCCCACAATCCCTACTTGCTTAGGATCATGGGGTTACTTCCTCCTTTTGACAAAAGGGATGGTTGATTTTTCTTTTACCTTTCCATTGTAGCCTTGCTACTCGTGGAACAACTATCACTCCGTGTCCCTCAATCTCTTAGGTTGTTGGACATTCAAGAAGTCGACTGTCTAGATATTCCCAACTGTAGTGCCTCTACTTAGGCCATTAACCTAGGCCTAGGGTTGCAAATGAACCAATACGCTCGTTGAACAACTTGCAAGACTCGATAACAGTTCGACTTGGCTCATTTATTAAATTAAATAAAAAAGTTTGAAAAGAACATTCTAGGCTCGGTTCATAAATGTGCTCGAGTTTGCACAAAGGCAAGCTTGGCTGGATTATGTTCGTGAACAAGATTGTTTAAGGCTCGTTAAGAACTCGTTTTACGTACTCGTTAAGAACTCAGTTAAAGACTCGTTAAGAACTCGTAAACTCATTTAAATATATAACGCCCCCGCTCCGCCAGCTCGGTTCGGTCATGCCGACTTACTACGAACTGTCAGTTCATGATTACCACAGTGAGAACAACTAACATATCGTACATATGCAATAGAGAGTTTAAGTATGAGACAACATATGAAATAATAACACAATCTTCATAGTCACCACAAACCACTGAACTATATTAATCTAAAATAAGCAACTATCACAATATCCATGATCTCTAAAAGTACAATAAAAGAAGAGTATATCTCATGAGCTAAAATAAATCTAACCTATACATCTGTTGCTACCTATCAAACTGGAAATAAACAACAAACACTTACTATAAATAGCTACTAGTCCAAGGATCAAGTCTCACGCTCCTCTGCCTCAACCTCGACCTCACGGTCCTCTAAAAAATATTAGTGTGCAAGGATGAGTCACATACAACTCAGTAAGCTCAGAATCTACAAAGACATTGGTTTTCATATGCTATAATATAAAAGAATCTTACATGCATCTTATCTAACCATGAACATCAATTCTAGCATATAATAACTATTCTTCATCCTAGCATGCTTCTTTAACCTTACAACATGATGACATAAATGACTTCACGTGGTTTAGTAGCATGAATGTGAACATCGATAGCATATTAACATCTTAAACATAGCTACTTTTGGCAACTAAACATGAATCTTAACTTAAAGATTTAATATGGAACAACATACAAGCTAACTAGCATGATTCTAGCATCATATGATCATTCTATACATAAACATAAATATGAATTCAAGCATATTATATAACATAATTTCATATGTTAACATCTGAAATTTAACATCATCTCTAGTCCTTGAACATCATACATGATCACACATATCATATCTTTTACTTTAACATAGGATAAGTAATCATATAATAACATTGGATAACTTTCTCTTATTTACCTATTGGTTATAACAAACCCACTAGATCTTCGGCTGCGCAGTCGGAGGATATTCTCAGATTTCACCAGGATAGCATGTACACACACTTCTAGGATTTAATCCGTTGCCTCGGGTATCTTACTTTACCCCCATTAACAAAGTGAACGAGGGAATCTAGAGGTGACTCCCATGGAATCAAAAGATGGCTCCCACTGTGGGGCACTTTGGTCCTGTAAGAATCAAGAGATGGCCCCCAGTGTGTAACACTTTGATCCACGTGCCACTTAGGGCTCACATCACTGGCTTGATGCATCCATTTAGCATCTTAACATCTTTAATTAATCATATGCATGCATAAACTATTATGTTTAATACAAAACACACTCTAATGCATAATAGGTACGAATGGCATGAGATTAAACATGATATTAACAGGAAATAAACTTAACCATTAACCTTAGGAATCGCATCAGGCACAAGCGACGTGATTTGTAAATCGCGTCGACCTCCCTCTCTACCATTTAGTCAATTAATCAATTTTCCAACCTTTTCTTGTAGAACATGATTAACTTTGAAAAATGTAATCAAACATGCATAAATACGATTCTAAACATGCTCTAAACAAATGCATCATGGTCTCTTCATGAACATGAATATGTACAGACATTCATAAGAATTTGTGGCATGATAACATGAATTTTCTAGTGGTTATTAGCAACGTAAAGCATGGTTTTTCTACAAGAAATAACACCATCATGATTTAAGATTTTTTGCATATTAATCACATCATGTATGCATGATTAACCACTACAAAAACCAAGTTTCATATTATATGGAGTTTAAACGTGAACAAATCATGCGAAAATCTTGAAATAATTCTACAACAACATGAATACCGTCATTCACAGCGGATGCACAAATTACGTCGACCTGCATGGACGCATTTCAACGTCCGATAATAGGTTTCCAGAAAACAAAGAACAAAGAAGAAAAGGAAGAAGAAAAGGTTCTAAACGCCTCATACATCACTACAAAACATCACACATGCATCCATGCATCATGTACATATAGTAAGTAGTAAATTAGGTTCGAAATTAGAGTTTTTTTATATGTAAAACTACTTTGAAATTGTAGTTTGTCATCACTTGCCTCTCTCCCGAAGCAAAACGAACGAAGAAGATCGCCTCTAGCAAGGCGAGACCTCCCTCCATGCACCAACACACCGTAGCCACACTCGCCTCACGCTGCTCATCGTGACCACGTGAAGAACACAAAGAATGTTCGCCTCTCTCCCAATCTCTCTCGAGTTCTCTTTAGGGTTCTGGACTGCTTGGAGACAAAGAGAGGGGCTGGCGACGCACTCAAACACTTAAATAGACCTCTCAAGAGAGTCCCACACAAAATAGAATCGCACTCAGAGAAGAAAGATCCGGCCTCAAGTCAAACTTAGGAAACAGATGAATCGCGTTGGCTCAACCTGACATGATTCAACTCGGTTGACTCGCATCAGCCCAGGGTGACGCGTTTTAGAAAATTCAGCATAATTCAGTAATTTTAAAAATAAACCCCACTAGTGGGCCACTAAAGGTCCTAATAGGCCTATAATGGGTCTGCTACGATGCCAAGTATTACAAAATACTCCTCTAATTATTAGATTCATTGGTTCTCATTAAAAACTCATTTAATTACTCTATTCATAAGTAAATTTAGTTGCTAATGTATTTAGTATTTTATGATTTTTTTATATAAGTACTTATTTAATTACTCTATTCATAAATAAGCTTAGTTGCTAATGTATTTAACATTTTATGAAATTTTTTTATCAAATAATTTAAGATTTATGAGATGTAATAGATCGAAATACAAACTAGAAGGTGTAATGGTTAAAGAAAAATTATTCTTTAAAGAGTAGTTAAGATGGAAAGAACGATGTTGCTCTCTTCGAATGTTCGACAGCCTGCCAGACCATTATCCCCCAGGTGTTGCAATCAACAATCAGTCCATTGAGGAAATCAACCTAACTAACCCGCTTGAGGGTTGTATCATGCCTTCATCTAGAGAGGATGCCACTGCGACCATCGCCAATGAACCGACCACTACTACACCTAAGGGACTACCTACTGGGGATGCTACTACCCCTTCTGACTCCTATCGAAAAGGATGTGATGTTGATGGAGACAAGTCAAGAGGTCTCCATCCTACTTTGACCAATCAACCCACTTCCACTTAGACTTATTGGCCTACAACATTTTAGGTCATGGGCTCTGTTAGAAAATAGGATAGCTAATCCACCCTTAGGCTTATCATGTGCACTTTTCTTTCCTCTTTTTTCTCTTTTTTATTTTAAATTTTGTGCTTCCCTCTTTTAGGTGCAAGTTAAAAGGAATACACCTAAACTTTCTTCTCGTTACAATTCATTTTGATCTCTTCGCTTGGACATCTTTGGTCTTGTCAAATGAGTTTGGGATCAAAGGTTAAGAGCTCTTCCTGAGTGTGAGCACTCGAGGTACGAGAGAGTTGTCAACCCTTCCCGAGTGTATGCACTAAAGATATGGAAGGCCTATTGGCCCTTCTCAAGTGAAGGCACTTGGGGCATAAAAGGCCTGTTGGGCTTTCCCAAGTGTGGGCACCCAAGATATTAATCTTGAAAACGCAAATGACGAAGGTAACAGCGAAGATAGAAGGAGCATTTGAATTAAATCTCTTAAGCAGTTGGCCAAGTACAAACTCTTGAGTCATAATGTTCTCAATAGTAGGCTCTAAGGTTTTTTTGAATTCCAAGTGTGGGATACCTTCTTGTCATCAAAGGTGGATAGTCGGTATGGTACCTTCCTGAGGACTTCGATTATTTGGAAGTTACAAATGGACCTTGGGGCGAGTGATGTGAACCACATTTGGGTAGTCTCCACCAATGTGATGGCAAACACCTGACATTCGACACTGTCTACGACCCAGAGCAACCACATGTGCAACTAGAAGTTGTTGAAGTGGGTTTCTAGATCACCTTGCCCATCATACGACCTGAAGTTGTTATTGTGCAACTTATTTGGTATGGGAACATCAAGGATCTCCTAGGAGAATAGTGATAGATCCTCATCTTCGTCGGTGGGGGCGCCTCATGCCTAGCCATCCCTGAGGAGAGCTTTTAGGCTTTGGTTGCTGCACTCGAGCTATTGTTGTGCACTTTTAGCCTCCTATCCAAAGTTTCGAAGCCGACAGTTGACTGATGTGTCCAATTCGGAGGCATGAGACACGAGGAATGGGTGGAGTGGTAACTCTGATTCCCCTCCTCTTGTCGTCGTCAAGGAGAGAAGCAGTTTGACCTGACCGCCTTGGAGGCAGAAGGGCGTGGATCATTGTTTCATATCTCACCTCCCATGAAGATGAAGCACCCATTGATGATTCGCACAACTCACTATCCTCCCTCCTAGAGGGCTGCTAGTTGGGCAGGCAGTGGTGGTGCCAACGGCACGAGAAAACACTCTTGCGTGAGGATAAGAAGAGTGCCCAGTTATTGTGCCTATGGCCCCCAAGGAGTTGACACCGTTGCGCAAAGACGTAGATACTGTCGCCTGCGACACTGGGTTGGCATTATGTGGGTTGGCATGGGTTTCTTTGTAGGAAGAGACACCAGCACGAGTATTGCAGTTGTTTCCCTAGGCCATGGCTTTATTTCTCATAGACAACGACAATTGTGTAGCAACTAGAAACTAGTTCAATGATGAGGACCATCCGATCTTGGCCCCCACGATGAGATTTGTAACTAGAGGATGATAGTGATGCACGGACTTGAAACCAGAGAAATGAGCAATAAGGATCCCTTGGTTGGTGTGGGGGGAGGACCCTCCGATGCTTAAATTAATGGGCGCCGAAAATGAGAATGCTTACGGAGGTTTGGTGACAGAGATTGCGTAACTTTGATCTATGGGATCCTCTTAATTTTATAGAGGCATCATGGCCCTAAGTTTGAGAAGCTCTTGCTCTGCATGCTACAGGCTTGCAATCTTATAGGGATCGTAGTTTCCCCTATTGAAAGGAAGTGGATCGTGACCATGATCCCTACTTCCTAAGATCATGGGGTTATTACTTCCTCCTTTTGACGTAGGGATGGTTGTCTTTCTTTGACCTTCCCATTGTAACCTTTCCACTTGTGGAATTACTATGCCTCTATGCCTCGATCTCTCTATATTGTGACTTCACTCAAGCTAGCAACTTAGGCCCATGCAAGGGAGCCTGTTGCGGGGTTTACGATTTGGGTCTCATTGGGCCGAATTGGCTGATGACCCAATGCTTCCCTCCCCAATAACCTTGAACACTGCATACATCAGAGCAAAGAGTAATGCTTGCTGCAAGATCCCCGTACTGCAACAATGGCATTGCAGCAAGTATAAAAAAAAAGGTAGGACCCAACATGTCTTACCCTTCAGTACAGCCCGATCTCTGATCAGGCGATCTAAAAAAAAAATCTAAAAAATCAAAATCAAATCTAAAAATGTCCTTAATAGGGTGAGCCAATAACTTTTTTTTTTTTCTTTGGATCACCCGATCCAAGATTAGACTGTACGCATTACTCTAGAACAAATAATAGGAAACTGCACTCAAATGTCAAGGCCCATAGTTAAATAGAGCGATCAGTCTAGAGCTGCTATCATTTTGGTTTTGGAGAGGGCAGAAGTATGAACAACTTAGGCTCCGCAGCTAAGCAGCTCAGATCTGAAAGGAGGCGTCAATAGTTTACCAGAGGATTCCACTACCTATACTCTAGAATTACGATTTGATATTTAATTTTTATTTATATTTTTTTAATAATATACAGATCCATTGATAGCACCGTGTCCTTAAGAACATCTTGTTTGACTCTGAACTGATCCGACTGAATCGCTGGATGGTATAACATCACTGTCAATAGTTTGATTCTATTGTCGCAGTTGCGTGGATGGTCCTCGAACCTGAGACACCAAGGACACCTTGTCGGTGAACTTCTGTACTTTGACCTTAGTTTATGAATCTCTAACCACATGATTCTAAACAGCCAAGAATCGGGTACAGCGGAATACCGTCGAAGAGAATTGAGTAAGGAATCATTCGCTCTCGGTACTTAGAGAGAGAATGTTCTAAGAAGTATGCGCGGAAGTCCCTGACCAGGGCAGACGATAATATCGGGAAAAGAGTTTTCCGATATTAGTCGGCAACATCTGATCCAAGTGAGTCAACCGATTAAGGTTTGACGGTTTACCATACCCAGAGTTGACTCGAGAGCATTGTACGAATGAAGGATTATATTGTTACTTGAGGTTTTGTGAACAGAATAAGCTTCTGTCTTGAATAGTGTCGATAAACAACGACGCGATTCAAGCAGCTCCTTTTTTTGCTCATCAGCCGTCAGATCTTTGATTTCTTTGTTACTTTATATCTATCTTACACTACATTAGAGGCCATCTAGGCCGTAGGTCATCTGCATTGAGACTCACCCCCCCCCCTCTCTCTCTCTCTCATAGGAACACCTTTCTTAGCATCTTCATCTCTTTCTGATTGAGTTGGTCCCTCGATCAAACTAGATCGGTTGGTGTTAAGACCTCTATAGGCCTCCAAAAGCAAAGAACTCCTCCTTGTTCATCAAACTGGTTTTATCAATTTTAGTCTTGATTAGTCATTCATACCGTTGTAAGATAATCATAAAGTATAACGGTGAAAAAATTGAACTAAAACTAAAATCTTACCCTATTGAGTGAATTGGTGTCTAAAAACTCAAGTAATTCAACAAAGAATCCTAAAGCAACATAATCATCCACTTGTCTGTTAAACTTTGTACAACATATTTGAACTTCTTTGCCAAAACTTAACATCATAATGTTACGATCAAGTAGAACTTTGAGTATGGCTACTTACGAGCAAGATGCAATGATTGAATACGAGAGAGATGCTAATGCCCCTCGAAAATTTGATTATTACTCTGAAAACGAGAGAGATGCTAATGCCCCCCGCAATCCCAACTTCTATCATCCTGAGTATGAGGGAGACGCCGATGCCCCTCAAGGTCAGGTCCATTTTACTCACAACCAGTATGACCCGAGTACTGTTCGTCCCCACATTCATGTGATTTGCAATCCTACCTTTAAGAAGGCTCAAGATCAGGTTGAACCTTCATCTACCAATCCTCCTGAATTAGTTACTGTCTTAGGAGCTCTGGCTAGCCATGTACAAACCAAAAAAAAAAACATGTCTTGAATTGGCTGGACATAAAAAGACAAGGTAATGTTAATACCAGAAGGATGCCACGTGCTTTTTGTTCGTGGCATGCGACCCCTTTCTCCACCATCTGATCAAAAGGTTCGGGATAGAGCACAACACGTATGTTCGGCCAGAAAAAATATTTAACCATTACAAATCTTTTGATCGGACAGCCAATACGGAAATGGAAAAAAAGGTGTTAAAAACATCGTAGCATTCCTCATATAAACCAGCGGTAGAACAAAAAAAAAAACAAAAACAGTGAATCTTCTTGAATAAGATTAAGAAGAAAGAGAATAGAGAATACAAATAACCATAAAAAATGTTGTTAATGGAATAATGGATGCCGAAACTTTTTTAACGTGAGATTACATTAATTGGCATACTTCTATACACCTATCCAGCCATAAACTGGTCATCAATTGGCACATTCAAAATCATATTAACGTAGTATTTGCGTGCCACTGCTTGGCCTTTTTTTGGCCTCATTGCGCAAGTTGTGATTGAGAGGCTTCCAATAGACAAACGAAGGACAAAAGGGATAGAGGGTGCCATCATGTGAGAGGTTGTGCTCTGGTGAAGACAAATATGCCACCGCCTCCAACAGCACGCCCCAGCAGCATGTCACGATCCAAGTACGAGAGGTAGTACACCCCCCCGGGGGATCGCCTACAAGTGATTTGAAAATTATCAGCTGAATGATATTTCACTCGACCTAGGCACATTAGCACAATAATAAATGCCAAGACATACCTCTCAGGGCTTCTTAAGGGCAATTGTGCTCTGAAGGTCCGGAAGAACTGTAATATCTGCACGAAAGTAGATCCATTAGTGACACAGACTCCAATACACATGCCGAATGGCAATCACAGTGGAGCAGCTGATTCATGCCCTAGGTTTGCTCCCAGGGAATGCAAGTTTGATGCTAGGCAAACTAACGTTTAGCTTGGTACTTTTATCTTTGGCTGCCACAGAAGATCATCGAAGGATACGTCTAAGGGAGAAAAAGGACCAGACAGCAGAGAACATTATCTTAGCTGCTGGAGAATGTCTAGCAGTTCACAAAACCTCCAGTTGAGGGGATCAAAGTGTTTTAGTTGAAGATGCATCATGGTCAGCATCAAAGGTCAGCCATCCATTATATGAGGATGTGGATGGCTGTTGAGTACTCGTTTAACTTATATGACAAAGGCCAACAACCAACAAAAGCCAACAGTAAGCAGCCATTTTCATGTGCATGACAAGAGCCAGTAGTGTATCTTCCAGTTTTGGTTTTTCTTTCATGTAGTTGCAACTCCTTTCTATATTTGTTATGTTTTCGTATCTTGTCTTTTCTATACTGCAGTATGGTGAGACTTCCGCTCTTTTGAGGATGAGGATGATGACTTCCCAGATGAAGTTCTTTCCCAAAACTTCGTGCAGGTTTCGCTAAGGAGCCTCATCACAAGCGCGATGAGCACATGACGCAAAAACATGTAGTTGTATAAAATTGATGTGCGACTTCAATGTAAAATAGATCAGACTAAGACTTGAGGACAGTCGAAGGACAAGTTCCCCTTCTATCTAAACCGTAACCTTCTCCACAACCTCAACCAATAGAGTCCAATCCTTACCCCACCCCTGAGACACACTAGTGCCTCCACACCAAGCGTTATGTATCTGCATCCCATGAGTAACCCTTTCCTATGGGTAGCCCTTTTCTGCAGCCCGGCTCATGACTTGACTATCAGAATGTAAGACTCAATCTAAACCTTATGTGGTGAGGACACCCGCACACGCACCCGCTTCAACCCAGCCCAGGTTTACCGCCATCGGAGGACTTCAACAGCTATTCAGAACTTGATTTGGCTAGATGATGGATCATTTGTAGACTGATGTATTTTATTTGTTTTTAGGTAGTTTTTGGACGTGTACAGCCCAATTGGGCCCACTTAGCCTTTTTTTATTTTTCTAGCATTTATTTGCACTAATTTTAGCCTTTTTTTATTTTTCTAGCATCTATTTGCACGAATTTTAGCTTTTAGTTGAGGTTAGGGCTAATTTGGTCATTATTTTAGGACTTCATTAGGGTTTCTTTGCTCATCTAATAGAAGTCATTAATGAACAATTGCTTGTGTCTAGCCGCCTATGCTATGAATGCTTCTAGTGGGTCATGTGAAGGGAGGGATACCTCAACCGCCATGCCACCCTCCTCTGTCTCTCTCTCCACTTCTCAAGGAAGGCAAACTCGGGAATCGAACTCGGACGGTCCAAGTCTGGACCAATAGGATCGGCCGATTCAATCCGTTTAAAAATTTTAAAAATTGTAAAAAATCAAAAAATAGAGCTGACGACCTTGGATTTAGTTTGACCATCGAGCCAAGCTAAGTTAACCTAAATAACAAAGAGATGAGATCAAACCAGTGTTCTTTTAAATGTTAAATCTTCTTTTATTTTGATCCTCACTTTCCATTGACTAAGGATAAGTTTTACTAAATAGAAATTTTTATTCCCCAGCCTTCACCTTCAACCTTCAACCTTACTAAAATTATTTTCAACACATGTTTTTCTGCAGAATTAATTGGGTCATGCTGGTCTCATAAAAGCGTAGTCAAGCAAACTTTGATCCGATTCATTAATTGGTTAAAATGAATCTAGTTTGAACATGGATTTAATTCCATTAAACAAAGATCAGGATGGGTTAAATAATTGGATTGTTTTATGTTGCCTTCACACCCCATCCAACCAATCCAATTTGCACCCCTGAACTACATGCACGAACATGGATTTGATTCCATGAAACTAGTTGTTGGGCTGCGGATCGGCCGATCCGACCTGGATCGACCAATCCAGCCTTATCCCAGACAATCCACCCGATCCCATTAAGGGAGCGGGAGGTCAGGACTCGCGATCGGATCGGGCCGGCTGAAAATCGAGCGGAGCGGCAGATCTAATCCGATCTGCACTGATTCTGCCTTCCATGCTACTTCTCTCCCTCTCCCGATCGATATCTCTTTAACTCTCTATATCTCATTCTTCTTCTTCTTGTCATCTCCTCCTTCCTCTCCCTCCCTTTTCATGTCGCTTTGCAGAAAGCACTGAGGGAATGCCCCCAAGCGCCCATATGTCAGTCGGGCACCGCTTGCCCCATCGGTCTCATCGCACTCGTCGCCATGCAGCAGCCCAGGCGTGTTTGTGCCAAACGAGATCCTCGCCTGTGCCCAAAGGCGGGCACTTCCCGCCCATGCTGCCGCCACGAGGCGTCACTGCGAAGCACGTGGCCCCTGACTTCATCGTTTGAGCCACCTCGGGCCCCGCCAACTCTGCCCCACTTCTGCGCGTTAATGGGACGCAGTGCCCTTGGCTGCATCCCCACTTATGCCGCCTCCACGTGGCGCTTGTGGGCGTCATCTGCTCCACCTTCATTGTTCGAGCCACCTCAAATGGACTTGCCAATGCCCTCGCCGCTACACATGTCGCGCCCAAGGGCGCTCCCACCCGTCTCCTCATGTCTCACCATTTGACCCACCGCTCCCATCTCCCCGTCCATCCTGCTTGTAGGCTTCTGGACAATTGCATTGGCCCAGTCAAAAGCCGCCAACAATTGTGCTCAGCCCATCAACAAGCTATCCTTACCCCACCAGCACAAGGGCCCGTAGGCAGGGCAACGTACTACGAGTGAATCCTTTAGCTTCTATGTGTGATCATCTAGTTTCCTTGGTCTTCGTGCCCCACTCTTCAGCGGGTAGGTAAACATTGATAGCCCTCCCACTAGCTTGCTCCTCTAGTATATAATGCAACTTCTGCCGCCATGCATGTAAAAGCTAGGTTCCTCGCCCGTTTATTTTATTTCATTGTCGACCGTGTGATATTGTGAGGAACCTGTTCCGTGGTCCTAATTTGTGATATTTGAGTGTGTTATCGCTGCCCTAGACTGTTGATAGTTCTCATTACCGTCGATCCTATTCGCTTCACACTGCGAGGGATAGCTTTAGAGCTTTGTTTCTCCTTATTGTTAAGTGATAATCCTCATGGAATTTGTCGTGGCTTGCTGTTATTTGTTGTCCTATGTAGCTTTCATCGCTGAGCTCGAATAGTTATTGGTAGTCGGAACCTATTCAATAGCTGTCCCGCACCATCTTTTGGTATCAGAGTCAAGTTAGATTGTCTAGGGTTCGTTTGTCATATTTTTTGTTTAATTAGCTTCATTTTTATCATTTCTTAGTTGTGTATTTAGCAAGTCATGTCATATCATTTAGGTTAGCTACATTTTAGCTATTGCATCTCACTATACATCATCCTCACATGTCTATACATAGTGGTGCCAAGTTCCATATTTCTGCACCGATGTCAAGGTCATACACTGGTTCTCCGATGATTCCCAATGTGACAAAGATGCTTGATCAGCTCATGCGCTGCATTGACCAGATGGGTCACCGTTTTGAAAAGCATTTTTTGATCTTTTTGGGGAGTCACTTAGGTCCGTACGAGATAGGTTCACCGACTCTAATCATACAGTCCAGGGGATGGTTGGTCGCATAACCGCTCTAGAGAGACCCCCTCAGGGTCAGGTTCCTATTCGGACGGCAGAGTGCCAGAACTAGAACGCGGCACCAAACCTGCACCTGCGAACCCACCTCTTAGAGCTGATCGAGCCATTGACCGGCGAGTTGAGGACGATGAACTTGGGTATGATTCATTTGATGAGATGGGTGATGTTTATACGCCAGTTGCATGTAGATATAGGAGGCAGGATAGGCAACATGATCGTGATTGGAATGTTGATCGGAGGCATCAGTGATACCCAAGGGATCGAGATGATTGCGATGATTGGGGTGATCGGGATGATTTTTGGCATGATCGGAGGCAATATCAATACCCAAGAGATCGGGATGAAGGGATGATTATGGGTATATGATCAAAGGCAATACAGATATATGAGAGATCAGGATGATCTTGGAAATGATCAGAGGCGATACTGATAACAGAGAGATCGAGACAATCAGGATGACTTTGATGATGAATGGAGGTCCAACGTTCCCAATAGGATCAAGATGATCAACGGGCCGCTCGTGCTGAGGCTCCCAGTTTTAACAGGTCCCTTGATCTGCAGGTCTATCTTGATTGGGAGGCAAGTATGAACCGCTACTTTGATTGGATGGGGATGTCTGACGCCCGACAAGCACGCTTCGCCATGCTAAAGTTGACGGGCCAAGCACAGACCTATTGGTCGAATGTCGAGGCCCTATTTGAGTAGAGGCATCAAGATTCCATTGAGTCATAGGAAGACATGAAGGCGAAGGTTCGTGAGAAGTACCTTCCCATGACGTATCGTCATCGCCTCATCAATCCGTAGCAGAATCTCACCTAGGGAACTCGTATTGTTTCAAAGTACATAGCCAAGTTTGACGAGTACCTGATGAGGTGTGGAGCCCGTGAGGAGAGCACACTGACTCTTTCCTGCTTTCAGAAGGGTCTACGATGTATTTACCAATAGGAGTTGTTCGGTCAACATGTGACGACCATTGAATATGCCTATCAGGTCGTGCTTGAGATGGAGTAGTTCGAGTTGGAGGTTGACATGCGTGCAAAACAAACCTACCAACGTCGTTTTGATTAGTATGCCACGCCAAGAGCTCAACAGAGGGGTCCGATGTTCAGACCTACAGAGCATACTTGTCAGCATCCACCTACCAGACCCAGATTTCCTCCCCAAAGGGACACTACACCTGCCTTACTTGCACGCCCTGCCTGCCCTCTGATTGGCACACCACCTGTTAGACAGGAGGATAAGGGGAAGGCCCCGACTGTGGGAGACTCATCTCATGCAACCGTTGTATTATGTGCCAAAGACTTGACTATTATGCTTCTCAGTGTCCCTTGAGGACCCTAGCCATTAAGGGTATTGATTTAGAGAACCCCCACCCAAGTTGCAGGATATGAACTATGAGGCTAGAGTCAATATGGCCGACGAGTTTCAGATTGCGGGTGAGATCGTCGACTGTAAAAATCCAAGTTTTTCGGATCCAGTTAATCGATTTCGGATGTGATTTAGTAGGCTTTCTTGGGGAAGCCAGTATGGGTCTGATTAGCATCAGCTTGACCTGACGTGAATCATTGATAGGCGCCTGTCTAGATGGATGCCATTCAGAGTGCATGCATGTGAGCCGTGTGGTTGAACTCTACTAGGCTTTCTTATTCACATTGCAGAGATAGGACGCATCTTATAGAAGGCATCAGCTCCATGAAACGCAAATTAGTTGTCTCTACATGGCATTTTTCCTCGACATGGCACACCCCATGCACACGTGGCGCATCATTACGTGGTGGAGGCACCGAGAGGGACCCATTTAACCCATATCCCTCTCCATTTCCTTACTCTCTCCCTCATTTCCTCACCCTCTCTCACCACCTTCTTCTTCCTCCACCTTCTTCCTCCTCTCCAACCCTCTCTTCCTCTTGTCCATTCCCCACCTCATCACCTCCAAAACTACTCCTTCCTCTTTGGTCGACAGGAGGTGAGGAGGTAGCGGCTACAAGGTGGCGGCAGCAAGTGGCATGGACAACGAGGCAATGGCGAACCAGAGAATGGGGTGGTGTGTTTGTGGTCGTAGAGCTCACCGGAAGGTCACCAGCCGGCTTGAAGGCCGTCCTACCACGTGAAGGATTCATTTGAGTCGGAAGGAATGCAAGACTTGAGGTAGGGTGATGATCCTTCCTTTAGAAAGCTATGATCCTCCTTAAAAATCATGTTAGGGCTTCATGCATGCAGTTTTCTCCATGTTCTTATGCTTTTCCCTCGATCTTTTATGTTGAGGGTTGCCTTCAATAAGATTTTGACATCCTTACATGTTGAATTGTTTGAGGGGGTGTTCGTGTACTTTGGTTGGGCTTGGGGAAACCAACTGAGAGGAGCTGTGAAGAAGCCTCAGTTTGGGTTCTAATTCACGTATGTTGAGTTGGACATCTTTATTAATGGTGTCAAGCTCAAGGGACACATTTCAGAAAGTTAATTAACTGAGCCTATTTACAATAATCGATTTAAAAGATATTCGATCAAGTTGATACACGTCACCGGTAGTAGACGTGATTCAAAGTAATCAATTAACCTGTTCCTAAATCGATTAACCGTAAATGATTAGTTAGTTGGCGTCTAGCTGCCAAGACACATTTCATAAGCGTTAGGAGCAGTTAGCACGATTCAAAACAAATAGTAAAACCCCCTACATAGTTCCATCGCCTGCGTGAAATAATAAGATATCAATGACAATTTTGTCTAGATTATGTACTTTAGATTTTGTATAACAGTTAAATAGGTTCTTACACATCTTGCATACTTGGCTCATTCATGGGGAAAGGAAGATGTTGCTATGTGTCGCATGTTGGGCCCACAATGACGACATCCATTAGTAGTACGTCCTCTGCCTTTAAGCACAATGTGACCTATGAGGACACGGGTCACGAGTTAGCCTAGCACTTCAGTGCATTTTGAGTTCAAGCCGGTTCCTAGGGCCCCCGCATTTATAGCATGTGTCTGGGTGTAGGAAAAACCGACCATGGGACAATAGTTGACACTACTTGTGTGCATACATGGCTGGGGGTGCGGACACCATATAGACTTATAGACCCCAGTTAGTCCTGTCTTCTCACTTGTCTCACCTTACGGACATCTAGAGCTTGTAGGGGTAGATAGGTTTGAAGTTTGGTTGAGTAGTGAGTCGCCAGTAGACGCACTCGACTGTAGAGTTTGGAGTTTGTTTGAAGTTACGCTTGAGAGTCTTGTGCTAGTAGGTGTGTACCCTTGTCACTCTTGTAACTAGGCAAGGGGGTACACCTGTGATTGTGTGTTGGCTAGAGCATATTAGACTACCTGAGGGGTTCCTGACCTGTCTCAGCACGTTCGTGGTTTTCATAAGCTTGACGTCGTGTTGACTGCTAATTTCTTTACTATTTCAGTAGTTGTTGCTTTATTTTAATGCTACACTTACACTCTTGTTCTTGCTAGTTTGTGTGTACGTGTGTGGGAGATAGGGATCGCGGGATCCCTACTGAGCCCTTTTAGTTGTGGCTCACTCCCCTGCGCTTCAGGTAAAGGCTTCGGACGTGTATAGGAGTGGGTGGTTCTTGGAGGTCCTGCTTGCCAGCAGCAATAGTATTCCGAAGTATGCTTCGATGCAGTTCTACTTTTCTTTTGGGCATGTACGACTATATTTCTTTGGACTCTATGGACTATGTAATTATTACTGGACTGTTAACATATTGTACTATTTACTTTTGGCTACTTTCCTTTAATTCATCATCTACATAATTATTTGCCTTAGTTTTTCATATATTTCTTAGATGTGTACTTGTGGTCCCGAGTTTAGGCCCGAAAGTAATAATCCGAGGCCCATTAGATATCGGTTCTCTGATTCTCAACTGGCGGGTCGTTACAGTTGGTATCAGAGCCTAGTCTGGCCAAATATATGAATAACTAGGGTAAGAACTTTGACAATGAATATATAGTCCCATATAAGCTTTGGTGGCTAGCGTAGAATAGTAGGGCCTAATTTGTGCGTCTCGATTTCCGTATGTGAAGGTTGAAGATGGCTCCTAAGAGGAGGACTTCATTAATTCGCAGTACTGAAGACGAGGTACTGATATGGGTAGACAAAATACAAAGCATTTTGTAGAGATTGTGATGGACACGATGTTTAGATATTAGTTCTGATACTCGAGTGAGGGGTCTAATACTTGTGGTGGGCCGTTGACTTTGATGTAATGCTTCCTGAGGCTGAAGCCACCTCACTTTTTAGGTCAACCTAATCTTTAGGAGGTGGCTCATTGGCTGAAAGAGGTAGAAAAGGTTTTCGATACCTTGGAGTGTGCAGGGAATGATAAGACCCCGTTAGCTACTTATTTGCTCAAGGATGATGTTTATGATTGGTGAGTTACCTTGAAGAGGATGTCCTCTGCTGACAAGACTTTAAAGGAGATGTCTTGGGAGACCTTTGTGGAGGAGTTCAACAATTAATACTTTCTGAAACATGTCAAGCGAGCTAAGGAGAGAGATTTCATGAAGTTAGTGTAGGGAGGAATGTTAGTTTTGGAGTACCGGATGAAGTTTGTTGTTCTAGGGAGGTTTGTGCCTTATATAGCAATAGTTGCTTCCTTTAGATCGGGTTCATCATTGATTGGCACCAAGTTTAAGAGATTGTTATGTGGAGGAGGTGGCAGAGGCAAAGACAGATTAATACAGCAGACTCAGGTGGCAGTCAGTGTATAGTAGGAGGTTACCTAAGGAGTTCCACCTAGTTGTCGTTATTGTGGTGGGAAGTATAGAGGAAAGCTGTGTCCCAACTTTACAAGTAGGTGTTTTGTTTGTGGCCAGTCAGGCCACCTGGTAAAGAAGTGTCCTCGGAAGTATGGTGCAAGGTAGGCTTCAGGTGATCAGAGAAGCCGAAGACTTAGGGTCAAGTCCTTACACTCTCCAAGAAGAAGGCCCAGGCTTCCAACAAGGTGGAAGGTACACTTCCTGTTCTTAGCAGTATGGCTCATATTTTGATAGATTCTGATGCTTTCCATTCTTATATTTCAAAAGAATTTGTAGATGATCTTTCTATTCCTTTATTAAAGTTGTCTTGTGAGTTGCTTGTAGAAGTCCCTTCAGGACTTTATGCTCACTTCTTACTGTTTAAGAGAAGTCCCCTTAATTATAGAGGGCCATCAGATGCCGATGTAGCTTCACATGTTACGGATCAAGGATTATGATGTCATCTTGGGCATGGATTGGCTGAAGGCCAATTTTGCTGAGGTGGATTGTCAAAGGAAGAAAGTGTGTTTCTCCCTTCCGGGTATTCCAACCTTCTACTTCCAAGGTATTAGACTCTCTTCTCGTAGTCCTTTTATTTCCACTTGTAGGGCCAAGAGACAGTTGCTCAGTCGATGTGAGGCTTTCCTAGCTTCAGTGGTGACGGTCAGTAAGGAGAGTGTCATAGTCTGTTCAAGGTGCCAATAGTCTGGGACTTTCTTGATGTCTTTCTCGAGGACTTGCCAGGTCTTCTTCCTCACCGTGAGACTAAGTTTTTTATGGAGCTTTTATCCGATATAGCGTCTTTTTGTCTAAGGCACGATATCATATGGCTCCCATGGAGTTGGCTAAGTTGAAGGTACAACTGCAGGAATTACTAGATAACGGTTTTATCTGACCTAGCTTTTCCCAATGGCGTGCACTTGTGTTGTTTGTCAAGAAGAAAGATGGACCATTGAGGTTGTGTATTAATTATAGGCAGCTTAACCAAGTCATTGTGAAGAACAATATCCTCTATCCAGGATTAATGATATGTTTGACCAATTACAGTCTACTAAGGTGTTTCTCCAAGATTGATTTGAGGTTTGGTTACTACTAGTTGAGGATTAGGGACTCATATGTTAATAAGATGGCTTTCAAGACTCACTATGGTCACTACAAGTTCCTAGTGATGCCTTTTGGTTTGCAATGCCCATACAACTTTTATAGATCTAATGAACAGAATGTTCAGGGAGTATTTAGATCAATTTGGTAGTCTTTATGGATGACATCCTGATCTACTCGTCATCTGAAGAGCACGCCTATCATCTCTGGGTGGTGTTGCAGACTCGAGGAAGCATAAACTCTATGCTAAGTTCAGCAAGGGTGAATTTTGACTAGAGCAAGTACACTTTTGGGAACGTCATATCAGGAGGAAGAGTGGCTATTGACCTGGCCAAGGTAGAGGTTGCTATCAATAACAGAGATCAAAAGTTTTTTGGGTATGGCAGGTTCCTACAAACGGTTTATTCAGCACTTCTCTACTATTGCGGCTCTTTTGACGAGGTTGACTCGAAAGGGAATTCATTTTGCTTGGTCTAATTAGTGTGAGCATAGCTTCTTAGAACTGAAGGCTCGCCTTATCTCTACTCCAATCTTGGTTCTTCCATATGGGTCAAGAGGATTTATGGTCTACACTAATGCTTCAAGGAGAGGCCTAAGGGTAGGGTTGTCAATAGGCCAGGTTTGGGCTAGGCTGACCCCAAACTCGGCCCAAGCCCAACACTCTCCTTTATAAGCCCAAGCCCGGCCCAAGCCCAAGCTTTAAAATTTCTGGCCAGGCCAAACCCAATTATTGCTCTAAACTTCAAGGACCAATATAAGCCTAGCCCGGCCCGACGACAAATAAACTTACATGCTTTGTCTAATAAGTCAATAAGCATCTTGTGACTATAAGAGGTTCCAATGCATATATTCAAGAATCGATGGCAGACAGCATTTAATAGTCCATAATAAGATGAGAAAAGTAGCCACAACAAGTAGTTCAATAATCTCATCAATTTTTATAAATGAAACTGATAAAAAGCGCACTCGGTGAATATGAATAATCTCATCAATGTTTATAGTAGTGAAGGCCCGTACAGGCCTATAAGATAAGCCCGAGCCTGGCCCACGTCTTCCTCGGGCCCGGGCTTTTAAGCTCGAAAAAAAAACCCGCATGATGAAAATCTTGTGATAGCTCGGCCCAATATCGGGCCGAGCCCTAGAGCCCATCAGGCTGGCCTAACCCACTAACAGCCCTACCTAGGGACAGTATTGATGTAGTATGGAAGAGTGGTGGCTTACGCATCTAGGCAGTTGAAGTAACATGAAGAGAATTACAATTATCCGACTCATGACTTGGAGCATGCAATTGTAGTATTTGCTCTGAAGATTTGGAGGCATTATCTTTATATGAAGAAGTTTGAAGTATTCACAGATCATAAGAGCTTGAAATATATTTTCACTCAGAGGGATTTAAACTTGAGGCAGTGTAGATGGATGGAGCTCATCAAAGACTATGATTTTAACCTTTCCTACCACCTAGGCAAGACCAATGTAGTGGTTGATGCTCTAAGTAGGAAGGCAGTAGTATCTTACCTTATGATAAGAGAGTGAGGACTATTCCAGTAAGTGGCAGATTCTACCCTTTAGGGTATCCCGAGATGAGGACAAAGCTATATTAGCCAGTTTGACTGCTAGACTAGGAATGTTCACTAGGTTATTGAGGCACAAAAGGCAAATCCATAATTATCCCAAGTCTTGCAGTGGCTAGAGGTAGTGTTATAAGATGATGATACAGTCAAATTTAAAGGTTGGTTGTATGTGCCAGCCGAAGAGGAGTTAAGGAGATGTTTACTGGATGAAGCCCATCATTCTCGATATGCTATTCACTCAAGCAACACAAAGACATACCATTGCTTGAAAAAATATTTCTAGTGGCCGAAGATGAAGAGGGACATAGCAGAGTTTTTAGCTAGATGTCTTGTTTGTGAACAGGTTAAGGTAGAACATCAGAGGCCTGGAGGTTTGCTTCAGTCATTACCAATCCCAGAGTGGAAGTGGGACTACGTGGCTATAGACTTTGTGATGGGTCTATCCTTGACTCCAGGCAGGGGTGACGCGATTTGGGTCATAATGGATCGGTCTCATTTCTTAGCCATTAAGAAGGATTAGTCAATTTGCAAGTTGACAAGGTTATTTGTGGATAAGGTCGTATCTTTGCATGGTGTACCTCTCTCCATTATGTCAAATAGAGATCCTAGATTTACTTCAGGATTCTAAAGGAGCTTTCAAAACGCATTAGATACTCAGTTGACTTTCAGTTCAACTTACCACCTCCAGACTGATGGTCAATCAGAGATGACCGTTCAGACACTAAAAGATATGTTGAGGGTGTGCTATTTAGAGGGGGGAAGCTCTTAGGAGCAACATTTGCCAATAGTGGAGTTTGCTTATAATAATAACTATATCATGCGAGATGCATAGAAATATCTTGCTAGTAAACTTCTACCACCCTCAGAATGACCACCACTTAGACAAACCTTCCCTTTGTAATGTGAATTCATCTATAGGTTGTTGATATGAAGCATGGTACACAAGATCGGCACAGAGCAGATCAGGTTGATCAATCCGATAAGTTTTTGGCCTAATTGGTCAGATCCTAATCCAACTTCAGCCCATATTAGGCTAGATTGGCTCTGATAGGCCTGATCAGCCAATCTAGGGGAGTGTAAACACTGGATTGGCAATTTGGTTGATCCCAACTAGCCGCTAGAGACTAAATCTGGTATGTGGTAGAAGACCATTGGAGGCTGTGGGGGATGGCTTCGAGGTTATAAATAGTCCTCATTTGGCCATTCCTACCCTCATTTAAAATTCTCTCATTCTCTCTCTCTCTCTCGATATATATATATATATATATATATATATATATATATACAGTGCTCTCTCTCTTTCAATGCCCTCTTGATCTTATTTGCTCTCACAAAGCTCTCATTTGCTCTTAAGTTGGCCTTTGAGGGAGGCTCTCTACAGGGGACTGTAAGAACCTGCCTTGAACTTATCCCAAAACAGAAAAAAATTATAAATTCTTGAAACTCAAGACCTGATAACAAATGGTTAAAAGATGCCGAGTTTAAATAAACATTTCCCAGAATTTTGTGGGCCACTAACGGACCTTATTAGACCATAAACAGCCAAACAACAGGCTATTAATGGGTCAATGGATTGGGCCATTAGTGGGCCAGCTTATTGGCAAGTTTAGTGGGCTTTCTAGAAAGTTCCCACCTCCTCTTCCCATGCCTTTCTAGAAGCTTTCCATCTCCTTTCTCCACTATATAAAGGGAGGTGGTGGGTGGTTCTCCCTTAGACCAGGGCACAGCGAGCCTGCGGGAGGAAGAGAAGGAGAGAGAGAAAGAGGGGGATAGAGTCAGAAAGTGAGAGGATGGTAGAAGAAGACAGTGTGGGGGAGGAAAAGAGGAAGTAAAGGGAAGAAAGAAAGAGAGAAACCAGCAAGAGGAGGAGGACCAAGTTTGGGAACACCGTCCCAAGCCACGAGGAGTGCACAAAGCAGCTGTGGAGCATCTCCTTCTAGCAGGCAGAGCGTGGGAGAGGAGATGACTCTCACCCTCCTAAGGTAGGGTGATAGTACCCCTATTGCCCCTCTTTATTTTGGGTTTTGGGAAGATTTAAGGGTTGAAAACATGCATGAAAAGGGGAAACCCTGTCAAAATATTGTCTTGAGCAGGGAACCTATGTAAAGATCTTTTTTGTGAGGATTTATATGCTATATAACGAATCCTGTGAAAGAGGCATGAAAGAACATGCTAGAAACTGTGTTTTCTTGTTTATTTAATATTTTTGTATAGATTCATGACAACTACCA
The DNA here is from genome assembly GCA_030544215.1 of Zantedeschia hybrid cultivar. Taxonomy (NCBI): domain Eukaryota; kingdom Viridiplantae; phylum Streptophyta; class Magnoliopsida; order Alismatales; family Araceae; genus Zantedeschia; species Zantedeschia hybrid cultivar. Next base: position 47,354,719 of record JARZZO010000002.1, on the reverse strand, counting down.
TTAAAGATTGCATGAAAACAAAAAAATATCATGCCTCAAGGGTAGGGTTTAAACCCGAAATTTACAAGATAAGGGAAAATGATTTGTGACTGCATGCATCTAATACATCATCAAAGTTTCCTTTGATTGGTACCGTAGCTTGTTTCATGAGTTATGACCACTCATAAGGACAATAGTACATGAGAGTATTTCACAAAATTATATCATACAAATATATACACACCTTTACTATATGATTTAACATAAAGAATGTTGTTTACATATCTGGAAACAAATGAAGTTGAAACTACTAATACATATAAGATGTGTGCATGGTTTTTTTTTTTTTTTTGAACGTGAATGGTACCACATACTTCATTAAATGAAAAAGGAAGTGTACAAGTGTAGATCCAAAAGAGAAAAAAACAAATCCTCCTATACAAAAAACATCGAGCCGGTGCAAATACAAAAGCTCACAAACCCCTCAACAGGTCAAGGTGTGCATGGGTATTATCTCATTATTTCTTATACAAGAACTTTTGTCATGATAAATTAGATTCCTAACCACTAAATAAGTCGATGAAAGACTAATAGGTGTTTAGAAAACCTAATTATGTTGCCTTATGATCTTAATAATCAGATTTAGATATGACCTTCATTAACCAAGAGATTTGTATGTTGTCATGATGCTAAAGAATTTACTTAAAACCTGTGGAGAAAGGTTCCATTTCTAAACACGAGGTATGCTAAAAAACATATAGAAGCTGTAGAACTGATATTTAATTCTAATAGTTGTGTGTTAAGCCTTATTAAAGAAGAAGAACAAGATTACTCTTAGAAGAACAAACATTGGTTGGGTCTCACGTGGATGATATATTCATTTATACGTCTAACAAGCATATTAAAAACCAGAGCAAGATGTTTAGTGAGTCCTCAAGAATCCCTATTGCTTTTATTACATAAAGTTTATCCATACAGGAAAACACCCATGCAAAGATTCATAAGATTAGAGAACCAGCTAAGATATGAGGCACAATTGTTTAAAGATTTTACATTATTGATAAAAGCTGAAACCATTTCATGCATGTTTGGTTTCCTCGATGTGTCCACCCCTTAGAATTACAATGCTCAATATGAAAAGAAGAAAGTTATTGATGAAAGGATGAAGGTTACTGTTACTATCAATGATCCTTGTTTAAGATTCTGAACACTCGACTGACTTTTTATGAAACAAGAATACGATGTGAAGTGGCATTGCTTCATTAGCGGGATGGACCCACAAGATCTATCCCTAGGGATTGGGGACATCGGTCGGGCTCCTTATGATGTATGCTGTCGGAACACGAAGCATCCCTTTTTCTTATGAGGTTCGAATCCAGACTCGGGGACACCTCAACTTAGGCAGAGGGTAGCATGGAATGCAGAATCGGCCGATCCCGATCCGGATTGGCCGATTCGGATCGGGATCGGCAGGTCCCGATTCAGCGGATTATGACCAATCCCGGCTGATTCCGGCCGATCCGATCCCAATTCGGATTGGGATCGGGGGGTCCCGATTCGAGGACCCGATCCAATCTGGAACTCCTTGGAGGATAGAGACCCTACTTGAGTGCACTCGTGACTGGGGCATAGACTATGTGGTTAGAAGACCACATACCCAGGTCAGCCTATTCTCCCACCTCATCCAAGGTATTAAAAAACCTTTTTGGGCGGACATGTGGTAGCTAAAGGGGCTGTTAGTGGACAGCCCACTCAGCCAATGGACGGCCACTAATGAGTGGTCATCCCCGCCACTTCAGGTTAAGAATGAGTCACTAGTTTGCAGATGTCAAACAAAAAAAAGATTAATTGATCAGAAAAGAAAAAGAAAAGATATGACTCACTCTTGAGACCCCATGAACTATGACTTTTATTAAACTACTTTTACTTACTCTTATATTATTAATGATTATCATTAAACTATATTTATCATTAATTATGCAAAAAAGGAGATGAATGGAAAGTTTAAAAAGCAAAATGAATATAATGTGAGTAGGAATTTAGAAAACCAATTGATATAAGTTAGTATTTTTGTTAATATTTTTGTCTCGAAGATTCCAGCATCATTAGTGTGTTATATTAAATTGCATGAACTATCATAATACATTAAAAGGAAAAGCACATCCATCACATGTACATGAAAGTTTAAAAGAAGCATTTCCATTGAAAGATGAGAGAATTGGGATGGTGAGCAAGGGATGGCAGTAGGGATGTAAATGATCCCTTACAAGGCCTCATTTCTGAGTTTCATAAAATTATAAAACATGTTTTTTCAGGAACAAAAGCAAAGGACTAAAAAGGACTAAGGCCATGGTTTGCCATCTCTTCCAAGATGTCCGAGATCTCTCGAGAATCTCTCTCTCCAAGGGTCCTGAGATGAAGCTCGACCGGGATCAGGAATTAAGAGGGAAGGGTAATAGAAAGGAGTAGGATAGAGGAGGAGGAGGAGGAGTAGGAGACAGGAAGGAGATGAGAATGCTGATAGAGGGGACGAGGATGACAACTAATAAGGAGTTTTCCAACACACTTAGATTGCATTGAAATTCAAGAAAGCAATCCTTGTATATGTATAGATATCTTTTTACATTCTTCTTGTTATTATTGTGTTTACATACATAAAACCCAAAGACTTTCTTTGAAAAGTATAAGATGATCATGATCTGGCCATCATTCTCTCTCGATAAAATCTCTCCTCTTTGGCGCTTTGAGACAATGTCGAGATATAATATAGCATTCCTTGTGTATGTATATATATCATATATATGTACCTACGATATATATGTATATATATAGTGTCGTTATCATACATTTATGTCCCGAGATTTTGTCCCTATCTCCCGAGATTTTACCAAGATCTCTCCAAAATCTCTTCTCTCTGACCCTCCCGAGACGAAGTTATGATTCGAGATGGCAAAACTTGACTAAGGCCTTGTTTGGTAACATGGTTTGGAAGGAGATTCAAATGATTAGTGGGAAGACAAGGGGGGACAAAGGGGAACATGTGCATTGAATGCACCTTTTTTCAAAATCCAAGATGGCTTTTTTCCATGTCAACTAAAGAGAGATAGGAAGAAAAGGGGAGAGGAGGAGGAGTGAGAAGAAGCTCACTCCCATGAGCTTTTGAGATATTTTTTTTCTGAAAGTGGTAAAACCACAATAGTATAAGATCAAAAGAGGGATACAAAGGAGTGGGCATGTAACTATGAGAATCACCAACCAACAACAGCCCCCAAAAAGTGTAATCAGGACACAACCCTCCCTTACAAAAGACAAAGCCCTCTACAACTCATCAAGATGGTGACTCGCTGTATGTCTCCCGAAAGAGCAAAAAAGGAAGAAGAATTAACTAGATCTCCACAAACAACTGCCATCCACTCCCTGACCCTAGAACAAATAAAAGCTACCACTCCCTCTTGACCCGAAGCCCTCTTTTTAAAGATCCTCCTGTTCCTTTCAGACCATATAACCCACAAGGTGGCGTGAAGAATCAGCCACCACATGATACAATCTCCTTTACAAGGTAAAAGAGAAGACCAATGTCGAATCAATGCATCCATCGTGATATCCAACTGTTTTGCCTGCTGAATCTTCGCTAAAAGTGTTGCCAACACCCCCCAAAAACCCTAAAAGCCAATGTTTAAAAACATCACTTTTCCACCCTAGGTCCCAAATGTCACCTTAGATTAATTCAAATATAATCTTTCAGGTACGGCCAGTTACTTTATTTTCTTAGGATGTGAACTTAATTTTCCTTTTTACTGTTCTATGATGGATATAATGATTCCCTTGAATGTTTACATTGCCATATCTTATTCTTTTGTTTTCGAAGCGCTACTGAAGATCTACAAATTGGGACTGCTACAGGGACCACACTGTCTCTAATAAAGACATCTTTAAGACTTCACTATGACACAATAGCTGAAAAGAAAACATCATCATAGCATTGTGCCATTCAGGAATCAAAATGACTTTGGTCCAAAGTCAAAACTAGCTTATTAGTTGTAGGCATTATGTACCATGGTTAGGTAGCTTATTGTTTTCTTCTTTTCTGCCTTTGCGCTTTTATGGTACCATTGGTAACCTGTGATGTTTTCCTGTGGCATGATGTTTTTCCGTTGCCCAAACTCTTGGGGACCCAAAACTAAGGATAAATATGGAAGCAACACAAAAGAATATGAAAAAAGTGTGTACCACAGATCATGGCATTGGATACAAAAAAATCATCAATTGTGCACGTCGTGCATGTAGTTTTTTATATTCATTTGTTACACTTCCACAGTTCCACATTTTTAGTTGGGCCCTCCAAAAGTTTGGGCAGTGAAAAATTTTCATTATTGTTTGAAATGTAACTCTACAGGTCTCAATATAAGTCTACAATTTTTTTTTTCTGATTTTTTTTCATGGACCGAAAAGTAAACAAGGAAGTATTGGGTGGATCATTCCCAACCAATCTGATCAGCCAGGGACAGACCGATCCTTACATGATCTAAAGGACTCTTGTAACTATCTTCCTGTTGCATCTTATATATTTCTAGTTGGATGCTAGCCACCATAGACATGTGCAAACTAACACCAATCTTGCTTCAAGAATATCCTGCTCATTTTTAGATGGTTTTAATATTATATGAGACAACATATCTGACATGTACAAAACATATGAGTCAAATTGTTAGGATGCAATATTAGACATGTGTCATCTAAGATTTGTTGAGAAACCATAGCTGACACAGGTGTAATCCTAACTACATTACAAAATAAAACATTCCTCAATTTGTAGCTTTCATTATGAGTTTCTAATATGGTTTATCTTCATGATGCAAAATGCTATGGTTAACAAACCTAGTCAATGTTCATTTATTAATTAAATAGACCGATACACAATGCCTAAGAAGCACCCAATGTGGGATTGTGGTCTCTACATGCGACAAAATAGTTGCTTACATTTTTCCATGGGCATTTATCCCACAAGCATATTCACAAGGAGTTGTAAGGCATACCCAACATTTAGTAGCCGAGAAAAGGCAAAGAAATACGAAGGGATCTTACCTAATGATGGAGCAATAAAGTTCAAAACACTTCCGAAACCTAAAGATGTGTCTAAAGATTCTAATAAAAAAATAGTCAAAGGGGTGGACTTCATTATGGTCTCCCACCTTTCTCAGGAACACAGATTCACGTGATCTTAAGGATGCACTAACAGTTCAATTTGCTTGTAGCATACAGTAAACATATTACTGTACAAATTAATGGTGATATGCAATGTCCACACTGGCAGAGCCGAAAGATGTTAGGGGCTAGTTGAAGAACTTCAAACATAAAGGTTACACGCATAAGCTTACTCTTTGAAGAAATGTTATAATTTTACAAGATTTGATATAAAAAGAACATGTACAGAAAGTTCTAAAATGGATTTGCATGAGCACATATTAAATACATATCCTAGAGGTGGTTAAACAGAAAATACACACTAACTAAAGAGGTTTCTTCAAAAGTTAGATGGGCCAGGAGTTGCTATTCAAGAGTGAATATAAGGATATGTTCTATGACATTTGCACAGGAAGTGGAGGTTGTTTGTGCAAATCAGCCAAGGGCTATCAGGAAGTGACAGTTGTCCTGCACCCCCAGGGCTTACCTGCCAATAACTTTGTTCATCCTCAACAATCCATGCCCTCCCCCCCTCCCCCCCTCCCCCAACCACCACACACACACACAGGGAAAAAAAGGTAAATTGCTCCTTAGCAACCTTTCTAAAAGGAGAAACTAACAAATCACCGACATGGATGCTTGATTCTTCTGTTCTGGATGCAGTCTTTGTCCACTTGTGACCGATCTGTTTCTTGCCAGTAGGGCTGGCAATGAGCCGTGCAGCTGGAGCTCGGCTCGCGTTGGGCTTGGCTCGCATTGGGCTAGACTCGTCTTGACTCACTGCTATAAACAAGCCGAGCTCGAGTCTATGACATAGCTCGACTCACTGAATGAGCCGAGTCCGAGTTCCACTGAGCTCAGCTCGGTTAGCTCATGAGCCAACGTGCATTAAAATAATTAAAAAATTAATACCCAACCACCCTCCCCAATCTCTCTTTCACCTGGACACAAATTCGGCTGGGCCAAAGAACATTTTGTTTAAACAGTTGGATGGGAATAATATAAGGCATGAGAGAAAATTTTTGCATCCCATGTGGGACTAATGTCACAGGCACCTCCAACCGCCAAGCCACCTGGGGGATGCGGTGTGCTGGCACATCCGAAACGTGAAGTTTCCTTCCTCCAGGTCTATCTATAAATGCAGCTGCAATGTGAAACTTTGTCGCATGACATCAACAGTTTGGGCCAGCCTTCCAGCGGTCTGGCCAACAGAAAATTAAATGGGCCTGCTCTTTCTGGCTTGTCTGGGTCAATAAAATTTAATGGGCTGATTGCTCTTTCGAGCTGGGCTCGGGCTCGGCTCAAGTTGGAGTTTTTACAGTCAAGCCCGAGCTTGAGCCTAGTTTTGGGCTTGTTTTAGGGTTCGGGCTTGGCTCGGGCTGTAAAAATTTTGTTGAGCCAACCTCAAGTTTACCAAAGCTCGGCTCGGCTCATTGCCACCACTACTTGCCAGTACTACCACCTTGGTAGATCTGATGTCTCTCTTGCAGTTCCTTCTAGCTATTATTTTATCTCATTTGAATGTGTGTCACTTCCATGCACTCGAAAAAGGAAAAACAAAGAAAGAAAAATTTTCCAAGTGGTCACATTTTTTCTTCATAGTCTCCTATAAAAACCAGATAAAGCAAAGAGAACATACAGGGGAAAAAAAACTACTGCCAGAAACTGAGGTCAAGGGCAGGACGGGATCAAAGCTGGCTGATTCAATATGGTTCAGGCCTTTCGCCAGTCAGTCCAACAGTATACCCAACAGAGACCCTAGCAATGAATGCCACAATTCTTTTCTTTGGTTTTGGAAGATACTTCAAGGAAACCTCAGCGTAAGTAACATCCGAGAAACATTTAGTCTAGGACACATTGGCCACAAGGATGACATTTTTGAACATATGAAGAAGAAATGATCAGATAGTAAGCCCCAAACTGAAAGACAAAAATTAAAAGCATTTGTACATTAATAGTGCAGTGTCCAGGTATTGGAATCCAAACTCTAAGGTATATAGTTAAAGGAGCTAGCGTGGGCACCTAGGCATCTTAAGGAAAGAAAGAAATTATTAATTGCAACACCACACCAAATGTACCTGCAAGCTCAAGAATGTCCGAGGTAGTATTGCTGGAGCTATTACTGCTTGCAGGTCTTCGCTGATGTGTATATTTTCAAGAGCCACCTAGCAGAAAAGCCAGAGGGTTAAGAACCGTGGACATTTATGTGGGAGAAAAAGAGGTGAGGTTGACAAAAATTACACTAATGGAAAAAAAATACAATTGCCACAGTCCAGATGGGGAAGCAAACAATCGGAAGACTGCCAAATGCTCACATACTTCTTCAGATCTATCCCAACCCAAGCTGAAGAGATGAGGATATTTTTTTGGAAGGCAGCAAAGCCACAGTTCATTAGAAATTAAGAAAATGAAGTACAAAACAATGTACCAAGGGCATTCTTCTCTATCAAGATGATAGAAGGAGAAATGCAAAAAGACAAAGAAAGAACTAAAAGTACAAGGATAAAGAACAATAGCAACCAGGCCTCAACACATGAAGTTGGTCCATTTCAATGATCTTCTTGATAGAAACGAATTCTTCCATTGAGTCAAACCTTCTAAAATCGACCAGTCATTCAAGAGTTTCACAGTTATGCCTCACAGAAGATCCAATTATTCCTCTCCATCCAGAACCCCCAAAAAATCACTGCTAGGAGCATATTCCATAGATCTCTTTAAACTCCATCTGGTTTGACCTCTGTCCAATGTCCACCTTTTCGGTAAATCATTTGTATCCTTAGGTTTCCACCAAAATCCCAAAGTACATCTAATGATGATTATCCATAAAACCTTCACTATACCGCACTTAAGTAAAAGGTGATAAATGGATTCCTCTGAATTGGTACAGAAAATATAGCGGGACTTGGAGCCTTGAATAAAAAATAGTCTGTCACATGTCGGCAACCTTTTCTAAGCTACCTTCCACATGAACATGCTTACTTTATTAGCAGCCTTCATATTCCAAACCATATCCCTCCACTCAACTCTACAATCCCCATCGCTGAGGATTTTGACAGAGTATTTTACTGAAAGCAGTCCATTAGCTTCCCATCTCCAGATTCTCATGTCTTCTCTCCCTTGTTCTAATTTAAATTTGACTAAGATGTCGCATAAAAGAGTATATTGTTCTATTTCTGCACTAGTAAGATTCTTCAACTCAACTCAACAAAGCCTTAATCTCAAATTAATTGGGGTCGGCTATATGAATTCTTTGTCTTCACTCTAAACGATTTTGAGCTATCTTTTCTGAAAGATTTAAAACCTCCAAATCATATTGTACTACCCTCTTTCAAGTGAATCTAAGTCTACGCCTTCCTTTCTTCCCTTCCTCTATCCTAATATGCTCTACTTTTCTAATTGGAGCTTCTATAGGTCTACGCTTAACATGCACAAACCATCTCAATCTCCCTTCTCTCAATTTGTCCTCAATTGACACCACTCCCACCTTTTCTCTAATATACTCATTACGAATTTTATCTAGCCTAATATGTCCGTACATCTACCTTAACATTCTCATCTCGACAACACTCATCTTGGAGACATGTTGCCCCTTCATCATCCAACACTCTCTACCATACAACATTGCAGGTTTTATCGCCGTACGCTAGAATTTTCCTTTCACCTTCGTTAAGATCTTGCGGTCACACATGACTCACATGGCACCACTTCCCCTATCCTGCTTTAATCCTATGGCTAACATCCTTCTCGTACTCTCCATCTTTTTGGAGAATTGAACCAAGATATTTGAAATAAGTACTTTGGAGTATTGTCATCCCATCCAAGTTAACTCTCTCATTTTCGCCTATCCGACCTTCACTAAACTTACAATGTATGTATTATGTCTTAGTTCTACTTAACCTGAAACCCTTAAACTCTAAGCCTTGCTTTGTTTGCGGAATAGGCCCGGAATAGGGTCTCTTATTCCACTTAAACCCTTTAACTCAGTTTGGCGGAGGGCATTGCTTAACCCAGGGGTGGAATACTTTATACCCGGTTTAAGTGGAATAGGGGCAGAATTACACGTTCTTAATAAACTATGATTAACGTTAATTGTTATTCAAATTTCTTATCAATAAATGGAGCATAAAAATTTTATCCTAATAATTAAATATGATTAATGTTAATTAATATTAGTTAATCAAAATAATATTAAATAATATTTAGTAATTACTATATACTATTTAAATTAATAATAAACTATGATTAATGTTAATTGTTATTCAAATTTCTTACCAATAAATGGAGCATAATAAATTTATCTTAATAATTAACTATGATTAATGTTAATTAATATTAGTTAATCAAAACAATATTAAATAATATTTAGTAATCATACTAATATTTATTAATATTAATATTTATGAATTAATATTTATTATTAATATGAATTAATGGTGATTAATAATATTTATTAACATTGTTAATAATAATTAACATTTATTACTTAACATTTTCAATATTTAATACTATTTAAATGGAGCATAATAAAATTTATATTAATAATTAACTATGATTAATGTTTGCTAGTATTTATTAATCAAAATAATAATTGTTAATATTTATTAATCATAATAATCTATATTAATATTGTTTAGTATGTATTAATCACAATAATATTTATTAATATTATCAATATTAATTAACATTTATTAATATTAATTAATATTTATGAATATATATTAATCAATATAATATTTTATTAATATTATTAATAATAGTTAACATCTATTACTTAACATTTATTGATATTTAAATATTAAATAATATTTAGTAATTAGTATATTACTATTTAAATTAATAATAAACTATGATTAACGTTAATTGTTATTCAAATTTCTTATCAATAAATGGTGCATAATAAATTTTTCTTAATAATTAACTATGATTAATGTTAATTAATATTAGTTAATCAAAACAATATTAAATAATATTTAGTAATCATATTAATATTTATTAATATTAATATTTATGAATTAATATTTATTATTAATATGAATTAATGGTGATTAATAATATTTATTAACATTGTTAATAATAATTAACATTTATTACTTAACATTTTTAATATTTAATACTAATTAAATGGAGCATAATAAAATTTATATTAATAATTAACTATGATTAATGTTTGCTAGTATTTATTAATCAAAATAATAATTGTTAATATTTATTAATCATAATAATCTATATTAATATTGTTTAGTATGTATTAATCACAATAATATTTATTAATATTATCAGTATTAATTAACATTTATTAATATTAATTAATATTTATGAATATATATTAATCAATATAATATTTTATTAATATTATTAATATAGTTAACATCTATTACTTAACATTTATTGATATTTAGATATTAAATAATATTTAGTAATTAGTATATTAATATTTAAATTAATAATAAACTATGATTAACGTTAATTGTTATTCAAATTTCTTATCAATAAATGGAGCATAATAAATTTTTCTTAATAATTAACTATGATTAATGTTAATTAATATTAGTTAATCAAAACAATATTAAATAATATTTAGTAATCATACTAATATTTATTAATATTAATATTTATGAATTAATATTTATTATTAATATGAATTAATGGTGATTAATAATATTTATTAACATTGTTAATAATAATTAACATTTATTACTTAACATTTTTTATATTTAATACTATTTAAATGGAGCATAATAAAATTTATATTAATAATTAACTATGATTAATGTTTGCTAGTATTTATTAATCAAAATAATAATAGTTAATCTTTATTAATCATAATAATGTATATTAATATTGTTTAGTATGTATTAATCACAATAATATTTATTAATATTATCAATATTAATTAACATTTATTAATATTAATTAATATTTATGAATATATATTAATCAATATAATATTTTGAACTCTTTATTCCACTCTTTATTCTCTTCTTTATTCTACTTATTCTTACCAAATCACTTGGAATAGCGCAGTGCAATTCTACTTATTCTGGGTGGAATACCAACTACTTACCAAACTAAAATACCTCTTATTCTGGGTTAAGAAATCCCTTCCTCCTTATTCTGGTTTAAGCTATTCTGCAAACAAACTGATACTAAGGCTCTCTTCCAAAACTTTAGTTTTCTATTAACTCACTCTTGCGTCTCATCTATCAACACAATATCATCCGCAAACATCATACACCACATAATGTCTTCTTGTATATCATTTGTAAAATCATCTATAACTAATGTAAAAAGGTAAGGGCTTACTGTAGATCCTTGATGCACTCTAACTGAAATAGGAAATTTTCTTATTTCTCCTCCAACAGTACGGGCACTAGTAGTTGCTCCTTCATATATGTCTTTTAATACTTATATGTATCTCGTAGATACCCTATTGTGTTTCAACACCCACCACAAGACATCTCTTTGAACTTTATCATAGGCCTTCTCTAAATCGATGAACACCATATATAGATTTTTCTTCATATCTACATATTCTTCCATCAAGCTCTTAATGAGGAAGATAGCTTCCATAGTTGATCAACTCGGCATAAATCAAATTGGTTGGCCGAAATAGTTGTATCACAACGTAAACGATGTTCCACAACTCTCTCCCACAGTTTCATAGTATGACTCGTGAACTTTATTCCTCTATAATTTGAGCATCCTTGGATGTCTCCTTTGTTTTTAAAAAATAAGTACAAAAGTGCTCTTCCTCTATTCATCTGGTATTTTCTTAGGGAGTAAGATCTTGTTAAACAGTCGCGTTAACCATTCAACTCCTATATCTTCTAAATTTTCACACTTCAATAGGAATTTCATTAGGGCCACAAGCTTTACCTACTTTCGTCATCTTCAATGCTTTTTTCACTTCCAAAAATCTAATCCTCCTAGTATAGTTCACATTATACTATGTTCTATATTCTATGCTCACTATATTTTTACTATGATTATCATTAAAAAGATTATTAAAGTAACTTCTCCACCTTTCTTTGATGTCCTCATCTTTCACCAAAACTTTTCCTTCACTATCCTTGATGCACCTAACTTGGTTAAGATCCTGATATCTTTTCTCTCTCATCCTTGTCAATCTATAAATATCTTTTTCTCCTTCTTTGGTTCTAAGTTTCTCATACATCTTTTCAAAAATATGAGCTCTTATCCGACTAACGGCTTTTTTTACTTCATTTTTTACTATCTTGTATTGTTCATAAACCTCATTATTATCACACTTTAGCAATTTTTTATACCACTCCCTTTTATTCTTCACCGCCTTTTATACCTCCTCATTCCACCACCACCTCTCTTTCGTAGGTGGGCCATGTCCTTTAGACTCTCCGAGCACTTTTCTAACTATTTCTCTAATCTTTGAGGCCATATCTATCCACATAATATTGGCTTCCAAATCCAACTTCCAATCACCTATATTGAAAAGTACATTCTTAAACATCACTTGCTTCATCCCTTTTAATTCACACCATCTTGTTCTTCTAAACATATCCGACCACCTCTTGATCTTAATATCTAAGACCACTAACCTATGTTGACTTGTTAAGGCCTTTCCGCGGATTACTTTACAATCCTTACATAAAGTGCAATTAGTCTTCCTTATGAGAAGGAAGTCAATTTGACTTCTATTTTGTCCACTTTTAAAAGTCACTAAATGAGATTCCCTTTTTATAAAGTGAGCATTTGCTAATATAAAGTTGTAGGCCATAGCAAAATCGAGGATGCTTTTCCCCTCCTCATTTCTGGTCCCAAAACTAAAACCTCTATGAACCTTCTCATAATCCTGACGTTCACTTCCTACATGTCCATTGAGGTCCCCACCAATAAAGATATTCTCTTCAGTTAGTATACTCTGCATAAGGTCATCTATATCCTCCTAAAACCTCCATTACTCTCACTATCTAATCCAACTTGTAGAACATAGGCACTAACTACATTAATCACATCTCCCTCTATAATTAATCGCACTAGGATAATCCTATCTCCTACTCTCCTCGTCGCTACCACTGCATCCTTTAAAATTTTATCAATAATAATACCTACCACATTCTTATTTCTCTCATTTCCCATATACCACAATTTGTAGCATATATTTCCACTTTCTTACTTTTATTTCCTATCTATTTAGTCTCTTGAATGTAAGCAATATTGACTTTTCTTCTCTCCATGGTGTCAACAAGTTCCATCAACTTTCCTGTAAGAGACTCGAGAAACAAATTCTACCGCCATTAGTATCGGTTCCCCCAAAAAAGCAACTAGTAACCCTTATTTTCCCAACTGACAACTCAAAGGGGCCTGAATTTAACACAAAGAGGCTGATCCGAGCAACATCGATCTTCCTAGAACCTTTTTATTTCCAATCTCCAACCTTGTACTCAATGGAGCACTCCAAGAAGTCGATGTCTCTACAAATACCTCTCCAGTTCTGAGAAATGTTGAGCAGAACTGGGTCTCAATAACCATCTGTTTTTCTTACTATAGAATTGAATCCTGACCACATTCCCACAAAGGGACTGTACCTCAGATCCCAGCTTCCACAACCATTCGGTCAAAGAGCTTTGTTCCAATTAGCAATGGGAACTAACCCAACCCCTCCTTAGACCTGCACCCTCTGCCCCAGTTGACAAATAAAAGAAGATTCTACACCAATAATGGTTAGCAGACTACGAAATCTTCACAGCCTTCACCAGATCCAGTGCAAACCAGGTTGAAGAGATGAGAATTCTATGATGATAATTGTCTTTTATTAAATAGCCTCCCTTTCACACATTTTGCCACTTTTATTCATCATTTTTGCTGCAATTTACTGCATCCTACACAGAGCAGTTATATGTCTTCCCCTCCCTCCTCACTAAAGTATGTGTCCAAACAACCAAGCAAATGGTCGCTCCTCGGCAATTTTCTTTCTGATGTAACTAATTATACAAGAAAGCACATGAAAAGTGCTGAAGAATACACTAGGAGAATCACTTGTAATTCCCTGCTATTCAATAATTTGCATTTTCATCAGTCAACAACCAATCCTAAAAAAACATAGAACATCCGGAACTGGTTACTACTTTCTAGAGAAATCCACAAAGAGGATAGTAAAGGAAGAGTGAAAAGAATAACAAATACTTGAGATTTACATCAAGTGGTTGTTTGGTATGGCACAAAATGTTGTAAGAGTCTATCCTTATGTTCAGCGTGCAGTTATGGCTGTTTCCTTATGTTTGAAGTACCGTGAATTGCTGGGTTTCAAATCATATTGACCTATGTGGCACTTTTTTCTTTCAGTTTTCAGTTCAAAACCACTGAAAACCAAAACTAGGGATTCTAAAAGCAGTGACTTTAAAACAAGAGATTTTGCTTTAACCAGTTCTAAAAACTGGTGGTTTTGAAATTGATATTTCATAATATTTTATGCCAAACAAAACAATCCCAACAGAACTCTTTCACTGCATGAAAATGGCACTGAGGTCAATCACAATTCCATAAGCCAGCCAAGTAAAGCTTACTTCTTCAAATTGAAGATAAATATTGCGCTTTGAGAGAACAGAAAACTTTGCCGAGACCAGTAATGTTGCACCTTCTTGTTCCTGCGAACAATCAGAAAATTAGTTTTGTGATGAAAAGTTTACAAGGCCTATGTTACTGATAATTATAAGCATTGAACAATTTTGCAAAAATGACTCAACCTAGTAAGAGTCATCACATTACTCCACACAAAAAAAAAAAAAAACCTGCATGGTTATCTATTGGAATAGTCATCGCATTAGTTGAGAAGAAACTGAATGGTTTGTTCTGTCGAGGTCCTCAAAGCCTTGGATTGGATTGAATCAGATCAGATCACAGTGAAGCTGAATAGACAAATTCAGGGCCCTTCCCTTTGCACATTTTATGTTTGTAGAAACCAGCACTGGACCAACCAATTCAACCATGGGCAAAAATTTCTTTACCATAGATTGCAGGGAATGATTAATCAGGAGGTCACTGCTCATTGTTATTGTGACGGGGCTACAAATCGATCTAGTTACCTATAGGTGATTGCAGATGGGAAATGTGTCATTTGATAGATTTGACCTTTCCCCAGAAGTGCAGATAGCAAATAACTGATGTGCCATCCCCTCATTCCTTATTCCAGTATAATACAAATTTCAGTCCCACCAAAACAAGGAACAGAAGAAGATGATGAATGGAAATTTACAGAAGAAGATGATGAATGGAAATTTGGGATAATGTAACATGCCAGGCAACTTGTTGCAAACATTTTCAAATAAGCCCTTGAGTGCATAGTCTTTCTCAACAAGCAACAATGAAATCTCTCCTCCATTTATATTTTTTATAATGATGGAATGAGGAATGGCTCATGTGACTGTTGTTTCTGGTCACAGTGACACTATCTACTTCTTAACAGACATCTCTAACAAGAAATAGGGATCCGATGTCCAGCATTTATTGGATCTTTCCACCAACCATAGATGTTTGCTCAAGCAGCAAAATAGCACACTAACTTATCCAAGCATCCCTTTATAAGAATTCTGTGCTAAGCATTTTGAAACCAGACATCTATCTATGGTATGGTTCATCCATCAGCCATATCGCTTGTGTACAATGTATAAGTTAACTAAGTAAATAACAAAACAAGATGGTAAAATAAGTGTATATCAATTATCAACTGAGTTGACAACAGAACTAATGACATTACCCCATAGGGGTGACACAATGTAAAAACCAGTGAGATTCATCAATCATAAGTTGGCATGAAAGGTTTCATGAGGTTGATGAATCACCAATTTGTACTTACGACCCCCCCCCCCCAACCCCACCCACCACCACGCACCACCACCCAAAAAAAAAAACTTCCCAGTTATGGTCTTAAGGCAAAATAAAATAAAAAGCAAGGTTAGAAGAAAATGTATGATTGCATAATATGACCAAAACAGATCAAAAGGCAACGGTACAACAAGCACAAGTAATCAGTCAACACATGGAAAATCGACTGTAAGAAATCACTTTCACTCTCAGTCTATCACATTTCAAAAGTACCATAGACTTGGTCGTATCCAGCTCTTTACCTCCAGCAGGTTAGAAACGCTCCACCGCACCACATTGCGGACTACGCCTCCATCAGATCTACCCCTGCACTCGAATTTCTGGTAGATTTGCCCCACCTACACAAAACCCCAGCATTTCCTGAAATCAGTGTCAAACTCTGGTCACAACCGATTCCACATCAAATTGAGGAGAAAACAAATCCCCCAGAGAACCACAAAAAGAACACAGCAGGCAACAGGAAGTGTACCTGCAAGAAAGGGAACCTGTTGGCAGCCTCAAACAGGATGAGGACGTCGGAGGCGGAGGTGTACACTAGGCGCCAAGTGCCGTCCAGCTTGTCCAGCTCCACCGCTTCCCCGGCCCCGTACTCTTCCACACACACCTATCACCAGCGCATGCGCCAGAGAGAGAGAGAGAGCAACAGCTATTGAACTCATCCCGCCGCCGGGTTAGGGAAAAGAGGGGCGAGTGGTGAAGGAAGGCACAGTACCAAGGCCTCCTCGATGGAGGAGCGCTGGTCGGACGTGCTGGCTAGTCCGCGCTGCGTGTCCTGGACAGCCCTCAGCAGGTCGTGCTTCCGCCTCTCCCTCTCGGCCGCCGCCTCCACCTGCTGCTGCAGCTGCATGGCGCGCATCACAAATGGGAAGCGCCTCCACAAGGGAAAGGGGAGGGTGAAGAAGCAGCGGAGGAGGAGGAGGAGGAGGAGGAGAAGGACGGAACCGTGGACGAGCCGGGGGTCGCCACGTACGCCAGAGCCGTCGCGCGGCGCCACCGGCGAGGGGGGCGCAGCTGCAGCGCGGCAGCGGGGGGTGGGTGGCGGCGGGGAAGGAAGGCGCTTCCGAGTGGGGCGGAGGGAGAAAAAGGGAGTGCCGCCAGCTCCATTTTCCCGGGCAACGGAAAGGCCCTCTGGCGGCGGGGCTTCCGTTTGGGCTCGGTGTCGTCGTTGGTGGCTGTTGCTGGCGCCGGCCGCAAGATAAGGCGTAAACGCGGCGGCGTGACGGCCTCTGGGGAAAGCAAAGCCGAGCTGAGGCGGGGACGAGTTAAGATCCACTTGGGCGAGTCTTGAAGACCGGGCTTGGTTATTTGGAAGGGAAATTAACCAGGATGTCAGAGAGGGGAAGTTACGGTCCTCCGCATCAAACATTAGCACGTACGACTGTCAACGGAGACGGCAACGGAAATCGTATCTTCCGTTTCCGTTTCTTATAAAGTTCATGGGAGACGAGAATAGAGATGAAAGTAAATATTTTTATTTTTACATTCATTTTTGCTTTTAAATCGGAAGTAAACTTCTGCTATCATCCTCGCTATATTAAGAAGTTATTTAACACCACTGTTAGTATTTACTTTTCATAAACTTTTTTCTAATAATTAAAAATTTTAAATCTATAAAATTTTAATATATGTAAAAATTGACAATCTATGAATTTTGAGTTTTGAAATATACTATATCTATCGATCTAAATTTACATATGAATACACTCAAACATGTGCCATAAATTCATATTAAAATTTGTGTGTGTTGATGGATGTATAAGGTACATGATCATTCGGAAACGGAAACAGGTTAGCGGATGCGGAAATGAGCGTTTCTATTTCCGGTTCCTATAATTATCGGAAATCCATTTCTATTTCTTATAACTTAACAGGTGATCTTTAACAGAGTTTCGTATCCATTAATGAAAACAGAAGCGGAATGGATAATTAGAACTTTAGTACCCATTGACAATCCTATTAGCATGGCAGGTCCTTGCTTTGCTCCTGGACTTATTTTCCAGTGTCTATACCTAACTCTCATTACCTCCCTATACATAAAACCTTATTTTACCCCTCCTTTTGTATGGGTCTAGGAGAATAATTATGGATAATGCCCTTTGGTGCACAGGTGATATTAGACTGATTTTTTTTTTGTTGGAATTTATAATTTTTTTGAACCCTCCGATCCAAAAACGAATGATACAATTGATAAGCTCGAGTTGGCCCGAATTTTATTGTAGCTTTTTTTTTTTGGGAAAAAAATTACACACTTAAATTAAGACAATCAAGACATACATGAAAAAATAAATATACAAGGAGCTTAGGACCAATTTGAGCATTTTTTTATTAGACACTCCAAAAAAAAAAATGCTGACAAAAAAATAAAAGAAAATGAAAACCAGCCCAACCCCATGGTGCATAATTAATTTGATTTTTTTTATTTTTTGTTCTCTTTTTAGAATTTTTAAATTTTTTTGAGCATCCGATCAAAAAACCAATAGTATAGTCAATAACTTCACGTTGACCCCATGCATGCGGTATATTTTTTATTCTTTTATACATGTAAATCGAGATATAAACAAAAATATCAAAAAATAAATATAGAATAAGCTCAGGACTCATGATTACTAGTATTATCGTCCGATTTTTTATCAGACGTTCTAAAAGTTTTAAAAAAAAAAAATCTAAGAAGAAAACTAAAAAAAGTCGGCCTCAGTTGCACCATAGTGTATGATTAGAGTAATGTTATCAATAGCATGTAACGTATAATCAGTTATCGGTCACGGGTAATATAACATATTTTTTCAAGTAAGAGAAAGAGAAGAATATTATTTACTGAGAGAAAGACATAAGCATTTGGTTATAGGGGAGAGAAATAGAAATACATTAATTACCATAGTAATAACTGAACAAGCAAGTTATTTTGAAGGAGATTTTTGAAGAATTCATGTTTCTCCGTTAAAAATAAAAGAAAAGAGTCTAAATAAAATGTAAGTCGTAATTTTTTTTAAATAAAAAATGAGAGATTAACAATGAGTTAAGTCTCTACGAGTAGCCACATCAACCGATCCCACCTACCTTCACCCGAGCCTCCAATGTGCTTTTGTCAACAGCCATGTTGGAGCATTGTTTCATCTAAAATAAGAGGCTTGGGGAGGAGGTTCTTCAAATGTGGCAAGTGGGGGGAATCCGAATGTGGGTCTGATTATTTTGGAGATTAGTCATATACCTAACGAAGCCTAACAAAGTTGCTACGATTTTTTGCAGGGGATTAATCAGAATGATTATTTTGCGTGGGTCGATGATTATCACCATTCGACTGTGGATTTAAAGTATATATCAAATAATGGCAGTGGAGAAGAAGATGAAGTTGATTGATGAAAAGCTTGATTTATTTGTAAACGACATTAGGTCAATAAAAAGTGTTGTGAAAAAAGCATGAATTGTGATCGTACTGAGTGTCCTACCGTTTTTTGTATGAAAATGAATCTAACTTGTATGAGACTCAGTTTTATGGAAAATCTGTTCATTAATGTGTAATTTTAAGTGATCAAGCAAGGTAGTTTTGTATGATACAAGTTTTAATTGATCGATACAATATTGTATACAAATGATATTAATTCAACTTATGATTCCCATTTAGAAGGATCAAGAATATAAACCTAACTAAGATGACACATAGAGAGTTCGACAACCTGCCATAACGAAGTATAGCTTTCATATACCACACTTAAACTCATATCACAACCTGCTCTGTATCTATCAGATTACAAAATGATCAGCACCACACCTGCCATTACAAATTGGCACAACCATAATCCATGATACCCATTACAATTATAGACTTTGTTATGGCACTATTGACAAGTACAAGGCACGACACCAGGGGCTCCGTGGCAGGGCGTGGTAGGGCTTGGGGACGAGCAGGGCGTGTGGCGGCGGCAGCGTGGGCTTGGAGATGAGCAGAGGGCGGCGGCGGCGTGGGCGAGCAGGGCAGCGATGGCGAGCAGGGGGTGAGCGTGCAGGGCTGCGGCGAGGTGTGGCGGCAGAGGTCGGCGGCGGCGGCGGCGAGGTATGGCGGCGGCGGTAGGGGCCCAGAGCCTATTGCTCTGATACCATGTTGTTTAGGAAAAAGACCCAATAAAATTAACCTAATAGATAGGAGAACAATACATTATACCTGGACACACAGGACGTTGTGTCCTAAGAACACTATAAGCTAAAACCACTACTCTTAACTCTAACACCTGCCACAATAAATAATCGCATACCATATGCCACATCTAAACTCATATCACAACCTGCTCTGTAACTGCCGGATAATGATCATCATACACACTTGCCATTACAAATTGGCACAAACCATAATCCATTGACATACTCAACAAATAATCTCATACCACCACCTGTGACAACAATTAATTGCATACCACAACCTGTCACAACTTGTCACAAATGATAAATCATTTCCTGCCACAACAAATAATCCCATACAACACCCTTTCACAACAATTAATTGCATTCCACAACCTACCACAACAAATAATCCACAACCTGGCACAAAGCATTAACCATAATAAGCACTGAAATTAGTGCATAAGCACCAAAGCATCATCAAATACCACAAACAATAAAAAGGTCTACATTGTTTGTGCCAAAAGTCAATGTTTCTATGCACCGAAGGTAAAACATTATTCGTGTTACATTTCATTCTGTCACTGAACAAAAACTCTGTGCATCCCCCCCAAAAAAAAGAAAGAAAGAAAAGAAAACCCAAAGTGATTGCATAACATGAACTTGCTTCCACCCGATTCTTGTAGTTTCTACAATCATAGACTTGCACAACATGAATACCATTTGCTAAGCATGAGTGACAACTTCTTGGTCATGCAAAACCCATTTGATAACCTAATACTTGCACAAAGTAAACTTCTTTACCTAAGGTTGTCCTAGGTCTAACAAATCTTCCCCCAGCCCATGTACCTCCTCTGCGTCCACCTACCCCACCCCCTATACCCCCTCTAGGATGAGAACTTCCACCAACTCTACCACCTCTAACACCACTTCCACCTTCAATGGTAGTGGTTGAACTTGTTTGGCTCAGTTGACATTGTGCTATTTGACCTAGTGAAACAAAAATTCAGGTAAATTGTAATTAAAAAAACCCAAATGTGCCACCGAGCATTTGTAGACAAGGTTCATGACAAAGGAGATGTAATGTGCTAGTAGTAGAGAGTCAGATCCATGAGTCTTAGGTGTAGCTTGTGGCAATGTGGTAGCCATTGTACCTGAAATTTATGTAAGATTATTGAAGTTTAAATTTGACCTTATTGACAGGGTGAGATGTAACTTGCTGGTAGTAGAGAGTCAGATCCATAAGTGCTAGGTGTAGCTTGTGGCAATGTGATAGCCATTGTACCTGAAATTCATGTAAGGTTATTGAAGTTTAAATTTGACCTTATTGAAGTTGTAAGATGTAACTTATTGGTACTACTCACCTGATGGGACATGAGACTGAGTCCTTTGAAATTTTGGAATATAAGCTGCACTTTGAGACATCTGACAAACTGGTTCATGAGATACTGGACTTATACCCGCAACTAGAGCTAGTGTGGTGTATGAGAGTGAGGCATTGATGGGATATGTAAGGAATTACCAATGTCTAATGGGTTTGAGATGGCCATCTTTCTTGGCTACGGTGGTTTTCCATCTTTCCTTGGTCTCCCCCGGGGCTTGTAATATTATAATAAAGATATAATTATACCAAAATAATAATAAATTCACCACATTGCAAATACATGTAATATTATAGTCTTACCTCTTCTCTTTAGGGGTATCTATGGTGCCAAGTGCAGTATCTGATTCTTCTACAATGGGTTCCGTACAGATCCTTGCATGATGTCCATATTGCTTGCATCTTTTGCACCTATGGTACTTGACCCGTCTCTTCTCCTCATCTTGATCCTTGATTCTCCTCTTTCTAGGCCTGCTTGGAAGCCTTAGTGTCTTTGGAGGAAAGACAACATCTTTCACTACTGGCCACATGCTCTTGTCAGGCATTGGAGTAATGCTACTAGCATATGTTAGCCTGTATTTGGCAGTTGTGTGGCATTCATCCACATAATCCTCCCATTTCACCCCTTTTGTTGTGCCAATGAAGGATGATGCATGTATACATGGGAGTCCTACGAGCTGCCACCTTCTACAAGTACATGTCTTTGCCAGGGAATTCACCAGATTACGCTCATTTGGTCCCTCAACTTCTACCACATAGTCCCCTGATCTGTCAACCTTGTAGCCACCTAAGCGCTTAGATATGGATTGCAAATAAACCCTTGCCCTAGGCAAAAGTACATCTGTCCACCTAGTGGACTGCCTTCTCCTAATGTGCATTATCTTCATCATCTGAGCTCAGATAGTATCAATGCAATCCTCTATTGGCTTCCACCTTGCATTACCTTTGTAAGTGCAAATAGTGTACTTTGCCTTTCTCTCCATACATGCTTCTGCTCCACCTTTGATGTCTAACTACTGCATCATTGAGATAGTTGTATGCATCTAAATTGGCCTTCTCTATCTGATTCGTTGCCCTCAAGAAATGCTCTTCTGTGAAACTCTTTGCTGCAGTCCACACCAAATTATCTTGGAAACTGCTTCTTGAAGTTCCTATAGAAGTGCCTTATGTGATGCACTCAAATGTGCTTGTGAAAAACAAACAATGAAATTTCTATGAACAACAAATAAACATGTGATCGTCAGAGATCAAGGACCTCGATAAAATAAAAGAAAGTGATCACGACATACCTTGAAATTTGGAATGCTGTGAATCCTTCAATTTCCTCTTTCTCAGTCGGCCAAAGAAGAAGAGTCCTTTTTGGTTTCCGCCCTCTTTAAGTCAACGGCAAGATGATGACACTCGAACTCCTTCTTCCAGATCCCTGCAAGAAACAACAAACAAACAAAGAGAAAGAGATGATTAGAGCTTGATTAGTGCGTAGCATCTATTCTAGAAATAAAGACATTATGCAACTAAACTCAAAACACTCACTTGTTTTCGACGCTTTTAAACCTCTATGATGCTAAGGAAGGGATAAAATGATGTGATTAGTGTGTGCTTATGATCATGGAGAGTGCATGTAACTACAAAGTTGAAACAAATGAAAAGAACCAAGAAACTAAAAAGAGAATGAAGAGAGTTGGCCCCTCCAAAGCCACCCAGACTTCTAAAGCCCTCTAAAGATAAAAGAAGTATCTTGGAGGAATAAGATAATGCCCCAAAGATGTTGTTCACATTCTTAACAAGAGGGCTCTCGTCTCACTCAATTTATGTGTCAGCCAACCTCTTTGAAGCCCTAAAGAGGTATCTTATTTATAGAGTGAGTTTCAAGGCTCTCAAAGAAGGTAGAACTCTCCTAAACCTCATATTAAACCGCAAGAAAACACTTCTATTCAAGTGAAACTCTCCAAAGATAGAATTGCATGATTTTGGGTAGATATGCGCTTGCGAGCTACGCAATTGAATCGCATCGCTTTGAGCTGACGTCTTTCAGAAAAGCGTTGTCCAACCCAGACGTCATTTAGAGGGGGAAATTAAGAAAGAAAATTATGAGAAAATCCAGAGATAATCATGAAAAGTCTAAAACATGTCGACTATGGACGACACCCTTTAAGATTAGTAAATTAATTAAAAATCAAATTAGTAATCGATTAAGATTAGAACTTTGAAATACGTCAACCATGGATGACGCCATTTAGCTAAATCGTTACCTGATTAAAAATTTGATTTGGATTAAAAATCCAAAAGACGTCGACATGAGGCGATGCGAATTAGAAATTTAACTAAAATTCATAAAAATAAATAAAAATCAACATAATGATCAAATCAAAGACCATTTGGGGCATTATAACGATGACATGAGATTTATTCAATGTGAAGTCACATTTGGCATGTCTACAGCTGCCCCACCTTGACATCTATTTTACAAGAAAATGAAATGAAGTGAATAAAATAACAGTCGCAATGGAATGAACTAAAAAGCAGATGGCAAAGTGTGATGAGACACGCCTTCAACCTCACATGATTGGAATCTTTCAAAAGCAATCATCAAGCCAATTTCAAGTAATCTTTAGAAATCAATAAATGTTTGGATGGAAAAACAAAGAAAATGTGCACATAGGCACGAGAGAAATAGAAATTGATCAACTTCTACGAGGAAAAATACCCTAGGTCACAAATCATGTAGGTTTCACCAATAAAGTGCGATTACCAGCTAATGTAGACGTATTACAACTATGGCAGATTTGAGAAAAATAAGGATGAAAGAAGGATAAAGAATCCAAATAAGAATTAACTTCCAAAGCTACCTCAAAATAATTTTAAAGATAACTGAATACTCAATTCAAAATGAAATATCTTATATCATGTTAGAACTTATCAAAACAAATGATCTGAAACTTGATCATTTTAATAATTTTCACACAGTTAATTCAAAAACTTACATGAATGTATGCTAGGTTAAAATTAAAAATTTTAATATATATATATATATAAATTAATCAAACATAATATTGTCAAACTGTCATCAATGAATCAAGAGACCAATTTCGTGAACCAACACTAGGCCAAAGCTCGTTTGTCTACACACTAGCTCATGAAATGGAACTATCATTCCAAAAAGACTAACAACTTGACGGCCTATCCATGTGACTAAGATTCTTCTGAAATCATCATTATTTTTCATAAAAGGGAACTCAAATTCCAGATTTATCAAAGTTTCAATCCTTGATATAATCTAATTACTACTACCATATAATAATGTAAAATACAATACATGAAATTTATACAAAATCACTTGATGGGACTAAAAAAATATAAACAATAATGAACGGATAAAATAATTTGTGATCACACTGGGACTTGCTACATTGAGAGACAAAGCATGTCATCATCTTCACTTTTCATCTTCATTTTTCTACACTCACTAACTGTCAGCAAATATCAAATGAATAATAAACAATGAATTTTCAGCATCTTCTCTAAAACGCGTTGACCTGAGTGGACAACATGTAGCATTCTTACAACGTGTCGAGTAGAGCCGACGCAATTCAACTTCCTAAAGCAAATCTCTCCAAATCTGCTTCTACTGAGGCCTTCCACTCATGTTAGCACCTTTCCTCCTTAAGTAAAGACTAGGAACCATGGTTGCATGACCCAACACTACAAATACAACCACCACCCCCACTTTCGATCAATTTTGGTTCAAAGAAGCTCCAATAAGTAAAAGAAAGAGAAGGAGTTCAAGTAAGAGTTCAAGCAAGAGAGAAAAAGAAAGAAGGCCATCATATTAAGTTCCTCAAAAGACTCCACAACAAATTGATCCATGAAAGCAAAGCTCCATTCTAACAAGATCCTCAAGAGACTCCCATATGTGGAAGGACATTTGAGCGGGAGGAATCTCAACCACCGGGTATGCTCTTCTTTACTCTTCTTCAATTCAATTCTTCTCACTCTCATCATCTTTAGTCCATCTATTCTCTTCTTCAACTCTTTATCACGGTGAGACTTTGGATTGATTTTTTTTTCTTTTCTTTAAATGATTATCGCCTCTTTTCGGGTCCAAGAAGATTCTCTAAACTTCTATGGCTTTCAAAGCTTGTAGAGAATGTCTCTTTGTCTATGAGAACGTTGATCTCCAAATGGCATATCGAAGGCATTGTAGTGCACGCTAAACATTATAACCATGTATAGATGGGCTAGGCAACTATGGGTGTCTGGGTAGAACTGTGGCATCCTCAGACTCACACCTTCAGTTTTCCTACTTTGGGGCCACTGTCCTTCTGGTAGAAGTGGAATAACTCTTGGAATTGAAGAGGATTAACAAGATCCATACTAATCGCCATGAAGAAAGCAAGGAAGAAATGCCTCTGCTGATTAAAAGAGTAACCTTTCGGGAACTCTTGGTCAAGATCATACCAGAAGAGATTAAGATTGTGCTTGCTTTCAAAGGAATTAATCTACAGAAACTAGTTGAATGGACAATGAAAACAATCTATGAAGCCAAGACTGATGAAGACATAAAGTATGTCATGAAAGGATTCACGATTTGTCTAGCTGGTCACGCTTGATCTCGTCCCAGGACAATATTCTAGAAGATGATCAACTCAGTGCGATTGTTGGGATCTAGAAAGGAAAGAAGATAGGACATACTGTGCTAGCTTACCCATACAATGGACTCACTGCAACATCCACCGAAAATCCTTTTTACGGTAGCATGCTTCTCCTTGCTCTTTAGACTGATCTCCACTTCATTCAACTTCAATACTGAGCATGCTCTAGAATTTATGAGAAAAGTCTAATCCGACATATAGCTAACGTAGTGAAGTTCAATGACAACATGATACATCGAGTGCCAAAACTCAGAACACGGGATGACTGGTGCAACCACTTCAACACTATAACCCATAATGACTTCACTTACGTGCCTCAAGCTCTTTACATGAAAGAAATTCAAGTTTGCTTCGGCGGGACGGATTTTAAACTAATAAGTGGGACATAAATTATACTCTATAACTCCCACCAATGCCATTCTCAAATTGGCATGCCCCGGTATGAGTTCCCCGAGCTATCTCACTTCGCGCCCATCAAGAAAAGAGAACTTGGGACGGATCAAGATTGGGACTCCGTAAACTTTGATGTTGATCTATGAAAATTCAGCATGATGATGCGCGACGAATTTCATAATTTCCAGAAATTTTGCAAAATTTGTGAGGTCCCAACTCCTTGAATCACATTGACTATGCCTGATGTATATCAGGATTTCCCAAGATTTTTTATAATTTCCAATGTACATATTCTTAAATTGCGTCTGCCATGTTCGACGCTTTCATGATTTCCAGAATATTTCAAGGCGGCAACTTTTTAAAATGTGATGACCATGCCTGACACCTTTCAACCAAATTAAAAAATTCAAATGATCCTCAAACTGTGTGCCACTAAATGTCATCATCCTACATCGATGCGATTCACCTTCATAAACTGCTTGAGCCCGAGTTCCTTCTTCCTCATTCTTCACTACTCTTTCTCTCTCCTCCCTCCTTCCTTCTCCAGCAACAGTGATCTTCTCTAGCTTCTTTCGAGCTTTTCAGTGACTGACAGTGACCCTCCGCGATCCCCTTCACTACTAGCGAGCTCCGGAGACCCTCCGACGATTCTTAGGCCATCTCTTTTACTTCTTCTCTCATTCTCTCTCATTGTCTCCTGTGATTATAGAGGAGGGTAGGCCAAGCCACAAGAGGCAGCGGGTCAGGGCTCCCCCAGTCATTGAGGTGGATGAATGGGAGGTTGGCAAGGCACCAGCTGCGATTCCCGACGAGGTGATATGGTGCCTGTGGCGGCAGTGGTCATAGAGGAAGAGGACATGGAAGCTTCGGCACCGGCACCAACGGTGGCACCAGCCGAGAAGGGCTATGCCATGGTAA
Organism: Zantedeschia hybrid cultivar; assembly: GCA_030544215.1. Lineage (NCBI taxonomy): Eukaryota > Viridiplantae > Streptophyta > Magnoliopsida > Alismatales > Araceae > Zantedeschia > Zantedeschia hybrid cultivar. The sequence continues at coordinate 47,327,239 of JARZZO010000002.1, read as the reverse complement.
GACTCCAAACTCTCTCTTGTTTCTATATGAATTACATGGAATCCATGGTGGGGGTTTGTGGGGAAGAATTCAAAGTGTTGTACTGAAACGCGTCAAAGTAGGTCGATGCCATTCAAACATCATAGACCACCCCCGACGTGATTCTGGGCAGTGGTCAAGGCCCAGTAAACTATTAAAATCAGACAATTTAGACTCATAGATGACTAACTAAGATTCTTGTAATGATTATAGGGTACCATGAGGACTAGGATCTCTCACGACCTAATGGTAGCCGCATATCGAGGTCTACTAGCCTTCTAGTAGGCTCGACTATAGCGCATAGGTTTCGGCAATCTCCTCAGCATCGAGCCGTTCTGGATCGACTTGGCATTCATTTAGGCACCACGCTAGAGATTGTACACTGAAAGCCAGGCATTCCTGATGCTGTGGGGGCACTGATCCCCAACCTCGAGGATGTCATGTGGATCATCGGTCTTAGGGTCGAGTGCTGGGCAGTGAGCGGAGTCACCTATCTAGACTACCAGGACCTGGCGTAGCAGCTATTGGGGCTAGGGGTAGCGACTCTGGGCAGAGAGTTGAGGACTATAAACAGGACTAATATTATGGATGCCTTCGGCCTGGAGGACCTATAATTGCGGGTTGAGGAATCTCAGGAGGATTTCGTAGAGAGGCCGGCGGATTCAGCAGCAGTAGTATAATGTTATGAGGAGAGTGAGGAGAGGAGGGAACAAGTAGATAGAGATCTTCGATGATTCCTATTCTTCTTGTTCGGTAGGCTTATGTTCGGCACAAAGGGCGACGACATCCACTGCCATTTCCTAGAGCTGCTGATAGACTTAGACCATATCAGAGAGTACAGGCAAATCTGTTCACAAATCTATCCGCAGTGATGTCGAACAGGGAGACCACCATCTCCGGCTCCACACTGCTCTTGCAGGTATGCAACCTAGCCCTATATGCAAATTCTTAATTATTCACTTAATATATGTATGATATGTATGCGATGAACTTGTACCCTAACTATAAGGATCTCGGTTACGGGATCGCAGACATAGCGAAAACAAAATAAAATTCTGTTCTACAGCAATCCCAGTCCATTTCGTAGAATAAACCCATAAGAATGGTGATCAACAATCACCTTATGCGGATTCGAATCTACGTTCGTATGGTTCCATCTGTATGACGCCACCATAGACATGTGGCTAGCGGAGTCCAAGTGTTCTCCTTACGACAGATCTCTTTACGTTCCTCGTTCCTCGTAGCACTCGAAGAAGCTACCATTCGTCGAGACGATTACAGCAACATGCGACTAAGTTCTCGTCTCACGGGATTCGTAGAAGATGGCGAAGCAAAGCCCGCAAAAGGGGGCCAGCCAGCCAGGGGCGCCAGAGAGAGAGGGAAAGAGGAGGGGACGGCCACGGCTGAGTAGATGCCTCGCCCACTCAGCCCTCTCGTTATGTTTTATACTGAACACACGATTTTTCATAAAAACCCCAGAAATTGTATAAAACCCACTTTTAATCTGTCGCCTTAAGAATCTTTTGCGTGTGACCCTCTAGGCCGAAGTACCAGTCCAGTTAATGGCCCAATTAGCCCAATAATTCCTTACTGACTTAATTAATCAATTAGTATTTCATATTAATTAATTAATTAACCAAATTAATGTCGCACATATAATTTGGCAAGACCTCCGATCACGTTTGGTGCCAAGCGACACCGCGTGAATCCGGATATTGGGGTTAAGCAACCCATTCATGGAACATTTCTGCCGATAGTTATCGTATGGACATAATCCTTCGTTTGCACAATGCTCTCGAGTCAACTCAGAGTATGGTGAACTGTCAAACCCTAATTGATCGAATCATTTAGATCAGATGCTGTTGTATAATATCGGAAAACTCCTTTCCTGATATTATTTTCTGCCATGGCTAGGGACTCTTGTGCATCTTAGCTAAAGCATTCTCTCTCTGAATATTAAGAGCAAATGATCTCATGTCGAACACTTAATTCCCTTCAACAGTATTTTGATGTACTCGACCCTTAGCTGTTTGGAATCTCGTGAATAGAGATCGGTAAATCAAGGTCAAAGCACAGAAGTCCACCGACAAGGTGTCTTTAATATCTCAGGTTTAAGGATCATCCATGCAACTGTGACAATTGAATCAAACTAGTTGACAGTTAGGTACATTACCATATAATGATTCAGTTAGATCAGTTGAGTGAACTCATTCTCTAATGAGTACCTACAGATTTGCCTTAGTGTCTCCACGCAAGTGACTATGAGATCAGTCACCCTCATCATATGAGTAGGAGTAATTTGTACTAGTCTAACCAGATGCCTGATGTCCTTCTTAGACATCCTCCGACTATGAACAATTAAGAATATGTGTGTATAAATGATCGATCTTATTTGTAACGACCCGCCACCCTGTAATCGGGGATTCAATTACTAAATGGGTACCGAATCATTAAATTTGGAGCCAAACCAGGATCTCGATAAATCTGGGAAATAAATGATAAACTAAGCTAAACATCCACATCACATCGAATTGTAAAGGAAGTGCAGAAATTAAAAATTATTATAATTCGACTCGACTCAGCAAATAATTACATATTCCAACTGAAAAAGAAATAATTAAGCGTACAGGCCAAAAAAAAGAAATAACAACTACATCGGGGCATACCCCGGAACAGCGGCTGCTGGTGCGCAACCTAAGGCAACACTCTCCTCGCTACGCCCGCTTGGAACCCTCACCTGAAAACCGCAGGAGGTGAGTCTCGTCGAAAAAGACTCAATAGGGATCCTTCGATCCCCACCACCCACTCATACACTCACAAGTGCAATACACAAATATAGGCAATTTAACTAAATAAAGCAGTAACACAATTCCTAGATTTCGATATAAAACACATGCATTTATAACAGTAACATGTACGATTCTGAAACTACCACATAGTCCACAATTAGCGTCTCGGCTAAACACACAAGTCACACGACCGAACGCGGAAAACACCGACTTGCTGAGACCAAACAGCAACCCCTCGGATAGCACACTGGCTACTCTGGCCTGACCTGGCTCAAGGTGATTCTGCTTCCCCCAGCACGAGTGACACTCCGAATGTACCACTCCCACACCGGTACTAGCTATACCCCAGGGTACACCAGGTGACCCTCTCTCTAGGCGTCACCCCTTGGCGTGTCACTCCCACATCGACACAGGGTGCCTAAGCGCTAACAACTGTCACTTTAGGTCCACGATCACACAAAACGCAACACGGTGCGATCCGATCACGTAGAAATCATCATCCTTAAGCATATTCTCAAACATGCAATTAACCAAACTATCTATCAATGTAAAACACATGTTAATTACAGGAATTAATGAGATTTTGTCTTGAATCGTGTCGCCCAAGGCCGACGTCATTCGAAACTCCTAAACTAGTTCATGTGAAATCTGACTTCGGAAGAAGGCCTAAAACATATTGTTCAAACGGGTTGCCGTTTAAAAGGCGTCGTTGTCCCTAGTCACCTAATAACGACAGAAACAGAGACAGGCCTCGGGGTGATCTGAACTTAAAAAACGTCGTGCAAGGAAGTCGCCGTTAGAAAGGCGTCACTGTCTCTAGACGCTATTCAATCTGAGACAGAGTATGTTATCTGGGGTTAAATGGCGTCGTGGGTGGAAACCGCCTTTTAAATGACGTCGTTGTCCCTAGACGCCTTTTAACCCTGACAGACAAGTTCTCCCTCTGCCTTCTCCCAAGTCACAAGGCGGGATTTCTCCCCCAAATCGTACAAAAACACCACAAAACAGAGGAGGAGGAGGAGGAGAGCCTAAATACCCATTAAAAACCCACAATTCCTCATTTCATGCACTTAGTATTTTCACCCCAAAAACCCCCTAAACATACTCCAAAGCAGGAAAAACATGGTTTTAAATAAAATACAACGGGGATCGTCACCCTATCGGTTACTCGAACTCCTCTGTACTCCAAGCCGCCAACCCGCCTCGCCATACGCCGCCGCTGGTACCGCCGTGGACGCCGTTACTCCACCGAGACGTCTGTCGCCATCCGAAGAGAAATGCGCTGCGGAGGACGTGGTGGTGGTAATGGAGGAAGTTGGGAGGTTAATGGAGTGGAGGGAGAGGAGAAATGGGGAGAGGAAAGGAAGGAGAGGGGGGAAAGGGAGCCGGAGGGTCGGAGGGAAGAAAGGAGAGAGAAGAGAAAGGAGAGAATGAGAGAAAGGAAGGAGGGTTCGCGGGGTCAAACTGAAACTAGGTAAAACGCATCGTCCAAGTCCGACGTCATTCAGACATAAGTCCGGGCCGTACACTGACAAACCAGGGTCGCACTCTAAATGGCGTCGTCCATACAAGACGCCATAAAAACGATAAGACCGGGGCCGTACTCCCGCGGCCCAAGACCAGCCCACGTGGCACCCACGTGGCACAGCCTAAAACACGTCCACATCGCCGGACGCCATTTGAACCGTGTCGAGCAAGCTCGACGCGAAAAGGAAACTAAGCCCCAGCCCCACCAAGGCCCAAACTAAGGGATCCAACCCCGAAAATTGACCCGATAACTAGATCCGAAACCTCAATCCTTATATTATTAGTATGATCTCATCATAATTTGATAACTATTGCACATATTCAGAGACTTCATTATGAAACGATAATAAAATGAATTACACATAATGAAATAATGCCATTTTATTAACAAATGAACGAGATTATACATAATCAGATTGGCTTGTAGGCCACCTAAGACTAACAATGTAACAACCCGCCATCCTATAATCGGTGATCTGATTACTAAATAAGTACCGAATCATTAAAATTTGGAGTCAAACCAGGATCTCGATAAGTCTAGGAAATAAATGATAAACTAAGCTAAACATTCCACATTACATCGAATTGTAAGGGAAGTGCAAGAATTAAAAATTATTACAATTTGACTCGACTCAGCAAATAATTACATATTCAAATTAAAAAGAAATAATTAAGCGTATAGGCATGAAAGGAAAATAACAACTATATCGGCGCATACCCCGGAATAGTGGTTGCTGACGCGCAACCCAAGACAACACCCTCCACGCGATGCCTGCTTGGAACCCTCACCTGAAAATCGTAGGGGTGAGTCTCATCGAAATGGACTCAATAGGGATCCTCCGATCCTCACCACCCATTCACGCACCCACAAGTGCAGCAACATAAATAAAGGTAATTAATAAGTAAAGTAGTAAACACAACTCCTTAAGATTCCCAAATTCCGATATAAAACACATGCATTCGTAAATGCAACATACACAACTCTGAAACCACTCCACCACGGAGTCCACAACCAACGTCTCGGCTAAACACACAAACCACGCGGCGGAACGCGGAAAATACTGATCCGCTGGGACCAAACAGCAATCCCTCGGATAGCGCGTTGGCTACTCCGGCCTGTTTAGCTCTAGGTGGTTTTGCTTCCCCTAGCATGAGTGACACTCCGAATATACCACTCCTACACCGGTACTAGCTATACCCCGTGGTACACCAGGTGATCCTCTCTCTAGGCGTCACCCCACCACTCTCACACTGGCGTCGTGTCACTCCTACACTGACACAGGATGCCTAAGCGCTAACAACTGTCACTCTAGGTCTACGATCGGAAAAAACACAACACAGTGCGATCCGATCACGTAGAAATCCTCGTCCTCGGAGTACGTTTTCAAGCATGCATTTAACCAAACTATCTAACAATGTCAGCACATGTTAATTGCATGAATTAATGAGATTCTGTCTTGAATCGCCTCACCCGTGGCCGACATCATTCAAGACCCCTAAACTGGTTCACACGGAAACTGGCCTTGGAAGTTGGCCTAAATCGCGTCGTCCCTGGCAGACACCATTTAAAATGGCGTCGCTGTCGCCAAACACTATTCAAGATAGAGACAGAATCCCACTGATCTGGCCTTGGAACAAAATAGGCTAAATCGCGTCTCGGGTGGCAGCCGCTATTAAAAATGGCGTCGCTGTCGCTAGACGTCATTTAGCACCCGCAAACAGGGTTCCCCCTCCGACCTCCCCCGAGTCACAAAGTGGGATTTCTTCCCCAAATTGCACAAAACATCAAAAATGGAGAAGGTGGGGGAGAAGCCTAATCATTTTCATAAAGAACCCCTTAGAACATGCTTTCTACCCCAGAAGCATCCACACATATTGCATGCTTCAAAACAGAAAAATCATGGTTTTAAACAAAACAACGCGAGGATCGTCACCCTACCGATTACTTGAACTCCTCCGTGTTCCTAGCCGCCGAACCGCCACGCCACAAGCCACCGCCGGTACCGCCGTGGATACTGTCACTCCATCGAGACATCGGCCGCCGTCCGGAGAGAAATGCACCGCGGAAGAGATGGTGATGGTAGTGGTGAAGGGTAGGAGGTTGATGGAGTGGAGGAAGAAGAGGAATGGGGAGAGGAAGGGAAAGAGAAGGGGAAGGGGGCGTCGGAGGTGCTCGAAGGGGAGGGGGAGGAGAGAGAGAGAAATGGAGAGAATGAGGGAAAAGAGGGAGGGCTTTGGAGCATCAACCGAAACTCGTCTAAATCATGTCGTTCTAGGAAGATGCCGTTCAGGCGACAGGCTGCGGGTCGTACACTAATAGATCTCTGAATCGCGTCGTCCATGCAAGACTCCATTCACGCCCGCCCACGCGGCACTCCTGCAAAGCTCCTAAATGGCATCCCCCTAATGCCGACGTCGTTCCAAATCGCGTCAAGTAGGCTCGACGAGAAAAAAGAATCCATCCCTAGCCCCACAAGGGCCCAAACCAAGGGGTCCGACACCGAAACCAACCCGATAACCGGATCCGAAATCTCAGCCCTTACATTCTCTCCCCCTTAAAAGAATTTTGTCCCCGAAAATGCTGCTATAAAAATAACGAGATCGAAAATGATGGTACAAGCTCACAAGAGAACTTACAAGAAAAGGTAGGAAAATTGTTCTCGCATCTCATCCTCTCGCTCCCAAGTAGCCTCACCTCCGGAGCGATGCTGCCAAATCACTTTAACTATTGGAACAACCTTGTTTCGAAGGACATGTTCACTGCGATCCTCAATACGCACTGGAAATTCTGGAAAGGACAAGTCCTCAACGACCTCCAACTCCGAGTAGTCCAAGACATGAGACAGATCCTGGACATACTTCCTCAACAAAGAAACATGGAACACATCGTGCACTCCTGCAAAACTGGGTGGCAAGGCTAGCTGATATGTTGTTTCCCCAATTCGAGTAAGAATAGGAAAATGCCCAATATCACGGACTCATCTTACCTCACCTCCCGAATCTCATCACACCCTTGGAGGGTGAGATTTGGAGAAACACATGGTCCCCAACCTCGAATTCAAGAAGTCTCTTATGGATATCTGCATAACTCTTCTGCCTGCTCTGAGCTGTAGTCAACCTCTGCTGCACCACTCTGGCAACCTCAACACACTACTATACAAACTCTGGCCCTTCTATCTGCCTCTCGCCAATCTCAGACCAATTTATAGGAGATCGACACGGCCGCTCGTACAATGCCTCATATGGCGTTATGCCGATACTAGAATGATAACTGTTATTGTAAGCAAACTCCACTGTAGACAAATGATGTTCCCAAGAACCTCCCCAATCTAGGCAACAAGCCCTGAACTTATCCTCCAGTGTTTGAATGGTCCTCTCTGACTGTCCATCAGTCTCAAGACGGTATGTCAAGCTGAAAGCTAACTGCGTATCCAAGGCCTTCTGAAAATTCCTCCAAAATCTAGAAGTAAATCTCGAATCCTAATCTGACATGATGGACAAGAGCACCCCATGCAGAGAGATGATCCGATCCACAAACAACCTAGCCAACTTACTGACTGACCAGTCCTTCCTAATAGCTAGAAAGTGCACTGACTTGGTCAATCGATCAACAATGACCCAGATCGCGTCTCTTCTGCCGGGTGACATGGGTAATCCCATCACAAAGTCCATAGTCACATGTTCCCATTTCCACTCCGGGATCGGTAACAGCTGTAACAACCCTCCTGGTCTCTGGTGCTCTGCCTTAACCTGCTGACAAGTCTGGCACCTTGGTACATATTCAGCTACGTCCTTCATGCCAGACCACCAAAAGTGCCTCAAACAATGATACATTTAGTCGTTCCGGGATACCCTACATACCTAGAACGGTGCGCCTCATCTAGGACACTCCTGCGCACCTCTTCCTTAGCTGGAACATAGAGTTTGCCTTTAAATTTGACCGTGCCGTCATCCCACAACTCTACCTATGATATCTGGAGAATCTGTGGTAGCTCTACATCCACCCTCTGAGCCTCGATCACTGCATGGTACACTGCTGGCCTCACAGTCAAGCTGACCAACATGGCTCTATTAGCCTCTCGAGGAATCCTAAAGAAAGATTCCACAACCTGCTCATATAACCTCTATTCCTGAAGCATAAGATGTGATACGACCATCTTCTGACTCAAGGTGTCCGCAACCACATTCGCCTTACCCGGATGATAAGAAAGGTTGAGATCATAATCCTTGATAAACTACATCCACCTGCGCTACCTCAAGTTCAGATCCCTCTCTGTGAACACGTACTTTAGGCTCTTATGATCAGTGAAGACCTGAAATTTCTCCCCATATAAGTAGTGCCGCCAGATCTTCAGTGCAAATACCACAGCCGCCAACTCCAAGTCATGAGTGGAGTAGTTCTCCTCATACTTCTTCAGCTACCTAGAAGCATAGGCCACAATCTTACCATGCTGCATCAGAACCGCACACAAACCTCGACGAGATGCATTTGAGTAAACCACGAATCCATCATAACCAGATGGAAGCACAAGAAATGGAGCCGAAGTGAGACGAGTCTTCAACTTAGTAAAGCTCTGCTTATACTCCTCGGTCCACACAAAACGAACTCCCTTACGAGTCAACCTCGACAAGGGGGTCGCTATTGAAGAAAAATCCTGGACAAACCATCTGTAATACCCTGCTAACCCTAGGAAGCTCCTGATCTCAGTTACAGTCGTCGGTCTGTCCCAATCCATCACTATCTCAATCTTGGCTAGATCTGCAGTAATGCCGTCACCAGAAATGACATGTCTCAGGAAGTGCACCTTATCTAAGCAGAATTCACATTTGCTAAACTTGGCATAGAGTTGGTGCTTTCTCAGAACCTGCAACACCACCTGAAGGTGCGTGGCATGCTCTTCTTCAGAAGAAGAATACACCAAAATATCATCTACAAATACCACCACAAACTGATCCAGGTAGGCCCTGAAAACCCGGTTCATCAAATCCATAAAAGCTTCCGGAGCATTGGTCAATCTCAAAGGCATAACCAAAAACTCATAATGTCCGTACCAAGTCCTAAAAGCCAACTTACTTACATCAGCCTCACGGATCCTCATCTAGTAATACCCTGACCTTAAGTCAATCTTCGAGAGGGGAAGGGGGCGTCGGAGGTGCTCAGAGGGGAGGGGGAGGAGAGAGAGAGAAATAGAGAGAATGAGGAAAAAGAGGGAGTGCTTCGGAGCGCCAACCGAAACTCGCCTAAATCGTGTCGTTCTAGGAAGACGCCGTTCAGACGACAGGACGTGGGTCGTACACTGGCAGATCTCTGAATCATGTCGTTCATGCAAGACGACATTCAGACAACACGACCGAGGCCATACACACGTGCCCCCACGCCCGCCCACGCGACACTCTTGCAAAGCTCCTAAATGGCGTCCCTTATTGTCGACGCCGTTCAAAATCGCCCAAACCAAGGGGTCAGACACCAAAACCGACCCGATAATCGGATCCGAAACCTCAGTCCTTACAAACAATCTCCCACTTGGACTAAAACCAATCACATTTATGCAAGATACCTACAACCTCTAGGTAACGCTTAAATATTATTTGAGATAATGGCTTCGCTAGTGGATCTTCTACATTGTCGGCAGATAGAACTCTTTCCATCACTACATCTCATCTGGCAATGATCTCTCTGATAAGATGAGAGCGCCTCAGAATATGTTTCGATTTCTGATGAGACCGTAACTCTTTCGCTTGAGCAGTCGTCCCATTGTTGTCGCACAACAGCAAGACAAGATCAGAGATACTGGGAACTACGCCAAGCGTGAGTGCTCAAATTAGAGTGTGATTATCATGAAAATTTATGTTCATTATGTGACAAATAAACCTATTAAAAACTAAGTGAATGTGATCGCTAGAAACTTTTGACTAAAAAGTTCCAAAAGAAAAGATTAATCGCCTACCTATTTCAGAATTGGGAGATGTTGAAGTTCTTGATTCCCCTCCTTCAGCCGGCTGAAGAAAGAGAGTCCTTCTGACTTTGTTCTTGCTTTGGATGCTTATCGGACTTTGAGGATCATCCAACTTTCCTTTGTTGTTGATTCTCTCCTCTTTGATCTTCTTTGTACCTTGTAAGAAAGTAGAAAGAAAGAAAGAAATAACAATAAGAACTAAAATAGATGTAGTATCTATCCCAGTAATAATTCTAATCATGTAACTAAACAACTAAACTCACTTGTTTGTAGTCTTTGAAACCCCTTTAAAATATATATTGGAAATTATATTCTAGCGAGTGTGTGTTGTATGGAGGGATGTGATGAAATTATGATGTTGATATGTTGAAAATATGAGAAAGATGCATAAATTAATTAAAAACTAAGTTGGATGGCCCCTGGAAAGCCTTGGTCTTGAAAGGTCTTGAATGGACGAAGAAGCGATGAAGAAATGATGCAGACTTCTGGAAGCAGCAGTACTTCGATCCTTCAGCGTCTGGACGTCGTCTCTGTCAAAGAATCGCTCCAATAATTATCACTAATTATCACTATCATTACTAACTTTTTAAATGACCAAGGGGTTGGGTATTTATAGGCTTTAAGTTCACGCATCCGCGGTTACTTAAAGATTAACATGAAAAATTTTGAAGTTAATCCAACTAATAAACAGATATACACAGCCTAATTCATCTTTATCTGTAATTATCTAAAACGCGTCGCCCATTGGAGACGTCTTTTAGCTTAATTAAGATAAGGATAAACATCGGGAAGAAGAAGCAGAAACAGCTTAGGAAACCTAAATGGCGTTGTGCACGGCAGAAGTCTTTTAGTTTATTAACAAATTAATTAAAAATCAGATTATAAATCAAAATATGGATATAACATAAATGGCGTCTACACAGGCCGACGTCTTTTAGATTTTTTCATATTTGATTAAAAATTTGAGTTAAAGTAAATTTCATCAATAAACTTAAATTATGTATGTTTGACCTGATGTCATTTAAATAATTAATCCAAAAAGATTAATAAAAATTAATTAATGATTAAATATTAGACCACTTTGAGACATTAATATATGACATGAAATTTACTCAAAATGATGTCAAAATTAGCGTGTCTATAACTGCCTCACCTTGGTATCGTCTTTGCAAGGGAGTGAAATGAAATGGAATGTATTGAAAATGTGATACTAAGGTGTGATGAGACACGCTCTTAACATCACGTGATTGGAATTTTTCTCAAAATCATCAATGAAGATAACTCAAGGAATATTAATGGAATCAATCCTGTTTGGATGAGATAGACAAGGAAATAAAATAAGGTCGATCAACTTCCATGGATTGGAAAGTACCCCAGATCATAGACATTGTAGGTTTCATCATGGGGAGCGATTGCCAGCCAATGTGGACATGCTGCAACCATGATTAATCTTAAAAGGAAACAAGAAATGTTGGATAAAGTGTCCAAGAAAGGATAGAAATCTAAAGATATCTTCAAGCGAACCTCAAAGATAATCAAGATACTCAATTCAGAATAGAATATTTCATATCATGTTGAAAATTATTTGATCAATGGTTTGAAATTTAATCAATAATTAATTCTTATCACAATTATATCAAAGTCCTACATGATGCATACTGGGCTAAAAGAAAAATATAAAGTCAAATGAAATATAAATTAATCAAGGATAATATTGTTAAATCGTCATTAATGAGTCAAGATACCAATTCTTGCAATTCAGTGCTAAGCCGAAGCTCGTTTATCCACGCACTGTTTCACAAAAGCGGAACCATCGTTCTCACTAATTAACAATCCAACGGCCTATCTGTGCGATTAAGAGTTCTCTGGAATTATCATTGTTTTTGTTGAAGGGGAACTCAAATTCCAGTTTCATCAAAACCACAAGGTCCTTGATATAGTCTAATAAATATTTAACATATAGTAATGCTAATGCAAATTAATTACATGAAATAGTATAAGGATAGAGATAACCATCTTTTAGTCACAGTCGGGACTCATAAACTCCCACAGTGGGATCTTTTTGAATTTTCAGCTTCATTTGAATTTTTCTGAATTTCTGCGCTAAAAAATCATTAGTACCTTCAAACAAATCATTAAGATCTAGATAAACATGACTTTTCGGGCAAATAACAGAAAACCTTGAAACGCGTCGTGTCGAGCCGACGTCATTAAGATTAACTAAAACGCGTCGCTGTTAAACGACGCCTTTTCATTCGCAGAAACAGGTTCTGGCTGTGTTTAATCCGGATTCCAACTCTTTTCATGCACATCCCTTCTCCAATCCGAAAAAGCCTTCCTAGAATCGCAATTCTCTCTATATAAACTTCATTAACTTGTATCAAGGCATCCCTAACACAATCAAAGCTAGAGATTTTCTTCAAAGTTCAAGGATTTTCAAGGTTTTAAGGCTTCAAGAAGGAAAAACTTCAAGAACAAGATGGATTCTTCAAGTAAGAGGATGAAGAAGATGCTAGAGAAGCTCTCTAACGTGAAAGATCATCTAAGTGGAAGAGATCATAACCTCAAAGTAAGTTAAATCATTCTTCTTCAATCCTTCCTTCTTCAATTTCCTTTTTTCTCCATCTTCTTCAAGTTCTTCATAGCAATTCTCCTTTCTATTTTCTAAGCATATCCTTTGTTTTCCGGTCCAAGGAAATTCACATCTCTCCCTTATATTCGAAAGCTTGCAAAAAGTATTACTATTTCTATGCAATCCTTTATTTCCAAGTGGAACATCCAAGGTCTAGTGGTCCATACAAAGCATTACAAGAGCTCAAACGTGGACTGGACGGCTATGGGTGCTTTGATTGAGTTATGGCATCCTCAAACCCATACTTTCATCTTTCCTAAATTTGAATACACTATTCTTTTAGAAGAGGTTGAACTTCTATTGGGCCTTCCCAAAATCAAGTTGAACAACAACAATGAAGTGATCCAGAATAAGATGGCTCTGATGAGGGAAAAGATCACAGGTCAACAATTGTTGATGAAGATCATGAAGGATCCAAAAGAAGTTAAAGAATGTCTCACCAAGAAAGGAATCAATCTTGCAAAGCTAGCAGAGTGAACTTTGTACGAGATTGAAGATTTTAGAGAGCATGACATTGAGAACGTGATGAAAGCTTTGATCACGTGCCTAGCTGGAGCTTTGTTCTTTCCTGCTCAAGACAACATACCAGAAGATGATCAAGTCAGTGCAATCTGTGAGATCTTTAAAGGAAGACCAATTGGTACAACGATTCTAGCCTATCTCTATAGTGGACTCTCTGCAGCGTTAACAGGTCAGCCTCCCTACGGTTGTATGCTACTCTTCGCTCTGTGGGTCGAGTTGCACTTCAAGTTTGAATATCACACTAGAAATTCTGTAAGACCATCTCAAATATATCAGAATAGTTCTATCTACCATATTTCCAACATTGTGAAATTCAATGAGAAGTTGATCAACCGAGTGCCAAAACTCAAGACTCGAGCTGACTAGAGAGATTATCTGAGAATAATGTCAGCAAATGGGTTCGACTCTTCACCTCTTGCTCTCGTAGGAAAACCAATTCGAGTGCGCCGCGCAGCGGGTGCAGAGTTTAAACTGATCGGGGCAACTGAGTTCGTGCTGTACAATCCTCATCGATGTCGTATTCAATTCAGCCTGCCTCGTTATGAATTCCCTGAATTTTCCAACACTTCTCCAATCAAGAAGCGTGCCTTGGAATTCGATGAAGACTATGAAGCCACTGAATTTATAGTCACACTGTGGAATATTAACTTCAATCATCGTGTAAAATTCTCTGAAAATAGAGATAGAGGATTATCTTATCCATATATAATGGGACTTCGGAAATTCCTTCCTTGAATGTTCTCTTTTCTTTTCCTTTTATGATGTAATTAAGAATTTATTTCAATAAAGAATCTTTCCTTTATGTCTTGAGATCCATCCTCAATATTCTGTGACTTCTCCAATAAAAACTTGATTTTTCCTTAAAATATTGTAATTCGGGTTTACTTAATGTAAAACGCGTCTACTTAGAAAGACGCCTTTCAACCATAATTCATTTTTCAAAAATCAGAAATTAATCCTTAAAATTCCGAATGATCCTTAAAATGCGTTCAGATGAGTAGACGTCATCCTGTCAAAAATCTTTTTCCAAAATAAGAGATTAAATCTGAAAACCCCGAATTATGCTGAAAACATGTCTACATTTGTAGACATCATTCAACCAAAAATCTTTTTCTAAAAATCAGAGATTTATCTTGAAAATCTCATTTATCCATAAAACGCGTCCAAGTATGTAGACGTTATTCAGTCAAAAATCACTTTCCAAAAATTAGAGATTTATCCTGAAAACCCCGAATTATGCTTAAAACACGTCTACATGTGTAGACGTCTTTCAATTCTCTCTCTTACTTTCTCCAGAATTCTGCCATTAATTTTGTGATTAATCTGCTGAAACGCGTCGTGGTACTTGGACGCTTTGAATCATCATGCCTTGTACTGCTCTGACCAGAATTGGCGATTTAAACTGAAACGCGTCGCTTTGTGAAGACGTCGTTTGATCAATTTCAAACCCCTGCCTTACCGCCTCAGTTTATGCGCCTTGAATGGCGTCGCTATCTAACGACGCATTTTATTTTCTCCAAACAGAACCCACGAAACCCCCTTTCTTCCTCATTCCCTCAAGTCTTTTCTCTCTCTTTCTTCATCCACTCCGGCGACCCTCCTTTCTTCTCCGGCGACCTCGATCCTTTCCGATAATCATCCTCGCCGCCGGTCACTTCTTCCTTCTTCTTTCTTAAACTCTCCCCTCCGAACCCCTCTCTTACCCGAGCTTTCTCTTCCTCCCTCAAACTCTATCTCTCGAGTCCTCTTTTCTCCCTTACGACCATGGAACTAGGCGAAGGATCACGAAAATCCAAGGCCGTAGCAAAGAGGCGGCGGACGGCTTCCCTTGCGGTGGTTCCAACGGCGGAAGAGGTTCCTGAATAAGCACCAGCCGACCTCGCGGCGGTGGCAGCATTTTTGGAGGAGGAAGAGGCTCCTCCGGCGCCCGTGGCCGAAGAAAGAGGGGAGGGCGACCTCCACCTGGTAAGCTCCCTGTGTGATTAAATGGGATGAGAAAAAGATGGAGAAAGGAGTTCTTTGGAAGAACCCGAAATCGGGTTTGAATGGCGTCTAGACCAGGTGACGCCTTTCAAAGGGCGTCGCCTTGGTCCGACGCCATTCAGGCAGAAAATCTCTTTTTTACTAGATTAGAAAAATGGGTTTAAATGGCATAAAGACATGTGGACGCCTTTCAATGGGCGTCCAAGTATCTCGACGCCTTTCAATTTTTATTGATTTTCTATATCTATTAATTGATGAACTTCTTATTTTATTTGCAGGGAACAATGAGGGCCAGAATTTCATAGGATTTAGTTGTAGGGGCTTATAGAGGATTCCAAGACTTCCAGAAGGCGCGCCTGCGCCGAATGGGGTTTGGTGAGATTCTCGAGATTGAGCCATTCTGGCTTGATTTGGTCCTCCTGCAGGCGTTGCGGGAGAGGTGGCATGCGACCTAATGCCCTGGGGCCACATGGTCCCAAGCTTAGAGGACGTGGCCAAGATCACTGGCCTCAGAGTAGATGGCAGGCCGGTGAGCGGGGTGACTTACCCCGATTACCGTGGTTTAGCAGAGGCCCTACTAGGCATAGAGGTGTCTATCTTAGATAGGGAATCTATGACTGTCCCTAAGGTAGAGGTAGAGGCTGTCCTAGGACTGATAGAGCCCCGGCATCGGTCAGATGAGACTCGGACAGAGTTTAGAGATAGATTAGCTGAGTCATCTTCCTCCGTCTATTGTAGTGACCCTAGTCAAATAGATGAGGTAGATAGACAACTTAGAGTCTTTCTTGTTTTATTTTTTGGTCGGTTGCTCTTCGGTACGAAGGGCGACCATATCCACTGTAGGTTCCTTAGTTTATTAGATGATCTAGAGAGTCTACATGAGTATGCAGGGGGTGCGGCCCTTTTGGCCCACTTCTTTGCTGATCCTTCCGCGGTCACGCTAGACCGCGAGACCACCGTCAGTGGCTTCTCGCCGTTTCTTCAGGTATAAGTTATTTTTAATCTTGTGTTTATGCAATGTAATGATATGATGCTTTCTAACTTATATGTTTATGCATGCAGGTGTGGAGCTATCTTTACTTCCCGCTCGGCCGAGCGAGGATTGTTCGACCAGATGCCGTCTCGTTGGCTCGCCCTTGGCAGCCAATAGTGGACACGGCTCCGCAACACCATCAGTTGACGGCCCTCCGCCATCAATTCCTTGACTATCCAGAGCTCCTGGTAAGTATTTAATTTATCTAGTTTTATTAAATGCAGTGTTTCATTAAATGCGATTTTATTCAAATGAATGCATTTAACTTGTATGCAGGTGATATGGCGCTCGTACATGGGCATGGGTGAGGAGGGCCAGCCGTGGGTGACGGCTGGCCGGAGGAGGTTCAGAACGCAAATGTGGGTATATTGCCTGAACGAGATCGAACCCCTCCGCTTCCGCCTCGTCATGAGGACATTGGGCCTCCACCAAGAGTGGATTGACGAGGAGGTCCCGAAGGATGTCGGACGGAGCATGAGGGGTAAGCAAGCCCTCACTGATTGGCGAGTGAAATTCCCGGAGCAATACGAAGATTGGCATCGCCGGGGTGTCCGAGTGGAGTCTCAAGCGGAGAGTAGCGCAGCCTACTCCAACAGTACCGGACACATTACGCCGATCAGCTGTAACGTCTCCGTCCACTCGATGTAAGTATGCATTTATGCTTCTTTCATTTTATTATTACCTTACTTTATATTTGTGAATGAATGTGTGTATGGGTGATATCTAGGATGCGCGAGATGCGGTCATCATTGACCTCCGGGCCCGCCTCCAGGATGCTGAAGCCCAGCTGGAGCAGGTCCAGAAGGAACTCTTTGACCTGGTATGTATGCATGCTTATGAAATGAATATTTTAATTAATTAGTTTTGACAATTAGCCACTAACAGTTAGTCTTTTGGTACAGCGAGCCGTCTACACCCAGGCGGCTCCCTCTACTTATGGAGCTTCATCATTTGCACTACCTGCTGGTTATGAGGCCACCCTGGCTGACCTCCAGAGTCAGCTTGCCTCCACCATCCATCGAGCTTCTATTGCGGAGGAGGACCGAGCTGCACGAGTAAGTTATGTTCATCCTTGACTTTCTTTTCTAAATTTGATTTTGATTGCTTGATTGCCTTGGACTCACAATATCTTCTTTTGCAGGTCGTTGAGCTCCATGAGGCCCTTCAGAGGGCTGAGATCAACGCAGCTCGGGTCCTTGAGCTCGAGGAGCAGGTGGCTCGTCTCTCCACCGGAGATCTCGCACGACTCCAGGTTCGCCTGGAGATTTTGACTGAGGAGAGGGATCGCTACCGTCTTCGGCTAGAGAGTCTTCAGGGACGCCTCTCCGTGGCAGAGCACGAGCGTCGGATGGTGGAGGAGAGATATCAGCGAGCCCGCCAGCGGGCTATCGATCGTGGTCAGGTTAGTGCTTTCACAGCCAGCATCGCCATATTGTCCGGCCAGGCAGGGTTGAGTGCGATGGGACCACCTCCACCTCCTAGTCGAGGACCAGCACCGGATGCTCCTGATGAGGCTCAGAGCCAATTTGATGAAGGGGCAGGGGAGAGTCAGCCATGAGGGCTGCATATGTACTTTTCCTTTCTTTTGTGTATCATGTACAAACACCCTTTTGATATATATGAAACTTTGCCTTCAGCTTTGTGTCTCATTTGTGTAATTTCCTTGGCTTTCATTCCTGTACCATGTACATTACTTAACAAACAAGTTAAGTATCTATTTAAGCTTAGCCCCTTGCCTAGTCAAGTAATTGATCAATCAATCCTTTTCTTGATAGAAGGGTCAAGGGGCATAGTCTTTATTAACAAAGGTAACATGAATAATCAAACTGTAAGAAAAAATGCAACATGAAAGCAGACAGATGCTCACTGAAAATAAAAGGAATGAAACACACTAGATGCGATAAGCATATGCTAATTGAAATATTTTTTTTAATTTTGAAATACTCATTTTTGTTTGGGTTTTGGAACATATATTTTTTGGATTTTGATATTTCTATTTTTTTTGGATTTTGAGATATGTATTTTTTTTATTTTGAGATATGTATATATATATATTTTATTTCAAGATATGTAATTTTTTTGGATTTTTGAAATATGTCTTTTTTTTGGATTTTTGAAATATGTCTTTTTTTTGGATTTTTGAAACATGTATTTTTTTGGATTTTTGAAATATTTACTTTTTTTGAATTTTTGAAATATGTATTATTTTTGGATTTTGAAATATTGTGCAAACTAAAAGACCAGCATGGTACTTAGATCAAAAGAAACATATTTATTTATTAACTTAATTCCCAAATTGTTCTTTAATAATCTAATTTAGACCCATCGTGCTTGAACTTGTATTTCCATTCGTGATCCCATTTGATGATTTGATCCTTAGTCAATCTAGGCAGTTCCTTAAGCTTGGAGTACGCCTCTTCAGAAAGAAAGGAAGAATTGGTTTAGAAAGCCCACGAGAAGGTTTCGGAGACCCAAAAAGATGTTCCTTTCTTACCCTAATATCTGTTGGGGTTCGGTCATTTTCTTTCCGGGGTATTTATCGACCTTGCGTTCCCTTTTCATTTCATTTCATAGCTTTGATGTAACGTTTGTAGTGTAATGGCCTTTTGATATTGACATTTGCCTTTTGCCTTTTGCTTTTTCTTTTCTTTTTCTTTTCTTGGGACGGATCTCTCCTATTTTTATTTTTTTTTATGACGGCCTCTTACTAAGATAGCGAGTATTCTTGGTAATCTATTCTAAGCCTCGTTCCGACATCATGGGCCGAGTGTAAAAACATAATTTTTGTTTTGAAAAGAATGATTTGCACTTTACACTTTTAGTCAATCTTTCGCTATTCCTTAGGACTTAGCATCTCTTGTTACTCACGAAGCAAACGTGTCAGTATGTGTAGTAATGCGTTTGAATTAAATTATCCAGACTGATAAGGGAATTTGAGTTTCTAAATTTTCTGATTCCACTGGTCTTTGCACCATGCTGATCGACTCTTTAACCTAAGGGTAGTATTTCTTAAGATACAATCCATTCCAGGAGTGAGTTAACTCTTGTCCTTCTGTATTAACCAGACGGTAAGCGTTATCAGGAAAAGTATGCGATACAACATATGGTCCTTCCCAATTGGGTTGGAGTTTAGAATGCAGACTAACATGTTTTACAAAGATTCTTTTGACGACTATTTCACCAACTTTGAACTTACGTTCGATGACTTTCTTTTGATAAAAACGTGCTAATCTATTTTGAAAAACTCTTGCATGATTAGCAGCTGACCATCTTTTCTCGTCTAAGAGTTCCAATTGAGCAAGGAGTGTTGAACGGTGTTCATCAATGGAAAATTACTTATTCAATTGTACTCTTAATGACGGTATAAAGATCTCGTATGGAACTACCACCTCCATTCCAAATGTTAAGGAATAAGGAGTCTGCCCAGTGGGCGTGCGGATTGAAGTTCGGTAGGCCCATAGAGCCTCAATCAATTTTTTTGGCCAGTCTGTGAATTTATTAGGCTTGCACGTCTTTTTGATGATTTTTATCAAAATCTTGTTAGTTGCCTCTACTTGGCCATTGCCTTGTGGATAATAAGGAGACGAATGATGAATGCAATTTTGTACCTGTTGCAGAGGTCTTTTAGCTCTTGTGACACGAACTGAGGTCCATTGTCAGTGACGATAGTGCTTGGAATTCCAAATCTCGTGATGATGTTCTTCATGATAAACTTGCAGACGGTTGATGCTTTGACTTCCGTGTATGCTTCAGCTTCCGCCCACTTGGTGAAGTATTCCGTTGCTGTGAGGATGAAGGACTTCTGCTTAATACCGGAATTAAGATTGCCAAGTGCTCCAATGACATCAAAATCCCACATGGAGAAAGGCCATAGGGAGGAAACATGATGGAGTGAAGATGCAGGCGAATGAATCTTATCGGCGTGATGTTGGCACTTGGCATACCTACGGACATATCCTATACAATCTTCTTCCATGGTTGGCCAATAGAATCCTTGTCTAAGGATTTTCTTTACTAGCATCTGTCCATTAACATGACCACCACAAATTCTAGCATGAGCTCCTTCCATAACCTTCTAAAGCTCATCTTCGTCTAAACATCTTAAAAGAACTCATCAAAACCTCTTTTGTATAGTGCTCCTCCAACTAGGGTGTATCTTTGAGCAACTCTCCTGATAGCCCTTTTCTCCTCAGCTGTGACTTCCTCAGGATATGATTGATATTCACAATATTTAGCAATTTCATAGTACCATGATTTCTGCTCATCATCCATCTTTTCTAACAACTCCATCAACATAATCTATCTCTTTTTCCACAATATTTCCATCTCTGACTTTCTTCAGCAGCTTCTCCTTAGTCCTAAGGAATGAGGGGTCTTTCACGGCGGGCGAAAGACGCCTATGAACGATGATCGACTCGAATTGTCCGCTGATTGCAAAATCGAGGGAAGATGCAAGTGAGGCTAGAGTGTCAGCTAAGATGTTCTGATTCCTAAGAACATGGATGAAGATCAATTTTGTGAAAAGCTTTGCATAAGCAGAAGTAAGTTCTTGATAAGACTTGAGCTTTGGATCAAGAGTCCGATACTTAGTTAACACTTGACGAAGAATCAATTAGCTATCACCTACAATTCTAAGTTTAGTGGCACCATGGAGATGAGCAGCCTTGAGGCCAGCAAGGAGTGCCTCGTATTCAACTATATTGTTAGTGACTGGAAAGTCAAGCTGAAAGGCTTGTGGGATGGCGACACCTTCAGGTGATAACAAAACAATGCCGATACCCTTTCCATAGGAATTTAGAGCTCCGTTAAAATGCAGAGTCCACATATCATCTTTGATTCGGTCTATGGACATCAGTTCCTCATCCGGAAACTCCGATCGGACTGGATCAAAATGAGGAAGGGGGTGAGGAGCAAGATGTTCTGCTATGGCATAGCCTTTGATCGCTTTCTGTTGAATGTAAATGATATCGAATTGAGATATAAAGCTTTGCCATCGTGCTAACCTATCAGTAAGGACAAATTTCTCTAGGAGAAACTTAATCGGATTCATTCTAGCAATAAAATGGACTTCATGGGCCAGAAAGTAATACTTCAATTTCTGAACCACCCATACAAGTGCTGCACATGTTTTCTGCATCACTGTGTATCTCTGTTCAGTGGGGTTAAGAAGTTTAGAGAGATAGTAGGCTGCCCTCTCCTTTCCTTCTTCATCCTGTTGTGCTAGGACAGCCCCCACTGCATCATCCAGGACATATATATATATAAAATTAGAGGTTTGTCCGGAGATGGTGGTCTCAAAACAGGAGGACTTGCCAAATAATTCTTCAATCCATCGAATGCCTCCTGACACTTATCGTTCCAATCGAATTTGACTCCCGGCTTGGTAAGCTCATAGAAAGGCTTACACCTTTGTGAATGCTGGGAGACAAAGCGGCGAGTAAATTGCAACCTCCCGATCAATCCTCTTAATTCTTTCAAGTTTTTGAGAGGTGGCATGTCTCTGATAGCCTTTGCCTTGCTGGGATCGATCTCAATTCCCCGTTTACTAACAATGAATCTAAGTAATTTCCCTGAGGATACCCCGAATACACATTTCTTAGGGTTAATCTTTAACTGATATTCTCATCCATTTCAGAAAGATCCTTGCTAACGAGGACAATCTTAGGTTCGTCTTCAATCCCTAGATTGATTTCTTTAGTGGGCCCTTCAACGGCAGCTGAGGGTTCATCGAATCTTTTTACTCCACTGGCATATGCCTCAGCTGCGTCCTCGTCATCTTCTTCATCTTCAACAATGGGGTCTTTTTCGTGTATCAATTCATACACCCCATATCCATCATTAACTGACTCATCATCTACACAATCTTCTGGCATCTGAATAGGGTTCTCTAATAGCTGAGGGATCATAGAGCAAGAAAGGCATTTAAATGCTAAATCCTGGAGGTATATATCTAGAATTTATTTACCCTTAGATTTTCTAGACTTCCTAACTTGACTAACCTGCCTAGAACTAGACTCCCTAACTTCGCTAGACTCCCTATCCTGACCTAATGAGGACGAAGTAGAATGAAAATTATAGGATATAGGCGAAAATACAGGAGAATCCTCCCTAGGGAAGGGGCAGAGTAGATCTAGAAGAGAATCTTGACCGAACGACCTGCGCGATGGGGTACAATCGGACAAGTAGGAAGTTTCCTCAATGAGGATCTGAGAGAAATTTATTCCCAAATTGGCGTTTTCTTTTGGAGAAAAGATGAATTAATCATAAAACAAGAATGAAGGTGAATAGGAGGAGAATGGGATGGAGGAAGTGGCACCAAGGCCAAAGGATTGAGGAGATCATACAGTAGTATGTCCCAGATTAAATCATAAATCCTCTCTAGATCGAGAGGAGGTTGAGAGATAAAGTCCCATGGGGACAAGGTGATCATGATGGGCGGAGCCCGTGGAATATCTTCAGTAATGACTCGCGACCAAGTCGGGGTCAGAAGCAGAGTGTGGAATAAGGTATGGAGTGTGAAAATGTGAAAGGGATAAGTCCCCCTCCAAAGAAGATCCGTGGTATAACCAGCTTCGTAGGGGTCATCTGGCTCCCCTTCATCTGTTTCTTCAGACAACAGAATTCTTTTGTCAAAAATGGCACCAGGCCCTTCAATCAGTTCATCTATTTGTGGCGGCCACTTTGGTTCTGAAGGATCAAGAAATATCCTATTCAATGCAATATATAGATCCCTTAAGTCAAACCATCTGTACCATTCACATTCAGGGTCTTGGAACTTCCTCCTTTTCATTGGCCGCAGAGCCTCCAAAGACTGGTACGTTAGCAATTCTGAACAATGTCTGGCCAGGTCTCTTCCATATATGTCATGGAGGTCAAAACAGGAAGAGATGACCACTGTATTGTCATGACTGATCACGGGCCCCTTGACAAAATGTGTGTATAAGGTCCATGTTAAAGGGTCTCGACTTTCTTTGCATGGTGTAGACATTGTCTCCCATACCTTCTGGCCGTCTTCATTTTCTTCCTGCTGAATAATGTCGTGCCTCACTTTTCTTGGCCTATAGCCCAGGCCATTTCTAGGTGTCTTTCGGTTGTCCTTGAGGGGCGTGGTTTTGCCTTGTAATTGCGTGCCTAGACCCTTTCCAAGCTGATAACCACCCTTCATCATTATTTTCCAACCAGGGGTACTCATGCACTTCCCCCGCTTTATGGCATCCAATGGATAAGGAGTAAGAGTGGCGGCCTTTAAAGGATCAGCCACCGGACAGTAGACCTGTAATATCGACAGAAAAGGTTGTCGGCCAGGTGAAGAAGTTGGCTTGATATTCAAGGAGTGAGCAGCAGCAAGGATTGGCATGCTCGTAACTTTAATGATTTGTCCTTTGTAGGGAAATTTGAGGCACTGATGATTCGTAGAGGGAATCGCCTCGAGGGTTTTAATATAAGGACGACCCAAAATAGCATTCAAGGAAGGATCGATTTCCAAAATGTGAAATTCGACCTCAGCATGATATATAGTAACTCTACTTTTAAATAAACTATTCCTAGAGGGGAACGAGTGGAGTTATCATAAGCTGTTATAGAGATAGGGTTAGGCAGCCATTTTTCTTTGGGTACACCACACAATTCAAGGGTTTTCTGAGGCATGACATTAATTGAAGCCCCCGTGTCAACCAGACATGCATCTACGACCTTCTTGCAGATATTGGCCGTAATACTTAGAGCCATGGTCCTGGCTGCTGGTGGTGCTAGTTCCGAGGCATAAAATAATATAGAGGGTTGATCCTCCTGAGGAACTAGTAGTGCGGCGATCTTCTCCACCGGCACGTCTTCGTTGACCATTACTTTTTGTAGATACTCCATCAGAGCTTCCTAATGGGTCTTCGATCTTTTGATCAACTCAAGCACAGAGATTCATGCCGGTGTTCTATCCAGTTGCTTTAACAGGTCATATTGAGTGTCTGGTGCACTTTCATCATTATGCGCTTCCTCCGGCGGCTGTGATGGGCCGTCTCTGACTGTTGATTGAGGAAAGACCTTATTGAAGATCCTCCCACTCTGGAGTGCATGTTCTTCACTAGTGGAAGGGCCGGGTGATAACTTGAGCACCGTAGGGTTAGTGGATGATGTGGATGGTGTGGAGGATTGGTATGTGGGTGATGGCGTGGTGTTGGTAGGCGATGGCATGGTACGGATGAGAGGCTTAGATGGTTGGATGGTGGAGGGGTAAGTGATTGGTGTGGATGAAGTGGGGAATGGCATACGGAGTAATGGTCTAGATAGTTGTATGGTATTTGGGTAAGTGGTGGTAGTGGTAGTAGGTGATGTGGGAAACGGTACGCGGAGCAGTGGTTTGGTTGGCATGAGGGGTGCGTAATTAGCTTGCGGGGGGTTGTTTGATAGAGGCATGGTGGCGTGGGGGGTAATGGGTTTAAGGAAAGCGGGCAGTGGTGATGGGTTAATGGGTGCGGGTGAGTGATATGTGGATGTTGGTACTGGTGTGATGGTAATGGGTTGTGGGTTAGGTATATGGAGGGTGCGGCGTGGTGGTTGCTCAATGGTGCTCAGAGTGTGACCAGTTGAATAAATAGAGGAAGAGTCATCTATCTTCCACTGTTGCCCTCGGTTAGCCTCAGACCGGCTATTTGTCAAAATAGGGGCAACTTGATTCTGGTTCTGATGCTCCGGAAGTGGGTTTTGCACTATACCCAAGTTTGGAGGCGCCACTGCCTGCGCCGACACTCTTGGTTGTTGTTGTTGTTGTGGTGGTCTTCTAGCCTTCAAGGCGGATATATACTTCTTCATTTCTTCCCAATCAATGCCTCTCCGCTCGTTGAGATCATGAATATAATCTCGGAATTAGAAGCAGGTATCTATGGTGTGTCTAGGTTGTCGGTAGAAATAACAATACCTAGAAGTGTCGGCATTTTGGGACCAAACTGATTTTTCTCTTGGCAAGACCAAGGCATTGGCTGCCATTAAAGCATTGAAAATATCTGTCAAGGATTCTGGAAGGATTGGATATTCTGCCCTTTTCGGGCCTGGAGGCTTTCTTTGCTGGCTATAATCAGCAGGGGGGGTACATTATGGTACGACGGCAATGCGCGCGGCTGGTACTGTTGTTGTTGTGGGGGCTGATACTGTAACTGCCGTTGTGGCTGTTGTTGTGGCTGCTGTTGTGGCTGCTGGTTCGACTGCTGAGGCCGCTGGTACTGAGGGTACTGGTACTGTGGGTTCGGCTGCTATCTGTAACCCTGCTGGTTTGGCTACTGCGGCCGCTGGTACTGTGGTTGCTGATGCCTCACGAATTGGGGCTGATTGTTGTTCATGGTACTAATTTGCTCATGGGAGAGCATGCCCTCATGGTTGGACCCGTGCTAGGAGAATTTGGCCCGGCTGGCTTCCGGGGTGGAGGCCTGCTAGGTCGGTGAGGATCAAAGACACTAGAGAATGTAGCATCCTTGAAAGCGTTCTGACAATAACACGCCCTTTCATAGAGCTCTGCCATGCTGGTCAAGTTGTTCAGGGCGAGGACTAGTTTAAACTGAGGTGTGGCATTAGAAATCAACATCTTTACTTGCTCTGACTCAGACAGATGATCTTTCACTTTTTCTGCCATACCCCTCCATCTATCAGCAAAACTGACGAATTCCTCGTCGGGCTTCATTTTTTCTGCTATCAGGTCAGTAATGGACAGAGATGGTGCAACTCTATCCTGGTATCGTTGAATAAATTTTTGTGATACGATACCATAGTCCTCTACTTCAGATGGCTCTAAGGAAAAGAACCATTCGAGGACTGGTCCCTCTAAGGATTTCCTGAACAAAAATGCTAACAACCTCTTGTCGTTTTGCTAGAAAGATGACTCATACATGAATTCTTTCAAATGAGTGAAGGGGTTACCAGTACCGTTGTATTTTCGGTACACTGGCATTTCGGAGGGCGGCAAATGGAACACGGGTAAACTTGGCAGGTTAATCTCTGGTGCAGCTTTAACTCCCATCATTTTCTGATAATTATTGAACTGTTCATCCATACGCTTCATCTTCGCGAGCAGAGCTTGAGTCGTTGGATTGACTGGAGGAGGGGGAGGTGGAGGTACATGATAGGCCTGTTGCCTAGAGTATGTGGGGCAGGGGGGACAATAGGGTTGAGGTCCGGCAGAGCTTCCGCCATGCCCGAGGGCATTTTGGTAAGTAGGCGTCAGCGGCCTGACCGCTTGCCTCGAGGAGGACAATTGTGGCCCAGCTGGCCGAGAAGTTGAAACCTGGAGGCCTTCCATGGCCTAGTGAATGAATGAAGCATGATCAAACTACATGGGCGTCTTCCCCTTCAAGATAGACTGGATTGCCTCGAACTGTCGAGGATCCAGACAGGAGGCAAGAACTCCCAAAGCGTTCACTAGATCCGAGGGATCGGAGGATGAGGGATCATTCGGGTTCATGCCCCCCTCGAAAATAGGATTAGAAACCGCATGCACATGCGGAGGAAGATCAAAATATTGATCATGAACACAAGGAAGAGGGGTTTGGTGGTTTCCCTCATATCGAACTGGACAAGAATGGAGATTACATGGGGCATCAACATCTCCCCTGCTTTCAAAATGGTAATCAGACTCAAGAGGGGCATTAGCATCTCCCTCGTAGTTGACTAGGGCATCTGGAGCCATGCTTAAATCCCTACCTAATCGAAGTAGCATGATATTAGATTTTTTCAAAGATTTGCAGACAAGTTGCACAGAGATTAAGCAATCAAGTGGATGTTTAACGTTATTTCAGGATTCCTTGTTGGATTATTTGGATTCAATTAATCACAAATTCACTCAATGGGTAGGATCCTAGTTTCAGTTCAATTTCCACCGTTATACTTTATGGCTTTCTCTCACAACATTATGAAAATCTAACCAGGACTTCGATTGGTACAACCAACCCGATGAACAAGGAGGAATACCTTGATTTTGGGGACTTACGGAGGTCTTTAACGCCAACCACTCTAGTCTGATTGAGGGACCGACCCAATCAGAGAGAGGTGAAGACGTCAAGAAAGGTGTTCCTAAGAGAAAAGGGGGGGGGGGGTGTTAGCTCCAATGCGTATGCCTGTATCCTGGATGGCCTCTAATGTTTATTACGTAATGTGTAGTAGCAAGCAGATCAGAAATATGAGAACTGAAGAAAAAACAAGAAACTGCCTGAATCGCATCGCTGTTGGTCGACGCTATTCAAACAGAACCTTAATTTTCTCGCAGAAGCTCAGGCAGAAGACAACAGAGAATTTGGCCTGAAAGGCGCCGTGGGTGGGCGACGCGGTATGAAACGCGTCGTTGTTCCTGGACGCTTTTAAGGTCGCAGAATCAATATTTCAGCAAGAATTTCTGGATTGATTCCCCCTCAAACAAACATGATGAAAGCAGTAAATAATCGGCTCATGCGAATTTTTTTTATTTCAATTTGTTTAACAGGATGATTTATCATGTAAACAACAAAACATTCAATTAATCACACATGCTTCTTATCACAATCACAACTCCTCAATCAATCAAACGGGGAGGGCAAGATCTTGCCGCAAGGGTGTGCACGTGGTGCACGTGGGAATAACAACTAAACTAAAAACTCACCGATCGGTGAGGGCGTGTAAAGAGACACAGGTGGTGCACCGTGGGTGCCCGATTGATAAAAGTAAGAACAAAGATTAAAAGATGGCGAGACCAAGTCCCATCGTGATCTCCAAAAAGCTGTGAGTGCTCAAATTAGGGTGTGATTATCATACAAATTTATGTTGATTATGTGACAAATAAACCTATTAAAAACTAAGTGAATGTGATCGCCATAAATTTTTGACTAAAAAGTTCCAAAAGATGAGATTGATCGCCTACCTGTTTCAGAATTGGGAGATGTTGAAGTTCTTGATTCCCCTCCTTCAGCCGGCTGAAGAAAGAGAGCCCTTCTAACTTTGTTCTTGCTTTGGATGCTTATCGGACTTTGAGGATCATCCAACTTTCCTTTGTTGTTGATTCTCTCTTCTTTGATCTTCTTTGTACCTTGCAAGAAAGTAGAAAGAAAGAAAGAAAGAACAATAAGAACTAAAATAGATGTAGTATCTATCCCAGTAATAATTCTAATCATGCAACTAAACAACTAAACTCATTTGTTTGTAGTCTTTGAAACCCCTTTAAAACATGTATTGGAAATTATATACTAGTGAGTGTGTGTTGCATAGAGTGATGTGATGAAATTATGATGTTGATATGTTGAAAATATGAGAAAGATGCAGAAATTAATTAAAACTAAGTTAGATGGCCCCTGGAAAGCCTTGGTCTTGAAAGGTCTTGAATGGACGAAGAAGCGATGAAGAAATGATGCAGACTCCTGGAAGCAGCAACACTTCGATCCTTCAGCATCTGGACATCGACTCTCTCAAAGAATCGCTCCAATAATTATCACTATCATCACTAACTTTTTAATGACCAAGGGGTTGGGTATTTATAGGCTTTAAGTTTACGCATCCGTATTTACTTAAAGATTAACATGAAATATTTTGAAGTTAATCCAACTAATAAACAGATAAACACAGCCTAATTCATCTTTATCTGTAATTATCTAAAACGCATCGCCTATTGGAGATGTCTTTTAGCTTAGTTAAGATAAGGATAAACATCGGGAAGAAGAAGCAGAAACAACTTAGGAAACCTAAATGGCGTCGTGCATGGTAGACGTCTTTTAGTTTATTAACAAATTAATTAAAAATTAGATTAAAAATCAAAATATGAATATAGCCTAAATGGCGTCTACACAGGTCGACGTCTTTTAGATTTTTTCATATTTGATTAAAAATCTGAGTTAAAATAAATTTCATTAATAAACTTAAATTATGTCTGTCTGATCCGACGTCATTTAGATAATTAATCTAAAAAGATTAATAAAAACTTTAATGATTAAATATTAGACCACTTTGAGGCATTATTATATGACATGAAATTTACTCAAAATGATGTCAAAATTAGCGTGTCTACACTAAGGTCGGTGATGAACTTCTTCAACTACACTGCTTCCTTGGTAGCTTCAGCTGCAATGATGTACTCAGCTTCTATTGTTGAATATGTAGTAGTTTCTTGCTCCAGCACACTGCGCCTATGTTCAAAGAAAACATAAAACTAGATGTAGACTTACTATCATCTAGGTCCGATCGGAAACTCGAGTCAGTAAAGCGTCACAGTCTCAAGTCACCTCCTTCATAGATAAGAAACATATCCTTAGTTCTTCTTAAGTACTTAAAGATACATTTCACTGCCTTCTAATACTTTTCACCTGAATTAGTTTGAAATCTGCTCGTAACATTTAGAGCATATGGTACAATAGGCCTCGTGCATAGTATGGCATACATGATTGATCTTATGGCAGAGGCATAGGGTACTCTATCTATGAATGTCCACTCCTTAGGAGTCTTAGGAGACTGCTCTTTTGAGGGATAAATTCTATGTCTCATCGGTATGAAACCTCTTTTGAAATTTTATATGTCAAATCTTTTGACAATGATATCTATATATATGGATTGGGTCATCCCGAGCTTCCTCTTTAGCTTGTTGGTTAAGGAAACTATGGTTTGAGTTCGATTTGAAAACTTTTGGGGATTAATTTAGGTAGTATTAGGAAGCCAAAAGAGTATATATGAGGCCTTGGGGTTGTGCATAAAGCCTCCTCCATGCAGCCCTAAAATAAGAGATAAGAATATGGTGTTCTTTATGAGAAAGAGAAGTGTTTTGATTTAATTCTCTTTGAAAATTGATTCTAATAGATGGATTGTTATTCTTTGAGGTTTAGAAGTCGTGGGAGAAGCCTTAGATAACAAAAATATTGAGATTGGAGTACTATAAAGTGATTGAAAGGCATTAGAGGGGAGTGTTCTCTGTGTTCTTGAGGTAGGTGATGAGAATCCATTAAATGATATTTCGTATTAATATAAAAAATTAGTTTTGATTTTCAAAAGTAGTCAAACATAATTTCTAGAACCATAATCTATCAATTCATGACTTTAAATTCCACTTTGGTCTATGAATTTTTGATTAAATTTTCAAAATCCAATATTCTAGAAATTCAGGACCTATACCTGCAATTTTCAGAGTTGTGACCAACTTTCAGCTTGAACTTAAATTAACCATAACTTCTTTATTCCGTGGCCGATTAACTTGAAATTTTGAACAAATTTTTATTTTGACCTTTTATACCTACTGGTAAAATCTCATAAATTTTAGATTTTCTTTTTTTATTATTATGTTATTTATTCAATTGGCCCAATTTAACTTAAGTTATTTATATGTCATTTCATACTATAAATCATTCGTTTGATGTTGTAATTATATGAAACTTTGTTTATATGATTCCTTTGACCTTTTGGACATGTTCACCAATTTTTATAATTTTTGAAATCTGTTTGCTATTTTCGACCTTATTTGTTCATTTTTGTCTTTGAAAATTAGTTTTATTAGCCGACAATTATAATTCTTTGTCCGTAAAATCTAAAAAAATTTCAGTAGTATACGTTTCTGTTCAGTAACCTACTTTGATCAACTTTACTCTGATTATTCATCTATATGACCATATTACCTCTTTAAGTGACTATTTTGTATATAAAAATATGTATTTTAACTTTTATATGTAAGTATCACTATGTCAAATTAATTTTCAGATCTATGATCGTTATGAAATCTGTGAAAATATATTTGTGTTATATTTGTTTGATATATGTTTGGACATTGCTATCTTAAGGAGATTGGAGTTCATTCCATAAGTGTCTATGGATAAATTATGCCTATGGAGAACGGAAAAAATTCGATGATTGTGTTTTGTTTGCAATCATTTGTGGTAGGACAATAGAGTCCCCGGTTATATATGTACTAAGATCTTAGCATACTTGTCTATATACTCTAGTATTTGTTTGTCCGACTCTTTATATGGTGGTTGGGTACATATCTATTTGATATGTTTGGATTTGATTTGTTTGGCACATAATTATGAAATATAATTTGTTATTTAAATCTATTTGATTCAGCTTATAATCCACTTAGTTTTCTCTTTTGAGCATGGCTTATGAATTTGGTATATGTTCAATTTGATATATGGTATGTTCTGATGATGGCTAGTAGACTTATTCAGTTAAATCATAATCTGATCATCCTTATATACTATATGTTAGTTCAATTTATTTTTACTATTAAAAAACACATGTAATTTGATAATTTATATTTGACCATATTTTGTATGATGATCTCATTTGAGTTATACGTAGAATTATGAATCATAGATATATTTGATATTATCACTTTTTAATTATTATATTATTAGCATTTGATAGATTTGATTTGCCTACTGAGTAGTTGTACTTATAAATCCTACTAAGATTTTTAGAGACTGGAGAGGAAGAGTTAGCTGAGGAATAACGCTTTACTTAAGGAATTGGATTTAGAGTCATTTGGATTTTATCTAGGATTAGATTTATTGTTTTCTTATATTTGATGTAGTAGAAAATTGAGAGAGTATATGTACTTTTATATTTCTTTAGTAAGTTGAGAGATTTTGTATCCGTTACATATTTGATGAAATTTGAAGATCCTAATTATGAAAATATAATGAAATATTTAGATTTAATGATAGTAAATGGCATGTTGATTGCTTGATTATTTGTCTCTCATCATTCATCTTAGATTTGTATGTTATTTGGTTTCGTAGTTACCTAACTTGAATCCGAAGTAAGTCTGAATGACTGAACTAGATTAGGGGCGTAACATATAGTCAATTGTATGGAGACACTATGTCGAACCTGTAGGTACTCATTGAGGAATGAGTTTACTGAATTGATCCAACATGGATCGTTGGATATTAATTCTCAACCAGCTTGATATAATATCACAATAGCGTGGATGGTCCTTGGATCTGAGATACCAAAGACTCATTGTCGGTGGACTTTTAAGTTTTGACCATGGCTTATGAATCTCTATTTACGGGATTCTAGTCAGTCATGTGATCAAGTTCAATGGAAGACCTTCGAAGGTGATTGTATGTCAATAGGAAATTAGTTGTTCTCAGTAATTAGAGAGAGAATGCTCCAAGTTAAATGCATGGAAGTCCTTGACTAGGGTGGACTTAATATCAGGAAATGAGTTTTCTGATATTGAATGAGCGTGCATTCATACCGAGTGAGTTGAATAGCTAGGGCTTGACAATTGTCCATACCTTAGGTTAGCTCGGGAGCATTATATGGATGAAAGATTAAGTTCACGCGGTAACTGTGGATGGATAGGTTCCAAGAGCGGGTTACAGAACCCCATCGCCTTCTAGGATCATATGGTGTTGCTTGGCACCCAAAATTGTCCGAGACCCGAACGATTACAGTGAGACGGTAATTCAGTTATGTAATTAATTGAGTATTGGATATCAATTAATTACAATAAGTCAATAAGAATTTATTGGACTTATTAGGTCAAAAATCGGATTGACATTTGGGCTTAGAGGGTCACACACACAAAGGTTCTCAGTTCGGGATAATTAAGTGAATTTTATATTAATCGGGAGTTTTTATGAAAAATCACTTGACTTAATATAAAACATAGTGAAGAAGGCTGCCTTGGGCCAAGCTCCAGAGCAGCCTTAGCCACCCCCCTCCTCTCTCTCTCTCTCATGTCGTATGCCCAACCCGGGCACCCCCTTTTGTCACCTCTCTGCCGTTTCTGTCTCTGACAGTCGGAGAAGAACATCGGCATGCTGCGGGCGCCTGCGCAGAGAAGGAAGGCAGATGACTGCGTCAAACTGGGCGAGGAGATGAGGATCATCTCGCAACATGAGAACCGCGTGGATATCGCTAGAGGCCGAGAATTTGTGTAGCTGGTGACATCGCTCGTCGGGAACGAGATGAAAGTGGATTAGAATCCACACAAGGTGATTATCAAATCGCCTTCTTGTATTTTTGTCGAAATGGATCGGTGACAGTGAGATAGATAAATTTAATGTATGTTTCCACTATGTTCTTCGTACCCCACCTGATCCTTACAACATGTACATTAGTATCTCCACACTAGTGACTACGAGATTAGTTATTCTCATCATATGAGTAAATATCACGTGCACTGGTCTATCTAGATCTTCAATGTCTTGTCTTGGAGATCCTGTGACCAGGAACGATTTGAACACATGCATCTAGATAAATGATCTCATTATGATTCAGTTATCATCGCATATGTTGCAGGAATGCATCACATCAAATGGTAAACGCCCATAAAATGATAAGACATAATGAAGAATTACTATTTATTATTAATAAGAATGAGATAATTACATAAAATGATACCATAACATCTCATGTGATTGGCTTGTAGGACATACATTTCTATCACGGTGTACACCTGGACCAATAAGAGAACAACTAAGTTCCACATCAAGGAGAAGCTTGACAGATGCCTGGTCAACACTAGTTGGAGCCTTCTTTTCCCCAAGGAATTAGCTCACCCTCTCCCTAGGATGGGCAACAACCACAATCCAATCCTTATGAACCTCCTTGGTTTCACCAGAAGAAGGAAAAAGCTATTTAGATTTGAATCACTATGGACTTTGCATCCCTCTCTAGAAGATACAATCAAGGACAACTGGATGAAAAAACCTTCCATTACTTAAAATTACTCTCATAAGATGAATATTTTGTGCAAAGGCCTCCTCTGTTGGCAAAAGAATTATATTGGTGATGGCAAGGCCCAGATTCAACAATTAAGATCTAAATTGCAGAAGCTTGATGACAGTCCAATCTCTGAAGGAAACATTGAAGAAGAGAGATTACTCGAATAGCGGCTAGAAGAGCTTGAAAGATAGGAGGAGGAATATTGGAGGCAAAGAGACAATATCCATTGGTTTCACAAGGGTGATCTAAGCACCTCCTTTTTCCACATTACTGGCCAAGTGAGAAGGCGGCAAAACTAAATCTCATGGCTTGATCTCCCAGATGGTTCTTGATCTGGGGATCCCTCAATCATCCATAATACTCTTATAAACTACTTCACTGACATTTTCAAATCCTCAAACCCCAACACTAATTCATCTTCACCTCCCCCTCGCTAACCAGCTATCTACAATTGACAACTCCTCCATCATTGTTGCTCCCTCCTTAAAGGAAATTTAGAAGGTTGTTTTCTTCCACAGATTTTGGCCCCACATGAAAAATGATATCCTTTCTCTTACCACACATTTATTTAACCATGCTCACTTTCCACCTGGCTTAAACCACGCCATCATCTCCCTCATCCCCAAGAACAATCACCCATCTAAACCCTCGAACTTCTTCTCTTCCTTCAATTAGGAAGAGGAAAATGCAAAGAACTATATGATGAAATAGATACAAGGGTGCCTTAGAAAAGGCAAGTGTTCACAAATGAACACAAATAAGATCAAGAATTAGACAAGAATAGAACTAAGAAACACGGCTCTTAATCTTCACGCAGTCTCCCAGAATTTGTGCACAGTAAAATGCTTGTGCTCTGGAAGACTTCTTTTATCTCTCTCTCTCTTTGTTACTGACTTTCTTTCACGCATGGAGAGGCTCAGTTTTTTTTACTCTAGGCTATGTTCTCCATATTCTATGTATATCTCTCTTTGCCTCTCTTCGTCTTGAACAAGAGCCTATATCCAATCTTCAAAATCTACTTGTTAGACTGGAAAAAAAATACATTTGAGTAGAGCTTTCCGCTGTGTCTAATGTTTGAATTTTTTAGAGAGAGGGAGAGAGTTTCTGCTGACATGAACCACCATCTGGTTTGTCTCCTAGAAGCCTCACAACCAACTAGGTATGTGCCGCCAAAGGTACTCAATGACAACCTTAGACTGGTTAGTGAGATCTTCTGATAGTGACATGATATAGAAGGATACACGTGAAAAGGGCAACCATGCTTTTTCTGCCCTGTGTTAGTGTAGTAGAGCTCTATAATAATATAACAATGTAGATGCATAGGAACTCATAAAAAAGTTTAAAAGCTGTCAGTCAATGCTGTAGAAAATTTCTCTAGTAGAATGCTTAATATAAATAAGGCAAGTTAGAAGTATGACTGAAGAGAGCACGAACACATCGACCAACAACTATTCGATATAAAGTTAGACAGCCAGATCATGACGTCAAGAATAGAAATGTAATTAAACTGATAAGACAACAAATCAACTAATATATATAAATCAATTATACAACGTTCAAAAGCTTAGATTAGATTAGTGATCGCCGAGGCAAATCCATAGTAATCGATTCAACAACCACTAATAACCGAAGTTTAAGATCGCTAGCCAAACTACTCATTAATCAATTTGAAAATAGCGAATAATCGAAGCCATAAGTAGGGGTTAAGCGATTTTAGAACATAAAGATAATTGAAATTTAATTTGAGTGTTAAAATCGATTGATCCTAACATAATAATTGGTTAGTTATGAAATTATAATCGAAGTGATAATCAGTCATAGTAATCGATCAGACTTACAACAGTAATAGATTAATTATGAAATGGTAATCAAAATTACAGGCACTCAGGTTAATCGATTAGACGCAGGACAATAATTGATTGATCAATTGGGAACGAAGTTTCAAACGATAAGAGTAGTTAATTAATCCGATATCAGTAATCAAAGTAAAAAAATAGTAATCGATTAGAGTTCTATCAATAATTGAAGTAAAAGACTTGAACACAATTGATTTACGATATACCAATAATCAAAGTGAAAACACAAAGCCATAGTCTATTAAGGTTATATCTATAATCGAAGGGAACACTCTAAACGATAATCAATTAACAATATACTGTTAATCAGAACAAGTAACCGATTAAGGCTATATCATTGATCGAATGGAGTTATGTAATCAATATAAAGATTGAATCGATTAACGAAGACAAAACACACATATACTATTAATGGATTACTGATAGATACCTAATCGATTTTCAGTTAAGTTTATAATCGATATGACTATAGATCTTCCTAAATTCAACTAATTCTAGAATTAAGCATATAACAATGATACTGATAGCATATAAAATAATTAAATTAATCTACTAATAGAAATATAAATAGTGCCTATTGCTAATATTTTCATTGTTTATTATCACCAAAAAATGAGAGTTAAACAAATATACAAATTTTTCAACAATTTTCCCCTTTTTGGTAATGACAAATGTAAGAATATAGCACAAAGTACAAAAATACATATCACAAAGGCATAAAGAACAAGAGTTCTATGTGCTGAAATTGAATTCTATGTATTGAAATGAATGATGAATAAGTGGAATGTTTGGATAAACTGTTTCTCCCCCTTTTTGTCAATTCATTTAGAAAGGAGAATAAAGGATAGAGAAGAGATCACAGGAACTGCATGAATGAATGTGGAACTATGAGAGCATGAGTGGTGATGATCTCCTAGGTCTTCTATTCAAGGAATTCAGATCTAGAGATGAAGGTCTCTAAGGGAGATTGATAGGCTGACCAGCTGCAATCTTCTTTTGGCAATACTGCTCATAGCCTCTCTGCATTGAAGCAGTGTACTCTGTTGGAAATATTCTAGTTCATAGCCTCTCTGAACCCTCTCCGAAGATCTGCAGCGGTCCACGCCCAGTGTCGACTCCGACGCCGACGACATAGAGTTTTGAAGGCTCACGGCGACGGACCCCTAAACCCCTTATGCTCCTTCATTTCCTTCCTCCCTCGCCCCTCCAAATCCTAAACCCTTCCTGAGGATCTGCAGTGGCGGCAATGTTCTTGTCCATGGCCAACGCCGACTCCGGTGCCGACGGCACAGAGATTTGAAGGCTCCATCATTTCCTCCCTCCCCCCTCTGGCACCGACGACATATAGATTTGAGAGGTAAACATCGTTTTAGCATTACTTAGATAATTTCACATAAAAGTACATAAATTTGTTGCCTAGCTTTGTAGAGCATAATAAAATCATACCCTCATCATTCTTGGCAACTGTCGCGGCCCTAAATTTATCAAGCTTTAAAGCTCCATCCACATTTATGTTGATAGAACAAGGTGGGGGAGGAGACCAAGATGGTGACGTACCTGGATGTTGATCTGCCTCCTTTAGCTTGGCATTAGAGATCCACTCCTTATGGTCCTGAAGTGCTCTATTACCCTACATTGACCGGATATGATAACCCTCAAAAGATTACAACCAATCTTCTATTCCGGATTTGCCACAAGAAAGATAGTCTAAGGGAGAGGAAATAGTGATTATTTGATCCCTACTGCATTTGAGTCCAATCCAATAGCCTATCCTCCAAGGATTTAGTGTCCATGTCTGATCTGTAAGTGAGAGGGGGCAACATAAAACCTGTTACAAGCATAGTTTTTTTAGGAAAGTTGACAATGAATTGTTTGGTGATCAAAAACTCCAGACAACCAAAATGTATATCCACTGATTGTCATTAGATCTAAGATTTGGTATCCATTTGGTGATCAGCTTTCTGGGAAAAAAAATGTGCATGTCGTAGAATTTACATTGCACCAAACAGACCTTGGTCTGACATGAATTTTTAAACCACAACCCTCCTTGACCTATCCTAAGTCCTAACCCGTCTTGACCCGAGATAAGTATATATGGGTCACATAAACTTGAATTGAAGTCTGATAGCGTTGAACTTGGATCAAACAAGTCTGCTCAAGATCTACATGGTCCAACCAATTGCCATCTTTACATGCATCTCTAAAATTTCATCATCTATCTGGGTCTACAGCCTTTTCCGAAGTCTAAAAGAACTTTAAGGGTTGCTTCTTAATAGTGATATGTGATTAAGGGGGCCTTTTCCATCGATCAACTAATCTCATGATACTATTAATAGATTCTCAAGGCCAAAGTTGTCTAGGCCGAGTACTCAACAACACCTTGGGAAAATCTGACATCAAACAAACAACCAGTTGGAAAACTTTGTTAAAAACAGATGGGGCATAACTCCTCTATCTATAGGATCCTGGAAGAAATTTTTTGATTTGTAGGGCGACGTTGCCTCAGACATCTCTAGATAAAGTTGAGGAAGTTTATTGTTAGATTTTCATCGGATCATAGGGTTAGGGTGGAAGGGCCATATGATAGGGCTGATGTAAGGTTAGATGAGAGAACATGTAGTTGTAGAAAATGGCAGGTAACTGGTTTGCCATGTCAGCATGTTGCAGCAACAGTAGATAGTCATAGAGGATTACGACTCTCAGACTTTGTTGATAAGTGTTATCATGTTGATACTTACAAAAAGGCATATGCTGACCCTAAATATTCAATGCCTGACAAGTCATTGTGGGAGGAAGTTGAGTGTGATGAAGTCTTTCCTCCACGTGGTCATAGACAACGAGGTCGTCCGAGAAAAAAGAGAATCCGAGGTCCATATGAGAAGCATCAAAAGGGACTCCACAATGAACTAGATATCATAATTATGGACACCACAGGAACACATGTAAAGAACCCCTCCCAGGACCTACATCGGGACTTTGAGAACTTACAAAAGGATCAGCCTCTACAGCTCGAAAGTAAGCATTCTTCCTTTATTCGTATGCTACAACAATTTATGATTTTAAAAATAAATTGGAAGTGTCATAATATAATCGCTATAATCCCTATGTTAAATGTAGGCAATGCCCCAAAAGGCCTCCTACATTCATTCAAACATCTAGGAGGGGCAGAGGTGGCAAAGGTGGTACAAGAGAAATGGAGAAGTGACATCATCAAGTGCCACCCAAGGTTGTACTAAATTATGAAACTTGCAATCGGATTTAATATGTCATACTATTGTACAGTAATATGCTTGTTCTCTATAGGTCGGACTCAAAGAGTATGAGGTCGTGGTAGAGGAAATCGTCGCGGAAATCATATGACATCTACTTCAGAGGGTTCAAAGGCAGCAGCAGCACAAGGACAAGGTAATAATAATCACTCATAACATGCAATGCTTATGTTACTTGTGTCTTACATGGTTTAATGACAACATTATGAATATACAGGAGTTGGAAGTCAAAGAGGTAGGTGTGGAGGAGCAGGAGATATCCATGTACAGACTGTCATTAATATGGACAGTCAATCTTCTATTCTAATTGATACTCAATCAATGCTTAACATTGGCACAAGCTCCTTTACCTTTCCATCACCGTCTACATGTAAGTAAATTTTCTTACTCAAATCTTAATGTTTGAGATTCATAACTGTCAATTTAGTTATGAGCTTCTTTTCTCATATGCAGAGATATTGATCTGACCATGTAGTGGAACACACAATGGACTTGTGATGTTACTGTTAGATTTTGATGTAATTTGATGTATTTTATTGTGATGTTCTCGGATATGTTGAGAACTGTTGGATACTTTAGTTCGGATGTACTTTTGTCATATTATCGGATGTTAGCAAACATTTTGATAGATGTTATCGGATGTTGTCAAACATTTTGATGGATGTTATCGGATGTCATATTATCGGATGTTGTCAAACAGATTGATGGATGTTACTGGATGTCATATTATCAGATGCTGTCAAAATTTGGACAGGTTTATCAATTTTTTTTGCTATCTTGGACGGGGTTGTCATTGTCATTCTGCTTTACTTTTGATGTTAATTTGAATAGGTTTGCCAAACTTTTTTATGTTGAAGCACGCACTATAGGTTATGTTGCAAGAAAATAAAAAGTATTTGAGACATGTTGATAGCATGCCTCACATGTTATTATCTTGTGGGTGTATAATGTTGAAATACGATATATAGGCTACTGCAAATCATAGTGGAACATTTTTTTAGGTTATACTTTTGTAAGACGATGATAGCAAAGGAAGCTAAACTTTCAAGAATAGCATTGCCTGAATCTTCAGCGAAACATATAATATAAGTTCCAACAATGATTAATTAGATTTCAATTACAAAATCATATAAAAGATCGTACAACTTCTACATCATTTGCATAGCCAAAACACAATAAAAATGATAATCGCGACAATTAGAACCACTTTTAAGTCCTTCAATTGCTTCTCAACTATTTCTAACTTCTTTGTAAATTGATCTTCCATTGCTTTCATTTGATATTTCAAGTCCACAGCACCATATCTCGCATCGTCAACCCACAAAAAAAAGCCACAGTCATACTTTGGACTATTGTGATTTGGACACCGATAAAATCATCTTCCTTTTGATAATTCACGTTGTGAAGTGAACACTCGACAGATGTTCGCTCTGCAGCGACATTCAAGTGTTGGTGTGGACAATGAAAAGCTTCCAGCATATGCATTTGATGATGACTACACATAAGAACAAGAATAAGCATTATTTCATTATTTTTTTCATAAAAATAAGTCTTCTTTTCGCACTATTACAGCAAATAATGGGAAAAATTAGATTCAATTGTCAACTGCTCCTATCGGAAATAGGATTGACTACAAATTCGAAAAATTAGAACTCCTTCTAAAAACCTCCATATGTGACATCAATTTGATGTTGCGGGTAAAGGTTAGCAAGGGGAGAGGACTTCCCACTATAGCGGAGGAGGGACTTGGTACATGGGCGGTGTGGAGGCAACTGGGTGGTGGCGAACAGGAAGATGTTGTGGATGAGGCAGTTGGCCGGTGGAGGTGCGGTGTTGGTGTGAAGGATGAAGCCTAAGCAAAGAGTCCCAACGTGGGGGTGGGGGGAGCGCCAGGGTCTAGTGACCACCCCCGCCATGGAGGAGGGAGC
Source organism: Zantedeschia hybrid cultivar (assembly GCA_030544215.1). NCBI lineage: Eukaryota > Viridiplantae > Streptophyta > Magnoliopsida > Alismatales > Araceae > Zantedeschia > Zantedeschia hybrid cultivar. Next base: position 47,286,064 of record JARZZO010000002.1, on the reverse strand, counting down.
CCTAGCAACGACCCCCACCCCTATTGTGGAGGGGGGGTTGGGCAGACAGGGCACCGCCGTGGATGTTGGAGTTGGGAGGACGGTGTCGACGTGTAGCGTCATTGGCAAAGGAAAGATATAAGACGACAGTGTGAAAGCGGGCCGGTGACAGAGAGAGCTGGGCGGGGCGGTAGTGACCGAGGGAGCTAGGCAATCGTGTGCCGGGATGGAGCACTCCAATCTGCGGGGGACGACGGAGGAAGAGTTGGGGCTGGGCAAACAGTGGCAAAGGAGGGAGTTGGGGTGGGGCTGACTGAAGAGGGAGCTGGCCAGATGGCTGGGTAGACAATAGCATTAAGACTTTTTCTTAAAATAAGAAAGAGGGATATTTTAGGCCAAATATTTTTAACAGTGCTAGTAAGAAGAATATTCCTTGAAATATCCTCAATTTCAAATAGTTATTAACTACATGAGTGTTCTTTAAAAACGGAGAAGATTACGGCGGTTTTTTTAAAAAATACTTAGATTAGAGGACCTTTTTTGTAAAATCGAAAGAATATAAGAGATTATATTTAAAAATCCCTAATTTTAAAGACGTGCCCACACAATAAATTTAGAGTAATATTTAGTACATTGTATTGCACTGATGCTGCCATCTGATCCCTTAGCTTAGACTAAGGTGAGCAATGTACAGCAAAGGCGACATGGAATGCGCCCCCCAAACCTGACATCACTTACGGGCCTCGTATGTTTCTAGCACAATGATGGCACTGACGTCAACACATGTCAGTGTATAGACACCCCTCAAAAAAAAATTTGCTTACATCTAGAAGACATATACACACTCTCAAACGCACATATGCTCTCGAGAGCATGTACAAGATTTCAAAAACATGTGCACCCGAGAGTACGAACATGTTACCCATAATTTGTACATGTTCTAAAAGACCCGTGCATACTCCTGAAACTCTAGAGTAAAAATATTTATTTTTTAAATGCCCATATGTGTTAATGTCAACACCCATTAACACACATCATTGCACTGCAAGGGAAACAAGGGAAGCACATACATGACGCCTCTAGATTAGGGGACGCATTCCACGTCACTCTTACTGCATTAAAATTGGTGCCGCAAATATTTCTCAAAAGTTTTTTAACTTCTTTTAAAAATTTGCCGAGCTAAAGACCTACTCTAGTTCGATATTTATAACATCTAATACTTGATCAGATATTAAAAGTAAAAACTGCAACAAGCCTACAACAAACCTACATGGTACCTTGTGGTCAAGACAGGCATGCCCTTTCACACCTTTATTCGCTAATAAAAATTATCCAAGTACTTTGATCAGATAATTGTTATTGAATAGATTTTTGACATACCGTCTCGGACCATTAACTTATTTAGTAAGAGCTACATGATCACATGACAGGATTGTCAGTGAAAGTATCCAAACAATGTGGTAATAAGAGCATTTCTCAGGGTGGATTCTAAAAGGAATACATCAGGAGGCTTACAAGGCCACCCTTTCGATGCAATTTGAGAACTACAAGCTTTTGTTATCTTAACAGCAAAACTCACATTACACTATAGCAGAGCCGAGATCAAACTTAAATACATTTCTAGAAAGACAGCTACGTCTTTTATCAAATTCCTAAATGCAGTCAAAATCAGTTACCGCCAGATGAACGGCAAATGCAGCCTTGCCTTATCCTATAAAGCAATACAACACATTTTTTGTTATATAAGTTTCACATGTATTGAGAGCCATCTGATTCTCTTAACTCGTATTAAAAAGCTGTTATACAGAAGTTCTCTGACCTAAAGATTATTGCCTGCAGATATTGAACAATTAAAGAAAAAAAAAAAAAGAATGATACCATGCTATTACAAGGCTCCTGTCACTGAAAGACCTTAAGAGGGTCAATTATCTTTAAGTCTTACTCTTACCGTTTGCGGGGAGACTGTTTCCTGTTTGAACCTGTGACCAACACACGATGGAGTCAACTTTCCTGCTGCACCTGAACTCCACCTCTGCTTACAGATACCAAAGAATCTCTCATGCAAAAGAGCGAGCTATCCTCATGCTCTTCAGATACAGTGATTACGGTCACTTCACTGATAGCCGAGTCTGGATGGCATTTTGTATCAAGAGAAACAGGGTAATAAATCATTTCAAAACATCAGTTAACAAACCAACCAAAGACCTTTAGCTGCTAAAAAATAAAATAAAAAAGGCCAAGGACAAACAAAGATCATCTGAAAGAAAGTAAATTCTATATTCCACCACTTGTTCTTGGTTTTCTATGAGCTACAGGTGATAACAATCAGACTAGGTTCTTTTCAAGGTGAAGCCGAATTGAAAAATCAAAAGGTTTTTTAATTTCCTTTGGTGAGAAATATAGATAAAAATGACAATTTCTGAAACCCACTAGGAAATGACAGCATAGCTCCTCTAGGAAAAAAAGCCAAACCCAGAAAATAAGCTGAACCACATGCGCACAGCATACGGAAAAAGCTCAGTGAAGTCTTTTTTTTTTTTTTGAAAAAAGTTCCCTCTCTGCACCAACCGAGCACAGCCCTCTCGGTCGCTGAGGATCATTTCATCGAAAAAAGAGTAAACGAATTAAATGCATGTAAAAAAATGAAGCTGAATATATAACCAAGAAAGGATGAGGAGTGTAGGGAATGCATTTATTTCTCTAGCAGATAAAACTGCAAAAAAGATACAACTGCAGTTTGGTGCAACAATGAAGCATCCAGGGTTAAGTTTCTGTCATATGACAACACAAGAGAAATGTGACGAGAAGATACTCTAGAGACAAAAGAGACTACAAATATTGTCCACATCCGTAATAGATCACATACACTGAACATGGAAGTCAGAAAAAATGCCACTAAAGAAGTTCCTGTTTAATGCTATTAAAGTTCGCAACATTTATCTGCATACACAGGGCCTATATGACCGAAGCTTCTGACAGACTCTTCTCCAAATTATCTTGGCCAAGAGCTCAATGCCACCTTACAGAAATGACATCAGATAAGCATGCCACTAGCAGGAAAAATTTTGCTAAATCCCTGCATTCTTCATTGAATCTAGCCTGATGGTGAATTGGCTTTGATGAAACTTACAAAGACGATGATTACATGGTTGCTGCATCCTTATGGAGCCTGTGGTGGTAACCCCAGCTGAGAAGAGGACATCCTACACATCCACATAACTGGACTTGATCAGGGGTTATTTTGCTATGCTGCAAAAACCAGCTCCATCCCATCCCTACAGAAGTACAAAAGGAAAATTAGTGCAATTTGGTGCTCAAAGATTTATAAAATTGATAAATAGACATTTTCATTTCATATTATATCATTCTGATATCTCCTGAGTTGCAATCGCCATATCCTGCAAAATAACTTCAACTTTAGGAATTTGTCAGTACAAATAATCGGAAGTTTTTGTAAAACAGGAAAAAAATAACACCATGAAGCTGTAACAGAACAGCTCTATGACAAATACAAGAGTAAACAGTTCCTAAAAAACAAACCATAGTTAGTATTCTTTTGAGCCACCTGTCATTGAAATAAATCCATACCACCAAGGTTGAAGGCATTAGAATCACAAGAAATCGATGACCTAATCATCAGATGTAAGTCATGGACAATGGAAACTAAAATTGCTGATCCATGATAACTTATTATAAGTCACCTCATCTATTTTTGTTCATCACACAAGCAACAATAAATATACATACTCAACAAACTAGCAGTTAAACTGAAGTAGACTATAGAAAAGAGTGAACAAACAGATAAGAATAAATATAACATGATAAACAAGCTAAATTGAAATCAATGAATAGAGAAGTAAACAATATCATTAATGACAGCCCTTGATGGCCTTCAAAATCATGGCAACAAGAATCAAAACTAAAAACGTGTAAGACAACTCGCCCCAATCCTGACAAGACAACTCATAATTGGCAGCTAAACTTTGTCAAAAGTCTCTAGCCATCCAGAGTTTAAAGTTACATAGAGTCATTAGTAATACACTGAATAAATTTTGAAGCATTCCTCCTACAGATGTAACATTGGGTTCGCTTTGAAGTCTCATCATATTAAGTTCTGCTCTCCATCCAAAGGAAAGAGGAAATAAAAAAGAAAACTATCTCTAACTCATGTCCATGCTGTCTCCAACTTGACTGCAGATTGGAGCAACAGCTTGGAAAGACCTCTCAAAAGGAGAAGGATGCAGCTGGGCACCTCGCCTGCGCTTATAAGCACAGCCCTCAGAATTCTCTCCATCAAGCTTCCTCCGAAGGCCCCTCACTGCCTGCTGTTCCACTGGTGAAAGAGGAAAAACCAGCCCACTAACTCTGCAAAGGGAGCTATGGTTATCATACAAAATTCTCTGGTTACAGTTTTTGTCACAGATGTGCGTGATTCCTGTTAGTTTGCAATGGTACATATTTCCAAACAAACGTTCAATTTGACACCTCTTGTCACACTTGTGACTAGGGACTGGCCCTTCCTGGCTGAGAATACTGGACAAATAAATGACATTGGTTGGCTCGCCAACCAAAGATTTGCCAAATACCTCCATCGTCTCTTCACTAATCGATGATCTTAGCTTTCTGAAAGATGCAACCCACCGAAGCCTCCTTCTGCAGTTGAAAAGAATACGGACGAGAAAAATCAGGCCAGGGATTGTTGGCTTGTTCTTATACATTTTCCAGTGACCAATACACATAAATTGGTAGAAACTTCCCAGAGCTCAGAACTATAACAATAGAGCTAATTGTAATAAAACAAACAGGTTGAGCTAGAAAATGGACAGGAAGAACATGTTCACCTTTCGAATTCACTTCTCTTCTCTAAAATAGTAGACTACACAGCAAGAGTCCCATTTACTTGTAGGGCTGTGGGGGAAGGGATATTTATAAAATCAGTGGTAAATGCACCTAGAGACCCCACTTCCATCAAAACTACATGAAACCCACATCCCTAATTGGGGAAAGAGTCTTAACATTAACCACAAACAAAGTTAAAGATTCACACTTGTGAATTGATTGCCCCCTCCCCCCCCCCCCCAAAATGAATTCCATAAAACTATATGACACACGTTCCCAACTGCCTACATTCCAAGGAGCCAGTCCGGAAAAAGCATTTACATCAATAGTCAAGCCAATAGCAAGCCACAACGAGAAACCCAAAGAAAGCTGAGTTTTGCACAGGTTTGCTAAAACAGGAACAAACCAGCACATCCAAACTCGCATACACACATCTAATCACCAACCATTTTTAACCCCTTTGCGTCAATTCTGTGGGCCAAGATCCCATCTTTTCGCGTTAAACACCCATGATCCATCCTCATGAACACCAAACAACCACTAAAGAACAAAAAGATAAACAAATAAACATAATCCAACAACAAACATGTCTTAAGCCACAAAAGGGCGGAGCGGCACAGCCCCGGCTGCCCAGAAACCCAACCAAAGAAGGCACCACACCCAGAATCCCCATTAAAATAGAGAGCCACATGGCAAACACAGCCAGATACCATCCAAAAGAAAATTTGAGAGAACAAAAGGAGGCCCACCCAGGATCTATGTTTGTCCCTTTTAACATAAAACCCTAACCCTTGCCCTAACATCATCCTACCAAGCAACAACCACAGAAAGATCAGACAAAAGCAACAGAAGAAAGAGGGAAAACAAGAGATCAAACTTACATGTACCGATACCCGCTTCAAACTGGAGATCTGGAGCAGCACTCGCCTCCAGCGGCAGCTACTTGCACCTAAAATATTCAAAAAGAAAAGAAGAAAAAAAGGGGAAAAAAAGAAAACAAGAGAGCGGAGACCTCCCGAGCCTCCACCTGCCCTCCCTCCTACTATCCCTACCCCCCCTCTCGCCCCTCACCTAATTCCCCCCTCTCGCCCCCCTTTCCTTCCTCTTCTCTCGCCGCGTGCAGAAAGAAGAACGCGACTCCGGAAGCGAGCAAGAGGTCGCCTATTTATAAGCGAGCGGAGAAGGTGGGGGGCGGGGGAAGCGGAGAAAAGGTTTAAGTGACCGCGACGGGGTTCCTCCGAAATGAAATGCAGATTCGTCGCAAATTGCGCTCGTGTTGACGCGCATGCGGGTAAACTCTGCGCTATCCCTGTTTCTCGCCCCACACACATGTCACTCTCTCTTCTCACATCTGATCCCTCCCTACCTCCTTGCTGATCGTTAAGGAACCGAAATCGTGACGCACCTCCGTGACCACCTTCGAGGATCCAATGCCGCGTGCACCTTGGGAAAATGCAAACAATATCAATAACTTAATTATTTGATTAAACATTAATTCATTCATGGCTTAAAGCTGTGGACACTCTTTTTTTATATAAATTATAAATTAAAATTCAAGGATATATTTTAGATTGGAGTAGGACTTGTTGCACCATTAGGTTGAGCAGTGGACACCCTTTTTACACAAATTATAAATTGTGTAAAAGTAGGACCTGCTGCAGCTTACAGACTTTGGGGGATTGTAATAACAAGTTTATTTTTTTACTTTTTAAATTTTTTAATGATTGGTCCCATCACCCTGGACATGTCCTATAACTTGATATCTGATTGGAAGTCTTAAAAAAATTTAAAAAAATAAAAAATCATCACTATTCATTAGGTTTGATTTTTTATTTTTTAAAACTTTTTGAAACATCTATTCTGAGATTGAAGTATGCGAGTAGATTAAGCATGATGAGGCTTCTTATAAAAAAATTTAAAAATAAAAAAATTAGATAAATTAACTTTATCTTTTACATGGTGCAGCAGGTATTATTTTTTGGGTGGTACCAGATCCTACTTATTTGCACCCTAATTGATTACTTCTAGGAGGTTGCCTCACTCGTGGTCCCGAGGAAATGCTTGTGGTTTGAGTGGGGTCACGCGTCCACCGTTTTGAAAGGATTTATTCGTTCTCACGGACGGAAGCATGAGACGAAATTTAATGGGTCTACCGGTTTCGTGACTTTGTCGTAGGGTTTTCTCGTAATTGCACGCCCATCGACCTTTGACTTGAAGCGTGATCCCCGTGGGCCGGAAGCGCTTCGCCCGGTCCAGCCCTCCGATCGGTAATCTACGAGCAATAAGGCCCCACGACATCGGTTCGATAAGGTGCGGGGTGGGGGTAATTATTAAGGCTAAAGGCCCGTCGCCGACGCCATGAGATTGGTCGGACGTGGCGGACTGTGTGCGTAAACGAGGTCGCCGGGTTGTGAACAGGGAATGCAACAGTCAAGTTGTGTCAACGAGTTTGGAGTGTTCGATGGGCCTTAGAGTCCGGGTCCGATAATCGCTCCTGTTCTGGGAACAAGATCATATGGATCTTGCTTGTTTGGACCGTCCAATACCTTTATATACATCAAATGCTTGTATGGACCGTCCAAAGCCCTCATATACATCAAACGAGTCATACGCGAAGGTATATAAGTCATTCACTTTCGACATGATGTACGCAATACATGTATGACTTGTTTTGATGTGTCTTAAGGCATTCGATCGTCCAGACGAGTCAGGTCTAAACGATCTCATCTCCCTACTCTGCATCGTGTACGGGGATATTTGAGGTTCTTATAGTTTCATGTGATTCAAGATTTTCTAAAAAAGAATAAATTAAATTATGTCATCAAAAATTGAACTAATCAAGTTAAAAAAGATAGTTCATTTTTAATGTGATTTGATTTGAAACCACTTTTAATTTGGAGAAACACAAAGAAGTCAAATTTTGGTGCAAGGATGCAAATGGTAACCCATAATTTGATTATTCGACCAGCTATTAGTTTATAGGTCAATTAACACATAGTTTTGTTAAATCGAAATACACAGTAGATAAAGTATTGAATATTTATCTTTTCAACCAAATATATTTGGTACACTAAAAATCCAGTTGTTCAACTGATTACTATCTTATAAGAATCCTTTTAGACTAATGACATAATAGATAAAGTCATAGATCTATCTTTGATTCGCATCAAGTCCAACCCATTTGTATCTATGGCGCCTACAAGCCTAGGTATGTTAGGGTTGGAGCCAGGCTAGTCTCCATTTGGTTGGACTTGGGTGCGCTAAGGCGTCATTAGTTCTATCAAACACTAGAAAATAAGGGGGGCGAAGAATAGGGGACAAGGTTACAAAGACTATTTTTTTAACGTTAAAAGTAGTTCGGTGTTCGGCGCCGTCACAAACAGAAAAAGATAGTGAAAAGTTTACAACCCAACAAGTAATAAGTGTAAGCACATGGACTGTTGGTTGCTCAAAATGCCATCTTGGATCAACCGGTGTGCTGTAGCTTACGTTGGAAGCGACAATCAGTCTCAAGGGAGGGTTATAGATGGCTTCTCTAGGTACAATCAAATTCGCTTGGTTGAAGAAGATCAAGAAAAGACTTTCTTTACTATACCATGGGGAACATACTATTACGTGGTCATGCCTTTCAGTTTGAAAAATACTTGAGCCACTTACCAAAGGGCAATGACGTCTATCTTCCATGACATGATGCACGTATATCTGGATGTGTACATAGATGATTTGCTTATGAAGTCTAAGACTAGAAGTGAACATACAGAAGTTCTTGCCAAGGTGCTCTAAAGATCAAGAGAGTATAAGTTGAAGATGAGCCCTAAGAAATGCATTTTTGGTGTTTTGTTGAAAAAATTATTGAGTTTCATAATGAGTAAATAGGGTATTGAGATAGATCCCAATAAGGGGAAGACTATCATTGAGATGTCACCTCCAAAGAATTTGAATGAACTTTATAAATTGATCGGGAGGTTGCAATTTATCCATCAACTTATCTCCCAACATCCTCAGTGACGTAGGCTATTTTATGAGCTGACCAACTTTAGAGTCAAGTTTGAATGAGATGCTAAATGCAAGGAGGCATTCGATGGATTGAAGAGTTATCTAGTTAGTCCTCCTATTTTGAGATCACCGTCACTAGACAAACCTTTTATTCTCTATATCTCAATCCTAGTGATTCGGAGGGAGCTGTCTTGGCACAAAAGGATAACGAAGGTAATGAAAGGACAGCTTATTATCTTTCAAAACTTCTTAACACCGCTGAGCAGAAATACATGGCAATGAAAAAGACTTGTGCTGCATTGGTCTTAAGCATTATTTTCTTCCCCATGAAGTCCTTCTCATTGCTAGGATGAACGTAATCAAATTCTTGCTTGAGAAATTTGTTTTAATTGATAAGTTAGCACGATGACAAAGTTTCCTCTCTCAATTCGACATCACTTATATTCAGCAGAAAGCAATCGAAGACTACATCATAATAGAATATCTTGACCATCATCCTCTTCCCATGTTTGATCATGTTCAATTGGAGTTTCCTGATGAGGAATTGATGTTCATAAACCAATCTTCTGATCACATGTGGACTCCGCATTTTGACGGAACTCTAAATTCAAATGGTAGGGGTATCAGTATTGTTCTCCTATCACCCGAATGTGTCATCATTCCTTAGGCCTTTCAACTTGCTTACCTTGTCACTAATAATATGGTTGAATATGAGGCTCTCCTTGTTGGTCTCGACGCTGTAAGTGCTCAAATTGGGTGTGTGATTATCATGAAAAATTTATGTTGTTTATGTGACAAATAAACCTATTAAAACTAAGTGAATGTGATCGCCAGAAATTTTTAACTAAAAAATTCCAAAAGAAAAAGATTGATCACCTACCTGTTTTGGAATTGAGAGATTTTTGAGTCCTTGATTCCCCTCCTTCAGCCGGCTGTAGAAAGAGAGTCCTTTCGACTTTGTTCTTGCTTTAGCTGTTTATCAGACTTTGATGATCATCTATATTCCTTTTCTTTGTTGATTCTCTCCTCTTGATCTCTTTTTGTACCTTACAAGAAAGTGGGAAGAAAGGGAGAGAGAAAAACAATAAGAACTCAAATAGATATAGTATCTATTCCAGTAATAATTCTAATCATGCAACTAAACAAATGAACTCACTTGTTTGTGGTCTTTTAAACCCCTTAAAACATGGATTGGAAAATAATACTAGTGAGTGTGTGTTGCATGGAGTGATGTGATGAAAATATGAAAAAGATGTAGAAATCAATCAAGAACTAAATTGGATGGCCCATAGAAAGCTTTGGTCTTGAATGGATCTTGAAAGGACGAAGAAGTGATGAAGAAGGGATGTAGACTCCTGGAAACTCCTGGAAGTAGCAGCACCTCGATCCTTCAGCGTTTGGACGTCGTCGCCAAGATTTTTTACTCAATTTTCATTCAATTATCACTATCATCACTCACTTTTCAATGACCAAGAGGTTGGGTATTTATAGGCTTTACATCCGCAGTTTTTAATGGATTAACATGAAAGAATTTGAAGTTTATTCAAATAACAAACAGATAAACACAGATTAATTCATCATTATCTGTAATTATCTAAAACGCGTCGCCCATGAGAGACGTCTTTTAGACTAATTAAGATAAGGACAAACATCCGAAAAAAAGAGACAGAAATAGCTTAGGAGACCTAAATGACGTCGTGCATGGTAGACGTCTTTTAGTTTATTAACAAATTAATTAAAAATCAGATTAATAATCAAAATAAGAATTAAATTCTAAATGACGTCTACACAGGTCGACATCTTTTAGAATCTTTTCACATTTGATTAAAATTTGAGTTAAAATGAATTTAATTAATAAACTTAAATTATATCTGCCTGACCGATGTCATTTAGATATTTAATTTAGAAAGATCAATAAAAATTAACTAATGATTAAATATCAGACCATTTTGAGGCATTATTATATGATATGAAATTTACTCAAAATGATGTCAAAATTAGCGTGTCTACAGCTGCCTCACTTTGGCATCGTATTTGCAAGGGAGTGAAATGAAATAGAATGTACTGAAAAGGTGATGCCAAAGTGTGATGAGACACGCTCTTAACATTACATGATTATATTTTTTCTCAAAATCATCAATAAAAATAACTCAAGGAGATTAATGAAATCAATCCTGTCTAAATGAGGTAGACAAGGAAATAAAATAAGGTCGATCAACCTCCACAGATGGGGAAGTACCCCAGGTCATAGACACTGCAGGTTTCATCATGAGAGCGATTGCCAGCCAATGTGGACATGCTGCAGCCATGATGAATCTTAAAAGAAAATAAGAAATATTGGATAAAGAGTCCAAGAAAGGATAGAATTTCAAAGATATCTTCAAGCGAACCTCAAAGATAATCAAGATACTTAATTCAGAATGGAATATTTCATATCATGTTAGGAATTATTTGATCAATGTTCTGAAACTTAATAAATAATTAATTTTTATTACAATTATATCAAAGTCCTACATGATGCATGCTGGGTTAAAAGAAAAATATAAAATCGAATAAAATATAAATTAATCAAAGATAGTATTGTTAAATCGTCATTAATGAGTCAAGATACCAATTCTTGCAATTCAGTGCTAAGCCGAAGCTCATTTATCCACGCACTGTTTTACAAAAGTGGAACCATCGTCCTCACTAATTAACAATCTAACGGCCTATCCGTGCGATTAAGAATTCTCAAATTCCAATTTCATCAAAATCACAAGGTCCTTGATATACTCTAATAAATATTTAACATATAGTAATGATGATGCAAATCAATTACATGAAAGAGTATAAGGATAGAAATAACCATCTTTTTAGCTACGGTCAGGACTCATAAACTCCCACAGTGGGATCTTCTTGATATTCTCAGCTTTATTTGGATTTTCTTAAATTACCTGTACTCAAAATTCATCAGTAACTTCAAGTAAATGTTTAATTAAGCATTAAAATATGTAAAAACATTGAATTTCGGGTAAATAACAGAAAATCCTGAAACGCGTCGTGTCGCGCCGACGCCATTAATTCAACTAAAACGCGTCGCTGTTCAACGACGTCTTTTCAGTCGCAGAAACAGGTTCTGGCTAACTTCTACCCGGATTCCAACTCTTCCCATACTTATCCCTTCTCCAATCCGGAAAAGCCTTTCTAGAATCGCAATCTTCTCTATATAAACTCCATTAACTTGTATCAAGACAATCCTAACACAATCTAGAGATTGAAGCAAGGGATTTTCTTCAAAGTTCAAGGGTTTTCAAAGTTTTCAAGGCTTCAAGAAGGAAAAGCTTCAAGAACAAGATGGATTCTTCAAGTAAGAGGATGAAGAAGACGCTAGAGAAGCTCTCCGATGTGAAAAATCATCTAAGTGGAAGATATCCTAACCTCCAAGTAAGTTGAATCTTCTTTTCTTTCAATCTTTTTTTCTTCAATTCCATGTTCTTCAAGTAATTCTTCCTTCTATTTTCTAGGCATATCCTTTGTTTCCCGGTCCAAAGAAATTCACCTCTCTTTCTTGGATTCGAAAGCTTGCTAAAAGTACCACAATCTCTATGCAATCTTTTGTTTCCAAGTAGAACATCCAAGGTCTAGTAGTCCATGCAAAACATTACAAGAGTCCAAATGTGGACTGGGCGGCTATGGGTGCTTTGATTGAGTTATGACATCCTCAAACCCATACCTTCCTTTTTCCTGAATTTGAATGCACTATTCTTCTAAAGGAAGTTGAACTCTTATTGGGCCTTCCCAAAATCAAGTTGTACGGTGACAATGAAGTGATTCAGAATAAGATGGCTTTGATGAGGGAAAAGATCACCGGACAACAATTGTTGATGAAGATCATGAAGGACCCAACAGAAGTTAAAGGATGCCTCATCAAGAAAGGAATTAATCTTGTAAAGCTAGCAGAGTGGATGTTGTACGAGATTGAAGATCTTAGAGAGGATGACACTGAGAACGTGATGAAAGCTTTCACCACGTGCCTAGCTGGAGCTTTGTTCTTTCCTACTCAAGACAACATACTAGAAGATGATCAAGTCAGTGCAATTTGTGAGATCTTTAAAGGAAGACAAATTGGTACAATGAGTCTAGCCTATCTCTACAGTGGGCTCTCTGCAGCGTCTACAGGTCAGCCTCCCTACGGTTGCATGCTACTCTTCGCTCTGTGGGTCGAGTTGCATTTCAAGTTTGAATATCACACGAGGAATTCTGCAAGATCATCTCAAATATATCAGAATAGCCCTATCTTCCATATTTCCAACATTGTGAAATTCAATGAGAAGATGATCAATCGAGTGCCAAAACTCAAGACTCGAGCTGATTGGAGAGATTATTTGAGAAGAATGTCAGCAAATGGGTTCGACTCTTCACCTCTTGCTCTTGTAGGAAAGTCCATTCGAATACGCCGTGCAGCGGGTGCAGAGCTTAAACTGATCGGGGCTACTGAGTTCGTGCTGTACAATCCTCATCGCTGCTATACTTAACTTAGCTTGCCTCGTTATGAATTTCCTGAATTTTCCCATACATCTCCAATAAAGAAGCGTGCTTTGAAATCTGATGAAGATTATGAAGCCACTGAACTTATAGTAACTTTGTGGAATATTAACTTCAATCATCGTGTAAAATCCTCTCGAGAAATAGATAGAGGATTATCTGTTCCATATATATTGAGACTTTGGGAATTTCTTCCTTGAACGTTCTCTCTCTCTTTTTTTTCTTTTTTTCTTGATGTAATAAAGAATTTATTTCAATAAAGAATTGTTCCTTTATGTCTTGAAATTCATCCTCAATTTCCTGTGACTTGTCCAAGATTTTTCCTTAAGCAAAAACTTGATTTTTCCTTAAAATATGACAGTTCGGGTTAGCTTAATGTGAAACGCGTCCACTTATAAAGACGCCTTTTAACCATAATTCATTTTCCAAAATCAGAAATTAATCCTTAAAATCTCGAATTACCCTTAAAAAGCGTCCACAAGTGTAGACGTCATTCAGTCAAAAATCTTTCTCCAAAATAAGAGATTTATCCTAAAACGCGTCCACAGGTGTAGACGCCTTTCAATTCTCTGTCTTGCTTTTCTCTAGAATTCCGCCATTAATTCTATGATTAATCCACTGAAACGCGTCGTGAAGTGATGACGCGTTTAATCATCATGCCTTGTACTATTCTGACCAGAGTTGGCGGTTTAAACTGAAACGCGTCGCTCTGTGAAGATGCCTTTTACTTAATTTCAAACACCTGGCCTTGCCGCCTCAGTTTATGCGCCATGAATGGCGTCGCTGTACCACGACGTGTTTCAACTTCTCCAAACAGAAGCCACGAAGGACTCCCTTTCTTCCTCATTCTCCCAAAACTTTTCACTTTCCTCTTCCTCTCGGGCGAGTTCCATTCTTCCCCGGCGATCTTCAACTCCGGCAACCGTCCTCCTTCATCTCGAGCTCTTTCTAACTCCCTCTCAAGCTTTCTCTCCTTCTTCTCTCAAACTCTACCTCTCGAGCTTTCTCTTCCCAAACTGAGCTTTTCCCCCAAAACTATGGAATCCGGTGAAAGCTCGAGCAGAAGGGGCAAGCGCCGTCGTGCCGTGCGGGTGGTGAGGAGGGAGGAGCACGAGGCAGCTCTCCCTGAAGAAGCCATGGCCTTAGAGGCGGCGGCCGCCATCCTCGAAGAAGAAATTCCCCCACCAGTGGCAGTCGAGGGAGAAGAAGAGGAGGAGGCCTTCCACTTTGTAAGCTTCCTATGGGATTGATTTTTTTTTTTTTTTTTTGATGAATGGGATGAAGAAAGGGTGAAGAAGGGGGACTTTTCCAAAAAGTCCGAAAATCGGATTTGAATGGTATCCAGACCAGGTGACGCCTTTCAAACGGTGTCGCCATGGTCCGACGCCATTCAAACAGAAATTCAATTTTTAAAATAGGACAGAAAATGGGTATAAATGGCGTCAAGTGTGGTGGACGCCTTTCAATGGGCGTCCATTTTGCTCGACGCCTTTTAAACAAAAATATTTCATTGATTTATTAAGTCCATTAACTGATGAAATCTTCTTGTTTTCATTTGCAGGGGACGATGAGGGCTCGCATCTCCTGGGATCTAGTAGTAGGAGCATATCGGGGACTCCCGGACTTTCAGAAGGCACGTCTGCGTCGAATGGGGTTCGGCGAGATCCTCGAGATCGAGCCATTTTGGCTTGATTTGATCCTGCTGCAGGCGCTCAAGGAGCGTTGGCACGCAGAGAGTCGGAGATTCCTAATGCCCTGGGGACATATGATCCCCACTATAGAGGATGTGGCCAAGATCACTGGTCTCAGGGTAGAGGGCCGACCGGTGAACGGGGTGACCTACCCCGATTACCGTAGTCTAGCAGAGGCTCTACTAGGCATAGAGGTGTCTAACTTAGACAGGGAGTCTAGGACCGTTCCCAGGGTAGAGATAGAGGCTGCCCTAGGACTAATAGAACCCCGACGTCAGTCGGATGAGACCCGGGTAGAGTTTAGAGATAGATTAGCTGAGTCTTCTGCTTCTGTCTATTGTAGTGACCCTGATGAGGTAGATGAGGTAGATAGGCAGTTGAGAGTCTTTCTCGTTTTTTTCTTTGGTCGGTTGCTCTTCGGTACGAAGGGCGTGATGGATATAGGTGTCCTCTAAGCCAATCATAAGGCACCTATTTCAATCTGGTTCACTAATAAATAGCATTAAATTCATTATGTAGATTGGCATATTTATATTTACGCATAATGAAGTCCATGAATATGTGCAATAGTCATCAGATTATGATAAGATCATAATAATGAGACTGATGACTTATAAACACATATTCTTAATTGTTCCTAGTCATAGGATGTTTGAGAAGGACATCAAACATCCGGTTAGACTAGTACAGGTTATTCCAGCTCATATGATGAGGGTGACTGATCTCGTTAGTTACTAGTGTGGAGACACAATGGTAAACCTGTAGGTGCTCATTGGAGAATGAGTTCACTGAACTGATCCGACATGAATCGCCGAATGGTAATTTACCTGACTGTCAATCGGCTTGATTCATCGTCACAGTAGCGTGGTTGATCCTTGGACTTGAGACACCAAAGACACCTTGTCGGTGGACTTCTGGACTTTGACCTTGACCTACGAATCCCTATCCACGGGATCTCAAATAGTCAAGGATCGGGTCTAGCGGAAGACCTTCGAAGGTGATTGTGTGTTCAATAAAGGATCGTTCGCTCTCAGGTAACTGGAGAGAGAATGCTCTAGAGTAGATCCGCAGGAGTCTCTGGCCAGAGCAGAAACAATATCAGAAAAGTGGTTTTCGGATATTGTACAGCGGAGTCTGATTCAAGTGAGTTGACCATCTAGGGTTTGACAGTTGACCATACCCTAGGTTAACTCGAGAGTATTGTGCGAACGAAGGATTATAGCCACGTGGTAACTGTGGACGGATAGGTTCCATGAGTGGGTTGCTGAACCCCATTACCTTCCGGGATCATGCGGTGTTGCTTGGCACCTAACTTGATTAGAAGTCCGACCGAATTTACATGCGATGTCAATTCGGTTAAGTAATTAGTTAATATATAGATATTAATTAATTACAATAAGTCAATAACTAGTTATTGGACTTAACGGGCTGAAAACCGGACTGGTAAATGGGCCTAGAGGGTCACACGCAATAAGATTCTCAGTCGGTGGTACATAAGTGAGATTTATATTAATTCGGGGACTTTTGTGAAAAGTCGCGCCGACTTAATATATATACCCGCTGTTGAGAAACCCTGGGCAAAGCTCCAGGATTTCCCTTGCTGGCCGTCACCCCTCCTTTCTCTCTCCTCCTCTAGGCGTCCCGTTCGAGGCGCCGAGACAGTTTCCGTCTCCGCCGCGTGTGATTCCTGAAAATCGGGAATTCCCGTCGGCGGGATTTTCGCAATCGTTGCGGCGACGGATCTTTAGCGAGCGAGCTGAAACGGACGAGGGATCGAGGACGAACCACCGCGGAGGATCGCGTGGATACCGCTGGAGGCCGGATGCTTGTGCGGCTCGCGGCATCGTCTCGACGGAACCGAGACGGAAGCGGATTCGAATCCGCGCACGGTAATCAGATTCGAACCTGATTTTTCGGTTTGCGTTTTTCGTTCCGAATCGGATCAGCAGGCATCGGGCGGGTTTAATTTTTGTTCTTTGTTTCCGCTGTATTCTTCGCGTTCCGCCCGGATCCCAACAGTGGTATCAGAGCCAAGTTCCGCTCTGATCCGCTCCGGAACGATAAAATTATTATTCTAAATTATTTCATGCATAAATTCATTTTTCCTCATAGATATTGTTCATGGGATGAACTTAGAATATCGAATTTAATTTTTCTGTGCGAAAAACGAAATTTTTTGAGGGTTTCATCGCGTTCTTCATGGTGATGAAGAACACGATTTGTGGGCTTCAAAAGGGGATTAATGATGGTTGGACCATCTCTGTGGGTTTGCTGGTATGACCAGCTACCCCTCACCATCTCCGGAAAATTTCTATGGCGGCCGGTGGAGCTTTTCTTCCCATAATTTTGAAGAGTTGAAAAGAATTGTGAAAAAGCTGAAATCTGCGAAAATGGACAAATCTCCAACTTTGGAGGTTCACCGGCGGCGAAGGAGTCGCCGTCTGGCCACCACCGGTGGGGGGAATGGAAGGGGTAACATCCCTCTGCAATTTCCGGCCACCCTCACGGCCGGCGGCGGCGGCGGCGCAGCCTAAAACTGGCTGCAAACAGGGCCAAAAACCCTAAAACGAAACTGGTCGAACATGCTGGAGAATGGCCTGAACCGGCCGGCCCCGAGCCGGTTCGGCCGGGCGGCCTGGGCCTGGCCCGGCGCGCCAGGCGCCGGACCTGGCTCGGCCAGGTCACACCCAGGCTGGGTCCTGGCTGAGCCCAGGGCCATCTGGCTCGGACCAGGTGCCCCCTAGCTCGAGCCAGACGAGCCAGGTTCAGCCCTGGCTGCACTGGCTCGAGCCAGGGGGGCCTATTAAGCCCTGATTAGGCCCATTTAAGCCAATTTTGTCCCAATTAACCCCAAAAACCCCTTATTTAATTAAAAATCCCATCCTATTTAACTTGAAATTGAAATTAATAATGTTTAAAATTGTTTTAAACATTAAATTAATTATTTTGAGTTAAAAGGGGAGAGATAATTAAGATATGATCTTAATTATGGATTATTATTTTAATCAAACCTTCTGTGGGGTTTATTAAGATATGATCTTAATAGTTAATTGCTTTTAACTAAGTAAGATAGGATCTTAATGATTTTAATTAATTAATTAAATGAGTTATAATTAAGATATGATCTTAATTATAAATAACTTTTAATTAGTTAATTAAAGGGGTTTATATTTAAGATATGATCTTAAATATATATAACAAATGTTGTTATTAATTTGAAATGGGATCTTAATTATTAATTGACAATTGTTGTCATTAATAATTAAGATAATGTTTTTAATCTTAATTAACAATTGTTGTTAATTTATATTTAAGATTTGATCTTAAAACTTATATTAACAACATTTGTTATTTGATTATTAAGTAGTGACTTAAATTTTAATTATCAAATGTTGCTAATTAATCTTGGTCTTGTGATTAGATTGTTTTAATTTCTTAGCAATTGTTATTATGAAATTAAGTATTTGATTAAGGGACACTTAATAAAAGTTATTAAGTATTTTATTAACTTTTAGTAATAGTTATTAAAGAGTTAATTGTTTCTTGAGAATTAACCTTAATAAAAGTTATTGAGGATTAATTATAGCTTACTAATAGTTATTAAGCTAATTAATATTCTCAAGGGTCCCTTATTTAAATATTGAAGATCTAATCTACTTAATAATTAATCTTTTAATAAATGTTATTAAGAGATTATTTAAGTCTAATTGTTAGACTATTTTAATTAGAAATGTTCTAATTATTATTTCTTAATAATTGTTATTGAGAAATATGATTTAATTAAGGGGTTTTAACAAGGAGTTGTTAAGGGGGTTAATAATATGAGTTGAAAATTCTTTTATAAATGTTATTTGAGAATTTTTAATTCTATCTAAATGTTAGATTGTTTCGCATTAATAATTGTTATTAATGTGATTTAATATTAATTTAAATGTTAGATTAATTAATTTAGAATTGTTCTAAATACTGCATGGAATATTTTAGAATTTTAATTTTAGCTTTGTGTGCACATGTTGATGTGTTTAATGCTTTAAATTAGATTTAATTGTATGCTAGAAAATAAGATTTTCGAAAATTCAAATTATTTAATTTTGATTGGTACCCAGGTTTTAAGAAAGCCAAAATTATTATATTTTCAAAATTTTAGCGTTCATGTGATGTGTTTTATCATGTGTGGATGGTTAAAATTTGTGGTGGTCATGGACATGCACTTAGTTAAATTTCATATCATGTGATGGTGTGTGATTTTGTGGATTGTTATGGAATGTGAATGTTTATTAATTAAGTGTTAATTAACGAGGCTTGTGTGCCTCCCTCTCTCCATTCTATTGTAATTCTATCTCCCTCTGTTGTTGTACTCGGCCATAAGGTCTTTCTCTTACAATTTATTTGTATTTGAAATTGTTTCAAAATATATAATATTTATATTTGATCGCACCGACCGAGGAGAGACGAGGATGATCTACAAATGCAACCAGGAAGGCGACAGGAGATGAGATCACCAGTCCAGTGGCTATGTGTTTGCATGATTAGATTATATAAGTGTTATATAGTTTTGGTGATTAATTATTTGGCTCCAGTTAATCACCGTGCTATCCATGACCACATAATGAATATGTATGGATGATGCATGCCTTTTATTTATTGATTATGAATCGATTGCTAATATCTAGGTATAGTTAAATATATTCGATATATTTATAAACTATCACCTAGGATGAGACCAACTTAACATAAACAAACTTTCAACATAAAGTCTAAGCCGGAGCGCGAGTCATTGAGAATGTACCGCGTGGCTCTCTATCAATATAGTTCTTAGAACTTGATTCAGTGATGACAGATACTACGTGTTTACTCGATATCTGCCACCATATGATGAAAGGACTATTAACTATGGCATTATGATGCCTTTAGATTAGAATAGAGGAACAGTGTAGCTATCCTCGCGTTTACTCGAGAGCTGCATTCTTACTCTACTATGTCGCGTATTGATGGTAAAACTTAGACCAGGTATAATGGTTTACTGTGTTTACCCGGGACCATTAAAGACCTGGGAGCCGAAATAAGATCGGATGTTGCAAGGAGTTGCAATTACCATGAGATGGTTGCTCTAAGATAATGGTATGATACTATGTGTTTACCTGAGGTCATACTGTGATTCTTGGAGATTCTGATCCTCTCTAGGAGACCGTCGGAGTCTTCCGTTTTGTATACCTGAAGGTTATACAGTCCGTCGAAAAATAGTGGGAAATAATTCAAGATAAAAGACCATAATTGAATTATCAGAACTATCTGCTTAAATCACGTTATTTCCTTCGATTTACTAAAATGTCGTCTATTCAAGAAGTTGGCATATTGGATGCCAATACTTCTCATACTCAGACTGACAAGAAAACTCCAAATAATGTCTTTAGGGGAGAGTAAAAGTCACTATCCTAATCAGATATCATGAATCCTCTTACTTGGATAGAGCAAGGTGAAGAGGTACTCATGATATGCCTTATTGAAAGACAATGATTGTCATGAAATCTCTTATTTGAATAGACCAAGATGAAGAGATATTCATGATATATCTTTGAGAAAGACTAGTGGTAAGATTTTAAACGAGCGAATCCACACCTGAAAAGGATAAAGGAAAGTCAGCTGAGATAGAGAAGTAGCAGTTCTCCCACTGCAACTAATATAAGGATATTGGTAAAGGCAAAATGAATATGAAACTTGAAAGAAGTTTCATATATTCTTATTATCGACTTTTGCTTGTCTATTGGAGAATTAGCGTATCCAATATGAGATATTGGAAATGATTCCCAGAGCTGCGATAGTGTGCAGACTTAGACAAGCAAAAGAAAATCGAGAAAATATAAGTGTTGAGTTAGACTCAACTATTGTTCATGATGTTCATAGGTTGCTATCTGACAGTAAATCTTTGGATATCTATAGGAGTCTAAAATGAAACTGAATAATTGTTATTTAATTACATAAGATATCAAGAATTATAAAAGTGAATAACGTTGACTGAGAATGAATAATAGTTGTTCAAATCAGTCAATGCACTATAGATTCTTGAAGTGACATTTCATGTGATGAATGTTCACAAGTCTCCTATAGAAATGAACTGTGTGAATCCTGATTATCTATGGTATTGTACATAGGGTTGTACAATAAAAAATCATTGATGCTGATGCATATTGATGTAAACAGCTCAAAGGCCAAAGATAATCACTACTATTGACTTACCTTATAGTTCACTCTTGGAATGATTCGACTGTATGTACTTACTGAAGTACAAGACGAATATATCTGAGAGATTGAGGTATGAGATCAATATGAAGTATTAGAATTTTTGATTGGATCAAAGAAACTAGTACTTAGGTATATGATTCACATAAATCATTAAGAGGATAATTGTATCCTTACTCGATTAATCCTCATTGTGCATCATAGCAATATGATAGAATGAGGGATTGCACCTTATTAAGATATAGTGCAATACATAATAAGATTTGTCTAATTCTTGTCATTTTGAACATGAGTATGAACATTAGATGGCCATACTTTAAAGATGGTTCCAAATTAGTCAGTATATGTCCATATAAGATATGGAAACCAAATAATTCATATGAGGTGTGAATTATGAACAAACCTAATTTAAAAGTCAGGTATTACCGTGGTGTGAATTTGTGAATGTCCAAAGAGTTTGGACATTACAATTATTGGCCAGGCGATAATGAAATAATTGTCGTCCTGAAAGCTGTCTTCTGTGAAGAGGAATATGTTCTCAAAGAAGACATTGGGAGCTGATAAAACTAGAAGATGTTCTAGATTCACAAGTTAATATAAGATTATTAGATAATCTTTAGTTGTTTGGAACCGGTCATGACACATTAGAGAGCTTCATAGATTTTTGAGATTCTTTCAGTGACTAAAAGGATATGTTTGACATATCTGATTTAGCAAGATGAGAGGAGCTCAAAATAGATTATGATCTAAAATCTATGATAATGATGCTCTCTGTCATTACAACTTTGAGATTGATGAGTTTATCATAATTATACTTGTCAATACTGCCTATCATGAGATGATGACAGTTGGATATTAAAAGCGCTCTCAATGTGATTGAGGTAAAGATGTATATGATACACTTTTAAAGCTTTTAGAATGTCCAGGAAGCGAGTTATGATTTCAAAATTATTTTGAATCAAGTTGAAGCTTCCTAAGTTGTAATAAAAGCTTTGACTTAATGGTCAAATATTATGTGATCGTTAAGAATGATCACGGATTGTGTGTGTTCAGAATGGACAATGGGAGCACGGTCGTTTTAGTAATGCTTTATGATAATAACATCAAAGTCATTAAGAATGACTTCAGGATGTTACTATTAGTGAAAGCATTGTTAACCATGTTTTCCTCCATAATAAGTTTAGTTATAATATCCCACGTATTGGAAATACGAATCTATTAAGATAGATTGGTGGGGATATTATATTAACCTGTATGTCAAGATGTTTGGCATAAATTTCATGACAAATCTCAATTGTTGAGATATGGAATTTATTCCTTTAAAGAAAAAGTTCCTTAAAGGATACATGAGTGAATTGCATCATTAAGTGCTTGAGAAGTGTTAAGGATGCATTCACGTATATGGAGAGGATGATTTGAAACTATGAGTTCACACTGACTCAAATTTCAAGTCAAATAATGGATTCAACCCTCTAGTAGAAAGGAATGGATTGGAATGGTTCCAATCCAAAACTCGATATTAAGATGACGACATAGACAAGTGATACTGTTATTGGAACAGTATGGATGAAAAGGTTCATCCCTGAACTAGATGTAGTTCTAAAAGGTCTCTGATTAAATCTCGTTGATGTGGGACAACAGTGGGAGCGATCAATTGTGTGATCGAGCCATGGTCTCTTCAGAAGTTACAGAACATTCTGAGGCTCTTTCACAGGTTCAGAGACAAACGATTAAGAGGAAATAACGTAATTGAAATATTCCATCTGTAGATAATTTAGCAGATCCCTGACCAAGTCTTAGTCACAGACTTTCTGTGAGCATCACCTAGATTTGATGGAGATCAAATGCGAAAGTGATTGGCTTGAGTCCAAGTGGGAGATTGATGGGTATAGGTGTCCTCTAAGCCAATCATAAGGCACCTATTTCAATCTGGTTCACTAATAATGGCATTAAATTTATTATGTAGATTGGCATATTTATATTTACGCATAATGAAGTCCATAAATATGTGCAATAGTCATCAGATTATGATGAGATCATAATAATGAGACTGATGACTTATAAACACATATTCGTATGATGTTTGAGAAGGACATCAAACATCCGGTTAGACTAGTACAGGTTATTCCAGCTCATATGATGAGGGTGACTGATCTCGTTAGTTACTAGTGTGGAGACACAATGGTAAACCTGTAGGTGCTCATTGGAGAATGAGTTCACTGAACTGATCCGACATGAATCGCCGAATGGTAATTTACCTGACTGTCAATCGGCTTGATTCATCGTCACAGTAGCGTGGTTGATCCTTGGACTTGAGACACCAAAGACACCTTGTCGGTGGACTTCTGGACTTTGACCTTGACCTACGAATCCCTATCCACGAGATCTCAAATAGTCAAGGATTGGGTCCAGCGGAAGACATTCGAAGGTGATTGTGTGTTCAATAAAGGATCGTTCGCTCTCAGGTAACTGGAGAGAGAATGCTCTAGAGTAGATCCGCAGGAGTCTCTGGCCAGAGCAGAAACAATATCAGAAAAGTGGTTTTCGGATATTGTACAGCGGAGTCTGATTCAAGTGAGTTGACCATCTAGGGTTTGACAGTTGACCATACCCTAGGTTAACTCGAGAGTATTGTGCGAACGAAGGATTATAGCCACGTGGTAACTGTGGACGGACATGTTCCATGAGTGGGTTGCTGAACCCCATTACCTTCCGGGATCATGCGGTGTTGCTTGGCACCCAACTTGATTAGAAGTCCGACCGAATTTACATGCGATGTCAATTCGGTTAAGTAATTAGTTAATATATAGATATTAATTAATTACAATAAGTCAATAACTAGTTATTGGACTTAACGGGCTGAAAATCGGACTGGTAAATGGGCCTAGAGGGTTACACGCAATAAGATTCTCAGTCGGTGGTACATAAGTGGGATTTATATTAACTCGGGGACTTTTGTGAAAAGTCGCGCCGACTTAATATATATACACGCTGTTGAGAAACCCTGGGCAAAGCTCCAGGATTTCCCTTGCTGGCCATCACCCCTCCTTTCTCTCTCCTCCTCTAGGCGTCCCGTTCGAGGCGCCGAGACAGTTTCCGTCTCCGCCGCGTGTGATTCCCGAAAGTCGGGAATTCCCGTCGGCGGGATTTTCGCAATCGTTGCGGCGACGGATCTTCAGCGAGCGAGCTGAAACGGACGAGGGATCGAGGACGAACCACCGCGGAGGATCGCGTGGATACCGCTGGAGGCCGGACGCTTGTGCCGCTCGCGGCATCGCCTCGACGGAATCGGGACGGAAGCGGATTCGAATCCGCGCACGGTAATCAGATTCGAACCCGGTTTTTTGGTTTGCGTTTTTCGTTCCGAATCGGATCAGCGGGCATCGGGCGGGTTTAATTTTTGTTCTTTGTTTCCGCTGTGTTCTTCGCGTCCCGCTCGTATCCCAACTGGGCGACCACATCCACTGTAGATTTCTTTTTCTTTTAGATGACCTAGAGAGTCTCCATGAGTACGCGTGGGGTGCGGCCCTCCTGGCCCATCTCTTTACAGACTTGTCCGCGGTCACGTCGGACCGTGAGACCACCATCAGCGGCTTCTCGCCGTTTCTTCAGGTGTTAAGTCATTTTATTATTTGTTTATGATATGAAATGATTTCTCTAACCTATATGTTCATGTATGCAGGTGTGGAGTTACCATTACTTCCCGCTCGGCCGAGCGAGGATAATGAGACCAGGTGCCGTCCCGTTGGCCTGCCGCTGGCAGTCCATTGTGGACACGGCGCCACAGCACCACCAGCTGACGGCCCTCTGCCGTCAGTTTCTTGACTACCTGGAGCTCCTGGTAAGTCTTTTAATTTTTTCAATTTTGTTTATTAAATGGAATCTTTTATTTATTAAATGTAATTTATTTATATGAATGCATCTATCTTATATACAGGTGATCTGGTGCCCTTATATGGGCATGGGCGAGGAGGGCCAGCCGTGGGTGACGGCTGGCCGGAGGAGGTTCGGCAGGCAAATGTGGTTGCATTGCCTGAACGAAATCGATCCCCTCCGCCTCTGGCTCGTCATGAGGACCCTGGGCCTCCACCATGAGTGGATCGACGAGGAGGTTCGGAGGGAGTTGGGAGGAGCATGAGGGGCAAGCAGGCCCTCACGGATTGGCGTGCCAAGTTCCCCGAGTAGTACGAGGAGTGGCACCGCCGCGGCGTCCGAGTGGAGTCCCGTGCGGAGAGCAGCGAGGCTTATCTCCAGCAATACCGGGCCCACTACGCCGATCAACTACGGCTCCTCCGACCACTCGATGTAAGTATGATTTATGCTTCTTTCATTTTATTATTATCTTAATTTATATCTGTGAATGAATATGTGTATGTGTGGTATGCAGGATGCGCGAGATGCGGTCATCATCGACCTCCGGGCCCTCCTACATGATGTGGAGGCCTAGCTGGAGCAGGTCCAGAAGGAGCTCTTTGACCTGGTATGTATGCATGCTTATGAATTAATTTGTTTTGACAATTAGCCACTGACGGTTGCTTTTTGATGCAGCGAGCCGTTTACACCAAGGCTGCTCCCCCTACCTATGGAGCTTCATCGTCTTTGGCACCATTTGCCGCTCACGAGGCTACTATGGATGACCTCCATAGTCAGCTTGCCTCTGCCATTCACCGAGCCTCTCTTGCGGAGGAGGACCGGGCTGCTCGAGTGAGTTCTAACCTTTTGACTTTCTTTCCTGAATTTGATTTCAATTGCCTAATTGCCTTGGATTAATGATGTCTTCTCTTGTAGGTTGCTGAGCTTCAAGAGGCCCTTCAGAGGGCTAAAGCGGAGTTGGAGCATTCTCGTGCAGCGGCTGCTCGTGCCGAGGCCGATGCTGCACGTATCAGAGTCTTGGAGGAGCAGTTGGCACGCCTCTCCAGCGATGATCTTCCTCGTGAGCTGACACGTCTCCAGATCCGTCTGGAAATGCTTACCGAGGACCGAGAGCAGGAACGGCGGGAGCGGTAGCGGGTCGATGCTGAGGTGACTTCCCTCCGGGTCCAGCTTGGTGTCGCGGAGCATGAGCGACGCAGCGTGGAGGAGCGTTACCGACGTGCCTGTCAGCGAGCGCAAGAAAGAGGGCACGGAAGTGCGTTCACCGCGAGCGTAGCCATATCATCGGGCCAGGCTGGTCTGAGTCTGATGGGACCACCACCTCTGCCCAATCAAGGACCGGCACCGGATGCTCCTGATGAGGCTCAAAGCCAGTTCAATGAAGGGGCCGGGGAGAGTCAGCCGTGAGGGCTACTTCTGTATTTTCTTCTTTTGTGAGTCCTGTACAAAAACAGACTTTAATATATATATGAAACTTTTGTCTTCAACCTTGTGCCTTGGCATTTGTGTGAATTCTTTAGCTTTCGTTCCTGTATCCTGTGTATTACTTAACAAATAGGTTAAGTATCTATTTAGGCTTAGCCCCTTGCTCAGTTAAGTGAATGATCGATCAATCTTTTTCTTAGTAGAAGGGTCAAGGGGCATAGACTTTACTAACAAAGGTAATGTGAATAATCAAACTGTAAGCAAAATGCAACATGCAAGCGGACAGATGTTCACTGAAAATAAATGAAACACACCAGATGCAATAAGCAGATGCTAACTAAAATATATTTTTGTTGTTTTGAAATATTCATTTTTGTTTGGGTTTTGGAACATATGTATTTTTTTTGGATTTTGGAATATGTACTTTTTTTTTATATTTTTGAAATATGTATTTTTTTTGGATTTTTGAAATATGTACTTTTTTTTGGATTTTGAAACATGGGGCAAATTAAAAGACCAGCATGGTACTCAGATCAAAAGGAAACATATTCATTTATTAACTTAATTCCCAAATTGTTCTTCAATAATCTAACTTAGACCCATCGTGCTTGAACTTGTGTTTCCATTCGTGATCCCATTTGATGATTTGATCCTTAGTGAATCTAGGCTGTTCCTTAAGCTTGGAGTACGCCTCTTCAGAAAGAAAGGAAGAATTGGTTTAGAAAGCCCACGAGAAGGTTCCGGAGACCCAAAAAGATGTTCCTTTCTTACCCTAATATCTGTTGGGGTTCGGTCATTTTCTTTCTGGGGTATTTATCGACCTTGCGTTCCCTTTTATTTCATTTCATGGCCTTGATGTAACGTTTGTAGTGTAATGACCTTTTGATTTGACATTTGGCTTTTGCCTTTTGTTTTTGTTTTTCTTTTCTTTTTCTTAGGACGGATCTCCCCCATTTTTTTTTATGACGACCTCCTACTAAGATGGCGGGTATTCTTGGTAGTCTATTCTAAGCCTCGTTCTGACATCATGGGCCGAGTGTAAAAACAAAATTTTGTTTGAAAATAATGATTTGCACTTTACACTTTCAGTCAAGCTTTCGGTATTCCTTTGGACTTAGCATATTTTGTTACTCACGAATCAAACGTGTCAGTGTGTGTAGTAATGTGTTTAAATTAAATTATCCAGACTGATAAGGGAATTTTGAGTTTCTAAATTTTCTGATTCTACTGGTCTTTGCACCATGCTGATCGACTCTTTAACATAAGGGTAGTATTTCTTGAGATACAGACCATTCCAGGGGTGAGTCAACTCTTCCCTTTCTGCATTAACTAGATGGTAAGCGTTACCAGGAAAAGCATGTGATACAACATAATGTCCTTCCCAATTGGGTTGGAGCTTAGAACGCGGACTACCAGGTTTTATAAAGATTCTTTTGACGACCATTTCACCAACTTTGAACTTACGTTCGACGACTTTCTTTTGATAAAAACGTGCTAATCTATTTTGATAAACTCTTGCATGATTAGCAGCTGACCATCTTTTTTCATCTAAGAGTTCTAATTGAGCAAGGAGTGCTGAACAGTGTTCATCAATGGAGAATTCCTTATTCAATTGTACTCTTAATGACGGTATAAGGATCTCATATGGAACTACCGCCTCCATTCCAAATGTTAAGGAATAAGGGGTTTGTCCAGTGGGCGTGCGGATTGAAGTTCGGTATGCCCATAGAGCCTCGATCAATTTTTATAGCCAGTCTGTGAATTTATTAGACTTGCACATCTTTTTGATGATTTTTATCAAAGTCTTGTTAGTTGCCTCTACTTGGCCATTGCCTTGCGGATAATAAGGAGACTGTTGTCACCAAAAAAAATTGACCAAGAAGAAGAGTCTAAAGATCAACAAAGAAGGCCCAAATCAAAGATAATTGAAAGGAAGAACCGAGCCTATTAATTCAAGCAAGAAAGGTCCAAGCAATTTTTCAAAGATAGTCCAAGTGAAGAAGAATTAATGGATAGCAGTCATGCCTATCTTTCAAGCCAAATGAATCAAAAATAGGGCCAGTCTAGGACCCAAATAATGAAGAAATCTAATGGTACAACCGGGCCCATTATTCCAAGCAAAGGAGGTCCAAACAATTGTGCAAAGATTGTCCAAGAAGGCCCAAATGAAGAAGATTTAAGGAGGCAGCAGCTAAATCCAATTTTGCAAGCCAAATGAACCAAAAAAGAGACTACTCTATGGCCCAAATGGTGAAGAAATCCAATGGCACAACCGAGCCCATTATCTCAAGTAAAAGTGGTCCAAGTAATTTTTCAAAGAAGGCCCAAGTGAAAAAAGTTAATGGACAGCTGTCATGCCCATTCTTGCAAGCCCAAAGAAGTCAAAAAGGGGTTACTTTCAGCCCAAATGATGAAGAAATCCAAGGGGGCAGGCTTAGGCCCATTATCTCAAGCAAAAGTGGTCCAAGCAATTTTTCAAAGAAGGCCCAAGTGAAAAAAGTTAATGAACAGCTGTCATGCCCATTCTTGCAAGCCCAAAGAAGTAAAAAAGGGGTTACTTTCAGCCCAAATGATGAAGAAATCCAAGGGGGCATATCTAGGCCCATTATCTCAAGCAAAAGAAGCCCAATAGGGCCAATTTGGGTCCAAAAAGTAAAGGCCAAAGCCCAATTTCGTGGCAGCCTTCAAAAGGGCCCAAATGGTCCCCCCATGGCCTATTCTTATCCCTTTGGCCCATGGTCAAATCTGCCCAAAGGAGGATAAGAAGAAAAACAAGTGGTCTCCCCCCTCAAGATTCTTCTAGAAGAGGGTAGGTGAAAAGCAAAAGGAGAAACCAATCATGATTCTCCAAGTGTTGTGGCCTCATTGGAGGGCTCTCAAGAGGGGTTTCTTATCCCTAATTTAAGGCTAATGGATGCCTAATCTACCCCCAAAAAGTAACCCAACTTTATCTATAAAAGAACCCCCATCTTCTACAAGAAAAAGTTGGAGACAAAAATCCCAAAAAATAGAAAAGAGAAGAAGAAAAGTGAGAGAGCTTGGAGGAGCACGTCTCCCTCCTCCTTCCCCTCAATTTCCTGCATCCCAAGAGAGAAAAAAGAAGGAAAAAAGAAGAGAGAAAGAAAGGAAGAGTGCTAGAGAAGAAGAGAGAAAGATTGTAGGCTTCAAGAGCCATTCTCCCTTCTCATCCCCTCTCCAAGGTAGAGTGGGGGTGAAGAAGGGGTTTATTTCTGTCTCCTTGCTTTCTTATAATATTTTCTTTTATTTTGATGTTCATAGAAACTTCTATCTCTCCTTTGATGTTCATCTATGGTGATTGAAGTAATGAAATGCAAGGTTCAGATTTTCTAAAAAAAAAAAACACAATAAGAAATGTTTGTTAGACTTTCTTGATAAAAAATGTCATCCACTTCAATCAAAATGCCATAAAAAAGATTTTCACAAATAAAAAAATCAACATAAATACAAGCATTCTCATTGCTAAACAAATGAGTCTGCGCATCCTTGCGCAGACTCAACTTCATATTCACTTCCAAAAATAAAAAATTCAAACAAATCTTCAATGCATCCCTATAAATCAATCCAAATTTTTTTAAAGAATGTCTCTCATCATCATCCATCAATAAAAATCAATCAAGTCTTGTTTAGACTCAATTCTAAACTAAAAAATAAGCTTCCTTCTCAAATAAAAACTGAAATTCATTCATTTTTCGAATGCAATCTTGTATATCTTTCTTATATCATTTCAAAGGGTGTTATTCTATTCTTCTGACGATTAATCAAGGGTTTTCCTCTTAGGAGGATGTAATTAACGCTATTCCATTTATGGGTAGCGGGATCGGGTCGAAGAACTACGCAAACATCTGATTGAGTCAGGTAGAGCGCACAAATAACAAATCTAAATCAAAAATCAAAAAATCAAGATCAAGTGCATTTTTTCTCTAAAAAATGTACGACAGAGACGAATGATGCAATACAATTTTGTACATGTTGCAGAGGTCTTTCAGTTCTTGTGATACGAACTGAGGTCCATTGTCGGTGACGATGGTGCTAGGAATTCCAAATCTGGTGATGATGTTCATCATGATGAACTTGCAGACGGTGGATGCTTTGACCTCCGTATACGCTTCAGCTTCTGCCCACTTGGTGAAGTATTTTGTTGCCGTGAGGATGAAGGACTTCTGCTTAATGTCGGAATCAGGATTGCCAAGGGGTCCAATGATATCGAAATCCCACATGGAGAAAGGCCATGGGGAGGAGACATGATGGAGTGAAGATGCATGAGAATGAATCTTATCGGCGTGAAGTTGACACTTAGCACACCTACGGACATATCCTACACAATCTTCTTCCATGGTTGGCCAATAGAATCCTGGTCTAAAGATTTTCTTTGCTAACATCTGTCTATTAACATGGCCACCACAAACTCCAGTATGAGCTCCTTCCATAACCTTCTAAAGCTCATCTTCATCTAAACATTTTAGAAGAACTCCATCAAAACTTCTTTTGTATAATGCTCCTCCAATTAGGGTGTATCTTTGAGCAACTCTCTTGATAGCCTTTTTCTCCTCAGTTGTGGCTTCTTCAGGATATGATTGATCTTCACAATATTTGGCAATTTCGTACTACCAAGGTTTCTGCTTATCATCCATCTCTTCTAACAGCTCCATTAACATAATCTCCCTCTTTTCCACAATATCTCCATCTCTGACCTTTTTCAACAGCTTCTCCTTAGTCCTAAGGAATGGAGGGTCTTTCACGACGGGTGAAAGACGCTTATGAACAATGATCGACTCAGTTTGTTTGCTGATTGGAAAATCGAGGGAAGATGCAAGTGAGGCTAGAGCGTCAGCTAAGATGTTCTGATTCTTAGGAATATGGACGAAAATTAATTTTGTGAAAAGTTTTGCATAAGCAGAAGTAAGTTCTTGATAAGGCTTGAGCTTGGGATCAAGAGTTCGATACTTGGTTAATACCTGACGAAGAATCAATTGGCTATCACCCACAATCTTGAGTTTAGTAGCACCATGGAAATGAGCAGCCTCAAGGCCAGCAAGGAGTGCCTCGTATTCAACTATATTGTTAGTGACTGGAACGTCGAGCTAAAAGGCTTGTGGAACGGTGACACCTTCAGGTGATAACAGAACAATGCCAATCCCCTTTCCATAGGAATTCAGAGCTCCGTCAAAATGCAGAGTCCACATGTCATCTTTGATTTGGTCTATAGACATCAGTTTCTCATCCAGAAACTCCGATCGGACTGGATCAAAATGAGGAAGGAGATGGTGAGCGAGATGTTCTGCTATGGCATAGCCTTTGATCGCTTTCTGCTGAATGTAAGTGATATTGAATTGAGATAGAAAGTTTTGCCATCGTGCTAATCTATCAGTAAGGACAGATTTCTCAAGAAGAAACTTGATTGGATTCATCCTAGCGATGAGATGGACTTCATGGGCTAGAAAGTAATGCTTCAGTTTCTGAACTACTCAGACCAATGCTGCACATGTTTTCTCCATCGCTGTGTATCTTTGCTCAGCGGGGTTGAGAAGTTTAGAGAGATAGTAGGTTGACCTCTCCTTTCCTTCTTCATCCTGTTGTGCTAGGACAGCCCCCACTGCATCATCCAAGACATAAATGTATAGTATCAATGGTTTGCCTGGAGATGGTGGTATCAAAACAGGAGGACTTGCCAAATAATTCTTCAATCCATCGAATGCCTCCTGACACTTATCGTCCCAATCAAATTTGACTCCTGGCTTGGTAAGCTCGTAAAACGGCTTACACCTTTGTGAGTGCTGGGAGACAAAACGGCGAATAAATTGCAACCGCCCAATTAATCCTCTTAACTCTTTCAAGTTCTTGGGAGGTGGCATTTCTCTAATAGCCTTCGCCTTGTTGGGATCGTTCTCAATTCTCCGTTTACTGACAATGAATCAAAGTAATTTTCCTGAGGATACCCCGAATATACATTTCTTGGGGTTCATCTTTAACTGATATTCTTTTGATCTTTCTAATACTCTTGCCAAAACTTCGGCATGTTCAGCCTTAGTCTTAGATTTCACCAACAAGTCATCTACATTCACTTCTAGATCGATATGCATCATGTCGTGAAATATTGACATCATAGCCCTTTGATAAGTGGCTCCAGCTTTTTTTAATCCAAAAGGCATGACGACATAGTAATATATCCCCCAAGGTGTAGTGAATGATGTCTTTTCTTGATCTTCTTCTGCCAATTTGATCTGATTATATCCTGAAAATCCATCCATAAATGATAAAGTTTCATAGCCAGCAGTGTTATCGATGAGTACATCAATGTGAGGCAATGAAAAATCATCCTTAGCACACGCCCGGTTCAAAATCTCGGAAGTCGATACAAATCCTGACCTTCCCGTCTTTCTTCATAACCGGGACTATGTTGGCCACCTATTGTGGATAAAGGATAACTCTAATGAATTTGGGCTTATGTAATTTATCGACCTCTTTCTTCATCTTTAAAGCCATTTGTGAGTGGAATCGCCTTAAATTCTGTTTGACCGGGCTAGCTCCATCTTTTAATGTCAACCTGTGTTCCACTAAGGATGAGTCTAACCGCGGCATATCCTCATAACTCCAGGCGAAAGTGTCCTTATAATCCTTAAGAACTTGTACCATTGCCTTCTCGTCCATTTCAGAAAGATTCTTGCTAACGAGGACAACCTTAGGTTCGTCTTCAGTCCCTAGATTGATCTCTTTGGTGGGCTTTTCTAGGGCAGCTGAGGGTTCATCGAATCTTTTTACTCCATTGGCATATGCCTCAGCCGCGTTCTCGTCATCTTCCTCATCTTCAACAATGGGGTCTTTTTTGTGTATCAATTCATACACCCCATATCCATCATTAACTGACTCATCATCTACACAATCTTCTGGCATCTGAATAGGGTTCTTTAATAGCTGAGGGATCATAGAGCAAGAATATTAAATCTTAGAGGTATCTATCTGGGATTTGTTTACCCTTAGATTTTCTGGACTTCTTAACTTCGCTAACCTGTCTAGAACTAGACTCCCTATCCTGACCTAATGAGGACAAAGTAGAATGAAAATTATGGGATATAAGCGAAAATACAGGAGAATCCTCCCGAGAAAATGGCACCAAGGCCAAAGGATTTTTTTGGAGAAAAGATGAATTAATCATAAAACAAGAATGAAGGTGAATAGGAGGGGAATGGGATGGAGGAAATGGCACCAAGGCCAAAGGATTTGGGGGATCATACAGCAGTATGCCCAAATTAAATCATAAATCCTCTCTGGATCGAGAGGAGGTTGGGGAATGAAGTCCCGTGGGAACATGGTGATCATGATGGGCGGAGCCCGTGGAATATCTTCAGTAATGACCCGCGACCAAGTCGGGGTCAGAAGCAGAGTGCGGAACAAGGTATGAAGTGTGAAAATGTGAGAAGGATAAGTCCCCCTCTAGAGAAGATCCGTGGTATAACCAGCTTCATAGGGGTCATCTGGCTCCCCTTCATCTGTTTCCTCAGACAGCAGTATTCTTTTATAAAAAATGGCACCAGGTCCTTTAATCAGTTCATCTATTTGTGGCGGCCACTTAGGTTCTGAGGGATCAAGAAATAGTTTATTCAATGCAATATACAGATCCCTTAAATCAAACCATATGTACCATTCACACTCAGGGTCTTGAAACTTCCTCCTTTTCATTGGCCGCAGAGCCTCCAAGGACTGGTACGTGAGCAATTATGAACAATGTCTAGCCAGGTCTCTTCCATATATATCATGGAGGTCAAAACAGGAACTAATGACTACCGTGTTGTCATGACTGATTACGGGCCCCTTGACAAAATGTGTGTATAGAGTCCACGTGAAGGGGTCCCGACCTTCTTTGCATGGTGTAGACATTGTCTCCCATATCTTCTGGCCGTCTTCATTTTCTTCTTGCTGAGTAATGTCATGCTTCACTTTTCTTGGCCTATAGCCCACGCCATTTCCAAGTGTCCTTCGGTTGTCCTTGATGGGCGTAGTTCTGCCTTGTAATTGTGTGCCTAGATCCTTTCCAGGTTGATAACCACATTTCATCATTATTTTCCATCCAGGGGTACTCATGCACTTCCCCCGCTTTATGGCATTCAGTGGATAAGGAGTAAGAGTGGCGGCCTTTAAAGGATCAGCCACCGGACGGTAGACTTGTAATACCGACAGAAAAGGTTGTCGGCCTGGTGAAGAAGTTGGCTTGATATTCAAGGAGTGAGCAGCGGCAAGGATTGACATGCTCGTAACTTTAATGATTCGTCCTTTGTAGGGAAATTTGAGGCACTGATGATTCGTAGAGGGAATCGCCTCGATGGTTTTCATATAAGGACGACCCAAAATGGCATTCAAAGAATGACCGGTTTACAAAATGTGAAATTCGACCTCGGCATGACATATTGGGTCTAACTCCACTTTTAAATAGACAATTCCCAGAGGGGAACGGGTGGATGTTATCATAAGCTGTAACAGAGATAGGGCTCGGCAGTCATTTTTCTTTGGGTACACCACACAATTCAAGGGTCTTCGGAGGCAGGACATTAATTGAAGCCCCTGTGTCGACCAGACATGCATCTACGGCCTTCTTGCAAATATTGACCGTAATACTCAAAGCCATGCTCCTGGCTGCTGGTGGTGCTAGTTCCGAGGCATGAAATGAGATAGAGGGCTGATCCCCTTGAGGAACTAGTAGTGCGGCGATCTTCTCTACCGGCACGTCTTCGTTGACCATCACTTTTTGTAGATACTCCATCAGAGCCTCCTGATGGGTCTTCTATCTCTTTATCAATTCAAGCACAGAGATTCGTGCCGGTGTTCTGTTAAGATGTTTCAACAGGTCATATTGAGTGCTTGGTGCACTCTCATCATTATGTGCTTCCTCCGGCAGCTGTGATGGGCCGTCTCTGACTGTTGATTGAGGAAAGACCTTATTGAAAATCCTCCCACTCCGGAGTGCATGTTCTTCAGTTGTGGAAGAGACGGGTGGTGGTAACTTGAGCACCGTAGAGTTAGTGGATGGTGTAGATGGTGTGGAGGGTTGGTATGTGGGTGATGGCGTGGGGTTAGTTGGTGGTGGCATGGTTCGGATGAGAGGCTTAGATGGTTGGATGGTGGAAGGGTAATTAGTTGGTGCGGATGAAGTGGGGAATGGCATGCGGAGTAGAGGTTTAGATGGTTGTATGGTATCTGGGTAAGCGGTGGCGGTAATGGATGATGTAGGGAGTGGTACGCGGAGCAGTGGTTTGGATGGCATGAGGGGTGCGTAATTAGCTTGCGGGGGGTTGTTTAATAGAGGTGTAGTGGCGTGGGGAATAATGGGTTTGAGGAAAGTGGGCGGTGGTGATGGGTTAATGGGTTTAAGTAAAGTAGGCGGTGATGATGGGTTAATGGACGTGGGTAAATGGTATGCGGGTGTTGGTACTAGCGTGATGGTAACGGGTTGTGGTCTAGGTATGTGGATGGTCGGCGTGGTGGTTGTTCTGTGGTGCTCGGAGTGTGGCCTGTTGAATAAATAGAGGAAGAATCTTTTATCTTCCACTGTTGCCCTCGATTAGCCTCAGACCGGCTATTTGTTAAAATGGGGGCCTAGAGGCTTTCTTTGCTGGTTATTGTGAGTGCTTGAAATGATTGTGTGATTAACATGAAAAACCTATGTTGTTTAAGTGCAAAATAATGCCTATTAAAAAAACAAAAAAAAACTACGTGAAGTGATCGCCAGAAACTTTTGACTTAAAAGTTCCAAAAGAAAGTTTTGATCGTCTACCTGTTTAAACGCGGAAGAAGATATTGAGTCCTTGATTCCCCCTCCTTCAGCCGGCTGAAGAAAGAGAGCCATTTCTTGTCCTTTTGTTCTTGCTGTTGAGTTTGAATTTGAGGATCGTCCAGAGTCCTGGTGATTTGGTTGATTTCCTTCCTTGATTCTCTTTTGCAGCTTGCAGTAAATATAGAAAGAAATGAAGAAATGATGTTGAGAACTTAAGTAAAAGCAGTATCCATTCTAAATAGAGTTTTGAACATGCAACTAAACAGCAAACTTACTTGTTGGATGGCTTTTGAAACCCCTTGATCAAATAGGTTTTAAAAAGAATGATGTTGTGGTGTGTGTTGCATGAAGTGATGATGAAGAATGAGAGATTAATGAAAATGTAAAATGATAATGCATAAATGAAACACTTAGGCCGAATCGGATGAAGCCTTGAATTGGATGAAGAATGGACGCCGACTTCTGGAAATAGCAGCGCTTCGGCGTTTGGACGTCGTTGCTTCGATCTTCAATCACTAACTCTGATTCTAACTTCTCTCTTTTTTTTTTTTTTAACTTTCAAGATACAAGGTATTTATAGACTTCTTCTGCGTCCGCGGATTTACATGGAAAAATCTTAAGATTTATCCATCTTAACCAACAGATAAATACAGATTAATTCATCTTTATCTGTAATTATCTAAAACGCGTCCACATTTGCTGACGCCTTTCAGATTAATTAAGATTAGGATAAACATCCGGGAAAACTTATCTTTATCTGTATTAGCTAAAATGCGTCTACCTGTATAGACGTCTTTTACATTAATTAAGATAAGGATAAACATCCGGAAGAGAAGTTGAAATAGCCTAGGAAACCTAAAACGCGTCATGTAAGGACTGAGATTTCGGGTTCAGTATTCGGATCGGGTTCGGGTCGGATCCCCTGGTTTGGACCCTGTAGGGGTCTTGAGATTTCCTGGCTGAATGGCGTCAGCACTGCTCGACGCCTTTCAAAAGGCGTCAGGTTGTGTGGACGCCATTTAGGACTGCAGGTTGTTGTGCCACGTGTGCGCCACGTGGGCGGGTTTCGGGCTGCGAGAGTATGGCCCCGGTCACATCGTCTGAACGGCGTCCACGTTGGTCGACGCGATTCAGACTGTGACCTCTGCGATGTTAGGGTGCGGCGCCAGAGCGTTGTCAGTACGGCCTGTCCTGTCGTCTGAACGGCGTCCACGGTGAGCGACACGTTTCAGACCGCTGTCAGTACGGCCGTTCTGTTAGACTGATAGGCGTCTGCCTCGATCGACGCATTTTAGCGAGATTCAGGTTGACTCCGCGAGCCTCTCCTTCTTTCCCTCATTCTCGCCTTCACTCTCTCTCTCTTCGTCCTCTCCGCCCTCTCCGACTCTCTTCTTCCCCTTCCCTTCCTCTTCTTCCTCTCCCAATCACTCCATAGCCTCCTTACCTCTCACCTCTACCTCCACCACCTCCTTCGCAGCGTTCCCTTCTCCGGACGGCGGTCGACGTCCCGGCGGAGTGGCGGCGTCCTCGAGGGTACCGGCGGCGGTCTGCGGTGCGGCGGGTCGGCGGCGAGGAGCTTGGAGGAGTTCAAGAACCGGTAGGGGGACGAACCTTGCATGTGTTGCTCGTGTGTTCCTTGGCGTGACATGATGTGTTTGGGATAGATTGAGCATGTTTAGGGGGTTTCCTTATGGGAATGACTGTGCTTGTGATCGTGGTTTCGTAGTATGCTTGTGATAGATGAATGCTTCTTCCTCCCCCTTTCCGTTTTGGGGCTTTTCGGGGTATTTGGGGTCAAGGGAGAAACCCTCGGTTCGAACCAGGGAACCAGGTTTCTGGCGTTAAACGGCGTCGTGCCTGGTCGACGCCTTTCAGAAGGGCGTCAGGGCAGTACGACGCCTTTTAGGGCAGAAACTTCCATGTTCGAGGTTTCGCGAAATAGGGGTTCTGGCGCTAAATGACGTCATGGATGGACGACACCTTTCAGAAGGGCGTCGGGACATCATGACGCCATTTAGACAGGAAATCACCCCGAGTGAGGGTTTGTAAATCTGTAATTTTAAGTGTGAATGGCGTCTGTGGAACTGGACGCGTTTTAGATAGGCGACTCCCTATGACGACGCGTTTCAAGGAATATTCTGACTATTAAATGAACCTGTCTGAGGGACTTGAATGGCGTCGACCTCGGTCGACGCGATTCAAGACAGAAATGTGTAATCCTGGTTTTCACCATGTGCTTCACTGTGAGATGATTTCAATTGCATGTTACACGTTGTACGCTGAGACTGAGGACTCCTGTGTGAATGGAATTACATCATGTAAGTGTGTGTGTTTATGAGGATATGGAATTGGAACTACTATGGTTTACGTCTGTCACCATGGGCCAATGGGGGTGAGCCATGGTGTCTGTGAGGCATTGTGCCGTACCGGTGGAGGAGTGGTACATGTTGTGTTTTACCTTTGGCTGAGGGAAGCAGGATCGCCTTGAGCCCGACGGGCTGGAGTAGCCGGTGTGCTATCCGAGGGGTCGCTATTTGTCCTCAGCGGGTCGGGGTTTCCCTGTTTGTCGTGACAACTTCCGGCGCGTTTCTTGCTGTGGAGCTGGTTGTGGTACTGTTGGAGTTTTCTTACCCTTTAGCCACTGGGCCTGATGTGACCTTTGATCAAGGTTACGAGTGGTACCCTTAGCCCTTTGGCCTGACGCAGCCCGGGAGATTTGGGTTTGTGGGTAGTTCCTGTAGCTTCGGCTTGACGGGGGTTCGCCGGTCCCCAGGGCCCTCATGAAGCGCTGAGGCCTAGCGTGGAGGCAATCCGGTCGGTAGGACAGTAGTCTAGACTACTTGTGTGCACACGTAGCTGGCAGTGGCGGTACACTGGTTCCAGCTAGTCCTAGTTTGACTCACTGCCTCACTCTACAGTGCCCCGGAACACTGTAGGGGTGGACAGGCGTGAGCTGTGGTGGTAGTGTTGGGAGGCGACGTTTGACTTCGGTCGACAGTGTGGTTCAGTCGCTTCGTGGACTTTGGCTATGAGTCGTGACTCTGTGTTGGGTTCTTCGGGTTGCTAGAATGGTTCTTGCTACACTGCTTATCGTGCGCTTCATATCAGAGTTGGGTGCTATGTTTACTGCTTTACTTAATTGCCATATATTCCTGTTGTTACACTTGTGGGTGTGTGAGTGGGAGGCAGGGGATCGGATGATCCCTACTGAGCCCATTTCTGGTGTGGCTCACTCCCTGCGGTTTCAGGTGTGGACCTCGAGGCGAGCGGAAGCGTGGTGTCTTCTTGGTGTGCGGACCAGCAGCTGTCTTAGTTCCGGGGTATGCCCCGATGTTGTTGTACTTCCTTATGCCTGTACTTATTTAATTGTTGGACATGTAATTATTGTTGGACTGTATACGGACATTGTTATTTTCCTTCCTGCGCACTTGCTTATCTTTGTAGTCCGTGAGATTGTTATATTTAGCCTTGTTTAGCACTTACTCCTCCAGATGTGTTGTGTGAGATCCGGGTGTGAACCCGCAGTTAATGGGTCGACATCCATTTAGTGACCGGGTCTCCGGTCATAGGATGGCGGGTCGTTACAGTTGGTATCAGAGCTCAATCTGGTCGAGTATGTGGTAAACTGGGTTAGATATTATAGTCCAACAATAAGTACGAGTCGGTACAGGCGATGGCTGCTGGTGTAGATTGATAGGTTTTGACGTGTTTTGGTTCGATTTGCGTGTTGTGGGGCAGCGATGGCGCCGAAGAGGAGAGCTCCGGTGGCTCGGGATGCGAGAGCAGATGGTGGTGGTTCGAGGGCTGAAGGTCATAATGTGGTTCGTTTTATGGAAGCTATGATTGGGGCTATGTCTAGATATCAGCAGGGAGATGGAAGTGAGGGGTCCAGTTCCCGAGGTGGACAATCCATGGTGGTGGAGCGGTTCTTGAAGCTGAAGCCCCCTTCCTTTACGGGTCAACCTGTTCCAGATGCGGCAGCTCAGTGGGTTAAGGAAGTGGAGAAGGTGTTTGATGTCCTAGAATGTGCTGAGAGTGACAAGACCTTGTTGGCAACCTACTTGCTAAAGGGCGATGCTTATGATTGGTGGGTTACCATCAAGGGGTTGTTGTTTCCAGATAGACCTTTGAGAGAGATTCCTTGGGAAGGCTTCGTGAGAGAGTTTAGTAGACAGTACTTTCCGAGGCACGTTCGTAGGGCCAAGGAAAGGGAGTTTATGGAATTGGTGCAGGATGATATGTCAGTTCTAGAGTACCAGATGAAATTTGTAGCTCTGGGAAGATTTGCTCCACACATATCTGAGCGTGAGGATCTTAGGACGGAGAAATTTGTAGATGGACTTCGGCACGGTCTGAGGGAGTTTGTGGCGGCCCATTGTTGTGAAGATTTGGCGTCAGCAGTTCAGTGCGCGGCAGCAGTGGAGATGCAGTTCCAACACACGACGAGAGAATCGGAACAATCAGCACAGGGGAAGCAGCATAGCAGGGATCGATCGGCAGCCGTTTCGTCAGGTGGTCCGAGTTCCTTTGAGGTCGAGTTCCAGGAGGTACCTTATGACGAGGATGAGGATGGTTCGGTTCAGCAGATGGAGACAGAGGTCAGCTGGCAGCAGGAGGCGAGGCGGGGCACTGCCGATCGTTGTCCCCGATGTAGCAGGTTTCATGGCAACCGGATATGTCCCTTGATCACTGGTAGCTGTTTCGCCTGTGGTCGGAAGGGACATCTCGCGAGGAACTGTCCCCAGAAGAACTAGGCAGGTCAGGGACCGAGCGGTTAGCGAATGTTCGAGGCGTGATTGGAGTCGCGTCTCTTTGTGGAGGTCCGAAAGGTTGTGCTAGAAGAGCACATTTATCTTGTCTTTTTCTATGGTGATTGTGAACTCGTGTGGCACTTGTATGTACTTGGGGCTTGGTGGAGAAATCGGTTTTGTAATTTGTGCCTTGCTAGTGTGTGGTTGTGCCTTACTAGTGTGTGGATATTTTGATCTATCAGCTTTTGTCAGAATTGAGAATCTTAGTTAACTCGGCGTAAATGTGTTGGAACCCTGTGTGGGTGATTGGTAAGAATGATTGTTGTTATTGGTGTGTGTCGGCGTGTGATGGTTAGCCGAGTTGAGCATTGAGCGGTTGCAATTTCGAGGACGAAATTCTTTTAAGGGGGGGAGATTGTAAGGACTGAGATTTCGGGTTCAGTATTCGGATCGGGTTCGGGTCGGATCCCCTGGTTTGGACCCTGTAGGGGTCTTGAGATTTCCTGGTTGAATGGCGTCAGCACTGCTCGACGCCTTTCAAAAGGCGTCAGGTTGTGTGGACGCCATTTAGGACTGCAGGTTGTTGTGCCACGTGTGCGCCACGTAGGCGGGTTTCGGGCCGCGAGAGTACGGCCCCGGTCACATCGTCTGAACGGCGTCCACGTTGGTCGACGCGATTCAGACTGAGACCTCTGCGATGTCAAGGTGCGGCGCCAGAGCGTTGTCAGTACGGCCTGTCCTGTCGTCTGAACGGCGTCCACGGTGAGCGACGCGTTTCAGACCGCTGTCAGTACGGCCGTCCTGTCAGACTGATAGGCGTCTGCCTCGATCGACGCGTTTTAGCGAGATTCAGGTTGACTCCGCGAGCCTCCCCTTCTTTCCCTCATTCTCGCCTTCACTCTCTCTCTCTTCGTCCTCTCCGCCCTCTCCGACTCTCTTCTTCCCCTTCCCTTCCTCTTCTTCCTCTCCCAATCACTCCATAGCCTCCTTACCTCTCACCTCTACCTCCACCACCTCCTTCGCGGCGTTCCCTTCTCCGGACGGCGGCCGACGTCCCGGCGGAATGGCGGCGTCCTCGAGGGTACCGGCGGCGGTCTGCGGTGCGGCGGGTCGGCGGCGAGGAGCTTAGAGGAGTTCAAGAACCGGTAGGGGGACGAACCTTGCATGTGTTGCTCGTGTGTTCCTTGGCGTGACATGATGTGTTTGGGCTAGATTGAGCATGTTTAGGGTGTTTCCTTGTGGGAATGACTGTGCTTGTGATCGTGGTTTCGTAGTATGCTTGTGATAGATGAATGCTTCTTCCTCCCCCTTTCCGTTTTGGGGCTTTTCGGGGTATTTGGGGTCAAAGGAGAAACCCTCGGTTCGAACCAGGGAACCAGGTTTCTGGCGCTAAACGGCGTCGTGCCTGGTCGACGCCTTTCAGAAGGGCGTCAGGGCAGTACGACGCCTTTTAGGGCAGAAACCTCCATGTTCGAGGTTTCGCGAAATAGGGGTTCTGGCGCTAAATGACGTCATGGATGGACGACGCCTTTCAGGAGGGCGTCGGGACATCATGACGCCATTTAGACAGGAAATCACC
The DNA here is from genome assembly GCA_030544215.1 of Zantedeschia hybrid cultivar. Classification (NCBI taxonomy): domain Eukaryota; kingdom Viridiplantae; phylum Streptophyta; class Magnoliopsida; order Alismatales; family Araceae; genus Zantedeschia; species Zantedeschia hybrid cultivar. The sequence goes on along the minus strand of JARZZO010000002.1, from coordinate 47,243,380 downwards.
CCGAATGAGGGTCTATAAATCTGGAATTTTAAGTGTGAATGGCGTCTGTGGAACTGGACGCGTTTTAGATAGGCGACTCCCTATGACGACGCGTTTCAAGGAATATTCTGACTATTAAATGAACCTGTCTGAGGGACTTGAATGGCGTCGACCTCGGTCGACGCGATTCAAGACAGAAATGTGTAATCCTGGTTTTCACCATGTGCTTCACTGTGAGATGATTTCAATTGCATGTTACACGTTGTACGCTGAGACTGAGGACTCCTGTGTGAATGGAATTACATCATGTATGTGTGTGTGTTTATGCGGATATGGAATTGGAACTACTATGGTTTACGTCTGTCACCATGGGCCAATGGGGGTGAGCCATAGTGTCTGTGAGGCATTGTGCCGTACCGGTGGAGGAGTGGTACATGTTGTGTTTTACCTTTGGCTGAGGGAAGCAGGATCGCCTTGAGCCCGACGGGCCGGAGTAGCCGGTGTGCTATCCGAGGGGTCGCTGTTTGTCCTCAGCGGGTCGGGGTTTCCCTGTTTGTCGTGACAGCTTCCGGCGCGTTTCTTGCTGTGGAGCTGGTTGTGGTACTGTTGGAGTTTTCTTACCCTTTAGCCACTGGGCCTGATGTGAACTTTGATCAAGGTTACGAGTGGTACCCTTAGCCCTTTGGCCTGACGCAGCCTGGGAGATTTGGGTTTGTGGGTAGTTCCTGTAGCTTCGGCTTGACGGGGGTTCGCTGGTCCCCAGGGCCCTCCTGAAGCGCTGAGGCCTAGCGTGGAGGCAATCCGGTCGGTAGGACAGTAGTCTAGACTGCTTGTGTGCACACGTAGCTGGCAGTGGCGGTACACTGGTTCCAGCTAGTCCTAGTTTGACTCACTGCCTCACTCTACAGTGCCCCGGAACACTGTAGGGGTGGACAGGCGTGAGCTGTGGTGGTAGTGTTGGGAGGCGACGTTTGACTTCGGTCGACAGTGTGGTTCAGTCGCTTCGTGGACTTTGGCTATGAGTCGTGACTCTGTGTTGGGTTCTTCGGGTTGCTAGAATGGTTCTTGCTACACTGCTTATCGTGCGCTTCATATCAGAGTTGGGTGCTATGTTTACTGCTTTACTTAATTGCCATATATTCCTGTTGTTACACTTGTGGGTGTGTGAGTGGGAGGCAGGGGATCGGATGATCCCTACTGAGCCCATTTCTGGTGTGGCTCACTCCCTGCGGTTTCAGGTGTGGACCTCGAGGCGAGCGGAAGCGTGGTGTCTTCTTGGTGTGCGGACCAGCAGCTGTCTTAGTTCCGGGGTATGCCCCGATGTTGTTGTACTTCCTTATGCCTGTACTTATTTAATTGTTGGACATGTAATTATTGTTGGACTGTATACGGACATTGTTATTTTCCTTCCTGCGCACTTGCTTATCTTTGTAGTCCGTGAGATTGTTATATTTAGCCTTGTTTAGCACTTACTCCTCCAGATGTGTTGTGTGAGATCCGGGTGTGAACCCGCAGTTAATGGGTCGACATCCATTTAGTGACCGGGTCTCCGGTCATAGGATGGCGGGTCGTTACACGTCAAATCTTACAGACGCCTTTTTAGCTAATTAATCAACTGATTAAAATTCAAATTTAAACGTTAAAATAAGAATAAACTCTAAATGGCGTCCACAGAAGTCGACGTCTTTTAGACCTCTTCATATTTTAACTGAAATTTGAGTTAAAATCAATTTAATTGATTAACTTAAACATGTCTGTTAAACCCGACACTCAAAAAGATAAATAAGAATTAATTAATGATTAAATAACAGACCATTCTGAGGCATTATTATATGATATGAAATTTACTAAAAATGACGTCAAAATTAGCGTGTCTACAGCTGCCTCACCTTGTCATCGTCTTTGCAAGGGAGTGAAATGAAATGGAATGTACTGAAAAGGTGATGCCAAGGTGTGATGAGACACGCTCTTAACATCACATGATTGGAATTTTTCTCAAAATCATCAATGAAGATAGCTTAAAGGAGATCAAGGGAATCAATCCTGTCTGGATGAGGCAGACAAAGAAATAAAATAAAGTCGATCAACCTCCTCGGAGTGGGAAGTACCCCAGGTCGTAGACACTGTAGGTTTCATCATGGGGAGCGTTTGCCAGCCAATGTGGACGTGCTGCAGCCATGATGGATCTTAAAAGAAAACAAGAAATATTGGATAAAGAGTCCAAGAACGGATAGAATTCCAAGGATATCTTCAAGCGAACCTCAAAGATAATCAAGATACTCAATTCAGAATGGAATATTTCATATCATGTTGGAGTTATTTGATTAATGGTCTGAAACTTAATCAATAATTAATTTTTATCACAATGATTTCAAAGTCCTATATGATGCATGCTGGGCTAAAAGAAAAATATAAAATCAAATAAAATATAAATTAATCAAGGATAATATTGTTAAATTGTCATTAAAGAGTCAAGATACCAGTCCCTGTAATTCAGTGCTAAGCCGAAGCTCGTTTATCCACACACCGTTTCACAAAAGTGGAACCATCGTCCTTACTAATTAACAATCCAACGGCCTATCCGTGCGATTAAGAATTCTCTGGAATTATCACTGTTTTTGTTGAAGGGGAACTCAAATTCCAGTTTAATCAAAACCACAAGGTCCTTGACATACTCTAATAAATACTTAACATATAATAATGCAAATGAATTACAATAATTACATAAAAGAAGTACAAGGGTAGAAATAACCGTCTTTTTAGTCACGGTCAGGACTTCTTGACTCCCATAGTGGGATCTTCTTGATATTTTCCAGCTTTACTTTCTTGAATTTCTTGCAATCAAAATCATTAATAATTCCAAACAAATATTCAATTTAAGCATCAAAAACCACAGAATTTCGGATAAAGCACAGAAAGGCTGAAACGCATCGTGTCGCGCAGACGCCATTTAACATTGAAACGCGGCGGTTCTCCTCGACGCCTTTTACTCACAGAAACAGGTTTCTGGTTGTTCTCTACTTGAATTCCAACTCTACCAATACACATCCCTTTTCCAATCCGGAAAAGTCTTCCTAGGATCGTAATTCCTTCTATATAAACACCCTTAGGTTGTTCCCAAACAATCCTACCATAATCCAAAGATCCTAGGTTGAGTTTTCTTCCAAAGTTTTAAGGTTTTTTTCAAAGTTTCTAAGGTTTCCAAGCTTCAAGATGGGAGAACTCCGAAAAAGAGGATGAATTCTTCAAACAAGAGGATGAAGATGTCTCTAGAGAAGTTCTCCGACGTGGAAAATCACCTCAGCCGAAGGGATCCTAATCTCCAAGTAAGTTAAATCAACTTCCCTTCAATTCTTGTTCTTGTTCTTCGTGTTCTTCATCTTATTCTTCATGTTCTTCCTTTTGTTTCCAGAATTATCCCATGTTTCCTGGCCCAAGAAAGTTCACCTCTTTCCCTTGGATTCGTAAACTTGCAAAAAGTGTTAAGCTTTCCATGCAAGTTTTCATATCCAAGTAGAATCTTCAAGGATTAGTGGTGCTTGCCAAACATTACAAGAGTGCGAACGTAGATTGGGCGGCTATGGGTGCCTTGATCGAATGGTGGCATCCCCAAACTCATACGTTCTTCTTCCAAGACTTCGAGTGCACGATCCTTTTAGAGGAGGCAGAGCTTCTATTAGGTCTCCCAAAAACCAAAGATAACAAAGATAAGATGGTTTTAACAAGATGGAGAATCACCGGTCAACAATTGTTGACATCAATTATGAAGGATCCTTCAGAAGCTAAAGGATGCCTTACCAAGAAGGGAATCAATCTTGCAAAGCTCGCTGAGTGGACTCTATATGAAATCGATGATCTAAGGGAGGATGAGGCGGAGGATGTGACGAAAGCTTTCGTCACATGTCTTGCTGGGGCCTTGTTCTTCCCTGCGCAGGATAACATCTTGGAAGATGATCAGGTTAGTGCCGTTTGCGCAATCTTTGAAGGTAAATCCATTAGCACTGCACTCTTGGCATATCTTTACAGCGGGCTTTCTGCGGCATCTGTGGGTCGTCCTCCCTATGGGTGCATGTTACTCTTTGCCTTATGGGTTGAACTTCACTTCAAGTTTGAGTACTGCAAGAAGAGGCCTCTAAGACCATCTTAAATTTTCTTGAATAGTCCAATCCACTGCATTGCCAACATTGTAAAGTTCAACGAGCATATGGTCAATAAAGTCCCAAAGCTCAAGACCCGGGCCGACTGGAGAGAATATCTGAAACTCATGACCTCCGACATATTTGACTCGTCTCCACTCGCTCTTGTTGGAAAACCCGTTTGGGTGCGCCGTGCAGCGGGGGCAGATCTCAAGTTGATTGGAGCCACCGAGTTCGTGTTATACAATCCCCATCAGTGCCTTACTCAACTTAGCTTAGGCCGTCGTGAATTCCCTGAGTTCTCCTTTACACCCCCGATCAAGAAGCGTGACTTGGAATCCGACGAAGATTATAAAGCCATAGAAATCATTACTACTTTATGGAACCTTGGCTTCAGTTATCGTGTAAAATCCTCTAAAGATAGAGACAGAGGATTGAAATTTCCTTACCTCAAAAGTCTTCATGAAATTCTTCCTTAAATGTCCTCTTTCTCTTTTTTATTTTTTTATGATATAATAAAAGATTTCATTGAATAAAAAACTATTTTTCATGTCTTGAAATCTTTCCTTAACTTCCTGTGATGTGCCCATAATTTTTCCTTTAGCAAAAACTAGATTTTTCTTGAAAATTTGGCTGTTCGGGTTATGTAAAATGCAAAACACGTCCACTCAGAAAGACGCCTTTCAACCATAATTCCTTTTCCATAAATTCAGTTTAATCCTCAAAAACTCGATTAAAACATTAAATTGCGTCTGCAACCCTTGACGCCTTTCAACTCTCTCTCCTACTTTTTTCAGGATTCTGCTATTAATTCCGTGATTAATTTCCTAAAACGCGTCTTGATATTAAGACGCCTTTCATCATTTTCCTCTGTACGGCTCTGACTAGAATTGGCGGTAATCTAAAACACGTCAGCATCTATGGACGTCTTTCAATAAATTTCAAATAGCTATCCTTGCCGCCTCAACTTATGCGCCATAAAATGCGTCTATCTGAGTCGACGCCTTTTAACCTTTCGTTTACAGACCCGCGAAGGCCCCCTTTCTTCCTCACGTTTCTCCTTGCTTTCTCTTTCTTCACCTCTCCGGGCTCCGGTGACCTCGCTCTCTTTCCCTCAAAACTCCCTCTATTCAAGCTATGGAACGCGGTGAAGGATCCAATAAGATGAAGACCCTAGCCAAGAGGCGGCGAAGTCACGAGGAGGTTCCGGCGGCGCTAGTCGAGGCGGCGGCATTTTTGGAGGAGGAGATCCCTCCACCGGCGCCTATAGCAATGGAGGAAGAAGAGGAGGGCGACCTCCACACGGTAAGCCTCCTGTGGTTTGAATGGGATGAGAAAAACAAGGGAGAAAGGGGTTCCGTTAAGAACCTGGAATCGGACCTTGAAAGGCGTCCAGACCAGGTGACGCCGTTCAAAAGGCATCACACTGGGCTGACTTCTTTCAAGGTTAATTCTGAATTTTTAATTAGGCAGGAAATGGAAGTGAATTGCGTCAGGACACGTAGACGTGTTTCAAAAGACGTCCATAGGTGCTGACGCATTTCAAAACAGAAGTGATTTTCCTGTTTTTATTTATTACTGACCCTATTTTTTATGTTTTTTTTATTTGCAGGGAGTGATGAGGTCCAGAATCTCGTGGGACTTGGTTATAGGAGCATATAGGGGACTCCCGGATTTCCAGAAGGCGCGCCTGCGCAGGATGGGATTCGGCGAAGTCCTAGATATCGAGCCATTTTGGCTCGACTTGGTCCTCCTGCAGGCGCTACGGGAGAGGTGGCATGCGGAAAGCCGTGCTTTCCTAATGTCGTGGGGACATATGGTCCCCACCCTAGAGGACATGGCCAGGATCACTGGCCTCATGGTAGAGGGCCGATCGGTGAGTGGGGTAACTTACCCTAACTACCAGGGACTGGCAGAGGCATTACTAGGGATAGAGGTGTCCAGCCTAGGCAGGGAGTCTAGGATGGTCCCTAGGGTGGAGGTAGAGGCCGCCTTAGGATTAGAGGAGCCCCGGCGTCAGTCAGACGAGACTCGGGAGGAGTTTAGGGATAGGCTAGCAGAGTCATCCTCCCTGGTATACTGTAGTGACCCTAGTCAGGGGGAGGAGGTGGATAGGCAGCTTAGAGTCTTCTTAGTTTTCTTCTTTGGTCGGTTGCTCTTCGGTACGAAGGGCGACCACATTCATTGTAGATTCCTTTATCTGTTAGATGATTTAGATAGCTTAGGGGAGTACACCTGGGGTGCGGCCCTCCTGGCCCACCTCTTCGCCGATCTGTCTGCGGTCACGTCGGACCGTGAGACCACCGTCAGCGGCTTCACGCCGTTCCTTCAGGTATTAATTGTTTTATTATTTATTTATGCAATGCAACATGATATGATGCTTTACTAATCTATATGTTCATGAATGCAGGTGTGGACCTATCATTACTTCCCGCTCGGCAGAGCGCGGATTGCGAGACCTGGGGCTGTTCCATTGGCCTGCCGTTGGCAGCCAATCGTGGACACCGTTCCTCAGCACCATCAGCTGACGGCCCTCCGCCGTCAGTTCCTTGATTACCCCGAGCTACTGGTGAGTCTTTAACTTGTTTAATTTTATTAAATGCAATTTTTTATTCCTTAAATGCAAGCTATTTAATGAATCCGCTTAACCTATATGCAGGTGATCTGGCGCCCGTACTTGGGCATAGGCGAGGAGGGTCAGCCGTGGGTGACGGCTGGCAGGAGGAGGTTCGGCAGGCAGATGTGGCTGCACTGCATGAACGAAATTGAGCCCCTCCGCCTCCGGCTTGTGATGAGGACCCTGGGCCTCCACCAGGAGTGGATTGACGAGGAGGTCCCGGAGGGCGTCGGGAGGAGCATGAGGGGCAAGCAAGCCCTCACCGATTGGCGAGCAAAATTCCCGGAGCAATATGAAGACTGGCATCGCCGGGGTGTCAGAGTGGAGTCCCGGACAGAGAGTAGCGAGGCCTACCTCCAGCAATACCGAGCTCACTACGCCGATCAGCTTCGGCTTCTCCGACCACTCGATGTAAGTATGCATTTATGCATCTTTAATTTTATTATTATCTTTCTTATATTTGGTGAATGAATGTATGTATTGTGATATGCAGGATGCACGTGACGCGGTCATCATCGACCTTCGGGCCTGCCTACATGACGCGGAGGCCCAGCTAGAGCAGGTCCAGAAAGAACTGCTCGATCTGGTATGTATGTATGTTTATGAATGTATGTTTTAATTAATTAATTGTTTAGGCGACTAACACTGACGGTTGTCTCTTGGTGCAGCGAGCCGTCTACACCCAGGCGGCTCCCCCTTCCTTCGGAGCTTCATCATCTTCTTCTACTGCGCACGATGCTGCCCTGGTTGACCTTCAAAGCCAGCTCGCCTCCGCCATCCATCGAGCTTCTCTTGCGGAGGAGGACCGGGCCACACGAGTAAGTTCCATCCCTTTGACTTTTCCGAATTTTGATTGCCTTGGACTAACAATGACTTTCCTTCAGGTTGCTGAGCTTCAGGAAGCCCTTCAGAGGGATGAAGCGGAGCTGGAGCATTCTCGTGCAGCAGCTGCTCGTGCCGAAGCTGATGCTGCGCGGATCCGAGCTTTGGAGGAGCAGGTGGCCCGTCTCTCCACTGGAGATCTTGCGCGCCTCCAGATTCGCCTGGAGGTCGTGACCGAGGAGAGAGATCGCGACCGCCTTCGACTGGAGAGTCTTCAGGGTCGCTTGTCGGTAGCGGAGCACGAGCGCAAGATGGTGGAGGAGAGGTATCAGCGAGCTCGACAGCGTGCCCAGGAGCGTGGTTTGACGAGTGCTTTCACCGCCAGTATCGCCATGTCTTCTGGCCAGGCAGGGCCGAGCGCGATGGGACCACCTCCACCTCCCAGCCGAGGACCAGCACCGGAGGCGCCTGACGAGGCCCAGAGCCAGCTTGAGGAGGGCAGAGGGGAAAGCCAGCCTTGAGGGCTTATGTATTTTCTTTTTCTTCTATGTATCATGTACAAAACACCTTTTGATGATATACATAGCACTTTTTGGGCTCCAATCTTGTGTTCCTGTGTTTGTCTTGCATCCTGTACATCACTTAACAAACATGTTAAGTATCTATTTAGGCTTAGCCCCTTGCCTGACCAAATAAATGGTCGATTAATTTTTTCCTTCAATAAATGGTCAAGGGGCATAGCCTTTATTAACAAAGGAAATTAACTATAAGCAAACTTAAACAAAATGCAACATGCAAGCAAACAGATGCTCACTGAAAATAAAATGAATGAGACATACCAAGTGCAATAAGCAAATGCTAAATGAAATATTTTTGTTGTTTTGAAATATTCATTTTTGTTTGGGTTTTGAAATATATGCCTTTTTTTTGGATTTTGACATATGCATTTTTTTTTTGGATTTTTGAAATATGTATGTTTTTTTGGATTTTTGAAATATGTATGTTTTTTTTGGATTTTTGACATATGTATTTTTTTTGGAATTTTGAAATATGTATGTTTTTGGATTTTTGACATATGTATTTTTTTATTTTTGACATAAAAGATCAGCATAGTAATCAGATCAAAAGATCATATTCCTTTATTAACTTAATTCCCAAATTGTTCTTTAACAACTTAACTTAAAACCCATCGTGTTTGAACTTGTGTTTCCATTCGTGATCCCATTTGATGATTTGACCCTTAGTCAATCTAAACCATTGCTTAAGTTTGGAGTACGCCTCTTTAGAAAGAAGGGAAGAATACGTTTAGAAAGCCCATGAGAAGGTTCCGGAGACCTAAAAAGATGTTCCTTTCCTACCCTAGTATCCGTTGGGGTTCGGTCATTTTCTTTCCGGGATATTTATCGACCTTGCGTTCCCTTTTATTTCATTTCATGACCTTGATGTAACGTTTGTAATGTAATGGCCTTTTGATTTGACATTTGGATTTTTGCCCTTTGCTTTTGCTTTTCTATTCTTTTTTTTTTTTCTGGGACGGATCTCCCCCTTTTTTTTTATGACGGCCTCCTACTAAGATAACGGGTATTCTTGGTAGTCTGTTCTAAGCCTCGTTCCGACATCATGGGCCGAGTATAAAACAGATTTTTGTTTTAAAACGAATGATTTGTACTTTACTCTTTTAGTCAAGCTTTCGGTATTCCTTAGGATTGGGCATCTCTTGTTACTCACGAATCAAACGTGTCAGTGTGTGTAATAATGTATTTGAAGTTAAATTATCCAGACTAACAAAGAAATTTGAGTTTATAAATTTTCTGATTCCACTGGTCTTTGTACCATGCTGATCGACTCTTTAACCTAAGGGTAGTATTTCTTAAGATGTAAGCCATTCCAGAGATGATTTAGCTCTTCTCCTTCTGCATTAACAAGACGATAAGCATTACCAGGAAAAGCGTGCGATACAACATAAGGTCCTTCCCAGTTGGGTTGGAGCTTAGAACGTGGACCACCAGGTTTTACAAAAATCCTTTTGACGACCATTTCACCGACTTTGAACTTACGTTCAATGACTTTCTTTTGATAAAAACGTGCTAGTCTATTTTGATAAACTTTTGCATGATTAGCAGCTGACCATCTTTTCTCGTCTAAGAGTTCCAATTGAGCAAGGAGTGCTGAACGATGTTCATGAATGGAGAATTCCTTATTCAATTGTACTCTTAATGACGGTATGAGGATCTCATATGGAACTACTGCCTCCATTCCAAATGTTAAGGAATAAGGAGTTTGCCCGGTAGGCGTGCGGATTGAAGTACGGTAGGCCCATAGAGCCTCAACCAATTTTTCTGGCCAGTCTGCAAATTTATTAGATTTGCACGTCTTTTTGATGATTTTTATCAAAGTCTTATTAGTTGCCTCTGCTTGGCCATTGCCTTGCGGATAATAAGGAGACGAATGATGCAATGCAATTCTATACCTGTTGCAGAGGTCCTTCGATTCTTGTGACACGAACTGCGGTCCGTTGTCGGTGACGATTGTGCTTGGAATTCCAAATCGGGTGATGATGTTCTTCATGATGAACTTGCAGACGGTTGATGCTTTGATCTCCACGTACGCTTCAGCTTCTGCCCACTTGGTGAAGTATTCCGTTGCCGTGAGAATGAAAGATTTTTGCTTGATACCGGAATCTGGATTACCAAGGGGTCCAATAATGTCGAAAGTCCACATGGAGAAAGGCCATGGGGAAGAAACATGATGGAGTGAAGATGCAGGAGAATGAATTTTGTCGGCGTGAAGTTGACACTTAGCACACCTACGGACATATCCTACACAGTCTTCTTCCATGGTTGGCCAATAAAATCCTTGTCTAAGGATCTTATTTGCTAGTATCTGTCCATTGACATGGCCACCACAAACTCCACTATGAGCTCTTTCCATAACCTTCCAAAGCTCATCTTCGTCTAGACATCTCAGAAGAACTCCATCAAAACCTCTCTTGTACAATGCTCCTCCAACTAGGGTGTATCGTTGAGCAACTCTCCTGATAGCTCTCTTCTCCTCAGTTGTAGCTTTCTCAGGATACGATTGATCTTCACAATATTTGGCAATTTCATAGTACCATGACTTCTGTTCATCATCCATATCTTCTAACAACTCTATCAACATAATTTCTCTCTTTTTCACAATATCTCCGTCTCTGACTTTCTTCAGCAACTTCTCCTTAGTTCTAAGGAATGAAGGGTCTTTCACGGCGGGTGAAAGACGCCTATGAACTATGATTGATTCGGATTGCTTGCTGATTGAAAAATCAAGAGAAGATGCCAATGAAGCTAGAGCGTCAGCTAAGATGTTTTGATTCCTAGGGACATGGACAAAGATCAATTTCGTGAAAAGCTTTGAATAAGCAGAAGTAAGTTCCTGATAAGGCTTGAGCTTGGGATCAAGAGTTCGATACTTGGTCAGCATTTGGCGAAGAATTAATTGGCTATCACCCACAATCTTGAGTTTGGTGGCACCATGGAAATGAGCAGCCTCGAGGCCAGCAAGAAGTGCCTCGTATTCAGCTATATTGTTAGTGACTGGAAAATCAAGCTGAAAGGCTTGTGGAATAGTGACACCTTCAGGTGATAACAGAACGATACCGATCCCCTTTCCATGAGAATTCAGAGCTCCGTCAAAATGCAGAGTCCACATATCATCTCTGATTTGATTTACGGACATCAGTTCCTCATCCGGAAACTCTGATCGCACTGGATCAAATCCAGGAAGGGGATGATGAGCGAGATGTTCCGCTATGGCATAGCCCTTGATCGCTTTCTGCTGAATATAAATGATATCGAATTGAGATAGAAAGCTTTGCCATCGCGCTAACCTATCAGTAAGAACAGATTTCTCCAGAAGGAATTTGATCGGATTCATCCTAGCGATGAGATGGACTTCATGGGCCAGAAAATAATGCTTTAATTTCTGCACAACCCAAACTAATGCTGTACATGTTTTCTCCATCGCCGTATATCTCTGTTCAGCGGGGTTGAGAAGTTTAGAGAGATAGTAGGCTGTCCTCTCTTTTCCTTCTTCATCCTCTTGTGCTAGGACAGCCCCCACTGCATCATCCAGGACTGAAATGTAAAGTATCAATGGTTTGCCTGGAGATGGTGGTCTCAAAACAGGAGGACTTGCTAAATAGTTCTTTAATCCATCAAATGCCTCCTGACACTTATCGTCCCAATCGAATTTGACTCCCGGCTTGGTAAGCTCGTAAAACGGCTTACACCTTTGTGAGTGCTGGGAGACAAAACGGCGAATAAATTGCAACCTCCCAATTAATCCTCTCAACTCTTTCAAGTTTTTGGGAGGTGGCATTTCTCTGATAGCCTTCGCCTTGTTGGGATCGATCTCAATTCCCCGTTTGCTGACGATGAATCCAAGTAATTTTCCTGAAGATACCCCGAATACACATTTCCTGGGGTTCATCTTTAACTGATACCTTCTTGATCTCTCTAATACCCTTGCCAAAACTTTGGCGTGCTCAGCCTTTGTCTTAGATTTAACCAATAGATCATCCACATACACTTCCAAATCTATGTGCATCATGTCATTAAATATTGCCATCATAGCCCTCTGATAAGTGGCTCCAGCATTCTTCAATCCGAATGGCATGACGACATAGCAGTATGTTCCCCAAGGTGTAGTAAATGACGTTTTCTCTTGATCTTCTTCTGCCAGCTTAATCTGATTGTATCCTGAAAATCCGTCCATAAACGATAAAGTTTCATAGCCAGCAGTGTTGTCGATGAGTACATCAATATGAGGCAATGGAAAATCATCTTTAGGACACGTCCGGTTCAGATCGCGGAAGTCAATGCAAATTCTGACCTTCCCGTCTTTCTTCATGACCGGGACTATGTTGGCCACCCATTGTGGATAAAGGACAACTCTAATAAATTTGGCTTTATGCAATTTGTCGACCTCTTCCTTCATCTTTAGAGCCATTTGTGGGTGGAATCGCCTTAATTTTTGCTTGACCGGACTAGCTCCATCCTTTAACGTTAACCTGTGTTCAACTAAAGATGAGTCTAACCCCGGCATATCTTCATAACTCAACGCGAAAGTGTCCTTATAGTCCTTAAGTACTTGTACCATTGCCTTCTCATCCTCTGTAGAAAGATTTTTGCTTACGAGGACAACCTTAGGTTCGTCTTCAGTCCCTAAATTGATTTCTTTGGTGGGCTCTTCTACGGCAGCTGAGGGTTCATCGAATCTCTTCACTCCACTGGCATATGCCTCAGCTGCATCCTCGTCATCTTCCTCATTTTCAATAATGGGGTCTTTCTCATGTACTAACTCATACACCCCATACCCATAATTGACTGACTCATCGTTCATAGAGTCTTCTGGCATCTGAATTTGATTTTCTAAAAACTGAGAGATTAAAGAGCAAGAAAAGCATTTATCAGCTAAGTCCTGGAGGTATCTATCTGGAATTCGCCTACCCTTAGGCTTCATAGACTTCCTAACTTGACTAACCTGCCTAAAACTAGACTGCCTAACTTCACTAAACTCCTTATTATAACCTAATGAAGATGAAGCAGGATGGAAATCCTGGGATACAAGTGGAAATACAGAAGAATCCTCCCGAGGGGAGGGGCAGAGTAGATCTAGAAGAGAATCTTGACCGAAAGACCCGCGCGATGGGGTGCGATCGGACAAGTAAGATGTTTCCTCGATGAGGATTTGGGAAGAATTTGTTGCTAAATTGGCGTTTTTTTTTTTTTGGACAATCGAGGAATTAAATATGAAACAGGAATGGATACAAATAGAGGGAGAATTAGATGGAGGAAGTGGCACCAAGGCCAGAGGATTAGGGGGATCATATAGCAATATGTCCCAAATCAAATCATACATCCTCTCTAGATTGAGAGGAGGTGGTGGAATGAGGTCCCAAGGGGACAGAGTGATTGATAAAGTGTTAAATTGATCATTTAAAGGCAATCATAGGCATCATACTCATGTTTTTATTTGCAAAATAGCATGAAATGATAGATAATTGTGTAACAAGTCCAACGGTACCAATTTCATCAAATTATGACTTAAAAACATCGTCATTTCATGTGATCAAAGGAGTATAGCGCATTTGCGGTTTCTCGACAAAACCGAGACGAAATAAATAAATATGATGATATTTTTATAATAATGCGCTAATTTATATTTATTTTATGTGAACAGGACATGCCGATGACGCAGTGCAGCTGGTGGAGTTTTCGGAAATTTGGGGGAGGTCTAGTGTGCGGATTTCAACTAAAACATGGGTAAAAATGCAATTTGATTTCTTCCTTCGCTGGAGTTTCCCAAAATCCACACTTTCCTTCCGTCTCTCCAATTTCCTAAACACATCCCTTCCTTTATTTTAAAAATCCTCTCTCTCTCTCGTTTTAGAAATTTGAATCCTAATTATTCTCCAGTTTCCTTTTCCTCTCCTTTAACCTCTTTCCTTCCCCAATTCCGACTCTCTCTTCCTCTTTCCGTTTTGTTTTCCAACTTCTCCCTTTCCAAAAAACTCTCCCACACGCTCTCTCTCTCTCTTCTTCTCTCCCATATATTCCGAGCCTCTCCCCTCTTCCAAACACTCGTCCTCCTCCTCCGTAACCTTTCTCTCCCACAGCCTCTCCTCTCCTCTTTCTCTTCCTCCTCCGCCCCGGTTCTCTCTCGGTTTTATTCAGCAGCAATTTCTCCCTCTCTCTCTTCTATTCTTCTTCTCCGTTTCCTAGATCCCTCTTGTTTTCCTCCCCTCTTTCCTAACTTCTCCTCCGGTTCTCTCCCTCTCTAAGCCCTCTCTCCGGTACTCTCTTTCTCCCGGTCCTCTCTTCCTCCCTCTCGTCTCTCTTCTCTGCCTCCCTCTCTCTTCTCTTTTCTCTCTTCACCGCACCCTCCAGCAAGCCCACGTACGCTGCACCTAGACGTCCAGCATCCAAGAGCTGCTCCTCCACGCGCAGCAGGCTCAAGGTCAAGCAGCTGCGACGCAGCCATCCACGTCGGGCTTCCAACTCTCCACGGCTTCCTCCTGCCAGGTGCACCTCCAGCCTCTCCACGTTGAAGCAGCAGCTCCCTCCCGAGCTCCACGTGCATGTGGTGAAGTCCACGGCCAGCACCTTAAGCAGCAGCCACGTACACCAGCAGCCTTGCGTTCACAGCCGCAGTGCAGCAGCAACCTCCTCCACGTTCCAGCGCATGCATGCCCGCAAGCATCCACCAGCCAGCAGCTGTTCACTGCACCAACCGAGCTCCATGCAACCTCCACGTGCAGCCATGCATGCTTGAAGCTTCCAGCACATGCATGCCCGCAAGCATCCACCAGCCAGCGGCTGTTCACTGCACCAACCGAGCTCCATGCAACCTCCACGTGCAGCAGCCTCCTCCAAGCGCCAACCTGCAGCATCCAGCAGCAACTTCACACTACAAGGGAGGCAGGTTTTGTCAGCGAATATATGTCAACGGCTATAGATACCTATCGACAAAGAGAATATTAGTCGACGGCTATGAAGTTACCGTTTACAATAGGCTTATTTGTCAGCGGCTAATATAACCGCTGACATATACTGAATATATGTCAACGACTTTACTTTAGCCGTTGATATATGTAGGTTATACGTTTACGGCTGTTGCTTAACCGTCGACATATGTAATAAATAGAAAAAAAAATAACAGTAAAAACTATATGTCAACGGCTAAAACTGTAGCCGTTTACATATCGAATATATGTCAGCGGCTAAACTTATAGCCGCTGACAAAAAACCGGCCCTAGCTCCCTGCCTCCCTCATGAGCCCTAGCTCCCTGTCTCCCTCTTTTCCCCTCTCCTAGCCCTAGCCACTGCCGGTCGCGTCCGCTGTGCCCGCCATCGTCGCCGGTCGCGTCCGCTGTGCCCACCATCGTCGCCGGTTGCGTCCGCTGTGCCCGTCATTGTCGCCGGTCGCGTCCGCTGTGCCCGCCATCGTCGCCGGTCGCGTCCGCTGTGCCCGTCATCGTCGCCGGTCGCCGGTCGCATCCACTGTGCCCGCCATCGTCGCCGGTCGCGTCCGCTCTGCCCGCCATATTGGTAAATTTTTCACCATACACCCAATAGAAACTAAGAATGTTGAAGAATCCAAGTGAGCTGGATTCTACGGAATCTTTCTCCCAGATTTTTGCCTGAGATGGTTCGGTGGAAGGGAGTGAAGTTTTATTATTCCTTTTTATGGGGGTTTCTTCAGGGACATGGGGAGCACATGTCTCTGGACTGCCCATCTTTTGGCAAGAACTGTGATGTCTGGTTATAGGAGTACGTCCACTCTTAATTTGTTGCTCCTCTTGGCTAGGATGTCTGTGGGGAGGCCAGGTATGTAGATAACACAGAAATTTCTTCTCTCGGTTTGTCTGTGGAGGCCACGCTTTGGGGGCAGGGTGGCAGATGGAAGAGCATTTGGTCCCCAACACACTAAATAGTGTACCAGAGTGCATTCATGTCCGTGAGTTGGACATGAAACTAGAACAATGTAGCCTGACAACAAACTGTTCTTCAACAGGGGGACTTAATTGGTGTAGATTTGGGTCATTTCCTACCATTGGTCCAGGACTCCAGGCTATTGATGGTTAAATGTACATTTTCACAGCCTGCGTAGTGTGAGAAAAATTTTGCCAACTTAATTTAAAGCACAGGGAGTGTCTCATGTTTTTCCCACCCTTAACCAAGATTGGAGCAGCAAGAACTGTCATGTATACAACATGATTAGCTATATCCCATTATTTGTACTTCTACTGTCATTAATTTGTCATTTGCTTATGATCTTAACCTTGGGTGGGTTAACAGAAGAAAAGACAGTGACCCCACAGTCCTTTCTTTGTGGTGGGTGCTTGTGGAGATGATTATGACAAGACCTTTAACCAGTAGTCTATTACGGATAGGCCTTTAACCACCTTCTCCTTGGTACCCTAATCATTAACCAAACTTGCTCCCAAGATCGTATCAAAACGAATACTAGATTTCCCCAGTATTAAGTGGACTCCTCTTCAACCAACTTGCCTAGCGAGGTAGCCTGAAAAGGCTTCTTTAATGCTCTAAACTGCTCCCTACGAAGTTGTGATCCTTCACAAATCAAATCGAGCTAGCCAAAGATTTTGTCCTTTTAAGTATTTCTAGTTAGGCGTTCGGCCGCCGTCCCTTGTACGAATTAAGGAGCTTGCTGCATTATTAAAACGTGACCCATCCACGTATCAACTGCTGAAATTGAGATTTTCTACTCTACTTTTTTTTATGTCGTCATTTGTGTTTCACTCAATATTCCTTTTAGTTCAGAATTCTTAAATGAAAAAGTTAAGAGGAGAAGAATTATCCAGACACTGAATGATGAGTGACTATCTTATCAAAAGACGAAGGTATTCATCAACTTCAGATTTATCATTTTGGTAAATAGGAAGAGGATGAGGAGAGATATCCAATTCCATTCCAGGCTCAATACTTATTCAGCATATTTTTTCTACACTTGTATAATAGAAATGGATTTGAAGTAGTTGGATAGAGGACTAAGTCGGAGCCCACAGTTTCCTAACCAAGCGGGTAAGAGCCTCCCTCAAGTGGGGGAGTAGATTGTCTCGGGGGACGAGGGTCTACCATGGCCCCCCATGCTAATGTCCCTAACATGGGGGCCCATGATCTCTCCACCTCTCCTGCATTGAGACTATCTGTTCTCCTAAAGAGAACGTGCATGGGACATGCAGAGTTGTCTGTTGGATCTATGTATCCGTAATAGTAATTCATGTGGGCAGATTATTGTGACTTTTTATAGTAAATGTTCTACCAAGGAGAAACTGTGTTGAAAAAACATGTACACTTGGCCACTCCCCTTAGATAACTAGTCTGGATATCTTTATCAATGCTTACTCCATTGCCACATGCAGGAGGGATCCCGCAATGATGTGTTTTGTCAAACGATTTATCAAATGCTGGTGAAAACTTTGGCAAGTTAGCAATAAATAGAGAATATCCCAGCTCCACCTTATGTGATTAAGCTAGGGCAGCAGTTGAATATCCCAGCGCCCCTCTACTACTTCTCCATCAAGATATATATATATATTACTGCTTTGGTATATTAAACTGGCAACCCCAGTGCGTAGAGGTTTACCTCCGCCTAGTACCAAAGGGTAATATATAGTTGTGGATGCGCATGCGAATTAGAATATAATTTCTGTACTATATATGTGAATGTGGATGTGAGATGTATGAATGTGGATGTGATTTGATATTTACATATGCATACAAATAAGTTTTCTTGCAGGTACAGATGATGATGTAAATGTGTACATATATGTGTACGTGTATGTGGATGTGGATGTGGTTGTGCATATGTATATGCAGTTGTATATATGGATGTGGTTGACCTTTTTTTTTTTTGTCCGTTCAAGACTTTTGTTATGATATATGTTTTTACTGTCTTTTGACAGTAATGACATATATCGATAATAAAGTCTTGAATTGTCCTGTTGGACAGTCTGTGGATATTTGATCATCTAATGTTCTTTATTATATGTGCTTCATGATCATCTTAAATTTTCAACAGTATCTTCTCACTCTTCTCCAATATACCTGCTAATTTTGACTGCTCTTTTTGTCACTTGTATTTCATACAAGTGACTTTTTGAGAAAAAGTTAAAATTAGTAAATAATTGTGGTATATTGGAGAAGTGTGGGGAGATGCTGCCGAAATTTTAAGATAATCATGAAGCACATATATTAAAGAACATTAGGTGATCAAATATACATGGATGGACATATTATGTGATGTAGGTACCCTTTGTTTATGAGATTGTATGAAATCAAACAGGTGTACAAGTTTGAAAAATGTACAACTTTCAGGGGAGATGTTGCCGAATTTTGTTTAGAAATGTGGATGTGGATGTGGATGTGTAATGCAGATATTATTTTTTTATGAGATTGTATGAAACCAGACATGTGTACAAATGTGAAAAATGTACAACTTTTAGGGGAGATGCTGCCGATTTTTTTTTAAAAATGTATATATCTATATTTATAAATATATTTATCTATCTATTTATGTATTTAACTTTTGTTAGTAGCACTTTTGAATTAATTGAATATGATGACGATGCATTTATCTTTACAGGTTATTTGTGTGTATGTCCTTGGTATTGTATGTGAGGCGATGATGATACACTTGACTTTACGGCCACTGCAAGCCATCTGCTAACGGCACGGCAGCTCTGGATGGTCCTACTGCGCAACCGAGTTGCAGCCGTTTTGTGCGGATCGCTGAAGCATACGGAAGCCCCTAGGAGTTAAAAACATTTTCTATCTGAGCCTCCGGTCTTCCCTCTCCTAAATTTTATGGAGATACCACTGTGTGTCTTTGTGTTTTGCATACGTGGATAATATATAAGTTATTAATCGATCACATTTGTTAATATGTAGGTTAGAGGATACATAGAAATGACTAGACTTGACAAGAGTTGGATGGAGTTTGTTCATAATCGAGGAGATCCTAGATATGAGAGAGGGGTAGCTGAGTTTTTGGACTTTGCTTTTCATGAAGATAGAATAAGTTTTAGGCATGGACAAAACAATGAATTGATACAGTGTCCATGTCGGAATTGCCTTAACGGAGTAAAGTTGACCCGGATAGATGTTGAAACCCATCTTAAGGTAGACGGAGTATGGGTGCATTATACAAATTGGGTGTGTCATGGAGAGGCACCATTAACTGATATATTCAGATATCAAACCAACATCCCTACTATAGAGATGAGTGAACGACAACAATCTTTTATTGCTGATAGTACAGTTGAGATGTTGCATGACTTGCAAGAAGCTGGAAGTGTTATTGCAGAAGAAGAGCATGAACCGAATTCCAAAGCGAGAGACTTTTATAAGCTACTGGAGGATGCTGAAATACCATTGTATCCTGGGTGCCAGAAGGTTTCAAAGTTAACATTTCTTTTAAAGTTGTTGCATATTAAAACACTGAATCAGGTGACGGGGGCATGTATGAATATGTTTCTTGAATTCATCAGAGAAATATTACCAGAAAGAGCCAATGTACCTCAAACATGGTATGAAGCAAAGAAGATTATTAAAGATTTGGGGTTGGGATACGAGAAGATAGATGCATGTCAGAATGATTGTCTATTATTTTGGAAGGAAAATGAAGATAAAGATCGGTGCCCACAGTGTGATGCACCGAGGTATAAGGAAAGTATGCATGACTTGAACAACCAAATACAGAATGAGAACAAGAGACTTGGCAAACGACTACCTAATAAATTTTTGCGCTATTTTCCATTGAAAGATTGATTGCAAAGGTTGTTTATGTCCTCCAAGACAGCCAAGTGGTTGACATGGCATATTGATGGTCGAATTCCTCAACAAAACAGAGAGATGCGACATCCTGCTGATTCTGAGGCATGGAAACATTTTGATAATCAGTATCCGGATTTCGCGGCAGAAGCTCGCAACTTGAGACTCGGTTTAACGAGTGATGGGTTTAACCCATTCGGAAATATGAGCAGCAACTATAGTATATGGCCTGTAATGACAGTTGTTTATAATTTGCCACCGTGGATGTGCATGAAACAAACATTTATGATGATGTCATTACTAATTTCTGGTCCTAAAGATCCAGGAAATGACATCGATGTGTACTTACAACCACTAGTGGAAGACTTAAAAGACTTATGGGAGAATGGTGTTGAAACATATGATGCTGCAAAAAAACAGAATTTCAAGATGCATGCTGCTGTTCTTTGGACAATAAATGACTTTCCAGCGTATGCCAATTTGTCTGGATGGAGCACTAAAGGAAAATTTGCATGTCCATCATGTAATTATAAAACCTGTTCAAGATGGTTAATTAATTGCCGCAAATTTTGTTACTTGGGACACCGACGTTTTTTGCCATTGCATCACAGATGGAGGAAAAGTAATTACAAACATAAATTTGATGGTACAGTTGTATGTGGCAGACGACCAAGAATTCTGACAGGTTTAGAACTGTGGAATCAACAACAGAGTCTTCCTTATCTGAAATTCGGAAAAAAGTTCAAGAAAGATATTGCAGACTTGAAAGGATGGAAAAAAAGAAGCATTTTATTTAAAGAGTTACCATATTGGTCGAATCTTCTGATTCGTCACAATTTAGACGTAATGCACATCGAGAAAAATGTATGTGATAATTTGTTGGGCACTTTGAACCTTCTATGTGGTGAAAAAAGTAAAGACCACTTAAAAGCACGGTTAGACCTAGAAGACTGGAAAATACGGCCAGAATTTCATGTGTCAAAGGACCCCCAATACAAGAACAAGATACCAGCAGCAATGTACACACTAAACAAAAGACAACAGTCTCTTGTGTGTGAATTCTTAAGTAACATCAAGGTCCCAGATGGATATTCTTCTAATTTATCCAAAAGTGTAGATATTACGGGTCGAAAGCTGACTGGGTTGAAGAGTCATGATTCTCACGTCTACATGCAAGTATTGCTGCCTTTGGCAATTCGTGGCATTGTACATGAAGATGTGACTGATCCAATTACAGAGTTGAGTATGTACTTCAAAGAAGTATGTTCCAAAGTTCTTGTACCAGAACGTTTATTCAAATTAGAAAGTGATATTGCAGTGACATTATGTAAGTTGGAACAGATTTTTCCACCGTCTTTTTTTGACCTAATGATTCATCTGATAATCCATTTGGCATATGAAGCAAGAATTGCTGGTCCTGTTCAGTATCGGTGGATGTATCCTGTAGAAAGATTTTTGAAAAAATTGAAAGATTATGTTCTCAATAAGGCACGTCTAGAAGGTTCAATTGCAGAAGGTTATCTTGTTGAAGAAACGATGTCATTTTGTTCGATGTATATGGATGACATTGACACTCGATTTAATCGGAGAGAAAGGAATTATGATGGAACTGTTAATAAGACTAATAATGAAAGTTGTTCGATTTTCAAATCTCCTGGACGTTTTCTCAAAGGAAAAGTAGAACCTCGTTTACTATCTGAAGAAGAAAGAGATTTGGCCCATACATACATTTTGAAACAGATTGAACAAATAGATCAATTTTTTTCTGAACACAAACAACAAGTGCAAACTTCAAATGTAGTGGAGAAAGACTTTCTGAAATGGTTTCAGAGTTATGTTGAAGAACTGAAAGAAGCAAATGATCCTCGTTGTACTCATGAGATTGAAGTTTTGTCACAGAGACCATCAAGATTTGCATATTCACTTTCAGGTTACATAGTAAATGGTTTTAGATTTCGTATCAAAGACATTGATGATACTAAATTGACTCAATTGTCTGGAGTTATTGTGAATGCGGAAATTGAATCTGGATGTGATGGATATTATGGACGTCTGATTGATGTCCTCGAAATATCTTTTGATCATGAAAGTCATATTGTACTGTTTAAATGTGATTGGTGAGATGTTTATAAAGAAGACAGGGGATTTAAGATTGATAAGTATGGAATTGTCAGTCCGAATACACGTTTTAAACTCAACACAAATGAGCCATTTGCTCTTGCAAATCAAGTAGAACAAGTGTTCTATGTAAATGATAATACAACAGCAGGGTGGATCATTCCTGTTAGAGCACAACCGCGAGATTATTATAACATGCAAGGTGAAACAGCTGAAGATGATGAATTATATGTTGAAGAAGTTTATCAAGAAAACTTAATTGATATTCCTATTAGGGGAGAAACCATTGATGTGGATATTAGTGAAGGAATTAGCATAAGAGTAGGCGAATACTTGGAGGTTTAGGTGAAGGTAACTTTCAACGATGTTTATTTTTTATCTATTTTTACTTCTAACTCTAATCTAATACAGTAGGATTTGAACAGATGGCTTCAGGTAGCGGCGCTCGTGGCTCAGGTAGTGGTTTCACACTCCGCAAGAAGCGGAATGCCTCTCAGCAGTCTATCCCTGAGCATTCGACCTCTCAGGCCATTGCCTCTCAGCAGTCTATCCCTGAGCGTTCAACCTCTCAGGCCATTGCCTCTCAGCAACTTATTCCCGAACTTCCCACCTCTCAGGCTCTTTCTACATATCAGGCTCTTGCCTCTCAGCCTGTTACCTCTCAGGCCGCTGCGGCTCAGATATCTACATATGTATCCACATCTTCATCTGCAATAGGTATGAATTTTAATTTTAGTCGTTCATTAAATTGATACTTTTATGTTTATAATTTCACATAAATATATTTATCATGTATGTTTAAACAGGTCCATCTTCTACGCAGCCTTGGGGTCGGGGACATGGCCGTCGGGGTCCCACCAGAGGTGTCACCGATGGGAGATTGGAGCAGGGTCAACGATGGAACGTGCGGGTGATCAGCGGTTACGGCGTTGGTGAGAAGGGAAGCAATTTTGTATCCCGCATGGGTGTTGTGGCAAAACTTCATTGCAAGATATGGCAGAAAAATTTTGTTACTCTTCCTGCAGCGAAACAAGCTGCAATGTTTAGAGATCTCGAGGTAACAATATTTAAAGTTAATTATATGTTTGTCAAATTTGTATGACTAATTAAGTTAACGATAATGTGCAGTTAATATATCAGTGGGACCGAACTCCCGAGACAGATAGGGAGATGCTTATGCACATGACCTCAATGCATCGCAGTTGGCGCGGTGTTTTGAAGAAAAGAGTAAATGAAATTTTTTTATGTTCATTTATAATCTATTTTTGTATTATTTTTTCTTATGTTCATGTATAATGAAGTCAAACTGAAATCATTTCATAGCATTATACGGGAAAGACTTTGGCGGATGCAATTGTTTCCGTGCCGGCGGGTGTTGATCCGTCTGATTGGCAGACGATGTGCGAGAAATGGAGCACGTCAGATGAACAGGTAAAATAATAATGTAGTTTGATAATTTATGTTGATTTGTTCGATACAAATTTGACAACTAATAATTTTTTTTCTGCAGAAAATTGCTGATCGTAATAGAGAAAATCGCTCCCATCAGTCTATGCCATATAGGCGGGGCCGAACGAGTCATTATCAATTGAAGGATGACTTCGTAAGATTTTCATTTTATTAGTAGTGTTTCTATATTGTTAACTTTTTATTACTTATTCTTTTTAATATAATTTGAACAGCATCATCTTCATCAACGTGATCCCGAGCGCCTTGAGATGTTCAAGATGGGTAGATGTAAGGATCTTCCAGACGGCAGTGAGCAATGGGTAGATGAGGAGAGTAGGAGTCGATATGTAAGTTATTCTATCATTTGAATTATTATTTTTAATCATTCTTATTAAATTTAATATGTATCACTAATAACAATTTTTTTTTATTTTTTTTTAGGAGAGGATGACTCAATTAACCACTTCTTCTTTGGAGAGTGATGTTGGGAGTACTCTCATTTCTGCTGAGGATGCATTCATTTCGGTTATGGGAAAAGATCGATCTGGCCGTGTTCGTTGTGCAGGAAGTCGAGAGACGTTACGTACATGGTATGGACCGGGAGAAGGATCGAGCTCTTCCTATCAACAGAAATTTGAGGAGCAGGTTGTGGAGATGCAAAACATGAAAGAAAAAATCAAAGCCCAAGGGAAGGAGATGGAGTGGATGCGCAAACAAATGAAAGACATGAGCGCATTTATGAGTCAATTTCAAAAAATGCACAATCCTACTCTGCCTCAGATAGCTGTTGTGAATGAGGACGACGCCGAAAACGAATCAAATGATGAGGGAGATGATTTTGATGGTGATGACGAACAGTGAGCCGATGATAATTGATACATTTAGTTGTGGATGTGTAATCTGAATTTTTCGGGGATGTGTAATGTGAATTTTTCATGGATGTGTTTTTTAATGTTATGTGAATGTTTATTTATGTATGTGGATGTATTTTTTTTGTGATTTTATGAATGTGTTTATTTGAAAGTGTGAATGTGTTTATTTGTACATGTTGATGTGTTTTTGTATATGTTTGTAAGCACAAATCTGTATATACAGGAAAAATATATAATTTATTATTTTAATATTTTATTTTTATTTTCTTAGTAACTATTTGTCAGCGGCTTTATAGCCGTCGACAAATAGTATTTGTCAGCGGCCTCTCTCAGGGAAAACGTTTTGTCAGCGGCTTAAAAGCCGTCGACAAATAGTATTTGTCAGCGGCTTAGGTCGCTGACAAAACTATTTGTCAGCGGCTTAGGTCGCTGACAAAACTATTTGTCGACGGCTTTTCAGCCGTCGACAAATACTATTTGTCGACGGCTACCGTTAGCCGTGGACATATGAAGTATTTGTCAGCGGCTAACCTCCGTGGACATAGGTTGCATATGTCAGCGGCTATTTAAAGCCGCTGACATATGTGTTATATGTCAGCGGCTCCTGTGTGTAGACATATATAGTATATGTCAGCGGCTTTATGTAGCCGCTGACATATGCAACCTATGTCAGCGGCTTCTGTGTGTAGACATATATAGTATATGTCAGCGGCTCTATGTAGCCGTTGACAAATATATGCCAACGGGACTTTTGTCCACGGCTTTGTCAGCGGCTGTGTAGCCGTCGACATAAGTATTTGTCAGCGGCTGTTTAGGATTTGTCAGCGGTTCTTAGCCGCTGACAAATCCTGTTTTTCTTGTAGTGTCAGCAAGCTACAGGGAATTGTTGTTAGAAGTTTTTGTTTATTTATTTCAATCATGTTGTTGTTTCTTACATTTGATCTAATGATTAGTTAATTAAGTACTAATAGTTCAAGTATTTTCATTTCTTATCATTAAATATTTGCATATTAGCGTTAATTTGATTGTTTAGATAGTTGCATGAACAGTACGCCACTATTCACCTATAACTTCTAGAATTTTATTAGTCCAATGTAAAATCTTTTTATTCAAATCAATCGATATCTAGTACTTGTTTTGATTTAAATTTTATTTAAAAAATGTTAAAAAAATAAAATAAAATGAAATTTTTTTTTGATGAATAGTAACAAGGGGGTATGTGGCTAAGTTTGATTGGGCTCTATCATTATGCATGCATATGCAGGGGCCTTGATTGAGTGCTCTTTTCTTTGCACCTTTTAGTTTTGTCATTTGTATTAATATCCTTGTTTAATTAGTTAAAGTTAGTTGATTCCACTATTTTTTTTACATTATTTTTTTTTTATAAAAAAAAAGATATCTAAATTTTCAAAATCCAAAGTTTTCAAAGTTAAAAATTTAACTCCCTGTGGTTCGACTCGAACTCACCGCTATTAATTTCCAAAATTTGATTTGAGTGAGCCGGATAAATTTAGATTGAACGTTTTCATGTGTTTAACGACGCACAATTCGAAACGATCAGTGATTATAATGGGCGGAGCCCGTGGAATATCTTCAGTAATGACCCGCGACCAAGTCGGGGTCAGGAGCAGTGTGCGAAACAGAGTATGGAGCATGAAGACATGAGAAGGATATGTCCCCCTCCAGAACAGATATGTAGTGTAACCAGCTTCATAGGGGTCATCTGGCTCCCCTTCATCGGTCTCTTCAGACAGCAATATCCGCTTATCAAAGATGGCACTGGGACTTTCAATCAGCTCGTCAATCTGCGGCGGCCACTTGGGTTCTGCAGGATCTAGAAACAATCTGTTCAGTGCTATGTAGAGGTCTCTCAGATCGAACCACCTGTACCATTCGCATTCGGGATCATGGAATTTCCTCCTCTTCATAGGCCGCAGAGCCTCCAAGGATTGGTATGTGAGTAGTTCTGAGCAATGTCTGGCCAAATCTCTCCCATATATGTCATGGAGGTCAAAACATGAAGTAATGACCACCGTGTTGTCATGGCTAAGTATGAGCCCCTTTACAAAATGAGTATATAGGGTCCATGTTAGGGGATCTCGGCCTTCCTTGGGCGGTGTAGACATTGTCTCCCAGATTTTCTGACCATCTTCTTGCTGAACCGTGTCTTGCTTCAGTTTACTTGGCATGTAGCCCAGACCACTTCCAGGTGCTGCTCGGTGATCTTTAACAGGAGTGGTCCTGCCTTGCAACTGTGTGCTCAGACCTCTTCTAGGCTGGTGTAGACACGCTAATTTTGACGTCATTTCGATTAAATTTCATATCATATAATAATGCCTCAGAATGGTCTGATATTTAATTATTGATTAATTTTTATTGATCTTTTTGAGTGTCGGGTTTAACAGACATATTTAAGTTAATCAATTAAATTGATTTTAACTCAAATTTCAGTTAAAATATGAAGAAACTTAAAAGACGTCGACTTGTGTGGACGCCATTTAGACTTTATTTTTATTTTAACGTTTAAATTTGAATCAGTTGATTAATTAGATAAAAGGCGTCTGTAAGTCCTGACGCGTTTTAGGTTTCCTAAGCTATTTCTACTTCTCTTCCGGATGTTTATCCTTATCTTAATTAGTTTAAAAAAACGTCTACACATGTAGACGCTTTTTAGCTAATACAGATAAAGATAAGTTTTCCCGGATGTTTATCCTTATCTTAATTAATCTGAAAGGCGTCAGCTAATGTGGACGCGTTTTAGATAATTACAGATAAAGATGAATTAATCTGTATTTATCTGTTGGTTAAGATGGATAAATCCTAGATTTTTCCATGTAAATCCGCGGACGCAGAAGAAGTCTATAAATACTTTACATCTTCAATGGATAAAAAAAAAGAGTAGAGCACTATTAAAAAAAAAAGAGAGAAGTTAGAATCAGAGTTCGTGATTGAAGATCGGAGCAACGACGTCCAAACGCCGGAGCGCTGCTGTTTCCAGAAGTCGGTGTCCGTTCTTCATCCAATTCAAGGCTTCATCAAATCGGCATAAGTGTTTCATTTCTGCATTTTCATTTTCATTTCATTAATCTCTCATTCTTCATCATCACTTCATGCAACACACAACACTTGCATTCTTTTCAAAACCTATTTGATTAAGGGGTTTCAAAGCCATTAAACAAGTAAGTTTGCTGTTTAAATTGCATGTTTAAGAGCTTGATAAGAATGGATTCTATTGTTGCTTAAGTTCTCATCATCATTTCTTCGTTTCCATTTCTATTTTTGCTGCACGGAGCAAAGGAGTAAATCAAGCATAAAGTCACAAGAATCTCTGGACGATCCTCAACTTCTCAAATTCAAATTCAACAGCAAGAACAAAAGCAAGAAAGGGCTCTCTTTCTTCAGCCGGCTGAAGGAGGGGAATCAAGAGATCAATATCTTCCGCGTTTAAATAGGTAGGCGATCAAACCCTCTTTTGGAACTTTTAAGTCAAAAGTTTCTGGCGATCACTTCACGTAGTTTCTGTTTTTAATAGGTTTATTTTGCACCTAAACAACATAGATTTTTCATGATAATCACACGATCATTTTAAGCACTCACAGCTGGTAGCCGTTCTTCATCATAATTCTCCATCCTGGGGTACTCATGCACTTCCCCCTTTTTATGGCATTTAACGGGTATGGAGATATAGTGGCGGCTTTTAGAGGATCAGCCACTGGATAGTAGACCTGTAATACCGACAGAAAAGGTTGTCGGCCAGGTAAAGCAGCAAATTTAATATTCAAGGTATGAGCAGCAGCAAGGATCGGCATGCTCGTCACCTTAATAATTCGTCCTTTGAAAGGGAATTTGAGGCATTGGTGATTCCTAGAGGGAATCGCCTCAAGAGTTTTAATGTAAGGACGACCCAAAATGGCATTTATAGAATGGTCGATTTCTAGGATGTGAAATTCGACCTCTGCATGACTTACAGGGCCTAGCTCCACCTTCAAATAAACCATTCCCAGAGGGGAACGGGTGGAGTTGTCATATGCCGTCACTGAGATGGGGTTAGGCAGCCATTTTTCTTTGGGCACACCGCACAGCTCTAGGGTCTTCGGTGGTAAGACATTGATCGAAGCCCCTGTATCTACCAGGCATGCATCCTCGGCCTTCTTGCAGATATTGACCGTGATGCTCAGAGCCATGCTTCTGGCTGCTGGCGGTGCTAGTTCCGATGTGTGAAATGTAATGGAGGGCTGATCCCCCTGAGGAACTAATAGTGTTGTAATCTTTTCTGCCGGCACGTCCTTGTTGACCATCACCTTTTGCAAATATTCCATCAAGGCTTCTTGGTGACTCTTCGATCTTTTGATCAGTTCAAGTATGGAGATCCGTGCCGGTGTTCGATCCAAATGTTTCAACAAATCATATTGAGTGCCTGGTGCACTCTCTTCATTGTGTGTTTCCTCCGGCGGCTGTGATGGGCCGTCTCTAACTGTTGACTGAGGAAATACTTTGTTGAAAATTCTTCCACTCCGGAGCGCGTGTTCCTCAACCGTGGAAGATCCGGGTGACACTTTGAGTACCGCAGAGTTGGGGGGTGTAGGTGATGCGGAGGGTTGGTATGTAGGTGATGGCGTTGGGTTAAGTGGTGGTGGCATGGTGCGGATCAGAGGTTTAGACGGTTGGATGGTGGATGGGTAAGTGATTGGAGTGGATGAAGTAGGGAATGGTATGCGTAATAGCAGTCTAAATGGTTGGATGGTGGATGGGTAAGCGGTAGTGGTAGCGGGTGAAGTAGGAAATGGTACGCGTAATAGCGGTCTGGATGGTAAGAGGGGCGCGTAGTTGGTTTGCGGTGGGTTATATGATGGAGGCGTAGGAGTGTGGGGCGTAATGGGCTTGAGGAAGGTGGGTGGTGGTAATGGGTTATTGGGGGCAGGTGTCGGTAGAGGGGTGATGGTAATGGGTTGTGGCCTGGGTATGTGGATGGTGCGGCGTGGTGGTCGTTCTGCGGTACTCGGAATATGACCTGTTGAATAAAGAGATGAAGAGTCATCTATTCTCCACTGTTGCCCACGGTCAGCCTCAGACTGGCTGCTTGTCAGAATAGGGGCAACTTGGTTTTGGTTTTGGTGCTCCGGGAGCGGGTTCTGCATTATGCCCATGTTGGGTGGTGGTGCCGCTTGCGCTGGTGGTCTTGCTTGCTGCTGCTGCTGTGGTCTTCTTGTCTTCAGGGCTGTTTCCTCCGAGTTTATGCCGCCCTGCTCGTTGAGTTCATGAATATAATCTTTAAACTGGAAGCAGGTGTCAATAGTATGCCCAGGTTGCCTATGAAAATAGCACTACCTAAACGTATCGGCATTCTGAGGCCAAGCTGCCTTTTCTCTTGGCAAGACTAAGGCGTTAGCTACCATTAGAGTACTGAAAATGTCTGCCAAAGATTCTAGGAGGACTGGATATTCTACCCTCTTAGGGCCTGGAGGTCTTCTCTGCTGATTATAGTCACCAGGAGGAGGGACATTATGGTATGCCGGCGGTGCGCGCGGTTGATACTGCTGTTGCTGCTGGTACTGCTGTTGTTGTGGCTGTTGGTACTGCAATTGCCATTGCGGCGGCTGCTGTGGCTGTTGCTGGTTCGGTTGCTGGGGCCGCTGATATTGGGGCTGCTGATACTGAGGGTTCGGCTGCTGCCTATACCCCTACTGGTTCGGCTGCGATGGCCTCTGGTACTGCTGCTGGCTCCTCACGAACTGGGGCGAATTGTTATTCATGCTACCGACTTGCTCATGAGAGAGCGTGCCCTCAGTAGTTGGACCTGTGCTGGGAGAGTTTGGCACTGCAGGCTTCCGAGGTGGAGGCCTGCTAGGTCTGTGAGGATCAAAGACGCTAGAGAACGTAGCGTGCTTGAAGGCATTCAAGCAGTACCGTGCTCTTTCATAGAGCTCTGCCATGCTGGTCAGATTGTTCAGGGAGAGGACTAGTTTGAACTGAGGCGTGGCATTGGAAATCAACATCTTCACTTGCTCCGACTCGGACAAGTGATCTTTCACTTTCTCGGCCAAGCCTCGCCATCTGTCGGCAAAACTGACAAACTCCTCATCAGGTTTCATCTTTTCTGCTATGAGGTCAGTGATGGACAGGGAAGGTGCAACTCTGTCTTGGTATCGTTGAATGAATTTTTGAGAAACGATACCATAGTCCTCTACTTCGGAGGGTTCCAAAGAAAAGAACCACTCGAGGGCTGGTCCCTCTAAAGATCTCCTGTACAAAAAGGCCAACGACCTCTTGTCGTTCTGCCAGAAAAATGATTCGTACATGAACTCCTTCAGGTGTGTGAAGGGGTTACCAGTACCGTTGTACTTCCGGTACACTGGCATCTCGGAGGGTGGTAGGTGGAACACTGGCAGGCTCGGTAAATTGATCTCTGGGGCAGCTTTAACCCCCATCATCTTCTGGAGGTTGTTGAATTGTTCATCCATGCGCTCCATTTTGGCCAGCAACGCTTGCGTTGTCAGATCTGCCTGGGGAGGAGGGGGTGGTGGAGGTACTTGATAGGCCTGTTGCCTAGAGTACGTTGGACAAGGAGGACAATAAAGAGGAGGTCCGGCAGAGCTTCCGCCATGCCCGAGGGCATTTTGATAAGCAGGCGTTAGTGGTCTAGCCGGTTGCCTAGAAGATGAAAGTTGCGGCCCAGCTGGCCGAGAAGTGATGTGGAGGCCGTCCATGGCCTGATGAATGTAAGGAGGATGAAGAGGAGGTTGCTGAGGGATAGCAGGGGGAGGCACAGGGTTCGGCTCAATAGGCTGCGTGGGTGCCTTCCCCTTCAGAATAGACTGGATCGCCTCGAACTGCTGAGGGTCCAGTCGGGAGGCAAGAACTCCCAAAGCGTTGACGAGATCCGAAGGATTAGAGGACGAGGGATTATTCTGATTCATGTCTCCCTCGAGAATGGGATCGAGAATCGCATATTCATGCAGGGGAGGATCAGAATATTGATTATGAGGATGAAAGAGAGGGGTCCGGACATTCCCATCTTGTCGAAACGGAATAGGGACAGAATTACGGGAGGCATCAACATCTCTCCCGCTCTCATAGTTGTAATCAGAATCACGAGGGGCATTAGCATCTCCCTCGTAATTGACCATGGTGTCTGGAGCCACACTCAAGTCCCTGCCCGATCGGAGCAGCATGATGTTAGATTCTTTTTTTTTTCAAGGATTGACGAACAAGTTGCACAGAGATTTAAACAAACAAGTGGATGTTTAGCGCAATTTTAAGATTCCTTGTTGAGTTATTTGGATTTAATTAAACCACAAATTCACTCAAGGGATGGGATCCTAATTTCAGTTCAGTATCCACCGTTATGCTCTATGGCTTTCTCTCACAACGTTTATGGAATCTAACCGAGACTTCAATTGGTACAACCAGCCCGATGATCAAGGAGGAGTACCTTGATTTTGGGGACTTATGGAGGCCTCAACGTCAACTTCTCTAGTCTGATCAAGGGACCAACCTCAATGTGTATGTCCTGTAGCCTGGATGGCCTCTAATGCTTAATACATAATGGGTAATTAGCACACAGGTCACAAAAATATGAGAACTGAAGAAAAATAAGAAACTGTCTAAATCGCGTCAATGGTGGTCGACGCCTTTCAAACAGAGCCTTAATTTTTTACAGAAGCTCGGATTGCAGACAACAGAGAAATAAGACTGAAAGGCGTCTGGGTATAACGACGCAGTTTGAAACGCGTCGCTGTTCCTGGATGCTTTTCAAGTCGCAGAAGCAGTTTTCCAGGAGGAATTTCTGGGTTGATTCTTCCTCAAACAGGATAAAAACAGCAAATAATCAGTTCATGCAAGATTTTTTTTGTTTCAGATTTTAACAGGATGATTTTAACAACTAAACAACTAAGATATCAATCAATCACTCAGCATTTCATGACAAAAACAACTTTTTAACTAATCAACGCGGAGGGCAAGATCTTGCCATTGGGGTGTGCACGTAGTGCACGTGGTAAATTAACTAAACTAAAAACACTCACCAATTGGTGAGGACGTGTCGAGAGACACAAGTGGTGCACCGTGGGTGCCCGATTGATGATAGTAATAACAAAAGAATTAAAAGATGGCGAGACCAAGTCCCACCGTGATCGCCAAAAAAGCTGTGAGTGCTTGAAATGATTGTGTGATTAACATGAAAAGCCTATGTTGTTTAAGTGCAAAATAATGCCTATTAAAAAAAACAAAAAAAAAATTACGTGAAGTGATCGCCAGAAACTTTTGACTTAAAAGTTCCAAAAGAAAGTTTTGATCATCTACCTGTTTAAACGCGGAAGATATTGAGTCCTTGATTCCCCCTCCTTCAGCTGGCTGAAGAAAGAGAACCCTTTCTTGTCCTTTTGTTCTTGCTGTTGAGTTTGAATTTGAGGATCGTCCAGAGTCCTGGTGATTTGCTTGATTTCCTTCCTTGATTCTCTTTTGCAGTTTGCAGTAAATATAGAAAGAAATGAAGAAATGATGATGAGAACTTAAGTAGAAGCAGTATCCATTCTAAATAGAGTTTTGAACATGCAACTAAACAGTAAACTTACTTGTTGGATGGCTTTTGAAACCCCTTGATCAAATAGGTTTTAAAAAGAATGATATTGTGGTGTGTGTTGCATGAAGTGATGATGAAGAATGAGAGATTAATGAAGATGTAAAATGATAATGCAGAAATGAAGCACTTAGGCCGAATCGGATGAAGCCTTGAATTGGATGAAGAATGGACGCCGACTTCTGGAAATAGCAGCGCTTCGGCGTTTGGACGTCGTTGCTTTGATCTTCAATCATTAACTCTGATTATAACTTCTCTCTTTTTTTTTTTTTTAACTTTCAAGATACAAGGTATTTATAGACTTCTTCTACGTCCGCGGATTTACATGGAAAAATCTTAAGATTTATCCATCTTAACCAACAGATAAATACAGATTAATTCATCTTTATCTGTAATTATCTAAAGCGCGTCCACATTTGCTGACGCCTTTCAGATTAATTAAGATTAGGATAAACATCCGGGAAAAATTATCTTTATATGTATTAGCTAAAACGCGTCTACCTGTATAGACTTCTTTTACACTAATTAAGATAAGGATAAACATCTGGAAAAGAAGTTGAAATAGCGTAGGAAACCTAAAACGCGTCAACTCTTACAGACGCCTTTTTAGCTAATTAATCAACTGATTAAAATTCAAATTTAAACGTTAAAATAAGAATAAACTCTAAATGGCGTCTGTAGGTGCTGAAAAATTGCTCGTGTGATTTATGTGAAAAACTATGTTGTTTAGAGTAAATTAACCTATTAAAAAAAATGCAACTAAGGTGCAGTGATCGCCAGAAACTTTTAACTAAAAAGCTTCAAAAGAGTTTTTTGATCGCCTACCTGTTTAAACGCGGAAGAATGAGTCCTTGGTTCCCCTCCTTCAGCCGGCTGAAGAAAGAGAGCCTCTTTGTTCTTTTGTTCTTGCTGTTGAATGTTGAGGATCGTCCAGAAGTTCTCCTAGCTTCGTGCTTGATTTCCCTCTTTTGATCTCTTGTTGTTGTTGTTGAGTGCAGCAGAGACAGAGAGACAGAAAAATAAAGGA
Organism: Zantedeschia hybrid cultivar; assembly: GCA_030544215.1. NCBI lineage: Eukaryota > Viridiplantae > Streptophyta > Magnoliopsida > Alismatales > Araceae > Zantedeschia > Zantedeschia hybrid cultivar. The sequence goes on along the minus strand of JARZZO010000002.1, from coordinate 47,209,447 downwards.
GAAGTACTGATGAGAATTTAAATAGAAATAATATCAAAGTTAACCATGATTATAAACATGTATAAACAGCAACTCACTTGTTTAAATGGCTTTCAAACCCCTTTAGAACAGATGGGTTTTGGAAAATTGATGATGTGGTGTGTGTTGCATGGAGTGAATAAGAGAATGAAACTAATGAATGAAGATGAAATTCAGATATGAAAAACTTATGCCCAGTCCAGTTGGTTGAAGCTTTGAAGAGATGAAGATCTTGAAAAAGGGGATGCCGACTTCTGGAAATGGCAGCGCTCCGGCGTTCCGACGTGGTTGCTTCGATCTCCAAATCGCTATAACGCTGAGGCTCAATAATTCTCTCTCTCCTTTTTTTTTAACTCCTTGATATGCAAGGTATTTATAGGCATTTTCTGCGTTTGCGATTAACATAGAAAAATCTAGGATTTATCTACCTTAACCGACAGATAATTACTGATTAATTCATCTTTATCTGTAATTATCTAAAAAGCGTCCACCATGGACGACGCCTTTCAGATTAAATTAAGATAAGGATAAACATCCGGGAAAACTTATCTTTATCTTTATTAGGTAAAACGCGTCCACATTAGTAGACGTCTTTTACCCTAATTAAGATAAGGATAAACATCCAGAAGAGAAGTTAAGATAGCCTAGGAAACCTAAAACGCGTCGTCCTCCACAGACGCCTTTTAGTTAATAAATCAATTAATTAAAATTCAAATTTAAACATTAAAATAGGAATAAACTCTAAATAGCGTCCACACGGGTCGACGCCTTTAGGATTCTTCATATTTTAAATGAAATTTGAGCTAAAATCAATTCAATTGATTAACTTAAACATGTCTGTTCAACCCGACACTCAAAAATATTAATAAAAATTAATCAATGATTAATTATCAGACCATTCTGAGGCATTATTATATGATATGAAATTTACTCGAAATGACGTCAAAATTAGCGTGTCTACAGCTGCCTCACCTTGGCATCGTCTTTGCAAGGGAGTGAAATGGAATGGAATGTACTGAAAAGGTGATGCCAAGGTGTGATGAGACACGCTCTTAACATCACATGATTGGAATTTTTCTCGAAATCATCAATGAAGATAGTTCAAAGAAATCAATGGAATTAATCCTGTCTGGATGAGGTAGACAATGAAATAAAATAAGGTCGATCAACCTCCTCGGAGTGGGAAGTACCCCAGGTCGTAGACACTGTAGGTTTCATCATGGGGAGCGTTTGCCAGCCAATGTGGACGTGCTGCAGCCATGATGGATCTTAAAAGAAAACAAGAATATTGGTAAAGAGTCCAATCAAGGATAGAATTCCAAGGATATCTTCAAGCGAACCTCAAAGATAATCAAGATACTCAATTCAGAATGGAATATTTCATATCATGTTTTGAGTTATTTAATTAATGGTCTGAAACTTAATCAATAATTAATCCTTATCACAATGATTTCAAAGTCCTACATGATGCATGCTGGGCTAAAAGAAAAATATAAAGTCAAATAAAATATAAATTAATCAAGGATAATATTGTTAAATTGTCATTAATGAGTCAAGACACCAACTCTTGTAATCCAGTGCTAAGGCGAAGCTCGTTTATCCACGCACCTTTTCACAAAAGTGGAACCATCATCCTCACTAATTAACAATCCAACGGCCTATCCGTGCGATTAAGAATCCTCTGAAATTATCACTGTTTTTGTTGTAGGGGAACTCGAATTCCAGTTTCATCAAAACCACAAGGTCCTTGATATACTCTAATAAATATTTAACATATAATAATGCGAATGCACAATAATTACATGGAATAATACAAGGGTAGAAATAACCGTCTTTTTAGCCACGGTCAGGACTTCTTGAATTCCCACAGTAAGATCTTCTTGATATTTTCCAGCTTTACTCAAGTTTTCTTTGAATTTCCTGCAATCAAAATTATTAGTAATTCCAAACAAATATTCAATTAAACATCCAAACCCATAGAATTTCGGATAAATCATATAAATATATGAAACGCGTCATGTCGCGCAGACGCCATTTAAAGTTGAAACCGCGTCGCTTATCATCGACGCCTTTTACTCACAGAAACAGGTTTCTGGCTGTTATCTATTCGAATTCCAACTCTATCAATGCACATCCCTTTTCCAATCAGGAAAAGTCTTCCTAGGATCGCAATGTTGTCTATATAAACACCCTTAGGTCGTTCCCAAGTAATCCCACTACAATCCAAAGATCAAAGTTGAGTTTTCTTCAAGGTTTCTTCAAAGTTCTAAGGTTTCCAAGGTTTTCTAGCTTCAAGGAGGAGGAACTCCGAAAAAAGGGAGTATGAATTCAAGCAAGAAGATGAAGATGTCCTTGGAGCAGTTTTCAGATGTGAAGAATCATCTCAATGGAAGAAATCCCAATCTCCAAGTAAGTTCAATCAACTTCTTTGTCAATTCTCTTCATATTCTTCATCACGTTCTTCATCATGTTCTTCATGTTCCTCATCATGTTCTTCGTCTTTTCTTTTGATTTTCAGAACTATCCCATGTTTCCTGGCCCAAGGAAGTTCACCTCCTTACCTTGGATCCGTAAACATGCAAAAAGCATCAAGCTTTCCATGCAAGTGTTCATATCTAAGTGGAATCTCCAAGGTCTTGTAGTGCTTGCCAAGCATTACAAGAGCGCGAACGCAGATTGGGCGGCTATGGGCGCCTTGATCGAGTGGTGGCATCCCCAAACTCACACGTTCTTCTTCCAAGATTTCGAGTGCACGATTCTTCTGGAGGAGGCGGAGCTTCTTTTAGGTCTCCCAAAGACCAAAGAGAACAAAGAGAAGATAGCTTTGATGAAAGAGAGAATCACCAGTCAACAATTGTTGACATCTATCATGAAAGATCCTTCAGAAGCCAAAGGATGTCTCACTAAAAAGGGGATCAATCTCACCAAGCTAGCCGAGTGGACGCTGTACGAAATTGATGATCTAAGAGAGGATGAAGCGGAGGATGTAACAAAAGCCTTAGTTACATGCCTTGCCGGTGCCTTATTCTTTTCTGCGCAGGATAATATCTTAGAAGATGACCAAGTTAGTGCTATATGCGCAATCTTCGAAGGTAAATCCATTAGCACTGCACTCTTAGCATATCTTTATAGTGGGCTTTCTGCAGCGTCTGTGGGCCGTCCTCCTTATGGATGCATGCTTCTCTTCGCCTTATGGGTTGAACTTCACTTTAAGTTTGAGCACAGCAAGAAAAGGCCTCTGAATCCATCTCAGATTTACTTGAATAGCCCGATTCATTGCATAGCTAATGTTGTAAAATTCAATGAGTACATGGTCAACAAAGATCCAAAACTCAAGACCCGAGCCGATTGGAGAGAGTATTTAAAGCTCATGACGTCCGACATATTCGACTCGTCTCCACTTGCTTTGGTTGGAAAACCTGTGTGGGTGCGTCGTGCAGCAGGAGCAGACCTTAAGTTGATTGGAGCCACCGAGTTCGTGCTATACAATCCACATCGGTGCCTTACTCAACTTAGCTTGGGCCGTCGTGAATTCCCCGAGTTCTCTCCCACACTTCCGATCAAGAAGCGCGACTTGGAATCCGACGAAGACTATGAAGCCGTACAAATTATTACCACTCTATGGAACCTTGGCTTCAGTTACCGTGTAAGATCCTCTAAAGATAGAGATAAAGGATTGAAAGCTCCTTATCTTAAAGGTCTTCATGAAATTCTCCCTTAAATGTCCTCTTTCTCTTTTATTCATGATGTAATATAGAATTTTATTGAATAAAGAAGTTTTTTTTTCATGCCTCAAAACCTTTCCTCAACTTTCTGTGAAGTGCACATGATTTTTCCTTTAGAGAAAACTTGATTTTTCCTGAAAATTCAACAGTTCGGGTCCTGTTTAATGTAAAACGCGTCCAGTCAGAAAGACGCCTTTCAACCATAATTCTTCAATTTAATCCTGAAAACATAAAACGCGTCTTCCAAACATGACGCCTTTAAATCGTAATTCTTTCCCAGAAATTTAATTTAATCCTCAAAAACCCGATTTAAAGCTTAAACCGCGTCTGTGCATACTGACGCCTTTCAACTCTCTCCCCTACTTTTTCCAGGATTCCGTCATTAATTCCATGATCAATTCTCTGAAACGCGTCAACACAATAAGACGCCTTTCATGATTTTCCTCTGTACGGTTCTGACAAAAATATTGAAACGCGACTACTTATCTGGACGCCTTTCATTTAAATTCAAACCTCTGTCAGTGCCGCCTCAACTTTTGCGCCCTAAAACGCGTCATTCTGAGTCGACGCCTTTCAGCCTTTCGTTAACAGACCCGCGAAGGCCCCCCTTTCTTCCTCACTTTTCCAAAACTTCCTCTCTTTCCTCCGGCGGCGATTTCCGAGCTCCGGCGATCTTTCCCTCAAATCCCTCTTCTCAAGCCATGGAACGCGGTGAAGGTTCTGGGAAGACGAAGGTCATAGCCAAGAGGAGGCGGAGGCAAGAAGAACAAGCTCCCAAGGAGGTTCCGGCGGCTCTTGCGGAGGCGGCGACTTTCTTGGAGGAGGAACTCCCTCCACCGGCACCCATGGCGGTGGAAGAAGAAGAAGAGGGCGACCTCCACACGGTAAGATCCCTGTGGGGTGAATGGATGAGAAAATAGGGGAGAAAACGGGATTCTTGAAGGAATCCGGAATCTGGACTTGAAAGGCGTCTAGACCAGGTGACGCCTTTCAAAAGGCGTCGCCTTGGGCTGACGTCTTTTAATGTAATTTCCGGATTTTTAATTAGGAATAAAGAGTTTGAATTGCGTCAACGTACGTTGACGTGTTTTAAAACACGTCTGCGTGTGCTGACGCTTTTCAAAACAGAACTGATTTTTCTGTTTTTTTTTTAATTACTGACCCTTATTTTTGTGTTTTTATTTGCAGGGAGTGATGAGGGCTAGGATTTCATGGGACCTAGTAGTTGGGGCTTATAGAGGGCTCCCCGACTTCCAGAAGGCACGCTTGCGCCAGATGGGATTCGGCGAGGTACTGGACATTGAGCCATTTTGGCTTGATCTGGTCCTGCTGCAGGCGCTCAGAGAGCGTTGGCATGCAGAGAGTCGGGCATTCCTAATGCCATGGGGGCATATGGTCCCCTCCGTAGAGGATGTGGCCAGGATTACCGGTCTTCGGGTAGAGGGCCAACCTGTGAGCGGGGTGACCTACCCCAACTACTAGGGATTGGCAGAGGCTTTATTAGGGATAGAGGTATCTAGCCTAGGCAGGGAGTCTAGGATGGTTCCTCGAGTAGAAGTAGAGGCAGCCCTAGGTCTAGATGAGCCCCGGCGTCGGTCTGACGAGACCCGGGAGGAGTTCAGGGATAGATTAGCAGAGTCATCCTCTTCTGTCTACTGTAGTGATCCTGGGCAGGTAGAGGAGGCTGATAGACAGCTTAGAGTCTTCTTAGTTTTCTTTTTCGGTAGGTTGCTCTTCGGTACGAAGGGCGACCATATCCATTGTAGATTTCTTTATTTGTTAGATGACCTAGGTAGCCTAGGAGAGTATGCCTGGGGTGCAGCCCTTCTGGCTCACCTCTTTGCTGATCTATCCGCGGTCACGCCGGACCGTGAGACTACTATTAGTGGCTTCTCACCATTTCTTCAGGTATTAAAGTGTTTAATTATTTGTTATATGCAGTGCAATATGATATGATGCTTTTTCTAACCTATATGTTCATGAATGCAGGTGTGGAGCTACTACTACTTCCCGCTCGGCAGAGCGCGGATTATTCGTCCAAACGCCGTCCCTTTCGCCTGCCGTTGGCAGCCGATTGTGGACACGGCTCCACAGCATCACCAGCTGACGGCCCTCCGCCGTCAGTTTCTGGATTATCCAGAACTCTTGGTAAACTTTTAACTTGTTTAATTTTATTAAATGCAATCTTTTATTCATTAAATGCAAGTTATTTATGAATGCATCTTACCTATATGCAGGTGATTTGGCGCCCATACTTGGGCATGAATGAGGAGGGTCAGCCGTGGGTGACGGCTGGCAGGAGGCGGTTTGGGAGGCAGATGTGGGTGCATTGCCTCAATGAGATCGAGCTCCTCCGCCTTCGGCTAGTAATGAGGACCCTGGGCCTCCACCAGGAATGGATTGACGAGGAGGTCCCGGAGGGCGTCGGAAGGAGCATGAGGGGCAAGCAAGCCCTCACTGATTGGCGAGCAAAATTTCCTGAGCAATATGAAGACTGGCATCGCCGGGGTGTCAGGGTGGAGTCACGGGCGGAGAGTAGCGAGGCCTACCTCCAGCAGTACCGGGCCCACTACGCCGATCAGCTTCGGCTCCTCCGACCACTCGATGTAAGTATGAATTCATGCATCTTTAATTTTATTATTATCTTGATTTATATTTGTGAATGAATGTATGTATGACATGCAGGATGCGCGTGATGCGGTCATCGTCGACCTCCGGGCCCGCCTACATGATGCGGAGGCCCAGCTAGAACAAGTTTAGAAGGAACTGTATGACCTGGTATGTATGAATATGAATATGAATGCATGTTTTAAATAATTAATTGTTTTGGCGATTAACCACTGACAGTTGTCTTCCGGTGCAGCGAGCCGTCTACACCCAGGCGGCTCCTCCTACTCATGGAGCTTCATCTTCCTCGTCCGCTCATGATGCTGCTGTGGCTGACCTCCAGAGTCAGCTCGCCTCCGCCATCCACCGGGCTTCTCTAGCAGAGGAGGACCGTGCTGCTCAGGTAAGTTCTTCAATTTTTGAATTCTGAAATTGATTACTTGATTGATTGCCTTGGACTAAAAAAATCTTCCTTTCAAGTTGCTGAGCTTCAGGAAGCCCTTCAGAGGGCTGAAGCGGACATAGAGCATGCCCGTGCTACAACGACTCGGGCTGAGGCTGATGCAGAGCGGATCCGGGCTCTGGAGGAGCAGGTGGCCCGACTTTCGGCTGGAGATCTTGGGCGCCTCCAGACCCGCCTGGAAGTCATCAACGAGGAGCGAGAGCGGGAAAGGCAGGAGCGGCAGAAGATGGATGCTGAGATATCCTCTCTTCGGGTCCAGCTTGGCATCGCGGAGCATGAGCGCCGGAGTGTGGAAGAGAGGTACAGGCGTGCTCGACAGCGTGCACAAGAGCGCGGTCTGACCAGTGCCTTCACCGCCAGTGCTGCCGTGTCCTCTGGTCAGGCGGGTCCGAGCGTGATGGGGCCACCTCCACCTCCTAGTCGAGAGCCAGAACCGGATGCACCTGACGAGGCCCAGAGCCAGTTGGACGAGGGCGGAGGGGAGAGCCAGCCTTGAGGGCTCATGTATCTTTTTCTTCATGTATCATGTACAAAAACACCTTTTGATAATATACGTGAAACTTTTGGCTCCAATCTTGTGTTCCTGTGTTTATCTTGCATCCTGTACACACTTAACAAACAGGTTAAGTATCTATTTAGGCTTAGCCCCTTGCCTGACCAGATAAATGGTCAATCAATCTTTTCTTCAATAAATGGTCAAGGGGCATAGCCTTTATTAACAAAGGTAATGAGAATAATCAAACTTAAGTAAAAATGCAACATACAAGCAAACAGATGCTCACTGAAAATAAAAGGAATGAAACACACTAAATGCAACAAGCAGATGCTAATTGAAATATTTTTGTTGTTTTGAAAATATTCATTTTTGTTTGGGGTTTTGAAATATATACTTTTTTTGAATTTTGACACATATATATATATATATTTTTTGGTTTTTGACATATGTATTTTTTTTGAATTTTTGACATATGTATTTTTTGGATTTTTGACTTATGTAATTTTTTTGGATTTTTGACTTATGTATTTTTTTGGATTTTTGACTAAAAGATCAGCATGGTACTTGGATCAAAAGATCATATTCATTTATTAACTTCATTTCCAAAATATTCTTTAACAACTTAACTTAAACCCATCGTGTTTGAACTTGTGCTTCCATTCGTGATCCCATTTGATGATTTGACCCTTAGTCAATCTAAGTCATTCCTTAAGTTTGGAGTACATCTCTTTAGAAAGAAAAGAGGAATAAGTTTAGAAAGCCCATGAGAAGGTTCCGGAGACTTAAAAAGATGTTCCTTTCTTACCCTAATATCCGTTGGGGTTCGGTCATTTTCTTTCCGGGGTATTTATCGACCTTGCGTTCCCTTTCATTTCATTTCATGGCCTTGATGTAACGTTTGTAATGTAATGGCCTTTTTGATTTGACATTTGGCTTTTTGCCTTGCTTTTTCTTTTCTTCCTTTCTTTTATATTCTTCGGGATGGATCTCCCCCTTTTTTTTATGACGGCCTCCTACTAAGATGACGGGTATTCTTGGTAGTCTATTCTAAATCTCGTTCCGACATCATGGGCCGAGTATAAAACAGAATTTTGCTTTAAAAAAATGAATGATTTGTACTTTACACTTTCGGTCAAGCTTTCGATATTCTTTAGGACTTATCATCTCTTGTTACTCACGAATCAAACGTGTCAGTGTGTGTAGTAATGGGTTTGAAATTAAGTTATCCAGACTGATAAGGAAATTTGAGTTTATAAACTTTCTGATTCCACTGGTCTTTGTACCATACTGATCAACTTTTTAACCTAAGGGTAGTATTTCTTAAGATGTAAACCATTCCAAGGATGTTTTAACTCTTCTCCTCTGCATTAACAAGACGATAAGCATTACCAGGAAAAGCATGCGATACAACATAAGGTCCTTCCCAGTTGGGTTGGAGCTTAGAACGCAGACCACCAGGTTTTATAAAAATTCTTTTGACAACCATTTCACCGACTTTGAACTTACGTTCATTGACTTTCTTTTGATAAAAACGTGCTAATCTATTTTGATAAACTTTTGCATGATTAGCAGCTGACCATCTTTTCTCGTCTAAAAGTTCCAATTGAGCAAGGAGTGTTGAACGATGTTTATCAATGGAGAATTCCTTATTCAATTGTACTCTTAATGACGGTATGAGGATCTCATATGGAACTACTGCCTCCATTCCAAATGTTAAGGAATAAGGAGTTTGCCCAGTAGGCGAGCGGATTGAAGTTCGGTAGGCCCATAGAGCGTCAACTAATTTTTCTGGCAAATCTACGAACTTATTAGATTTGCACGTCTTTTTGATGATTTTTATCAAAGTCTTATTAGTTGCCTCTGCTTGGCCATTGCCTTGCGGATAATAAGGAGATGAATGATGCAATGCAATTTTATACCTGTTACAGAGGTCCTTCAATTCCTGTGACACGAACTGCGGTCCGTTGTCGGTGACGATGGTGCTTGGAATTCCAAATCGAGTGATGATGTTCTTCATGATGAACTTGCAGACGGTTGATGGTTTGTTCACCACGTACGCTTCAGCTTCTGCCCACTTGGTGAAGTATTCCGTTGCCGTGAGAATGAAAGATTTTTGCTTGATGCCGGAATCTGGGTTACCAAGAGGTCCAATAATGTCGAAAGCCCACATGGAGAAAGGCCATGGGGAAGAAACAGGATGGAGTGAAGATGCAGGAGAATGAATTTTATCGGCATGAAGTTGACACTTAGCACACCTACGAACATATCCTACGCAGTCTTCTTCCATGGTTGGCCAATAAAATCCTTGTCTAAGGATCTTCTTTGCTAACATCTGTCCATTGACATGACCACCACAAACTCCACTATGAGCTCCTTCCATAACCTTCCAAAGCTCATCTTCGTCTAGACATCTAAGAAGAACTCCATCAAAACCTCTCTTGTACAGTGCTCCCCCAACTAGGGTGTATCTTTAAGCAACTCTCCTGATAGCTCTCTTCTCCTCAGTTGTAGCTTCCTCAGGATACGATTGATCTTCACAATATTTTGCAATTTCATAATACCATGGCTTCTGTTCATCATCCATCTCTTCTAACAGCTCCATTAACGTGATTTCTCTTTTTTCAATGATATCTCCGTCTCTGACTTTCTTCAGCAACTTCTCCTTAGTTCTAAGGAATGAAGGGTCTTTCACGGCGGGTGAAAGACGCCTATGAACTATGATCGATTCGGATTGTTTGCTGATTGGAAAATCAAGAGAAGATGCAAGTGAAGCTAGAGCGTCAGCTAAGATGTTCTGATTCCTAGGGACATGGACAAAGATCAATTTCGTGAAAAGCTTTGAGTAAGCAGAAGTAAGTTCTTGATAAGGCTTGAGCTTGGGATCGAGAGTTCGATACTTGGTCAACACTTGGAGAAGAATCAGTTGTCTATCACCTACGATCCTGAGTTTGGTGGCACCATGGAAATGAGCAGCCTCAAGGCCAGCAAGAAGTGCCTCGTATTCAGCTATATTGTTTGTGACTGGAAAATCAAGCTGAAAGGCCTGTGGAATGGTGATACCTTCAGGTGATAACAGAACGATACCGATCCCTTTTCCATGAGAATTCAGAGCTCCGTCAAAATGCAGAGTCCACATATCATCTCTGATTTGATTTACGGACATCAGTTCCTCATCCGGAAACTCTGATCGTACTGGATCAAATCTAGGAAGGGGATGATGAGCAAGATGTTCTGCTATGTCATAGTCCTTGATCGCTTTCTGCTGAATGTAGATGATGTCGAATTGAGATAGAAAGCTTTGCCATCGTGCTAACCTATCAGTAAGAACAGATTTCTCCAGGAGGAATTTGATTGGATTCATCCTAGCGATGAGATGGACTTCATGGGCCAGAAAATAATGTTTCAATTTCTGCACAACCCAGACCAATGCTGCACATGTTTTCTCCATCGCCGTATATCTCTGTTCAGCGGGGTTGAGAAGTTTAGAGAGATAGTAGGCTGCCCTCTCTTTTCCTTCTTCATCTTCTTGTGCTAAGACAGCCCCCACTGCATCATCCAGGACTGAAATGTAAAGTATCAATGGTTTGCCTGGAGATGGTGGTCTCAAAACAGGAGGACTTGCTAAGTAGTCCTTCAATCCATCAAATGCCTCCTGACACTTATCGTCCCAATCGAATTTGACTCCCGGCTTGGTAAGCTCGTAAAATGGCTTACACCTTTGTGAGTGCTGGGAGACAAAACGGCGAATAAATTGCAACCTCCCGATTAATCCTCTCAACTCTTTCAAGTTTTTAGGAGGTGGCATTTCTCTAATAGCCTTCGCCTTGTTAGGATCGATCTCAATTCCCCGTTTGCTGACGATAAATCCAAGCAATTTTTCTGAAGAAACCCCGAATACACATTTCTTGGGGTTCATCTTTAACTGATATTCTCTCGATCTTTCTAATACCCTTGCCAAAACTTTGGCATGCTCAGCCTTTGTTTTCGATTTAACCAACAAGTCATCCACGTACACTTCCAGATCTATGTGCATCATGTCATGAAATATTGCCATCATAGCCCTTTGATAAGTGGCTCCAGCATTCTTCAACCCAAACGGCATAACGACATAGCAATATGTTCCCCAAGGTGTAGTGAATGACGTCTTCTCTTGATCCTCTTCTACCAGCTTAATCTGATTATATCCTGAAAATCCATCCATGAATGATAACGTCTCATAACCAGCAGTGTTATCGATGAGTACATCAATATGAGGCAATGGAAAATCATCTTTAGGACACGCCCGGTTCAAATCGCGGAAGTCAATGCAAATTCTGACCTTCCCGTCCTTCTTCATAACCGGGACTATATTGGCCACCCATTGTGGATAAAGGACAACTCTAATAAATTTGGCTTTATGCAACTTATCGACCTCTTCCTTCATCTTTAAAGCCATCTGTGGGTGGAATCGCCTTAACTTCTGTTTGACCGGACTAACTCCGTCTTTTAATGTCAACCTGTGTTCAACTAAAGACGAGTCTAACCCCGGCATATCCTCATAACTCCAGGCGAAAGTGTCCTTATAGTCCTTGAGTACTTGTACCATTGCGTTCTCATCCTCTGAAGAAAGATTTTTACTGACGAGGACAACCTTAGGTTCGTCTTCAGTCCCTAAATTAATTTCTTTGGTGGGCTCTTCCACGGCAGCTGAGGGTTCATCGAATCTCTTTACTCCACTGGCATATGCCTCAGCTGCGTCCTCGTCGTCTTCCTCAATGGGGTCCTTTTCATGTACTAATTCATATACCCCGTACCCATCATTAACTAACTCATCGTCCATACAATCTTCTGGCATTTGAATTGGATTTTCTAAAAGCTGAGGGATTAAAGAACAAGAAGAGCACTTATCAGCTAAGTCCTGGAGGTATCTATCTGGAATTCGCCTACCCTTAGGCTTCCTAGACTTCCTAACCTGACTAGACTGCCTAACTTCACTATCATAACCTAACGAAGACGAAGCAGGATGAAAATCCTGGGATACAAGTGGAAATACAAGAGAATCCTCCTGAGAGGAGGGGCAGAGTAAATCTATAAGAGAATCTTGACCGAAGGACCCGCGTGGCGGGGTGCAATCGGACAAGTAAGATGTTTCCTCAATGAGGATTTGGGAAGAATTTGTTGCCAAATTGGCGTTTTTTTTTTGGAAAATGAAAGAATTAAACATAAAGCAGGAATGAATATAAATGGGAGGGGAATCAGACAGAGGAAGTGGCACCAAGGCCAGAGGATTGGGGGGATCATATAGTAATATGTCCCAGATCAAATTATACAACCTCTCTAGATCGAGAGGAGGTTGTGGTATAATGTCCTGAGGGGACAGAGTAATTATGACGGGCGGAGCCCGTGGAATATCTTCAATTATGACCCGCGACCAAGTCGGGGTCAAAAGCAGTGTGCGAAAAAGAGTATGGAGCATGAAGACATGTGAAGGATATGTCCCCCTCCAGAGCAGATCTGTTGTATAACCAGCTTGATATGGGTCATCCGGCTCCCCTTCATCGGTTTCTTCAGATAGCAGTATCCGCTTGTCAAATATGGCACCAGGGCTTTCAATTAATTCATCAATCTGCGGCGGCCACTTAGGTTCTGCAGGATCCAGAAATAGTCTGTTCAGTGCTATGTACAGGTCCCTCAGATCGAACCACCTGTACCATTCACATTCAGGGTCATGAAATTTCCTCCTTTTCATAGGCCGCAGAGCCTCCAAGGATTGGTACGTAAGCAGTTCAGAGCAATGTCTGGCCAAATCCCTCCCATATATATCATGGAAGTCAAAACAGGAAGTAATGACTACCGTATTGTCATAGCTAAGTATGGGCCCTTTCACGAAGTGCGTACACAGGGTCCATGTTAGGGGATCTCGGCCTTCTTTGAGTGGCGTAGACATTGCCTCCCAGATTTTCGGGCCTTCTTTGATTTCTGCTTTCTGAACCGGATCTTGCTTCAGTTTTATTGGCCTATAGCCCAGACCACTTCCAGGTGCCGCTCGATGATTTCTGACAGGAGTGGTCCTGCCTTGCAATTGTGTGCCCAGACCTTTCCCAGGCTCGTAGCCGTTCTTCATCATAATCCTCCATCCTGGGGTACTCATGCACTTCCCCCTCTTGATAGCATCTAACGGATATGGAGAAATAGTAGCGGCTTTCAGAGGATCAGCCACTGGACGGTAGACCTGTAATACCGACAGAAAAGGTTGTCGGCCAGGTAAGACAGCAGATTTGATGTTCAAGGTATGAGCAGCAGCAAGGATCGGCATGCTCGTTACTTTAATTATTCGTCCTTTGTAAGGAAACTTGAGGCATTGATGATTCGTAGAAGGAATCGCCTCGAGAGTTTTAATATAAGGACGACCTAAAATGGCATTTATGGAAGGGTCGATTTCCAGGATGTGAAATTCGACCTCTGCATGACTTACAGGGCCCAGCTCCACCTTTAAATAGACCATTCCCAGAGGGGAACGGGTAGAATTGTCATATGATGTTATTGATATGGGGCTGGGCAGCCATTTCTCTTTGGGCACACCACACACCTCTAAGGTCTTCGGAGGTAAAACATTGATCGAAGCCCCTGTGTCGACCAGGCATGCATCCCCGGCCTTCTTACAGATGTTGACCGTGATACTCAGAGCCATGCTTCTGGCTGCTGGCGGTGCTAGTTCCGATGTATGAAATGTTATGGATGGCTGATCCCCCTGAGGAACTAGTAGTGTTGCAATCTTCTCAACCGGCACATCTTCATTGACCATCACCTTCTGCAGATATTCCATTAAAGCTTCTTGGTGACTCTTGGATCTTTTGATTAATTCTAGTATAGTGATCCGTGCCGGTGTCCGATCCAGGTGTTTCAACAAGTCGTATTGAGTGCCTGGTGCACTCTCATCATTATGGGCTTCCTCAGTCGGCTGTGATGGGCCGTCTCTAACCGTGGACTGAGGAAAGACTTTGTTGAAAATCCTTCCACTCCGGAGCGCGTGTTCCTCAACTGTGGAGGATCCGGGTGACACCTTAAGTACCGCAGAGTTGGATGGTGCGGATGGCGTAGAGGGTTGGTATGTAGGTGGCGGCGTAGAGCTAGGTGGTGATGGCGCGGTGCGGATTAAAGGCCTAGAGGGTTGGATGGTGGATGTGTAAGTGGTTGGCGAAGTGGGGAATGGTACGCGTAATAGCGGTCTAGATGGTAAATGCATATCTGAATAGGTGGTGGTGGTAGCGGGTGAAGTAGGAAATGGTATGCGTAATAATGGCCTAGATGGTAAAAGAGGCGCGTTATTAGTTTGCGGGGGGTTATATGGTGAAGGCGTAGGAGTGCGGGGCGTAATGGGTCTAAGGAAGGCGGGTAGTGGTAATGGGTTATTGGGCGTGGGTGAGTGGTATGTGGGTGTGGGTATAGGGGTGATAGTAACGGGTTGTGGCCTTGGTATGTGGATGGTGCGGCGTGGTGGTCGCTCTGCGGTACTTTGAACGTGACCCGTTGAACAAAGAGAGGAAGAGTCCTCTACTCTCCACTGCTGCCCACGACCAGCCTCAGACTGGCTGTTCGTCAAGATGGGAGCAACCTGGCTTTGGTTCTGATGCTCCGGGAGTGGATTCTGCACTATACTCATGTTGGGTGGTGCTACTGCCTGTGCCGGTGGTCTTGCTTGCTGCTGCTGCTGCGGTCTCCTCGCCTTCAGGGCTGTTATGTACTTTTTCATTTCCTCCCAGTCAATGCCGCCCTGCTCATTGAGATCATGAATATAATCTCTGAACTGAAAGCAGGTGTCAATGGTATGCCCAGGTTGCCTGTGGAAGTAGCAATACCTGGACGTATCGGCATTTTGAGGCCAGGCGGCCTTCTCCCTTGGCAAGACTAAGGCATTGGTTGCCATTAAAGCACTGAAGATATCCGCCAAGGATTCTGTGAGGGCCGGGTACTCTGCCCTTTTCGGGCCTGGAGGTCTCCTCTGTTGGTTGTAGTCACCAGGAGGAGGGACATTGTGGTACGCCGGCGGTGCGCGCGGCTGGTACTATGGCTGTTGCTGCTGACATGGCTGCTGAGGGGGCTGCTGGTACTGCTGCTGCCGTTGCGGCTGTTGCTGGTTCTGATTCGGCTGCTGGGGCCGCTGGTACTGCTGTTGGTAATGGGGGTTCTGCTGTTGCCTGTACCCCTGTTGGCTCGGCTGTGGTGGCCTCTGGTACTGCTGCTGGTTCCTCACGAACTGGGGCGAGTTATTGTTCATGGTACTGACCTGCTCGTGAGAGAGCGTGCCCTCAGTAGTCGGACCTGTACTGGGAGAATTTGGCACGGCAGGCTTCCGAGGTGGAGGCCTGTTAGGTCTGTGAGGATCAAAGACGCTAGAGAACGTAGCGTCCTTGAAGGCATTCTGGCAATACCGGGCTCTTTCATAGAGCTCCGCCATATTAGTCAAATTGTTCAAGGAGAGGACTAGCTTGAATTGGGGCGTGGCGTTAGAAATCAACATTTTCACTTGTTCGGATTCGGACAAGTGATCTTTCACTTTTTCAGCCAGGCCCCGCCACCTGTCAGCAAAACTGACAAACTCCTCATCCAGTTTCATCTTTTCTGCAATGAGGTCTGTGATAGACAAGGAGGGTGCAACTCTGTCCTGGTATCGTTGGATAAATTTGCGTGAAACGATACCGTAATCCTCTACTTCGGAGGGTTCCAAAGAAAAGAACCACTCGAGGGCTGGTCCCTCTAGGGATCTCCTGAACAAGAAAGCCAATGACCTCTTATCATTCTGCCAGAAAGAGGATTCGTACATGAACTCCTTCAGGTGCGTGAAGGGGTTACCAGTACCGTTATACTTTCGATACACTGGCATTTCAGAGAGTGGCAGATGGAATACTGGCAGGCTCGGTAAATTGATTTCTGGCACAGCTTTAACCCCCATCATTTTCTGAAGATTGTTGAACTGTTCATCCATGCGCTTCATCTTGGCCAGCAACGTCTGCGTGGTCAGATCTGCCTGGGGAGGAGGAGGAGGTGGAAGTACCTGATAGGCCTGCTGCCTAGAGTACGTCGGACAAGGAGGATAATAAGGATGAGGTCCGGCAGAGCTTCCGCTATGCCCGAGGGCATTTTGATAAATGGGCGTCTGCGGTCTAGCCGGTTGCCTGGATGATGAAAGTTGTGGCCCAGTTGGCCGAGAAGTAAGATGAAGGCCTTCCATGGCCTGATGGATATAAGGAGGAGGAGGAGGTTGTTGAGTTACAACGGGGGGAGCCATAGGGTTCGGCTCAGCAGGCTGCATGGGTGCCTTCCCCTTCAAAATAGACTGGATGGCCTCGAACTGCTGAGAGTCCAGTCGGGAGGCAAGAACTCCCAGGGCATTGACAAGATCCATAGGATCGGAGGGTGGGGGATCATGCTGATTCATGTCCCCCTCTAGATCAGGATTAGGAATCGCATATTCATGCGGAGGAAGATCATGATATTGATCGTGCGGATGAAAAAGAGGAGTTCGGACATTTCCGTCATGTCGAACTGGAATGGGGACAGAATTACGAGAGGCATCAGCATCTCTCCCGTTCTCGTAGTTGAAATCTGAATTGCGAGGGGCATTAGCATCTCCCTCGTAGTTGATAATGGCGTCTTGGGCCATACTCAAATCTCTGCCTGATCGCAGCAACATGATATTAGATTCTCTTCTTTTTTTTTTCAAAAATTTAATCAAACAAGTTGTGCAGAGATTAACCAAACAAGTGGATGCTTAACGTGATTTTAGGATTCCTTGTTGAATTATTTGAATTGGATTAAACCACAATTTCGCTCAGGGAAGGATCCTAGTTTCAGTTCAGTTTCCACCGTTATTCTCTAGGGTTCTCTCTCACAACACTTTCGGAATCTAGCCGGGACTTCAATTGGTACAACCAGCCCGATGATCAAGGAGGAATACCTTGATTTTGGGGACTTATGGAGGTCTCAACGTCAACTTCTCTAGTCTGATCAAGGGACCAACCCAATCAGAGAGAGTTGCTGACGTCGAGTAATGTGTTCCTAAGAAGAGGAGGGTTTTAGCCTCAATGCGTATGCCCTGCGACCTGGATGGTCTCTAATGCTTAATAAAGTAATGGGTAGCTAGCACTCAACACAGAAATCTGGAAACTGAAAAATAATTAAGAAACTGTCTGAATCGCGTCGATTATAGTCGACGCTATTCAAGACAGAATTTAATTCTTTCGCAGAGAACAGATGCAAACAGCAGAGAAAGCCTGGAAAAATAACTCAAAACTGTCTGAATCGCGTCAATGATGGTCGACGCTATTCAACACAGAACTTAATTATTTCGCAGAAACAGATGCAAACAGCAGAGAAAACCTGGAGGCTAAAAAGCGTCTAGGAGTGCTGACGCGGTTTTGAAACGCGTCGCTGTTCCTGGACGCTTTTTAGTTCGCAGAAACAGATTTCCAGAAGGATTTTCTGGGTCGAATCCTCCTTAAACAGGGTAAAATGCAGTAAACAATCGACTCATGCAAAGATTTTTAGTTTCAGATTTTAAACAGGATGATTTACTAACTAAACAACTAAGAAATCACGCAATCACACATCATTTAATCACAGAAAACAGCTTTTTGAACTAATCAAGGGGAGGCAAGATCTTGCCACTGGGGTGTGCACGTGGTGCACGAGGGAAACTAATTAAACTAAACACTCACCAATTGGTGAGGACGTGTCGAAAGACACAAATGGTGCACCGTGGGTGCCTGATATGATGACAGCAAGAACAAAAGAAATTAAAAGACGGCGAGACCAAGTCCCACCGTGATCGCCAAAAAGAGCTGTAGGTGCTGAAAAATTGCTCGTGTGATTTATGTGAAAAACTATGTTGTTTAGAGTAAATTAACCTATTAAAAAAAATGCAACTAAGGTGCAGTGATCACCAGAAACTTTTAACTAAAAAGCTTCAAAAGAGTTTTTTGATCGCCTACCTGTTTAAACGCGGAAGAATGAGTCCTTGGTTCCCCTCCTTCAGCCGGCTGAAGAAAGAGAGCCTCTTTGTTCTTTTGTTCTTGCTGTTGAATGTTGAGGATCGTCCAGAAGTTCTCCTAGCTTCGTGCTTGATTTCCCTCTTTTGATCTCTTGTTGTTGTTGTTGAGTGCAGCAGAGACAGAGAGACAGAAAAATAAAGGAGAAGTACTGATGAGAATTTAAATAGAAATAATATCAAAGTTAACCATGATTATAAACATGTATAAACAGCAACTCACTTGTTTAAATGGCTTTCAAACCCCTTTAGAACAGATGGGTTTTGGAAAATTGATGATGTGGTGTGTGTTGCATGGAGTGAATAAGAGAATGAAACTAATGAATGAAGATGAAATTCAGATATGAAAAACTTATGCCCAGTCCAGTTGGTTGAAGCTTTGAAGAGATGAAGATCTTGAAAAAGGGGATGCCGACTTCTGGAAATGGCAGCGCTCCGGCGTTCCGACGTGGTTGCTTCGATCTCCAAATCGCTATAACGCTGAGGCTCAATAATTCTCTCTCTCCTTTTTTTTTAACTCCTTGATATGCAAGGTATTTATAGGCATTTTCTGCGTTTGCGATTAACATAGAAAAATCTAGGATTTATCTACCTTAACCGACAGATAATTACTGATTAATTCATCTTTCTCTGTAATTATCTAAAAAGCGTCCACCATGGATGACGCCTTTCAGATTAAATTAAGATAAGGATAAACATCCGGGAAAACTTATCTTTATCTTTATTAGGTAAAACGCGTCCACATTAGTAGACGTCTTTTACCCTAATTAAGATAAGGATAAACATCCGGAAGAGAAGTTAAGATAGCCTAGGAAACCTAAAACGCGTCGTCCTCCACAGACGCCTTTTAGTTAATAAATCAATTAATTAAAATTCAAATTTAAACATTAAAATAGGAATAAACTCTAAATAGCGTCCACACGGGTCGACGCCTTTTAGGATTCTTCATATTTTAAATGAAATTTGAGCTAAAATCAATTCAATTGATTAACTTAAACATGTCTGTTCAACCCGACACTCAAAAATATTAATAAAAATTAATCAATGATTAATTATCAGACCATTCTGAGGCATTATTATATGATATGAAATTTACTCAAAATGACGTCAAAATTAGCGTGTCTACAGCGTCCACAGAAGTCGACGTCTTTTAGACCTCTTCATATTTTAACTGAAATTTGAGTTAACTTAAACATGTCTGTTAAACCCGACACTCAAAAAGATAAATAAGAATTAATTAATGATTAAATAACAGACCATTCTGAGGCATTATTATATGATATGAAATTTACTCAAAATGACGTCAAACTTAGCGTGTCTACAGTTATAATCAGCAGGAGGAGGCACATTGTGGTATGCCGGCGGTGCGCGCGGCTGGTACTGCTGTTGTTGCTGATACTGCTGTTGTTACTGATACTACTGTTGTGGGGGCTGATACTGTAATTGCCGTTGTGGCTGCTACTGTGGTTGCTGTTGTGGTTGCTGGTTCGGCTGCTGAGGCCGCTGGTACTGAGGTTGCTGATATTGTGGGTTCGGCTGCTGCTGTTTGTAACCCTGCTTGTTTGGCTGCTGCAGCCGCTGGTACTATGGTTGCTGATTCCTCACAAATTGGGGAGGATTGTTGTTCATGCTACTAACCTGCTTATGGGAGAGCGTGCCCTCAGTGGTTGGACCTATGCTAGGAGAATTTAGCATGGTAGGCTTCCGAGGCGGAGGCCTACTAGGTCGGTGAGGATCAAAGACACTAGAGAACATAGTTTCCTTGAAAGCATTTTGGCAATACCGCGCTCTTTCATAGAGCTCTGCCATACTGGTCAAGTTGTTCAGGGCGAGGACTAACTTAAATTGAGGTGTGGCATTAGAAATTAACATCTTTACTTGCTCTAACTTAGACAGATGATCTTTCACTTCTTCTGCCATGCCCCTCCATCTATCAATAAAACTGACGAATTCCTCGTCGGGCTTCATTTTTTCTGCTATCAAATCAGTAATGGATAGGGAGGGGGCAACTCTATCCTGGTATCATTGAATGAATTTTCGTGATACGATACCGTAGTCCTTTACTTCAGCAGGTTCTAAAGAAAAGAACCACTCGAGGGCTGGTCCCTCTAAGGATTTCCTGAACAAAAATGCTAACGACTTTTTGTCATTTTGCCAGAAAGATGACTCATACATAAACTCCTTCAAATGAGTGAAGGGGTTACCAGTACCGTTGTATTTTCGGTACACTGGCATCTCAGAGGGTAGCGAATGGAATACAGGCAGACTTGGCAGGTTAATCTCAGGTGCAGCTTTAACTCCCATCATCTTTTGAAGGTTGTTGAACTGTTCATCCATACGCTCCATCTTTGCAAGCAGAGCTTGTGTCGTTGGATCAACCTGGGGAGGAGGGGGAGGTGGAGGTACATGATAGGCATGTTGCCTAGAGTATGTAGGGCATGGGGGATAATAGAGCTGAGGTCCAGCAGAGCTTCCGCCATGCTCGAGGGCATTTTGGTAAGTAGGCGTCAGTGGCCTGATCGGTTGCCTCGAAGAAGAAAGTTGTGGCCCAGCTGGCCGAGAAGTTAAGACTTGATGGCCTTCCATGGCCTGGGGAATGAAGGAAGTATGATGAGGAGGAGGTTAAGGAATGACAGGGGGAGCCGCAGGATTCGGCTCAGCAGACTGCATGGGCGTTTTCCTTTTCAGAATAGACTGGATTGCCTCGAACTGTCGAGGATCCAGACGGGAGGCAAGAACTCCCAAAGCGTTCACTAGATCCGAGGGATCGGAGGATGAGGGATCATTCGGGTTCATGCCCCCCTCGAAAATAGGATTAGGAATTGCATGCACATGCGGAGGAAGATCAGAATATTGATCATGAGCACAAGGAAGAGGGGTTTGTTGGTTTCCCTCGTATCGAACTGGACAAGAATGGGGATTACGGGGGGCATCGGCATCTACCCCGCTTTCAAAGTGGTAATCAAACTTAAGAGGGGCATTAGCATCTCCCTCGTACTTGACTAGGGCATATAGAGCCATGCTCAAATCCCTACCTGATCGAAGTAGCATGATATTAGATTTTTCAAAGATTTGCAGACGAGTTGTGTAGAGATTAAGCAATCAAGTGGATGTTTAACGTTGTTTCAGGATTCCTTGTTGAGTTATTTGGATTCAATTAATCACAAATTCACTCAATGGGTAGGATCCTAGTTTCAGTTCAATTTCCACCGTTATATTCTATAGCTTTCTCTCTCAACGTTATGAAAATCTAAACAAGACTTCGATTGGTACAACCAGCCCGATGAATAAGGAGGAATACCTTGATTTTGGAGACTTACTGAGGTCTTTAACACTAACCACTCTAGTCTGATTGAGGGACCGACCCAATCAGATAGAGGTGAAGACGTCAAGAAAGGTGTTCCTAAGAGAAGATGAGGGTGTTAGCCTCAGTGCGTATGACCTGTGGCCTGGATGGCCTCTAATGCTTATTACGTAATGTGTAGTAGCAAGTAGATCAGAAATCTGAGAACTGAAGAAAAAAACAAGAAACTTCCTGAAACGCGTCGCTATTGGTCGACGCTATTCAAACAGGACCTTATTTTTCTCGCAAAATCTCAGGCAGCAGACAACAGAGAATTTGGCCTGAAAGGCGTCTAGGTTTGGTGACGCGATATGAAACGCGTCACTGCTCCTGAACGCTTTTCAAGTCGCAAAATCAATATTTCAGGAGGAATTTCTGGATTGATTCCTCCTCAAACAAATAGGATGAAAGCAGTAAATAATCGGCTCATGCGAATCTTTTTTTTTTAAATTTTTAACAGGATAATTTCATCAGATGAACAACTAAAATATCAACCAATCACACAATCTTCTTATCACAAAAATAGCTCTTCAACCAATCAAACGGGAAGGGCAAGATCTTGCCGTATGGGGGTGCACGTGGTGCACGTGGGAATAACAACTAAACTAAAAAGTCACCGATCGGTGAGGGCGTGTCGAGAGACACAGGTGGTGCACCGTGGGTGCCCGATTGATGAAAAGCAAGAACAAAGATTAAAAGATGGCGAGACCAAGTTCCACCGTGATCGCCAAAAAGCTGTGAGTGCTCAAATTGGGTGTGTGATTATCATGAAAAATTTATGTTGTTTATGTGACAAATAAACCTATTAAAACTAAGTGAATGTGATCGCCAGAAACTTTTAACTAAAAAGTTCCAAAAGAAAAGATTGATCGTCTACCTGTTTTGGAATTGAGAGATTTTTGAGTCCTTGATTCCTCTCCTTCAGCTGGCTGAAGAAAGAGAGCCCTTTCGATTTTGTTCTTGCTTTGGCTGTTTATCAGACTTTGAGGATTATCCAGATTCCTTTTCTTTGTTGATTCTTTCCTCTTGATCTCTTTTTGTACCTTGCAAGAAAGTGGGAAGAAAGAGAGAGAGAAAAACAATAAGAACTCAAATAGATATAGTATCTATTCCAGTAATAATTCTAATCATGCAACTAAACAAATGAACTCACTTGTTTGTGGTCTTTTAAATCCCTTAAAACATAGATTGGAAAATAATACTTGTGAGTGTGTGTTGCATAGAGTGATGTGATGAAAATATGACAAAGATGTAGAAATCAATTAAGAACTAAATTGGATGGCCCATGGAAAGCCTTGGTCTTGAATGGATCTTGAAAGTACGAAGAAGTAATGAAGAAGGAATGTAGACTCCTAGAAACTCCTGGAAGTAGCAGCACCTCGATCCTTCAGCGTTTGGACATCGTCGCCAAGATTATTTACTCAATTTTCATTCAATTATCACTATCATCACTCACTTTTCAATGACCAAGAGGTTGGGTATTTATAGGCTTTACATGCGCGGTTTTTAATGGATTAACATGAAAGAATTTGAAGTTTATTCAACTAACAAACAGATAAACACAGATTAATTCATCATTATCTGTAATTATCTAAAACGCGTCGCCCATGAGAGACGTCTTTTAGACTAATTAAGATAAGGATAAACATCCGGAAAAATAGACAGAAACAGCTTAGGAGACCTAAATGGCGTCGTGCATAGTAGACGTCTTTTAGTTTATTAACAAATTAATTAAAAATCAGATTAATAATCAAAATAAGAATTAAACTCTAATTGGCGTCTACACAGGTCGACGTCTTTTAGAATCTTTTCACATTTGATTAAAATATGAGTGAAAATGAATTTCATTAATAAACTTAAATTATGTCTGCCTGACCGATGCCATTTAGATATTTAATCCAGAAAGATCAATAAAAATTAACTAATGATTAAATATCAGACCATTTTGAAGTATTATTATATGATATGAAATTTATTCAAAATGATGTCAAAATTAACGTGTCTACAGATGCCACCCATCTGTTAGTCTTAGGTGGCCTACAAGCCAATCTGACTATGTAAATCTCGTTCATATTTATTAATATAATAGCATAATATTCATTGTGTGTAAATCATATTAATTGTCGTCTCATAATGAAGTCCGTGAATATGTGCGATAGTGATCAGATTATGATGAGATCATACTAATGAGACTGATCACTTAAACACACATATTCTTAATCGTTCATAGTCGGAGGATATCCGAGAAGGACATCGGATATCTGGTTAGACTAGTACTGATTACTCCTGCTCATATGATGAGGGTGACTGATCTCATAAGTCACTTGTGTGGAGACACTAAGGCGAATCTGTAGGTGCTCATTGGAGAATGAGTTCACTGAACTGATCTGACTGAATCGCTGGATGGTATTGTACCTCACTGTCAACCAGCTTGATTCTATTGTCGTAGTTGCGTGGATGGTCCTCGGACCTGAGACACTAAGGACACCTTGTCGGTGGACTTCTGTGCTTTAACCTTGGTTTATGAATCTCTAACCATGGGATTCTAAACAACCAAGGATTGGGTAAAGCGGAATACCGTCGAAGGGAATTGTGTGTCAATAAGGAATCATTCGCTCTCGGTACGATGAGAGAGAATGCTCTAGGAAGGATGCGCGGAAGTCCCTGGCCATAGCGGACGATAATATCGGGAAAGGAGTTTTCTGATATTCATTAGCGGTATCCAATCTAAGTGAGTTGACCGGTTAGGGTTTGACAGCACGCCATACCCTGAGTTGACTCGAGAGCATTGTACGAGTGAAGGATTATATCCACGCGGTAACTGTCGGCAGAAAAGTTCTAAGAGTGGGTTACTTAATCCCGTTACCTTCCGGGTTCGCGCGGTGTTGCTTGGCACTGAACGTGATCGGAGGCCCGATCGAATTCGATGTGCAACATCAATTCGATTGATTAATTAATTTATAAAGAGTTGTTAATTGATTAATAAAGCCATTGAGGAGTCACTGGGCTTATTGGGCTATTAACCAGACTGGTAATTGGGCCTAGAGAGTCACACGCAAATGATTCTTAAGACGATAGATAAATAAGTGGGTATATATAAACCGGAGGTTTTTATGAAAAACTGCGCGGTTAGTATAAAATGTAGCGAACGGGCTGAACAGGCCAAGCTGCTGCTAACCCTAGCCACCCCGCCTTTCTTTCTCTCTCTCTCTGGCGCCCCAGGCCAGATCCGGATCCCCGGATCTGCTCCGCCGCTTCTCTGACTCCCGTTCGACAGGAAATCGTCCGCGCGTTGCGGCGACTGGCGAAGGTTTCGTGGCGGCGAAGGTTTCGTGGCTGCGAAGAAGGAGGAACGTGAGGATATCCATCGCGAGGAGGATCGCATGGACTCCGCTAGAGGCCGGGCGTTTGCGCGGCTTGCAGTGTCACACCGACGGAACTGAACGGTTGAGGATTCGAATCCGCACACGGTAAGATTTGATAATCCGATTATCAAGATTTTAGATTTTTCGAAACGGGAATGGATCTCCGTTTTATTTTTATTTCCACTGCGTGGGAGATTTGGAGAAACCCGAGAACCCAACACCATCTTCATGGTACTACCAAGCTGTAGCTTATAGGTGATAGTCAGGTTATCCTTCACCAAGTGCTCACCAAATATCGTACTCTTAATCCCAAATTGAAACCCTATTAAGAAATCACATGAGCTTATGCCAAGCTTTTCACCAAGTTTATTTTCGTCTATATTGCTCGAAATCATAACATTCTAACTGATGCCCTTTCCTCTCTAGTATCATCCGTGAATTTTTTTTCAGCAAACATTTTGAATGTAGTATCATCCATAGGTGTCTCTCTCTTTCCATAGAGGACTCTGACTTTCTTAGGATTAAAGAGAAGTTGCTGAAGAAGGTCCAAGATAGAGACATTGTGAAAAAAAAGGAAGTATTGTTATTAGAGTTGCAAGAAGAAATGGAGGATGAGGAGAAGCCATGGTACTATGAAATTGCCCAATATTGCGAAGATCAGTTTTATCCAAAAGAAGCCATAGCTAAGGAAAAACGGGCCATTAGAAAGATTGCCCAAAGATATACGCTGGCTGGAGGAGAGCTTTACAGAAGGAGATTTGATGGTGTCCCTCTCAGATGTTTAAATAAAGATGAACTCTGAAGGTCGTTGAGGATGATCATTTTGAAATTTGTGGTGGGCATGTGAATGGACAGATGTTAGCAAAAAAAATCCTTAGATAAGTATACTACTAGACAACTATGGAAGAAGATGGCTCAGGATATGTCCGTAGATGTGCTAACTGTCAACTCCATACTGACAAAATTTATTCTCCTGCATCTTCACTCTACTCATTATCCTCCACATGGCCTATCTCCATATGTGCATTTGATATTATTGGTCTGTTCAGTGATCCTAAATCTCTCACCAAACAAAATTTTTTCATCCTCATGGTAATAGAGTACTTCACCAAGTAGGCAGAAGCTAAAGCGTATGTGGAGATCAAAGTATCAACTGTTTGCAAATTTATTATAAGGAACTTCATTACTAGGTTTGGCATTCTATGTACCATCGTCACCAACAATAGGCCGCAATTTGTCTCTCAGGAGGTCAAAAACCTCTGCAATAGGTATAAAATTGTATTGCATCATTCATCTCCATATTATCTACAAAGCAATGGCCAAATAAAAGCCACAAATGAAACTTTAACCAAAGTCATAAAAAAACCTGTAAGTCTACCAAATATACAGACTGACTAGAAAAGCTTGTTGAAGCTCTATTGGCTTACCAAACTTCAATCCACACTCCCATTGGCCAAATCCCATATTCCTTAACTTTTGGAATGGAGGCGGTGTTAGGATCCGGACAAGACGCGAAGAACGCAGTGGAAACAAACAAAATTTCCCGCCTGATGCCCGCAGATATGTTTCGGAACGAAAAACTGTAAAACCAAAAAACCAGATTGTGATCACGTCACCGTGCGCGGATTCAAATCCGTGTCCGTGTTGGTTCTGTCGAGGTGATGCCGCTAGCCGCACAAGCGTTCGGCTTCCAGCAGTATCCACGCGATCCTCCGCGGTAATTCGTCCTCGCTCTCTCGTCCAGATCAGTTCGCTCGCTGAAAATCCCTCGCCGCAACGACGTCCGAAACCCGCAGACGAATAATTTCCGACTTTTGAGAATTGCGCGTGGCGGAGATGGGAAAGCACCCGGCGCCCTAAGAGGGGCACCCAGAGGAGGAGGAGAGAGACGGGGGGACGGCCAATAAGGGGAGACTTTGGAGCTTGGCCCAAAGTTTCTCAACAGTCCGTATATATATTAAGTTGACGCGACTTTTCATAAAAGTCCCTGAGTTAATATAAATCCCTCTTAAACACCACTGACTGAGAGTCTATTTGCGTGTGACCCTCTAGGCCCATTTACCAGTCCGATTTTTAGCACGTTAAGTCCAATAATAATTTATTGATTTATTGTAATTAATTAATATCTCATATTTAATTAATTACTTAACCGAATTAACATCTCATGTAAATTTGGCCGTACTTCCGATTCAGTTGGGTCCCAAGCAACACCGCATGATCCCGAAAGGTAATGGGGTTGAGCAACCCACTTACGGAATCTGTCTGTCCACAGTTACTGTGTGGCTATAATCCTTCATTCGCACAATGCTTTCGAGTTGACCTAGGATATGGTCAACTGTCAAACCCTAGATGATCAATTCACTTGGATCAGACTCCGCTGTACAATATCAGAAAACACCTTTTATGATGTTGTGTCCGCTCAGGTCAGAGACTCTTGCGGATCTATCCTAGAGTATTATCTCTCCAGTTACTTGAGAGCGAATGATCCTCTATTGAACATTCAATCATCTTCGAGGGTCTTCCGCTAGACCCAATCCTTGACTATTAGAGATCTTGTGGATAGGGATTTGTAAGCCAAGGTCAAAGTCCAGTAGTCCATCGATAAGATGTCTTTGGTGTCTCAAGTCCAAAGATCAACCATATCACTGTGACGATGAATCAAGCCGGTTGACAGTCAGGTAAATTATCATTCGGTGATTGATATCGGATCAGTTCAGTGAATTCATTCCCTAATGAGTACCTATAGGTTCACCATAGTGTCTTCACACAAATGACTAACGAGATCAATCATCCTCATCATATGAGCTGGAATAACCTGTACTAGTCTTATCGGATGTTTGATATCCTTCTCAAACATCCTACGACTAAGAACAATTAAGCATATATGTCTATAAGTCATCAGTCTCATTATTATGATCTCATCATAATCCGATGACTATTGCACACATTTATGGACTTCATTATGTGCAATTATAAATATGCCAATCTACATAGTGAAATAAATGTCATTTATTAGTGAACTAGATTATAATAGGTGCCTTATAATTGGCTTAGAAGACACCTATACCCAACAGGCTGTAGTCCCATATAAGATTCTTGTTTCATCCCTTAGAGTACAATTGGACAAGGAACTTTCTATTGATGAGCATCATGCTTCACTTCTTGCCCAATTGAAATTCTTGGATGAGAAGTGATAGGCCGCTGCTAATCATACCCAAGTGTATCAAAATAGACTCGTACATTTTTATCGAAAGAAGGTTATTAATAGAAAATTCAAAGTTGGTAAGATGGTTGTTAAAAGAATTTTTGTAAAACCTGGTGGTCCTCGTTCTAAACTCTAATCTAGTGGAGAAGGCCCGTATATAATTAAAGATGTATTTCTTGGCATGCATACAGGCTAGTTAATGCTAAAGGTCAAGAATTGTGTCACCCATGGAATGGCTTGTACCTTAAGAAATATTACTCTCATGTGTGCTAATTGGTATGGTGCATTGACTAGTGAAAAATGAAAGATTAATATCTCAAATTTTTCACTTAGTCTTCACAGTTTAATCAAAAGGGCAACTAAGCACACACTCACGCTCACCCCTTGATTAACAAACAGTGTTAGGTCCGAGAAAAACCAAGGCCAAACCAAGAGTGCAATGTATTACTTATTCTCTTCTACTTAGTTCATGACGAGGGAGTGAAGCCTCGGGATAGACTAGTGGATTTGTTTGTCGCCTTAGTAGGAGGCTGTCACAAAAAAGGAGGGAAAAAATCAAATCCCATAAAGCCAAAAGCTAAATCAAAATCAAAACTAAACTTCAGAAGGCCAAAAATCCAAAGTCAAGTCAAAAAGCCGAATCCAAAATAAAAAGGCAAAATCAAACTTCAAAACCCCTACAAAGAAAAATGACTGAACCCCAACAAGTAATAGGGTAAGAGAGAGACATCTTCCCAGGTCTCCCAAATCGTCACATGAGCTTCCTGGACCCTTTCTTCCCTTCTTCCCTACGATGTACCCCAAGCTTAAGGAATGATAGAGGTCGACTAAGGGTCTGACTACTCGATGGGATCAAGGAGTGAGCACTTTGCAAGCACGTTGTCCTTAGATTAAACTATTGAAGAATGAAGAAAGAATTACAATATTCATCGAATAAGTTTCTTTTGATCTGCATACCATGCTGGTGTCTATCCAAACAAATGAATATTTTAAAATTAAAAAAATATTAAATATATCAAATCTAAAAAAATTAGATATTTAAAAATCTAAAAAAATTATCAATATGATAAAATTGAAAGAACAAAATTCATCTACATGTGGCGTTTTACATGACTACATGATTTATTCTTATTTGAATTTGCTGGTTTGCATGTTTCATTTACACGCTTCCTTTATTTTAATAAAGGCTTAGCCCTACGACCTGTTTATCAAGGATAGGGTCAAGGTGGTCTTCTATTTATTGGGCAAGGGGCCAAGCCAGAACAAACAAACTAACACATTTGTTCAAAGTGTGACTTATAGGACACAGGTACTCAAAGCAAAGGGACCAGCACTATTACGTCTCGGATCCGATTCATTTTATTTTTTTGTTTAACTCGGAGTTCGACTGCATAATCTCAGAATAAATTTTACTATAACAAATAGATATGAGAGCTAAACAACCATAAGACAATTTAAATAAATGCCATGACTATCACTAATCCAAAATATCCAAATATAGCCAATACTAAAGTTCATAAATTACAATATCCATCAATTTGTATATAAATTCTCAATCTCACCAAATAAAGAAAAATACATCAATCTCTCATTATCCCTACTACATCAAATGTAACGACCCGTCACTCTATAATCAGAGATCCGATTACTAAATGAATATCGAATCATTAAAATTAAGAACCAAACCAGGATCTCAAATAAGTTTGGAAAATAAATGATAAACTAAGCTAAATAATCCACACAATATTGTATTGTAAAGAAAGTGCATGAATTAAAATTTATTACAATTTGACTCGATTCAGTAAATAATTATATAATCCAACTGAAAAGAAATAATTATACGTACAGGCTTGAAGATGAAATAACAACTACATCGGGGCATACCCCGGAACAGTGGTTGTTGGTGTGCAACCCGAGACGAAACTCTTCAACCTCTACACCTGCGGAGAACCCTCACCTAAAATTACAGGGGGTGAGTCACACCAGACTGGACTCAGTAGGGATCATTCGATCCCCACCTTCCACACACACACCCATAATCGCAACAACACAATGATATAGACAGATAAGCATAAATAACGCAGAGAAGCTATAGCCACAAAGATTCCATTGCGAGATATGAAATACATGCACTTGTAAATGTAATAGGCACAGTTCTAAAACAACTCGACTCAACACCGCACTTTACAACCAACGTTCTGGCTAAACACACAAACTACAAGGCCGAATGCGGAAAACACCGACCCGTTGGGATGGAACAGCAACCCTTCGGATAGCGCGCTAACTACTCTGGCCTGTTTAGCTTTAGGTGGTTCTGCCTCCTCCCAACCACGAGTGACACTCCGAAGTGTACCACTCCCACACCGGTACTGGCTATTACCCCAAGGTACATCAGGTGACCCTCGCTTACTAGGCGTCACCTTGTCACTCCCACACTGACACTGTGTCACTCCCACACCGACACAGGGTATAAAGTGCTAACAACAGTCACTCTAGGTCCACGATCACATAACACAATATAATGCGATTCCGATCGCATGAAAAACCCCGCCCCCAATGTATGATTTCAAGTATGCATTTAACAGAATTGTCTAACAATATACAAGAATCTAATTTGACATTTTGCATGATAGTCACACATGTTAAACGCAGGAAATTAAGGGCTCTGGTTTGAATCACGTCATTTGAGCTCGACCCAATTCAAAGCCCTGAAAACTAGTTCCCACATAAACTGTCCTTAGGAGGGATTTGGGTCTAAATTGTGTCACCCATGGTCGACACCATTTGAATGGCGTCACCTGGTCGCGATACTATTTACCGCCCGAAAATCGAATTGCCTTCTAATGCCTGGGCCTAAATCGCGTAGCCCATGGCCGACACGATTTGCAAATCGCGTCACCCTAGCCCGACGCCATTTAACCTCCGAAACCATAACTTCCCTCTGTCCTCCCCAAAGCCACAACATAAAAACCCCTCCCCCAAAACAAGTAAAAATAGCACAAATGGAGATAAGGGGAAAAACCATAAATCGCATTAACCATGCCAAACCCATTCCAAAACACCCTTTCCATCAAAATAACCCCCTAGAACATGCTCAATTATATACCTAAAAATCCTCCCACATAACCATAGCATGCTCCAAAGCGAGAAATTATGATTTTAAAACAATCGACTACATGTGAGGATCGTCACCCTATCGGTTACTTGAACTCCTCCTAGCTCCTTGCCGTTGATCCGCTCCACTACAAGCCGCCGCTGGTACTACTATGGATGTCGTCACTCTACCGGGACGTCAGCCGTCGTCCGGAGAGCAAGGTGTTGCGGAGGAGATGGTGGTGGTAGTGGTGAGAGGTGGGAGGGTATTGGAGTGGTGGAAGAGGAAGAATGGGAAGAGGAATAATGGGAAGAGGAAGAGAAACGGAGGGTTTAGAGAGAGGGAGGAGAGAGAGAGAGGAAAGGAGAGAATGAGAGAAAGAAGGGAGGCTCGGGACGTCAAACTGAAACACGCTAAATCGCATCGTTCCTAGACGACGCCGTTCAGAGGACAAGATGGGATCGTATTGTAACGACCTGCCATCCTATAATTGGGGATCCGATTACTAAATGGGTACCGAATCATTAATTTGGAGCCAAACCAAAATCTTGATAAGTCTGGGAAATAAATAATAAACTAAACTAAACATTCACATTGCATCGAATTGAAAAAGAAGTGCAAAAATTAAAAATTATTACAATGCGACTAGACTCAAAAAATAATTACATACTCCAACTGAAAAGAAATAATTAAGCGTACATGCCAAAAAATAAAATAACAACTACATCGGGGCATACCCCGGAACAGCGGCTGCTGGCGCACGACCTAAGGCAACACTCTCCTCGCTACGCCTGCCTGGAACCCTCACCTGAAAACCGGAGGGGTGAGTCTCATCGAAAAGAGTCAGTAGGGATCCTTCGATCCCCACCGCTCACTCACGCACCCACAAGTGCAGCAACACAAATATAGATAATTTAAGCAAGTAAAGCAGTAAATACAATTCCTAAATTTTGATATAAAACACATGCATTCAAAATATAACATGCACAACTCTGAAACCATTCTACCACGGAGCCCACAACCAGCGTATCGGCAAAACATGCCAACTACACGGCTGAACGCGGGAAACACCGACCCATTGAGACCAAACAGCAACCCCTCGGATAGAGCGCTGGCTACTCCGGCCTGACAGGCTCTAGGTAGTTCTGCTTCCCCCAGTACGAGTGACACTCCGAATGTACCACTCCTACACCGGTACTAACTATACCCCGGGGTACACCAGGTGACCCTCTCTCTAGACGTCACCCCACCACTCCCACACCGGCGCCGTATCACTCCCACACCGACACAAGGTGCCTACGTGCTAACAACTGTCACTCTAGGTCCACGATTGCACAAAATGCAACACGGTGCTATCCGATCACGTAGAAATCATTGTCCTTAAGCATGCAATTAGTGTTTTCACCCCAAAACCCCCCTAAACATGCTCCAAAGCGGGAAAAAAATATGGTTTTAAACAAAATACAATGGGGATCATCACCCTACCGGTTACTCGAACTCCTCCGAGCTCCAAGCCGCCAACTCGCCTTGCCACACGCCGCCGCCGGTACCGCCGTGGACGCCGTTACTCTACCGGGACGTCGGCTGCCGTCCTGAGAGAAATGCACCACGGAGGAAGTGGTGATGGTAGTGGAGGAAGTTGGGAGGTTAATGGAGTGGAGGGAGAGGAGGAATGGGGAGAGGAAAGGAAGGAGAGGGGGAAAGGGGTGCCGGAGGTCGGAGGGAAGAGAGGAGAGAGAAGAGAAAGGAGAGAATGAGGGAAAGGAGGGAGGGATCTCGGGGTTAAATAGAAACTGGGAAAAACACGTCGTCTAAGCCCGACGTCATTCAGACAACAAGACCGGGCCGTACTCTGACAAACCAAGATCGTACTCTAAATGGCGTCGATACAAAACGCCATTCAGACGATAAGACCGGGGCCATACTCTCGCGGCCCAAAGCCAGCACACGTGGCGCCCACGTGACACAGCCTAAAACGCGTCCACATCGCCGGACGCCGTTTGAACCACGTCGAGCTTGCTCGACGCGAAAGGGAAACTAAGCCCCAGCCCCACTAGGGTCCAAACTAAGGGATCCGACCCCGAAACTGACCCGATAACCGGATCCGAAACCTCAATCCTTAC
Organism: Zantedeschia hybrid cultivar; assembly: GCA_030544215.1. NCBI lineage: Eukaryota > Viridiplantae > Streptophyta > Magnoliopsida > Alismatales > Araceae > Zantedeschia > Zantedeschia hybrid cultivar. The sequence goes on along the minus strand of JARZZO010000002.1, from coordinate 47,175,982 downwards.
ATTCTCCCCCCCTTAAAAGAATTTCGTTCCCGAAATTGCCTGCTACAAAATAACGAGATTGAAAAATAATGGTACAAGCTCACCAGAAAACTTACAAGAAAAGGTAGGGAAATTGCTCCCACATTTCATCCTCTTACTCCCAGGTAGCCTCGCCTTCGGAACGATGCTGCCAAATCACCTTAACCAGAGGAACAACCTTGTTCCGAAGGACCTGTTCCCTACGATCCTCAATATGTACTGGAAATTCTGGAAAGGACAAGTCCTCAGCGACTTCTAACTCTGAAAAGTCCAAAACATGAGATGGGTCCTGAATATATCTCCTCAGCAAAGAAACATGGAACACATCATGCACTCCTGCAAGACTGGGTGGCAAGGCTAGTTGATACGCCGTTTCCCCAATTCGAGCAAGAATGGGAAAATGCCCAATATATCGCGGACTCAGCTTACCTCGCTTCCCGAATCTCATTACACCCTTGAAGGGTGAGACTCGGAGAAACACGTGGTCCCCAACCTCAAACTCAAGCGATCTCCTACAGACATCTGCATAACTCTTCTGCTTGCTCTGAGCTATAGTCAACCTCTGTTGCACCACTCTGGCAACCTTAGCACACTTCTGTACCAACTCTGACCATGCTATCTGCCTCTCGCCAATCTCAGACCAATTCACAGGAGATCGACACGGCCGTCCATACAATGCCTCATAAGGCGCCATGCCGATACTAGAATGATAACTGTTGTTGTAGGCAAACTCCACTGTAGACAAGTGCTGCTCCCAAGAACCTCCCCAGTCTAGGCAACATGCCCTGAGCATATCCTCTAGTGTCTTAATGGTCCTCTCCGACTGCCCATCAGTCTCGGGATGATAAGCCGAGCTGAAGGCTAACTACGTGCCCAAGGCCTTCTGAAAACTCTTCTAGAATCTGGAAGTAAATCTCGGATCCCGGTCTGACATGATGGATAAGGGCACCCCGTGCAGAGAGATGATCTGATCCACAAACAACTTAGTTAACTTACCGACTGACCAGTCCTTCCTAATAACTAGAAAGTGCGCAGACTTGGTCAATCGATCAACAATGACCCAAATCGCGTCTCTTCTGCCTGGGGACACAGGTAATCCCATCACAAAGTCCATAGTCACGTGTTCCCATTTCTATTCCGGGATCGGTAACAGCTGCAGCAACTCTCCTGGTCTCTGGTGTTCTGCCTTAACCTGCTGACAGGTTAGGCACCTTGCCACATAATCAGATACGTCCTTTTTCATGCCAGGCCACCAAAAGTGCCTCCTCAAACAATGATACATCTTAGTCGTTCCGGGATGCACTGCATATCTAGAATGGTGCGCTTCATCTAGGACACTCTTGCACACGTCTTCCTTAGGTGGAACATAGAGTCTGCCTCTAAATATGACTGTACCATCATCCCACATCTCCACCTCTGGTGTCTAGAGAACCTGCGGTAACTCTGCATCTGCCCTCTGAGCCTCGATTACAACATGGTACACTGCTGGCCTCACAGTTAAGTTGGCCAACACGGCTCTATCAGCCTCTCGCGGAAACCTAAAGGAAGATTCCACAACCTGCTTAAATAACCTCCATTCTTGAACCATAAGATTTGATACGATTGTCTTTCGACTCAAGGTGTCTGCTACCACGTTTGCCTTGTCTGGATGATAAGAAAGGTCGAGATCATAATCCTTGATAAACTCCATCCACCTGCGCTGTCTTAAGTTCATATCCTTCTGCGTTAATACATACTTCAGGCTCTTGTGATCGGTAAAAACCTGAAATTTCTCTCCATACAAATAGTGTCGCCAGATCTTCAGTGCAAATACCACAACTGCCAACTCTAAGTCATGAGTGGGATAGTTCTCCTCATGCTTCTTCAGCTGCCTAGAAGCATAAGCCACGACCTTAGCATGATGCATCAGCACCGCACCCAAACCTCGACGAGATGCATCTGAGTAAACCACAAATCCACCGGAACTTGATGGAAGCACCAGCACTAGAGCCGAAGTGAGGTGAGTCTTCAACTCAATGAAACTCCGCTCACACTCCTCGGTCCACACGAAACGAACTCCCTTACGAGTCAACCTCGACAAGGGGGTCGCTATCAAAGAAAAACCCTGGACAAACCATATGTAATACCCTACTAGCCCCAAGAAGCTCCTGATCTCAGTTACTGTGGTCGGTCTGCTCCAATCCATCACTGCCTCAATCTTGGCTGGATCCACTACAATGCCATCTCCAAAAATGACATGCCCCAGGAAGTGCACCTTATCTAGCCAGAATTCACACTTACTAAACTTGGCATAGAGTTGGTGCACTCTAAGAACCTGCAACACCACCTGAAGATGTGTGGCATGCTCTTCCTCAGAAGAGGAGTATACCAAAATATCATCTACAAATACCACCACAAACTGATCTAGATAGGCTCTGAAGACCCGGTTCATCAAATCCATAAAAGCCGCCGGAGCATTGGTCAAGCCAAAAGGCATAACCAAAAACTCATAATGTCCATACTGAGTCCTAAAAGTCGTCTTACTCACATCAACCTCACGGATCCTCATCTGGGAATATCCTGACCTTAAGTCAATCTTCGAGAATACCTTAGCAGACTGCAACTGATCCATCAAATCATCAATCCTCAGAAGTGGGTACTTGTTCTTTATTGTTACTTGATTCAGCTGTCTATAATCAATTCATAGCCTCAATCAACCATCCTTCTTCCTAACAAACAGAACCGAGGCACCCCACGGAGAAGTACTGGGACGAATAAAACCCTTATCTAACAATTCCTGCAACTGCGCCTTCAACTCAGCGAGTTCGGCCGGAGCCATCCGATACGGGGCCTTAGAACTCTCCCCTGAGTCCTCGGCTTCTTCTGATCACCTGGTCCCTGCCCTTGACCATGCCCCTACGGGCAATACCTCTCCAAATGGCCCTGCTGGCCACAAGTGTAACACCTCCCAGAAAATGCAGGACATTGAGTCCCGCCGTAAGTACCACCGCAATGACGACAAGCTGTTGGAAGCCTCTAAGCTGCCTCCTGCTGAGCACTGGACACCGATTGACTCTGCTAGCTCTGCTTGGGTCTGCTTCTTCCACTGTTGCCACTGCTGCTGCCACCGCCTCGAAAGAACCTCCTGAATCTAGAGCCTAGTGAAGACGATCCTGATCCGGACGAAGGAGCTGTTGCTGTTGCTGTCTTTCCCCTGCCATGAACTGGCTCCTGAGTAGTTAGTCCCCTCTCCCGAGCTGACTGATCATGCTGTGCCTCTACTACCGCGGCACACCTAATCGCCGATGCCAAATCCGTACAATAGTGGGATGCCACAAAACTCCTCAAATTGGACCTCAGTCCATCCACAAACCTCTCAGTCCGACGCTTCTCGTCTCCTGAAATAAAAGGCATGAACCTCCCAAGTGAAACAAACTTTATCTGGTACTCAAGCACTGTCATGCTTCCTTGGGTCAACTCCATAAATTCTCTTTCCTTGGCCTTCTGGACATGCCTAGGGAGTATTGTGCATTGAATTCCTTCACAAATGTCTCCCATGGAATCTCCCTGAGATTCCTATCCGCATATGACAAACTCTTCAAAGTAGTCCACCAGTCGTAGGCATCATCCTTCAACATGAAAGTAGCCAACGGAATCCTCTCAACTGCCGCACAATCCATGGTATCAAAAGTCTTCTCCAACTCCCTCAACCAATGAACGGCCTCATCAGGGTCGGGATGACCGGTAAAATGAGGCGGCTTCAGCTTCAGGAATCTCTCTAGAGCAACTGAAGTCCCTCCCCGAGTACTAGAACTCTCACCAGGGTCTCGAGTCTGGTATCTAGCCATCGTGTCCATCATAGCCTCCATGAAACGCTCCATATTCGGCCTACCGGTCTCAGATCTACTAGGAACATCTCCCCGCTCCCTAATAATTGGCATCCTCTTCCTAGGAGCCATCTAATCGCCTACAATCACAAAAATCAAAAGTTCTAATTAGAATCCTAAAACCTACACTACCACCATGCCTATACGGGATAATGTAATTATTTGCTGAAATTACGATATTTAACCTAGTTATTCATCTATTTGCCAGACCGAATGCTCTGATACCAACTGTAACGACCCGCCACCCTATAATTGGGGATCCAATTACTAAATGGGTACCAAATCATTAATTTGGAGCCAAACCAAGATCTTGATAAGTCTGAGAAATAAATAATAAATTAAGCTAACCATTCACATCGCATCGAATTGAAAAAGAAGTGTAAGAATTAAAAATTATTACAATGCGACTAGACTCAGCAAATAATTACATACTCCAACTGAAAAGAAATAATTAAGCGTACGGGTCATAAAATAAAATAACAACTACATCGGGGCATATCCCGGAATAGCGGCTGCTGGCGTGCGACCCAAGGCAACACTCCCCTCGCTACGCCTGCCTGGAACCGTCACCTGAAAACCGCAGGGGTGAGTCTCATCGAAAAGACTCAGTAGGGATCCTTCAATCCCCACTGCCCACTCACTTAGGGTGGATAATCCAACAGGATTTCGGATAAGTCTGGGTTTTTACGAAAATCCATAAATAGACTTATTATAAAAGAATGGACGCTACGTCGGGGGCCAGCAACCCTAACCTAGCCGTCGTTCCATCTCTATCCACTCTTCTAGACGCACGACATGAGGCCGGCCCTCTGGAGGCTCCGCTTCGAATCCCGACCGATCCGCCTTCTGTCCGACGGGAGATTCTAAATCCGCATGTCGCGGCGGATTACGCGAAGCCAGACGGGATCCACGAACGTCGAATCGAGCGAGGAAGTGAAGGCGATCCATCGTGAGGAGAACCGCGTGGATACCGCTAGAGGTTGGGCACCTGCGTGACTTGCGGCATCGCTCCAATGGAACCGAAAAACGAACGCATATTCAAATCCATACAAGGTAAATCCGATTTACTCTAGTTTTATTTTAACGATCGAAACGGGATGGATCCGGTCCCGAAATTATTTTTTATTTCACTGCATTTTCGGTCGTATCCTGACATAGCGAACCCAACAGTGGTATTAGAGCCAGGTTATCACTGTGTTCTTCGCCGTTTTGAATTCCGAAATTTAATTTTCTAATTATATTCCATGCATATTTTACGATCCTGTTTGAGAAACAATATTCATGGGATGGATGGAATTAATTTGATTAATTTTATTTTTGCAAAAATCGTAAAAAAAAAATTTGGGTATCTCGTGTTCTTCGTGGGACGAAGAACGGCACTCAAAGGATGTTGCCGGTGAGGTCTGTCCGGCGGTGACCGGCCGTTGACGCCCTCCCCTTCATACGGTTCCATATAATTTTTTTTTAAAGGAATAAGGGGGGGGGGGGGGGGGGGGGACCTTTAACGGCGCCGGTGGGGTGACCGAGGGCAGTCCGGTGGCCCCAGGCACCGGTGCCGTCACCGGCCACCCTCCCCTTCCCCAGGCGCCGCCGTCGGGGGGAAGGAGGGGCCTGGTTTGGGCCATGCCGCTAGGGTTTCCTAGCCGCATTGTCCAACCGGACCGGGCCGGGCTTAGACCGGGTCTGAGCCCGACGCCCCCTGGCTTGGACCAGGCACCCCTGGTCCGAACCCCAGGCTCAGCTGGGCTAAGCCCTGGTTCGACCAGAAAGGGGGGGGGGGGACTGAATCACCTTGAAATTTTTTTGGGTTTTGATTTTAAATTGTTTTTAAAAACTTTCAAAATCTCAAAATTGTTTTGAAATTGAAGTTTTATTCAATTTAATTTTTTGGAAATTCATAACAATTTTTTATTATTATTATCCTGATTAACAAATGTTGTTAATAGTTATGGTTAATTGTTGATTTAAATGTTAAATAATTAATTAACTTTAACTTTATGATCTAATTGTTAGATTCATATGAGATAATAGTAAATGACATATGTTGATTAATCTAATTGTTAGATTAATTTGAAATTAGCATGGAATAATTTAGAAAGTTATATTTTGGAATTTTAATATACATTTGATGTATGTTGACTGCTTGTTTAAATCTGATTTAAATTAGCATGTATAAATTGATTTTCGAAATTCTAAATTCTCCAAAAATTTTGTTTGGTCCCTGGTTTTATGAAACCAAAATTATTAGTTATTTTCGAAAATTTTACTTTAGCCATTTGATGTGCAATTCATGTGTGGTTTGTTTTAACTAAAACACATGGTGGTCAGAGATGGACAATTTTGTGGATGTGGAATCTGATTGTGTGGTTTGTTATTTATTAATAGATAGAGGTCTGCAAACCTCTCCCTCTCATATTGCAATGTAATTCTACCTCTCTCTCTATGTATTCGCCATAAGGCTTCCTCTTTTAAATTCGTGATGTAATTTGATCGAGGCGGCTGCGCACGAAGCGAGGATGATCCACAACTGCTGACCAGAGGAAAATGAAGGAGTTCATTGAATCCATGGGTTTGCAGACTGATGATATAAGTTGTTATATTGTGTATGTGTGTGCGTTTGACTGTCTGGCTCAAGTCAAACCACAGTGCCGTCCATGACCACACTAATGACATGTATGTGATGTGTGTGTTTCTATTTTGATTGTGAATCAAATTAGCTAGGTTATTAGTATAAATATATATATTCGATATATTTAATGCTATCACCTAGGATGAGAGCAAACTAAATAAGTAAAACCTTCGTAACAAATTCTAAGCCGGAGCGCGAGTCATTGAGAATGCACCGCGTGGCTCTCCGTCAATATGATTAATAGAAGTTAATTCAGTGGTGGCAGATACTATGTGTTTACTCGAGGTTTGCCATTGACTGATGAGAGAACTATTGATCATGGCATTAGATGCCTTTGGATAAGAGTAGAGGAACGATATAGTCATCCACGTGATTACCCGGGAACTATATTTCTACTCTATTTTATCACGTATTGATGGTAATGCTTAGACCGGGGATAATGGTCTACTGTGTTTACCCGGGACCATTAATAACCTGGGAGCCGAAATATGATCAGATATTGCAAGGAATTGCAATTATCATGAGATGATTGCTCTGAGATAGCGGTATGATACTACGTGTTTACCCGATGTCATACTGTAATGCTTGGAGATTCTGATCCCCACTAGGAGATAGTCGGCGTCTCCCGTTCTGTATATCTGAAGGTTATACAGTCCGTCGAAAATTAGTGGAAGTAAAACTAGATTATAAAAGACCATATCTTGTTTTAGTTAATATGAATACCTGCTAATTATCATTTGATTATCTCTTGTAGGCTAGAATGTCGCACCATAACCCGTTGCGAGGCATACTTGATGCCAATCGTTTGACAGGCACCAACTACTCAGACTGGCTCAGGAACCTGAAGATTGTCCTCAGGTCTGAGCAGATTGCCTACGTCTTGGATAATGAACCTCCTATTGATCCAGCATTAGATGCCCCAGAGGAGGAAATGATAGCATATGAAAAATGGAAGGAAGTTTCTACCATGGCCCAATGCTACATGTTAGCCTCTATGAGCAATGAGTTGCAGAGGCAACATGAAGAGATGGATGCTAGGTCCATCATGCTCCATTTGAAGGAGCTATTTGGTAAGCAGAGCAGAATCGAACGATATGAGATATCGAAGAATTTGTTCAAGGCTCAGATGGCAGAGGGAACTTCAGTACAGAATCACGTACTGAAGATGATTGAGTGGGTGGAAAGGCTGGATGCTCTTGGGATTACACTTCCCAAAGAGATGCACAAAGACCTCGTGTTATGTTCACTTCCACAGTCATATGCTCAGTTCATCGTTAATTTTAACATGAACAAGATCCAGGCCACCTTAGCTGAACTACTGAATATGTTAAAGACTGCTGAAGGGAACCTTGTGAAGGATAAACCCCAAGTCCTCATAGTTGGTAAGACCAACAAAAAAAGACTTGCAGTCCAAACTTTTCGGAAAGGTAAGAACAAGGTTCAGAGGAAGGCAAAGGTTGTCAAGAAAGACAAATGTAAAAGTGCTGAGAAAGGTGATTGCTTCTACTGTCATCAAAAGGGTTACTGGAAGAGGAATTGCAAAGAATACCTCAAGGACAAGGCTCAAGGAACTGTGAAGCAGCAGGACGCTTCAGGTATCTATATGATAGATATAAACTTGTCAATAAGAGATTGTACATCATGGGTATTAGATACTAGATGTGTATCTCATATCTGCAATTCTGTGCAGGCACTGACAAGAAGACGTAAGCTGAGGATCGGCGAGGTGGAGCTGAGGCTAGGTAACGGCGCAAGAGTTGCGGCGATCGCTGTGGGGACAGTGAAGCTCAAGCTACCATCCGGAAACACATTTTTATTAGATGAATGTTATTATATACCTAGCATAATAAGAAACATTATTTCTATTTCATGTTTAGATAGAATTGGATACAATTTAAACTTTGGGAACAATAGTTGTTCAATTTCATTCGAAAATAAATTAATATTTTCTACTATTTTGTCCAATGGTTTGTATCTATTAAATGTGTCTCATGATAATTTACACATCGGTTCTTCAATTAAAAGAAGTAAGTATGAAATGAACAAAGCCTAATTGTGGCATTGTAGACTTGGACACATTGATGAAAACAAACTCTAAAGGATGCATAAAGATGGATACTTGGATCCATTTGATTATGAATCATATGCAACCTGTGAGTCATGTTTAATGGGTAAAATGGCTAGGTCTCCATTTAGTGGAACTGGAGAACGAGCCAAAGACATATTAGAGCTCATATATTCAGATGTATGTGGTCCTATGTCAACCCAAGCCATTGATGGTTTCTCATACTTCATTACATTCACTGAAGATTACTCAAGGTTTGGATATATATACTTATTGAAGTATAAATCTGAAGCCTTTGAGAAATTCAAAGAATTTAAGAATGAAGTAGAAAAACAAATATGAAAGAGTATAAAAACCATCGGATCTGATCGGGGTGGTGAATACTTGAGTACTGAGTTCATTAAATACTTAAAGGATAATGGTATCCTTTCTGAGTTTACACCTCCTTATACACCTCAAATGAATGGTGTGTCAGAAAGGAAAAATTGCACATTAATGAAAATGGTGCGATCTATGATGAGCATGTCCAAATTACCAGTGTCCTTATGGGGATATGCACTTAGCTCGGCTATGTATATTCTGAACAAGATACCCAGCAAGTATGTTGAAACCACTCCATATGAGATATGGAATGGAAGGAAACCAGACCTTAAACTTGTTAAAGTCTGAGGATGTTCTGCTCATGTTAAAAGACATGACGCAGATAAGCTGGAGTCTAGAACTAACAAATGCAGATTTGTGGGATATCCAAAGAAAACTTATAGATATTACTTTTATCATCTTGGCGAACAAAAGGTGTTTGTGGTCAGGAGAGCTGTCTTTCTGGAAGAAGATTATATTATCCAGAAGGACAGTGGGAGTAAAGTAATTCTGGAAGAAATTCCAGACCCACAAACTGGTAATGGTTCATCAGATGAACCGTTAGTTTCTGAACCTGTTCAAAATAATACACAGGAACCTCGTAGGTCTGAAAGAGTACCTAAACTACCAGAAAGATATGTGGGACATATTAATTTGGATGGTTCAAGGATACTCTATAATGAGGATGATGATCCTAAGACTTACCAGGAGCCCATTGAAAGTCCAGAGGCCGGGAAATGGCGGGAAGCCATGAATTCTGAAATACAGTCCATGTACATCAACCAAGTTTGGAACTTGGAAGATTTACCCGATGGTATAGTACCTATCGGCTGCAAATGGATATTTAAAAGAAAGATTGGTGCATGTGGACGCATTGAGACTTATAAAGTAAGATTAGTGGCGAAAGGCTATCGTCAAAGACAAGGTGTTGACTATGACGAAACCTTTTCACCCGTTGCTATGATTAAGTCTATCAGAATTCTTCTCGCCATTGTTGTCTACCATGATTATGAAATCTGGCAGATGGATGTGAAGACTACCTTCCTCAATGGAAACCTTGACGAGGAGGTGTATATGATACAGTCAGAAGGATTCACATCCAAAGAATCTCCAAACATGGTATGCAAGTTGTAGAGGTCCATTTATATATTGAACCAAGCTTCCCGAAGCTGGAACATAAGATTTAATGAGGCAATCAAATCTTATGGATTCATTAAGAATGAAGATGAGCCATGTGTATACAAGAAAAACAGTGGGAGCGCAATCACATTTCTGATTCTTTACGTTGACGACATCCTACTCATTGGGAATGATGTAGGAATGATGTCATTAGTAAAGATATGGCTGTCAAAGAACTTCTCCATGAAGGATTCGGGAGAAGCATCTTACGTATTAGGAATACGGATCTATAGAGATAGATCAAAGAAGATGCTAGCTATAACCCAATCCATGTACATAGAAACCATTGTCAAAAGGTTTGGCATGGAAAATTCTAAGAGATGTCTCATATTTATGAGACATGGAATTTCACTCTCTAAAGGTCAGTCTCTCAAGACACCTGAAGAGAGGGTTGTGATGGATAAAGTCCCCTATGCTTCTGCCATAGGCTCCATCATGTATGTCATGCTATGTACTAGACCTGATGTAGCATATGCTCTAAGTGTTACGAGCAGCCATCTGGTAGATCCAAGTGATGAACACTGGAAGGCTGTGAAATGCATCCTTAAGTACTTGAGAAGGACTAAGGATCTATTTCTAGTCTATGGAGGAGGAGACTTAAAGCTGCAAGGATACACTGACTCGAGTTTTTAGTATGATCCTGACGACAGCAAGTCAATATCAGGTTTTGTTTTCACACTCAACGGGGGAGCAGTGAGCTGGAAAAGTTCCAAGCAGGAAACCATTGCTGATTCGACAATGGAAGCCGAGTATATTGCTGTTGCTGAAGCCGCTAAGGAAGCTGTATGGATGAAGAAATTTATCGGCGATCTTGGTGTGGTGGAAAGCATATCTGGTCCCGTCCCACTGCTGTATGACAACAATGGGGCGATTGCTCAAGCGAAAGAGCCGTGGTCTCATAAGAAGTTGAAGCACATTCTGCGGTGCTTTCATCTGATCAGAGAGATTATAGCTCGAGGAGATGTCGTGGTGGAAAGAGTTCCTTCAGCCGACAACATAACAGTTCCACTTACAAAGCCTTTGTCTCAAAATGTCTTTGAGCATCACTTAGAGAATATGGGTATTCTATATAAAAGTGATTGGCTTTAGTCCAAGTGAGAGATTGTTAGTATTAGATGGTCTCAAAGCCAATCCGATACTATGTACTGATTCAGATTATTAATAAATGACAATAATTCATTGTGTGCAATTAATTCAATTTATGTTTATCGTATCACGATGAAGTCCATGAACATGTACAACAGTCTTCGGATTATGATGAGATCATAATTACGGGACCGAAGATTTATAAACACATGTTCTTAATTGTTCCTAGTCATAGGATGTTTGAGATAAGACATCGAACATCTGGATAGACTAGTATAGGTTACTTCAGCTCATATGATGAGGGTGACTAATCCTATAAGTCACTTGTGTAGAGACACTATGCTAGACCTGTAGGTGCTCATTGGCGAATGAGTTCACTGAACTGATCCGACTATGAATCGTTGGATGGTAAACACCTCACTATTAACCAGCTCGATTCTTTTGTCACGATTGCGTAGATGATCCTTGGACTTGAGACGCCAAAGATATCTTGTTGGTAGGTTTTTGAACTTTGACCTTGACTAACGAATCCCTAACCATGGGTTATCAATAAGTCAAGTGATCGGGCTCAGGGAAATGCCTTCGAAGGTAATTGTGTGTTCAATACGGGATCATTCGCTCTTGGTAGTTTGAGAGAGAATGTTCTGGGAATGATGCACTTAAAGTCCCTGATCAGGGCGGACTCTGTCTTCGATAAGGAGTTATCGGATTCAGATTAGCGGCATCTGATTCAAGTGAATCAACTGAATAGGGTTTAACAGTAAACCATACCCTAGGTGGATTCGGGAACATTGCACGCATGAAGGATTATATCCGCGCGCTAACCGATGACGAAAAGGTTCCAATAGAGGGTTGCGATAACCCCAGTGCCATCTAGGATCACGCGATGTTGCTTGGCATCCAACGTGATCGGAAGTCCGTCCGAATTTATTGTGGGACATTAAATTCGGCTGATTAATTGAATATGAGGATATTAATTAATTCAGTGGGTCAGTAAAGGGATACTGGGCTTAATGGGCTATTAACTAGACTGGTATTTGGGCCTAGAGGGTCACACGCAAATGGTTTTCAAGTCGATGGATAATCCGACAGGATTTTGGATAAGTCTGAGTTTTTACGAAAAACCGTAAACAGACTTATTATAAAAGAACGGACGCTACGTCGGGGGCTAGCAACCCTAACCTAGCCGTCGTTCCATCTCTATCCTCTCTTCTAGACGCACGACACGAGGCCGGCCCTTTAGAGGCTCCACTTCGAATCCCGATCGCTCTGCCTTCTGTCCAACGGGAAATTCTGAATCCGCATGTCGTGGCGGATTACGCGAAGCCAGACGGGATCCACGAACGTCGAATCGAGCGAGGAAGCGAGGACGATCCATCGCGAGGAGAACATCGTGGATACCGCTAGAGGTCGGGCATCTGCGCGACTTGCGGCATCGCTCCAACAGAACCGAAAATCGAACGCGGATTCGAATCCGCGCAAGGTAAATCCGATTTATTCCAGTTTTATTTTAACGATCGAAACGGGATGGATCCGATCTCAAAATTATTTTTTATTCTGCTGCGTTTTCGGTCGGATCCCGACACAGCGAACTCGACACCTACAAGTGCAGCAACACACATATAGATAATTTAAGCAAGTAAAGCAGTAAATACAATTCTCTAGGCGTCACCCACCACTGCCACACCGGCGCCGTGTCACTCCCACACCAACACAGGGTGCCTAAGCGCTAACAACTGTCACTCTAGGTCCACGATCGCACAAAACGCAACACGGTGCTATCCAACCACCATATAAGGAGCCGAACAAATAAATACCAGTGCATATAGACAAGTATGCTAAGGTCATGACATATGCATAACTGGGGAGTCTATTGTCCCACCTCGGATAACTGCAAACAAAACATAATCACCAGGATTTTCTCGTTGTCCACAGGTAGAACTCATCTACGGACGGTTATGGAATGAGCCACAATCTCCTTAAGATGGCAATGTCTAGACATATATTAAACATATATAGCACAAATATATTTTTACAGATTTAATAATGATCATAGATCTGAAAATTAATTTGATAAAGTGATACTTACATATAATAATTAAAATACATATTTTTATATATAAAATAATTACTTAAAGAGTCAATATGGTCATATAGATGGATAATAAGAGTAAAGTTGATTAAAATAGATTATTGGATAGAAAATATATCCAAATAAATTTTCTCATAATTTTTGGAAGAATAAATGTATTTTTTGGCCGTTAAAACTAATTTTCAGAGCTGAAAAATGAACAAATAGACCAAATAATATCAAATAGATTCATAAAATTTTCAAAATTGGCTAACATGTCAAATAGATCATATTTAAAGTATGGACAAAGTTTCATCAACTTCTGGATTGGTTTGGTATGATTTTAGATTCTCACTTCGATTCCAAAAATCCGACTTAAATAGATTTCCAACAAATTAAAACATAGGGCAAAATAAATATGAAACAAAGTCATAAAATTCTCAAACTTTACATAGAAGTCAAGTATAATATAAAAAATATCTCTAAAAAATTTGGTATGGTTTGGATATGAATAAAATGAGATATAAGGTTCATAAGTTAGGATTTCAAAATTGTAAGGACAAATTATATAGTCTGACAAGAATATTATGAAATAAATATTAAAAGAACTCAGAAAATTATAACATTTATTAAGCATTAAGATAACTTCATAGTAAACTTATATAAAAATATTAGCTTAATTGAACATCGGTCCATATATGTAACTCATGTTATTATAATTGGAAACAAAATAGATTGAACAGACAGATTACATAGGCCGAAATAATAATCTTGGAACAAATTGTAAAGAAGATCACAAAAATCTTAAACTTGATGATAATAAATTATACATATAAATCAAACTTCTTAATAATTGATTAGATTTTGAAAGTTTTTAAAAATAATATAATTTTTAATACAAGTATGTTTAGAGTTGTCCACCTATCTTTTGAAGAAAGATCGGTTCTTGGTTCTTCTATGGCTTCCTTGATATCTATCCATGATTTCTTCTTCCTCTAAGATATTTTTCACATTCTCTAAGTTCTTTTCCATGCTCTCTAAGCCTCTAATAATACAAAACATTGAATAAAATCAAATTCCCAAAAGAAATAACTATGAACAACTCTATTATCTCAAGAACACCATATGAACTTACCCTTGCAAGAGAGCTGCATGCAATAGAGCTTTGAGCACGACCCTAAGGCTCTATTTATGGTTATTTACCTTCTTAATACAACCACTAACACCCATGTCTTTGCTGGAGTCGAGCTCCTACTCCCCATGACTTAATCTCTAAGTTAAAGTAACTTCCAGTGCAAATCAGACTTTGTTCACGCCACCTGCAGTTTTCTTTTCTGAAGACCTTTAAATTCGACCTCTTAAACGTCCGAATTAGAAATCACTCTCTTCTACAAAGGCTTATAACTTTTTATTATCTTTCCAATGCACATAATATAACTATTTTTTGACAGGTATACAAAATTATATATTTATTTTACCGACTTGCTGTCCTGAACACTCCGAACTCAGAAATCTGGTAGATTTTCTTCCCGTCTAAAGATGTTCTGATTCTGATCCGTAAATGACTAATTTTAATACATAGTCTTTATAAAACTTTTAGAATTTAGAGTCATCGTTCTAATGGGAGTTATCTTACTTAATTTGAAATTTTATACATGATACTTAAAATACTAGGACTCTGTCAAGTAAATCTGTGTACAAAATCCTAATTCAAGTAGGATTCAATTATGAATTTTTACCTATTAATTAGAATCTTAATTATATTCAAGTTTATTATGTTATATTTTTAATTCAAGTCAAATATGTCATACATAACTTTTCAGGTCATGGTTAATTTTAATTATATAATTTTTTATTTTTTAATTCAAATCCTAGTCTAATTAGTACTTGTTCTCTATAGATAGCCCTTTCTAAAACTGATCATCGATATTTTTGACCTCTAAAAGATCTGAATTAGTAAAAATTATCTTCTACAAAGTTATAGATCCTTTTATGTTCTTTCTAATGATATCAACTATGCCTTAATCAAAATTTTCTACAGAAAGTTATCATTATTTTACTATGTTACTGTTTAATGCATCAACCTAGAATTTGAACTAAATTAGTGAGCTATTCTTAGTAGTATAGTTGGGCTAATGCGCTTTCATAATTGAGTTAATTTGACTAAATCAATTTATTTAAACTCACTAATAGACTCTCATAATTAATTAATTGGTCTAATGTAAATTAACTAAATTTATTAATGGATTGTAAAAGTGTGGGGCATAACAAGCATAGAGATAAGCAAAGTCCATTCATTCCATTCACAAAAACAAAATATCATCCATCATATGACCATGTCCATCATACATACACATATATCAAAAGTCTGGTCACAACAAAATAGTCTATCATCATCAGTACATCATCATGATGTCGAGAATACATCATAAGATAACTGGCATCATACGATCAACTCTCCCCTCAGCTCCTGTCACTAGTAGAGGTGGAGGACCCATCGATCCTCAATCACGGGCCGCTCTCGTCCTTAACCTCTGCTCTTCCTCCACGTTTTGCTGACAGCCAGATGAGCTCATAATCATACTCACAGTGAACATGCTGCCGTGGCCTCCTGCCCGGGCATGCTCCCTCACCCTCTAATAGCAATCTTCTAGGTCCTTCAATCTCATCTCTATAAAGGAGTGCTGGGCTCCTAAGTTGTCGATTTCTCTCGTGAAGCTTCTTCGCTCCTCCTGCTCTCGTTGCCATATTTCTCCCTTTCGGTCTCTCTCTCGCCTCTCTATGATGAGGGTGGTATGAAGCACGACAGTCTCTCCATAGCGATCCCTAACCAGACGCTGTTGGAGGTGCTCCTCGAGGTCTGCAATCCTAGATGTGCTGTCGACCATTGAGTCTCCAGATCTGAAATCCTTTGAGTACCCAGTACAACAATGTCCTCCATCTCTGTAATTCTTAAGCACATGCCTCCAGCTCATGGGCTGCGGTCTTCTGAGCCTAAGCCGTCACTATCTCTGCCCTACTCAAAGCCTCCTGAATTTCCCTCACCTGTCAAGCATGTAGCATCCTTGTGGTCCAAGAACAAAAAGATAAAACATGATTGCCTATAATAGACACGTATTTTATTCACTTTATGTGTGATGTGATTAAATGTGATGTGATTGAATGATTGGTTGGCTTACTCAGGAGGTGTGCTCCTCTATCGCCTCGGAGGCATGATCGATGGCATTGGTCAATTGCTCTCGCTGAAAGGCCACTTCTACAGTAGGCTATGTGCTAGAACTAGAGGCACCGGGCTTCTCCCGAGTATGTAGGCTAAGATTTGCATTGTTACACTTACCAGATTATAGAGGGCCTCCCATGTAAGGAAGAGCTCATGCTCCACATCAACAAGACAACCTCGCGGATCGGTGATCATGGCATCATGTGCATTCTGCATAAGCATAAATAGTCAACAATTGTTCATTCATACAACATTTAAAAAAATAGAACACATCATATGCATACCTCTCGAGATTAGAGTTGCCATAGGCGTAGGGTGTACTGCTCTAGGAAAGTCCTCATGTAATCATTACT
Source organism: Zantedeschia hybrid cultivar (assembly GCA_030544215.1). Lineage (NCBI taxonomy): Eukaryota > Viridiplantae > Streptophyta > Magnoliopsida > Alismatales > Araceae > Zantedeschia > Zantedeschia hybrid cultivar. The sequence goes on along the minus strand of JARZZO010000002.1, from coordinate 47,159,135 downwards.
ATTTGTCGCTCATGAATCCATCACAGAGCTGGCATCCCACCAGCTTTGGTACTGCTCGGGGAACCTCTTCCTCTAATCATAGTCACATATGCTTGCCCGAGTGGAACACCCAATCTTCTTCGCTGGCTTTTGGATCTCTACCCACTCCTGGTGGAGACTGAGCACCCTCATCATAAGTCGCATCCATATCAGCACTATCTTGCTAAAACAGTGAATCCAGATGTCCCTCTCGAATCTGGGTAGGCCCTCTCCACCTAGGGCTAGCTTGCATTCCCCATGCTTGCATAGGGTGCCAGAAGACCTGCTTACATGCATTACAGTTAGGAATGCATTATAAGAATTTGCATAAGAATAAAAAAGACATGCATGCATACTTACCATTTCTGCGGAGCACTCTATGATCACATGATGCAACGCCAAAAGCTGATATCTCATCGGTGTTGTGCTATTGATTGGGGCCCAACAACGTGCAAGAGGAATCGTTGTCCAGTCAGTCTTGGGACCCACCCAAAGGGAAGTAGTAATAGCTCCATAGCTGCAGTCATGGAACATAAATTAGTTCATGCACCATTCAAAATTCATAAGTCAAGATTCATATAAAGGAAAATGACAAAAAATACATGCATTTAGGATAGTGCATACCTGTAGGAATGGTGTGAATCCACTAACAGTGGTCTTTCAGCCTGACCAGGTGGACAAATCTATGAACATGTGGGTGAGCATCATTGCACCCCATGCATAGTCCTCGATCTTCTTCAAGTCTTTTCGCATCACCAAGAAACGACAATGAATGTCATCTCCTTTGCTCCCAAACAAAAGCTGCTCATACAGAAGAATAGAAATCTACGTAACTCCATATCAACCCTCGTTGTGTTCCTTGGGTTCATACAAAATTTCCCCGTTAGAGTCCTTCTCATCCTGTCCAAATACTCCTCTCAACTCTCACCCACCTTTTGCCTAGGATGCTCAAATATGAGGCACTCTATAGCCACCTACCTCAGGGTCGTCCTATGCTCACCTCCATCTTCCTGGACCATGATGTTCAGTAGCTCGTTGGCCAGGCCTTTGTAATTGGGGTGAGTCCATCCGCTAACTGCCTCTCCATCAACTCTCAACCCCGTAATCCATGCCACATCCCCCAGTGTGGGTATCATGTGACCACATGGCATAATGAAGTTGTGAGTGGCCGGATCCCATTGTTCTCTCAACACCTGAACTAGCACATGGTCGAGCTATATGGGCTCGATGCTCAGGAAGGGTCCAAACCCCATCTCCTCTATTCTCCACCTTTAGAACTCAAGGAGGGCCTGATAAGCCACTAGAACAAGGTCCCAAGATATTCTTGTCCTCATCACACCCTGCATATCAAAAGAGTAGCCATTAGGATCATTTCCTACCTAACAGACAACAACAGATTTCGCGAATTGAATCACATCACCAATAGGTGACATGATTCGATTTGCACTACCCACTGGTGATGCATTTCAATCTCCTTCATGGAGTCCCCGTAGAACCTCCTTCCTCATCCCCTACCTCTTATTTTGAACTCAAAAAGATAGGGTTGGTGGTTTTTATCATTTGGGCTAGATCCTCCTTATCCAGTGCCCTTGGTTCCTCGTTGTTGCTTGCCAAGGGTGCAGATTCCAGAGCCGTCTCTATTGTAGGGGTCACCGTTGCCTCTTCCCTTTCTTCTTATTCTATACCAGTCATCATCGCCAGTGCTTCTTCGACTGGTACTTCCATTGGACGAGCTTCCTCCATAGAGGGAGGAGTCGAGGTGCTCCATCACTTAGCCATAACTTTCCTTGATGAGGAGGAGCTGTTGGGTTCCATGAACGAAAGAGGGAGGAAGATAATGAAAGAAGGAGGAAGATGAGGTTGAGAGGAGAAAAAAAGAAAGGGAAGAAGAGGAGTTCGTCGGAGGGTGGGTGGGAGTAGGTGGAAGTGTTAGTTTTAGGTGGCCTACAAGCTAATCTGACTATGTAAATCTCGTTCATTTATTAATATAATGGCATAATATTCATTATGTATAAATCGCATAAATTATCGTTTCATAATGAAGTCCGTGAATATGTGCTATAATGATCAGATTATGATGAGATCATACTAATGAGACTGATCACATAAACACATATTCTTAATCGTTCCTAGTCGGAGGATATCCGAGAAGGACATCGGATATCCGGTTAGACTAGTACAGATTACTCCTGCTCATATGATGAGGGTGACTGATCTCATAAGTCACTTGTGTGGAGACACTAAGGCGAATCTGTAGGTGCTCATTGGAGAATGAGTTCACTGAACTGATCCGACTGAATCGCTGGATGGTATTGTACCTTACTGTCAACCAGCTTGATTCTATTGTCGCAGTTGCGTGGATGGTCTGCGGACCTGAGACACCAAGGACACCTTGTCGGTGGACTTCTGTGCTTTGACCTTGGTTTATGAATCTCTAGCCACAGGATTCTAATACGCCAAGGATTGGGTACAGTAGAATACCGTCGAAGGGAATTGTGTGTCAATAAGGAATCATTCGCTCTCGGTACTTAGAGAGAGAATGCTCTAGGAAGGATGCGCGAAAGTCCTTGGCCAGGACAGACGATAATATCGGGAAAGGAGTTTTCCGATATTCATCAGCGGCATCCAATCCAAGTGAGTCGACCGGTTAGGGTTTGACAACTTGCCATACCTTGAGTTGACTCGAGAGCATTGTACGAATGAAGGATTATATTCACGCGGTAACTGTCGGCGGAAAGGTTCCAAGAGTGGGTTACTTAACCCCAATACCTTCCGGGTTCATGCGGTGTTACTTGGCACCCAACGTGATCGGAGGCTTCGTCGAATTCGTTGTGCGACATCAATTCGATTGATTAATTAATTAATAAAGGGTTATTAATTGATTAATAAAGTCAGTGAGGAGTCAATGGGCTTGTTGGGCCATTAACTGGACTGGTACTTGGGCCTAGAGGGTCACACGCAAATGATTCTCAAGGCGATGGATAAATAAGTGAGTTTTATACAAACCGGGGCTTTTTATGAAAAACCGCGCGGTTAGTATAAAACATAGCGAACGGGCTGAGCAGGCCAAGCTGCTGCTAACGCTAGCCGCCCCTTCTCTGTTTCTCTCTCTCTCTGGTGTCCAGACAGATCCAGATCTGCTTCGCCGCTTCTCCGAATCCCGTTCGACGGGAAATCGTCCGCACGTTACGACAATTGTTGCGGCGACCGGCGGAGGTTTCGTGGGCTGCGAAGAACGAGGAACGTGAGGATGTCCGTTGCGAGGAGGATCGCGCGGACTTCGCTAGAGGCCGGGCACTTGCGCGGCTTGCGGTGTTGCACCGATGGAACCGAACAGTTGCGGATTCGAATCCGCACACGGTGAGAATCGATTATCCGATAATCGTAGTTTTTAATTTTTCGAAACGGGAAAACGGATCGCTGTTTTATTTTTTCCGCTGCATGAGCGATCCGGAGAAACCCGAGAAAACCCAACAGTGGTATCAGAGCTAGGTTCCACTGTTTCTCGTCCCGTTTCGGTCTCCGAAATTAATTTTTCTATACGTTCTTCCATGCATGAGTTTCGATAATTGCCAGGGTCCATGTTCATACGATGAACAGAAAAATAATTTGATTATTTTATTACTGCAATTTTCGAAATTTTATTTGGGTCTTTTCGTGTTCTTCATGTGATGAAGAACTAAGGTTAATGGAGGCTTCAATCGGGTGTCCCCATGTGTTGGGGAGGTGGCCGGGGATCCTGGTATGACCAGGGACCTCCTAGTCATCGCTGACACTTGTGACAGGAGCCGGAGAAGCTTTGAGGGGCAATTGCAGGTGGCCGGTTGGAGAAGATATCCCTTCTTCTTCCTCCAATTTCACGGTTGCAACTACAGAAAACCAGGTTTTTGGAGGTCTCGGCCGGCCTTGTTGGGCTTCTCTGGAAGGGATGTCGGCGCCGGGAGGCTCACCGACGCTGCATCCATCGTCGGCCGAAACTGGGCCGCCGGCCACCGGCGTGGGATGCCACCGCCGGCCCTGGCAAAAACCCCCTCCCGCCGCCTGAAACCTGCAAACGCAGGTTAGGGTTTCGGAGGTAGCAGTCGGGCGGTTCGGGGCAGGCGGACCGGTCCGACCGGCTAGGCCCCTGGCCGGACCGGGCCTGAGCCCAGGCGCGCCTGGCTCGGGCCCAGGCGCGCTTGGCTCGAGCCCAGGCCCTGCTGGGCCCGGGCCAGCTTGGCCCTATTGGGTTGAGCCTTCTTAAACCCCATTTCCCACTTAAACCATTAAACCCCTATTACCCTGTTATTAATTAAATTAGATTTGAATTTAAAATTTGAAATTGTTTTAAATTTTAAATTAGAATTCTAATTTAGTTAATTCTTTAATTAATGATTTTGAATCATTATGTTAATTAAGGATTTTTTATTAACTAGCAATTAGTTGTTAATTAGTTGGAGTTAATATTAATTTAAATGTTAAATTGATTATTAACCTCAATTTAACAAATTTAAATGTTAAATTAGTTATTAATAGTTATTAGTCTAATTGTTAGATTATTAACTATTATCTCAGCTAATTGTTAATTAATATTTGAGTTAGTTATTAATTTAATTGTTAAATTACTAATTAACTTAAATGACTAATTTAAATGTTAAATTAGTAGTTCTTAATTAATTACTGTTAGTCATTGATTTAATAGTTAAATTGATGATAACTTTAATTATCTAATCTAAGAGTTAGATTAATTAATTATTAATTAGTTAGTGTTAATTATTGGTTTAAGAGTTAAATTAATAATTAACATTAATTGGCTAATCTAAGTGTTAGATTAGTAGTTAATAATTAATCATAGTTGATTATTAATTTAAATGTTAAATTATTAATTAACTTAGTTGGATTAATCTAAGAGTTAGATTAGTCTTTAAATAGTCTAATTGTTAGATTATTAATGGGGTTTAATCTGAGTGTTAGATTATTAGAAATGTTCTAATTTGCATGGAATAATATGGAATTATTAATTTGGAGTGTGTGCACATGTGATGTGTTTTGATGCTTTTAAATTAGATTTGATTGCATGACAAGTTAATTAAAAGTGTTTTCGAAATTCAAATACCAATTTTGATTGGATCCCAGCTTTTTGAAAGCCAAAATTATTTATTTTGAAAACTCTTTTATTTTAGCCATGTGATGCGCTGAATCTTGTGTGGATGTTTAAAACACACCGTGGTCATGGATATGTACTTATTTAATTGTTCATGTGATGAATGATGTGTTTGTGTGGATCGTGGATGAATGATGGATGTTTATTAATTGTTAATAAATAGAGATCTGCGTATCTATCCCTCTCTCATTCTCTGATGTATTTCTACCTCCCTCTCTCTTGTACTTGCCTTAAGGCTCTCTTCTAATTACATGTAATTCTAGAATTAGTGTAATCTGATCGAGGCAAACGAGGAAGGAGTGAGGACGATCCACATGTACAACCAGGAAGACGAAAAGATAGAGATCTCTTGCCTATGTGTTTGCAGGTTATCTAATATAATTGTTGTGTTAGATTGTGTGTGCGTTTGACTGTTGGCTCCAGTCAAACCCACTGTGCTATCCATGACCACACTAATGACATGTATGAGATGCATTGTTTTCTTTTGATTATGAATCAAAGCAGGTATAGTATTTATTAAATATATACGATATATTTATACTATCACCTAGACGAGACCAAGACAAAAGTTATCTAAATACCCTCAGACAAACTCTAAGCCGTAACGCGAGTAGTTAAGAATTTACCGTGTGGTCCACCATCATTATAGTCATAGGATTCGAATCACTTTAGGCAGGTTTGTTATGCTATCCACAATGCCTGCTTAATTGGGAGGAGAAACTATGGCTATGGCATTAGATGCCTATATGATCGGGGTAGAGGAACCATGTAGCTTTGTTGTGCTATCCACAAGGGCTGCATGCAAATCTATGCTCGTCGCGTAATGATGGTTAGCTTAGACCAGAATTAGTGGTTTGTTGTTGTAACGACCCGCCACCCTATAATCGGGGATCCGATTATTAAATGGGTACCGAATCATTAATTTGGAAGCAAACCAGGATCTAAGTAAGTCTGGGAAATAAATAAAAAACTAAGCTAAACATTCACATCGCATTGAATTGAAAGGAAAATGCAGGAATTAAAAGTTATTACAATGCGACTCGAGACAGCAAATAATTACATACTCCAACAGAAAAGAAATAATTAAGCATACATGCCAGAAATAAAGATAACAACGACGTCGGGGCATATCCCGGAACAACAACTGACGGCGTGCGACACACAGCAGCACACCCTTCGCTAAGTCTGCCTGGAGTCCTTACCTAAAAACCGCAGGGGTGAGTCTCAACGAAAAGACTCAGTAGGGATCCTTCGATCCCCACTGCCCACTCACACACCCACAAGTGCAAAGTATAGCTGAAGGTAAAGTAATAAGTACAGTAGTAATTACTACTCCTAAATCTCGATATGAATCACATACATTCGAAGTACATAACATGCATATCTCTAAAAAAAATAGTCTACCAGGCCCACAACCAATGTCTCGGCAAAACACGCCAACCACACGAACAAAGGTGAGAAACACCGACCCGCTGAGACCAAACAGTAACCCCTCGGATAGCACTCTAGCTACTCCGGCCCAACTAGCTCAGGTGGTTACTCCTTCCCTCAGCACGAGTGACACTTCAAAGGTACCACACTCACACCGGTACTAGCTAACCCAGGGGTCCACCATGTGACCCTCTCTCACTAGGCGTCACCCCGCCACACCCACACCGGCGTTGTGCTCCACCCACACCAGCACAGGGTGATAAAGCGCTAAAACTGTCACTCTAGGTCCACAGTAGCTCAAAACACAGCACAGTAAGAAGTCCACGGTCGCATGCAACACCACGCGTACGATCCGGTTACAATGAATCCATCACCATAGAGTATAATTTAAAGCATGCATTTAACTAACTAAACAACTGTCTAACAGTGTAACATGTTTTAATGGCATGAATTAGTGTGATTCTGTCTTGAATCACGTCACCCAAGGCCGACGCCATTCAAGTCTCCTAAACTGGTTCACAGAAACTCGGCCACAGAACCTGGCGTAAAATGCGTCGCCGAAGCCAATCGCCTATTGAAAAGGCGTCACTGTCCCTGGATGCTTTTCAGTCCGGGAACATGGTCTGTTATTGGGTTAAATCGCGTCGTGTGTGGGCGCCGCCTTTCTAAAAGGCGTCGCTTCACCTCGACGCCATTTAGCCCCGACAGACAGGTTCTCTCGTTGCTTCTCCCAATCCTCGAGGTGGGATTTCTCCCCCAAAACGCGTAGAAAATGCACAAAACATAGAGGGGAAGGAGGAGAATCCATCTACCCATTAGAACACCCAATTTCTCGTACATGCACTTAGCGTTTTCACCCCAAAAAGCACCCCAAAGCATGCTTCAAATACTGGAAAACATGGTTTTCAAACGAAAATGTACTGGGGATAGTCACCCTACCGGTTACTTGAACTCCTCCAAGCTCCAAGCCGCCCACCCGTCTCGCCCCACGCCGCCGCCGGTACCGCCGAGGTCGTCGTTACTCCACCGGGACGTCGGCCGCCGTCCGGAGAGAAAACACCGCGGAGGAGGTGGTGGTGGTAGTGGTGGGAGCTAGGAGGTCGATGGAGTGGAGGGAGAGAAGAAATGGGGGGAGGAAAAGAGGGAGGGGAAGGAGGCGTCGCCGGAATCGCCGGAGGAAAGGAGGAGAGAGAGAGGGAAGGAAGAAATGAGGGAAAGGAAGGAGGGTTCGCGGGGTAACCAGAAACTGTCTAAAACGCGTCGAGCTGTACGGACGCCTATCAGTCGACATGACGGGCTGCTCTGACAGAAGTCTGAAATGCGTCGTCCATCTAAGACGCCGTTCAGACGACAAGACTGGCGTTGTACACTGACAACCCAAGGTCGCAGTCTGAAAGGCGTCCTCCATCGCGGACGCCGTTCAGATGACACGACGGAGCCGTACTCTTGCGGCCCAAAGCCAGCCCACGTGGCACAATCTAAAATGCGTCTGTACTGCTGGACGTCGTTTAAACCGCGTCGAGCGGGCTCGATGCAAACAGAACAGAGTCTCAGCCCCATCAAGGCCTAAACTACAGGGTCCGACCCCGAAAACCGGATCCGAAAACCTCAGTCCTTACAGTTGTGCTATCTACAAGGCCATTAAACCTCTGGAGACCGAAGCTATGATCAGATATTACAAGGAGTTGCAAGTCCCATGAGTTGGGTGCTCTTTGATTGTATTACAGTTTGTTGTGCTATCCACAAGGCTGTAGTGCAAGTCATTGAGATTCTGATCCCCACTAGGAGACTGTCGGCGTCTCCCGTTCTATATAACTGAGGGTTATACAGTCCGACGAAAATTAGTGGGAGTTAAACTTGAACAAAAGACCATGTCTTGTTTTAAATTTTAATAATTGAACATCTGCTAAATAGATTTTACTTATCTCCTGTAGGGAATTATGTCGTCGAATAACTCATTCCGTGGCATACTTGATGCCCTTTTGACTTACTTGATCTACTCGGATTGGTTCAGAAACCTGAAGAATGTCTTCAGATCTGAGCATATTGACTTTGTCCCTGGAGCTGATCCTCCTGCTGAATCGGCATTGGATGCCCCTGAAGCAGAGATGATAGCTAACGATAAAAGATCGAAGGACAAAGGCAAAAGAGTAGTGAAGGGTGACTGCTTCTACTATAAGCAGTATGGTCACTGGAAGAGGAACTGCAGGGAGTTCCTTAACGATAAAGCTCATGGAAGAGTGAAGCTGTCTGAAGCTTCAGATATCTATATGATAGATATCAACTTATCAGTTAGAGATTCCACATCTTGGGTATTGGATACCGGATGTGCTTCTCATATCTGTCATGATGCACAGATGTTGACAAGTAAGCGCATGTTGAGACATGGTGAGATGGAATTGAGGCTAGGAAACGGCGCAAAAGTTGCGACAATTGCTGTTGGGACAGCAAACCTCTTGCTTCCATCAGGAGACGCCTTACTTTTAGAAGATTGTTATTATGTTCCTAGCATAATAAAGAACATCATATCAGTGTCTTGTTTGGACAAGATAGGATACAGGTTGACTATTGAAAATAGAAGTTGTTCGATTTATTATGGTAATAAATCAATAGCTTCAGCATCTTTAGAACAGTCTATATCTCTTAGATGTTTCTTATTACAATCTTCAAATTGATAAAGTTCTTAAGAAGAGCAAGAATTGTGTGAACCAAGCCTATATGTGGTATTGAAGATTTGGGCACATTGGCGAAAGCAGGTTGCAAAAGTTGCACAAGCATGGTTACTTAACAACATTCGATTATGAATCGTTTGCAACATGTGAATCCTGCCTTATGGAAAAGATGGCAAAATCTCCATTTACTAGACATGGAGAACGTGCCAAGGACATTCTGGAACTAATACATTCGGATGTATGTGGTCCCATGTCCACCCAAGCCAAAGGTGGCTACTCATACTTCATAACGTTCACCGATGACTTCTCAAGATTCGGCTATGTGTACTTAATGAAGTACAAGTCGGAAGCATTTGAGAAGTTCAAGGAGTTCAAGAATGAGGTAGAGAAGCAGTTAGGAAAGAGTATTAAAGCTATTCGATCAGATCGATGAGGAGAATACTTGAGTACTAATTTCACATAATTCTTAAAGGATAATTGTATCCTTTCTCAGCTGACCCCTCCATATACACCACCGATGAATGGTGTATCAGAAAGGAGGAATCGCACCTTGTTGGACATGGTGCGATCCATGATGAGCTTTTTCGGGATTTCCAGTGTCCCTCTGGGGGTATGCTCTAGAGTCAGCAGCATACCTACTGAACAGAGTACCCAGCAAGTCTGTGGCCTCTACTCCATATGAGAAATGGAAAACCAGAATTTAAACATGTTAAAGTCTGGGGTTGTCCTGCTCATGTAAAGAGGCATGATCCAGACAAGTTGGAATCGCGAACTGACAAATGCAGGTTTGTGGGATATCCAAAGGAAACCTTTGGATACTATTTTTTCCATCATGGTGAACAAAAGGTGTTTGTCGCCAGGAAAGTTGTCTTCCTAGAAGAGGAATACCTTTTCCAGGAGGGCAGTGGGAGTAAAATAGTACTGGAAGAGGTTCCAGATCCCCAAACAACTACATTATCATCAGATGAGATATCAGTTCCTGAATCTGTTCAAGTACGCACAGATGAGCCTCGTAGATCTGGTAGAGTACCTAGACTACCCGAACGATATGTGGGACATATTGCTGAAGGTAAGTCTAAGGTACTATATAATGAGGATGATGATCCGAAAACGTACCAAGAGGCCATAGAAGGCTCAGAAGCCGGGAAATGGCGAGAAGCCATGAACTCAGAAATCCAGTCCATGTACACCAACCAAGTTTGGAACTTGGAGGACTTGCCCGAGGGTATTGTACCCATCGGTTGCAAGTGGATCTTTAAGAGAAAGATCGGTGCTGATGGACAGATCGACACTTATAGGGCAAGGTTGGTGGCAAAGGGATATCGTCAAAGGCAAGGAATTGACTATGACAAGACTTTCTCACCAGTTGCCATGATAAAGTCGATCAGAATTCTGCTCGCCATTGCTGCATATTTTGATTATGAAATCTGGCAGATGGATGTAAAGACTGCCTTCCTCAATGGTAATTTTGAGGAAGAGGTGTATATGATACAACCAGAAGGTTTCACATCCAAAGAATCTCCAGATAAAGTGTGCAAGCTTCAGAGGTCCATTTATAGACTGAAGCTGGCTTCCCGGAGCTGGAACATAAGATTTGATGAGGCTGTCAAGTCTTATGACTTCATTAAGAATGAAGATGAGCCTTGTGTGTACAAGAAGACCAGTGGGAGTGCAGTCACTTTTCTAGTTCTTTACGTAGATGACATACTACTCATTGGGAATGATGTAGCTATGATGTCATCAGTAAAGATCTGGCTGTCAAAAAACTTCTCCACGAAGGATTTGGGAAAAGCATCCTACGTATTGGGAATACGGATCTATAGAGATAGATCAAAGAGGATGTTTGGAATGACCCAATCCTTGTACATAGATACCATAGTCAAAAGGTTTGGCATGAAAAACTCCAAGAGAGGTCTCATACCGATGAGACATGGAATTAATCTCTCAAAGGAGCAGTCTCCTAAGACTCTTAATGAGAGGGCATTCATGGATAGAATACCCTATGCCTCTGTCATAGGATCTATCATGTATGCCATGCTATGTACACGGCCTGATGTTGCATTTGCTCTAAGTGTTACGAGCAAATTTCAGGCTGATCTAGGCGAAGAGCATTGGAAGGCAGTGAAATGCATCCTTAAGTACTTGAGAAGAACTAAGGATATGTTTCTTGTCGATGGAGGAGGTGACTTGAAACTGCGAGGCTTTACTGACTCGAGTTTCCAGTCAGATCTAGATGATAGCAAGTCTACATCTGGCTTCGTGTTTACTTTGAACGGAGGCGCAGTGTGCTGGAAGAGTTCCAAGCAAGTAACCAATGCAGATTCGACGACTGAAGCTGAGTACATCGCTGCAGCTGAAGCCGCCAAGGAAGCAGTGTGGTTGAAGAAATTCATCACCGACCTAGGCGTAGTTCCCAGCATCTCTGAGCATGTTCCACTGTTGTGCGACAACAATGGAGTAATTGCGCAAGCGAAAGAGACGCGGTCTCATCAGAAATCGAAGCATATTCTTAAGCGCTTTCACCTTATCAGAGAGATCATGTCCAGAGGAGATGTAGTAGTGGAAAGAGTTCCATCCGTCGACAATGTAGCAGATCCACTGACAAAGCCGTTGGCTCAAATTGTGTTTGAGCGTCACCTGGAGTCTATAGGCTTATTGTATAAAGGTGATTGGCTTTAGTCCAAGTGGGAGATTGTTAGTTTTATGTGGCCTACAAGCCAATCTGACTATGTAAATCTCGTTCATTTATTAATATAATGGCATAATATTCATTATGTGTAAATCGCATAAATTATCATTTCATAATGAAGTCCGTGAATATGTGCTATAGTGATCAGATTATGATGAGATCATACTAATGAGACTGATCACTTAAACATACATATTCTTAATTGTTCCTAGTCGGAGGATATCTGAGAAGGACATCAGATATCCGGTTAGACTAGTACAGATTACTCATGCTCATATGATTAGGGTGACTGATCTCATAAGTCACTTGTGTGGAGACACTAAGACGAATTTGTAGGTGCTCATTGGAGAATTAGTTCACTGAACTGATCCGACTAAATCGCTGGATGGTATTGTACCTCACTGTCAACCAGCTTGATTCTATTGTCGCAGTTGCGTGGATGGTCATCGGACCTGAGACACCAAGGACACCTTGTCGGTGGACTTCTGTGCTTTGACCTTGGTTTACGAATCTCTAGCCACGGGATTCTAATACGCCAAGGATTGAGTACAGCGGAATACCGTCGAAGGGAATTGTGTGTCAATAAGGAATCATTCGCTCTCGGTATTTAGAGAGAGAATGCTCTAGGAAGGATGCGCGAAAGTCCCTGGCCAGGGCGGACGATAATATCGGGAAAGGAGTTTTCCTATATTCATCAGCGGCATCCAATCCAACTGAGTCGACCGGTTAGGGTTTGACAGCTCGCCATACCCTGAGTTGACTCGAGAGCATTGTACGAATGAAGGATTATATTCACGCGGTAACTATCGGCGGAAAGTTTCCAAGAGTGGGTTACTTAACCCCAATACCTTCCGGGTTCACGCAGTATTGCTTGGCACCCAACGTAATCGGAGGCCCAGTCGAATTCGTTGTGCGACATCAATTCGATTGATTAATTAATTAATAAAGGGTTATTAATTGATTAATAAAGTCAGTGAGGAGTCAGTGGGCTTGTTGGGCCATTAACTGGACTGGTACATGGGCTTAGAGGGTCACACGCAAATGATTCTCAAGGCGATGGATAAATAAGTGGGTTTTATACAAACCGGGGGTTTTTATGAAAAACTGCGCGGTTAGTATAAAACATAGCGAACGGGCTGAGCAGGCCAAGCTACTGCTAACCCTAGCCGCCTCTCCTCTGTTTCTCTCTCTCTCTGACGTCCAGACAGATCCAGATCTGCTCCGCCGCTTCTCCAAATCTCGTTCGATGGGAAATCGTCCGCGCGTTACGGCAATTGTTGCGGCGACCGGCGGAGGTTTCTTGGGCTGCGAAGAACGAGGAACGTGAGGATATCCGTCGCGAGGAGGATCGCGTGGACTTCCCTAGAGGCCGGGCACTTGTGCGGCTTGTGGTGTCGCACCGACGGAACCGAACGGTTGCGGATTCGAATCCGCACACGGTGAGAATCGATTATCCGATAATCGTAGTTTTAATTTTTCGAAACGGGAAAACGGATCGCTGTTTTATTTTTTCCGCTGCGTGAGCGATCCGGAGAAACCCGAGAAAACCCAACAGGAAGAACGAACAGATGATGTGAAATGAGAGGAAGAAGAGAAGGGTACGGTTCGTGCACAATTTATAAACGAGCTTGAAAGACGTCACCTGTAGGTGACGCATTTCAAAGAGGCGCAAAAATCGAGGCAATTTTAATTGAGTGAAAGATTTGGTTTCATAAAGATTAGAGTTTCAATTTGAGAGTTACAATAGTTTCAAGATCAGGTTAGATTCCAGGATATGTAAGGTCTAAACTAGTTTAATCTTAGCAATCTTGTTTTATATTCTAGTTTAAAGTTTTCTTAAAGTCTTAGATATAGTTTAAACATGCTAAAACTCGATTTTTCAGAACTTTATTTGCTATTTTCTTATTATAAAAACCCCAAAGATAATCTCTTTCTCCAAAGTTTTCAAAGTTTAGATCAAACCTCCTTATGGATTCAGCCCGTTCTCGCCATCTATACTACGTATTCATTTTTGTTGCGAGTCTAGTACTAAGATTGGTATCTTCAAGAGTTAAACGACGTATTTCTAAGAATATCAGGCACGCATGGCAATCTAGAATTTTTTCCACATGTTGCCCAAACACCAAGATGCATGACACGTAGGGTGTTTATAAGTCAAATACATATACAATGGCAATGTTTGCATCATATCAAACACGTATGTATAGATTTAAGAAGTTTCCAGTAAATAGGACATCAAATTTAACTAAATAGAATCAACAAACTTAGTGATTAGAATAGTGCTAACAAAGGAGGCATAGAGCTAATGAAATTTGAGCTTGTGAGATGAATCAAGAACTCGAGCAAAGATTGAAAGAAGATTTGATAGCAAATTAGTTTCAAATCTCAAAACTAGCGATATACTTGTGTACATAAATATCTAAGAAATATTTGGATTCTATAACAGATCAAACAGATCAAACCAATCTCCAGATTAATGAGATTTCAGAAGAATAGATCGAAGTCGAAGCAACTAAAGTTTGAGAATCAGTAGAGAAGATAGATCTCATAAGCATTTCAAATTCTTTGGAAAATACATATAATTTTATACAAATTAACTTGCTTTAGACGATCCACCTATCTCCAACACAAGAATTCCAAGTACTCCAAGCTCTTGGCTCTCCTATGTTCTCCTACTAGTAGCCCACTCCCAAGGAAAAGCCCAACTAAAAATGGGATCCTAATTAGCTTTAAGGTTCTATTTATAGGCCCTAAATTCTCAAGCACGTCCAAAACATGATCAATTTCCCGCCAAAGCCGGATTCCAAACTTGCATAAACCCAAATCAAGTCTTAATATGGTCATATGCTCAAACGGATCCCAAACCTCTAAATTACATCATAATTTATAATTAATTCCACTGCTCCATTACACTCACTGTTGACTTTCTAACAAACCACACTACCAAATGAATGCCACATGTCTAAGCCCTGATTCGAATCCTACCTACCATATCTGTCAACTCAGCAACTACTAATAAACCATAATAACAAGCTCTTAGGGTCAATTCTAACCAATTCCACTACTTTCTTTTGCAATCACATATCCAATTAAATTCTTAACTTGAATTCTAATCCATCATTAATTTTAATGTTAGTTTCAAGAAATTATTTAGTAAGGCATAACATAGGGTCACCATATTCAAAACGACACTCAAACTAAACACACCCATGTCCAACATTCTACTTTAAGATGTTGAAATAAACACTAGATATTCTTTAGAATTCTCATCTACATGTTAATATTTGATGTACTTTAAAATTATCTTTTATATTTTAAATGACTTTCGATAATTATATTTATTATAGGCATGTATATATATAGCTCACATATTATTTGTGTCTTTGTATCCTATTTTTAAGACATTTTTGCATCTACACATGTGTCCATGCCGACACTTGTCACTTATGTCCGTGCCCTATATGTCTGTAATTGTGTATGAGAGAGAGAGAGAGAGAGAGAAATAAGATTTAAGTATCCATAAAATTTTTTAGAACATAGAAGTTAGAAAAAAATTACTAAAAAAGACATAAAAACTTTCAAAATATCCAATAGGGGTACTATGAGTTGAAAATATCTAAAAGAGTTACTCCTTCTAAACTTCATGTCTTAATGTGACAAAAGCGTTATCTTTTCTAGCATTAAATCCAAAATGCCCTCAATTGCCTTACGAATAGATTGTCCTAATCTAAATTTACGTAATATTGACTTCAATTCTATGGATCATAAAATATTTAAATGAGATCTTTATTATTATTTAATCACAAAAAAATGATATTAATATGATAAAATATCAAGAAAAGTCATTTCTTTAAAATTTAAAATTTAGAGGAGGCTCCCAAATTTTGAACATCAGTAAGCAAGAATAAATGTGTAAAAGCGATAAACAATAACGCTAATTTTGAATTATAGTTGTAACAATGAACAAAATAAATATAAGCATATTACTATTTATTTATAAATTAATTTTTGGTGGTTGATTCGAGGTAGTGAACCTATAGTGCCCCGTAGGGATTATTTTAAATTTTTTTGTATCCTTTTCTCTAATTTTTCCTAGAAACTAATATCTATAAAATCCCTTTGTAAAAAGATTTGTCTTTGTAAAACCGTATCGTATTTTAAAGCACCGCACGGGGCACAGACTGCACAGGTGGCCATTGGATTCGTGCTAGGGTTCTACCATCCAGTCGCCCGCGGCTATAAATTCTCCTCATTTGCGGTTCCCGTGGCAGGTCGGACGGACGGCGCCTCTTCCCCAACAGCTATGGTAACGTCGCCTTCCACCCCTTGCCTTCTTCCCCCACCCAAATCTCGGTGTCTCTCTCTTTGTTTCTCTCCCTTCTCCTGCCCAATTCCCTTCGCAAGGCAAGGGTTTGCTCTGTTTTCATTGCTTTTCTCGTGGTCGCGCTCTCTTGGGTTGATCGTTTCGTGTTCCTTTGCAATAATCGAGCAAAACATCAGGCAACCCCTTTGCCGACTTCCAGTGGCATCGGAGGTGTTTATTTGCTCGGAGAAGAAAGCGAATTTAATTAAGCAGCTTCTGCTCTTCAGATTTGCTGAGAATTTTGGTGGGCTTCCCGATCCCAGGGCTGCCCCCCTTCTTTCTCTGAAGCTGGTCTAGTAAGCATAAGCACATCGCCATTCCCTTCCCTTCCTTGGACCGGTTTTAGTAGTTCTTTCGCCGTTTGGTTTCGATGTTCGCTGCAGTATTTATTGATGGATTGATTATTTGTAATCGTCTGCAAAAACGAGCAAATGCTGTCTTTGATGCTGTAGAAAAGAACCCCCCTTCCGATGGATGGCATCAAGGGTTGGTTTTAGTTTGCTCGGAAAGGAAGAGGCTTTTGTTCTTCAGACTTGCTGAGAAATCTGGAGGGGTCTGAACACCTCTCTTTTTCTTTGAAGCTGGTCTAGTAAGCTTAAGCACATTCCGCCCTCTTATTTGAAGGTTTTAATTTTCACATAAAATAACTTGAGTTAAAAGAATTTTAATTAATTTTAGTTTGTTACGAGAGTTAATTTATTTGTAACAATTTCATTTTTTATCTCTCCGATCTTGAAAGTTTCATCTTTTAGTTTTTAATTGATAGTTAAAATACAAGTAAAATATTATATAAATGACTTCTGAAATTCAAACATTTTTATAAAAAATAACCAAATAAAAATACAAAAATACTTTCAAATGAAAGTTGTGCCAAACATTGCCTTAATCTCACAAGATTCTTTAACCTTTCCCCCCCCCCCCCCCCCCCCCCCCCCCCCCGCAACTTTCGATCCTGCTACATTTCTTACTCTTCGCTTTGTTCATTTGATCTTCCTTGTGATTGATTTCTCCAGCATTTCAGCGCTCTATAGGCTGGTAACGTAACTTGGCATAGTATGCGGTAAACTGTAAAATGTTGTATCTTCTAGTTGTTTTTTTAGTTTTTTTAGTTATTTATATTTCATATGACTCCCCGCCAATTTTATACAATCCTTGAATCTTCTTTAGAAAGGCTTCTCTACTTAGAAACCGTTTAAAAAGAAATTTATTAAAAACATTTACAGAATATTTTTAAATAGGATATATATAAGGAATATTTTGTGAATATTCATTTCCTAACGGTTCCTACTTAGAGGGACTTTTTAGGAAGGATTTAAGAGTTCTAAGGGCTCTCAAGGCTTAGTACTAAATATTAAAAGATTGTAGGGATTGTAAGAATTAGTACGAAATATTAAAAGAAAGGCTTATGTTTTAGGATTCCTAGGCTTTGGTTTATGGTTCTAAGCATTTAAGAATATTTTAGGAAAGATTGTAAGGATTAGTACGAAATGTTAAATGTTTGTAATCCGTAAAGTAAACAAAAACATTTTAAGGCTTGGGTTTTAGGATTCCCAGGTTTTGGTTTATGATTCTTTTGAATTAAGAATCAACACTGGAAAAAAAATGAATATGGCACTTAGTGATTGTTTAAAATCCTTCTGTTCATGGTATGTCAAATGTCAGAGAATGAAAAGTGGTGGTTTATGGAATATATTCATTGGAATGTTATCCTTTTCCTCCAACGGAAGTGTTTTATTTAGTGACCCTCTAATTAGTAGGGTACATCAGAAGTTCCACTGAAATGACTAGACTCAATTATTTGTATTTGTGGATTATTGATGCAGATGAAAAAAAACATGAATGAAATTATATTTGTTCTTCTTTTGGAAATTTAAGAAAGGATATAATTTTAAGGATATCTTTAAATAAATTTTAAAGATAATCAAGATACTCAATTCAGAATGAAATATTTCATATTATATTTGAATTATTTGATCAATGGTTTCAAATTTAATGAATAATTAATTCTTATCACAATTATATCAAAGTCTTACATGATGCATGTTGGATTTAAAAGAAAAATATAAAATTAAATAAAATATAAATTAATAAAAAATAATATTGTTAAATTGTCATTAATGAGTCAAGATACTAATTTTTGTAATTCAGTGCTATGTCGAAACTCGTTTATCCACGTACGGTTTTACAAAAACGGAACTATCGTTCTTACTAATTAACAATCAAACGGTCTATCCGTGCGATTAAGAATTTTTTGGAATTATCATCGTTTTTTTTAAAGGGAAACTCAAATTTCAGTTTTATTAAAATCACAAGGTTTTTCAGTTCTTGTGACACGAATTGATGTCCATTGTTTAGAAAGCTTGGAGTACGCCTCTTCAGAAAGAAAGGAAGAATTGGTTTAGAAAGATCACGAGAAGGTTCCGGAGACCTAAAAAGATGTTCCTTTTTTACCCTAATATCTGTTGGGGTTCGGTCATTTTCTTTCAAGGGTATTTATCGACTTTGCGTTCGCTTTTTATTTCAGTTCATGGCCTTGATGTAACGTTTGTAGTGTAATGGCCTTTTGGTTTGACATTTGACTTTTGCTTTTTACTTTTGCTTTTTTTTTTTTTTTTTCTTGGAACAGATCTCCCCCTTTTTTTTTATGACGGCCTCCTACTAAGATGACGAGTATTCTTAGTAGTCTATTCTAAGTCTCGTTCCGACATCATGGATCGAGTGTAAAACAGAATTTTTGTTTAAAAAGAATGAATTGTAACTTTACACCTTTGGTCAAGCTTTCGGTATTTCTTCGATCTTGGCATCTCTTGTTACTCATGTACCAAACGTGTTACTGTGTGTAGTAATGTGTTTGAATTAAATTATTCATTCTGATAAAGGAATTTGAGTTTCTAAATTTTCTGATTCCACTGGTCTTTGCACCATACTGATCGACTCTTTAACCTAAGAGTAGTATTTCTTGAGATATAGACCATTCCATGGGTGAGTTAATTCTTGCCCTTCTGCATTAACTAGAGGGTAAGCATTACCAGAAAAAGTATGCAATACAACATATGGTCCTTCCCAATTAGGTTGGAGCTTAGAACGCAGACCACCAGGTTTTAAAAAAATTCTTTTGACGACCATTTCACCAACTTTGAACTTATGTTCAATGACTTTCTTTTGGTAAAAAACGTGCTAGTCTATTTTGATATACTATTACATGATTAGCAGTTGACCATCTTTTCTCGTCTAAGAGTTCCAATTGAACAAGGAGTGCTGAACGGTGTTCATCAATAGAAAATTTCTTATTCAATTGTACTCTTAATGACGGTATAATGATCTCGTATGGAACTACCGCCTCCATTCGAAATGTTAAGGAATAAGTAGTCTGTCCGGTGGACGTGCGGATTGAAGTTCGATATGCCCATAGAACTTCAATCAATTTTTTCTGACCAGTCTGTAAATTTATTAGACTTGCACGCCTTTTTGATGATTTTTATCAAAGTCTTGTTAGTTGCCTCTGCTTGGCCATTGCCTTACGGATAATAAGAAGACGAATGATGCAATGCAATTTTGTACCTATTACAGAGGTCTTTCAGTTCTTGTGACACGAATTGCGGTCCATTGTCGGTGACGATGGTACTTGGAATTCCAAATCTCGTGATGATGTTCTTCTTGATAAACTTGCAGATGGTTAATGCTTTGACTTCCGTGTACGCTTCAGCTTCTGCCCACTTGGTGAAGTATTTCGTTGTCGTGAGGATGAAGGACTTCTGCTTAATGCCGGAATCATGATTGCTTAGGGATCCAATGATATTAAAAGTCCACATGGAGAAAGGTCATAGGGAGGAGACATGATGGAGTGAATATGCAGGAGAATGAATCTTATCGTCGTGAAGTTGGCACTTGGCACACCTACGGACATGTCCTACACAATCTTCTTCCATAGCTAGCCAATATAATCATTGTCTAAGGATTTTCTTTGCTAACATCTGTCTATTAATATGGCCACCATAAACTCCAGTATGAGCTTCTTTCATAACATTCCAAAGCTTATCTTCGTCTAAGCATCTTAAAAGAACTACATCAAAACCTCTTTTGTGTAGTGCTCCCCTAATTATGGTGTATCTCTGAGCAACTCTCCTGATAGCCCTTTTCTCCTCAGCTGTGGCTTCCTCAGGATATGATTAATTTTCACAACATTTCGCAATTTCGTAGTACCACGGTTTCTGCTCATCATTCATCTCTTCTAACAACTCTATTAACATAATTTCTCTCTTTTCCACAATATATCCATCTCTGACATTCTTCAGCAGCTTCTCCTTAGTCCTAAGGAATGAGGGGTCTTTCACGCCGGGTGAGAGACGCCTATGAACAATGATCGACTCGGATTGTCTGCTGATTGGAAATTTAAGGAAAGGTGCGAGTGAAGCTAGAGCGTTAGCTAAGATGTTCTGATTCCTAAGAACATGGATGAAGATCAATTTTGTGAAAAGCTTAGCATAAGTAGAAGTGAGTTCTTGATAAGGCTTGAGCTTGAGATCAAGAGTTCGATATTTGGTTAACACATGGCGAAGAATCAATTGGCTATCACCTATAATTCTGAGTTTGGTGGCACCATAAAGATGAGCAGCATCGAGGCCAACAAGGAGTGCTTCGTATTCAGCTATATTGTTAGTGATTGGAAAGTCAAGCTGAAAGGCTTGTGGAATGCTGACACCTTCAGGTGATAACAGAACAAAGCCGATACCCTTTTCATGGGAATTCAAAGCTCCGTCAAAATGCAGAGTCCACATATCATCTTTGATTTGGTCTATGGACATCAGTTCTGTTAGTTTTATTCGGCCTACAAGCCAATCTGACTATGTAAATCTCGTTCATTTATTAATATAATGGCATAATATTCATTATGTGTAAATCGCATTAATTATCGTTTCATAATGAAGTCCGTGAATATGTACTATAGTAATCAGATTATGATGAGATCATACTAATGAGACTGATCACTTAAACACACATATTCTTAATCGTTCATAGTCGGAGGATATCCGAGAAGGACATCGGATATCCGGTTAGACTAGTACAGATTACTCATGCTCATATGATGAGGGTGACTGATCTCATAAGTCACTTGTGTGGAGACAGTAAGGCGAATCAATAGGTGCTCATTGGATAATAAGTTCACTGAACTGATCCGACTGAATCGCTGGATGGTATTGTACCTCACTGTCAACCAGCTTGATTCTATTGTCGCAGTTGCTTGGATGGTCCTCGGACCTGAGACATCAAGGACACCTTGTCAGTAGACTTCTGTGCTTTGACCTTGGTTTACGAATCTCTAGCCACGGGATTCTAAAACGCCAATGATTGGGTACAGCGGAATACCGTCGAAGGGAATTGTGTGTTAATAAGGAATCATTCGCTTTCGGTACTGAGAGAGAATGCTCTAGGAAGGATGCGTTGAAGTCCCTAGCCAGGGCGGACGATAATATCGGGAAAGGACTTTTCCGATATTCATCAGCGGTATGCAATCCAAGTGAGTCGACCGGTTAGGGTTTGACAGCACGCCATACCCTGAGTTGACTCGAGAGCATTATACGAATGAAGGATTATATCCACGCGGTAACTGTCGGCGGAAAGGTTCCAAGAGTGGACTTAACCCCGATACCTTCCGGGTTCACGCGGTCCTGCTTGGCACCCAACGTGATCGGAGGCCCAGTCGAATTCGATGTGCGACATCAATTCGATTGATTAATTAATTAATAAAGAGTTATTAATTGATTAATAAAGTCAGTGATGAGTCACTGGGCTTATTGGGCTATTAACCGGATTGATAATTGGGCCTAGAGGGTCACACGCAAATGATTCTCAAGGCGATGGATAAATAAGTGGGTTTTATACAAATCGGCGGTTTTTATGAAAAATCGCGCGGTTAGTATAAAACATAGCGAACGGGCTAAGCAGGCCAAGTTGCTGCTAACCCTAGCTGCCCCTCCTCTGTTTCTCTCTCTCTCTGACGTCCAGACAGATCTAGATCTGCTCCGCCGTTTCTTCGAATCCCGTTCGACGGGAAATCGTCCGCGCGTTACGGCAATCGTTGCGGCGACCGGCGGAGGTTTCGTGGGCTGCGAAGAACGAGGAACGTGAGGATATCCGTCACGAGGAGAATCGCGTGGACTTCGCTAGAGGCCGGGCACTTGCGCGGCTTGCGGTGTCGTACTGACGGAACCGAACAGTTGCTGATTCGAATCTGCACACGGTAAGACCTTGATAATATGATTATCGATTTTATTTATTCGAAACGGGAAAAACGGATCGCTGTTTTATTTTATTTTTCCGCTGTGTGAGCGATCCGGAGAAACCCGAGAACCCAACAAGTTCCTCATCCGGAAAGTCCGATCGGACTGGATCAAAACGAGGAAGGGGATGGTGAGCGAGGTGTTCTGCTATGGCATAGCCTTTGATCACTTTCTATTGAATGTAAGTGATATCAAATTGAGATAGAAAGCTTTGCCATCGTGCTAACCTATCAGTAAGGACAGATTTCTCAAGAAGAAACTTGATCGGATTCATTCTAGTGATAAGATGAACTTCATAGGCTAGAAAGTAATGCTTCAATTTCTGAACCACCCACACAAGTGCTGCGCATGTTTTCTCTATCGCTGTGTATCTCTGTTCAGCGGAGTTGAAAAATTTAAAGAGATAGTAGGCTGCCCTCTCCTTTCCTTCTTCATCCTCTTGTGCTAGGACAGCCCCCACTGCATCATCCACGATAGAAATGTATAGTATCAATGGTTTGCCCGGAGATGGTGGTCTCAAAACAGGAGGACTTGTCAAATAATTGTTCGGTCCATCGAACGCCTCCTGACACTTATCGTCCCAATTGAATTTGACTCCCGGCTTGTCCCGGCTTGGTAAGCTCGTAGAACGGCTTACACCTTTGTGAGTGTTGGGAGACAAATCGGTGAATAAATTGCAACCTCCCAATCAATCATCTTAACTTTTTCAAATTCTTGGGAGGTGACATTTCTCTAATAGCCTTTACCTTGTGGGGATCGATCTCAATTCCCCATTTACTGACAATGAATCCAAATAATTTCCCTGAGGATACCCCAAATACATATTTTTTAGGGTTCATCTTTAACTGATATTCTCTTGATCTTTCTAACACTCTTGCCAGAACTTTGGCATGCTCAGCCTTAGTCTTAGATTTCACCAACAAGTCATCCACATACACTTCTAGATCGATATGCATCATGTCGTAAAATATTGCCATCATAACCCTTTGATAAGTGGCTCCAGCGTTCTTTAATCCAAAAGACATGACGACATAACAATATGTTCCCCAAGGTGTAGTGAATGATGTCTTTTTTTCATCTTCTTCTGCCAATTTGATCTGATTATATCTTGAGAATCCATCCATAAATGATAGAGTTTCATAGCTAGCAGTATTATCGATGAGTACATCAATGTGAGGTAATGGAAAATCATCCGTAAGACACGCTCGGTTCAAATCTCGGAAGTCAATACAGATTCTGACCTTCCCATCTTTCTTCAGAACCGAGACTATGTTGGCCACCCATTGCGGATATATGACAACTCTAATGAATTTGGCTTTATGTAACTTATCGACCTTTTCCTTCATCTTTAAAGTCATTTGTAGGTGGAATCGCCTTAACTTCTGTTTAACCGGACTAGCTTCATCCTTTAATGTCAACCTGTGTTCTACTAGTGATGAGTCTAACCCCGGCATATCGTCATAACTCCAGGCGAAAGTGTCCTTATAATCCTTAAGAACTTGTACCATTGCCTTCTCATCCATTTCAGAAAGATTTTTGCTAACGATGACAACCTTCGGTTCATCTTCATTCCTTAGATTGATCTCTTTGGTGGGTTCTTCTACGGCAGCTGAGGGTTCATCAAATCTTTTTACTCCACTGGTATATGCCTCAACCGCATCCTCGTCATCTTTCTCATCTTCAACAATGGGGTCTTTGTCGTGTATCAATTCATACACCCCATATCCATCATTAACTGACTTATCATCTACACACTCTTCTGGCATTTGGATACGGTTCTCTAATAACTGAGGGATCATAGAGCAAGAAAGACATTTAAATGTTAAATCTTGGAGGTATCTATCTGGAATTTGTTTACCCTTAGATTTTTTAGACTTCATAACCTGACTAACTTGCCTAGAACTAGACTTCCTAATTTCGCTAGACTCCCTATCCTGACCTAATGAGGACGAAGCAGAATGAAAATTATAGGATACAGGCTGAAATACAGGAGAATCCTCCCGAGGGGAGGGGCAGAGTAGATCTAAAAGAGAATCTTGACAGAATGACCCACGCGATGGGGTACAATCGGACAAGTAGGAAGTTTACTCAATGAGGATCTGAGAGAAATTTGTTGCCAAATTGGCGTTTTTTTTTAGAGAAAAGATGAATTAATCATAAAACAAGAATGGATATGGATAGGAGGAGAACGGGATGGAGGAAGTGGCACCAAGGCCAAAGGATTGGGGGGATCATACAGTAGTATGTCCTAGATTAAATCATAAATCCTCTCCAAGTTGAGAGGAGGTTGATGGATAAAGTCCCGTAGGGACAGGGTGATCATGATGGGCGGAGCCCGTGGAATATTTTCAGTAATGACCCGTGACCAAGTCGGGGTCAGAAGTAGAGTGCGGAACAAGGTATGGAGTGTGAAAATATAAGAGGGATAAGTCCCCCTTCAAAGAAGATCCGTGGTATAACCAGCTTCATAGGGGTCATCTGGCTCCCCTTCATATGTTTCCTCAGACAGCAATATTCTTTTATCAAAAATGGCACCAGGCCCTTCAATCAGTTCATCTATTTGTGGTAGCCACTTTAGTTTTGAGGGATCAAGAAATAGTCTGTTTAATGCAATGTACAGATCCCTTAAGTCAAACCATCTGTACCATTCACACTCAGGGTCTTGGAACTTCCTTCTTTTCATTGGCCGCAGAGTCTCCAAGGATTAGTACGTCAACAATTCTGAACAATGTCTCGCTAGGTCTCTTCTATATATGTCATAGAGATCAAAATAGGAAGTAATGACCACTGTGTTATTATGACTGATCATGGGTCTCTTGAAGAAATGTGTGTATAAGGTCCATACTAAGGGGTCCCGACCTTCTTTGCATGGTGTAGACATTGTCTCCTATACCTTCTGGCCGTCTTCATTTTCTTCCTACTGAGTAATGTCATGCTTCACTTTTCTTGGCCTATAGCTCAGGCCATTTCCAAGTGTCCTTCGGTTGTCCTTGAGGGGCGTGGTTCTGCCTTGTAATTGTGTGCCTAGGCCCTTTCCAGGCTGATAACCACCCTTCATCATTATTTTCCAACAAGGGGTAATCATGCACTTCCCCCGCTTTATGGCATCTAGTGGATAAGGAGTAAGAGTGGCGGCCTTTAAAAGATCTGCCACCGGACGGTATGTAACGACCCGCCATCCTATGACCGGAGACCCGGTCACTAAATGGATGTCGGCCCATTAACTGTAGGTTCATACCAGGATCTTATTTGCACATCTGGAGGAGTAAGCGTTAAACAAGACTAAATATAACATTCATACGGACTACAAGGGGTACAGTGCGCAGGAAGTAAAGTAACAATGTCCGTACACAGTCCAACAATAATTACATGTCCCACAAATTAATTAAGTACAGGCAGAAATAAAGTACAACAACATCGGGGCATACCCCGGGAACTGAGATAGCTGCTGGTCCGCACACCAAGGAGAACACCACGCGCCGCCACACGCCACAAGGTCTACACCTGAAAACGCAGGGAGTGAGCCACACCAAAATTGGGCTCAGTAGGGATCATCCGATCCCCTGCCTCCCACACACACACCCACAAGTGCAGTAACAAAGATACAGGTAATAGGGCGAGTAAGGCTATAACACACTACTCCTACAATCTCGATATGAACCATGTGCCTTCGGAATGTAACATGCATATTTCTAAAATCATATTATCAGGGAGCCTACAACTCCCGTCTCGGCAAAACACGTCAACCACTCGTCCGAAAGTGGGAAACATCAACCACACAGCCGTAAGTGAGAAACACCGTCCACACAACCGTAAGTGGGAAACACCGTCCACACAAGCACAAGTAGGAAACACCGACCCGCTGAAACCAAACAGTAACCCCTCGGATAGCACGCTAGCTACTCCGGCCCAACTGGCTCAGGTGGTTACTCCTTCTCTCAGCATGAGTGACTCTCCGAATGTACCACTCCGACACCGGTACTAGCTGACCCCGGGGTTCACCAGGTGACCCTCTCTCACTAGGCGTCACCCCGCCCACGCCCCCACCGGCGCTGTGCTCACGCCCCCACCAGCACAGGGTGATAAAGCGCTACAATGTCACTCTAGGTCCACAGTAACTCAAAACACCAAAACCCGGTACGGTACGATCCGGTCACGTGAAAAGCCCGCGATCGCACTACACACAATGCAGTGCCATCTGGTCATGAAGAATCTATGTATCCTAAAGCATGCACTAACCAACTATCTAGCAGTATGAATACATTTTACTGGCATGAATTAGTGTTGTTCTGTCCTGAATCGCGTCGCCCAAGGCCGACGCCATTCAAGCTCCCTAAACTGGTTCATAAAACAGAGGCCACGGAAATCTGGACTAAAAGGCGTCGACACCAGCGGTCGCCTTTTAAAACGCGTCGACATCCTCCGACGCCATTCAGCTGATAAATCCAGAATTTCAGGAAAACATTATCCAGAGGATTTCTGCCTTAAAAGGCGTCATGGTTGCCCGACGCCATTCAAATCGCGTCGCCCACCCATGACGTCTTTTAGTCCCAGAATCCCGAGCTGACGGACCCTCAGTCAGGGTGATTTCCTGCCTAAATGGCGTCATGGTGGCTCGACGTCCTTCGGAAAGGCGTCGACCACCCATGACGTCATTTAGCGCCAGAACCCCTAGCCTGTGTAACCTCGAACATGGGAGGTTTCTGCCCTAAAACGCGTCGTACTACCCCGACGTCCTTCTAAAAGGCGTCGGCCAGGCACGACGCCGTTTAGCGCCAGAAACCTGGTTCTCTGGTTCGAACCAAGGGTATCTCCCTTAACCCAAAATGCCCCGAAAAGCCCCAAAACGGAAAGGGGGAGGAAGAGCAGTTGATCCACCACAAATATACTACGAAACCCCGTTCACGAACGCGGCCAAACCCACAAGAACACCCCCTAAACATGCTCAATCTAGCCCAAAACACATCGAAACACGCCTAGGAAAGCACGAGCAACACATACAAGGTTCGTCCCCCTACCGGATACTTGAACTCCTCCTGGCTCCGTGTCGCCCAACCGCCGCGCCGCAGACCGCCGCCGGTACTCCCGAGGACGTCGCCACTCCGCCGGGACGTCGGCCGCCGTCCGGAGAATGGAACGCCGCGAAGGAAGTGGTGGTGGCAGAGGTGAGAGGTAGGGAGGCGTTGGAGTGGTGGAAGAGGAAGAAGATGAAGGGAATGGGGGAGAGTGGGATCGGAGGAGGCGGAGAGGGAGAGGAGAGAGAGTGAGAGGTGAGAAATGAGGGAAAGAAAGGAGGGCTCGCGGGGGTCATCAGAAACTACCTAAAACGCGTCGAGCGAGAAGGACGTCTATCAGATGACAGGACGGGCCGTACTGACAGCTGTCTGAAACGCGTCGACCACCATGGACGCCGTTCAGCTAACATGTCAGGCACCGTACACTGACATCGCAGGGTGGCAGTCTGAATCGCGTCGTCCATCATAGACGCCGTTCAGACGACAAGACAAGGGTCGTACTCTCGCGGCCCGAAAATCCGCCCACGTGGCACCCACGTGGCACAACAGCGATTCGCCTAAATGGCGTCCACCTATCAAGACACCGTTTGAAAGGCGTCGTGATCTGCCGACGCCATTCAGAGGAAATTCTCCAGACCCCGCAAGGTCCGACCCAGGGGATCCGGCCCGAAACCGAACCGAAAACCGAACCCAAAACCTCAGTCCTTACATTCTCCCCCCCTTAAAAGAATTTCGTCCCCGAAATTGCCTGCTACAAGTAACGAGGGTGAAAACGCCTCCACTGCCAACTCGCATGAGAACTTACCAAAAAGGATAGGGAGCTGCTTCCCAACATCTCAATCACACGCCCCCAGGTCGCCTCGCTCTCGGAGCGATACTGTCAAAATACTCAGTCCACAGATGCAACCTTGTTCCGAAGGATCTGTCACTAGTGATTCTCAAAACGCACTAGACACTCCGGAAAGGACAAGTCCTCAGCGACCTCAAGTCCTGAAGGTTCTAACACCTGGGGTGGATACAGAACACTCCTCTGCAACGAAACACGAATCGCATCGTGCACTCCCGCAAGCCTGAACGGCAAGGCTGGCTGGTAATCTTCCTCAATTCGAGCAAGAACGGGAGGAGGCCCAGCACGACACGGACCCAGCTTACCTTGCTTCTCAAATCTCTTCATACCCATGGAGGGCGAGGCTTGGAAAAACACGAGGTCTCCAATTTCAAACTCAATCGGTCTCTCACCGATGATAGCACAACTCTGGCAACCTAAGCACACCGCTGAACCAACTCTGACCCTACTAACTGTCTCTTGCCAATCTCAGGCTAGATCGCAAGGAATCGACACAGCCGTCTAAACAATGTCTCATAAGGCGCCATGCCAATGCTAAAGCGGCAACTACTATGGTACACAAGACCCCACTGAAAACAAACGTTGCTCCCAAGAACCTCCTCAGTCTAGGCAACATGCCACGAGCAAAACCTCTAAAATCCGAATGGCCCCCCTCTGACCGCCCATCAGCCTCGGGATGATAGGCCGGGCTGAAGGCTAACCGCGTACTCAAAGTCTTCCGAAGACTCTCCCCACAATTAAGAAGTAAATCTCAAGCCCGATCCGACATGATGGACAAGGGCACATCGAGCAGAAAGAGATGATCTGACTCACAAACAACTCAATCAACTTACCGACTGACCAGTCCTTCTTGATAGCCAGGAAGTGTGCTGACGTAGTCAGTTGCTCAATGGTAATCCGGATCCCGCTCCCTCCACCAGGGAATAAAACAATCCTATTACATGCCTCAAGTCGCGAGCTCCCGTCTCCACACCGGGATCGGCAAGGACTGCAACCACGCTACCGCTGCGCCACTCTGATATTCTACCATAATCTGCCGACAATTCAAGTATTCAATCACAGAATCACCCATGTCCTCCTTCTCACTACACCACCTCAACAATGATACGCCTTACTCGATCCGGGAAGCATCATTTATTCTAGAACAGTGTGCCTCCAAAAGGGACACCCGCGCACGTCCTTCACGGTTAAATCACAAAGTCTACCTCTAACCTGACTGTACTACTACCCCACAATTCCGCCTTTGAACTCTGGAGAATCTGCGGTAACTCTGCATCTGTCCTCTAAGTCTTAATTACGGTATGGTCCACTGCTGGCCAACCTGGCTCCATCAGCCTCACGTGGAATCCGAAAGGGAGATTCCACAGTTGCTCAAATAATCCCCATACAAACAATGCCTCTAGATCTATGGTGCAAACATCACAGCTGCCAACTCTAAGTCACAGATGGAAAGTTCTCCTCAAACTTCTTCAACTACCTATAGGCCACAATCTTACCAAGTTGCATCAGAAACGCGCCCAGACCTTGATGTGATGCAACTAAATACCCCTCAAACCCACCGGAACCTGAAAAAGAGTACCAACACTGGAGCCTAAGTGAGGCGAGTCTTCAACTTAATGAAACTCCGCTCACCCTCCTCGATCCTCATGAGACGGACTCCCCTATGCGTCAACCTCAATAAGAGGGGTTGCTATCGAAGAAAAACTCCTGGGCCAACCATCAGTAAAATCCTGCTAATGCTCTCAACGATCACACTCTTACACGGGGTTCCCCACACACAATCCATCAATCAAATCAATACCAAACTAATTAAGTGCCATGATTCCACCAAAATTGATATGCCAACAACATTATATAATAACCTTACAAAGCACATATTATAATACCAAATCACCACCACGACCCAAAATACATAAAGAGTGCCACAAGAATTCACAACCACTACCTCATAAGACAAGATAAGAGTGTTCATCTATCCCCGCACCTCGGATCTCCACAAGAAGGGCACACAACACTACATAAGGTACCGGGCTCCTACTGACCACTCGGCCCCTGACTCGTCTTATTCTTCTGGGGACAGTTCCTCGCGAGATGTCCCCTCCTGCCACAGCCAAAACAGCAACCAACGACCAATGGACACGCCCGGTTGCCGTGATACCTACCACAGCGGGGACAATAATCTGCCGCATCATGACTCTTTCCCTGCTGCCTGCTAGCCTCAGTCTGCATCCGTTGGGCCGAACCGTCCTCATCTTCATCACGTGACGTCCCTTGGAACCCGAACTCAAAGGAACTCGAACCTCCTGACGAAGGGACCGTTGATTTGCTCTTGCCTTGCTGCTTCCCTCGTACCGATCGCTCCAACTCTTTTGCCATTTGCTGAAATTGAGTCTCCACCGCTGCTGCGCATCGAACCGCTGACGCCAGATCTCTACAACCCTGAGGTGCCACCATTGTCCTTAGATCATATCGGAGTCCATCTACAAATCTCTCGGTTCTATATCTCTCCTGCTCAGATAAGTGTGGAACGAATCCTCCAAGAGCCACAAACTTTGCATGATAATCTAGAACTGACATGTCATTTTGCACAAATTCCATAAACTCTCTTTCCTTGGTCTCCTGGACGTGCCTCGGAAAGTACTGTCCACTAAACTCTCTCACAAATGCCTCCCAAGGGATCTCTCTCAAAGATCTATTTGCAAACATCCTTGTCTTGAGGGTAACCCACCATTCATATGCATTATCCTTCAACAAATAGGTTGCCAACAAGGTCTTGTCATTCTCAGCACATTCAAGAACGTTAAACGCCTTCTCCATCTCCTTAATCCAACGAGCTGCCTCGTCTGAGACTGGTCGACCTGTGAAAGAAGGGGTCTCTAACCTCAAAAACCGTTCTAGCACCGTAAACTGGTCTCCTCGGGAATTGGACCCCTCGCTACCGACTCCCTGCTGGTATCTACCCATAGCTCCAATCATAGCCTCCACGAAACGATCCACATTATGCCCTTCTGCCCCCGAACTACCATCGTCTGATCTCGTACCACGAGCCAACGAAACTCTCTTCCTCGGCGCCATCACTACCTCACGAACACAAAAATCAACACAAACACGTCAAAACCTATCACTCTACACCAGCAGCCATCGCCTGTACAGACTCGTACTTATTGTTGGACTACGATATCTAACCCAGTTTACCACTTACTCGACCAGACTATGCTCTGATACCAACTGTAACGACCCGCCATCCTATGACCGGAGACCCGGTCACTAAATGGATGTCGGCCCATTAACTGTAGGTTCATACCAGGATCTTATTTGCACATCTGGAGGAGTAAGCGTTAAACAAGACTAAATATAACATTCATACGGACTACAAGGGGTACAGTGCGCAGGAAGTATAGTAACAATGTCCGTACACAGTCCAACAATAATTACATGTCCCACAAATTAATTAAGTACAGGCAGAAATAAAGTACAACAACATCGGGGCATACCCCGGGAACTGAGATAGCTGTTGGTCCGCACACCAAGGAGAACACCACGCGCCGCCACACGCCACAAGGTCTACACCTGAAAACGCAGGGAGTGAGCCACACCAAAATTGGGCTCAGTAGGGATCATCCGATCCCCTGCCTCCCACACACACACCCACAAGTGCAGTAACAAAGATACAGGTAATAGGGCGAGTAAGGCTATAACACACTACTCCTACAATCTCGATATGAACCATGTGCCTTCGGAATGTAACATGCATATTTCTAAAATCATATTATCAGGGAGCCTACAACTCCCGTCTCGGCAAAACACGTCAACCACTTGTCCGAAAGTGGGAAACATCAACCACACAGCCGTAAGTGGGAAACACCGTCCACACAACCGTAAGTGGGAAACAACGTCCACACAAGCACAAGTAGGAAACACCGACCCGCTGAGACCAAACAGTAATCCCTCGGATAGCACGCTAGCTACTCCGGCCCAACTGGCTCAGGTGGTTACTCCTTCCCTCAGCATGAGTGACTCTCCGAATGTACCACTCCGACACCGGTACTAGCTGACCCCGGGGTTCACCAGGTGACCCTCTCTCACTAGGCGTCACCTCGCCCACGCCCCCACCGGCGCTGTGCTCACGCCCCCACCAGCACAGGGTGATAAAGCGCTACAATGTCACTCCAGGTCCACAGTAACTCAAAACACCAAAACCCGGCACGGTACGATCCGGTCACGTGAAAAGCCCGCGATCGCACTACACAAAATGCAGTGCCATCTGGTCATGAAGAATCCATGTATACTAAAGCATGCACTAACCAACTATCTAGCAGTATGAATACATTTTACTGGCATGAATTAGTGTTGTTCTGTCCTGAATCGCGTCGCCCAAGGCCGACGCCATTCAAGCTCCCTAAACTGGTTCATAAAACAGAGGCCACGGAAATCTGGACTAAAAGGCGTCGACACCAGCGGTCGCCTTTTAAAACGCGTCGACATCCTCCGACGCCATTCAGCTGATAAATCCAGAATTTCAGGAAAACATTATCCAGGGGATTTCTGCCTTAAAAGGCGTCATGGTTGCCCGACGCCATTCAAATCGCGTCGCCCACCCATGACGTCTTTTAGTCCCAGAATCCCGAGCTGACGGACCCTCAGTCAGGGTGATTTCCTGCCTAAATGGCGTCATGGTGGCTCGACGTCCTTCGGAAAGGCGTCGACCACCCATGACGTCATTTAGCGCCAGAACCCCTAGCCTGTGTAACCTCGAACATGGGAGGTTTCTGCCCTAAAACGCGTCGTACTGCCCCGACGTCCTTCTAAAAGGCGTCGGCCAGGCACGACGCCGTTTAGCGCCAGAAACCTGGTTCTCTGGTTCGAACCGAGGGTATCTCCCTTAACCCAAAATGCCCCGAAAAGCCCCAAAACGGAAAGGGGGAGGAAGAGCAGTTGATCCACCACAAATATACTACGAAACCCCGTTCACGAACGCGGCCAAACCCACAAGAACACCCCCTAAACATGCTCAATCTAGCCCAAAACACATCGAAACACGCCTAGGAAAGCACGAGCAACACATACAAGGTTCGTCCCCCTACCGGATACTTGAACTCCTCCTGGCTCCGTGTCGCCCAACCGCCGCGCCGCAGACCGCCGCCGGTACCCCCGAGGACGTCGCCACTCCGCCGGGACGTCGGCCGCCGTCCGGAGAATGGAACGCCGCGAAGGAAGTGGTGGTGGCAGAGGTGAGAGGTAGGGAGGCGTTGGAGTGGTGGAAGAGGAAGAAGAGGAAGGGAATGGGGGAGAGTGGGATCGGAGGAGGCGGAGAGGGAGAGGAGAGAGAGTGAGAGGTGAGAAATGAGGGAAAGAAAGGAGGGCTCGCGGGGGTCATCAGAAACTACCTAAAACGCGTCAAGCGAGAAGGACGTCTATCAGATGACAGGACGGGCCGTACTGACAGCTGTCTTAAACGCGTCGACCACCATGGACGCCGTTCAGCTGACATGTCAGGCACTGTACACTGACATCGCAGGGTGGCAGTCTGAATCGCGTCGTCCATCATGGACGCCGTTCAGACGACAAGACAAGGGCCGTACTCTCGCGGCCCGAAAACCCGCCCACGTGGCACCCACGTGGCACAACAGCGATTCGCCTAAATGGCGTCCACCTATCAAGACGCCGTTTGAAAGGCGTCGTGATATGCCGACGCCATTCAGAGGAAATTCTCCAGAGCCCGCAAGGTCCGACCCAGGGGATCCGGCCCGAAACCGAACCAAAAACCGAACCCAAAACCTCAGTCCTTACACGGTAGACCTGTAATACCGACATAAAAGGTTGTCGGCCAGGTGAAGAAGTTGGCTCGATATTCAAAGAGTGAGCAGTAGCAAGGATCGGCATGCTCGTAACTTTAATGATTTGTTCTCTGTAGGGAAATTTGAGGCACTGATGATTCGTAGAGGGAATCGCCTCAAGGGTTTTAATATAAGGACGATCCAAAATAGCATTCAAAGAAGGATCGATTTCCAAAATGTGAAATTCGACCTCGGCATGACATACAAAGCCTAACTCTACTTTTAAATAGACCATTCCTAGAGGGGAACGGGTGGAGTTATCATAAGCTGTTACAGAGATAGGGCTAGGTAGCCATTTTTCTTTGGGTACACCACATCGTTCAAGGGTCTTCGGAGGCAGGACATTAATTGAAGCCCCCGTGTCGACCAGACATGCATCTAGGACCTTCTTCCAGATATTGATCGTAATACTTAGAGCCATGCTTCTGGTTGTTGGTGGTGCTAGTTCCGAGGCATGAAATAAGATAGATGACTGATCCCCCTGAGGAACTAGTAGTGCGGTAATTTTCTCTACCGGCACATCTTCGTTGACCATTACATTTTGTAGGTATTCCATCAGAGCTTCCTGATGGGTCTTCGATTTTTTGATCAATTCAAGCACATAGATTCGTGCCGGTGTTCTGTTCAGTTGTTTCAGCAGGTCATATTGAGTGCCTGGTGCACTCTCATCGTTATGCGCTTCCTCCGGCGGCTGTGATGGGCCGTCTCTGACTGTTGATTGAGGAAAGACCTTATTGAAGATTCTCCCACTCCGGAGTGCATGTTCTTCAGTTATGGAAGGTCCAGGCAACAGCTTGAGCACCATAGGGTTAATAGATGATGTGGATGGTCTAGAGGGTTGGTATATGGGTGATGGCGTGGAGTTACTTGGTGGTAGCATGGTACGGATGAGAGGCTTAGATGGTTGGATGGTGGAGGGGTAATTGGTCGGTGCGGATGAAGTGGGGAATGGTGCGCGGAGTAATGGTTTAGATGGTTGTATGGTATTTGGGTAAGTGGTGGTGGTGGTTGGTGATGTAGAGAATGGTACGCGGAGCAGTGGTTTGGATGGCATGAGGGGTGCGTAATTAGCTTGCGGTAGGTTGTTTGATGGAGGTGTGGTGGCGTGGGGGGTAATGGGTTTGAGGAAAGCCGGCGGTGGTGATGGGTTAATGGGTGTGGGTAAACGGTATGCGGGTGTTGATACTGGTGTGATGGTAACGGGTTGTGGTTTAGGTATGTGGAGGGTGCGGCGTGGTGGTTGCTCAGTGGTGCTCAGAGTGTGACCCGTTGAATAAATAGAGGAAGAATCCTCTATCTTCCACTGTTGCCCTCGATTAGCCTCAGACTGACTATTTGTCAAAATAGGGGCAACTTGATTCTGGTTCTGGTGCTCCGGGAGTGGGTTCTACACTATTCCCATGTTTGGCGGTGCCGCTGCGTGTGCCGGCGCTTTTGGTTATTGCTGCTGAGGTTGTTGTTGTGGTCTTCTCGCCTTCAAGACGGATATATACTTCTTTATTTCTTCCCAATCAATGCATCGCTGCTCGTTGAGATCATGAATATAATTTCGGAATTGGAAGCAGGTATCTATTGTGTGTCCAGGTTGTCGGTGGAAATAACAATACCTAGAAGTGTCGGCATTTTGGGGTCAAACTGTTTTTTCTCTTGGCAAAACCAAAGCATTGGCTGCCATTAAAGCATTGAAGATATCTGATAAGGACTCTGGAAGAACTGGATATTCTGCCCTTTTCGGGCCTAGAGGCTTCCTCTGCTGGTTATAATCAGCAGGAGGAGGCACATTGTGGTATGCCGGCGGTGCGTGCGGCTGGTATTGCTGTTGTTGTGGGGGCTGATACTGTAATTGCTGCTGTGGCTGCTGCTGTGGTTGCTGTGGTGGCTGTTGGTTCGGCTGCTGAGGCCGCTGGTACTGAGGCTGCTGATACTGTGGGTTCGGTTGCTATTGTCTGTAACCCTGTTGGTTTGGCTGCTGTGGCCGTTGGTACTGTGGTTGCTGATTCCTCACGAATTGTGGCTGATTGTTGTTCATGGTACTAATCTGCTCATGGGAGAGCGTGCTCTCAGTGGTTGGACCCGTGCTAGGAGGATTTGGTACGTTAGGCTTTCGAGGTGGAGGCATGTTAGGTCGGTGAGGATCAAAGACACTAGAGAATATAGCATCCTTGAAAGCATTTTGGCAATAACGCGCCCTTTCATAGAGCTATGCTATGCTGGTCAAGTTGTTCAGGGCGAGGACTAGCTTAAACTGAGGTGTAGCATTGGAGATTAACATTTTTACTTGCTCTGACTCAGACATATGATCTTTCACTTTTTCATGATGTTTAACGTTATTTCAGGATTCCTTGTTGAGTTATTTGGATTCAATTAATCACAAATTCACTCAATGGGTAGGATCTTAGTTTCAGTTCAATTTCCACCGTTATACTCTATGGCTTTCTCTCACAACGTTATGAAAATCTAACCAGGACTTCGATTGGTACAATCAACCCGATGAATAAGGAGGAATACCTTGATTTTGGAGACTTACGGAGGTCTTTAACGCCAACCACTCTAGTCTGATCGAGGGACCGACCCAATCGGAGAGAGGTGAAGACATCAAGAAAGATGTTCCTAAGAGAAAAGGGGGTGTTAGCCCCAGTGCGTATGACCTGTGGCCGGGATGGCCTCTAATGCTTATTACGTAATGTGTAGTAGCAAGTAGATCAGAAATATGAGAACTAAAGAAAAAAACAAGAAACTGCCTGAATCGCGTCGTTGTTGGTCGACACTATTCAAACATAACCTTATTTTTCTCGCAGAAGTCCAGGTAGCAGACAACAGAGAATTTGGCCTAAAAGGCGTCTTGTTAGGGCGGCGTAGTATGAAACGCGTTGCTGTTCCTAGACGTTTTTTAAGTCGCATAATGAATAATTTAGGAGGAATTTCTAGATCGATTCCTCCTTAAACAAACATAATAAAAGCGGTAAATAATTGGCTCATGCGAATATTTTTTATTTCAATTTTTTAATAGGATGATTTATCATGTAAACAATAAAACATTCAACTCAATCACACATGCTTCTTATTACAATCACAATTCCTCAATCAATCAAACGGGGAGGGCAAGATCTTACCGCAAGGATGTGCACGTGATGCACGTGGGAATAACAACTAAACTAAAAACTCACCGATCGGTGAGGGCGTGTCGAGAGACACAGGTGGTGCACCGTGGGTGCTCGATTGATAAAAAGCAAGAACAAAGATTAAAAGATGGCGAGACCAAGTCCCACCGTGATCGCCAAAAAGCTGTGAGTGCTCAAATCAGGTGTGTGATTATCATGAAAATTTATGTTGATTATGTGACAAATAAACCTATTAAAAACTAAGTGAATGTGATCGCCAGAAACTTTTAACTAAAAATTTCCAAAAGATAAAGATTGATCGCCTACCTGTTTCATAATTGGGAGATGTTGGAGTCCTTGATTCCCCTCTTTCAGCCGGCTGAAGGAAAATAGCCATTTTGACTTTGTTCTTGCTTTAGATGCTTATCGAACTTTGAGGATCATCGAGTTTGATTCCCTTGTTGTTGATTCTCTTAATCTCTTTTTGTACCTTGCAAGAAACATGATGAAAGAAAATAATAAGAATTCAGGCAGAGGTAGTATCTATTCTAGTGAAGATTCTAATCGTACAACTTGAACAAATGAACTCACTTGTTTGTGGTCTTTGAAATTCCTTTAAACATGGATTGGAAAATAATGTTAGTGAGTGTGTGTTGCATGGAATGATGTGATGGAATTGTGATGC
Source organism: Zantedeschia hybrid cultivar (assembly GCA_030544215.1). Lineage (NCBI taxonomy): Eukaryota > Viridiplantae > Streptophyta > Magnoliopsida > Alismatales > Araceae > Zantedeschia > Zantedeschia hybrid cultivar. The sequence continues at coordinate 47,121,053 of JARZZO010000002.1, read as the reverse complement.
CAATGTGATGAAAATATGAGAAAGATGCTGAAATCAATTAAGAACTAAGTTTGGTGGCCCCTGGAAAGCCTTGGTTTTTGAATGGATCTTGAAAGGACGAAGAAGCGATGAAGAAAGGATGAAGCTTGCTTCAAGACTCTTGGAAGTATTAACAACACCTCGATCCTTCAGCGTTTGGACGTCGTCGCCAAGATTCTTTGCTCAATTTTCACTCAATTATCGCTATCATCACTAACTCTTTTAATGACCAAGGGGTTGGTTATTTATAGGCTTAAGTTCACGCATCCGCAGTTACTTAAAAATTAATATGGAAAAGCTTTTGAAGTTAATCCAATTAAGAAACAGATAAACACAGATTAATTCATCATTATCTGTAATTATCTAAAATGCATCGCCCATGGGAGACGTCTTTTGGCTTAATTAAGATAAAGATAAACATCGGGAAGAAGAGATAGAATCAGCTTAGGAAACCTAAATGGCGTCGTGCATAGAAGACGTCTTTTAGTTTATTAATAAATTAATTAAAAATCAGATTAAAAATCAAAATAAGAATAAAAACCTAAATGACGTCTTTACAGGTCGACGTCTTTTAGAATTTTTCATATTTGATTAAAATATGAGTTCAAATAAATTTCTTTAATAAACTTAAATTATGTATGTCTGACCGATGTCATTTAGACAATTAATTTAGCAAGATTAATAAAAAATAACTAATAATTAAATATTAGACCATTTTGAGACATTATTATATGATATGAAATTTACTCAAAATGATGTCAAAATTAGCGTGTCTACACTATGTCAACTCAAGCCATTGGTGGTTTCTCATACTTCATTACGTTCACTTATGATTTCTCAGGATATGGCTTTATAAACTTATTGAAGTATAAATCAGAAGCTTTTGAGAAATTCAGAGAATTCAGGAATGAAGTAGAGAAACAAACTGGAAAGAGTATCAAAACCATCCGATCCGATCGTGGTGGGGAATATTTGAGTACATAATTCACAAAATACTTTAAAGATAATGGTATCATTTCTCAGCTTACACCGCCCTATACACCTCAAATGAACGGTGTATCAGTAAGGAGGAATCGCACATTAATGGAAATGGTGCGATCCATGAGGATATGCACTTAGCTCGGTTATGTATATCCTGAACAAGGTACCCAGCAAATCTATTGAAACCACTCCATATGAGATATGGAATGGAAGGAAACCAGATCTTAAACATGTTAAAGTCTGGGGATATCATGCTCATGTTAAAAGACATGATGCAGATAAGCTAGAGTTTAGAACTGACAAATGTAGATTTGTGAGATATCCGAGGAAAACTTACAGATATTACTTTTATCATCCTGGCGAACAAAATGTGTTTGTTGCCAGGAGAGCTTTCTTTTTGGAAGAAGATTATATTCTCCAAAAGGGCAGTAGGAGTAAAATAACTATGGAAGAAATACCAGATCCACAAACTGTTAATAGTTCATCAGATGAACTATCAGTTTTTGAACTTGTTCAAGAAAAGACACAAGAACCTCCTAGGTCAGAAAGAGTACCTAAACCACCAGAAAGATATGCGGGATATATTAATTTGGATGGTTCTTGAATACTCTATAATGAGGATGATGATCCTAAAACTTACCAGGAGGCCATTGAAAGTCCAGAGGCTTGAAAATGGTGAGAAGCCATGAATTCTGAAATTCAGTCCATGCACATCATCCAAGTTTGGAACTTGGTTGACTTGCCCGAAGGTACAGTACTATCGGTTGCAAATAGATCTTTAAGAGAAAGATTGGTGCAGATGGACGAATTGGAACTTATAAGGCAAGGTTGGTGGCGATGGATTATCGTCAAAGACAAGGCATTGACTATTACGAGACCTTCTCACTCGTTGCTATGATTAAGACTATCAGAATTCTTCTCGCTATTGCAACATACTATGATTACGAAATCGGGCAGATAGATGTGAAGACGGCCTTCCACAATGAAAACCTTGAGGAAGAGGTGTATATGATACAACCAGAGGGCTTCACATCAAAGGAATCTCCAGATATGGTATGTAAGTTGCAAAGGTCAATTTATGGACTGAAGCAAGCTTCTCGTAGCTGAAACATAAGGTTTGATGAGGTAATCAAATCTTATGGCTTTATTAAGAATGAAGATGAGCCTTGTGTATACAAAAAAAAAAAAAGTGGGAGCGCAATCACATTCCTAGTTTTTTACGTTGACAACATCCTACTCATTGGGAATGATGTAGGGATGATGTCATCAGTAAAGATCTTGCTATCTACGAAATTCTCCATAAAGGATTTGGGAGAAGCATCTTACGTATTGGGAATACGGATCTATAGAGATAGATCAAAGAAGATGCTTGCCTTAACCCAATCTATGTACATAGAAACCATTGTGAAAAGGTTTGGCATGAAAAATTCCAAGAAAGGTCTCATACCGATGAGATATGGAATTTATCTTTCCAAAGGTCAGTCTTCTAAGACTTCTGAGGAGAGGGCAATGATGGATAAGATTCTCCATGCTTCAGCAATAGGTTCCATCATGTATGCCTTGCTATGTACTAGACCTGATGTTGCATATGCTCTAAGCGTTATGAGCAGACATCAGGCAAATCCAGGTGATGAACACTAGAAGGCTGTGAACTGTATCCTCAAGTACTTGATAAGAACTAAGGATATGTTTCTGGCCTATGGAGGAGGAGACTTAAAGCTGCAAGGATACACTGATTCGAATTTTCAGTCTGATCATGATGACAGCAAGTTGACATCAGATTTTGTCTTCACACTCAACAGGGAAGCAATGAGCTGGAAAAGTTCCAAATAGGAAACCAATGTTGATTCGACAACAAAAGCTGAGTATATTGCTGTTGCTGAAGCCGCCAAGGAAGCTATCTGGATGAAGAAATTCATCGACGATCTTGGTGTGGTGGAAAGCATATCTGTTGTGTGACAACAATGGGGCGATTGCTCAAGCGAAAGAGCCGAGGTCTTATCAGAAGTCGAAGCACATTCTGCAGTGCTTTCATCTGATCAGAGATATTATAGCTCGAGGAGATGTCGTAGTGGAGAGAGTTCCTTCAGCCGACAACATAGCAGATCCACTGACAAAGCCTTTGTCTCAAAATGTCTTTGAGCGTCACTTAGAGAATATGGGTATTCTGTATAAAAGTGATTGGCTCCAAGTGAGAGATTGTTAGTATTAGGTAGTCTGAAAGCTAATCCGATACTATGTATTATTCAGTTTATTAAAAAATTGTATTAATTCATTGTGTGTAATTAGTTATATCGATGTTTATCGTAACACGATCAAGTCCATGAACATGTGCAACAATCTTTGGATTATGATGAGATCATAATTTCGGGACCGAAGACTTATAAACACATGTTCTTAATTGTTCCTAGTCGGAGGATGTTTAAGAAGGACATCAAACATCCGGATAGACTAGTATAGGTTTCTTCAACTCATATGATGAGGGTGTCTGATCCTATAAGTCACTTGTGTGGAGACACTATGATGAACCTGAAAGTGCTCATTAGGGAATGAGTTCACTGAACTGATCCGACCTAGAATCGTTGGATGGTATGTATCTCACTATTAACCAGCTCGATTCTTTTGTTACGGTTGCGTAGATGATCCTTGGATCTGAGACACCAATAATACCTTGTTGGTACGTCTCTGAGCTTTGACTTTGACTAACGAATTCCTAACCATAGGTTATCAATAAGTCAAATGATCGGGTTCAGAGAAATGCCCTCGAAAGTAATTGTGTGTTCAATACGAGATCATCCGCTCTCGGTATTATCAGAGAGAATGTTCTAGGAATGATGCGCTTAAGTCCCTGACCAGGACAGACTCTGTATCAGATAAAGAGTTATCTGATATAGATTAACGACATCTGATTCAAGTGAATCGACCGGCTATGATTTAACAGTAAACCATACCCTAGGTCGATTCGAGAACATTGCACAGATGAAGGATTATATCCGCGCGCTAACCGATGACAGACAAGTTCCAATAGAGGGTTGCGATAACCCCTATGCCATCCAAGATCACACGATGTTGCTTGACATCCAACGTGATCGGAAGCTCGTCCGAATTTACTGTGGGACATTAAATTCGGCTGATTAATTATAAGAAGATTAATTAATTCAGTGAGTCCGTAAAGAGTTACTGGGCTTAATGAGCCATTAACTGGACTCGTATTTGGGCCTAGAGGGTCACACACAAAAGGTTTTCAAATTGATGGATAATTTGGCAGGATTTCGGATAAGTGTGGGTTTTTATGAAAAACCGCAAATATACTTATTATAAAAGAATGGTTGCTAAGTCGGAGGCTAGCAACCTTGACCTAGCCGCCGTCCTCTCTCTCTCCTGGGTGCATGATCGCTCGAAATTATGTGTCGTTAAGCATATTCGAACATCAATCTTAAAATTCTAATTCTCACATATAATTATTTGAAAAATAGCAAGTGGTGAGATTGGGTTGAATCCACAAGGAAATAGATTTTTAAAGTTGAAAACCTTGAGTTTTTAGAGGAAAAACAAATAAGAAAGAAGATAGAGCATGATGATTGGATAGATAAGAATTGAAATTAGTCGGACTTACTATGAATTCACAAAAGGAGTACTCCTAAACGAGTATAATCAGACCATCTACTGAACTAAGACTACGTATAAAACACTAATTAAAAATAGAATATAAGGTTTGAGCAGTGTTAACAAAAGAAAAAAAAAAAGTTGTAGAGCAAAAAGATGGAGAAAATATAATTTTTTTCAAAGGAGCTACTGTCATTCATTAACAGAACTACATGATATTTTACAGAGACATTAAAAATAAAAAAATAACATGTCTTCAATAAGAAAACTTTTACATAAAATATTCAAAATACTGTGTAACATAGAGAACTCAAAAACTAGAGAGAGAGGCGATGGAGAGAGAAAACTGGTATTTGCAACCGTCGTAGCTCTTCGCACGGATCCTTGGTAGCCCTAGACTCTTTCTAGTAGTTAGTTGCAGTGCCTCAAGTCCACCTCTTGCCTCTAGTAGCCGCCGGTTTGAGAGAGATGTAGAGAGAGAGAGAGAGAGAGAGAGAGAGAGAACAAAGGCTAGAGAGAGGGGAGTGCTACAGTACTCAGTTACTGTAGCTGGAGAGAAGGAGAAAGTGAGAGAGAGAGGGAGAGAAGGCTGGAAGGAGAAGAAGGAAAAAAATAGGGTGAGAGAAAGGAATGAAATAAGGAGATTGGAGGGTATTTTCAAAAAGAGGAAAAGAGGGAAGAAAGAGACGGCGTGTAAGGACTGAGGTTTCGGGTTCAATTTTCGGGTCGGTTTCAGGCCGGATCCCCTAGTTTGGACCTTGAAGGGTCTTGAGAGTTTCTTCCGAATGACGTCTACACTTCACGACGCCTTTCAAACGGCATCTTGATAGGTGGACGCCATTTAGATCTATTGTTGTTGTGCCATGTGGGCGCCACGTGGGCGGGTTTCGGGCCGCGAGAGTACGGCCCCTGTCTCGTCGTCTGAACGGCGTCCATGATGGACGACGCGATTCAGACTGCGACCCTGCGGTGTCAGTGTACGGTGCCTGACATGTCAGCTGAACGGCGTCCGTGGTGGTCGACGCGTTTCAGAGTGCTGTCAGTACGGCCCGTCCTGTCATCTGATAGGCGTCCTCCTCGCTCGACGCGTTTTAGCCAGTTTCTGATTGACCCACCGAGCCTCCATTTCTTTTCCTCATTCTCACCCTCTCACTCTCTCTCCTCTCCCTCTCCGCCTCCTCCGATCCCTCTCTTCCCCTTTCCCTTCCTCTTCTTCCTTTTCCACCACTCCAACGCCTCCCTACCTCTCACCTCTACCACCACCACTATGCTTCTGTTTCCAATAAGATTGATGGAAACGGAAACGGAAGTGTGTGTTTCCGCTTCCGCACCTATTTCCACTTTTTATCGAAAAAAAGAAAACGGAAAATTAAATAAATCGGAAGTTATCGGATCTTTGTCACTATATTAAATTTCCTCCAATATTCAATTTGTTGAACTTTCTTCTAATAATTTAAAATTCTAAATTCACAAGATTTCTATTTATGTAAATCTTTATAATATACGAATTTTAAAATTTAAAGTCTACTTTATCTATTGTTCTAAAATTTCTAAAAATTAAATTGGCATATTGTGAATTCATATAAACCATTCACCATATAACCATACTAAATTTCAAAATCTTCAAAACCAAACAATCTATGACCACATAATCCACACAAGTTATAAGTAAATCCATAAACTTATATAAGTCCATATGATCCATAACATAATATCAAATACAATAAACTCAAACTCATAAAGTTTTCAAATGACATAATTCTAGAATAATCTTCAATCATAGCTTCATTTTCAACTTCACAATGTTCTATACATAATTATCCCTACACAGTGCATACACAAATATTTCAATATCAAATTAGCATAATAAAATAATCTATGACCACATAATCCACACAAGTTATAAGTAAATCCATAAACTTATATAAGTCCATATGATCCATAACATAATATCAAATACAATAAACTCAAACTCATAAAGTTTTCAAATGACATAATTCTAGAATAATCTTCAATCATAGCTTCATTTTCAACTTCACAATGTTCTAGACATAATTATCCCTACACAGTGCATACACAAACATTTCAATATCAAATTAGCATAATAAATTAATATGTAAGCATAGAACATGAGTAGAATGTAAGTAAACCTCTTTATGTTTTACCTCATTCAATGTATACTTGTTGTCAATGATCACACGATCAATCTTCCATATCATTATGAACTCTACAAATGAAATAAAGAAAAACTTATTCTCAAAGATACCAAGGAAAAAGTAACAAATGAAATAAAGAAATATAGTATTATTTGTTACCTAAATATATCAAGGTCATCATCATTATCATTGTAAAGAGGTCCCTCCACTATCACCATACTTTCTTCCTCCTCATCTTGGGTGCGCTCAACATCTATACTTGAAGCCATTGGTATAGTAGAAAAGATCTCGGCCATTGTGTTACATGATGTCACTAAATAAATTCAAACAAATTTAATCAAATTTTAAACTTAATATATATATATATATTGACCAACTAAATACAAACATAATTTTAGTACCTTGTAATATCTATCTTATCCAATCTTGACAACAAATCAAGTATTCAACGATGTCGGGCTTTAAAGAATTTCTATAAGAATCTAGAATCCTTCCTCCAATGCTAAAAGCCGACTCAGATGCAACAGTTGCTATTGGAATGCCCAAGATATCACGAGCCATTGTAGCAAGTATTGGATATTTTCCTTCTTCATCTTTCCACCAAGCTAAATATCAAACGGTTCATTATACTTTTCAAGGATCTTTTCATTGCTTAAAATTGGAGTATCTAAGTACAAGTCCAAATCTGATTTCAATGGTTCATTTGAAGAATTTTCCTTGAGGAAACGATCAAGCTCTAACAATTGACTAGGTACTATAAGACAATGAGGAAGACCCCTTAATCTAACACCTTGGCTATTAATTGAAGTACTTCTACTACTACTCACAACATTGAAGAGAGATGATGCATTAGATCCCTTTGACACTTGATCCACATAGACATTATAAAGTCTCACAAAGGAGTTGGGAATCTTGAATTTTCCTTCCAATTTCTCTTCCACAATCATTAGGGTAAATCTTTTCAAAGAAAAACTCAATTGTCTTCATTTTATATCGAGGGTCTAAAATACAACCACAAGACAACACCAAGCTCAATGTACTCCAATACTTGTTGAACTTCTCAAGCATGCAAGTAGCCATAAACTGAATAAATGGATGTGAAGAATGCAACAACTTCTTTAATGTAAAATGAATGAGACACACATCATTAAAATAAAGATTGGCAGTGGGATAATTTATTCTTGAAAATCTTTCTGTTATTTCATAAAATATCTGTAAACAGTCCTTTGCAAGTTTCACATGCTCCCACTCTTCAGAAGATGGAGGACCTCTCTAATCATCATCAAAATAAGACAAACGATCAAATGCATCACGAAATTCATATGCAACTTCAAGCATTTCATATATCGAATTCTATCTAGTTGGAACATCTAAAATGAGCTTTTTCTTTGGTGCATTTGCTTATTCTCCAACTTTTCTGAAGTATTCCAATCGCATACTTGAATTTCTCACATATCTCACAGTTTCACGAATTCTTTTAATTGTTTGTGATAATGAATTCAGACCAACTTGAACAATCAAGTTAAGCATATGACAACAACAACGAATACAAAATAAAGCACCATCCAAAAGAAGACAACCACGAAGGCGAAGAATCTCACAAAGTTCTCTTGTGAGCACATAATTTGAAAAAGCATTGTCTAAGACTATGCTACAAATCTTGCCATCTATGTTCCAATAAAACAATTTGTCTTTAATCACCTTAGCAATTTTTGCACCACTATGAGATTTCACATTCAAAAAATTAAGAATCCGTTTTTGAAGTTTCCACTCCTTATCAACAAAGTGGCAACTCAATGCTAAATATGAGTCAGAACCAATAGAAGTCCAAAGATCGACAGTAATACTAACACGAGAAGATGTCTCCTTAAGTATGCAATATAGCTTTTGTTTCTCTTTTTCATACAATTTCATGCAATCTAATCGAATTGTGTTACGGGTCATTATCTTGAACTGTGGTTGCATTTTCATGCAAAATAACATAAAGAAATAATTATCCACAAATACAAATGGCACTTCATGAATAATGACTATTTTAGCCAAAACCTCTCGACAATCTACATTCTCAAATTGAACACACTCTAGATTAGAACTCCCATCACCATTTATCTCCCCTGGATCAAGAAGCATTTGCCCCACATTAGGTTCTCCTTGCCTTTTTGTTCTCTTATATTTGGCATAATAAAGCAAATGTGTTTTCAAATGTGTTGTTCCCATTCTACTCTCTCCTGTTAATTCCTTCTTACAATGATGACACTTACCAATCTGACTTCCATCAGCCTTTGCAATCATATCAAAATCTTTCCATACTGCTGACCTTGACTTCCTTTGTTTAGGAAGAGGAGGTGATGCAAGAGATGAGGCTTGTGCATTACTTTCAGCCTCTACTTCAACACTCTCAGCCATTTTGATAGTAAAAAATATAAAATAAAACAACACATGCTTAGAAATTCTTAACATTTGATGAGTCAATACATGCTCAAATTCTTAACATTCGACAATGACACATTAAAATGACAAATTACACATTGCGTCCAAAATAACATATAATAATACACATTGCTTTTATGTATTCAGCCACGCCATTTGGGAAATATGATCAGCATGTTAACGAAAAAACAAAAAAACTCAGAAGCAACAAAAACCAATGAAAGGTCAATTACATTACAGCCATCGATTTCTAATTCACTTCCAGAAGGACCATAAGTTTTTATTTGCATATTCAAAAATCGGAGAACACAAAATTACTTATTTAGGATGTGTAACCTTGATTGATGTAAAAAAACATGAAACAAGTCATAAACTTCTAGAGAGGCCATCAGTTAGGTTAGTCTTGTAATGAACCAAGAAACAACTCACAAGTATATGTTTGTATTCTTTGTTATGTTATATGTATGAATATACCTCGGTGTAGAATTTTCTCCTCTTGAAGCCATGATGCTACTTTGCAAACACTAGAGTATGACCGCAGTAGTTTACAATGCACAAACAATTTGTTAGCACTTAACATGAATAGAATCATAAGAAAGCTTCTTAAAAAAAACACATGCATTCGTAATAAGAAAAGGGAGAAGAGCAGAAATTAAGGAAGGGAAAATGAACAACATTCTTAGCAAGAATCGAATCTTGAAAGAAGAAGAACATACAACAAAAACCACCACTTTGTTGGAAGCAAACAAAATTTCCATATGACACACACAAAACAAGTTGATTCATGTTAGTCATGCAGACTCCATACTAAAGTATTGTTCGGTTCGACGAAAACACCATGAAACATCGTAAAATGTAGGCAGCATTTTACGCCAAACCAAACGCCCCCTTAATTGTTGAAAAACGACCATCAAAAGCGAAAAAGTAATGGCGATCGTCACAATTCAAAATCATACAAGAATTCCACACAAAAAGCCATAAACATGTCAACCCATCTTCGTGTCATATCCTAACAACCCAAAGCCAATCCACATTAACGCAGCCTAACGCACGCATGGAACCATGCACCATAACCCCCATTAATTTCCAGCTTCCAACTCTTCCAACAACATGACACAATCTTAGAAACCATCCTTCGGCAAAACCCATCCGAAAAGAAAAAGATCGAGCCGAAAAAAGTGAAGAAAGAAACAAGAAATCAGAAACCAAGAAAGAGCAACCAACCCAACCTAGATCAGAACTTCGCAAGATGGATTCGAGCAACAACAATTAGAGGTGGAGAGGACGGGGAAACGAGAGGAGAAGAGATTGTTGTACCTTCTACGTTCCAGTGCCACTGGAGACCTCGGTGTGCGCTGCTGGAGACCTCGGTGGAGTGCCGCTGGAGACCTCGGTGGAGTGGTGCGTCTCAGCGTCTGGGAGAAACAGCCGCCAGGCCTGCCTCTTGCCAAGCTCAAACAATAGTTACGGGAACGGGTTTTAGGTTTAACTGGTTAGGAGTCCTAGGACCGTTGGATACGCGAGAGAGATCATCTAATGGTATATATAATATCTGATAAATTAATATATATAATACATATAACTTATTAGAAACTGAAATGGATTAACGGATGCAGAAACAACTACTTCCGTTTCTGACTCCGATAATTATTAGAAACCCATTTCCATTTCTAATAACTTAATGGATGGATTTTAACGGGTTCCGTATCCGTTAACAGAAACGGGAACGAGTCGGATAAGCGGAAATCGAATATCCATTGACAACCCTACTGAGAAGGAACAAGCGTTGCTCCATATAGTTTTAGAAATAAAATAAAAGATTTTAAAACTAGTCAATGCACTATAGATTCTTAATGTGACATCTCATGTGATGAATGTTCACAAGTCTCCTATAGAAATGAACTTACTGAATTATGATTATCTATGGCATTGTATACTAGAGTTTGTGATAAGAAATTATTGGGGCTTATACATGTTGATGTAAATAGCCCAATATCTTCTCAAAGCTAAAAAGATAATAACTTCTATTGACTTACCTTAATGATTAACTCTTGGAAAGATTCGACTGTATGTACTTGCTGAAGTACAAGTCGAATACATCTAAGAGATTAAGGAATAGAATATCAAGATGAAATGACTAAAATGAAAGAGTATTAGAATTCTTTGATTTGATCGAGGAAATTAATACTTGAGTACGAGATTCCCGTTAATCATTAAAAAGGGATAATTATATCCCTCTCGATTAATTCTCATTGTATATCATAGCAATATGATATTATGAGGAATTGCACTTTATTAGATATAATGCAATAAATATATAATAAGGTTTGTCTAATTCTCATATCCTCGTAAATATGAGTATGAACATTAGATGTACATACTTTACACAAGGTTCCAAATAAGTCAGTGTATCTATATAAGATATAGAGACAAGATAATTTATATGAGATGTGAATTATAAGCAAACATGATTTTAAGGATGTTAAAATCAAGTTATGTTCTAGTCTTTTGGAAAAAAAAATCCAAAGAAGTTGAATCCAAAAGGACATAGTGTAGTGTAAATTTGTGAGATGTCCAAAAGGTTTAGACATTACATTTATTGGCCAGGCAATAATGAAATAATTATCGTCCTGAAAGTTGTCTTCTATGAAGAGGAATAGATCCTCAAAGAAGACAGTGGGAGCTGATAAAACTAGAAGATGTTCTAGACCCACAAATTAACACAAGATTATTAGATAATCTTCGACTGATTAAAACCATTTATAACACACATAAAGGAGCTTCATAGATATTTAAGATTCTCTCAAATGGCTAGAAAGATATGTTTGACATATCAAAGATAGCAGCATAAGAGGAGCTCAAAGATGTAGATTATGATCTTAGATCTATGAGAAAGCTCTTAACAACTTTGGAATTGGCAAAAAATTAAGAATTCAAAACTATAGTCCATAATACCTATCAAGTTCAGAACTTGATAGTATTGCTTGAGGGTATTATACCTAAAAGAAGGAAGTAAATCTTCAGAATGAAGATTAGTAAAAATGGACTAATTAAAACTTATGTGGTAAACTGAAGGAAATAGTTAACGTCAAAGTGTTGACTTAGACAAGTCTTTCCTCAGTGGTTATCATAAATAAGTTTATTAGAATTCTACTTGTCAATACTGCTTATCATAATGATGTGATGGCAGTTGGATATTAAAAGGCATTCACTCAATATGATTGAGGAAAAGATGTATATGATACACCTTTAATGCTTTTAGAATATCTAGAAAGCATGTAATGATTTCAAAGATTAATTTTGAATCAAAACGATGCTTCTTAAAGTTGCAATCAGAGTTTTGATTTAATGATAAATAATACTAAGTGATAATTGAGAATGATCACGGATTGTGTGTGTACAAAAAGGACAGTGGGAGCACAGTCGCGTTAGTAATGCATTATGATAATAACATCAAAGTCATTAAGAATGACACCATGATGTTATTATCAATAAAAACATTATTAACCATATTTTCCTACACAATGGGTTTGGTTATAACATCCCACGTATTGGAAATACGAGTCTATTAAGATAGATCAATAAGGATGTTACCTTAACATGTATGTCAAAATGTTTGACATAAATTCCATAATAAGTCTCAATTGTTGAGATATAGAATTTATTTATTTAAAAAAAAGTTCCTTGAACGATACAGAGAAAACTTGATAGAAGGAGTGAATCACATCACTAAGTACTTGAGAAGTGCTAAGGATGTACTCCTATATATGGAGAGGGTGATTTGAAACTATGAGTCACACTAACTCAAATTTCAAGTCAGACTTGAATTTTATCTTCTAATCAGAAAACAGTAAATTGGAAGAGTTCCAAGTTAGAAACTGCTGCTTATATGATTATATCAAGATACTGTTGATAGAACAGTATAGAGTAGATTGGAAGGGTTCCAACACAGACTCGATATTAAAATGACGACATAAACAAATAATACTAGGGATGAAAGAGTTCATTCCAGAACTAGATGTAGTTCTAAAAGGTCTCCAATCCCGTCTCGTTGTTGTAGGACAACAGTGGGAGCGATCAATTTTGTGGTCAATCTATGGTCTCATCAGAAGTTGTAGAACATTCTGAGGCTCTTTCACAAGTTAACAGACAAAGAATTAAGAGGAAATAACGTAATGGAAATAATTCTATTTATGAATGATTTAACAGATCCCCGATTGAACCTTAGTCACAAATTTGATGTGAGCATCACCTAGATTTGATGGAGATCAAATGCGAAGGTAATTGGCTTGAGTCTAAGTGGGAGATTGATGGATATAGGTGTCCTCTAAGTCAATCATAAGGCACCTATTTTAATATGGTTCATTAATAAATGGTATTTATTTCATTATGTAGATTGGTGTATTTACAAGTACGCATAATGAAGTCCATGAATGTGTGCAATAGTCATCAAATTATAATGAGATCATAATAATAAGATTGATGACTCATAAACACATATTCTTAATTGTTCCTAGTCATAGGATGTTTGAGAAGGACATCAAACATCCGATAAGAGTAGTACAGGTTATTCCAGCTTATATGATGAGGGTGATTGATCTTGTTAGTCACTTGTGTGGAGACACAATGATGAACTTGTAGGTGCTCATTGGGAATGAGTTCACTGAACTGATCTGACATGAATCGCCAAATAGTAATTTACCTGACTGTTAATCAGCTTGATTCATCGTCACAGTGGCGTTGTTAGTCTTTAGACTTGAGATACCAAAGACACCTTGTCGGTGGACTTCTAGGCTTTGACCTTGGCTTACGAATCTCTATCCATGGGATTTCTAATAGTGAAGGATCGGGTCCAGTGGAAGACCTTCGAAGGTGATCGTGTGTTCAATAGAGGATCGTTCGCTCTCAGGTAACTGGAGAGAGAATGCTCTAAAATAGATTCGCAGGAGTCTCTGGCCAGAGTAGACACAATATCAAAAAATGTGTTTTCGGATATTGTACAACGGAGTCTGATTTATGTGAGTTGACCATCTAGGGTTTAACAGTTCACCATACCCTAGATTAACTCGAGAGCATTGTGCAAACGAAGGATTATAACAATGCGGTAACTGTGGACGGACCGGTTCCATGAGTGGGTTGCTGAACCCCATTACCTTTTGGGATCATGCGGTGTTGCTTGGCAACCAACTTGATCAGAAGTCCGGCCGAATTTACATAAGATGTTAATTCGGTTAAGTAATTAATTAAATATTAGATATTAATTAATTACTATTTAGACTTAATAGACTGAAAATCGGACTAGTTAATGGGCTTAGAGGGTCACATGCAAACAGATTCTCAGTCGGTGGTACTAAAGTGGGATTTATATTAAGTCGGGGACTTTTGTGAAAAGTCGCACCGACTTATTATATATACGTGCTGTTGAGAAACCTTGGGCCAAGCTCCAGGGGCTCTCAAGGTTGGTCGTCCCCCTCTCTCTCCCTCTCCTCCTCCTCCTCTGGCACCCCGTCCACTGCGTACATTTCCTGAGAGTCGGGAATTCCTGTCTAGATGATCTAGACATCGTTGCGGTAAGGAATCTTCAGTGAGCGAGCTGATCTGGACAAGGGAGCGAGGACGAACTACCGTGGAGGATCGCGTGGATATAGCTAGAGGCCGGACGCTTGTGCGGCTAGCGGCATCGCCTCGACGGAACCGAAACGGTAGCAGATTCGAATCCGCGCAAGGTGTTGAGATCACAATTGTTTTTCCATTTCCGGTTTATGTTCCGAAACGGATCAATGGGCATCGGGCGGGAATAATTTTGTTACTTCCACTGCGTTCGTCGCATCTCGTCCGGATCCCAACACCATTCCCTCCATACGCACTTAGATAAGTGTGGCATTCTCCATCACGTGTCTAGTCCCCATACCCCTGAACAAAATGGGACCGCTGAGCATACATCGACACATCGTCAAGACTGCTCTTACCCTTATGTCTGCTGTGTTTGTTCCTCAAAAGTTTTGGGATGAAGTTGTCCTGACTGCGATGTACCTCATCAATCGGATCCCCACCCTAGTCCTTCACAAGCTTACACCTTACGAAAGGTTATTTGGAAAACCATCGGACTATACCTTCCTACATGTCTTTGGATGCGCTTGCTATCCTTGGTTCTGACCTTATGCACCCAATAAGCTTTCACTATGATCATATCACTGTGTTTTCCTCAGGTATAGCACTCTTCATCATGGCTATTGTTGCTTGTCGTTAACCACTGGTCGCCTTCACATTTCTCGCCATGTTGTCTTCGATGAACGCACTTTTCCTTTTGCCGTGCAAGTGCCGCGTGCGTTGCCTCCATCGACTGCAGCCCTAAGTATTCTTGGCATGTTCCCCGGGTCTTGTCTGCCAATAGGTCCCCTGCCTCCACCCGCAGCTCCTCATACCGTCCCGCCTGGCCCTCCAATAGCCGTCTCCTCTCCATCGGCTATGGCTCCGATTGCGTTTGGCCTGGACTTGGGCGATGGCCTTTCCGCTGCCTTCCCTGGGTCCACTCCTCTGGACTCCTCGCTTGCCTCTAGTGGTGGAGGGTCGGCCCTTGGTTCCCCAATAACACCTAGCCACACCTCGCCAATACTCGCTTCGCCAAGTTCGACAAGTTCAGGCTCGGACTCGACTATGGCCTGCTCATCCCTGCCATTTCGAACTCGGTCACTCGCCGAGCTATATGCCACTGCACCCCCGGTCTTGCATCGGGCCCTTGTCTCTGCTCGACACCCGCTGCCAGCATGTTTCTCAGTCCAATCGTCGCTTCTCGACGAGCCTACATGTTACACGCATGCGTCCAAGGATCCTGCTTGGAGTGCCGCCATGGCGGCTGAGTTTGATGCCCTGTTGCTCAATGGCAAGTGGACTCCTATTCCCCGCCAACCCGGCATAAATGTCGTGGGCTGCAAATGGGTCTTCAAGCTCAAGCATAAGGCGGATGGTTCGATCGACCGCCACAAGGCGCACCTTGTGGCCAAGGGTTTCCGACAACCACCAGGCATTGACTTCAACGACACCTTCACCCCGATCATCAAGATCATGACGGTTTGGCTTCTCCTTGCTATTGCCATCAGTTGCGGCTGGCCTATTCGACAGTTAGATGTCTCCAACGCCTTTCTTCATGCCATTTGGAGGAGACAGTCTTCATGGATCAGCTTCCTGGATTTGCTCACCCATTATTCCCGGACCATGTTTGCCACCTTTGCCGCACGCTGTATGGTCTTCGTTATGCCCCACAAGCGTGGTTCAAGAGGCTCAGCTCGCGCCTGTTGGAGTTGGGCTTTCTTGGCTCCAAGACCGACACCTCACTCTTCTATCGCCGCTCCGGGTCTTCTTCTATGTACATTCTCATCTATGTCAATGACCTCCTTGTCACCGGCACAGATGTAGGGGGCGTCAACATGCTGATCCAATCTCTTGGCCGGGAATTTGCTATTCGTGATCTTGGTGCAGCTCATTTTTTCTTGGGCATTGAGCTTCAGCCTCACGATGAAGGATGCGTGCTTTCTCAATCAAAGTATACTATGGATCTTCTTCGCCGCACCAGGATGGAGGCTGCCAAACCTCTTTCCACTCCTCTTGGGGTTGCCTCCTCTGCTTTACCCCCAGCGCCGGCGGACAGCTTGCCAGATGCTTCTATTTACAGAAGCATTATTGGCGCTCCGCATTATGTTACCATTACGCGCTCCGACATTGCGTTCGCCGTCAATCCGGCATGTCAATCCATGCATAATCCGCATCTCGAGCATTGGGTCGCCATCAAGCGGTTGTTGCGCTATCTCAAAGGCACCGTTGGCTATGGGTTACTCCTCTGCCGCAGCTCCCCAATTAAACTTAACGCCTTCAGTGACGCCGATTGGGCTGGCTCCTCTATTGATTGGCGGTCCACTAGTGTGTATCTCATTTTTCTGGGTCACAATCTTATTTTATGGAGCTCCAAGAAGCAACACACTATGGCACGCTCCAGTACGGAGGCCAAGTACAAAGTTGTAGCCAACGCCACTACCGAACTCATCTGGTTACATTCCCTACTCTCTGAACTCAGCTTCGATATGGCTTTACCTCTTGTCTTGTGGTGCGACAACATTGGCCACTTATCTTGTAGCCAATCCGGTGTTTCATGCCTGCACGAAGCATGTTGAGATCGACTTTCACTTTGTTTGTGAGTAGGTGGCCACCAAACAACTCGTCGTCTCCTTTGTCTCTATAAAAGACCAGCATGCGGATCTTCTCACCAAAGCTCAGCCTCGGTCCCATTTCACTTGAGTACGTGACAAGCTTCATGTTGTCGATACCACCATGAGCTTAAGGGGGCGTGTTAGTGAGACCAGCCATGCCAGCGCATCTGCCAGCAATAGCAACAATCATGTCAAGATTAGCAAGCAATCTTTAGCCTTGGACGCTAAGCAAATGGAAGATGGCAAGACCAGCAAAACAGGGGATCAGAAATCCCCGTGACATCAACATTTGAGTGGACTAGGTATATTTAGCTCAATTGTAATCAATTCTATGTAAATACTCTTCATTATAAAAAGGAATAGTAGAACTCTAGGGGCATAATAAGAGAGCTGAATTCCACAAATCGTGTTCTTTGTGTTTTGTCCTTGTTTCTGCCCTCTCTTTTAGATCTTTTACCATATGCCTGATGGAGTTCGCCGAGGGAGACGCCCTCAGGGTTCTGCAGGCGTGCATGCATGGTTTCCACGTCGAGTGCGTGGAGATGTGGCTCGCGTCGTCGCCTACCCCTTCGTTGGGGTCCTTGCCGTCCTGCCATGTCTGCCGCGCCAGCTGCCGTCCTCAGGCGCACTTGCCGGACTTGCGTCTCTGGAACCAGGACAATGGGGATGGCGTTAATTTCTCCTATAAGACGGTTTCAATTTGAGAGGAGATCATCTCAGTATATGTTTGGACTAGAGTACAACAGTACTGAGAGGAGGAGGGAGGTTAAACATTAAAAAGAACACTCCCATGTGATCCTAAAATCTGGCATATACCTAGCCCTCCCCCTCTCAATACTGTTGGACTCTGGTCCGAATATGTAGTGAGAGGATCTCTTCCCTTTTGATTTCGGTCATCTGGGATGTAATTCTTACCCTCTTTAATTTGTGATTATTTCCCTCCTTTCTATTTTCCGTGGATGATAAATAAAGAGACTAATTTTTGCTACAATGCTGCTATGTGATGCAGTGGGTATTTATTTTTTATTTTTTTAGGTCGGCTCTGAAGTGTCATATCCATCTATACAGTACAATATCTGATCGGACGACTAAAAAACTTTGAAACATAAAAAACTGTTATTGGGCTCAGCCCATTAAATGACATTTTTCACTGTTCATTGGGTCATTTTTTTATTTTTCATATTTTTTGGGTCATCCGATTGGATATTGCATTGTACGTCCGAGTAGGACACCTCGGAGCCAACTTTAAAAAAATTCAAATTTTTATTCCCTTCTACTCTCTGCAATGCCCCCATTAAAATTTGGAGGGAGAGGAAAGAGAAGCATTGCAGTAAGTATTACTCAAATAAAGATCGCATTTTTTGGGCCCAATTTAATAGCAGGACAAGGATTGAATCGGATTACTACGTATTCCCACAGGGAATGAAATTGGATGCCACATCCGTGTTGTTTGGAGAGCAGGTCATCCGTTTGGAAACAAGGAACAGGTAGAATATCAAACGGTTATCAAAGCAAAACACATCTTATGCCAGCTTAATAAATCCGAAATAAACATATATAAACCGAACCTAAATAGTCTTTTGGTTCTAATACGTAGTCAGCAATTTGTCAAAGGCCATATAATAATATTCATTTTAAAAAGTTCAAACGCAAGTTAGATACGAGTATTCGAGATAATATTTTTGAAGTACACATGAAAATCTTAAAATGCATGAAAATTCTAAAAGTTGGACAACAGCATATATCTGACTAAAGAATGCAGAGGAATGATGATTTGAACATAATTAATGCTTTGCGTGACCTACACAATAGGTGATGAAGTACTGGGTGCAATTGCAAAGGTAACTTTTACAAATCTCAAGCTCCACAACAAAGCATGCTCCCATTTGCAATTGGCTCTATAATTGAGGTATCAAAGACACGGAGCTTTCATTTTTCATGACATGTGAGAGGGGATGAGGATACTCTACAATTCGAAAGTATATATATCCTCCGCCATCTTGATCAAAGGTGTAGGAAATATGAAGAGAGAAAAGTCTTTGGATGAATTATGGGTGAACACCAAACGCCACAGGCATGGCAAGGAATGGCTTTGATGAGTTTGATAGCTTTGCACAGAGATCATGATAGATTGGATTGTATGGGTATATAGGGCATAATAAGGCCCGTCAAAAAATTAAAAATTCTTTTAATTAAAAGCACCGACAACCTATGTAGCACATATATTCTCTTTGATCCCTTGACATCTTTGACCGTGCATACTCCATCGGTGAGAGAAGGCCAACAAAGAGAGAGAGAGAGAGAGAGAGTCAAATATAGAAGAAGGTAGATTGTAGTATCAAACAGACGAGAGTCGAGTAAAGAAGAAAGTAGATTTTTTTCCTTTTTGACCAATAGAAGAAAGTAGATTATAAAGACAAACAGACACAAGGTGACGGTGTGATGCTAATGGATTATTCTTGGGGCCATTGTTGGATTAATTAGTTCGGTGCTTTGGTAGATTGAACGCAGAATATTCCATGCTGTTTGATACTCATTTGCTCTTAGGAATCCAAGTGGAGCATTAATTAGACTTATATAGATATGGAGATACAAAAAGAGAAGATTTAGTAACAGATGAGTGTATAGCTGCCATGTCTCTTTTAATAAACCATTTAGAACGTGAGTAATCTGTGTGTATGAGTTAGGGATAGAGGGAGATGAATCTGCAGAACGTCGAGCAGGCTTCCCCACGCTGTTGATG
The DNA here is from genome assembly GCA_030544215.1 of Zantedeschia hybrid cultivar. Classification (NCBI taxonomy): domain Eukaryota; kingdom Viridiplantae; phylum Streptophyta; class Magnoliopsida; order Alismatales; family Araceae; genus Zantedeschia; species Zantedeschia hybrid cultivar. Next base: position 47,100,915 of record JARZZO010000002.1, on the reverse strand, counting down.
GCTTTTGAGTCGTGATTGCACAGGCTGCTCAGCAATGGTGCAGTGTAGGACCCATCCGTTGGAACGCAGCAACCTGGAACATGTTTGTGTAAGAACTAGAGAAAGAAGAGGAGCACGCACAAGAAAGAAGAGAGTAGAGAGAGAAGGCATGGGGGACCAACTTGGTTCTCTGCCTTTGACACAGAGACCTATTTATATACTCAATAAACATGCGATCAAACCCAGGTAAATACAATAGTTATAATAAGAACCGGTTGTTAATCAGCCAGGATCTCTGTCGGATTTGATTTCCTTTCTATGTTTCACAGAACGTGTAGGTGGTGTAGAAGGGGAAAGCTTGGTCACCACGTTCTTCCCATTCTCTGCATCATTGCCAACAGTGGAGTCCTGCTCAGATGCGGATTGGGATGGACAAGCAACATCGCTTATATGTCCCCTCAAGCTCAACGGCGGCGCAAAGACGTAGAGGTTGATACGCAAGGCCACAAAGCGTTGCCGATATACAGGTTTGGTGAGAATGTCAGCACGTTGCTCTCGAGTAGAGATGTAGGAGACCGCCAGCTGCTTTGTGGCAACCCGCTCGTGAACAAAATTGTTAGAATAATCTAGTATCGGAAAAAAGACAAAATCAAAGATTGTTTAATAGATGGTGCCTACTCCACTTGGTTATCGTTGTCTTGATCTTAAAACTGGACGGTTATATATATCTCACCACGTTATCTTTCACAAAGATGTGTTCCCATACGCATCTCAGTCTAGCACCGCTGCCACTCCTGTCCCAACTCCACCTGCATATGATACTTGGCTTCCTCCACTTGTCTCTTCCTCCTTCCCCTCCCCTACTGATATTATTTGGACGTGTCCACTCCACCTTCAAGCACCTGCGAGCAATGGATCCCCTCTTGAGCTGCCATACACCAATAGTGAAGTTGCCACCTCACCCCCTTACCCACCACCTGTGTTGTCATCCCTACCCGGTTTTTGTGGTTTGTAAAGATGATATCAGAGCAAGGTCTGATCTAACTTTATCTTCTAATTTGCATCACATCCTGTTATCTAATTTCCATAGCCCATCTTGGCCGTGAGGGAGAGTGTTGGAGCGGCTATATAATAGTCTTATATCATATAATTTCAGTTGTGGCCAGTGCTTATGATCTTGGGCCCCTTCAAACTCAACACCCGAATTTTGTGGTTTGTAACATGGTATCAGAGTCCATGGTTGCGAACCGGGCCACGTACCCCATATTTGTGGTCAACGTGACAGAGCCTAAAATCAGCCAGCATGTGAAGAGGCGTGTTAGAATAATCCTATATTGAAAAAAAGACAAAATCAAAAACTGTTCAATAGATGGTGCCTACTCCACTCATAGCCTTAAGGTTTTGAGTTGGATGGCCCAATAACTTCAACAAAAATGGAAATGTAGGAGACCACCAAGTGTTTGCTTACAACTCACTCTCGAACAAAGTGAAAGTCGATCTCCGCATGTTTAGTACGAGCATGGAAGACCGGATTGGCAGCGAGGTATGTGGCCCCAATGTTGTCGCACCAGAGAACAAGTGTGGGTGATGGCATGCCGAGTTCCTAGAGAAGAGACTGAAGCCAAATGAGTTCGGCAGTGGCATTAGCCACGGCCTTGTATTCTGCTTCAGTGCTAGAGCGGGCTACAATAGCCTGTTTCTTGGAGCTCCAGGAGATGAGATTGCATCCGAGGAAGATGGCGTAGGCACTCGTGGACCGACGATCCAAGTTGCTACCGGCCCAGTCAGCGGCATGAAGATGACGCGGAGAGTCCTTGTAGAGTAGCAATCCATACATAGGGGTCCCTTGTAGGTAGCGAAGAATGCGCTTGACAAGGGACTAATGAAGCTCTGTCGGGGAGTGCATGTGTTGACATGCCCGATTAACAGCAAAAGAGATGTCAGGCCGAGTAAGTGTGACATTCTGTAGAGCACCCACGATACTCTGGTATTGAGATGGGTCAGCAAGGAGTGGAGAGGGGCTGGTCTCCTCAAGAGCACCAGTAGCCATTGGGGTGGACAAAGGGCGGGCAAATGACAGGTGTGACCGTTGGAGAATGTCTGCAATGTACTTTGATTGAGATAGAACACAACCATCCAGATGGGGTCGTAGTTTGATGCCGAGGAAGAAGTGTGCTAGACCAAGGTCACGTATAGCAAACTCACTGGCAAGGGATGCAATGAGTGTGGCGACTCCCCCAAAATTGTTGCCTGTAACCAAGATGTCATCAACATAGACGAGGACGAACAACATGGAACCCTCATGACAACGGTAGAAAAGTGAGGTATTCATTTTGGAACTAGTAAAATTGAGGGCAGTAAGGCGGGAGCTAAGCCGAGTGAAACACGCATGTGGTGCTTGGCGTAGGCCATACAAAGAGCGATGTAACTGGCAAACATGATGAGGCAACTACTGGTGAAGAAAGTCGGGTGGCTGCTCCATATAGACAACTTCATCCAGGTGTCCATGAAGGAAGGCATTGGATACATCCAGCTGACAGATAGGCCAACCACAGCTAACGACAATAGCAAGGAGAAGACGAACAGTGGTGATTTTGACCACTAGACTGAAGGTGTCAAAACAGTCGATCCCCAGCTGCTGACGGAAGCCTTTAGAGACAAGGCGGGCTTTGTGTCGCTCGAGTGAGCCATTAGTGTGGTGCTTGAGCTTGAACACCCATTTACAGCCGAAGACATTCATGTGGGGTTGCCGAGGCACCAGAGTCCCAAGTGCCATTGCGCAGTAGGGCGTCAAATTATGCTGCCATCACGGCACGCCATGCCAGGTCCTTGGAAGCCTGTGTGAAGCATGTAGGCTCGGTGGGACCTAGGGTGGGGGTCTCTTGTGGGTGAGTGAGAAGCGCTTGAGGTTGTGAGGGAGGAAGAGACACCGGCTTAGTATGTGCATTGATGTCTGATAGGTGGCGGATGCGTGGGGCTGGAAAGGAAGGTGGGAAGGAGGAAGTGGCAATGCATGGCGATGTCTCCTGAGGATTGGGTGATGCAACGGCTATGGTCCCAGTAAGTGTGCCATGAGAAGGCGCCGGGTGGGGAGAGCTTGTAGGCATAAGAGTCATAGATGGCGGTGGGGTAGGAGGTGCCATTTGGGAGGGCGAGACAGCTGTTGAGGGTTCAAGGGAGGGTGGGGGGGGGAGACCCATGCCCAATATCCCAACTGTTAGAGGAGGAGTGCCTGATGTCGCCGAGGAGGGACCTGGAGAAACAAAGGGAAGACAACTCTCATCAAAAATAACATGGCGAGATACATATACACGGCCAGTGGGTAGATGAAGGCACCGATAACCATGGTGGGTGGCATTATAACCGAGAAAAATGCAGCGAGTAGAACAGAAGTCAAGCTTGTGCGTAGAGTAAGAGTGCAACCATGGATAACAAGCACAACCAAAGGTGCGAGAAAGGCGTAGTCCGGATGGAGACCAAATAAACGAAAGAGAGATGTGTCATACTGCAGAAGTGGCATGGGAAGGCGGTTGATGATTATGACTTGTACTTATGTGAGCCTTCATGCCTATCAGTAGACATAAATGAGGATAATAATATAGATCCAATGAATTTGAATGATGTAATGAAATCTCAAGAATTTGATCTATGGCGAAAAGCCATGGAAGCAGAAATTGATTCCATAGAAAAGAACAATGTATGGGAACTATGTGAATTACCCAAGAATAGGAAGGCTATAGGTTGCAAGTGGGTATTTAAGAAAAAGATCCGTGTAGATGGTTCTATTGATAAGTATAAAGCCCGGTTAGTTGCCAAAAGATTTACTCAGAGGCTAGGTATAAATTTTCAAAAACCTTATTCTCCAGTGGCTAAATTTGCATCTATAAGGATGATCTTAGCAATTGTTGCGCATCTTCACTTAGAACTTTTTCAAATGGATGTCAAGACTACATTCCTTAACGAAGAGTTAGAGGAAGATATATACATGAAACAACCTGAATATTTTCAAGTAGAAGGTCAGGAGAATAAAGTATGCAAACTTAAGAAAGCTTTGTACGGCTTAAAACAGTATTCTAGATAGTGGTATCTTAAATTTCATAATATTGTTATTCAACTTAGATTTGTTCCAAATCAATTGGACAACTGTGCATATGTTATGAAAAGTGGGAGCATGTTTATTATATTATCTTTATATGTAGATGATATTTTGCTCGCCGGAAATGACATAGGAATGTTGAATAAAGTTAAGTCTGAGCTCAGTGAGAAATTTGAGATGAAGGACATGGGTGAAGCATCCTATATTCTCGGAATTCAAATCCTGAGGGATAGAAAGTCTAGAATGTTGAGTATAAACCAAGATAAGTATTTACATTCAATACTTAGAAGGTTTAGAATGCAAAACTGCAATCCAGCACCAACACCGTTAGTTCATGGAAAACGATTAAGTAAAGAGCAATGTTCTGAAGAAGAACATAATGCACTGCAAGTGCCGTATGCACAAGCAGTCGGAAGCTTAATGTATGCTATACTATGTATTAGGCCTGACATAGCATACGCAGTAAGCTTAGTAAGTAGATATCAAAGTAATCTTGGTCCAGCACATTGGGAAGTTGTTAAAAGGATTATGAAGTACTTGAAAGGTACTTTGCACCACAAATTAATATATCAAGTAGATACACTTGAGGTGCTTGGTTATTTCGATGCAGATTTTGGAGGAGATAAAAATGACGAAAAGTCCACTTCAGGATACTTGTTCATCTTTGGTGGTGCTGCTGTTTCTTGGAGTAGTAAAAAATAAGGGTGTGTTGCAAGATACACACAGGAAGTTGAGTATGTTGCATGTAGCATGGCTACTACTCATGCAGTCTAGATAAGATGATTTTTGACATATTTAAATCTCAACTTGGTAGAAGAACCAATTGAGATTTACTGTGATAATCAGGCGGCAATTAGCTTGATTAACAGTGAAGCGAATAGCTCTAGAAGAAAACACATAGAATTTCAATGTCATTATATACGTGATATTGTTCAAAAAGGAGAAATAAAAGTGACTTATATTCCCACTAGTGATATGATTGCAGATCCGTTGACAAAAAGTATACCGGTAGAAAGTTTTGTCAAACATGTAAGTCTAATGGGACTTGGGAATATATAAGTCGAGAGATATTTTTTTAATAAAAATGAAAATACATTTCACAGATAGTGAAAATGTGTCATAACATTAATACATCTCACGGATAGTGGAAATGTATTAAGAATCATTTAATCTTGGTGGTCAAGTGGGAGATGTTAAAATGAGATGACCACCAACTCCAGAAAATAGAAGTTCATTCTTATCTCCGATGCAGGGATGAACATTAGAGACTTGGTCTCCCACGTTCCCTAAAATAAGGAGGCGGTTTCCATGGGGAGCGGAGATGGCTAACGCAGGTTTATGCCTCTATTAATAGGGGGGGTTCCCTGCCCTCCAAGAATAACACAACACAAGTGAGAAACAGAGATTACCTTTGAAGATTTCTCGGGTTAGCCATCGGAGCTTCCTTCCCACCCTTCCTAGTTTTTTCCTACACAGAAGAGCATCAAACTCATATGCCATTGCAGCCCGTCAAGCTAGATCCTTGGATGCCTGTGTAAAGTACGTCGGCTCACAAGGGACAGCCACAAGAGCAACTGGGGAAATTTGGTGACTGGTAGTGAGCGCGCGAGGAGGAGATGCTTCAGTAGATGGCTCTGTGGCGGCATAGAGATCAGCCAGTGTCCGCGTACGCAAGATGGGAGAGGAATGTGGAGATGGAGGATCCAAGCTTGGCATGATGGCAGGTGCACTGGGGACCAATGGCATATGCAAAGGCATTGACAAAGAGGCATCCTTGGAAGCACACCCTACTGATGGAGACGAAGGGGCAACTGTTGGGTTCGGTCGTAACCCCTGGGAAATCACAGCAGCGGAAGAACTTAAAACTAAATGATTTCCCAAACCGGTTCGGACTCCGATTGATGCAACAAAAAATGATCTTAAATAAATCACATGAGATTTATCACCTTGCACAGTACACACTGTCTTGTGAAAATCGATGCCGAACTCCTCGAAGCTTTGAGCCGCACAAGCGTACGGCCTCTAGAGATGGTCCACACGAACCCTCGCAGCAACGAAGTTCTCCTTCTCCAACCTGCACAACCCTCAAGTCTTCCTGGAAAGAATCCAATCCTTCACCTTGACGGCCAACTATATGTGATTGGGTTTCATTAGCTAGGTTACGGGTTGGAGAACATGGGTTATATATAGGAATGTTAAGGCGGCAGCTTGAACCGCCTCGTTTAACCAAACCCATCTTTAACTGCCGCGGTTAAAGTAAACCCCAAGGTATATTATATATCAATATATTATTATTAGCTTATTTATCAAATAAGCTTGATAACATATATATTATATATATGCCCTTTATATTATTGCATATATACTTTTAAGCCATTCACAGATTCCTTTCTCAAAAGAATCTAATATTTTAGTATATTTGTCCATACAATAATATTCCGTTCCGCAAGAGTTATTTGTGTGTAATCCTCTAGGCCTATTATCCCTCTGGTTTAAAGATCCATTAACTTCTAATCTAATTAGAAGTAACTTAAACCGGTTATTCCCAATAACCGTTTAATATGTTCCGGATCTTTTAATCACGTTGGGTCAAGCAAATCCGCATGATCCTAGAGGATGCTAGGTTCATCTTCACCTTGTTAGGCACCTGTAAGTCTTCAATTACCATATCGCTATAATCACTCGCTCATTCTATGAGTCCGATCTGATCTTGTGGTATGGTTTCATCAAACCACTAGTGATTGTGTCATCTGACCATTGTAGACACTCATTTTTTGCCCATTCCATAGACCGATTTGAGCTTTATTGTGTTAACGGGCCTTTGTGTTGATCTTTTTGTCATTTCCCGCTCATTTAGACTCCTTGAAATTTAATTTCTTTTTGTCAAAAAGTTTTGTCACAAAACATTCATTTTTCAAAAAAAAAGTGCATGATTTCAAAACTTTTATCTCATTTGGATTTTAAAAATATTTATTTTTATTTTATTTTATTTTTAACTTTTGTCAAGTCCATCAGGTGGCCAAAGTGCTAGTTGTATGATCCTTCAGACGGCCAGACTTGTGGCCTTCTGATGGTCAGATGGCCAGAAAGCTGGCCATCTAATCATTCGGACGGCCAGGTTGTTGGCCTTCTGAACATCCTTCGGACGGCCACCTTCCTGGCCGTCTGAGCTCAGACGGCCAGGTTTCTGGCCGTCTGATCGTCTGGTTTTCTGTGATTATCCAAATCATTTTTTTACGCCTTTCTTTCGGATTTTTGACAATATCTTCCACATTTTCTCACCCTAATAGATTAAGATGAAGACGATTTAGGGTTTAGGTGTCAACTTTTGATTGGTTTTGGCTTAGATTTTGTTGAAGGGATCTCTATCCAATCTTCTTAATCCTCATCCATTGGCCCACGAAATGGGGGCTTCCTAGGGTTTTAACTCGACCTCCCTTGCCTATTTAAGCTCTCCTTCACCTTGGGAACGGGGCGAAGAGGGTTCACTATGGGGAGGATACCATTTTACATCAAAAAAAGAGAGAAAAGTGTGATTTCAAAGTCTAGCATTAGGTCTCTTCTTTGGAGTTCGTAAGAACAAAGCAACTATGGTGTCTTGGAGGCTCTAGGAAGGAAGAATGTGCCGTCAATCTTGTGTCCATGCAACACTCTCTTCAACGTCAAACAGGGAACCTTACTCTCCTCTCTCATTTTATTGTTTCTTTTATCATTCGCTTCATAGTCCCATACATGTATGCACCAGTCTAAGATTTTGTCCATGTTTAGATTCCATTTGCACACACACGCACTCATGATTAGGTACCTTAGATCCTTGTTAAAGGGTTTGTTTTGATCTAAAACACCAAAAAACGGGAAGGTGGGTGGCCATAACACTTGGTCACTCATACTTCTCACCCACACATTCGGTAAGCTCACCTCTAATTGATATATTCATTTTGCTTAATGAACGGATGCTATGCTAATTAAGAGTCTAATAGGTGTTTTAATTTATGATTAATTTGCAGGAAATCAAGATGTGAGGCCCCGTCTTCTTGGCCAGCCGAGGAGAAGGGAGTGTGGACTACAAATTCCGCTGCACATGGAGGTCTTGGAGTGTCATTCGCGATCAAGGTAGTCCCTCTCGGTTGAGGTAAAACACCCTGGCGATCACCATTTTAGTTCTTGGTGTTTTAGTTCATCAAGTCATTTCTTCTTTATTTTTTTTATCATTATCCTACTTCTGGGTTCGTAGCCACAGAGGTCGGTCTCCGCTCACCAGTTGACCACGGGGTCATCTCCGGCGCCTACAGCCTTCTGGCGATCACGGTGGGACCACTTGTGCCGATCACGCTATTTTCTTTATTTATTTCCAACAAATATTTTATTTTTTAGATTTTTTTTTTAGTTATATTGAAAGCCATCAGAAGGCCAAATTGCTGGCCTTCTGAAGGATCAGAAGGCCAAACTGCTTGCCTTCTGAAGGTTCAGACAGCCAAATTACTGGCCTTCTGAAGCAACAGACGGCCAGGGGGGTGGGTGCTTGATCTGTCAGACGGCCAGGTAAGTGGCCTTATGATCTGTCAGACGGCCATCGATTTGGCCGCCAGGTGGGTCATGTTCAGAATTCTTTTAGTGATATTTTTCTTGATCCTTGATGTTTTGAGGTTCATTTTTGATGTGATTTACATTTAATACTCTTTTTTTTGGGGGGTTGGCGGAAGAGCCTCTGCACATTTTTCTAGGAAAGACTCTCTTTTGGATTTACTCTCTATTTGGGGATTCCCGCCTGAGCAGAAAAGTAGTTCAAATAGAGAACCTCCGTTAGCCTCCGTACACTGTGAATTCATGCACGGTGACCGAGCTAGTTGTACCTTGAGTAAGTCCTATTAGAACCTTGGGATCGACACAAGTGTATATTTTTAGCCTAAAATCGAACATTCAATAGGAAATATTTTTTTGTGCTACTGAGTCTCAAAACACAAAGTACACAGGCCTAAACTCTAAATTAACATTTTTGCTTGTTCAACTTGTTTGCAAATCCCATGTTCCAAGGTGAATTTCCTTTTGAGACAGAAGACATGAGAGCCAGTACATATGTAGGTATGCTCAACACACATGAAGGGGATGCCTCACGTCATGAGGATCCAGACGAGGTCTCCTCCCATGGAGGGGATGAACCAGTTAGTCTCAAAGTTGGAAGGTCGGCGACACAGAATCCTAGTGATGATGCTGACTTAATCAAAGTGCTGGCAAGGTACACACCTGAGCAACTTATCCAGATCGCCTCAAAAGGCAAGACTTCAATCAGTCATCTCGCCTTTCCAGATCTATCCCGCACACCTTACCAGGCATCTTCAAACAGAGCTCCGTACAAGACTCAATTGGAAACTAATCCAAATGCTTCAGTGCCACCCATTTTTCCTGTTGCAGCCACACCCTGGCAACCAATCTCTCCAATCCCAACTACATCAAAACCAGTTGGACCTCCAGAGTATATTTCTAATCAGGAAATGGAGCCTTTCCTCAGAAAATTGCTTGCTGAATCATTAACAATTTCTAAGCCGTATTCCTTAGTTGAATACTGCAAACTTCCCCCAGCATATTTTCCACATGGATTTAAGGCTCCGAAGTACTGAAAGTATGATGGAAGTACTGACCCGCATCACCATCTGTCGGGTTTTCTTATGGATTCACACCAATGGCTGTATGACAAAGTGTTGTTGGTCCACCTCTTTCAGAAATCTTTAGAAGGAGAAGCTCTGCATTGGTTTACCTCACTTCCGTCTTCAGATCTGCTCAATTTTGACACGGTTTCTAAAAACTTTATTAGTCATTTTAGGCACATGACTAATCTGGCTCCTACCCTTTTTGATCTAGTGTAGGAGAAAATGAAACCAAATGAAGATTTCACCCAATTTGCTAATAGATGGAGGGTGATGGCATCAAGAGCTGAAGTTATCGTTCCATAAGCTTAGGCAGTTATCATGATTGTGAATAATGCAACACCTCAGCTTAAAACCATTCTAATGCTCAGTGAACTCTACACATTTGCTCAATTGTACAACATAACTAGAGTGATACAGACTCATATCAAAGATTCAACTCTTCCTTCCTTCCTTGACATCCGACCCCGAAATCGGAAGGCGACACCTATGCCAACCACTGAGGGGGTTATTACCAATGAAAACATCAACGCCTTTAATCAACCAACCAAAGGGCGACCCATCAATCCTGGTCCTACCACCACTCCTAGCAGCAATCCCTGGCAGTACTCTGCCATTCCTCCACCAAACAGTTATGGTAGGCCTGCTCTAAAGAGAACTTCCTACCCCCCACTTCCAGAATCTTTGGGTGATATCTTCTTTGCTCTTATGGCTTGCAAAGCCATTCAACTTCCACCACAGAGGGAAAGGATTTCTCCCAATGTGGATACCTCCAAATACTGTCCTTATCACAGATCTCCTGGGCATGTCATTCACAATTGCTTTGCATTTAGAGATTGGGTTTATGATATGAACGATGAGGGGCGTATTAATTGGGAAGATATCAGAATTGTTGTCTCTAATTTGAAAGGAAGGAATCGAGACCTTGGCATAGTTCCGGATCCTCTCCCAGACCATCAAAATGTTACGGACCCATCCACATCAGGACATGAACAAGAAGAGAAAGTCAACACCTTCACAGTTGGTCAAGAGTCTCGGGTGATCCGAAGAGAACAATTTTGGGGGTATGAAGGAGGACCACTAGTCCGAGAATATGGGGAACATGAAGAAGATCATTGTGAAAAGATGGAAATGAGTGTGGGAGTTATCCAGGAAGTAGGAAGGCCCTTAGTGCTCCTCTGGCCTAAGAAAGAACATGTTCCAACCCCACCATCAGGTCATGATCCTTCATTGAGTTTGTTGACTCAAACCACATCCTTACTCATGACTCCTAATCACTCCCGTCCACTTCAATTGATCACACCGAGTTCTAAAGAAGTCAGTACTCCCATTGAAAACACCATGAATCTTTCACTCATGAATAGGATAGTCCCACGACCTTCCAGGATGCCTGAGACTCAAGAGGAGTCCAACAATCAATCAAGCTCCACGCCTACAGAATATGACATCCTCCAACATCTTGAGAAGACCCCATCAAGGATCTCTATTTTGAAGTTAATCAAAAGATCTCCCTCACACCAGGAAACACTTCTCAAATTCCTCCAAAAGGTCATGGTGAGTGAGGACCTTCCAGCTAATGATGTCTCCCACGTTATTCTTTCTGTCACTCAGGGGCAGCCAATGATCACTTTCTCCAATGAAGATTTGGTTGCTCCTGAACACCATTCTTTACCCTTACTACTTACCATTACACTAAATGGGGTAAGGGTAGACTCTACTCTGATTGACACTGGGGCATCCATCAATGTGTGCCCGATGAAGACATTGACACAAATTGGAGTAAAGGAAGAAGAGTTGGTAAGGGTTTCAACCACCATTTCAGCCTATGACAACTCCAAACGGACTTCCCCTGGAAAAATCATTCTCCAAGTCGGAGTTGAGCCGATAGTCATGCCTTTAGAGTTCTTCATTTTAGATGTTGAACCAACTTACAAGCTAATTTTGGAAAGACTTTGGATAGAGCAGATTGTGGGAATCCCGTCTACATCACATCAATGTTACAAATTCCCATTTAAAGGAAAAGTAGTGAAGATCAAAAGCACCCCTATAGTGGAAATGTTGGAGACGATAACCACATAACAACTTCCCTCCATGACTGTCATTGAGAGGAAAAATGAAGAGACTTTGTCCATAGTTAATTCGGCTCAGTTTGGAAAAGAAGTTGGGACAGCTATTGCTTCATTACCACTCAGGAAGGAGACTAAAGTGGACAGAGAAAGAAAGGGTTGGCAAATGATGATAAAGATGGGATATTATCCGGAAAGAGGATTAGGAAAGGAGGAGCAAGGAATGAGACAGCCCATCAAGGATGAAGAAAATTTCAATGGAGTAGGATTGGGGTATCTGCACAGAGATGAATATTGGCAACCCTTGGATTGGATGCTCTGGGAACACTTTACCTCAGGGGCCACTGGATTTCAAGAAGAAGAGAAGATAATATATCAGGTGAGGGACAGTCTATCTGATGTGAGTGACAAAGAAGAAGTGGAAGAAGAACTAGGACTCTGGGCATTATTCTGTCTACATATTCTAGAAGAAGGGTCTCCCTTACAGCTAGGAATAGGAATATTCATAGCCCATCAACATCATAGTCCCTCACTTTCATTCTATTCTTATTTCACCCTCCAGTCCCTCCACTCATCACTATTCCAATACCAGAATCTCCCCAACATTATTTCTCATTCATTACTTTTGATCATAAAAAAAAACGCTCATTTTGAAAGGAGAGAATGCCAAATCACTCTGGAAGAACCTTCATACTGGGAGAATGAATGTACAAAGAGTTTCTTTGTTCAAGGGACCTCTCTTTCCCATCAGCTGAATTCATCAATCATCCACCCGCTTGTACATAGTAATTTAGGAATAGGAATAGGGATAGGAATAGGTTCAGAAGGTACCTCTTCAGGTCCACACCACAGGAAAAGGAAAGGAAGAGAAGTTCCTAGACGCTTTGTTTTAGAGTTGGCACATAGATGTGGAAGTTTAATCCAAGAGTCCGCTTTCTCACAGGAAGATTGCATCAATATAATTGAAAATGAGAAAGTCGCATAATGTTTGGAATCCGATGGACTTGGGGTGTATCTGTTAGAAGTGGGAGAAATTAATGAGCAGGAAGAATCTGAGGATGAAGAGGATTCGATAACTCCTTATGTAAGTGGGACAAAGAGATTTGATGAGCCAACAACTGCAGTTGATGAGCCAATCAAGGAAGTTAATCTTGGCACAGAGGAAGATCCTAAGATAATCCTTATTAGTGCAAATTTGAGTGCTAAAGAAGAAGCTGAGATGACGACTGTGTTAAAGGAATATCCGAATAGTTTTGCTTGGTCTTATGAGGATATGCCAGGACTAGATACATCCCTAATGGAGCACCGGCTAGTCTTAAAATCTGATGCTAAGCTTGTTAAACAAAAATTGAGAAGACTCCATCCAAAATTGGCTATGAAAGTCAAAGTGGAAGTTGATAAACTCCACAAAACAAAATTCATCAGAGTTGTTCTCTATCCTCAGTGGATAGCAAACATCGTCCCAGTGATGAAAAAGGACGGTAGGGTTAGGGTGTGCATAGATTTTAGAGATTTGAACCAAGCATGTCCCAAGGATGATTTCCCACTCCCACACATAGATGTCTTGATAGATAATATTGCGGGCTACGAGATGCTTTCATTTATGGATGGCTTTTCAGGATACAACCAGATCAGGTTAACTGAGGAAGATCAAGAGAAGACATCTTTCACCACCCTATGGGGAACTTATTGTTATGTTGTGATGTCTTTTGGGTTGAAGAACGCAAGGGCAACATATCAAAGGGCTATGATGGCCATTTTTCACGACATGATGCATGTGGATATGGAGGTGTATGTAGATGATGTCTTGATAAAATCAAGGACTCGAGAGGATCACTCTAAAATCTTGAGAAAGGTCTTGCAAAGGTCAAGGGAACACCAACTGAAAATGAATCCTAAGAAATGTGTATTCGGAGTGTCATCGGGAAATCTATTATGATTCATTGTAAGCAAGAGAGGAATAGAGATAGATCCTAACAAGACCAAAGCCATTTCTGAAATGCCACCTCCCAAGAATATCAAACAAGTTCGAGGACTTATTGGAAGATTGCAGTTCATTCGGAGGTTTATTTCGCAACATTCACAGAGGTGCAAGCCATTTTACGAACTGCTGAAAGGAGGAGCAAAATTTGATTGGGATGTGAAATGTCAGAAGGCTTTTGATGAATTAAAAAACTATTTACAAAGTTCCCCAGTCCTGATGTCCCTAGTGGCGGGACGTCCCCTACTGCTCTATATGCTACTGACGATTCTGCTGGAGCAGTATTGGCCCAATATGATGATGAGAAGAAAGAAAGGGCGGTGTATTATCTCTCTAAATTATTCAATGAAGCAGAAAAGAAATACACTGCCATGGAAAGGACGTGTGCAACTCTCGTCTGGGTAGCTCAGAAGCTCAAGCATTATTTTCTTGCTCATGAGGTAAAGCTTTTGGCTAGGATGAACCCGATCAAGTATCTCTTGGAAAAGCCAGTATTAACAGATTGTTTGGTTAGATGGCAAAGTTTCTTAAATCAATTTGATATAACATATGTGAATCAGAAAGCCATCAAAGGATAAGCCATTGCATAACATCTAGCACATCATCCCTTACCAATCTTTTCTCCTGTAGAAACTAAGTTTCCCGATGAAGAATTGAGATCTTTAGTGGATGATAGTCCATCTTGGGTTCTCTAGTTCGATGGTGCTCTCAACTCTAAAGGTAAGGGAATAGGGGCAGTCTTATTGTCACCTAAAGGAGTGAGCGTCCCTCAGGCTCAACAATTAACATTTCATGCTACTAACAATATAGCGGAATCAAAGAGCTGCTCATCATTGGTGATTCTCAACTAATCCTTAGACAAGTTCTTCACAAGTACATGACCAAAGATCCCAAGTTAAAGCCATATCAAGAGTTGGTGAAAAGTATAGCCCATCGGTTTAGAAAACTTACTTATGTTCATACCCCAAGATCCCAGAACATTTTAGCAGATGCACTTGCTTCATTATCTTCTTCCTTAGAATTTCTACCAGGCAAATCATCTGAAACAATCTTGATCCAGAAAATAGACTTTCCCTCTCTCTCTGACCCTTGGTTCCTGCAATTCCTTAAGCCTCTTGATGAAGGAGTTTCGGTACTAGAGGTGTCCTATGTAGAGCCAGTGGTGGACTTTGATGATGGGAACCCTTGGTATTTTGATATTGAGAATTATTGTAAGGATGGGTCTTTCCAGAATATGCCACATCTCATGATCGAAAGGCAATCCGTCGAGTGGCACAGAGGTACAGACTTCTAAGAGGTGTGCTGCATAAGAAGTTACTTAGCAGAGTATTTCTTCGCTGCTTAGATGAAATAGAGGCTAAACAAGTGATCGAAGCTGCTCACGCTAGTGAATGTGGCGGCCATGTCAATGGCCGCTCACTAGCTTAGAAACTCCTCAAACTCTATTACTGGCCCACCATGGAGGAAGATTGTAACATCTTCATTCGGCATTGTGTGAAGTGTCAACTTCACGCCGACAAAATTCATGCTCCCTCCTCATCTCTCCACCCAATGATCGCTCCGTGGCCCTTTATCATGTGGGCATTTGATGTTGTTGGACCCTTGGAAGACAGAACTGGAGAAATCAAGAAGAAGTCCTTCATCCTCACTGCTACATAATATTTCATAAAATGGGCTGAAACAGAAGCCTTCTTCGAGATCAAAGCCTCAACAATGATCAAGTTCATCAGGCGCAACATTTTGGCCAAGTTCGGAACCCCAAGGGACATCGTCACTGACAATGGACCGCAATTCGTCGCCCAGGAATTTCATGAAATGTGCAGTAAGTTCGGCATTCAATTGCATCATTCATCTCCATATTATCCACAAGGTAATGGCCAGGCGGAAGTAACAAACAAAACCCTCATCAGAATCATAAAGAAAACTTGCAAATCACATAATTTCGCAGATTGGCCAGAACGTTTAGTGGATGCTCTATGGGCATATCGCACCTCAATCTGAACTCCTACCGATCAAACCCCTTTTGCTCTCACATTCGGATCAGAGGCGGTACTTCCATACGAGATCCTTATCCCCTCACTAAGAATACAATTGGGTCAGGATTTAGATTCCAATGGACATCGGGAAGCTTTGTTGACCCAATTGGAGCTCTTAGATGAAAAGCGGATGATTGTTGCCGATCACACCAAAGTTTATCGTCAAATAATTGCAAGATTTTATGCCAAAAATATAATTGAATGTAAATTTGAAGTGGGAGAAATGGTCCTAAACAGAAAATTCATAAAATCTTCTGAACCAAGAAATAAGTTGCTTGAAAATTGGGAAGGGCCATTTGTGGTTAGAGAGGTGTATCCTGGGAACACATATAAGTTGGTAAATGAGCAGGGGCAAGAGTTATCTCATCCATAGAATGGTGTTTACCTGAAGAAGTTCTACCCTTAGGTCATTCATCTTTTGTTTCAAATATGAATAGGATAGTCGGCATGGTGCTATGACCAGTAGGGCTTAAAGTTAGATTTTCATAAACTGGCTCTATTTCTTTTAGACGTTTGGAAAAGGGGAAGTCCTTACACACACTCATGCCTATCATTAAGGAGCAAATAACAGACGAGTCAAAGAGAATGGAAACCAAGCTTAGAAGGAGATAGAATACCCTATTTTCCTTTTATTCGGCCAAAGTCGGGGGACTGTGGCCTCATGGGAGGACTCCCGAGTCCGTCCGCCGCCTTAGTAGGAGGAAGTCAAATAAAGAAATCAAAAGAAAAAGCCACATCAAAGGCAAAAAAGAATCAAAAGCCTCGAGACCAAATGTCAAGTCGATAAAAGGAGGTAAATGAAGAAAAGGCCTACCAAGTCAAAGCTCAAAATAAGGCCACAAAGAAAAGAAAATA
This sequence comes from Zantedeschia hybrid cultivar, assembly GCA_030544215.1. Taxonomy (NCBI): domain Eukaryota; kingdom Viridiplantae; phylum Streptophyta; class Magnoliopsida; order Alismatales; family Araceae; genus Zantedeschia; species Zantedeschia hybrid cultivar. The sequence continues at coordinate 47,084,257 of JARZZO010000002.1, read as the reverse complement.
AAATAAAAAGAAAAAAAGATCGAATCCCAACAGGCAATAGGGTGGAAGAATGATAATCCCTGAGGTCACCTAACCCTCTCAAGCAACTTATCTATTCGTTCTTTTTATTTTTTGGGTGTTCTCTCTTCTTCTTAGTGAGGTTGAAGTAAACTAAGATTCAAAAGTTAAATGGAATTAATGACATGGCGAATTTGACTGTCACACTTCCCCAAACCAAACCCTCTTAGAAAAGAAAAGGTATGTAAAGTCTAGTCGAAAGCTCTTTTGATCTGTGTACCATGCCGATTTTAGAGTCTGTCAATTTCCCTTGAGACTTCGGGCTTAGGTCAACACAAGCGATTTACCGAATGGTACAACGCCGCTAATTCCAGGTTAGCGTCGCGTGGTTGGCCATTAGGGTTCCAGGATAGTCCATCATTTACTACCTAAGTTGTGAAGAAAGAGACCCGGGTCGGACAAATCATTTACCGTTGATATCTTTTTTATAAGAATCTGTTGGTCGGGAACAGCTGAGAGCCAAAACATGGCATGACGGTATTGTCATCAGCATAAGACTTAACTGGGTGGGTTCTGGTCGAGGACTATTAACGACCCAAATCGGCTTAGGTATGCGTCTAGGAAGCCTGGGGAGTTCAGCAAGGGACATTTCAAAATCCAAAAAAAATTACATATCTCAAAATTCAAAAAAAAATCATATATTTCAAAATCCAAAAAAATTACATATTTCAAAATCCAAAAAAAAAAATCACATATTTCAAAATCCGAAAAAAATCACATCACATATTTCAAATTCCAAAAAAAATCACATATTTCAAAATCCAAAAAAAAAAAAAAACACACACATTCATCTGTATGAATGCTGGTCATTTTGTACATACAAATTGCATATGCATGATTGCATGCCGCATATTTCTTTATTTCCTTATGCTAGAATGGTATTTATCTTTTTGAACAAGGGGCTAAAATAAACTATGAAAATAACATTCTTTCTCGGTGGTGTTGTGCAAGAACAGGCAATGAAGAAAAAGCAAAAAAAAAAAAAAAACATAAAACCATTAGACGGCCACGTCGATGGCCTTATAATGCTTCAGATGGCCACAAGTCTGGCCTTCTGATAGAACCATCAGACGGCCAGATAGATGGCCCTCTAATGCTTCAGACGGCCACTGGTCTGGCCTTCTGACGGAACCATCAGACGGCCAGATAGATGGCCTTCTGATGCTTCAGACGGCCACCAGTTTGGCCTTCTAACGGAACCATCAGACGACCAGATAGATAGCCTTCTGATGCTTCTGACGGCCACCAGTCTGGCCTTCTGATGGAACTATCAGACGGCCAGATAGGTGGCCTTCTGATGCATCAGACGGTCACTAGTTTAGCCTTCTGACAAAATATTTCAGAAAAATTATAAAAAAAATAAAAAATTAGAAAAATGTGTGCTTCTTACTTTATTGTAGATATAATGATTCTAACATTTGATTTTGCAGGAAGAAGAAGATTGAAGAGTCTACATCAGTTTAGAAAAACTGGAGACTAATAACTTAAGGTACATAAATCCGGAGTTCCCCTTTAACAAAAATGATGATGGATTTATGAGGTTTAAGTTATTTGAAGAGCCTAGAATAAATCCTCCAGTGTCTTGCATTAGATAGGTTTTTTATTTTAAACCCAGCATACATCATCCATTCTTTCAACATATCATTACAGAGGAGAGTAGGGCCATGTCGCCCTGTGCTTTGATCATCCAATGTTGGAATCTTTTATCGTCTGCGCAATGTTTTGATTAAGTCTTGGAATGCACCTTCCGCGCCTTTTATTGTCATCCCTTAAACTCCTTCGACCGGACATGTAAGGACTGAGGTTTCGGGTTCAGTATTCGGGTTGGTTTCGGGCCGGATCCCCTGGTTTGGACCCTGAGAGGTCTTGAGAGTTCCTCATGGATGACGTTTAGACTGCACGACGCCTTTCAAACGGCGTCTTGCTGGGTGGACGCCATTGAGGTGAGTTGCTGTTGTGCCATGTGGGCTCCACGTAGGCGGGTTTCGGGTCGCGAGAGTACGGCCCCTGTCGTGTCGTCTGAATGGCGTCCATGATGGACGATGCCATTCAGACTGCGACCCTGTGATGTCAGTGTACAGTGCCGGTCTTGTCATCTGAACGGCGTCTGTGGTGAGCAACGCGTTTCAGAGCTTCTGTCAGTACGGCCTGTCCTGTCATCTGATAGGCGTCTGTCTCGCACGACGCGTTTTACCCTGTTTGGATTGACCCCGCGAGCCTCCCCTTCTTTCCCTCATTCTCACCCTCTCACTCTCTCTCCTCGCTCTCTCCACCCCCTCCGATCCCTCCTTCCCTTTCCTTTCCCTCTCTTCCTCTTCCACCACTCCAACACCTCTCTACCTCTTGCCACTACCACCACCACTTCCTTCGCGGCGTCTCATTCTCTGGGCGGTGGCCGACATCCCGGCGGAGTGGCGACGTCCTCGGGGTTACCGGCGGCGGTCTGCGGTGCGGCGGTTTGGCAGCATGAAGCCAGGAGGAGTTCAAGTAACCGGTAGGGGGACGAACCTTGCATGGATTGTGGTTGTTTTATCTGTGATTCCCATTGTGAAGCATGATGCGTTTGGGGTAGAATGAGCATGTTAAGGGAGGGTTTTCTTAGTGGAATGGCCGTTTTTATGAATGTGGATTTGTGGGTTTCACATGGTAGTTTGGTTTCCCTTCTTCCTTTTCTGTTTTGGTGTGTTTTTGAGGTGTTTGGGATGAAAAGGGGGACCCTCGGGTAGAGCTGCAGAACCGGGTTTCTGGCGCTCAATGACGGCGTACTAAGACGACGCCATTTAGAATGGCGACGGGCCAGCACGACGCCATTTAGGCAGAAATCGCCCCGATTGAGGTTTCTGTCAGTTTGGGGTTCTGTTGAGAATGGCGTCCGGGGACAGCGACGCCTTTCAAAAAGGCGGCTTCCTAGGACGACGCGTTTTACGTAAATCAACCGTAGCCTATCCCTGCTTCTGCCGCTATCAGACGACGAGGGACGGCGACGCGTTTTTAATAGGCGGCTACCTTTGGCGACGCCTTCTAGGCCATATTCTGAAGCCGAGTTTTATGAACCCGTTTAGGAGGCTTGAATGGCGTCGGCCACAGGCGACGCGATTCAAGGCAAAATCACATTAACTCATGATATTAATATGTGTTTCACTGTTAGATAGTCAATCAATGCATGCTTTAAATCGTACATCGAGGCCGAGGATTTCTGTGTGAGTGGAATTATATCATATGTGTGTGTGTGCTTATGCGATTGTGGAGTTGGAACAACTGTGGCTTGCGTTTGTCACCTTGTGCCGAAGTGGGAGGGCCTTGGTGTCTCTGTGGCATTGTTGCCGTACCGGTGGGGAAGGGTACGTATTGTGTTTCACCTATGGCTGTGGGAAGAAGAACCACCTTGAGCCCGTTGGGCCGGAGTAGCCAGCGCGCTATCCGAGGGATTATTGTTTGGTCTCAGCAGGTCGGGGCTTTCCTGTTTGTCGCGGCAGCTTCCGGCGCGTTTCTTGCTGTGGAGCTGGGTGTAGTGCTGTTGGAGCTTTACCCTTTCGCCATTGGGCCTGATGTGACCTGTGATATCAAGGTTGCGAGTGGTACCCTTCGCCCTTTGGCCTGATGCAGCCCGGGAGGTTAGGGTTGTGGGCAGTCCCTATAGCTTCGGCTTGACGGGGATTTCGCCGGTCCCTAGGGCCCTCTTGAAGCGTCAAGGCCTGGCGTTGAGGAAAATCCGGTCGGTAGGACAGTTGTAACGACCCGCCACCCTATAATCGGGGATCCGATTACTAAATGGGTACCGAATCATTAATTTGGAACCAAACCAGGATCTAAGTAAGTCTGGGAAATAAATAATAAACTAAGCTAAACATTCACATCGCATTTAATTGAAAGGAAGAATGCAGGAATTAAAAGTTATTACAATGCGACTCGATACAGCAAATAATTACATACTCCAACATAAAAGAAATAATTAAACATACAGGCCAGAAATAAAGATAACAACTACGTCGGGGCATACCCCGGAACAACAACTGACGGCGCGCGACACAGAGCAGCACACCCCTCGCTAAGTCTGCCTGGAGTCCTCACCTGAAAACCGCAGGGGTGAGTCTCAACGAAAAGACTCAGTAGGGATCCTTCGATCCCCACTGCCCACACACACACCCACAAGTGCAATTACCAAGATACAAGTAAACAAGGTAAGTAAAGCTGTAACACATTACCCTTAATTCTCGATATAAATCACATGCATTCGGAATATAACATGCATATCACAGAAATCATTCTACCAAGGAGCCTACAACTCGCGTCTCGGCAAAACGCGTCAACTATGTCTCCAAAAGTGGAAAACACCGACCCGCTGAGACCAAACAATAACCCCTCGGATAGCATGCTGGCTACTCCGGCCCAACTGGCTGAGGTGGTTACTCCTTCCCCCAGCACGAGTGACACTCCAAGGGTACCACTCCGACACCGGTACAAGCTAGCTAACCCCGGGGTTCACCAGGTGACCCTCTCTCACTAGGCGTCACCCCGCCACTGCTCCCGTCAACGCTGTGTCCCTCCGTACCAACACAGGGTGTCAAACGCTACAACTGTCACTCTAGGTCCACAGTAACACAAAACACGGCACGGTGCAATCTGGTTACGTGAGAAGTCCGCGGTCGCACGACACACAACGTAGTGCCATCCGGTCATGAAGAGTCCATTGTTATCGAGTGTACTAAAAACATGCATTTAACCAACTATCTAGCAGTGTAAACGCATTTTACTGGCATGGATTAGTGTGGTTCTGGCTTGAATCGCGTCGACCAAGGACGACGCCATTCAAGTCTCCTAAACTGGTTCATGAATTCTCGGCCTCAGAATATGGCCTAAAAAGGCGTCGTCACAGTTAGCCGCCTTTTAAAAACGCGTCTGCGTCCTCAGACGCCGTTCACACCAAAATTCGGAATTTGCAGAAAACTTTAATCGGGTGATTTCTGCCTAAAAGACGTCAAGATGGCCCGACGTCCTTCTAAAAAGCGTCGTCCATACCTGACGTCTTTTAGCGCCAGATTCCCCGAACTGACAGAGACTCGGTGGAGCGATTTCTGCCTAAAAGGCGTCATGATGTCCCGACGTCCTTCGAAAAGGCGTCGTCCATACATGACGTCTTTTAGCGCCAGAAGCCGAGTTCTGTCCCCATCCCGAGGGCTCCCTTTTCACCCCCAAATTCCCCAAAATCAAACCAAACAGAGGAGGAAGAGGGGCAATCTAAATCATCACAAAACCACATTCACAGAAACTCCCATTCCCATCAAGAAAAAGCCCCTAACATGCTCATTCTACCCAAAAACCACGGATCCGTAGCATGCTTCAAGCGGGAGAACATGGTTTTAGAATAAAACATTACGGGAATCGTCACCCTACCGATTTTTGAACTCCTCCTGGCTCCGCCGCCAAACCGTCGCACCGCAAACCGCCGCCGGTACTCCAAGGATGCCGCCACTCCGCCGGGACGTCGGCCGCCGTCCAGAGAATGGAACGCCGCGAAGAACGTAGTGGTGGCAGTGGTGAGAGGTGGAGTGGTGGAAGAGGAAGAAGGGGAAAAAGGAAGGGGAAGAGTGGGGAGAGTCGGAGGGTGGAGAGGGTGAGGAGAGAGAGTGTGAGGGTGAGAATGAGGGAAAGGAGGGAAGGCTCGCGGGGTAACCGGAAACTAGGTAAAACGCGTCGAGATGTACGGACGCCTATCAGATGACATGACGGGCCGTTCTGACAGAAGTCTGAAACGCGTCGCCCAAGGCTGACGCCATTCAGACAACAAGACCGGCACCGTACTCTGACACCGCAGGGTCGCAGTCTGAAACGCGTCGCCCATCATAGACGCCGTTCAGACGACACGACCGGCCCGTACACTCGCGACCCAAGGCCAGCCCACGTAGCATCCACATGGCACAATCTAAAACGCGTCTGCCACGTCGGACGCCGTTTAAAACGCGTCTCGCAGGCTCGACGCGAAACAGAACAGGGTCCCTGCCCCGTTCGGGCCCAAACTACAGAGTCCAACCCTGAAACTGACCCGATAACCGGATCTGAAACCTCAATCCTTACATTCTCCCCCCCTTAAAAGAATTTCGCCCCCGAAATTGCCTGCTAGAATTAACGAGGTTGAAACATAAAGATACAAGCTCACAAGGGAACTTACGAGAAAAGGTAAGGAAACTGCTCCCGCATCTCGTCCTCACGCTCCCAGGTTGCCTCGCCCCCTGAGCGGTACTGCCAAATCACCTTGACCAAAGGTACAATCTTGTTCCGAAGGACTTGCTCCCTGCGATCCTCAATACGAACTGGAAACTCTGGAAAAGACAAGTCCTCAGCAATCTCTAACTCTGAAAAATCTAAAACATGGGACGAATCCTGAACATATTTTCTCAACAAGGAAACATGGAACACATCGTGCACTCCTGCAAGACTGGGCGGCAAGGCCAGCTGATACGCGGTTTCCCCAATTCGAGCAAGGATGGGAAAAGGCCCAACATATCGCGGACTCAGCTTGCCTCGCTTACCGAACCTCATTACGCCCTTAGAGGGTGAGACTCGGAGAAACACGTGGTCCTCAACCTCAAACTCAAGCGGTCTCCTTCGGATATCAGCATAGCTCTTCTGCCTGCTCTGAGCTGCGGTCAATTTCTGCCGTACCATCCTGGCCACCTCAGCACGCTGCTGAACTAACTCTGGCCCTGCAATCTGCCTCTCACCAATCTCGGACCAACACAGAGGAGATCGACACGGTCGCCCGTACAAAGCCTCGTAAGGCGCCATGCCGATGCTAGAATGATAACTGTTGTTGTAGGCAAACTACACAGTAGGCAAATGTTGCTCCCAAGAACCTCCCCAGTCTAAGCAACATGCCCTGAGCATATCCTCCAGAGTCTGAATGGTCCTTTCCGACTGCCCATCAGTCTCGGGATGGTAGGCCGAACTGAAGGCCAACTACGTGCCCAAGGCCTTCTGAAAACTCTTCCAGAACCTGGAAGTAAACCTCGGATCCCGATCTGATACGATAGATAAAGGCACCCCGTGCAGAGAAATGATCCGATCTACAAACAACTTAGCCAACTTACCGACTGACCAGTCCTTCCTAATAGCTAGGAAGTGTGCCGATTTGGTCAATCGATCAACAATGACCCAGATCGCGTCTCTCCTGCCAGGGGATACAGGTAATCCCATCACAAAGTCCATAGTCACATGTTCCCATTTCCATTCCGGGATCGGCAAGGGCTGCAACAATCCTCCTGGTCGCTGATGTTCTGCCTTAACCTGCTGACAAGTCATGCACCTCGCCACATACTCAGCCACATACTCACCCAGTCCGACCCTGAAACTGACCCGATAACCAGATCCGAAACCTCAGCCCTTACAACAGTAGTCTAGACTACTTGTATGCACACGTAGCTGGGCAGTGGTGGTTCACTGGTCCCAGTTAGTCCTAGTTTGACTCACTGCCTCACCTTACGGTGCCCGGAACACCGTAGGGGCGGACAGGCGTGAGCGTTGGTGGTGTTGTGAGGCGACGTTTGTCTGCGGTCGACAGTGTGGTTTGATCGCTTAGCTGGACCCTTGGTTATGAGTTGTGGCATTGTGTTGAGTTATTCGAAGTGCTTAGAATCGTGCATGTTGCATTGTTTATGCGTATGTTTCATATCAGGTTTTGGGAGCTGTGTTTATTGCTTTATTTAATTGCCATCTTTTTGTATTATTATACTTGTGGGTGTGTGAGTGGGAGGTAGGGATCGGATGATCCCTACTGAGCCCTATTCTTATGTGGCTCACTCCCTGCGGTTTCAGGTCTGGACCTCGTGGCGAGTGGCGGCATGTGGTGTCTCTTTCGTGTGCAGAGCAGCAGCTATCTCAGTTCCGTGGTATACCCCGATGTTGTTGTACTTTGCTTCTGCCTGTACTTATTTAATTCTTTGGACTATGTAATTATTGTTGGACTGTATACGGACATTGTTAATTTCCTTCCTGCGTGCTTGTAATCTCCTTGTAGTCCGTGTGATTGTTACATTTAGCCTTGTTTAACGCTTACTCCTCCAGATGTGTTGTGTGAGATTCGGGTGTGAACCTGCAGTTAATGGTCCATCATCCATTTAGTAATCGAATTCCCGATTATAGGATGGCGGGTCGTTACAAGACAGGCATCCCAAAGTGTGTCAGAGACTTGCGGCAATTGCCAGAGGACCTCCTGGGTTGTAGTTTATGGGTACACAATTCTTTCCCTTCATCATTCTTAGCTTGCATCGCCATTGTTGTCAGACTTTTACAGGTTCCATCTCGGGTGGAGTGGTCCAAAATAGGGTGTAGTGTTCGTACCATCCACTTATCAGTCCGCCGTGCTCCCCTGCAAAGAGGATGCCACGGAGGGGCAGCTGTAGACACCCATTTTTTGCCCATTTCATAGAACGATTTGAGCTTTATTGTGTTAACGGACCTTTGTGTTGATCTTTTTGTCATTTCCCGCTCATTTGGACTCCTTGAAATTTAATTTTTTTTTTTGTTAAAAAGTTTTGTCACAAAACATTCATTTTTCAAAAAAAAGTGCATGATTTCAAAAATTTTATCTCATTTGGATTTTAAAAATATTTATTTTTATTTTATTTTTTTAAAACTTTTGTCAAGTCCATCAGGTGGCCAGAGTGCTGGCCGTCTGATCCTTCAGACGGCCAGACTTGTGGCCTTCTAATGGTCAAACGGCCTGAAAGCTAGCCGTCTAATCATTCAAACGGCCAGGTTGCTGGCCTTCTGAACATCCTTCAGACGGCCACCTTCCTGACCGTCTGAGTTCAGACGGCCAGGTTGCAGGCCGTCTAAGTTCAGACAACCAGGTTTCTGGCTGTCTGATCATCTGGTTTTATGTGATTATCCAAATCGTTTTTTTACGCCTTTCTCTCGGATTTTTGACCATATCTTCTGCATTTTCTCACCCTAATAGATTAAGATGGAGATGATTTAGGGTTAGGTGTCAACTTTTGATTGGTTTTGGCTTAGATTTTGTTGAAGAGATCTCTATCCAATCTTCTTTATCCTCATCCATTGGCCCACGAAATGGAGACTTCCTAGGGTTTTAACTCGACCTCCCTTGCCTATTTAAGCTCTCCTTCACCTTAGGAACGGGGCGAGGAGGGTTCACTAAGGGGTGGATACCATTTTACATCAAAAAGAGAGAGAAAAGTGTGATTTCAAAGTCTAGCATTAGGTCTCTTCTTTGGAGTTCGTGGGAAGAAAGCAACTATGGAGTCTTGGAGGCTCTAGGAAGGAACAATGTGCCGTCAATCCTGTGCCCGTGCAACACTCTCTTCAACGTCAAACAGGGAACCTTACTCTCCTCTCTCATTTTATTGTTTTTTTTATCATTCTCTTCATAGTCCCATACATGCATGCACCAGTCTAGGATTTTATCCATGTTTAGATTCCATTTGCACACACACGCACTCATGATCAGGTATCTTAGATCCTTGCTAAGGGGTTTGTTTTGATCTAAAACACCAAAAAACGGGAAGGTGGGTGGCCATAACATTTCGTCACTCATCCTTCTCACCCACACATTCGGTAAGCTCACCTCTAATTGATATATTCATTTTGCTTAATGAACAGATGTTATGCTAATTAAGAGTCTAATAGGTGTTTTAATTTATGGTTAATTTGCAGGAAATCAACGCGTGAGGCCCCGTCTTCTTGGCCGGCCGAGGAGAAGGGAGTGTGGACTACAAATTCCGCTGCGCATGGAGGTCTTGGAGTGTCATTCGCGATCAAGGTAGTCCCTCTGGGTCGAGGTAAAACACCCTAGCGATCATCATTTTAGTTCTTGGTGTTTTAGTTCATCAAGTCATTTCTTCTTTATTTTTTTTATCATTATCCTAATTCTGGGTTCGTAGCTACGGATGTCGGCCTCCGCTCACCAGTTGAGCGCGGGGTCATCTCCGGCGCCTACAACCATGACCTCCTTAGTAATTTCACGTTCATTCCAAACGAACTGATACCACCCTGGCCAGGGATTTAGTGGAGCATCCATGTCATGACTCATTAACTGTCTGTGACATACCTGACAGTGAGCGATCCCCTCTTGACCATTAACGGTCTTCGCATGCATCCCAATGTGGCTAATAATTCAGTGTTTCATGACTTATGGTTAAAGTCACTTAACCAAACATTAAACCACACCAGTCCTCATGCAAGACCACATTAATGTCTCAGGTCAAAGGATTAACGATACTACTGAGGTAGATGGATCTTCAATTGACATTAGGTATAATTAACCATCTGAAGATCCATAAGCAGATTAGTTCAGTGAACATCCTCCCAGGATGAACACTCACACATATATGTTGGTGCCGCACACCTATGACCGTGAGATTAGTCATCTACACATCATGCGTTCTGATTTACAAGTAATCAATGTCCCAGAGTGATTACTCTCCAATCAGGAACAGTTTAAGGTATGTGTCCATATACAGTCAAATTCACATTTGAGATATCATCTCGAAATTAACTTTACAACCACATATCCTAAGGACAACACAAAGCAATCCACAGATTACAAGTTTACGCTCTAATTACCACTTAATTATATGGAACAAGATTGTACAACACATAGGGTCTACACGGCCCATAATTGGTCTGTAGGACACCCAAAAACTAACAATCTCCTACTTGTACTACAGCCAATTGCCCATGTTGGGTTAAGCAAATCCGCGTGATCCCAGAGGATGCCGGATTCATCTTCACCCTGTTAGGCACCTGTAAGTCTTCAGTTACCGTATCGCTATAATCTCTCGCTCATTCTATGAGTCCGATCCGATCTTGTGGTATGGTTTCGTCAAACCACTAGTGATCGTGTCATCTGACCATGACCTCCATAGTAATTTCACGTTCGTTCCAAATGAACTGATACCACCCTGGCCAGGGATTTAGTGGAGCGTCCATGTCATGACTCATTAACTATCTGTGATATACCTGACAGTGAGCGATCCCCTCTTGACCATCAACGGTCTTCGCATGCATCCCAATGTGGCTAATAATTCAGTGTTTCATGACTTATGGTTAAAGTCACTTAACCAAACATTAAACCACACCAGTTCTCATGCAAGACCACATTAATGTCTCAGGTCAAAGGATCAACGATACTACTGAGACAGATGGATCTTCAGTTGACATTAGGTATAATTAACCATCTGAAGATCCATAAGCGGATCAGTTCAGTGAATATCCTCCCAGGATGAACACCCATACATATGTGTTGGTGCCGCACACCTATGACCGTGAGATTAGTCATCTACACATCATGCGTTCTGATTTACAAGTAATCAATGTCCCAGAGTGATTACTCTCCAATCATGAACAGTTTAAGGTATGTGTCCATATACAGTCAAACTCACATTCGAGATCCCATCTCGAAATTGACTTTACAACCACATATCTTAGGGACAACGCAAAGCAATCCATAGATTACAAGTTTACGCTCTAATTACCACTTAATTATATTGAACAAGATTGTACAACACATAGGGTCTACACGGCCCATAATTGGTCTGTAGGACACCCAAAAACTAACAGCAACTTCCACTACAGAAGATGCAACAGACAATGGAGTAGTAGCTAGGGGCGGTGACATGAGGGGTGAACAAAGCAGGTTGCACAGGCATTGGCGGGGGTCCTGGACCAAGAATGCATGCACTTGGAAGAGGTGCACCTAACGATGTTGTAGCAGGTGAGGATGTTGCATCTGCAAAAGGAAAAGAGTCCTCATCGAAAATAACATAGCATGAAATGTACATACGGCCAGGGGGCACATGCAAGCAACGATACCGAGGGCACATGCAAGCAGCGATACCCATGCTGAGTAGTACTATATATATCCCATGAAAACACAGCATGTGGAGCAATAATCAAGTTTGTGGAACGTATAAGGACGTAGCCAGGGGTAACAGGCGCATCCGAAGACACTAAAAAATATCAGGGTGAAGACCAAACAACCTATGTAAGGGGGGGTATCATTGTAAAAGTGGCGTGGGGAGCCAGTTAATTAAGAAGACAGCTATCGGAACTGCTTCATCCCAGTAGCGCTATGGAACAGATGCAAAGGAAATGAGAGCAAGGGCGGTTTCGATGATGTGTCAGTGTTTGTGTTCAGCAGCGCCATTTTGCTCTAGAGTATGCACACATGAGACGCAGTGTAAGATACCTTCTGAGTCCAGGTGATGGTGAAGGGCTTGGTATTCTCCACCCCAATCAGAGTGAAACATACGTATCTTTCGTCCAAAATAACATTCAACATGGCGTTGAAAAAGACAAAATGTGTGAAAAAGATCAGATTTATTACGTAACAAGAACAACCATGCATATTTGCTAAAGTCATCAACAGAAGTGACATAGTAAAGAAAACCACTTGGAGAGATCATAAGAGGACTAGGACCCCAAACATCCGAAAAGATTAAATCCAAAGGTGCAAATGAAATAGAAGAAGACACAGGAAACGGAAGCTTATGACCTTTTGCTTGTATACAAGCAGAGCAAACTGAGGAACTAGATCTTCTAAAGGTAGGCAAGCCAAACTTGGAGATAATATAAACAATGGTCTTCATGGGAGGATGGCCCAAACGTGCATGCCACGAAGCCTGGGAGATACGTTCGCCAACAAGAGCAGCAAAAGAGGAAGCGCGAGCAGGACGAGGCAGTTGGTACATGCCGTTCTTAAGATGGCCTTGAAGTAGAATTTTCCCAGACGATCGATCCTCCACAAAACATTCAAAGGGGAGAAATTCGAAGGCAACATTATTATCTTTGGTAAATAGATGAACAGATAAAAGGTTTTTCGTAATTGAAGGAACATGCAATACATTAGTAAGGGAAAAAGGCCGAGATGAAGATGGGAGAACTGCATCCCCAAGGTTATATAAACCTTGACCATTGCCGATGTGGACCATATCAGTGCCGTTGTAGGGTGTCGCGCCAAGGAGTTGAGTGTAGTCCGACGTTATGTGGTGAGTAGCACCAGAGTCAGGATACCATGCCGAGGAAGACAGAGTTGGGGCGCCAGCATGGTAGGAGGTAGGAGCAGTAGGGAACATCACCTGTGAGTAGGCAGGTGAAGTGGCATAGAAGGCTGCTGGGGTCGTATTCCCAACAGGATACCCCTGAAAAGAAGCAGAACGTGGGTGTGGTGCTTGCGGTGGGAGAGAACATAGGCCACCAACAAAAGCTTGGTTGAAGCACTGTGGGCATTCATGCCCCTTATGTCTAGAGTCGAAGCATATTTGACAACATCCAAAGCCACGGCTACAGCCACCGCCACACTGGCGACCACCACGGCCATCGCGTCCGCCTACGCTCCGACTGGTCGGGGACGGAACTGCCACGTCCACAAGAGGTTATACATGCCACCGGAAAAGAAGTATCATCAGCTATCTTCTCTTGATGTTGGAGAAGAATTTCATGAGCAAGCAACATGCCATGCAGATCTTCAAGAGACTATGTCTAATTGGGTGGTAATCGAGGGAACGAAAGAATCGTATGTAGGACCAAGGCCGGAAAGGACCTGCATGACCAAATCAGAGTCGGAGACCTAATGGCCGATAACTGGAGGTTGTCGGCAATAATTTTAATATTTTGGATATAGTCGATGATGGATGCAGTGCCGCATTTGACTGTCTGCAATTGGGTCTTCAGCTGAAGTACACGAGCCTTCGAGTGGGAGGCAAAGGTTCTGCTGAGTGTTAAGGATTTAGGAATACCTGCAGCGGAAGCCATCCCTAACGAGAGGAGGAAGACGACACCGAAGTCGATCCCCACGTGTCCACGAGCCTCGCGAGCACCGCACGAACGCCGGACGTGCAGCTTCGTATAACCCGAGCACGAACTCCTCTAGTTTCCTCTCTCTATTTTACTTGATGCGTATGGCTTGATGGGGAGTCATAGGCTTCTTATATAGAGAGGAGGGACCAGTCCCGTTTAAGCTTAAATGGATCCCACCCATTACAGGATCCTAATGGGCTCCTTATGGGTTAAGCCCAATAGCCATATTATGTTAATTGGACCTAATGATGTGTATTTGTGTAGCCCGAATAACTACAAGTGGACCACCTAATAGGGAAAAATCCAACATTCTCCTACTTGGTCCAACTTGTCATAAGCATATCAAATTTGTCTTTGAAAATATACATATAGTATAAACATATATAGTTTCAAAAAGACTTTTAAAGATTTGATATCATAGGCATACACCTGAAGGAAGAAACACGGTATGCGCGCGTACGATAAAATAAAACTACACACCTTTCCAGTTAACAGAATCTTAAAAATTCAAGAATAGTAAATCAAATGACAAGGGTCGTGGCGGCAAATACATTCAATTACACACCTCCTTCCATGTACCACAATGCCACCAACTTACTATAACTGAATACCAAATATGGAAGCATATAAACTCAAATCTAATATTTATCCGTTGGTCACCACTTAAATATACAATATGCCAGCCATAATCCACAACCAACATATATATACAACAAATGGAATAGGCAGAAAATAATAGAAGAATCATGATATAAATATGATTACAAATAACTGTATGTGTCAAACTGAAAATGTTACAACATATCGACAAAACTGACAAGACCCATTGTAGACACGCTAATTTTTGACGTCATTTCGAGTAAATTTCATATCATATAATAATGCCTCAGAATGGTCTGATATTTAATCATTGGTTAATTTTTATTTTTAAGTGTCGGGTTAAACAGACATGTTTAAGTTAATCAATTGAATTGATTTTAGCTTAAATTTCAGTTAAAATATGCAGAATTCTAAACGACGTCGACCTGTGTGGACGCTATTTAGACTTTATTCTTATTTTAACGTTTAAACTTGAATTTTAATCAATTGATTAATTAGCTAAAAGGCGTCTGTGGAAGTTGACGCGATTTAGGTTTCCTAGGCTATTTCTACTTCTCTTCCGGATGTTTATCCTTATCTTAATTAGTTTAAAAGACGTCTACACATGTAGACGCGTTTTAGCTAATAAAGATAAAGATAAGTTTTCCCGGATATTTATCCTTATCTTAATTAATCTGAAAGGCGTCAGCCATGGTGGACGCGTTTTAGATAATTACAGATAAAGATGAATTAATCAGTATTTATCTGTCGATTAAGATGGATAAATCTTAGATTTTTCTATGTTAATCCGCGAACGCAGAAGAAGTCTATAAATACCTTACATGTTGAAGAGTTAAAAAAAAAAAAAAAAGCTAAGCATAATCTTGAGTTAATTGAGCGATAGCGAGTTGAAGATCGGAGCAACGACGTCCAAACGCCGAAGCGCTGCTGTTTCCAGAAGTCGGCGTCCGTTCTTCATCCAATTCAAGGCTTCATCAATCGGCATAAGTGTTTCATTTCTGCATTTTCATTTTACATCTTCATTAATCTCTCATTCTTCATCATCACTTTATGCAATACACACACCACAACATCATCTTTTCAAAACCTATTTGATTAAGGGGTTTTAAAAGCCATCCCAACAAGTAAGTTTGCTGTTTAGTTGCATGCTTAAAATCATGATTAGTATGGATACTGCTTCTACTTAAATTCTCATCATCATTGTTTCTTCATTTCTTTCTATATTTCTGCGAGCTGCAAAAAGGAGAATTAAAGGAAGGAAAACAAGCACAAAGTCACAAAGATTTCTGGACGATCCTCAATTTCTCAAAACTTCAAATTCAACAACAAGAACAAAGAACGAGAAGGGCTCTCTTTCTTCAGCCGGCTGAAGGAGGGGAATCAAGGACTCAATATCTTCCGCGTTCAAACAGGTAGGCGATCATACCCTCTTTTGAAACTTTTTAGTCAAAAGTTTTTGGCGATCACTGCATTAGTTGCTATTTTTAATAGGTTTATTTTGCACTAAACAACCTAGATTTTTCATGTTAATCACACGAGCATTTTAAAGCACTCACAGCTTTTTTGGCGATCACGGTGGGACCTGGTCTCGCCATCTTTTAGTTTCTTTTTTGTTCTTGCTATCATCAATCGGGCACCCACGGTGCACCATTTGTGTCTCTCGACACGTCCTCGCCAATTGGTGAGTGTTTTAGTTTGATTAATTTCCCTCGTGCACCACGTGCACACCCCAGTGGCAAGATCTTGCCCTCCCCTTGATTAGTTTAAAAAGCTGTTTTTTGTGATAAAAATGATGTGTGATTGATTGATTTTCTAGTTGTTTAGTTAGTAAATCATCCTGTTAAAATTTGGAATTAAAAAAAATCTACATGAATTGATTATTTACTGCTTTTTATCCTGTTTGAGGAGGATTCAACCCAGAAACTCCTCTTGCAAAACTGTTTCTGCGCACTGAAAAGCGTCTAGGAACACTGACACGTTTCAAACCGCGTCAACACACCCAGACGCCTTTCAGTCTTCATATCTTCTCTGCTGTCTGCTTCTGTTTCTGCGAAAAATTAAGCTTCTGTTTTGAATAGCGTCGACTACCATCGACGCGATTCAGACAGTTTCTTAGTTATTTTTCAGTCTTCAGATTTCTGTGGTTTGAGTGCTAGCTACCCATTATTATTAAGCATAGAGGCCATCCAGGCCGTAGGACATACGCATTGAGGCGAATACCCTCCTTTTCTTAAGAACACACTACTTGACGTCAGCAACTCTCTCTGATTGGGTTGGTCCCTTGATCAGACTAGAGAAGTTGACGTTAAGGCCTCCATAAGTCTCCAAAATCAAGGTATTCCTCCTTGATCATCGGGCTAGTTGTACCAATTGAAGTCCCGGTTAGATTCCAAAAGCGTTGTGAGAGAAAGCCCTAGAGAATAACGGTGGAAATTGAACTGAAACTAGGATCCTTTCCCTGAGCGAATTTGTGATTTAATCCAATTCAAATAACTCAACAAGGAACCTTAAAATCACGATTAACATCCACTTGTTTGATTAATCTCTGTGCAACTTGTTTGTCAAATCTTTGAAAAAAGGGAATCTAACATCATGCTACTGCGATCAGGCAGGGACTTGAGTGTGGCTCCAGACGCCATGGTCAATTACGAGGGAGATGCTAATGCCCCTCGGGATTCTGATTACAACTATGAGAGCGGGAGAGATGCTGATGCCTCCCGTAATTCCGTCCCCGTTCCGCTTCGACATGATGGGAACGTTCAGACACCTCTCTTTCATCCCCATGATCGATATCCTGATCTTCCCCCGCATGAATATGTGATTCCTAATCCCGATCTTGAGGGGGACATGAATCAGAATGACCCCTCATCCTCTGATCCTTCGGATCTTGTCAACGCCTTGGGAGTTCTTGCCTCCCGACTGGACCCTCAGCAGTTCGAGGCGATCTAGTCTATTCTAAAGGGGAAGGCACCCATGCAGCCTGCTGAGCCGAACCCTGTGGCTCCCCCCGTTGTTACCCAACAACCTCCTCTTCCTCCTCCTTACATCCATCAGGCCATGGAAGGCCTTCATATTACTTCTCGGCCAGTTGGGCCGCAGCTTTCATCCTCTAGGCAACCGGCTAGACCGCAAACGCCTGTTTATCAAAATGCCATCGGGCATGGCGGAAGCTCTGCCAGACCTCCCCTTTATTTTCCCCCATGTCCAACGTACTCTAGGCAGCAGGCCTATCAGGTACCTCCACCTCCTCCCCCTCCCCAAGCAGATCTAACCACGCAAGCGTTGCTGGCCAAGATGGAGCGCATGGATGAGCAGTTTAACAACCTCCAGAAGATGATGGGGGTTAAAGCTGCGCCAGAGATCAATTTGCCGAGCCTGCCGGTATTCCACCTACCACCCTCCGAGATGCCAGTGTACCGGAAGTACAACGGCACTGGTAACCCCTTCACACATTTGAAGGAGTTTATGTATGAATCGTCTTTCTGGCAGAACGATAAGAGGTCGTTAGCCTTTTTGTTCATAGATCTCTAGAGGGACCAGCCCTCGAGTGGTTCTTTTCTCTGGAACCCTCCGAAGTAGAGGATTACAGTATCGTTTCACGCAAATTTATCCAACGATACCAGGACAGAGTTGCACCCTCCTTGTCCATTACTGACCTCATTGCAGAAAAGATGAAACCTGATGAAGAGTTTGTCAGTTTTGCTGACAGGTGGCAGGGCCTGGCTGAAAAGGTGAAAGATCACTTGTCCGAGTCCGAGCAAGTGAAGATGTTAATTTCTAACGCCACGCCCCAATTCAAGCTAGTCCTCTCCTTGAACAATCTGACCAACATGGCAGAGCTCTATGAAAGAGCACGGTACTGCTAAAATGCCTTCAAGGACGCTACGTTCTCTAGCGTCTTTGATCCTCACAGACCTAGCAGGCCTCCACCTCGGAAGCCTGCAGTGCCAAACTCTCCCAGCACAGGTCCGACTACTGAGGGCACGCTCTCTCACGAGCAAGTCAGTAGTATGAATAATAACTCGCCCCAGTTCGTGAGGAACCAACAGCAGTACCAGAGGCCACCGCAGCCAAACCAGCAGGGGTACAGGCAGCAGCAGAATCCCCATTATCAGCAACAGTATCAATGGCCTCAGCAGCCGAATCAGAACCAGCAACAGCTACAGCAACCGCCGCAACAGCAACAACAGTACCAGCAACCCCAACAGCAGCAATATCAGCAACAGCAACAGCTACAGTATCAGCCGCGCGCACCGCCGGCATACCATAATGTCCCTCCTCCTGCTGACTATAATCAGCAGAGAAGACCTCTAGGCCCTAAAAGGGCAGAATACCCGGCCCTCCCAGAATCCTTGGCAGATATCTTCAGCGCTCTAATGGCAGCTAATGCCTTAGTTTTGCCAAGGGAAAAGGCCGTCTGGCCTCAAAATGCCGACACGTCCAGGTATTGCTATTTCCATAGGCAACCTGGGCATACCATCGACACCTGCTTCCAGTTCAGAGATTATATTCATGATCTCAATGAGCAGGGCGGCATAGACTGGGAGGAGATGAAAAAGTATATATCAACCCTGAAGGCGAGAAGACCACAGCAGCAGCAGCAGCAGCAGCAAGCAAGACCACCAGCACAAGTAGCACTACCACCCAATATGGGCATAGTGCAGAATCCACTCCCGGAGCACCATAACCAAAACCAAGTTGCTCCCATTCTGACGAACAGCCAGTCTGAGGCTGGTCGTAGGCAACAGTGGAGAATAGAGGACTCTTCCTCTCTTTGTTCAACGGGTCACGTTCAAAGTACCGCAGAACGACCACCACGCCGCACCATCCACATACCTAGGCCACAACCCATTACCATCACCCCTCTACCGACACCCACATATCACTCACCCGCACCCAATAACCCATTACCACTACCTGCCTTCCTTAAGCCCATCACGCCCCGCACTCCTACGCTTCATCATATAACCCCCCGCAAACCAATCACGCGCCCCTTCTACCATCTAGGTCATTACTCCGCGTACCATTTCCTACTTCGCCTGCTACAACTACCACCTACCCAGATCCCCCCTTACCATCCAGACCGCTATTACGCGTGCCATTCCCCACTTCACCAACCACTTACCCATCCATCATCCAACCATCTATGCCTCTAATCCGCACCACGCCATCACCACCTAGCCCTACGCCATCACCTACATACCAACCCTCTACATCATCCGCACCATCCAACCCTGCGGTACTTAAGGTGTCACCCGGATCCTCCACGGTCGAGGAACATGCGCTTCGAAGTGGAAGGATTTTCAACAAAGTCTTCCCTCAGTCCACAGTTAGAGACGGCCCATCACAGCCGACTGAGGAAGCCCATAATGAAGAGAGTGCACCAGGCACTCAATATGACTTGTTGAAACATCTGGACAGAACACCGGCACGGATCACTGTACTTGAATTGATCAAAAGGTCCAAGATTCACCAAGAAGCCTTAATGGAATATCTACAGAAGGTGATGGTCAATGAGGACGTGCCGGTAGAGAAAATTGCAGCACTACTAGTTCCTCAGGGGGATCAGCCCTCCATTACATTTCACACATCGGAACTAGCACCGCCAGCAGCCAGAAGCATGGCTCTGAGCATCACGGTCAAGATCTGTAAGAAGGTCGTGGATGCATGCCTGGTAGATACAGGGACTTCGATCAATGTTTTACCTCCGAAGACCCTGGGGCTGTGCGGTGTGCCCAAAGAAAAATGGCTGCCCAGCCCCATCTCAGTGATGGCATATGACAATTCTACCCGTTCCCCTCTGGGAATAGTTTATTTGAAGGTGGAGCTAGGCCCTGTAAGTCATGCAGAAGTCGAATTTCACATCTTAGAAATCGACCCTTCTATAAATGCCATTTTGGGTCATCCTTATATCAAAACTCTTGAGGCGATTCTCTCTACGAATCACCAATGCCTCAAATTCCCTTTCGAAGGACGAATTATTAAAGTGACGAGCATGCCGATCCTTGCTGCTGCTCATACCTTGAATATTAAATCTGCTGCTTTACCTGGCCGACAACCTTTTCTGTCGGTATTACAGGTCTACCATCCAGTGGCTGATCCTCTAAAAGTCGCCACTATTTCTCCATACCCGTTAGATGCCATAAAAAGGGGGAAGTGCATGAGTACCCCAGGATGGAGAATTATGATGAAGAACGGCTATGAGCCTGGGAGAGGTCTGGGCACACAATTGCAAAGTAGGACCACTCCTGTTAAAGATCATCGAACAGCACCTGGAAGTGGTCTGGGCTATAGGCCAAGAAGACTGAAGCAAGATTTGGTTCAACAAGCAGAGATTGAAGAAGGTCAGAAAATCTGGGAGACAATGTCTACGCCACCCAAAGAAGGCCGAAATCCCCTAACATGGACCCTGTATACACACTTTGTAAAAGGGCCCATACTTAGCCACGACAACACGGTGGTCATTACTTCGTGTTTTGACTTCCATGACATATATGGGAGGGACTTGGCCAGACATTGCTCAGACTACTTACGTACCAATCCTTGGAGGCTCTGCGGCCTATGAAAAGGAGAAAATTCCATGATCCTGAATGCGAATGGTACAGGTGGTTCGATCTGAGAGACCTTTACATTGCACTGAATAGATTGTTCCTAGATCCTACAGAACCCTAGTGGCCGCCGCAGATTGACGAGCTAACTGAAAGCCCTGGTGCCATCTTTGATAAGCGGATACTGCTGTCTGAAGAGACCGACGAAGGGGAGCCAGATGACCCCTATGAAGTTGGTTACACTACAGATCTGCTCTGGAGGGGGACATATCCTTCTCATGTCTTCATGCTCCATACCCTATTTCGTACATTGCTCTTGACCCCGACTTGGTCGCAGGTCATTATTGAAGATATTCCACGGGCTCCGCCCGTTATGATTACCATGTCCCCTCGGGACTTTATTCCACAACCTCCTCTCGATCTAGAGAGGATGTATGATTTGATCTGGGACATATTACTATATGATCCCCCTAATCCTCTGGCCTTGGTGCCACTTCCTCCATCTGATTCTCCTTCTATTTGTATTCATTCCTGTTTCATGTTTAATTCCTCTGATATCCAAAAAAAACGCCAATTTTACAACAAATTCTTCTCAGATCCTTATCGAGGAAACATCATACTTGTCCGATCGCACCCCGTCGCGCGGGTCCTTCGGTCAAGATTCTCTCTTAGATCTACTCTGTCTCTCCCCTCGGGAGGATTCTCTTGTATTTCCACTTGTATCCCAAGATTTCCATCCTGCTTCATCTTCATTAGGTTATGATAGTGAGTTTAGTGAAGTTAGGCAGTCTAGTTTTAGGCAGGTTAGTCAGGTTAGGAAGTCTAGGAAGCCTAAGGGTAGGCAAATTCCAGATAGATACCTCCAGGACTTAGCTGATAAATGCTTTTCTTGTTCTCTGATCCCTCAGTTTTTAGAAAATCCAATTCAGATGCCAGAAGATTGCATGGACGATGAGTCAGTCAATGATGGGTACGGGGTATATGAGTTAGTGCATGAAAAGGACCCCATTGTTGAAGATGAGGAAGATGACAAGGACGCAGCTGAGGCATATGCCAGTGGAGTGAAGAGATTCGATGAACCCTCAGCTGCTGTAGAAGAGCCCACCAAAGAAATCAATTTAGGAACTGAAGACGAACCTAAGGTTGTCCTCGTCAGCAAAAATCTTTCAACAGAGGATGAGAAGGCAATGGTACAAGTACTTAAGGACTATAAGGACACTTTCGCTTGGAGTTATGAAGATATGCCCGGGTTAGACTCATCTTTAGTTGAAGACAGATTGACGTTAAAGGAAGAAGCTAGTCCTGTCAAGCAGAAATTAAGGCGATTCCACCCACAAATGGCTCTAAAGATGAAGGAAGAGGTCGATAAATTACATAAAGCCAAATTTATTAGAGTTGTCCTTTATCCACAATGAGTGGCCAACATAGTCCCGGTTATGAAGAAGGACGGGAAGGTCAGAATTTGCATTGACTTCCGCGATCTGAACCGGGCGTATCCTAAAGATGATTTTCCATTGCCTCATATTGATGTACTCATTGATAATACCGCTGGCTATGAAACTTTATCGTTTATGGACGGATTTTCATGATACAATCAGATTAAGCTGGCAGAAGAAGATTAAGAAAAAACGTCATTCACTACACCTTGGGGAACATACTGTTATGTCGTCATGCCATTTGGGTTAAAGAATGCTGGAGCCACTTATCAGAGGGCCATGATGGCAATATTTCATGACATGATGCACATACATTTGGAAGTGTATGTGGATGACTTATTGGTTAAATCTAAGACAAAGGCTGAGCACACCAAAGTTTTGGCAAGAGTATTAGAGAGATCGAGAGAGTATCAGTTAAAGATGAACCCCAAGAAATGTGTATTCGGGGTATCTTCAGGAAAATTACTTGGATTCATCGTCAGCAAACGGGGAATTGAGATCGATCCCAATAAGGCGAAGGCTATCAGAAAAATGCCACCTCCCAAAAACTTGAAAGAGTTGAGAGGATTAATCGGGAGGTTACAATTTATTCGCCGCTTTGTCTCCCATCACTCACAAAGGTGTAAGCCGTTTTATGAGCTTACCAAGCCGGGAGTCAAATTCGATTGGGACGATAAGTGTCAGGAGGCATTCGATGGATTAAAGAACTATTTAGCAAGTCCTCCTGTTTTAAGACCACCATCTCCAGGCAAACCATTGATACTTTACATTTCAATCCTGGATGATGCAGTGGGGGTTGTCCTAGCACAAGAGGATGAAGAAGGAAAAGAGAGGGCAGCCTACTATCTCTCTAAACTTCTCAACCCCGCTGAACAGAGATATACGGCGATGGAGAAAACATGTGCAGCATTGGTCTGGGTTGTGCAGAAATTGAAGCATTATTTTCTGGCCCATGAAGTCCATCTCATCGCTAGGATGAATCCGATCAAATTCCTTCTGGATAAATCTGTTCTTACTGATAGGTTAGCGCGATGGCAAAGCTTTCTATCTCAATTCGATATCATTTATATTCAGCAGAAAGCGATCAAGGGCTATGCCATAGCAGAACACCTCGCTCATCATCCCCTTCCTCGATTTGATCCAGTCCGATCGGAGTTTCCAGATGAGGAACTGATGTCCGTAAATCAGATCAGAGATGATATGTGGACTCTGCATTTTGACGGAGCTCTGAATTCTCATGGAAAAGGGATCGGTATCGTTCTGTTATCACCTAAAGGTGTCACCATTCCACAAGCCTTTCAGCTTGACTTTCCAGTCACTAGCAATATAGCTGAATACGAGGCACTCCTTGCTGGTCTCGAGGCTGCTCATTTCCATGGTGCCACCAAACTCAGGATTGTGGGTGATAGCCAACTGATTCTTCGCCAAGTGCTAACCAAGTATCGAACTCTTGATCCTAAGCTCAAGCCTTATCAAGAACTTACTTCTGCTTACTCAAAGCTTTTTACAAAATTGATCTTTGTCCATATCCCTAGGAATCAAAACATCTTAGCTGACGCTCTAGCTTCATTGGCATCTTCTCTTAATTTTCCAATCAGCAAGCAATCCGAATCAATCATAGTTCATAGGCGTCTTTCACTTGCCGTAAAAGACCCTTCATTTCTTAGAACTAAGAAAAAGTTGCTGAAGAAAGTCAGGACGGAGATATCATTGAAAAGAGAGAAATCATGTTAATAGAGCTGTTAAAAGAGATGGATGATGAACAGAAGCCATGGTATTTTGAAATTGCAAAATATTGTGAAGATCAATCGTATCCTGAGGAAGCTACAACTGAGGACAAGAGAGCTATCAGGAGAGTTACTCAACGATATATCCTAGTTGGGGGAGCATTGTATAAGAGAGGTTTTGATGGAGTTCTTCTGAGGTGTCTAGACGAAGATGAGCTTTGGAAGGTTATGGAAGGAGCTCATAGTGGAGTTTGTGGTGGCCATGTCAATGGACAGATGCTAGCAAAGAAGATCCTTAGACAAGGATTTTATTGGCTAACCATGGAAGAAGACTGTGTAGGATATGTCCGTAGGTGTGCTAAGTGTCAACTTCACGCCGATAAAATTCATTCTCCTGCATCTTCACTCCATCCTGTTTCTTCCCCATGGCCTTTCTCCATGTGGGCTTTCGACATTATTCGACCCCTTGGTAATCCAGATTCCGGCATCAAGCAAAAATCTTTCATTCTCACGGCAACGGAATACTTCACCAAGTGGGCAGAAGCTGAAGCATACGTGGAGATCAAAGCATCAACTGTCTGCAAGTTCATCATGAAGAACATCATCACCCGATTTGGAATTCCAAGCACCATCGTCACCGCCAACGGACCGCAGTTCATGTCACAAGAATTGAAGGACCTCTGTAACAGGTATAGAATTGCATTGCATCATTCATCTCTTTATTATCCGCAAGGCAATGGCCAAGCAGAGGCAACAAATAAGACTTTGATAAAAATTATCAAAAAGACGTGCAAATCTAACAAATTCGCAGACTGGCCAGAAAAATTGGCTGAGGCTCTATGGGCCTACCAAACTTCAATCCGCACGCCTACTGGGCAAATTCCTTATTCCTTAACATTTGGAATAGAGGCGGTAGTTCCATATGAGATCCTTATACCGTCATTAAGAGTACAATTGAATAAGGAATTTTCCATTGATGAACATCGTTCAGCACTCCTTGCTCAATTGGAACTTTTAGACGAGAAAAGATGGTCAGCCGCTAATCATGCAAAAGTTTATCAAAATAGACTAGCATGTTTTTATCAAAAGAAAGTCATTGAACGTAAGTTCAAAGTCGGTGAAATGGTCGTGAAAAGAATTTTTTTAAAACATGGTGGTCCGCGTTCTAAGTTCCAACCCAACTGGGAGGGACCGTATGTTGTATCGCACGCTTTTCCTGGTAATGCTTATCGTCTTGTTAATGCAGAAGGAGAAGAGCTAAAACATCCCTGGAATGGCTTACATCTTAAGAAATACTACCCTTAGGTTAAAGAATCGATTAGTATGGTACAAAGACCAGTGGAATCAGAAAGTTTATAAAATCGAATTTCTTTGTTAGTCTGGATAACTTAACTTCAAACATATCATTGCACACACTGACACGTTTGATTCGTGAGTAACAAGAGATGCCAAGTCCTAAAGAATATCAAAAGCTTGACTAAAAGTGTAAAGTACAAATCATTCGTTTTTAAAGCAAAATTCTGTTTTAAACTCGGCCCATGATGTCGGAACGAGACTTAGAATAGACTACCAAGAATACCCGCCATCTTAGTAGGAGGCCGTCATAAAAAAAAAGAGGGAGATCCGTTCCAAAGCAAAAAGAAAAGAATAGAAAAACAAAAGCAAAAGGCAAAATTCAAAATGTAAAATCAAAAGGCCATCACACTACAAACGTTACATCAAGGCCATGAAATGAAACAAAAGGGAGCGCAAAGTCGATAAATATCCCAGAAAGAAAATGACCGAACCCCAACGGATACTAAGGTAACAAAGGAACATCTTTTTAAGTCTCCGGAACCTTCTCATGGGCTTTCTAAACTTATTCTTCTTTTTCTTCTAAAGAGTTGTACTCCAAATTTAAGAAATGGCTTAGATTGACTAAGGATCAAATCATCAAATGGGATCACGAATGGAAACACAAGTTCAAACACGATGGGTTTTAAGTTAAGTTGTTAAAGAACAATTTGTGAATTAAGTTAATAAATGAATATGATCTTTTGATCTGAGTACCATGCTGATCTTTTAGTCAAAAATCAAAAAAAAATACATATGTTAAAAATCCAAAAAAAGTACATATGTCAAAAACCCAAAAAAATACATATGTCAAAAACCCAAAAAAAATACATGTCAAAAATCCAAAAAAAATACATATGTCGAAAATTCAAAAAAAAAATATATGTTCAAAATTCAAAAAATATATATATTTCAAAACCCAAACAAAAATGAATATTTCAAAACAACAAAAATATTTCAATTAGCATTTGCTTGTTGCACTTGGTGTGTCTCATTCCTTTTATTTTCAGTAAGCATCTGTTTGCTTGTATGTTGCATGTTGCTTAAGTTTGATTATTCTCATTACCTTTGTTAATAAAGGCTATGCCCCTTGACCCTTCTATCAAGGATAGGATCAAGTAGTCGGTTACTTAACCAGGCAAGGGGCTAAGCCTAAACAGATACTTAACTTGTTTGTTCAAGTCATATACAGGACACAAGGCATTGGTAGAGTTGGAATCCGAATAGAGAACAGCCAGAAACCTGTTTCTGTGAGTAAAAGGCGTCGAGGAGCACTGCCGCGTTTTAACACTTAAAGGCGTCTGCGCGACACGACGCGTTTTCTATATCATTTTCCTGAAATTCCATGTTTTGGATGTTTAAATTGAATACTTGTTTGGAATTACTAATGATTTTGATTGCAGAGAAAATATTAAGAAGATCCTACTGTGGGAGTTCAAGAAGTCCTGACCGTGACTAAAAAGACGATTATTTCTACCCTTGTACTCCTTTCATGTAATTATTGCATTCGCATTACTATATGATAAATATTTACTAGAGCATATCAAGGACCTTGTGGTTTTGATGAAACTGGAATTTGAGTTCCCGTTCAACAAAAACAGTGATAATTCCAGAGGATTTTTAATCGCACGGATAGGCCGTTGGATTGTTAATTAGTGAGGACGATGGTTCCACTTTTGTGAAACGGTGTGTGGATAAACGAGCTTCGGCTTAACACTAGATTACAAGAGTTGGTGTCTTGACTCATTAATGACAATTTAACAATATTATCCTTGATTAATTTATATTTGACTTTATATTTTTCTTTTAGCCCAGCATGCATCATATAGGATTTTGAAATCATTGTGATAATGATTAATTATTAATTAAGTTTCAGACCATTAAATCAAATAACTTCAACATGATATGAAATATTCCATTCTGAATTGAGTATCTTGATTATCTTTGAGGTTCGCTTGAAGATATCATTGGGATTCTATCCTTTCTTGGATTCTTTATCCAATATTTCTTGTTTTCTTTTTAAGATCCATCATGGCTGCAGCACGTCCACATTAGCTGGCAAACGCTCCCCATGATGAAACCTACAGTGTCTATGACCTGGGGTACTTCCCACTCCGAGGAGGTTGATCGACTTTATTTTATTTCCTTGTCTACCTCATCCAAACAGGATTGATTCTATTGATTTTCTTGAACTATCTTCATTGATGATTTTGAGAAAAATTCCAATCATGTGATGTTAAGAGCGTGTCTCATCACACCTTGGCATCACATTTTCAGTACATTCCATTCCATTTCACTCCCTTGCAAAGACGATGCCAAGGTGAGGCAGCTGTAGACACGCTAATTTTTGACGTCATTTCGAGTAAATTTCATATCATATAATAATGTCTCAGAATGGTCTGATATTTAATCATTGGTTAATTTTTATTTTTAAGTGTCGGGTTAAACAGACATGTTTAAGTTAATCAATTGAATTGATTTTAGCTTAAATTTCAGTTAAAATATGCAGAATTCTAAACGACGTCGACCTGTGTGGACGCTATTTAGACTTTATTCTTCTTTTAACGTTTAAACTTGAATTTTAATCAGTTGATTAATTAGCTAAAATGCGTATGTAGAAGTTGACGCGATTTAGGTTTCCTAGGCTATTTCTACTTCTCTTCCGGATGTTTATCCTTATCTTAATTAGTTTAAAAGACGTCTACACATGTAGACGCGTTTTAGCTAATAAAGATAAAGATAAGTTTTCCCGAATATTTATCCTTATCTTAATTAATCTGAAAGGCGTCAGCCATGGTGGACGCGTTTTAGATAATTACAGATAAAGATGAATTAATCAGTATTTATCTGTCGATTAAGATGGATAAATCTTAGATTTTTCTATGTTAATCCGCGAACGCAGAAGAAGTCTATAAATACCTTACATGTTGAAGAGTTAAAAAAAAAAAAAAAAAGCTAAGCATAATCTTGAGTTAATTGAGCGATAGCGAGTTGAAGATCGGAGCAACGACGTCCAAACGCCGAAGCGCTGCTGTTTCCAGAAGTCGGCGTCCGTTCTTCATCCAATTCAAGGCTTCATCAATCGGCATAAGTGTTTCATTTCTGCATTTTCATTTTACATCTTCATTAATCTCTCATTCTTCATCATCACTTTATGCAATACACACACCACAACATCATCTTTTCAAAACCTATTTGATTAAGGGGTTTTAAAAGCCATCCCAACAAGTAAGTTTGCTGTTTAGTTGCATGCTTAAAACCATGATTAGTATGGATACTGCTTCTACTTAAATTCTCATCATCATTGTTTCTTCATTTCTTTCTATATTTCTGCGAGCTGCAAAAAGGAGAATTAAAGGAAGGAAAACAAGCACAAAGTCACAAAGATTTCTGGACGATCCTCAATTTCTCAAAACTTCAAATTCAACAACAAGAACAAAGAACGAGAATGGCTCTCTTTCTTCAGCCGGCTGAAGGAGGGGAATCAAGGACTCAATATCTTCCGCGTTCAAACAGGTAGGCGATCATACCCTCTTTTGAAACTTTTTAGTCAAAAGTTTCTGGCGATCACTGCATTAGTTGCT
Source organism: Zantedeschia hybrid cultivar (assembly GCA_030544215.1). NCBI lineage: Eukaryota > Viridiplantae > Streptophyta > Magnoliopsida > Alismatales > Araceae > Zantedeschia > Zantedeschia hybrid cultivar. The sequence goes on along the minus strand of JARZZO010000002.1, from coordinate 47,055,158 downwards.
ATTTTTAATAGGTTTATTTTGCACTAAATAACCTAGATTTTTCATGTTAATCACACGAGCATTTTAAAGCACTCACACCCATCCGAATCACATGACTACAAAAAGTGCTAGCAAATAGTCCCTTCGTGAGTGGGTCAACAACCATAAGATCGGTCCCAATATGTTCTACAGTTACCTCATGATTCTTCACTCTATCTCTAAAAGAAAAATACTTAATATCTAAGGCTCTACCACCTATGAGAAAAAGACCGCAGCGGAATTGTCACAGTAAATCCTGATAGGTCTGGAAACGAAATCAACAAACGATAGACCTATGAGCAAATTCCGCAATTGAATGACCTGAGCACTAGCCTCAAAATAAACAATAAACTCAGCTGTCATCGTGGAAGCCACTGTAATACTCTGCTTCTCACTACACCATGTGATAACTCCTCCTGCTAAGAGGAAGATGTAGCTTGTAGTGGACTTCCTCGAATCAAGACAACCTCCAAAATCAGCATCAGAATACGCAATGACCTCTAGCTGATTTGACCTCTTATATGTGAGCATGTAATCTATCATGCCTTTGAGATAACGCATGACTTTCTTGGCAGCTTTCTAATGATCCATGCCTGAATTGCTCTGGTACCTGTTGAGCATACCCACGGCAAAAGTAATGTCTGAACGTATACAAGTCTGAAGGTACATCAAACTCCCAACCGCTGAAGCATATGGAATAGGCTCCATCTACTTCTTTTCCAAGTCATTTTTAGGACACTGCAATTTTCTGAATTTATCACCTTTTACAATGGGTACTTTATCGGGTGCGCATGTCTGCTTGTTGAACCTTTACAAGACATTTGAGATGTAAGCTTTCTGAGAAAGACCAAGAGTGCCTGAGGGTCTATCTCTAGTGATCTCAATGCCTAAGACATAGTAAGCATCACCTATATCTTTCGTCTCAAAGTTCTTAGAAAGGAACGCCTTCGTTTCGTGCAATAAACCAAGATCACTACTAGCAAGCAAAATGTCATCTACATACAAAAGCACGATAATGAATTTACTCCCACTGATATTTAAGTACAAAAACATTTATCAATAATATTTTCCTTAAACCCAAAAGACAATATGATTTCATTAAACTTTATGAACCATTGTCAGGAGGCTTGCTTAAGTCCATAAATGGATTTCTTTAATTTGCATACTAAGTGTTCTTTCCCTTCAACACGAAACCCTTGAGGTTGCTCCATATACACTTCTTTATCTAGGTCCCCATTGAGAAAAGTCGTTTTCACATCCATCCGGTGTAACTCTAAGTCAAAATCAGCTACCAAGGCCATGACTATTCTGAATGAGAGCTTCTTAGCAATTGGAGAGAAAGTCTCATCATAGTCAATGCCTTCCCTTTGAGTGAATCTTTTAGCCACCAATCTGGCCTTATATCGTTCAACTTTGCCTCTAGAGTCTACTTTAGTTTTAAATATCTATTTACATCCAACAAGTTTAGACCCTTTTGGCAAGTCAACGAGATCCCTGACTTGGTTTTTAGCCATTGAGTCAAGATTTTCCTTCATGGCTTCAAACCAATAGGTAGATTTATCACTCTTCATGTGTAACGACCCGCCACCCTATAATCGGAGATCCGATTACTAAATGGGTACCGAATCATTAAATTTGAGCCAAACCAGGATCTAGATAAGTCTGGAAAATAAATAATAAACTAAGCTAAACATTCACATCGCATTGAATTAAAAACAAAGTGTAAGAATTAAAAGTTATTACAATGCGATTTGACACAACAAATAATTACATACTCCAACTGAAAAGAAATAATTAAGTGTACAGGCCAGAAAATAAAATAACAACTACGTCGGGGCATACCCCGGAACAACGGCTGCTGGCGCGCAACCCAAAGCAGCACTCTCCTCGCTAAGCCTGCTTGGAACCCTCACCTGAAAATCGCAGGGGGTGAGTCTCAACGAAAAGACTCAGTAGGGATCCTTCGATCCCCACCGCCCACTCACGCACCCAAAGTGTAGTAACACAGATAATGGTAAGGTAACTAAGTAAAGCAGTAATTATTACTCCTAAATCTCGATATAAACCACATGCATTCGAAACGTAACAAGCATAACTCTGAAACCATTCTACTATGGAGCCTACAACCAGCGTCTCGGCAAAACACGTCAACCACACAGCCGAACGCGAGAAACACCGACCCGCTGAGACCAAATAGTAACCCCTCGGATAGCACGCTAACTACTCTGGCTCAACTGGCTCTAGGTGGTTACTACTTCCCTCAGCACGAGTGACACTCCACAGGTACCACTCCAACACCGGTACTACCTAACCCCGGGGTACACCAGGTGACCCTCTCTCTAGGCGTCACCCCGCTACTCCCACACCGGTGCTGTGTTCCTCCCACACCGACACAGGGTGGCAAGCGCTACAACTATCACTTTAAGTCCACGATCGCACGAAACACAACACCGTGCGATCCGATCACATAAAAATCATTATCCTCGAGTACGATTTCAAACATGCAGTTAACCAAACTATCTAACAGTGTGAAGATATGTTAATAGCATGAATTAATGTGATTTGTCTTGAATCGCGTCGCCCAAGGCCGACGCCATTCAAGTCTCCTAAACTGGTTCATGAAATCTCGACCTCAGAACATGGCCTAAAAGGCGTTGTGCCCAGTCGTCGTCTTTTAAAACGCGTCGCTGCCCCTGGACGCCATTCACAACAGAAGTCCACTCTGACAGAAACTGTTACCGGGACGATTTCTACCAAAATGGCATCGTGCTGGCCCGTCGCCATTCTGAATGGCGTCGTCCTAGCACAACTTCATTCAGCGCCAGAAACCTGGTTTCTGCAGCTCGACCCGAGGGTCTCCTTTAACTCCAAATTCGCCCCAAAAACACCCAAGAAGGGGAAAATGAAAAGGGAAACCAATCCATGACAGGAAAAGCCACGAATCCACATTCATAGAAACCACCACATCCATCAAGAAAGCCCCTAAACATGCTTATTCTACCCAAAAACCCCATACACGCATCATGCTTCAAAGCGGGAAAACATAGTTTTAAGTTGAAACACCACGGGGATCGTCACCCTACCGGTTACTCGAACTCCTCCAAGCTCCAAGCCGTTAACCCGTCTCGCCCCACGCCGCCGCCGGTACCGCCGTGGACGCCATTACTCCACCAGGACGTCAGCCGCCGTCCGGAGAGAAAAGCGCCGCGGAGGAGATGGTGGTGGGAGTTGGGAGGTTATTGGAGTGGAGGGAGAGGTGAAATGGAGGGAGGAAAAGGAAGGAGGGGGAAAGGGGCCGCCGGTGCCACCGGGGGAGAAGAGGAGAGAGGAGAGGAAGGAGGGAGTGAGGGAAAGGAAAGAGGGGTCGCGGGGTCAACCAGAAGCTGGGTAAAATGCGTCGTGCAGGACAGACGCCTATCAGCTGACATGACGGGCCGTACTGACAGAAATTCTGAAACGCGTCGCCTATTAAAGACGCCGTTCAGACGACAAGACCGGCGCCGAACACTGACAACCCAGGGTCGTACTCTGAATGGCGTCGTCCATCCAAGACGCCATTTAGACGATATGACCGGGGCCGTACTCTCGCAACCCAAGGCCAACCCACGTGGTGCCCACGTGGCACAGCCTAAAACACGTCTACATTGTTGGACGCCGTTTAAACCGCGTCTCGCAGGCTCGACGCGAAACAATACAGAGTCTCAGTCCCATCAGGGCCTGAACTACGGGATCCGACCCCGAAAATTGACCCGATAACCGGATCCGAAAACCTCAATCCTTACATCATGGCTTGTGAAAACGTCACTGGATCATCAAATCACCCCTGTCTACATCGTCCTCCTATAGGTATACTATGAACTCATCAAATATAGCAGGTCTCTTGACTCTCTCGGAACGCCGCAATGTTGGCCCATATTCCACTTGTGGAGGTGGCTGGTCAACAATTACGACATCTTATGGCACTGGAGCAACTTAGGGTGGATCAACTGCAACTACTTGTTCCTACAGAATATCATTCCGAGGAATGATATGGGAACAATGTTGTCAGTTGTTACAGGTGTATCAACATGATCTTGTAACTCCTCAAAAGAAATATCTCGAGAAGGTCCACTCCCACTAACTCCGCCATCTTCAAGAAACCTTGCTTTATATGTTTTTATAATGATGGGAACATGTGATGGATAATAGAATCTATACCATTTTGATCTCTCTGGATAACCAATGAAGAATCCACTGGTTGTTCTGAGATAAAATGTCTTTTCTTGTGAATTGTATGGTCTAGCCTCAGCTGAACATCCCCATGTGCGCATATAACTCATAGAAGGTTTCCTACCACACCACAACTCATAGGGAGTCTTAAGTGTATCCTTCGTAGAAACCTTATTCACAATATGTGTAGCTATTTTAACGGCCTCGTCCCACAAGGATAAAGGAAGGGTAAAATGACTCGACATTGCCCTGACCATTTATTTAAACGTTCGATTCCTTCTTTCTGCAACCCCATTTTGATATGGACTACCAAGAGTAGTGTACTGAGGTACAATACCCTCCTCTCTAAGGAATCTAGTTAATGGTTTAGGCATTTGTCCTATCTCTGTATACCTACCATAGTACTCGCCACCTCTATCAGACTTGACTATTTTGATTACTTTTCCTGATTGTTTCTCTACTTCCTTCTTGAAATCCTTAAAGACAGTGAAAACATCTGCCTTTTCAAGAAGCAAATAGAGATACATGAATTTAGAATAGTCATCTATAAAAGTGACAAAGTACCTCTCACCAATCATACAGGGTGAAAATGGACCACAGATATCAGTATAAATTATTTCTAAAATTCCAGAACTTCTAGTGGCATCCTTATTAGGCATGTGTGTTTACTTTCCTTTAATGCAATCAACACATATCTCAAAGTCAGTAAAATCCAGAGTATGTAATACTCCTTCTCCCACTAACCTTTTAAGCCTCTTAATAGAGATATGTCCTAATTTCTTATGCCACAACATAGATGAATTTTCATTAACTCTACCACACTTGTTGCCAATAAGAACTGAAGTATGCAGGGTATTATGAGATTGTTCATTCACATTACTAAGACATAATTTATATAATACATCAGATATAAAACTAATACCAATAACAACATAATCTTTTATTAATTCAACTGAAGAGTTTTAAGATTAACTTGAAAACCTTTTTAATCAAGTTTTGATATTGAAACCAAATTTCTACTAAAAGATGGTACATAAATAGTGTCTTCTAAGTCTAGAACAAATCCGGATTCCATAAAAATCCTATAAGTCCCTACGGCCTTAACTTGTGAATCCGTCTTATTTCCTTAAAAGATACTTCGCTCACCCTCATTCGGAGGCCTTTAGAAAAGGAATCCCTGCATAGAAGTGGCAACATACATAGTAGAATCTGAGTCAATCCACTATGTATCTTTAGGAACATTGACTAAATGAGACTCATAGCAAACACAAGATGAGATATTACCTTTCTTTTAAAACCATGTCTTCCTTTTCAGACAATCTTTCTTAACGTGTCCAGACAATTTGCAGAAGAAGCATTTGTCATTTTTACCTTTTGACTTAGTCTTCTTCTTGCCCTTCTTCTGGACACCCTTCTTCTTTCCTAATCCATTTTTCACTTTATGAGAGGTAAACAAAATAACATTGTTCCTCTTTCATCTCAATCTCTCTTCCTCTTGAACACACATGATCATCAATTCATTGACTGACCACTTAGCCGGATGTGTGTTGTAGGAGATTTTGAATGCCTCATATTGACTAGGCATAGAGTTGAGAATGAAATGGACTAGGAAAGTGTATGAAATGGTAACTTCCATAGCATTCAGTTGAGTAGAAATATCTCTCATAATTATTATGTGCTCTCAAACACTGTCATTAGTGTATTTCATCAAGGACAGTTTAGCCGTTAAAGTACTGGCTTTGACTTTATCAGAACTAATGAACTGTTCCTCAATTGCCTTAAAAAATCCACTAATAGTGGTGTGATCTGGGATAGATCTCTTAATGTTCTGTCCAACATGTCTCTGAAGGAACAGAAGGCAGAGACGGTTGGACTTTTCCCATTTCTCATGATGAGTCTACTGTTCCATTGAGCTATCTGGAGTAAGTGGAGCTGGTTTATCCTCACGCAAGGACAAATCTAAGTCCATGCAACCCAAAGCAACCAGTATCCTTTGTTTCTATTTAGTGAAGTTAGTGCCATTCAGATAAGGCACAGTCCCAGTAAAAGGCACAAACAAAGGAGAAGCAGCTGAACTAAAGACACACATGCTCACAAGTAAGATAATGGAACAAATATTGCAAGTTATGAGGCAGTAATTTAAATTGCAAAGTAACTCAATGACTGAAATGAATTACTTTATCAAGTCGTTCGATCGCTTTATGGACAAACTCCCCGAATTAACTTAAGTGATAAAACTAAAATTTATAAACATTTTGATATCCAGAAATAGTACCGTTGGGTACAAAAATCTCAAGAGTCGCTATGTAAATAAATTTTATTCTATCATGCTCATGACATGAAAAATAGATACTCCTTTGGGAGTGAAATCTATAATCAAGTCAAGAACACAAACATTTGATATCATTTTAATTTCTTAATAAGAATATTTTATTATTCTCCGTGCATAAGGCCACTGTGGTGATCAACTTACATACTTTGAATTCTAAAACAACCTCCCCTTAATTAAAATGATAACAAATAACCAAATGCTCATTTAATGACACTATTTTAAACTTAATGTGGTTAAATTTTATCATTCATCGTGATTAGTGACACTTTGGTGGTCAAACTAACTATTTAGAAATCTAAAATTTACCATTAAACCACATAATAGCATCACTTAATACTTAATATGAGTAAAAAGGAAATAAACATAATAATTATTACAATATGAAATAGAGATATTCATGTATAAATAAATACTGAAAAGAGGTCAAATTATCACAAAAATATCTCCTAAGTTTACAGCAATAATTATTAATCCATAAACAATTTTTATCATGCTTAAAACTACATTAAAATAGGCAAAGTCAAGTTTATAGCATGTTGTTGCATAAATGTCATTTTCTGTTTGTAGAAATTAACCAGAATTGCAAACAAATACAGTTCTGTTTACATAAATAATATGAAATTGTAAACATACCTTATCAGTTTGCAGAAATAACCAGAATAGCAAACTAATCATTTTCTGTTTGCAAAATGAACAAAAATTTGTAAATATATCCGTTTCTGTTTGCAGAATTAATCAGAATCACAAACAAATCCTTTTCAATTTGCAAAAATAACTAAAATTTGCAAACATATCCGAATATATTTGCAGAAAGTATTAGAATTGCAAATATATCTTTTTTTTTATATATAGAATTTAAACTTAATTGCAAACAAATCGTTTCTGTTTACAAAAATAAACAGAATTACAAACATATCTTATGAAATTGTATATATACCCCTACTGTTCAAAAGGATTATCCATAATTCTTTAAATACCACTAATGGGCTCAAAAATAAACTCAGAAATATGGGTCTAAGGTCTAGAACTTAATGGACCCAATAAACTAACATTAGAGAATATTAAAAGATAAGGATAATCAAAGAAATTAAAGTTAATTTTTTTTATTATTATTTTAAAGGATACATATAACACTAACAGATACGGATTCGGATATTAAATGAATTAACGGATTCAGATTGAGTTGGATTATCGGATACTTAACTGGACTCGGATTCAGGTCTTAATCATCCAAACGGATCTTGTACCCAAAATTCGAATCTAAAACCCGTTAAGAAAGATATGCTACGGAATACTTAAACGGATATGGATTCGGATCTTAAATAAGATCTAAACAGATCTCATATCCTAAATCTATATTTGGAATCCAATAAGTAAGATCCGTTACGGATTTAAAATCCAACCCAAAATTAAATCCCAAAGATCTTCATTAAATAAGATCCATTAAATTACATTGGATCCCAAATTTAAATATAGGTTAGTGAGGGCTTAATGGTTATTAATCGGTCACCTTTAACCTCCTCTCACCAAATCCGTAACTGTTGGAGATTAATCGGCAATAAGCCCAAAGGTTAAGAAACGTATCTCAGAAAGAATTTGTGCAAAGCGTTTCTAACACCGCTGAATGAGCATGAAGCCCCCATTAAGAAACGCATGGTCATGAAGAAGCTAGCAACGTACGTAACTTTTGGGGTAAATGGCCATACTTAACTGTAACAAAGGATGATGGGCATGCCCACTTTCATACGTACTATTGGGGGAAAAATTGAATTCACCGAGGGCAAAGACAAGGCAAGAAGCCCAAGTACGTACGTTCATGGAAACGGTTTTGGCAGAGTGTACATTCATAGCCCCCACTGAGGAGAAGAAACGAATGGGAGAAACGTACACAAGGCATAAAGTGGATTCAAAACGTACAAGCACCATGATGATGGAGGTTATCTTCAACCTCCCATGCGCATACAGGTGAAGATAGATCTGCATCTTACATGAGTCTCCCATGGGTGCATATGACGCATAAAGGTTGCAGAAAAATAAACGTACGTGGGTGCATGGGAGCCCATAACAAGATCTACATGCCGGTCCCTTAGCGGCGACATCTGTCAGTCCAAAAAAATTAAAATAAAATAACAGAAAGAAAGTCTCATTTTTCTCGTCCGTAACTAAATAGAAACAAGAAAAAATATAGTAAATCGGAACTCTAAAATCGTTGACACGGGTTCTAATACCACTTGTTAATGATTTAAGAATCCCTGCAACGGAAGTCATCCCTAACGAGAAGAAGAAGACAACGCCGAAGTCGATCCCCACGTGTCCACGAGCCTCGCGAGCACCCCACGAACGCTGGACGTGAAACTTCGTGTAATCCGAGCACAAACTCCTCTAATTTCCTCTCTCTATTTTACTTGATGCGTATAGTTTGATGGCGAGTCATAAACTTCTTATATAAAGAAGAGAGATCAGTCCCGTTTAAGTTTAAATGAATCTCATCTATTACAAGATCTTAATGGACTCCTTATGAGTTAAGTCCAATAACTATATTCTGTTAATTAGATCTAATGACGTGTATTTGTGCAGTCCGAATAACTATAAGTGGACCAGAAGAAAAAATCCAACACTGAGTGCATCCCATGTAGGCTGGGTTGGGAATAAGCGACGACGGTGCTCGTCAGGAAGAGTGGCAAGAGGACACTGCTCGGTGCCATCAACGATTCCCATGTATCCTTGTGAATTGAGAACCGCTTCAAACTGGATCTTCCAACCGAGGTAGCTGTCTCGAGTGAGTTTAAGCTGGAGAAGAGACATGACACCTGCACTTGGGGGGCCAAGCTGTGGGATTGACGTGAGCATAGATGAAACGGGAAGAAGGGGGGAAGAAGACGAGAGGACTTTGGAGGAAGGAGAAGATGAATTGTCTGACATCATGAAGGGAGAGGATCGGGTTTCTGCAGAGCGTTATGGCTCTGATACCATGTAAGAACTAGAAAAAGAAGAGGAGCACGCACAAGAAAGAACAGAGTAGAGAGACAAAGAACAGAGTAGAGAGAGAAGGTGGCGGACCAACTTGGTTCTCTGCCTTTTACACAAAGACCTATTTATATACTCAAAAAACATGCGATCAAACCCAGGCGAGTTGATTTCCTTTCTATGTTTCACAGAAGAACGTGTAGAAGGGGAAAGCTTGGGCACCACGTTCTTCCCATTCTCTGCATCATTGCCAACAGTGGAGTCCTGCTCAGATGCGGATTGGGATGGACAAGCAAATCCATCGCTTATAGTTTGTTCATGGCCCTCAAGGTGATGAACCCGCCATGGAAGGGAGACGGAGGCAATCAACCCAAAGCAACCGCATATCCTTAAATGTTTCAACATGCATGTGTGCCATGGCCCTCAAGCTGGATGATATAGCTCACCGCCATTGTACAGCAGGCCCAGCACCATGGTCGACCAGCTCCTCTTCAACGAGCCCGACCGTGCATATCGTGGAGATCTGCCAGTGCCATGTCCTCCCAGTGCGGCCCTTCCCTTGATCTCCGGCATGATCTGCACGACCTTTCTCACCCAGGTGGGGTCTTGGAATACCCCAGACATATTCATAGCCGACGTCGATGCCATGCTATCTAGCATCGACATCAAATAGTTTCCTGTTTCCTGCAGCTAACTACTGGCCTGCCCAAGATCAGCAGAAGGAGGGGACACTCTTTAAACAACCCCGTAGGATGAGTCGGCCAATGTTCTCCAGTGGACCGTCAAGAAGGAGACCCGCCGTCGAGGGAGGGTGATACCATGACGAACCTGCCCTGGTCTAGCGTCTTTAACCTGTCCTGCTGCAAGATAGGAGAGAAGGGCAGAAAGGTGGGGACGTGATGTTGAGTTGGGGGGTGCCAAGGGTGACGGTGTCGTCGCCGACCTGCCCACATTCTTGATGGTTTACCTGGTGGAGCCGCCGCTGCATTGCGAGGAAGAAGCGTCTGGAGGGTTTTGGGAAGGGAAACTCTAGTGTACACCCGTGCGCTGATTGGCCAGCATGGGTGGGACCCATCCGCACTGGCCTATCAATGTGTAGTGTGGACCCACACCCGTCCGTGCAGGCGTGCACTAAGCTGAACTCTTTTGGGAAACCGGAAGACATAAAGTTGTCATGCGTACACAGACGGAGGAGAGAGAGCGGGCAGGCATGAGAGAATCGCATTGCCCCTTCGGTTTCCGTATCCATCCTGCCAGCGCCGCAGCTGTGAGATCCTCATCGGACGGTAGAGAGTCACGGGAGATAGCGTCGCATGAATTGAGGGCGTCGCATCTCAGGCTTCCTCTTTTTCTCTCTCTCTCTCTCTCTATATATATATATATATACCTATGAGTTACTAGATAAGATTTCTTACATCAAATAGTCAGCATCCCTTCACTCTAACGTATGGAGGGAGTTGAATAGAGAAGCATGCTATCTTCACATCGCCCGTCATTGATTCATTGCCCGGTGTTTGTAGTTGTTCATAGAACAACATAGTGATAGACAATACAAGGGGTGTATATCAAGGGATGTGGTCATCTACTAATGTCTAATCTTTCTTTTTAAGTGAATGGTACTATAGAGTGCATTAAATTCAACTTGATATCTTATTTGGTACAATGTAAATGAGCAAGTCAACTAAAAGTAGATGCATTGACTAAGTCAAAATCTAAATTTTGGCATCAGCAGTGGCAATTTTTCTAGAAGAGCTGGGGTGATTGGCTGCATCACCACACACAATCCAATCAACATAAGAGAACAATTTGCTGCATCATGACGGACAAAAAAAAAGTTAATTTTTTTTTAAGGCACATTGCCTGCATCCTAGTACAATTAGATTTTTTCATAAGACAACTAAAAAAAACTTGAAAATTCAAAAACGTTAGCTCTATGAATAGAACACTACTGCTGGGTCTAGATTTTTAAATTTTATTTTTTTGAGATGCTCGATTTAAAATCGAATTAGATAGGCATGCTGCATGTGTCAGTGACTTTTACAAAAAAATTAAAAAATATAAAAAAATAAAAAATCGACCCCCAATGAATAGTACATTACTGTTCAATAGGGTTCAGTTTTTGAATTTTCATATCTTTTTGAGATGTTTGATCGAAAATCGAATTATATGAGCACGTAGGTCACGTTAGAAGCCTTCAAAAAAAAAATATGAAAATTAAAAACTGATCCCCAATGAAATAGTACATTACTATTCATGAAGCCTTGGTTTTTGAATTTTTATTATTTTTTAAGATGTCCTATAGAAAATCAAATTATGCGGACATGTAAGGCATGTTGGGCTTCAAAATAAATTAAAAAAAAAATTTTTTTTAAATTTGACTGTACCACCGGGCAACGTAATAACTTCTAAGGGAACCGTAAGTTATTCTCCCTTTGAAATTACTTATATTTATACCCTTAAAACTTAAGATATTATAATTTTACACTTATATGTTTAAAACGATATGATACTCCTGAAACTTAAGAAAGTTTCACTTTTACTGGAAAAAAATAAAAATATTTTTTTATAATAAAATTTATTTTTAAATTTATTTTTTATTCTAATTATATTTTAAATACAACCAAATATATAATGTGTAACGTGTAGGGATGTGATTTTTTTTATTGAACCATCTAAGTGTCTGAACAGACCGTTCAAATTTTTTTACAGGTAAACAAACAAGTGAAAATATTTTTAAAAATATATTGATTGTGCTTTTTAAAAAATATTTTACAGAAAAATAAATAAATGAAAATATTTTCAAAAAATATTTTAAAAAATACCAAATGATAGATTATATTTTTATCTTCTTTGTAAATTAATTTTCTTAAAAAACATTTCCCACTCGAATATATTTTATGTAGAATCACACTAAACATACCCCAAGTTGAAAATTAAAAAGAAAAAAAGTAGCTTTTACTGTTGTGGTTCAAATTTTGATCATGTGAAGATCTGACATTTTTTATTTGGATTATCCAATTTAAAGTAGAGTTGGGATATTCTCTCAGTTCATAAAAGTATAAAAAAAAACTTTTGGCGCTTCCATATCTATTTTAAAAAATTTGTAATGCAAAATTTCTTTTATAAGCAAACAAATATATGAAATCATTTCCATAAAAAGATTTTACGAACAAACAAACGAATGAAAATATTTTTAAAAATGCCAAATGGTCGATTACGTTTTTATTTTCCTCGTAAATTTGATTTCCTTGTAAAATCTTTTTCATCCGATTATGTTTTACGTGCAACAACAAAACGGATCCTAAATGTAAGCCCAACAAAACCCCTACAGGCTGAGCGAGTTTACTATTCACCCAACAAAGCAAAAAGGGGGTTGTTGCTACTATCTACCCTACCCTATCGCTTAGCCCATTCCCTCACCTGCCAACTAACAAACAAGAACACACTCTCTAATACGTTGGCTGACTTCTTAAATACTCTGTTATTTCTCCCTCCCCATAAGCCCACAGTGTTGATGAAGAATGAGCCACCACGTGACTTGATCTCCCTTAGCTTTTTAAGCCATGCTTCAAACGAGGAAAATGTTGTCTACCAAGTCCTGGGGGAGGATTTCACAGTTAAGCTTTTCAAAGAGGTTCAGCCAAACTTCAGTAGCAAAGTGACAAGTGGGAAATATGTGTAGGAGACACATAAGGGAAACATCCATGGAATTCTTTAGAGCCAACCGGTCGCAAGTTGGAAGTCTTTAGAGCGAAATCCTTCAAACTAGAAGCTTGACCTAAAGAGGACTAAACTTATATGCAAAACATAAATGCGGGGTGGGGAAAAGAGGAAAACTAAAAAATGGTAAAATATTTTTTCCTGTAAATAATTAAAAGTGGATGTTTTAGCTCTGATTGGAGCAATGAGAAGCTCATATAATGATAGAAAAAAGCAAGCGTCCTTGGAATACAAATTTCCACAAGTTAATCAAGGCTATCTTGGAAGGGGTGAACAACCAGCGAAGGAAACCGAAGGGGTGCAAGGAATTACTTAATCTTATGAAGGAATATATGCCATGAATAGGAGGATGGCTGCAGGTTTATGGCATCAATAATTAAGAGTCCTCGACAGAGGTGTTTTTTTTGGAAGGTGGTCCTCGACAGAGGTGTTGACGATGCTGCATGGACTTTTTTTTCTCTTTTCTTGGTCGCAAGAACCTGCAACAAAAATATAGAACAACCTTTTTTAGAAAAAGAGACCACAGGGCTTATGTTCAAAAGATTTAAATCCAAGGGGACCTCCTTTAAATTATTCGTAGAAGGTTATTTGGCCTTTGGGCCTTATTGGGCCACAAAAGTGCCTAAAACATAGGCCCAAAATGAGCCTTAATAAGTTGCCAAATATGACCTCAAATGGGCCATAATGGGCCCTGTTATTGGGCTTTAGTAGGCCGATTATTGGGCTCGATACAATCCCCCCCCTCTCCACTGCCTCTCTCCTATCATTGCCTCGCCCTGTCCAAACTGCCATAACCCCACCTCTTTAATCCCTCTCCCTTCCACCCCCTCCTTTATCAGTACGGGGCCATCCCCCTATGTCCTTGTCATCCAACTATAGAGGGTAAGGTGAGGGAGGGGAAGAAAGAAAGAAAAAAAAGGAAAGGAGGAGAAGAAGTTAAGGGGGTGGGCAGCAACTCTCAACGGCGGTCTGGGGAAGTGAGGTAACAGCTTGGCCACTGCTCACGCTTCGAGGTTCTTCCTTCAGGTAGGATAATACTTACACTACTCTTCCTTTAGGTTTTAGCTTTTATTTTGAAGGTAAGTTTTAGTTTTAATATACTCAGTTTAGCTTTAATTGAAATTTCTTTTTTTTGAAAACATTTAACTGAAATTTCTGGATATTAGGATTTTTAGTATAAGAATGGGAGACTGTCACTTAAAGTCATTATTTTGTCTCCTTATGCATTAATTATAATAATTAGGAAAAAAATAACAGTGTTAGGTAAGATTCTATTGGTTTAATGTCTAGTTTTGGCATTATGTGATTGCTAGTACTAAACTAAGATTTGGAACATGATTATGTGTTAAACCATTGACTATATGCATTTAATCTCAACACACAAACTGCTTGCTTCTATCAAAGCTCATATTCATACAAGATTTACTTAATTAGCGAGTAAATTATGGAAATCTAAACTTTATTAAGATCATGAATAGTAAGATATATAATTTAAAGCTGAGTATTATGATGGTTTAATTATGATCATTTAAGAATATGAACTATGTTATGACTAGGATTATTATATGATTAAATACCTTGATTAAAGAAACACTGGTCATTAGCATGAACACATGATCGTTATATTTCTCACATTATTTTCTATATATTAAGAATATCGAGACATTACTACACCAGTAGGAAAGGTCAAAAGTTCTCCTTTAGGAATAGGGGACATGTATAGGTCACTACTTATTTATACGCCATAGTTAGCGCAAGGAGCAGCAGTATAGCTATTAGGTTGTGGAGTATTCTTACTCATTGTAATTTGAGTAAACCTTATGGATTTGCATGCATATGTGTGGCCCTTCTCATGATATGGGAAACTTGGAAGAGTAGATGCGCAATGTAACAGATCACGAGATCAATTCACTCAAATGTTAGCATGTCTTTAATGCAACATATTTTCAAGGAGGCTCCTTTAGATGTTCAGGCTAACAAACTACACACCTACGGCTTCAGACCACAAATACGGAGGAAAGAGCATGTTATCTGCAAATGCTCACCAGTTGCTACGTTGTACACGTTGAATGTTGATGGTGCCTCATAAGGTAATCTAGGAGATAGTGGTGGAGGAGGATGCATTCGGGATAAATTTTGTCATGTTCAAGTGGCTAGTTTTGCTCACTTTTACAGTGTTGGTTCTAATTTGTGGCTGAAACACGGGCTTTGCTTGTTGGATTAAGGTTGGCTGTCGATAATAACATGCCCATATCTGTGGTTTATTCTGATTCAAACACACTTGTGTCTCTTTACACCAAACTAAGAAACCTGCGTGGCATGCTCTCCCCTGGGGGGACGACCTTCTACATATCTTGAGTCGAGTTGGCTGTCCCACACTACACTCGTACAGGGAGACAAATCAAGTGGCGGATGCTTTGGCAAATCATGCTTGTTGGTCTCGCTGAAATCAGATCTTTTTCAGCTGAAGTGAAATGCCCAAATTCGCCCGCGGATGTGCAGTAATAGACGTTGCTGGCCTCCCTTCTTTTAGATAGATGTTTGTCACCTATTGCCACTTTGTTTGGTTATGAATTGAGAATTTGTATCCCCATGCATGATCTTTTAGTTCAGTCGATAGTATGCTTGAGAATACATTCACATCTCATGTGATTGGCTTGTAAGGTAACTATTTTCAACATTCTCCGACTTGCACTAAAACCAATTACCAATGAGCTTGATTGTAATCAACCCCATGTGATGCTAAACCACACTTTTGGGCTAAAGCCCGAGTTTGTAGATCTGCAACATTATCTCCGGATGAAACTTTTCCATTGATGTATCCTCAGTTAATATCTTTTCTGATCATCTAAAAAAAATCCTATAGAACATATTCAGACTTCTGATGAGACCTTAGTGTTATCCTTAACAATATCATCACATGACATAGAAAGATAATTAGTGATGCTTGGACATCTCCAAACATTAAGATAAACTCTTTTATCAATCTTATTTTAGTCACTTCAAAAGTAATGAAATAGGCTCTATAGTTGAATCAACAATATTCTTCTAATTGGAACTCTTCCAATTCACTGCCCACCTTATATTACAATTTCTGTTAATATGATTTGACTCAAAGATAGGGTCAGTGCACCCCATCTCTTTAAGCCATCTCATCAATAAAGGAAGTTGATCCTTAATTCTTTTTAAGAACTTAATGATTCTTTTACCACCCAATGTCACACACTAGATCTCCCTGATGCCTGCTCATAACACTTAAGAGTATAGGTTGCATCAAGTTTTGCACATAGGACAATATACATCAAGGATTCTATGCCTAAGGTAAAGAAGAACCCTACTCATACATACTCTCTCCTTAAGGAAGTCCAAATCCATGTCTCATCCAAATGAGGCCTTTCTAGAAATGGTGCCTACATACATAGATAAGGATAATCTTATATATCTTTCTTGACTTATCTCCATAAGTCGGAGTCCTAATACAAAATACATTATGCCTAAATCTATATAAATGAGAATATCTTTGATAGCCAGGATGACATTTTTACATCATTCTCAATGGGTAGTGTGTCATTCAAGTCCAGAGCTAAAAGTAATTGTGCTCTTACTGATCTCTCGTAGACATAGAATTCTAACTTAATCCTTACATAGCCACAAGATTTAATTATCAAATCTCGTGCTATGTTTGCAGAAAAATTTACTCCAACTCTTTGAAGCATGCATAGTATATCTGGATATTCCCTGAATGTGTATCCTTTCAGCCGTAACATGTACACTTCTCCTTTAGGATTTCTGTAGAGTAACAATGTCATCACCATCACAGTCCAAATATGCAACAACACCAAGTTGAATTTTGATGCACCGAAGCAACCGTCGAGAAGGTTTCGTCAAGTTAACATTTGTCTTCAACAATATTCATTTCATAATTGTACTTGCCTTGAAGGTATCAACCTTTTCATTCATTGTAAGATCCATTTACACCTAAAAGATACTATATCCTCTTATGGATTAGTCAAGTTTCAAACTTGGATTCTCTTGTTAGAATTCTAGAGTCAATACTTCTTATTGGCTCTTGATAGGTCTTCGGATCTCTATTCTCATTATAAATCACCTTTAGGTCATGTTTGGTATCAGGATAGAAATAGGGAGAAATAAGGATAAGTCAACTTGGTTTAATTTTATCTCTATCCCTATTATGTGATGCGTTTGGTATGCAAGGAGATCAGAAAATAAGGATAGCATTGTAGATAAGTTGTGGAAAAAGACATTGTAACCCTTCTAATCCCAAGATAGCATGGGTATGCTTATATTATTTTATGTAATATAATTATATATTCAATATATGTAGTATATTACATGTAAATATTAAAGTTGTTGAATTTAATTATATAATAATATATTCTATATATGATTATGTATTCAATATATATGATGTCCATTACTCATATCATGATACACCAAAACATGCTTAATCTAAGTTGTTGAATTTAATTATATATTAAAGGCATTCAATTTATATCACACATAATTAGCATATAATCATAATATAATAATATATTAAATATGTTTATTAGTATTATTTAATATAATAATATATATTATTATATTATATATAATAATATATTTCATGGGTCTCGGTTTGATTAAGATTTCTATTTGAAACATATAACGTAATTAACTAATGATGAAGCCATTATTACAGTTAATTATATTATTATTTTATAAATCTGATATAGTACTAATGCTTATTAGTACAAATACTAGTATGTAAGTACTAATACTAATTTAAGATAATAATATATGCTATTATATTATATATAATAATATATTAAAAAACTTATTAGTACTATTTAAGTTAATAATATATATTATTATATTGTATATAATAATATATTAAAGATGCTTATTAGTATTATTTAGTATGATGATATATTCCATACGTATTGGCTTATTTAAGATTTCTACTTAATGACATACAATGTCATTAGCTAGTAATAATGTCGTTATTAGAGTTAATTATATTATTATTTTATGAATCCGATGTAATACTAATAAGCATTAGTACTAATTCTAGTATGTAAGTATTAATACTACTAATTAAGTACTAATACTAATTTAAGATAATAATATATGCTATTATATATATATATATATATAATAATATATTAAAATACGTATTAGCACTATTAAATATAATGATATATAATATAAATATAATAATATATTCTATAGATGGTATCGATTTGATTAAGAATTTTATTTAAATAATAAATTTAACGTCATTAGATAGTAATAAAGTAATTATTAGAGATAAATATATTATTATTTTATGAACCAAGAGAAGGGACAAATGAGCATAAGAATGAGGTTAAGGGGCGAGGATAAGTCATTCCACCTTCTTGGTGGAATGAGTTATCCCTTTGTCTAACCCCAAAAATGGGGTTAAGCTCCCTTATCCCTATCCCCCTTAACCCCTCTTATCTTCGTGAGGTTTTGCAATGCCAAACGAGGAACAGAGATACTTAGGCCTTATCCCTGGCTTATCCCGATATCAAACATGACCTTAGACTCTTAAGTATAGATAAGTCTTATATATTTATATGATTATCCTACTATTCTAGTAGACCTATAAGTAGTCTTTGTGTCTGTTGAACAAGTTCTTGAGGCAAATCCGTATGAATTTATAATTCTAGAACTCTTCTAGTTCTACCATGCTTCCATTGCTCACACTAAGGATAAAATCCTTCTTTGGAAACATAGAGACAATAGTAGTAAATAACCTTTTACCACTAAATCTGTAGAACAATACCTCAAAATCTCATTCGGGTATCTTATAAATTCACGCAACTCAATTGCAGAATCATACCAATCCAGACTGTACTTTTATGAGGACAGGTGAAGCCAAAAGCCTTAACACCTTTAAGGTTAAGCAACTCTTTTCAACAGATAACCGAGATTCACTTAATGAGGAAACCTCCATAATGATAAGAGTAAGTAGACAAAGCTGATTGTGAACTACACCATGCCTAGCATGGTACAATTTCTCCTTCCTACGGTATCATTCCAACTGGTATACTAGAAAGAATTTACTATGAATAATTTTCATTATTCTTGAGAAATCTCGTACATTATACACTCAAGTATTCTTCTCATCGATCAAATTGATGGGTATTAATACTCTTTCCTTGTCACTCCTCTAATTTCATTAATTTTCTTAAAGACCTTGAATTTGTATTTTACAAGTACCTTATTTGTATCTCGAGGAAACCTTAATGAAGTCTAAGTAATTATCTATGGCCCAAAGTGGACATAGGTTCGCATACATCTGTACGTACGAGTTCAAACTCTTTGACTCTTTCTCTATTAAAGTAAATGGAGTACTAGTCATTTTATCTATGAGAATTGATTAATTATTTGTAATAATCAAATGGATTAAATATCTATTTTCATGCAACTTGTCAATCCCTTTCATATAGAAATAACCAGTTCAATAAAGCCAGTGGTAAAAAATGGATATACGCTATCTCAATATCCTTAACGAAATTATTGTCATAAAGAGGTGGAGCAACAATATCTAGAATGTGATGACCATCTTTCATTGGTAAATTATTTTACCATTCATAGAGCAACCATTATTCTGGAAACGTTAATATTATTCTCAATGGCATCTTGAGATTCATAATACCCACTACAGTAGTGGGGACATTCTCTTCCATAGGTCAACCTCATCATCGTTCTGTAAGGATTGAGATTTTGGGTTCAATTTTCGGGTCGGTTTCGGGCCGGATCCCCTAGGTTGGGCCTTGATGGGTCTAGGGAGTACCTTCTAAATGACGTCTAGGGGGCACGACGCATTTCAAACGGCGTCTTGCTGGGTGGACGCCATTTAGCTAGGTTGTTGTTGTGCCACATGGGCGCCACGTGGGCGGGTTTCGGGCTGCGAGAGTACGGCCCCTGTCGTGTCGTCTGAACGGCGTCCTTGTTGGACGACGCCATTCATAGCAGGACCCTACGTTGTCAGTGTACGGCACCGGTCTCGTCTTCTGAACGGCGTCTTTGATGGGCGACGCGTTTTAGACTCTGTCAGAGTACGGTCCGTCCTGTCATCTGATAGACGTATGTCTTGCACGACGCATTTTACCATGTTTCAGATTGACCCCGCGAGCCTTCCCTCCTTTCTCTCATTTTCTCCCTCTCATTCTCTCTCTTCCCTCTCTCCGCCCCCTCCGATTCCTCTTTTCCCTTCCCTTCCTTTTCTTCCTCTTCCACCACTCCAATACCTCTCACCACTACCACCACCACTTCCTTCGCGGCGCTTCATTCTCCGGACGACGGCCGACGTCCCGGCGGAGTGACGACGTCATCGGAGGTACCAGCGGCGGTCTACGGTGCGGCGGTTCGGAGGCACGGAGCCAGAAGGAGTTCAAGAAACTGGTAGGGGGACGAACCTTGCATGTATTGTAATTGTTTCATCCGTGTTTCCCGTGTAAGTCACGATGTGTGTGTGGGGTTTTTGGGTAGAATGAGCATGTTAAGGGATTTTCTTGATGGAAATGGTGGTTCCTATGCATAAGGATTTATGGATTTCATATGGTGGTTTGGTTTCCCTCTTCGTTTTCCCCCTCTTGGGCGTTTTGGGGTGATATTGGGGTTAAAAGGGGACCCTCGGGTCGAGTTGCAGGAAACCGGCTTCTGGCCCTAAATGACGTCGCGCTAGGACGACGCCATTTCAAATGGCGGCTTCCTAGGACGACGCCATTTAGGCAGAAATGTCCCATAAGCGGTTTCTGTTAGAATAGATTTCTGAGTTGAATAGCGTCCAGGGACAGCGACGCCTTTCAAAAAGGCGGCTTCCCAGGACGACGTGTTTTACGTGAATTATCCCATAGTCTGTCGTTGTTTCTGTCGCTATCCGCGACTAGAGACAACGACGCCTTTTTAGAAAGGCGACTTGCTTAGACGACGTGTTTTAGTGTAAATCAACCGTAGCATGTCCCTGCTTCTGCCGCTATCCGGCGACGAGGGACAGCGACGCCTTTCAAAAGGCAGCTATCTGTGGCGACGCCTTTTTAGGCTATGTTCTGAGGCCGAGAATTCACATGAACCAGTTTAGGAGACTTGAATGGCGTCGACCTTGGGCGACGCGATTCAAGACAGAACCACACTAATTCATACTATTAATATGTGTTTACACTATTAGATAGTTCAGTCAATGCATGCTTTAAATTGTACTCAAGGATGAGGATTTCTATGTGACCGGATCGCACTATGTTGTGTTTCGTGCGACCATGGACTTCTCGCGTGACCGGATCGCACTGTGTTGTGTTTCGTGCGACCGTGGACCTAGAGTGACAGTTGTAGTGCTTGACACCCTGTGTCGGTGTGGGTGGGACACAACGCCGGTGGGAGCAGTGGCGGGGTGACGCCTAGTGAGAGAGGGTCACCTGGTGAACCCCGGGGTTAGCTAGTACCGGTGTCGGAGTGGTACCTGTGGAGTGTCACTCGTGCTGGGAGAAGGTGTAACCACCTGAGCCAATTGGGCCGGAGTAGTTAGCGTGCTATCCGAGGAGTTACTGTTTGGTCTCAGCGGGTCGGTGTTTTCCACTTTCGGTTGTTGGTCAGTGTTTCTCACTTTCGGTTGTGTGGTTGGCGTGCTTTGCCGAGACGCTGGTTGTAGGTTCCTTGATAGAATGATTCTAGATTTATGCATGTCACATTTCGAATGTATGTGGTTTATATCGAGATTAGGAGTAATAATTACTGCTTTACTTGCTTACTTTACTAGTATCTGTATTATTGCATTTGTGGGTGTGTGAGTAGGAGGCGGGGGATCGGATGATCCCTACTGAGCCCAATTCTGGTGTGGCTCACTCCCTGCGGTTTCAGGTGTGGACTTTTTAGCGTGTGGCGGCGTGTGGTGTTCTCCTTGGTGTACGGACCAGCAGCTATCTCAGTTCCGGGGTATGCCCCGATGTTGTTGTACTTTGCTTCTGCCTGTACTTATTTAATTCCTTGGACTATGTAATTATTGTTGGACAGTGTACGGACATTATTAATTTCCTTCCTGAGCACTTGTAATTTCCTTGAAGTCTGTGTGATTGTTATATTTAGCCTTGTTTAACGCTTACTCCTCCAGACGTGTGTATGAGATCCGGGTGTGAAACCATGGATAATGATTTGACACCCATTTAGTGATCGGGTTTCCGATCATAGGGTGGCGGGTCGTTACAGTTCAATCTTCTTACACTTGTCAGTATCTAAGAGGCACATACTGTTGGGTTTTCTCGGTTTCTCCGGATCGCTCACGCAGCGGAAAAACAAAATTTTACAGCGATCCGTTCCCGTTTCGGAGACTAAAAACGAGATAATCGGATTATCTTTTCTCACCGTGTGCGGATTCGAATCCGCAGCCGTTCGGTTCCGTCGGTGTAACACCGCAAGCCGCGCAAGCGCCCGGCCTCTAGCGAAGTCCACGCGATCCTCCCCGCGACGGATATCCTCGAGTTCGTCGTTCTTCGCAGCCCGCGAAGCCTCCGCTGGTCGCCGCAATGATCGCCGCAGTGCGCGGACGATTTCCCGTCGAACGGGATTCGGAGAAGCGGCGGGGCAGATCTGGATCTGCCTGGACTCCAGAGGAGGACAGAAACTGAGGAGGGGCGGCTAGGGTTAGCAGCAGCTTGGCCTGCTCAGCCCGTTCGCTGTGTTTTTTACTAACCGCGCGGTTTTTCACAAAAACCCCCGGTTTGTATAAAACCCACTTATTTATCCATCGCCTTGAGAATCATTTGCGTGTGACCCTCTAGGCCCAAGTACCAGTCCAGTTAATGGCCCAATAAGCCCAGTGACTCCTCACTGGCTTTATTAATTAATTAATAACCCTTTATTAATCAATTAATCAATCGAATTGATGTCGCACATCGAATTCGACCGGGCCTCCGATCACGTTGGGTGCCAAGCAACACCGCGTGAACCCGGAAGGTATTTGGGGTTAAGTAACCCACTCTTGGAACCTTTCCGTCGACAGTTACCGCGTGGATATAATCCTTCATTCGTACAATGCTCTCGAGTCAACTCAGGGCATGGCGAGCTGTCAAACCCTAGCCGGTCGACTCACTTGGATTGGATGCCGCTGATGAATATCGGAAAACTCCTTTTCCGATATTATCGTCCGCCCTGGCCAGGGACTTTCGCACATCCTTCCTAGAGCATTCTCTCTCTAAGTACCGAGAGCGAATGATTCCTTATTGACACACAATTCCCTTCGATGGTATTCCGCTGCACCCAATCCTTGGCGTATTAGAATCCCGTGGCTAGAGATTCGTAGACCAAGGTCAAAGTACAGAAGTCCACCGCCAAGGTGTCCTTGATGTCTCAGGTCCGAAGACCATCCACGCAACTGCGACATAGAATCAAGCTGGTTGACAGTGAGGTATAATACCATCCAGCGATTCAGTCGGATCAGTTCAGTGAACTCATTCTCCAATGAGCACCTACAGATTCGCCTTAGTGTCTCCACACAAATGACTTATGAGACCAGTCATCCTCATCATATGAGCAGGAGTAATCTGTACTAGTCTAACCGGATATCCGATGTCCTTCTCGGATATCCTCCGACTAGGAACGATTAAGAATATGTGTGTTTAAGTGATCAGTCTCATTAGTATGATCTCATCATAATCTGATCACCATAGCACATATTCACGGACTTCATTATGAAACGATAATTAACGCAATTTACACATAATGAATATTATGCCATTTATTAATAATGAACGAGATTTACATTGTTAGATTGGCTTGTAGGCCACCTAAACTAACAATCTCCCACTTGGACTAAAGCCAATCACCTTTATACAATAAGTCTACAGACTCAAGGTGACGCTCAAGCACAATTTGAGCCAACGGCTTTGTCAGTGGATCTGCTACCTGGTCGACGGGTGGAACTCTTTCCACTACTAAATCTCCTCTGGATAATATAAAAGCGCCTCAGAACATCTTTCGATTTCTGATGAGACCACGGCTCTTTCACTTGTGCAATAGTCCCATTGTTGTCGCACAACAGCGGAACATGATCAAGGATATCGGGAACTATGTCAAGGTCGGTGATGAACATCTTCAACCACACTTTTTCCTTGAAAGATTCAGCTGCAGCGATGTGCTCAGCTTTAGTCGTCGAATCTGCAGTGGTTACTTGCTTGGAACTCTTCCAGCACACTGCCCCTCCGTTCAATGTAAACACGAATCCAGATGTTGACTTGCTATCATCTGGATCCGACTGGAAACTCGAGTCAATAAAGCCTCGCAGTTTCAAGTCATCTCCTCCATAGACAAGAAACATATCCTTAGTTCTTCTCAAGTACTTAAGGATGCATTTCACTGCCTTCCAGTGCTCTTCACCTGGATCAGCCTGAAATCTGCTCGTAACACTTAGAGCAAATGCAACATCAGGCCGTGTACATAGCATGGCATACATGATAGATCCTATGGCAGAGGCATAGGGTATTCTATCCATGAATGCCCTCTCATCAGGAGTCTTAGGAGACTGTTCCTTTGAGAGATTAATTCCATGTCTCATCGGTATGAAACCTCTCTTGGAATTTTCCATGTCAAACCTTTTGACTATGGTATCTATGTACAAGGATTTGGTCATTCCAAGCATCCTCTTTGATCTATCTCTATAGATCCGTATTCCCAATACGTAGGATGCTTCTCCCAAATCCTTCATGGAGAAGTTTTTCGACAGCCAGACCTTTACTGATGACATCATGGCTACATCATTCCCAATGAGTAGTATGTCATCTACGTAAAGAACTAGAAAAGTGACTGCACTCCCACTGGTCTTCTTGTACACACAAGGCTCATCTTCATTCTTAATGAAGTCATAAGACTTGACAGCCTCGTCAAATCTTATATTCCAGCTCCGGGAAGCTTGCTTCAGTCCATAAATGGACCTCTGAAGCTTGCACACTTTATCTGGAGATTCTTTGGATGTGAAACCTTCTGGTTGTATCATATACACCTCTTCCTCAAGATTACCATTGAGGAAGGCAGTCTTCACATCCATCTGCCAGATCTCGTAATCAAAATGTGCAACAATGGCGAGCAGAACTCTGATTGACTTTATCATGGCAACTGGTGAGAAAGTCTCGTCATAGTCAATTCCTTGCCTTTGACGATATCCCTTTGCCACCAACCTTGCCTTATAAGTGTCGATCCGTCCATCAGCACCGATCTTTCTCTTAAAGATCCACTTGCAACCGATGGGTACAATACCCTCGGGCAAGTCCTCCAAGTTCCAAACTTGGTTGGTGTACATGGACTGGATTTCTGAGTTCATGGCTTCTCGCCATTTCCCGGCTTCTGGGCCTTCTATGGCCTCCTGGTAGGTCTTAGGATCATCATCCTCATTATATTGTACCATAGACTCACCTTCTGCGATATGTCCCACATATCGTTCGGGTGGTCTAGGTACTCTACCAGATCTACGAGGCTCATCTGTGTGTACCTGAACAGATTCAGGAACTGATATCTCATCTGATGATAATGCAGCTGTTTGGGGATCTGGAACCTCTTCCAGTACTATTTTACTCCCACTGTCCTCCTGGAGAAGGTATTCCTCTTCCAAGAAGACAGCTTTCCTGGCGACAAACACCTTTTGTTCACCAGGATGGTAAAAATAGTATCCAAAGGTTTCCTTTGGATATCCCACAAACCTACATTTATCAGTTCGTGATTCCAGCTTGTCTGGATCATACCTCTTTACATGAGCAGGACAACCCCAGACTTTAACATGTTTAAATTCTGGTTTTCTGCCTTTCCATATCTCATATGGAGTAGAGGCCACAGACTTGCTGGGTACTCTGTTCAGTAGGTATGCTGCTGACTCTAGAGCATACCCCCAGAGGGACACTGATAATCCTGAAAAGCTTATCATGGATCGCACCATGTCCAACAAGGTGTGATTCCTCCTTTCTGATACACCATTCATCTGTGGTGTATATGGAGGGGTTAGCTGAGAAAGGATACCATTATCCTTTAAGAATTGTGTGAAATTAGTACTCAAGTATTCTCCTCCTCGATCTGATCGAAGAGTTTTAATACTCTTTCTTGGGTGGACATGGGACCACATACATCCGAATGTATTAGTTCCAGAATGTCCTTGGCACGTTCTCCATGTCTACTAAATGGAGATTTTGCCATCTTTCCCATAAGGCAGGATTCACATGTTGCAAACGATTCATAATCGAATGCTGTTAAATAGTCATGCTTGTGCAACTTTTGCAACCTGCTTTCGCCAATGTGCCCAAGTCTACAATGCCACATGTAGGCTTGGTTCACACAATTCTTGCTCTTCTTAAGAGCATTATCAATCTGAAGATTGTAATGAGAAACATCTAATAGATATAGACCGTTGACTAAAGATGCCGAAGCTATTGATTTATTACCATAATAAATCGAACAACTTCTGTTCTCAATTGTCAACCTATATCCTATCTTGTCCAAACAAGATATTGATATGATGTTCTTTATTATGCTAGGAACATAATAACAATCTTCTAATAGTTAAGGTGTCTCCCGATGGAAGCCTGAAGTTTGCTGTCCCAACAGCAATCGCCGCAACTTTTGCGCCGTTTCCTAGCCTCAATTCCACCTCACCTTGTCTCAGCTTGCGCTTACTTGTCAGCAACTGCACATCATGGCAAATATGAGAAGCACATCCGGTATCCAATACCCAAAATGTGGAATCTCTAACTGACAAGTTGATATCTATCATATAGATATCTGAAGCTTCATACAGCTTCACTCTTCCATGAGCTTTATCATCAAGGAACTCATTGCAGTTCCTCTTCCAGTGACCATACTGCTTATAATAGAAACAGTCACCCTTCACTACTCTTTTACCTTTGTCCTTCGATCCTTTATCGTTAGCTGTTATCTCTGCTTCAGGGGCATCCAATGCCGATTCAGCAGGAGGATCAGCTCCAGGGACAAAGTTATTGCGTTCAGATCTGAAGACATTCTTCAGGCTTCTGAACCAATCCGAGTAGATTAGGTAAGTCAAAAGGGCATCAAGTATGCCACGAAGTGGGTTATTCGACGACATGGTTCCTACAGGAGATAAGTAAAATCTACTTAGCAGATGTTCAATTATTTAAAGTTTAAAACAAGACATGGTCTTTAGTTCAAGTTTAACTCCCACTAATTTTCGACGGACTGTATAACCCTCAGTTATACAGAACGGGAGACGCCGACAGTCTCCCAGTGGGGATCAGAATCTCAATGACTTGCACTACTGCCTTGTGGATAGCACAACAAACTGTAATACAATCAGAGAGCACCCAACTCATGGGACTTGCAACTCCTTGCAATATCTGATCATAGCTTCGGTCCCCAGAGATTTAATGGCCTTGTGGATAGCACAACAAACCATTAATCCTGGTCTAAGCTAACCATCATTACGCGACGAGCATAGATTTGCATGCAGCCCTTGTGGATAGCACAACAAAGCTACATGGTTCCTCTACCCCGATCTATAGGCATCTAATGCCATAGCCACAGTTTCTCCTCCCAATTAAGCAGGCCTTGTGGATAGCACAACAAACCTGCCTAAAGTGATTCGAATCCTATGACTATAACGATGGTGGACCACGCGGTAAGTTCTCAACTACTCGCGTTACGGCTTAGAGTTTATCTGAGGGTATTTGGATAACTTTTATCTTGGTCTCTCCTAGGTGATAGTATATAAATATATCGTATATATTTACTAAATACTATAACCTGTTTTGATTCATAATCAAAAGATAAACTATGCATCACATACATGTCATTAGTGTGGTCATGGATAGCACAGTGGGTTTGACTGGAGCCAACAGTCAAACGCACACACAATCTAATCATAACATTTACATTAGATAACCTGCAAACACATAGGCAAGAGATCTCCATCTTTTCGCCTTCCTGGTTGCAGCTGTGGATCGTCCTCGCTCCTTCCTCGGTTGCCTCCATCATATTACATTAATTCTAGAATTAACAAGTAAATTGAAGAAGGCCTTATGGCGAGTACAGGAGAGAGAGGGAGGTAGAAATACATCGGAGTATGAGAGAGAGAGGTGCGCAGACCTCTATTTATTAACAATTAATAAACATCATATATCCACGATCCACACAAACCATTCATCACATGAATAATAAATTAAGTGCATATCCATGACCACGGTGTGTTTTAAACATCCCACACATGATTCAGCGCATCACATGGCTAAAACAAATGAGTTTTCAAAATAAATAATTTTGGCTTTCAAAAAGCTGGGATCCAATCAAAATTGGCATTTGAATTTCGAAAACTCATTTAATTAACTTAACATGCAATTAAATCTAATTTAAAAGCATTAAACACACATCACATGCGCACACACTCCAAATTAATAATTCCAGATTATTCCATGCAAATTAGAACATTTCTAATAATCTAACACTTAGATTAATCCCCATTAATAATCTAACAATTAGACTAGTAAAGATTAATCTAACTCTTAGATTAATCCATCAAAATTAATTAACAATTTAACACTTAAATTATTAATTAACTCTAATTATTAATTAAATACTAATCTAACTCTTAGATTAAATAATTAATATTATCATTAATTTAACTATTAAATTAATGACTAACAGTAATTAAGAACTACTAATTTAACATTTAAATTAGTCATTTAAATTAATTATTAATCTAACAATTAAATTAATAATTAACTCAAACTAATAATTAACAATTAGATGTATTAATAATTAATAATCTAACAATTAGATTAAAAATTATTAATTACTAATTTTAACTCTTAAAATTAGATAAACTGAGGTCAATAATTAATTTAACACTTAAACTAACATTAACCTCAATTAAACCACAACTAACTGCTAATTAATAAATCCTTAATTACTAAATGATTCAAAATCATTAATGCCCAAATAATTAAAATCTCAAAACAATTTTGAAAATTTTAAAATTAATTCATATTTTAACTTAATTTCCTATGGGCAATTAGGGGATTTAAAGGGGTTTAAATCATAACAGGGCTCAGCCCAATAGGGCCAACTGGCTCGAGCCAGTGGCTCGGCCTGGTTCGAACCAGGTTCGAACCCTGGCTCGAGGCTAAGCCCAGCCAGGGCTAGCCTGGCCAGACCGACAGACCGGACCGGCCCAGCCGGTCAAACCGGCTCGGGACCGGCCGGTTCGCCCTCTTCCTTCCCAGCAGAAACCCTAACGCATCCTTGTTGCAGGCCGGCGGCTAGGGTTTGCAGGCGGCGCCGGCGGCCGCCCCGGCCCTGCCCGGCTCCGGCCGGCGATGCCCCGGCGCCGGCAGGGTCGCCGGAGATGCCCCGAACGGAGCCGGCCAAGTCCCCCAAAATCTCCAAAAAACTTGATTTTTCAGGATTTTAAATCCGATTTGGGGCTTGATTTTTGCGGCTCTCCAAGGCCATTCCGGCGCCGGAAAGATACCGGATGTGGAGTGGTGACTATCACCAGTGGATCCGGAGTCACGGCCGGCCATCCCAACGATTGGGAAGCCGATTCAATCTGCCGTAAAGTCGCCGTTCTTCGTCTCACGAAGAACCCGAAAAACCCCCAAAATAATCTCTAAAAATTGAAAGAAAATAATCAGATTAACTGTGTTCATAGCATGAACACGGATCCAACAATTATTCGAAGTTACAGCATGGTATAACTCATGGAAAAATTAATTTAGAGATCCGAAACGGGACGAGAAACAGTGGAACCTGGCTCTGATACCACTGTTGGGTTTTCTCGGTTTCTCCGGATCGCTCACGCAGCGGAAAAACAAAATTTTACAGCGATCCGTTCCCGTTTCGGAGACTAAAAACGAGATAATCGGATTATCTTTTCTCACCGTGTGCGGATTCGAATCCGCAGCCGTTCGGTTCCGTCGGTGTGACACCGCAAGCCGCGCAAGCGCCCGGCCTCTAGCGAAGTCCACGCGATCCTCCCCGCGACGGATATCCTCGAGTTCGTCGTTCTTCGCAGCCCGCGAAGCCTCCGCTGGTCGCCGCAATGATCGCCGCAGTGCGCGGACGATTTCCCGTCGAACGGGATTCAGAGAAGCGGCGGGGCAGATCTGGATCTGCCTGGACTCCAGAGGAGGACAGAAACTGAGGAGGGGCGGCTAGGGTTAGCAGCAGCTTGGCCTGCTCAGCCCGTTCGCTGTGTTTTATACTAACCGCGCGGTTTTTCACAAAAACCCCCGGTTTGTATAAAACCCACTTATTTATCCATCGCCTTGAGAATCATTTGCGTGTGACCCTCTAGGCCCAAGTACCAGTCCAGTTAATGGCCCAATAAGCCCAGTGACTCCTCACTGGCTTTATTAATTAATTAATAACCCTTTATTAATCAATTAATCAATCGAATTGATGTCGCACATCGAATTCGACCGGGCCTCTGATCACGTTGGGTGCCAAGCAACACCGCGTGAACCCGGAAGGTATTTGGGGTTAAGTAACCCACTCTTGGAACCTTTCCGTCGACAGTTACCGCGTGGATATAATCCTTCATTCGTACAATGCTCTCAAGTCAACTCAGGGCATGGCGAGCTGTCAAACCCTAGCCGGTCGACTCACTTGGATTGGATGCCGCTGATGAATATCGGAAAACTCCTTTTCCGATATTATCGTCCGCCCTGGCCAGGGACTTTCGCACATCCTTCCTAGAGCATTCTCTCTCTAAGTACCGAGAGCGAATGATTCCTTATTGACACACAATTCCCTTCGATGGTATTCCGCTGCACCCAATCCTTGGCGTATTAAAATCCCGTGGCTAGAGATTCGTAGACCAAGGTCAAAGTACAGAAGTCCACCGCCAAGGTGTCCTTGATGTCTCAGGTCCGAGGACCATCCACGCAACTGCGACAATAGAATCAAGCTGGTTGACAGTGAGGTATAATACCATCCAGCGATTCAGTCGGATCAGTTCAGTGAACTCATTCTCCAATGAGCACCTACAGATTCGCCTTAGTGTCTCCACACAAATGACTTATGAGACCAGTCATCCTCATCATATGAGCAGGAGTAATCTGTACTAGTCTAACCGGATATCCGATGTCCTTCTCGGATATCCTCCGACTAGGAACGAATAAGAATATGTGTGTTTAAGTGATCAGTCTCATTAGTATGATCTCATCATAATCTGATCACCATAGCACATATTCACGGACTTCATTATGAAACGATAATTAACGCAATTTACACATAATGAATATTATGCCATTTATTAATAATGAACGAGATTTACATTGTTAGATTGGCTTGTAGGCCACCTAAACTAACACATACAGTATCTTATATATATGACAAGTTGAGGTTAATGATTTGAACGTTATAGAAGTTTCACTAAGCTTTAACTTCATCCTCTGTGTAAGACACATCTTGCAGTTTTACTTCTATTAACCCTATCAAGGATAAAGAAAATCGAAACCCTTATCTATCTCGCATTGTCCTTCACAGTCATCCTTTCACATAAGAAATTTAAAGGATGATATTTATGCTGAAATTTTGATACACTACTAAGTTCAACTAATCATTTGATCTAATCGAACATCTTTAGTACACTGACCTGAACTGAAGAATCTTTAATGATTCCTACTCTAAATAGACTTCTAGATATCTCATATCTTTTAGTTCTGCTCAATTCCCTAAAATAACTTTTGTAAGCGCACCAATATGTCACTGAAAATTTTTTAACACTTACGCCATCAATGTAAATAATTTTCTGTCTAGACAAGCATATAGTGATTGAGTAAGAAATAAATCCTCTTAGTGTCTCTTATGATGATTTCATCGTCATCAGTACAATGAAGGAACTATCTAATTGTTGACTTTCTAAGGACAAATAAGACCCGTTCAGAAGTGAGAACTTTTCTCAAAATTTTTGAGCCAATTATGGATTATTAAATCAGTGAGCATGCAGGTATGTGGTTTGACTAAAAGTGAGAGAGTCGACTAATATAAATTTTGAAGAAGCATCATAGCCTATAATGATACAGACATTCAAAATATTAAGATGTGATCTTTAATCTTAACATTAGCTCTCACTATTTTTTGACGAATTTGCATAACCCTCTATATGCAAAGATGGGACACTTTGATAGTATCCTGACATGGACCAAAATCCCATTAACATTATAGTAATGGCCTTGTGGTAGTACAATAAACCATCTCATACTTAATGGGCAGATGATTCTTGCCAATTGCAACTCTTTGCAACTCTCGGTCATATTCAGCCCCTAGAACACTTATAACATTGTGGCAACACAACAAATTATAAAGTTTAGTTAGGTTAAACCCATTTGTTACGTTATGAGAGTGAGCTTCTTACATAACTCTTAGAGTTGCACAACAAAGCAATGTCAGTCACCTATCTTAAAATTTGGCATAAGCTTTAGCCTATGTCACTGACCCCTTGCTGAGTAGACCTTGTGGCAGCACAACGAATCACACTCAATCTAAGACCAGCTCACCTAGACCATAACAATGGAAGGTTACGTGGGTCATTCTTAATGCTTCACGTTCAACAACCTAATATTAAGTAAAGAGGAATTTTTCAATTTGGTCTCATTAAGTATAGTGCTATATAAATATTAACTAAGTTTGGAATACATATATTAACCAACTATAGAAATTATGTTTCGAGTAGCACATCTAGACATATATCACATATATGCAAAAGACAATTAACCGTGTGATTATGGACTTTAAATCTAAGGTGGATTCACCGGAGTCAAATAGTGATCTATAATTAATCTTATGGTGTAAATATGACATTTATTAATGCATTACATACTGTAGATGATATGCCTCCTCCCTCGATGGATCCATCTTTTGTCCTCATGCATCTCCATCCTTCTAATACATATGATGTCCACACTTAAATCTAGATCTAATCTAGAAAATTACATCAAGTGTAAATAGGTACACAGGCCCTGAATGGTACATCAATTTATGTGGAAAATCTTGATCAACAGTTAAGGGGAGTAACGTTTAAGAGGGAGGTAGAATGTACAAATAGATTTAAGAAGAGAGAAGTAGATACACATGCCCCATAACCAATCACATACACACATCCAACTATATATTAATTAATAGTCCAAATTTTGAGTCCATGATCACCAGGATCGCACAATCAACATATACATCACACGTATATTAATTGCGAAAGATAAATTACATCACATGTGATTAGTGGTGATTATCTAATAATTACATTTAAAGTAATTTTTATTTTAAAAGAACACAACTTTAATTACATTCTCAACATAACTAAAGTTAGCCATTAACTAAACACTTTAGTTAAAGCAAAATAAAGTCTAAACAATTTAGACAATCAACAAATTCCCGTCATTGCACGCTACATTCCGAACTAACAGCTAATTAGTTAATTAGAATCACATTCTAATTTTAATTAGCAAAAGATTTATGTTAACAATTAACTAAAACCCATGTTAACATAAATTTAAAACAATTTTAAAACTATTAACATCCAACCAAAAGGATCAATGGGCGTCATCTAGTAATGACTAATTAATTATATTACTTGAATCATATTCACATCATAATTAATAAGTAATCACTTAAAGATGTAAGCTAACATTTAACAAAAACTTAAGTTAACAAATTTTAAAATAATTTTAAATTTTTTAAATTATAAAAATGGGGTTTAAAATTCTCTTAATATAATTAAACTAATTTTAAAAAGTTAAATTTTTTAAAAGAATTTAAATCCCAATTTTAATGGGCTAAAAGGGCTTAAAAATGGGTGAAAGGGGCTTAAATAAGCCCTGCGGATCCGCTTCGGGTAACCGGATCTGGGGGCGGGTCCACAAGCCCACGAGGGGACCTACTCCCCTCCTTTCTTCCACGCCCATTAGGGCACCCCCCCCCGCCCCATGCGCAACAACAACAACAACAACAACAGCGGCCCCAGCCACCGTTGCCAGCCAGTAGGGCCATCGCCGGGCCCCGCCGCCGGTGGTCGCTAGTTCGACAACCCATCCGACGTTGGCCGCCCCTGCCAGCGGTGGCCAGAGATCTGGCCGTTCTTCTCCAAGAATCTCATAACCATCACGACGGCCATTCTCTTCATCCGAGGCCCAAAAAATTGTCGAAACAATTTTTCCTTGAGCGATTTTTGATGCTCTATAATCCAGGAACACTTCCAAGATGATCCAGATGACCGAAACTGTGTACGTGAATGATAAAATTGGATTTTGAGGGGTTCTAAACAACCCATATGCCTCGTTCTAATGCCCAAAACAAATCCCATGACTCTGACAATACATCCATCTATTCGGGAATCCTTTCCGACACTCAGAATGGTGACGGATTGCAGGCATACCTCTGACGAAGCTAGTTCGAAAACCACACGTGATGACGAAAATACAACATAAAAATATCAAAACTATCTAAACAGAGCTAAGAACTTGACTCTAATACCACGATACCACTGTAAGATTCGCAACAAGAAGGACGACAGTGCAACAGAAAACAAAATTTTATAGTTTCCAGATTATTTAGATCACAACAAAATAATAAATACAGCATAAAGATCAGATTTTCACCATCGCGAGGATAAGAATCCCTTGCCGAGTCGGAGACGAACGAATAGTCGTTATCGAGATTATGAGCCCTTCGTATGTCCGACCTCTAAACATATCTATACGAACATCTAAAGACAAGATCCTCTCTCACACGTTGAGATGATCTTCATGAACACCACAATCTTCTCGTACGCTCCTCCGTACGACCGTCGAAAAACACACGTACGCACGCACGCACGCACGCACACACACACACACACATGGTAGGGTTTCTCTCAACCCTCTATTTACATAATAGTCGACATTTTTCACAAAAAATCTGATATTTCTATAAAATCCTCAATTAACCCATCTTTATGAGATTCTTTATGTGTGTGACCTTCTAGACCCAATATCGAGCTGGCAGTGAATCCAGATATTAAATCTCTATTTAATATCTTTATCGAATTACCTCTTAATTCAAATAATTGATTTATTTTTATTATTTTATGTATTTCTATTATTTTATGTGTTCTATTATTTTATATAAGCTACTACTTAATTCATTTAAATTAATCATCTCATGATTAATTTAATTGACTCACGGATTATGGCTAGTCTCAAGCAACGTGCAATGACCTCCAGACAATACCAAGGATTTACAATCCATTGGAATCTTTCTGCATCAATTGTTGTGCAATTCTAATTCTCTACTCATATAATATTCTTGATCAAACTAGGAATATGGTCATGTATCATATTCTCATTCTCTGATTCGATAGAGTCTACATGAATAATCGTCAAGGATAAAAATATCTTTCTATCTAATTGATCTATCCTCGCCATAGATTTAACTTGTATAGGACTCAATAGAATATTCTCTCTCCTATGTATTATACCGGAGAGTGGGTGATCCCTTATTGATCATACAATCATTTTTGTATATTTTTCATCACACCCAATAATTGGATTGTATTGGACTGTGGTTAAGGCCCATGAATCCAACATCAACGTATAATATTTTACACACAAGATGTCTTTACTGCTTCAGGTCAAAGAACCAATTGCATCACTATGACGATGAGTTTTTTGATTGACAATTATGTATAATTAACTATTAAAGAATCTCATAAGTAGATCATTCAGTGAACTCATTTTCTAATGAACACTCACACACTCATTTTAGTGTCTTCATACAAGTGGCTATCAGACCAGCCACCCTCATCATCTGAGTAGATGAAGTGAGTGCTAGTTTATCCAGATAATCGATGTTCTTTCTCAATTATCCTACGATCGATAATATTTAGAACTCATGTTTATAAAAAATTGATCTCATTATCACAATCTGATTGTGATCCAGTCTCCATTGCATAACCTCAAAAACTTCATTATGCTTAACAATGCCATATGCAATCATTAATAGAGTTAATGAATATATATATATATATATATATATATATATATATATATATATATTAACATTAATTAAGTGAATGAAAATATTTGAAATTGTCCCATCACATCTCCTATGATTGGCTTATAGGACAACCATTTCTAATAGTAGAATCCTCCTCGTTCCACAGTGTACCCTATCTAATAAGGATCTAAGCAATTTTCTATTTGACAGATAATCGTCCAAGGGGTCAGACGCCTAACCAATTAGACGTTCACCTGACTTGATATATGTCTATTAAAACTTATTGGGTTATTTTAGACTTAATAGATTAAAATGTCCAGTCGACTAGATGTCTAACTAATTAGGCATCCACCCAACCAAACGTGTTTCTATCTAAGAACAAAAATCCTAAGGGGCATGTAGTACTACTTTTCGTCTAGTAGAGGTTGGTCTTGGGAAGGTTACCATTGTTTCCCCTTAGCATACCTCCAGGGCATATGCAGTCTTGTTTAACACAAAATATCAACAAACTAACAAAAAAATGGGAATTGATGCATAGAAAACAAATAAAATAATCTCAATGGAACAAAAATAGATCAAAGTGTAACATGGCTCTGATACTACGATAAGGATTGCACGGGAGAGATAAATATAAAAAATTCAATGTAGAATGCAATGGAATAAGTAAATCGTATATGTTTCTTTTGATCCATTTTTTAGAACTAAAACTAGGGAAGAATAATTTTTCACCTTACGCGGAATCAGATCTGCATTCGTTGTTTGGTTCCAGTGAAGCGATGATGCTGGCCACGTAGGTGTCTAGCCTTTAACGATATTTATATGGTTCTCTAGTTGCATCCTCACTTCTCCAGAGGGATCTACTTGATCCCCGACCCTTTGCTTCTCTGCAGGTCCCTATGGCATGCGGACAGTGCCTCGATCCAAGCGAGAGTGGAGGTAGAAGAGAGAAAGGAAGGGGGTGCCCCTACTGTAGGGGATGGCTAGAGAGGAGACAGAGGGGGCGGCTAGAGACTTTGGGAAAACCCTGGAGCTTGGGCCAGAGGTTCCCTCTTTCTAGTTATTTTTCACAAAAAAAATGTTAAAGTTGTATGAATTCTCTCTTTATTCCCATCGATTGAGAACTTGTGCATATAACCTTCTAAGCCCATATGCTAGTCTGATTTCGAGTCCATTAAGCTTAGTAACGCTTTACTGGCTTGATTAATACTTAATCTATCAATTTATCATCTAGTGATTAAGTCAATTAAACTTTCAATCATAGTGGGTACCTAGCAACATCTCATAATCTCGGGAGGTATTGGAGTTAAGCAACCTACTCATGAACCTTTATGTTATTAGTCACCACACGGTTATAATCCTTCATCTATACAATGCTCTTAAATGAACCTATGTTATAGTTTTAGTGTCAAACCCTAATCATGTTCACTCATACATATTAGATATCATCTATGTGCATCATTAAAAAACTCTTTTTTTAATATGTAGTCCAACCCTGGTCAGAGACTTTCGGATATCATTCTATAAAGTATTCTCTCTCTAAATATCGAGAGTGAATGATCATTTATTGACCACACAATCACCTTCGAAGATATCCCATTAAGTCTGAATACTAGATTGTTCAAAGCCCCATAGTTAGGACTATAAGTTAAGATTAAAACACAGCAATTCACCAATAAGATGTCTTTAATGTCTTAGATCTAAGGACTGACCGTGCTACTATGACTGTGAATCTCTTTAGTTGACAGCTAGACATTATGATCATCCGGGGACTTAATATCGCATTAGTTCAATGAATTCATCAACCAATGAACCCCTACAGGTTCACCTTAAAGTCTCCACATAAGTGACTATGAGATCAGTCACCCTTCATCTTATAAGTAGGAGTAATATGTATTAGTCCCACAAGATATTTGATGTCCTTCTCACATATCTTCCGACTTGGAACAATTAAGAATATATATTTAAAGAAGATTAATCTCATTATCATGATCTTGTTATGATTAAATCTTCATTGTAGACTCACGAACTTCATTATAAAATGACAAATGCATATCATATATAACGAATATAGTGCCTTTTGTCAATAAAGAAGAACAAGATTGTATAATGTAGTCATGAGATTGGCTTGACGGACATCTATAATTGACATATAACATGTTCTTTTTTTTTAAAATGTTTGTGTAATAGCTTGTATAATTTATTATTTTTGCCCTTTTCTTCATATTTTGTATGTTGTGAAGCAATTTGTTATTGTAATGCTCTTAGAGTTTTTTTAATATATATATTTGGCCTCTATTGTTGTTACAAATAATGTGAAACTCTCTTATTTATAAAACAATAACTATTGTAATTTACCATTTTGCTTGTATTTTGCATGCCATTACATTGTTTATTATTGCGTTAATGCGAGAGATATTTTTTATTATTGGCCCCATTTAGTGATTGTTCGTGCTAAAATATCTATATTTTTGAAATGCAATAAGTTTTAAATTTAGTCCTCTTTATTTGCGTTAATGATTAATTATTAGTCTCATTAAAAATGACAATATAATTAATACATTTTAATATTTAATTAGTTTCTTTCTTGGCCCACTAAAGATTTCATATTTGATGCATGCTATATTCGGACTATTACCATTATTGTTGTAAAGATTGTATTCAATGTTCCATTAATAAATAAACTTCCTAAATTATAGAACATTATCTTTACATTTTTATGGTGATAAGGAATTTTTCTATTATGCCCTTATTTATGTAGCGATAGACTTATAGAAAAGTAAAGTGGTTTTTAAGTGGTGATTGTTTTTGGACTTCACATAAAATTGGACCTACTTTTAGTCTTTTAGGTCATGTTTAGTGAATGTAGTGTTTGGACTATCTAGCACTCTTGTATAATGGATCTTAGAGATTAAGCAAGCTCCAATGTAATGGATCCTTTCAGAGCTTCAGCAGATTCCACTACAAAGTTTCAGTGTAATGGATCCCGTCAGTTAGTGGACCTGGATATGAGATTTATGAAATATTTGCGAGATTGAAATGTTATTGGTCATGTAGATCCATTTAAGTATCTCATTGAGCTTTGGATGGTGGATTCATTAAGTTAATCAGATTTGTTATTATTATTTGGATGTGAGTATACATTTGATCCTATTGGTATTTAGATCTACATTTAGTTGTGTATTGTGCCAAGTTATCGGGCCTACCGAAACCATATAGTTGAGGCTTCTTGTAGTCCATTAGGCAGAGGGTTCGGTTCCTTTTAAACATAAGGTAGGGCTTATAAGCGGTTGAGGATTGCATTTAGTTCATTATTCATAAATCGTTAAATTTCTAAATATGTGTCGTCTTAATTGATGGTGACTTTACCTAATAAATTCACAATTTCAAGCAAAGATATGAATGTGGAACCTTTTAGGTGGCTTTCCATATAATTCCTCTACCAATCAATGCTAAAGGAGGTGATGGGGCAGAATCCGATTCGGCCCATTAAACAGCCCAACAACAATAGCAGCAGTCCAACAATAGCGGCCCACTAGCGGCCCTCGGCCCACAAGCGGCCTCCAGCCCACTGGCGGCACTCGGCCCAGCAAGCGGCCTTCAGCCCAATTGCCTTCGGCCCATTATCAGCCCAGCGGCACTCGGCCCAGCAAGCGGCCCTCAGCCCACTAGCGGCATTCGGCCCAACAGCGGCTCCCGGCCCTCGGCCCAATAGCCGTATCCGGTCCACTCCGGTGGGAGGGTTAGGCACTATGGCGGTTTACCAATAAACTAAAACATAGTCCTATATCGGCTGCCACAACCAAGTAACATCTACCCTCTGTTATAAATACACGGCTATTTATTACAAAAGGTATGTCTTCTTGACCAAGGATTATAGTCCAAAGCTTTAAAGCTTCTTCTTCTTCCTTCCCTTCTGAATCGAATCTTCTTCAGAAGCTGACTTAGCCGTCGGAGGGGGTTCTCTTGGGCCGAAGCCCGGGACCCTCACTGACTGGTTCTTCTTCTTGCAGGGGCCTCGGTTTGAATCTTCGCCGACCTCTTTCGAGCCAGCCTCGGCCACCGATTTCGGTCTTCCTCCACCGAAGGTCTCGGCCTCACTCTTCGCCGACCGAGTTCCCTTTGGCCCAGCAGAGCCAGCTTCGCCCCCGGCAAGTCTTCGTCCGGGTACCTCTCGGCCTCGGAGCCTTGGCCTCGTACTCCACCCCGGTTTCGGTCTGGATCCCTGTTGGTCTTCTTCTTTTGTCTCGGATTCTAGTCCCAGAATCCGACCGTGATAGCTTCAGCTACATTACGTGGCACCGTATGTGGGAAACCAACGAGAGGTCATGTTTCATCGTCCGGTGACCAAACGATCCGGCCAAGACGAAGCGGAGACGCGGGCGACTCCAGCGCAGGCACTCCACTTCGAAGGTACTCCGTCCGTTCTTCCCCAAGGTTCCGCCCTTCCGGTTATACCGGAGTCTTCCCCTCCCAGAGACGACCGGGTGGAAGAACTCCAGCAGCAAGTGGCCATGCTGGCCGCTACTGTCACTTCCTTGGCGCCTTTGCGAGATATGGTGTCTGCTATCGCCCAGCATATGGGGTTGCTGAATCAGCCCCCGCAACAGGTACCACCTCTTCCTCAATTCTGTCCTGCTCAAGCTGCGAGGATACAACCGACACCCTCGCGCGCATTCCACGACGAGGCGGTTTCGGCACGCAGCGAGCCGTTCGGGCCACCAGGCCGAATCCTTCGCACCAGTCATATCCTGACGGAGTCGGACTATCCTTCGTCCGGGTTTCATCTGACCAAGGCCGAAGGACATTCGGCCACCATCTCAACCGTCTCGGATCTGGACCGGCGGCTGACGGCGATGATGAAAGAAATGCAGCAGATGGTATCCCGGCTGTATGGAGCGCCTCTCGCCAGCACCATCCTAAAGCAGACTTCTTTCTCTCTAGAGCTTCTGGCCATTGTAGGTGCTTAGAATGATCGTGTGATTCACATGAAAAATCTATGTTGTTTAGTGCAAAATAAACCTATTAAAAACAGAAACTACGTGAAGTGATCGCCAGAAACTTTTGACTTAAAAGTTCCAAAAGAAGTTTTGATCGCCTACCTGTTTAAACGCGGAAGATATTGAGTCCTTGATTCCCCTCCTTCAGCCGGCTGAAGAAAGAGAGCCCTTTCTTTGTTCTTTGTTCTTGCTGTTGAATTTGAAGTTGAAGTTGAGGATCGTCCAGAGATTCTTGTGACTTTGTACTTGATTTACTCCTTTTGATTCTCCTTATGTTGAGTGCAGCAGAAATAGAAAGAAAAGAAATGAAGAAAACAATGATGAGAACTTTAAGCAAAAATAGTATATATTCTAATCATGATGTTAAACATGCAATTAAACAGCAAACTTACTTGTTGAGTGGCTTTTGAAACCCCTTTAATCAAATAGGTTTTGAAAAGAATGAATGTGATGTGTGTTGCATGGAGTGAATGATGAAGAATGTAGAACTAAATGAAATGAATGCATAAAATAAAGACTTATGCCCAATGGTTGAATTCTTGAATGGATGAAGAATCTTGAAAGGACGCCGACTTCTGGAAATGGCAGCGCTTCGGTGTTCCGACGTTGTTGCTTCGATCTTCAACTCGCTATTGCTCAATGATAATCAACTCGAGATTACGCTTAACTCTTTTTTTAACCCTTCAAGATGTAAGGTATTTATAGGCTCCTTCTGCGTCCGCGGATTTACATAGAAAAACTTGAGATTTATCCATCTTAACCGACAGATAAATACTGATTAATTCATCTTTATCTGTAATTATCTAAAACACGTCTACCATGGTTGACGCCTTACATATTAATTAAGATAAGGATAAATATCCGGGAAAACTTATCTTTATCTGTATTAGCTAAAACGCGTCCACATGTGCAGACGTCTTTTACACTAATTACGATAAGGATAAACATCCGGAAGAGAAGTAGAAATAGCCTAGGAAACCTAAAATGCGTCGTGCCTACCAGACGCCTTTTAGCTAATTAATCAACTAATTAAAATTCAAATCTAAACGTTAAAACATGAATAAAGGCTAAATCGTGTCCAGACAAGTCGACGTCTTTTAGAATTCTTCATATTTTAACTAAAATTTGAGCTAAAATCAATTCAATTAATTAACTTAAACATGTTTGTTAAACCCGACACTTAAAAATATCAATAAAAATTAATCAATGATTAAATATCAAACCATTCTGAGGCATTATTATATGATATGAAATTTACTCAAAATGACGTCAAAATTAGTGTGTCTACAGCCATCGAGGTACCTTCCAACTTTAAACTGCCGAAAGGGCCTCTATATGATGGAATGACCTATCCAGTCTGCCACTTCCAGAGATTCAATTCCTACCTCTCCGTCCGAAGGATTTTCGAGGCAGTCCGCTGCCGTCTCTTCCCCCTCACCCTAGAAAAAACAGCCTCGACTTGGTTCGAGACGTTGGCCCCCAACTCCATTCACTCTCTAGTGCAGTTAGGCCAACTGTTTATCGACCAATTCTATGATGCCACGAGACAGTGTAAAACCTCGGCCAGTTTGCTTGCCATTAGGCAAGGACCGACCGAGACCCTTCAAGAATATTTCACCAAGTTCCGGGCCGAAGCAGCCCAGATTCCAAACTTGGACAGTTCGATTGCGGTCTCCGCCGTAATCAGTGGATGTACGGACGAAGGGCTTTTTAGCTCCATCGGGAAGCGCCAT
Source organism: Zantedeschia hybrid cultivar (assembly GCA_030544215.1). Taxonomy (NCBI): domain Eukaryota; kingdom Viridiplantae; phylum Streptophyta; class Magnoliopsida; order Alismatales; family Araceae; genus Zantedeschia; species Zantedeschia hybrid cultivar. The sequence goes on along the minus strand of JARZZO010000002.1, from coordinate 47,012,181 downwards.
CCTCCTACCTTTCAGGACCTGGTGGCTCAGGCCCATAAATACATCAACCGAGAGGCCCTGATGATGTCCAAGGATAAGAGTACTGCCGAGGCAGTATCAACGGCTACCCCTCCAGCGGTTCGTCCTCGCCCAGAAGATCAGGAACCCTCTCGCAAGCGATACCGGAGGGAAGAATGGGACCGAGACAAGCGCCGGGATCTGCAGCAGCGGTATCTGCTACTACCTGCTCCATCCTCCCGGATGTTCATGGAGGTGAAAGGTATGCTTCGGCAGCCTGAGCGTATCAAGACCGATCCTTGCCGAAGGGACTCCTGAAAGTACTACGAGTACCATCGGGAAACCGCCCATTCGACTGACGAATGCCGGCACCTTCTAGAGGAGATAGATCGCCTCATCCGGGAAGGCCGTCTGCCGTAGTACCGACGAGTGCAGCCTCAACAGTGGTAGAACCAGGACGCCCCCGAAGCAGCAAAGCAACGGCAACTCCCGGATAAAGAAGCCCCACCTCAGCCGAGCTTTGGCTGACTTCATTACCGAGCTTGCTCCCGAGTCATCCTCGGCCCCTCAGCCGGAAGTCAGAGCAAACCCTGAAGCCGAAGTCGCTTCGGCTCCTTAATCCTCGGCGGATGAATGGCAGCTATATGTTGACGGGTCCGCGTGCTCTTCAGGCAATGGTGCCGGGTGGATCTTGGCATCTCCAGAAGGGGTTGTCACGGAATATGCGCTGCGCTTCTCCTTCCTGGCTACCAACAATGCTGCTGAGTACGAAGCCCTTATATCAGACCTTCGGGCCGCTAGAAGGCTCGGCGTGCAAAGGATAAGGGCGTTCAGCGACTCTCAACTTATCGCCAACCAAATCACCGAGGAGTACGAGGCCCGGGACGCGTTGATGACGTCCTATCTCCAGGTAACCCGCAAGATCCTATCTGAATTTACTTTTTTTAAGATTGTGCGGATCCCTCGGACTGAAAATGCTCGAGCCAACGCCCTCTCCCGGCTAGCATCGACTCAAGATAGGGGAGGAGGCCGAATGGTCTTAGTAGAAGAACTGTCTGAGCCAAGTCTCGGCGAATCCGAGGTCATGCAAGTGAATGAATCCGAAGCAGAGACCTGGATGACTCCCTTGATCGCTTTTCTCCTCCGAGAGGAGGTCCCGTCCGATCCGAAAGAAGCAAGGCGCGTCCGGCAACGCTCTTCTCATTTCTTAATTCTGGAGGGTATGTTGTATAAGAAGTCCTTCGGCCGGCCACTCCTCCTATATCTCGGCCCGGCCGAAGCTGATTATGCCCTTCAGGAAGTACATGAAGGAATCTGCGGAGCACACGCAGGAGGAAGGGCCTTGACCTATAAACTCTTAAGGCAAGGGTACTGGTGGCCGACACTCCGAGAGGACGCCGCTGCTCTTGTCCGCCGCTGTGACCAGTGCAAGAGGTATAGCTCCCTCATTCACCAGTCGGCAACCCTCTTGACACCTCTGTCAGATCCTTGGCCTTTCGCCCGATGGGGGATTGATATCTTGGGGCCTTTTCCCATGGCCACCGGCTAGAGGAATTCCTTATTGTGGTGGTGGATTATTTCACCAAGTGGGTCGAAGCCGAACCCCTCACGTCTATAACTGATAGTAATGCATGGAACTTCGGATGGAAGTCCATCATTTGCCGCTACGGCATCCCTCGGGCAATCATCTCAGATAATGACAAGCAATTTGACAGCCATCGGTTCAAAGACAACTGCGCAAGCTTCGGTATTTTACATAAATTCGCTTCGGTAGCTCAGCCTCGGACGAATGGCCAAGTCGAAATCACTAACCGAAGCCTCTTACGAGGACTAAAGACTCACCTTGGCAAGGCTAAAGGCCGATGGGTCGAAGAGCTGCCAAGCGTTCTATGGGCTTATCGGACAACAAGCCGAACCCCTACCGGAGAAACCCCATTTCGAATGGCCTACGGGGTGGAAGCAGTTATTCCTATTGAAGTCGGCTTGCCATCGCCGAGGGTTCTTACTTACGATCTGAAGGCTAATGATGAAGCCCTGAGGGATCACCTTGATCTTATAGAAGAGACAAGGGATCAAGCTCGCATTCGGCTGGCAGCATATCAGCAACGCATGACGAGATATCACAACGCTCGAGTGAAGCGCCGAAGTTTTGAAGCCAGGAACTTCGTGTTGCGGAACGCCCACGCGTCCAAGCCAGCCGAAGCCGCAGGGAAGCTTTCTCCAAACTGGGAGGGCCCTTATCGCGTATGAGAAGTAATCCGACGAGGGGCCTATCGGCTGGAGACCATTTCAGGCCAACCTCTCCCTCGCACCTGGAATGTGGAGCGCCTTCGGCGCTACTTCATGTAAGTTATTCTCCCGGGGTTCAACCAGACACCATGAATGTATTTTTTGTTCCGAAGTATTGTGTCCGGCACTATTCTCTAAGTCCGTGTAAACCGTACCGGGAGTGGCTTCGGCCATGCAAACCGTATCGGGAGCGGCACTATTATCTAAGTCCGTGTAAACCGTACCGGGAGTGGCTTCGGCCATGCAAACCGTATCGGGAGCGGCACTATTCTCTAAGTTCGTGCAAACCGTACCGGGAGTGGCTTCGGCCATGCAAACCGTATTGGGAGCAGCACTATTCTCTAAGTCCGTGTAAACCGTACCGGGAGTGGCTTCGGCCATACAAACCGTATCGGGAGCGGCATTATTCTCTTAGGTCCGTGTAAACCGTACCGGGAGTAGCTTCGGCCATGCAAACCGTATTGAGAGCGGCATTATTCTCTAAGTCCGTGTAAACCATACCGGGAGTGGCTTCGGCCATGCAAACCGTATCGGGAGCGGTATTATTCTCTTAAGTCCATGTAAACCGTACCGGGAGTGGCTTCGGCCAGGCAAACCGTATCGGGAGCGGCATTATTCTCTAAGTCTCTGCAAACCGTACCGAGAGTGCCTTCGGCCATGCAAACCGTATCGGGAGCGGCATTATTCTCTAAGTTCGTGCAAACCGTACCGGGAGTGGCTTGGGCCATGCAAACCGTATTGGGAGCGGCACTATTCTCTAAGTCCGTGCAACCCGTACCGGGAGTGGCTTCTGCCATGCAAACCGTATCGGGAGCGGCATTATTCTCTAAGTCCGTGCAAACCGTACCGGGAGTGGCTTCGGCCATGCAAACCGTATCGGGAGCGGCATTATTCTCTAAGTCCGTGCAAACCGTACCGGGAGTGGTTTCGGCCATGCAAACCGTATCGGGAGCGGCACTATTCTCTAAGTCCGTGTAAACCGTACCGGGAGTGGCTTCGGCCATGCAAACCGTATCGAGAGCGGCACTATTCTCTAAGTCCGTGTAAACCGTACCGGGAGTGGCTTCGGCCATGTATGTAACGACCCGCCACCCTATAATCGGGGATCCGATTACTAAATGGGTACCGAATCATTAACTTGTAACCAAACCAGGATCCGAGTAAGTCTGGGAAATAAATAATTAACTAAGCTAACCATTCTCATCGCATTGCATTGAAGGGAAAATGCAGAAATTAAAAGTTATTACAATGCGACTCGATGCAGCAAATAATTACATACTCCAACAGAAAGGAAATGATTATACATACAGGCCAGAAATAAAGATAACAACTACATCGGGGCATACCCCGGAACAACAGTCGACGATGCTCAGCACTCAGCCGTACAACCCTCGCTAGGTCTGCCTGGAGTCCTCACCTGAAAGCCGCAGGGGTGAGTCTCAATGAAAAGACTCAGTAGGGATCCTTCGATCCCCACTGCCCACACACACACACACCCACAAGTGAAAAGTACAGCAGGGATATAATAACCATGAAGAGACAATGATTTCCATGCCAACATCTTAATACAAATCACATGCATTCAAAGTATAACTAACATGCATAATTCCAATCTATCAGGAAACCCGTAATTCGGCGTATCCTTAAAACACGTCAACTTCACAACGAGAGTGGGAAAACAACGACCCGCTGAGACCAAACAGTAACCCCTCGGATAGCACACGGGCCACCTCGGCGGTCACTCCTTCCCTCAGCAAACACCGGCCCGCTGAGACCAAACAGTAACCCCTCGGATAGCACGCTGGCTACTCCGGCCCAACTGGCTCAGGTGGTTACTCCTTCCCCCAGCACGAGTGACACTCCAACGGTACCTCTCCGACACCTGTACAAGCTAGCTAACCCCGGGGTTTACCAGGTGACCCTCTCTACTAGGCGTCACCCCGCCACTGCTCCCGTCAGCGCTGTGTCCCTCCGCACCGACACAGGGTGTAGAACGCTACAACTGTCACTCTAGGTCCACCGAAACAGAAAACACGGCACGGTGCGATCCGGTTACGGAGGAAGTCCACGGTCGCACGACACACAACGCAGTGCCAGCCGGTCACGAAGAGTTCATCACATCGAGTATACTAACTGTACGCATTAACTGACTATCTAGCAGTGTAAACACATTTTACTAGCATGGATTAGTGTAGTTCTGGCTTGAATCGCGTCGCCCGAGGCCGACGCCACTCAAGCACCCTAAACTGGTTCAGAAAATACCGGCCTCAGAATCTGGCCTAAAGGGCGTCGACACCAGTGGTCGCCTTTTAAAAGGCGTCAACATCCTCAGACGCCGTTCACGCTGAAAAACCAGGAATTCCAGAAAACAATAACAGAAGGATTTCTGCTCTAAAAGGCGTCATGGTGGCTCGACGCTATTCCAAAACGCGTCGCCCACCCATGACGTCTTTTAGTCCCAGAATCCTCAAACTGAGTCCCATAATCGGGGTGATTTCCTGCCTAAATGGCGTCATGATGGCCCGACGTCCTTCTGAAAGGCGTCGTCCATCCAGGACGCCATTTAGCGCCAGAGTCCCTGACTCCTGAAACCTCGAACTGGGGGATTTCTGTCCTAAAAGGCGTCGTACTGAACCGACGTCCTTCTGAAAGGCGTCGACCAGGCACGACGCCGTTTAGCGCCAGAAACCTGGTTCCCTGGATGATCCGAGGGTTTCCTCCCTTAGCCCCAAATACCCCGAAAAAGCCCCAAAACAGAGGGGAAAGAGGGCAACCAAAGTATCAATAATTCACATCACAGAAACTCCCATTCCCATCAAGGAAAAACCCCCTAACATGCTCATTCTACCCCAAAACCATCGATCCATAGCATGCTTTAAACGGGGAAAAACATGATTTAGAACACAACACTGTGGGAACCGTCACCCTACCGGTTCTTGAACTCCTCCAAACTCCGTGCCTCCGACCCGCCGCACCGTAGACCGCCGCCGGTACCCTCGAGGACGCCGCCACTCCACCGGGACGTCGGCCGCCGTCCGGAGAATGGAACGTCGCGAAGGAAGTGGTGGTGGTAGAGGTGAGAGGTAGGGAAGTGTTGGAGTGGAGGGAAGGACGAAGGGTCGATGTTGGGGTCGCCGGAAGGGAGGAGAGAAAGAGAGAAGGAGGAGCAAATGAGAGAAAGAAGGAGGGCTCTCGGGGTTAACCAGAGACTGGCTGAAACGCGTCGAGATGTACGGACGCCTATCAATCGATGTGACGGCTGCTCTGACAACCCTCTGCGCAACGCTCTGACAGAGGTCTGAAACGCGTCTTCCATGAAAGACGCCGTTCAGTCGACAAGACTGGCGCCGTACTCTGACAACCCAGAGTCGCAGTCTGAAAGGCGTCGTGCCTCACAGACGCCGTTCAGACGACATGTCAGGGCCGTACTCTCGCGACCCAAAGCCAGCCCACGTGGCACAGGCTAAAACGCGTCAGCATAGCTGGACGCCGTTTAAACCGCATCTCGCGGGCTCGACGCGAATCGAAACAGAGTCTCAGCCCCACTGGAGCCTGAACTACAGGGTCCCAACCCCGAAAACCGGATCCGAAAGCCTCAGTCCTTACATTCTCCCCCCCTTAAAAGAATTTCGCCCCCGAAATTGCCTGTTAGAATTAACCAAGACAAAGCATGGATATACAAGTTCATAGGATAACTTACGAGAAAAGGTAAGGAAACTGCTCCCGCATCTCGTCCTCACGCTCCCAGGTTGCCTCGCCCCCGGAGTGGTACTGCCAGATCACCTTGACCAATGGTACGATCTTGTTCCGAAGGACTTGCTCCCTGCGATCCTCAATACGAACTGGAAACTCTGGAAAAGACAAGTTCTCAGCAATCTCCAACTCTGAAAAATCCAAGACGTGGGATGGATCCTGAACATATTTCCTCAGCAAGGAAACATGGAACACATCGTGTACCCCTGCAAGACTGGGTGGCAAGGCCAGCTGATACGCGGTTTCCCCAATCCGAGCAAGAATGGGAAAAGGTCCAATATATCGCGGACTCAGCTTGCCTCGCTTCCCGAATCTCATCACACCCTTGGCGGGTGAGATTCGGAGGAACACGTGGTCTCCCAGCTCAAACTCAAGTGGTCTCCTCCGGATATCAGCATAACTCTTCTGCCTGCTCTGAGCTGCTGCCAACCTCTGTCGTACCGTCCTGACAACCTCAGTACACTGCTGAACTAACTCAGGTCCTGCCACCTGTCTCTCACCAATCTCAGACCAACACAGAGGAGATCGACACGGTCGCCCGTACAAAGCCTCGTAAGGCGCCATGCCGATATTGGAATGATAACTGTTGTTATAGGCAAACTCCACCGTAGACAAATGCTGCTCCCAAGAACCTCCCCAGTCTAAACAACATGCCCTGAGCATGTCCTCCAAAGTCTGAATGGTCCTCTCCGACTGCCCATCAGTCTCGGGATGGTATGCCGAACTGAAAGCCAATTGAGTACCCAAGGCATTCTGAAAACTCTTCCAGAACCTGGAAGTGAACCTCGGATCTCGATCTGATACGATGGACAAAGGTACCCCGTGCAGAGAGATGATCCGATCTACAAACAACTTGGCCAACTTACCGACCGACCAGTCCTTCCTAATAGCTAGGAAGTGTGCCGACTTGGTCAGCCGGTCAACAATGACCCAGATAGCGTCTCTCCTGTTAGGGGATGTAGGTAAACCCATCACAAAGTCCATAGTCACGTGTTCCCACTTCCATTCCGGAATCGGCAAGGGCTGCAGCAACCCTCCAGGTCTCTGATGCTCGGCTTTAACCTGCTGACAAGTCATGCACCTAGCCACATACTCAGCCACATCAGTCTTCATACCAGGCCACCAGAAGTGCCTCCTCAAACACTGATACATTTTGGTTGTTCCGGGATGCACTGCATATCTGGAACGGTGCGCCTCATCAAGGACACTCCTACGTATGTCCTCTTCGGCCGGGACATAAAGTCTACCTCTGAATCTAACTGTGTCGTCATCCCACAATTCCACCTCCGGTCTCTGGAGAATCTGCGGTAATTCTGCATCTGCCCTCTGGGCCTCAATCACAGCATGGTACACAGCTGGTCTCACAGTCAAGCTGGCCAACACGGGTCTATCATCCTCACGTGGTACCCGGAAGGAAGATTCCACAACCTGCTCAAATAATTTCCATTCTTGAATCATAAGGTATGACATGACCGTCTTTCGACTCAAGGCGTCTGCCACAACATTCGCCTTGCCTGGATGATAAGAAAAGTCAAAGTCATAATCCTTAATGAACTCCATCCACCTTCGCTGCCTCAAGTTCAAGTCTCTCTGAGTGAACACATACTTCAGGCTCTTGTGATCAGTAAAGACCTGAAATTTCTCACCATACAAGTAATGTCTCCAAATCTTAAGTGCAAATACAACAACTGCCAGCTCCAAATCATGGGTAGGATAGTTCTCTTCATGCTTCTTCAGCTGTCGAGAAGCATAAGCCACTACCCTGCCATGCTGCATTAGAACTGCGCCCAAACCTCGACGGGACGCGTCCGAGTAAACCACAAACCCACCTGACCCAGATGGAAGCACTAATACCGGGGCCGAAGTGAGGCGAGTCTTCAACTCAGTGAAACTCCGTTCACAATCCTCGGTCCAGACAAAACGAACTCCCTTTCGAGTCAACCTCGACAAGGGGGCCGCTATCGAAGAAAACCCCTGAACAAACCGTCTGTAATAACCGGCAAGCCCCAAGAAGCTCCTGATCTCAGTCACTGTAGTTGGCCTGCTCCAATCCATCACTGCCTCAATCTTGGCTGGATCCACTGCGATGCCCTCGCCAGAAATGACATGCCCAAGGAAGTGCACCTTGTCTAGCCAGAATTCGCACTTGCTGAACTTGGCATAGAGTTGGTGCTCCCTTAGGACCTGCAACACCGCTCGAAGATGAGTGGCGTGCTCTTCCTCAGAAGAAGAATATATCAAAATATCATCGACAAATACCACCACAAACTGGTCCATATAGGCCCTAAAGACTCGGTTCATCAAATCCATAAAGGCTGCCGGAGCATTGGTCAAACCGAAGGGCATAACCAAAAACTCATAATGTCCATACCGAGTCCTGAAAGCTGTCTTACTGACATCAACATCACGGATCCTCATCTGATAGTACCCAGATCTCAGGTCAATCTTGGAAAAGACCTTCGCAGACTGCAGCTGATCCATCAAATCATCAATCCTAGGAAGCGGGTATTTGTTCTTAATCGTCACTTGGTTCAGCTGTCTATAATCAATGCACAGTCTCAAAGAACCGTCCTTCTTACTGACAAAAAGGACTGGAGCACCCCACGGAGAAGTACTGGGACGAATGAAACCCTTATCAAGCAACTCCTGCAACTGCGCCTTCAACTCAGCGAGTTCGGCTGGCGCCATCCGATACGGGGCCTTAGACAAGGGCGCCGTACCCGGTGCAAGCTCAATGGTAAACTCGACCTCTCGCTGAGGAGGAAGGCCAGGCAACTCCTCAGGAAACACATCTGCAAAGTCACACACTACTGGCACCTCCCAGGGACTGGGACAGTCACGGGCATCGGAAATAACAACAGAGGCAAGAAAGGCCTCACAACCACCAGCAAGCAACCTATGAGCCTTAAAGGCAGAAATAAGAATACCTCGAGAAGAGAGCCTGATACCTTGGAAGTAGAAGATCGGAATGTCTGGAATAGAGAAACGCACTCTCTTCTTGTGGCAGTCCACCTCAGCATAGTAAGCTTCCAACCAATCCATGCCCAGGATGATATCGAAATCACGAATGGCCAGCACAACCAACTGGGCGGGTAACTCATGGCCCTCAATGGTCAAGGGGACATCCCTCAAATAATTATAAGATAACATGAAATCCCCAGAAGGAACCTCTACCATCAATCCATCAGCTAACTCATCAATGGGTGCAGAAATATTATCTATGAACTGCTCAGAAATGAAAGAATGCGAAGCACCCGAATCAATCAACACATGCGCAGAGTTCCCAAGGACAGAAAGTGTACATTCCACCAAGTTGGACGCACGAGCCTCCTTCCTGGTGATAGCCAGCACTCTCCCTTGGGTCCTCGGCTTCTTCTGATCAGCTGGTCCCTGCCTCTGGCCACGCCCCTGCGGGCAAAACCTCGCCACGTGGCCCTGCTGGCCACAAGTATAGCATCTCCCAGAGAAAGCAGGACACTGAGTCCCCCCATGAGTACCACCACAGTGCTGACAAACTGCAGGAGGCCTCTGAGCTGACTCCTGCTGGGCGCTAGACACTGACTGGCTCTGCTGATCCTGCCTAGGCCTGCTACTACCACTGCTGCCGCTACTGCTGCCACCGCCTCGGAAGAATCTCCTGAATCGGGAGCCGAGTGACGACGATCCCGATCCGGACGAAGGGGCCGCTGCCGCTGCCTTGCCCCTGCCACGTGCTGGTCCCTGAGCAGTCAGTCCTCTCTCCCGGGCTGACTGATTCAGCTATGCCTCCACTGCCGCTGCACTCCTAACTGCTGATGCCAAATCCTTACAACAGTGAGATGCCACAAAGTTCCTCAGGCCGAGCCTCAGCCCATCCACAAACCTCTCAGTACGTCGCTCCTCGTCCCCCGAGATGAAGGGCACAAACCTCCCAAGCGAAACAAACTTCGCCTGGTACTCGAGTACTGTCATGCTCCCCTGAGTCAGCTCCATAAATTCCCTCTCCTTGGCCCTCTGAACATGTCTAGGAAAATACTGTGCATTGAATTCCTTCACAAAAGTCTCCCAAGAAATCTCCCTGAGACTCCTATCCTCATAAGACAAACTCTTCAAGGAGGTCCACCAATCATAGGCGCTATCCTTCAACATGAAGGTAGCTAACGGAGTCTTCTCCACTGCTGCACAATCCATGGTGTCAAAAGTCTTCTCTATCTCTCTAAGCCAATGAACGGCCTCGTCAGGGTCGGGACGACCGGTGAAGTGAGGTGGCCTCAGCTTCAGGAATCTCTCCAGTGCAGCCGTAGTCCCACCCCGAGCACTAGAACCCTCACTGGGGTCTCGGGTCTGATATTTGGCCATGGTATCCATCATAGCCTCCATGAACTGCTCCACACTCGGCCTACCGGCCTCAGAACCGCTGGGGACATCTCCCCGCTCTCGAATAACGGGCACCCTCTTCCTAGGAGCCATCTAATCGCCTATAAACACAAAATCGAAAAGTTCTAGTTAGAAACCCAAAACCTATGCTAACGTCGTGCCTGTACAGGATAATGTAATTATTTGCCGGACTCATGACATTTAACATAGTTATTCGTTTATTTGCCAGACCGAATGCTCTGATACCAACTGTAACGACCCGCCACCCTATAATCGGGGATCCGATTACTAAATGGGTACCGAATCATTAACTTGTAACCAAACCAGGATCCGAGTAAGTCTGGGAAATAAATAATTAACTAAGCTAACCATTCTCATCGCATTGCATTGAAGGGAAAATGCAGAAATTAAAAGTTATTACAATGCGACTCGATGCAGCAAATAATTACATACTCCAACAGAAAGGAAATGATTATACATACAGGCCAGAAATAAAGATAACAACTACATCGGGGCATACCCCGGAACAACAGTCGACGATGCTCAGCACTCAGCCGTACAACCCTCGCTAGGTCTGCCTGGAGTCCTCACCTGAAAGCCGCAGGGGTGAGTCTCAATGAAAAGACTCAGTAGGGATCCTTCGATCCCCACTGCCCACACACACACACACCCACAAGTGAAAAGTACAGCAAGGATATAATAACCATGAAGAGACAATGATTTCCATGCCAACATCTTAATACAAATCACATGCATTCAAAGTATAACTAACATGCATAATTCCAATCTATCAGGAAACCCGTAATTCGGCGTATCCTTAAAACACGTCAACTTCACAACGAGAGTGGGAAAACAACGACCCGCTGAGACCAAACAGTAACCCCTCGGATAGCACACGGGCCACCTCGGCGGTCACTCCTTCCCTCAGCAAACACCGGCCCGCTGAGACCAAACAGTAACCCCTCGGATAGCACGCTGGCTACTCCGGCCCAACTGGCTCAGGTGGTTACTCCTTCCCCCAGCACGAGTGACACTCCAACGGTACCTCTCCGACACCTGTACAAGCTAGCTAACCCCGGGGTTTACCAGGTGACCCTCTCTACTAGGCGTCACCCCGCCACTGCTCCCGTCAGCGCTGTGTCCCTCCGCACCGACACAGGGTGTAGAACGCTACAACTGTCACTCTAGGTCCACCGAAACAGAAAACACGGCACGGTGCGATCCGGTTACGGAGGAAGTCCACGGTCGCACGACACACAACGCAGTGCCAGCCGGTCACGAAGAGTTCATCACATCGAGTATACTAACTGTACGCATTAACTGACTATCTAGCAGTGTAAACACATTTTACTAGCATGGATTAGTGTAGTTCTGGCTTGAATCGCGTCGCCCGAGGCCGACGCCACTCAAGCACCCTAAACTGGTTCAGAAAATACCGGCCTCAGAATCTGGCCTAAAGGGCGTCGACACCAGTGGTCGCCTTTTAAAAGGCGTCAACATCCTCAGACGCCGTTCACGCTGAAAAACCAGGAATTCCAGAAAACAATAACAGAAGGATTTCTGCTCTAAAAGGCGTCATGGTGGCTCGACGCTATTCCAAAACGCGTCGCCCACCCATGACGTCTTTTAGTCCCAGAATCCTCAAACTGAGTCCCATAATCGGGGTGATTTCCTGCCTAAATGGCGTCATGATGGCCCGACGTCCTTCTGAAAGGCGTCGTCCATCCAGGACGCCATTTAGCGCCAGAGTCCCTGACTCCCGAAACCTCGAACTGGGGGATTTCTGTCCTAAAAGGCGTCGTACTGAACCGACGTCCTTCTGAAAGGCGTCGACCAGGCACGACGCCGTTTAGCGCCAGAAACCTGGTTCCCTGGATGATCCGAGGGTTTCCTCCCTTAGCCCCAAATACCCCGAAAAAGCCCCAAAACAGAGGGGAAAGAGGGCAACCAAAGTATCAATAATTCACATCACAGAAACTCCCATTCCCATCAAGGAAAAACCCCCTAACATGCTCATTCTACCCCAAAACCATCGATCCATAGCATGCTTTAAACGGGGAAAAACATGATTTAGAACACAACACTGTGGGAACCGTCACCCTACCGGTTCTTGAACTCCTCCAAACTCCGTGCCTCCGACCCGCCGCACCGTAGACCGCCGCCGGTACCCTCGAGGACGCCGCCACTCCACCGGGACGTCGGCCGCCGTCCGGAGAATGGAACGTCGCGAAGGAAGTGGTTGTGGTAGAGGTGAGAGGTAGGGAAGTGTTGGAGTGGAGGGAAGGACGAAGGGTCGATGTTGGGGTCGCCGGAAGGGAGGAGAGAAAGAGAGAAGGAGGAGCAAATGAGAGAAAGAAGGAGGGCTCTCGGGGTTAACCAGAGACTGGCTGAAACGCGTCGAGATGTACGGACGCCTATCAGTCGATGTGACGGCTGCTCTGACAACCCTCTGCGCAACGCTCTGACAGAGGTCTGAAACGCGTCTTCCATGAAAGACGCCGTTCAGTCGACAAGACTGGCGCCGTACTCTGACAACCCAGAGTCGCAGTCTGAAAGGCGTCGTGCCTCACAGACGCCGTTCAGACGACATGTCAGGGCCGTACTCTCGCGACCCAAAGCCAGCCCACGTGGCACAGGCTAAAACGCGTCAGCATAGCTGGACGCCGTTTAAACCGCGTCGAGCCCGCTCGACGCGAATCGAAACAGAGTCTCAGTCCCACTGGAGCCTGAACTACAGGGTCCCAACCCCGAAAACCGGATCCGAAAGCCTCAGTCCTTACAATGTAAACCGTATCGGGAGCGGCATGGCTTCGGCCACATATAGGACCAAACTCGGCTATCTATTCAAAAAGACATGACATGAAACAAGCAAAAGCAAAATGCCTTCTATATATATACAAGTACAAAAACGGGCCGTGTGCCTGGCCTCGGCATCTTGAAAGTTCTGAAAGCCTTGCCCTTTTACAACTGGGGACGAAAGTATTCGTCACCAAGTCTCGGCCTGAGACGAAGGTGTTTACAACAGGATCCCGACCTGAGACGAGGTTGTTTGTCACCAGCCCTCGGCCGACCTCAAGCGAAGCCTTCTCCCAGTTTTCGAAACAAGGTTGGTAGCAGTTTCGGACAAGGTTCATATGGGATGTTATTTTTATGTAAGGGCTTCGGATTTTACTCCCGGCGTTTCATGAAATTGAGAACGACACGAGTAGGGGGCTATGTGATGGGGCAGAATCCGATTCAGCCCATTAAACAGCCCAACAGCAGCAGCCCAACAACAATAGCAGCAGTCCAACAATAGCAGCCCACTAGCGGCGCTCGGCCCACAAGCGGCCTCCAGCCCATTGGCGGCACTCGGCCTAGCAAGCGGCCTTCAGCCCAATTGCCTTCGGCCCATTAGCAGTCCAGCGGCACTCGGCCCAGCAAGCGGCCCTCAGCCCACTAGCGGCATTCGGCCCAACAGCGGCCCCCGGCCCTCGGCCCAGTAGCCGTATCCGGCCCACTCCGGTGGGAGGGTTAGGCACTATGACGGTTTACCAGTAAACTAAAATATAGTCCTATATCGGCTGCCACAACCAAGTAACCTCTACCCTCCGTTATAAATATACGGCTATTTATTACAAAAGGTATGTCTCTTGACCAAGGACTATAGTCCAAAGTTTTAAAGCTTCTTCTTCTTCATTCTCTTTTGAATCGAATCTTTTTCAGAAGCTCACTTAGCCGTCGGAGGGGGTTCTCTTGGGCCGAAGTCCGAGACTCTCACTGACTGGTTCTTCTTCTTGCAGGAGCCTCGGTTTGAATCTTCGCCGACCTCTTCCGAGCCGGCCTCGGCCACCGGTTTTGGTCTTCCTCCTCCGAAGGTCTCGGCCTCGCTCTTCGCCGACCGAGTTCCCTTTAGCCCAGCAGAGCCAGCTTCGCCCCCGGCAAGTCTTTGTCCGGATACCTCTCGGCCTCAGAGCCTCGGCTCCGTACTCCACCCCGATTTCGGTCCGGATCCCTGTCGGTCTTCTTTTTCTGTCTCAGATTCTAATCCCGAAATCCGACCGTGATAGCTTCGGTTACATTAGGAGGTATTATTTTAACCACCCATTTACATGATCAAATTGTTCCTTATTATTTTAACTACCCATTTGTCCATGCGTTGCTCCTTACATCACATAAGCCTATTACTCGGCAGCTTCACCATCAAGCAATAATTTATCTCCTCCTCCTCCACCCACACTTTCCTGAATGAAGATTACTACAGGGGAAAGCCTTTAGCCAACCCAAGTTGCTCGTGTAGTTGTTCAGCGTCTGTGATGCAACTAATAGGTTCGATTTGGATTTGGATTTGAATTTTATGGAAGGTTTCTTGCAGGTGTTTTTTTTTTTTTTCTCACGAGAAATATTAAATTTTGAATCCGAAACTTTAGTTAAGAATCTCCTCCCTCTTATCACTGGTCTACGGAATAAAAAATAAAGTTATTGGTGTAGTAGTATTCCACTTCTTCACGGTGAGTTCTTTTGTCTTTAAATTAATAATACTATATATATTCGCCAAAATTGTATGCGTCTACATACGTCATCACCAACCCAATCATTTAATTTTATTCGTTCAAGTCTCCTCCCTCGCTGTTCCTGCTCTCCCGACGCCTCCGCTTCCGCTTCCGCTTCCGCTTCCGTCCTCCCCCCGCTGATCTGCTTCCCATTGTCTGCACGTTTTCTCTTGTCTCCCCCCGCCTCCCGGTTAGACAAAGAAGGAATCTTTCCGCCCGATTCTCCCTCCTCCTCCTCCCTCGATGCGCGTGGTTCCCTCGGTTTTGGATTTGGGTAGTAGGTGGTGGAGGTGGCGGGCCAGCGCCCCTTGCCCATGACGACGGCTGCTTCGCCGCTACAGCCCAAGCAACAGCGCCGGCAGCTCTCCTCGTGGCCGCCGAGACGACCCCGGATGGCGGCCCTCGC
Source organism: Zantedeschia hybrid cultivar (assembly GCA_030544215.1). Classification (NCBI taxonomy): domain Eukaryota; kingdom Viridiplantae; phylum Streptophyta; class Magnoliopsida; order Alismatales; family Araceae; genus Zantedeschia; species Zantedeschia hybrid cultivar. The sequence goes on along the minus strand of JARZZO010000002.1, from coordinate 46,996,848 downwards.
GAGGGTCTTCACTGGCTTCGTCCGCCAACCTACCACCAACCCAGATCACCCCCTCTGCCTGTCCTCGTGCTCCGCAGAAGCTGGCAGGCGCCCGCGACGGGAGTAGCGCCCGCAGACCCCGAGGGAGCCGACCCACTAAGCCTTTTGTCCGCGCCGAGCAGGTGGCCGCAGCAATGGCGGGCGCCGAGCCCGGGCGCACCGAGCAGATCGTGACCAACTTCCTCCTGAAGGTCCTCCACGCCGTCCTCCACTCCAGGGTCCCCCACGTCGTCGCCGGGGTCCGGGCGGGGGGAGGGGACCGGGCCAGGAAGGGCGACCGGTGGTTCAACCTCGCGCTAGGCGAACCCCCCGCGGCCCTGGAGGGCCACGGCTTCTGGCACCGCGGCGCCGCCGACCCCATGGTCGTCGACGTCCTCCTCCTTCGCGACGGCGCCGACGCCGACGCCGTCATCGAGCGCTGGGCCGTCCACTACGAGCCCTCGCCGTCGTCGTCCCGCCCGGGTACGCCGTCTTCGTCCTCGCCGTCGACGCCGTTCCGGGCGGCCCCGCCGTCCCCGGCGTCGGCAGAGGCCGCGGCGGCGTTCTACAAGAGGACTTACAAGAAGTGCATCGTGCTGCTCCGCTCCATCTACGCCGTGCTGCGGCTGCTCCCGGCCTACAAGGCCTTCCGCATGCTCAGCAGCACCACCGCCGGCGGCGGTAGCCACCACCACCGCCACCAACCCCACCAGAACTGCAACTTCAACCTCAGTTACCGCGTCTCCTCCTTCGCCGAGCCCTTCACCCGGGCCGAGGAGGAGGAGATGCGGTGCCACGACTTCGCCGCCGTGGAGACCCAATTCGGCCAGATCACCGCCTCGGTCGCCTACCGCCCGGACCTCTCCGAGTTCAACCTGGAGTCCTCCTCGCTGTTCCCACCAAGGATCATCCCCGACTACGTCGGCAGCCCCGCCGCCAACCCGCTGAGGGCATTCCCTTCTTCTCCGAGCGCGGATGCGCAGCCGACCTCGTTCCCGGCGCGGGGGATTGTCCGGCTTGGATCGGGGCCGTGGGCGGGCACGATGTCCCGCCCCCACAGCTGGACGAGCACGCCGCTGGCGCACCACCCGCTCAGCGCGTCGCCGGCAGGGCCGTCTGAATCGCAGAATTCTCCGGTTGGCTTCTTTGGGCAGCGCATGGCCGGTGGCCTCCAGAGGTCCGCGACTGGCAGGAAGGGGAGCATGGGTTTTGATGACCATGCGCTTTCGCCGCCTTTCTCGCCTTCGCCATCCCCTTCTCCACCCACGCGCTCCGGCAATCCGTTGCACCGCAGGTTGCAGTCGGAGACTGCGCCCGTGAGTATACCGTCGCCGGCAATAGGGGGTAACCCCGTGCGCCACCGCGGTCCTAATTTTTCTGATCCTACTAGGGTTTATTTGCCTCCGCCCACCCCGAAGGTCACGAGGGCGGATACCTCATTCCAAGAGTCTCCTTCTGAGAGCAGGTCGTTTCAGAGAGTGGAGGGATTTAAAGTCGGTGAAAGCTCTCCAAGCTTACCTGGTTCTTCATTGCAGAAGGTATTGGTTGCTGATTTCTTTACTCGAAGTTGCAATAACAATTACTTTCCAAAAGTTGGCAACAATAATTGGCTGATGGTTGATGGCATTGGGGTTTATCTATGTTACTCTATAGGGGATTAGAGATGTAAGGGACGATTCGGGGCGATTCTCGGGGGTTCCATCAAGTTGTGGCTCACCGAGGGTTGGGTTCTCGAGAAGTTCGAGTAAATTGTCGTTCCAGGATGATCTTGATGACTCATGTCCCTTTGCTGTTGATGATATCCCTGATTCTCATCTCAGGTGAGTTTGCTTCGCTGGCCTTTTGGCCATTGCTGGATTCTGAAGCTAGTTACACCTATCTAGCTATTCTTCATTGCTATTCATGACTTCTTTCTTCTGTATGATAGTTTGGGCAAACTTAAAGCCTTTTTATTTATAACGATTGATGATGTTATACAATAGTGATTTCTTATCATCACAACCAGTTTGTCTAGTGACTCTATTTAAATTCACCTAAAGAGACAAGGTGCCAGTTCCTCAAGAAGAGGAATTCTAGAAATATCCTTGGGTTTACTGTCCTTGTTAATAGCTGTCCATTTTGAGTATAAGTTATAGTTTCATGTTTGCTGTTGAAGACATTTATTTGCTTGATTTTCAATGTAGTAGATCCTTTCTTTTTGGGCATCAAGGGTTTCTCATGTCATCTCTCTCCATCTTTTCTTTTTAGTCCTACAATACGGAAAGTTCTAACAGAAGTTATGGAGCACGTATATTATGTTTTTATTTTTGCATCGTAGTTCAGTGTTCTTGGCATGTGGGTTGGAACTCAACATGACAACATCCACATTGCTGAAGATGAGAGTACACAATTGAAAAAAAAAAAAAACTTCATGAATTTATCTAACTTTTTTCTGATCCTAGCCAATGGAGTTGTCTGGTTACATTTTTCTGGTGCCAAGTCAATGGCTATCTCTTCTAATGCTTGATATGCTGTCTTTCATGAGAAATCCCACTCTGCTATAGTTGCATCTGTTCTGTCTCCATCATTAGTGGGGCTTCTATGAGCTTAGATATGTCCTGGTGCACCTAAACATGAATTTTGAAACTGTGTGCAAATGTCCCAGTGCCACTTGAACATAACTTTTGGAATTGCGTGCACTAAATTCCATTAGAACACAATGTCTCAGGGCACTTGAGAATGACTTTTACATGTAGTTGTGTGGGGGCAGGTGTGAGTTTTGAAAGTGGGTGATAATTCAAATTCATCAAACATCCAAACGGAAGGGGATGTACAGGTATAATATTGGCATGCTCTTAAAAATTCCTTCATCCAAATTAAACAACCCACACCAAGGTTGTGCAAAGCTCACTGCCTACACACTCGAGCAACCCAGATGGAAGAATGTTCACCCTTCATATTACATAAAAATCTTAGCCTATCCTAATATATGGTCACAAATGAAAAGAAACCCTTTCTAGATTTCTACATTGGAATAACTGCAACGATAACACCAGCAAAAGAATTGACTTTGCTAAAACTGAAAGTTTTGGCACATAGGATCTCATATTGAGGGCTGCCTACTTGTGATTGGTTGGCACAGTTTATGGGGAACATAAAATCTATTTGTTGCTCATGTCAGAGGAGGGGACACTGAATCAGCTATTCTTTTACTAGTGTTATGTAGCAGTGGCCTTGCAGTGTAAGGTAAGGCAGTTCCCCTCATCTTACTTACGGTTGCCTTCATCTCTGGGGGGTCAGTCCATTGTAGTGATTGAACAAGGATCATGTATAAGTTTGAAAACTAGATTCACATGATGGAAGGGTAGGTTTCTCTCTTATAGGGTGAAGTTGGTTCTTTGTAAGTCAGTAATGTCCAACTTGGGCATATCTTATCAATCATGGTTCAAGATCTCAAAAATAGTGGGAATGGATTTATATTAACCAATGAAGAATTTGTAAAGGTAGAGAGAATAGCAAACAGCCTCAACATTAAGAACATCTTGGAATTCAACTTGGCTCTTCTTAGACAATGGTTATGGAAGCTATGGACATAGCAAGCAGGGTTGTAGATGTATGTTATCCAATAAATTAATAAAGAAGATATAAACTCTTGCATGCTGGGGCATATGCCTTCCCCTTATTTAGTACCATATCAGGAATGCAGGGTAGGAAGGGAGAGGAAGGCCAATAAAAGCCCACCCACACCTGCCCCCGTGGAGTCTGAACACTCCTAGGTTTGATCAGGGGGGCACCTACTTTAAACAACAACCATTTGGCTTGGTAAAAATTTTCCTTAAACCAAACCCAACCAACCTATGACTTGTAGACATGTTCAATGATAGGCTTGGAAGCAAACATTGGGTTTTAGAGAACGGTGCATAATGAGGATATCTTACAACCTGAAGAGTTGCTACTCCAGCTTCAGATGATGACTCCTAATGCATAAAAGTTGGATTCGTGGAGATGGAAGTGGGTGGAAAATGGAAAATTTTGTATTAGGTTAGTATAAATGTGCTACACGAAGGCATATGCATGGCTCGCAAAGGCTTTGCTAAAACTGAAAATCTTGGCATGGAGGATTTCACATGGAAGGCTGCCTACTCGTGATCAGTCGGCAAAGTTTATAGAAGGATATCAGATTTATTTTCTGCTCATGTGAGAGGAGGGGTTATCGAATCACTTATGTCTCCAAGAGTCCAACTTTTGTGCTGCATTAGGAGTCCTCCGAAGCTAAACTAGCAGATCACTCAGTTATAAGATATCTTCATTATGTATATTTCTCTAAAATGTTGGAGATTAACCTCTGCCTATGAGCCCAACAACTGTCAATGGGGGCATGGTTTGCAGAATCGGCTGATTCCAGATCTGGATCGGCTGATCCGGATCGGAATCAATGCTTAACGATCCGATCTTAGGGGGGAAATCCGATCCTTCCATGAAAACAGTAGAAAATAAGAAATTAAAACTAAGTCTGAATTGGCCCTAAATCAGCCTGAATTGTCGTAAAATTGGTTATATTTCTCTGGATCGGGCCGATATGAGCTGATCTAGGCCAATGTAGCCTGTGTCAACCCGATCCAAGCTGTGGTCTATGAGCTAGGATTTTTAATTCAATGTTATGTCATTGAAGATTGTTAGTGTATGGTATTCATTTTTTCTTATTTTTTTTCTTGATTTTTTTATATCGTTTCTATTTTTCTTATCTTTTAAAGTAAAATTCAAGCCGATCAAAGGATCAACCTTTTTCCAATGGATCGGCTGATTCTGCTTATCCTATCCCGATCCGGATTAGATCGACACCGGGCGATTCCCTGTCCCGATCCGTTTCTACATAACCTTGAATGGGGGTGTTCAAGGGTTGGTAGGTTTGGTTTAAGGGAATATTTTCTTGAACAAAACCAAATGGCCCTTAGAAATCAAACATAATTTTACCAAATAAAATCTGTTTAATTCACATTGGTATGGTTTAAAACAAATTTTTAAATATAAATAAGTAGACTAGTGCTCCCGTATTCAAGCTTGGATGTGTTCAGGCTCCATGGAGTGCTGATGGTGGGGTACTGGGGGTGGGTGGGGGTTTGCATTGGGCTTTATCAGCTTCCCTCTCCCTTCCTATCCCTCGTTTGCTGAGATGGGATGAAACAAGGGTGGGCGGGGGGGAGGGAGGGTATAATCCCCTAATGCAAAGCTTCGGACCTTCTATATTAATTTTATCAGATAAGATCCATCTACAACCCTTCTGATATGTTCAAAGCTTCCATAACCATTTATTAGGTAACACAGAGTTAGAACTCCAAGGTGTTCTGGATGCTAAGGCTGTCTACTATTCTTGTTGCTCTTACAAGTCTCTCCTTGGCTAATATCATGCCATCATCTCTCCATTGTCATGCTAGAAGAATCTGCATTGAATAAACTCTATATCTTTTTTTCATCTACCTTCGATGACCCTAATTAGGGTAAGAGATGGCCAAGTTGGACATCACTAGCTTACAAAAGAACCAACTTCCCACTGTAATAAAGGAATGTCCCTTTTCATCATGCCAATCTAGTTTCATACTTATGCATGATCCTTGTCCAATCGTGACAGTGGATTGACACCTATAGATAAAAGGCAACCTAAGAAAAGGGGAACTGGCCGAACTGCCCTACTGATGTGGGACAAATGACAACATGATATAATTGTAAGGAGTGAAATGACACCAGCACATGACCCAAAATGTGCAGCAAATCTCTGCATGCAGCCTGACAATTCCACATGCGCAATTATGAAATGTCCAAGCAACACAATCATCCCTCAATATCAATCCATCCAAAATAATCAAAGGATGGACCGATACTAGCTGAGAAAACCGCCGTTAGAATAGGGTACATTCCAAAATTTTCTGTGACAGCCCAAATAGCAACAAAGATAAAATCGGTTCCCACACAAACACAATTCCAACAATGGTCGCTCTAGCAGGACAAAATTTATGGCACCCTTTCTTTCTCTCTATCTGGCACACATGCAGTGGGTAGCATACAAGACCAACAGGATAACCACCGTTGGGATTGGGAGCATTAACATTGACTTGTCTCGACGGAGAAATCGGGACATATTTGCCTGGAGGATAATAGACGATGTCTAGTGAGTCGGGGCAGTTGGGGCCTGCCCAGGTGAAGGGGCTTGCAGTAAGAACTGGGCAGATAAGATGGTTTGCGATGACACGGGTGAAGTGGATGTGTTTACAGTAGATGGCCAGGCATGGACCCGAATACTCCGATGAGTGACCTGTTGTCCCGAATGGGTCGTGGGAGAGACCTGATCAACACATGGATCTAAGCGGCCTAGTACATGGCATCGCTGGAGGAGCGAAGGGGGCACATATGATGATACAGAATGGGCGGGACTGCTCCACGGGAATCGCCCCCGGTGTGTCATCACTCCCTGCGGCGAGGCTCCTTGTTCCGCACGCTTCATGAACTATGGGCTCTTTAGGCTAGTCCCGACATAATAGAAGCAAGGGGAGGGGACTATGGTGGACACGGGTGGAAGGGTGGCTAGCATCGTAAGAAGAGGTGGGGCTCGTTTCTAAAGGAGGGGGCCATCAGCTCCCTCCCAAGTGAACCAATAACTGAAGAGGGAGATGGTAGCCGAGAGGGGCATGGGTCCCCAAAGTAGCTGCCTTCGTCGCCTTCAGATGGGCCACCTACTATGACAATGCTTTATGTTCTCACCTGCCACGACACTTTTCTTAAAGTCCAACGCCAACCCAACCATCTCCTTAAGAAGCTATTTTGAGCATTAATCCGATAATATCAAATTGCTAATGGTACTATCTTCATACTGAAGGTGTGTTACTTGCGGGGCCCTGAGCATGAGTTTGGAAGCTTTTGACCACTACAACTCCTAATGCATTCAGTCCTATTCCACATTCTATTGAATAACTGAGCCGCCAAGCCAAATAGAAGAGGTTATATGTGATCCTCGTGCCTAAGGACACTCTTGTTGTAGAATAACCTAGAAGAAAGTTCACCATTAACAAATACCATAACCCTGGCCAAGGGCGTACATGACCAGATCCAACTTACCCATTTGCTATCGAGATTGAAGACCATATGGGACATCATCTGAAACATGCAAATCACATTTGGCTCTGTTATTACCGTCTTGAAGTTCAATTTGGTAAACCTTATCACATATATGCGCTCGCATGCCATAACAAACTTTCCTAAATCTCTCTTTCGCATGTGAAAGCACTCTTGTTCCAGGTGATCATCTTGTCAATCACCAACTCTACTCTCAGTGTTGACATCTTACTAATAATCTTGTCAACCAATTCAATAGACTAGTGGGTCTACGTTCCTGCAGGTTTTCAGCCTTGACTTTCTTCAGGATGATACCAAGAAAGTCTTGTTCAAGGCCCTCAAATGTGCCTTCCCCTCCTCAACTCCAGCACCACCACTGGCACATCTTCTTTGATCACATCTCAAAAATGCTGAAGGAATGATAAGGGAAATCCACCCAAACTGTCGCATTCCTCTCCTCATCTTCTAACAAAGGCTTGGAGACCTCCCACCCCTTTTCACATGAGATTTCTGGGAGAGAGTCCCTTGCAACTGAAGGTTCCTGTCTGCCCCCCTTCATGGAGTCTTGAGTAGAAAACCACCACAGGTTGCTTGATCACCTCTTCTTGAGTCCACTTGTTCCCCATCTCTCAGGCATTTTATAGAATTCCCCCTCCTCCTTGATGGTACTCTTTGATAGTATGCAGTGGTCTTGTCCCTTTCTTGCACCCATCTATCCCTTGATAGCTCTCTTCCTTGTGTAAAACCTCTAATTGTTCAGCCTTCAATGTGTCTCAAACTCTTTCTTCAGAAAGCAAACTAGCTTCTTTAAGAGCATCTAGATCTTCAAGCTGCCCCAGAAGTCTATCTTTCACCCCTTTCCTTGGAAGGGATCTGCTGGCTCCACAATGATTGTGTTTGTCCTATTTCTACTCAGTTTGAAGATAGCAAAAACTTTAGAAGTTGGTTTACACCATCTTTTCTCACCAACTCGATGAAACTCTCCTCTCTCAACCATATTCTTCCATCCTAAGGATGTGTCCTTGTATGCCTATTACTTGTCTTCACAAGGACGTACATATGTTCTGACACTGTCACATTGGCCTTACTAAATATATGGCCTCTAGGCTCGGATAGTATTCTTCTTAGTCAATAGAGTCCAAGAATCTATCTAATCTCGAACGGGAGGGTTTTCCTTGAGATTAGACCAGGTAAACAAGTTCTTTGTTGTTTTCCCTTATTCATGTTCAGGGGAAATCTAGCCCCGTGACTTGCCCAAGTATGGACAAGCTTGCACTCTGTCTCTATGCTGCACTGCATAGCCTTAATGTTTCTTGTCTGTGGCAAGACGGCAAGACCAAGTCTAGCAAATCTTCAGACCATGTGCCTACATTGGTCAAGGCAAATGACATTTAGTTCGGATCCCTATGTCTAAGCATGGAGGGATTTGCTAGAAAGGTGGAATCGGCTTAGGACTAGGAATCACCCAATCGCGATCGCGATCTAATTTGGATCCGGAGTGGATTGGCATAAGTGGTAGATCCCATGTAAAAAAAGGCCGATTCTTGGATCATCCTGATTCTTTTAATTTAAAAATCTGAAAAATAAGTAAAAATGAAGAAAAATCAGGATAAATCATAACAATTAAAACAAAACAAAAAAAGTGAAAGTGGCATACTAACAATCAGATATAAAGGAATTACATTGATGTGGGTGGTTAATGGTCAATTGGGGATTTGGGATTAAAGTCATTGGATAAATGATCAAATAACATCAATTACTCCTTTCAATATGACAAATCCAATACATACTATATTCCCAGTTGGATAAATGACAAAACATCAAGGTCTGGGCAGGGGTTTAAACCCTAGCAAGTTTGTATAAGCTAAAGCGGGCTTGTATCAGCCGATCCACATTGATATGGTCCAATCCTGGCCGATTCAGGCCTTATTTTTCTAATTTTAATTTTCTTTGGGGGATTTACTTTTTCCCCATTAAATTAGATCCTTGATCCAAATTGGCCAATCTGGATCTTCAATTCTGCAAAGCATGAAGATTTGAATTTTGAACGAGCAACCTCATGGATAACTGTGAGGTGCTTTACTAATTGACCTGTCCACTTGGGCCAAGTAGAGGAGTTAGGAGTGCATGTATAATGAAGGCTGCCTTTGTGATAACTCAGTGAAGTCCTCTATTTCTCCATTGTAAGCAGCTTCCAAAGTCCTCACCACGTAGAAGCAACTTCTTTGAAGTACCCCCTATATGTCATGGCCCACCAACTCTTTGGTTATAATGATATAATCTAGTAACTCTACCAATCAAGCCTTCTTTCCCACTTGAACTATGACCATAGAAGCTAGAGAAGTTCCATAAGAAACCAACATCCACATTAGAGAAGTCAATAGAGATTGCATGCCTTTCAACCTGCCAAAATTCGTCCACCTCCTTTGCACCATATTTATTATAGGCCCATAATTCCTTCTAAGTCCACCACACGCTACTTCATGGACCTCTGTCCTGCCAGTTCCTTACCCTATCAGCTGTTGGTACGGACCAGGATGCTACAGGGGGAGAAGGCAACACAGACATTCCTCATTGACCAATTGCTGTAGCACTTATTTTCACTTTCAGTGTCATGCTTGCAGCTGGCATCACCCGTTGGCTCCACCATGGTCATAAGCACCAAGCAATTCACGTTTTCCCTTTAAGCAGTTACTGATCAGCCAACAGAGCTTCCAATTCCAACAACCCTTCTTTTGGCTGTGTTGAGGGAAGCAAGAAGAAAGAGGAAAATGGAGTCAAGTCAAAGAAAGGTGGAAATTGGAGGGGAGAGAGAGAGAGGGAAAGAGAGGAAATGAAGAAGAATGGAAAAGCCTAGATAGCGAGGCAGGTTACCCAATGTTTGCTAAAAATATTATAATTTGTTCAACATCTTAGTAATGCTAGTTGAGCATCTTTAAAATTTGATGCAAAAATTTGAATGGTTTAACTTTTACAAAAAAAATAGTCTTAAAGAAAAATGTTTCTAAACAGCTGTGGGGGCATTTTAGGCTTTTTTATTCAAGATATATGATAAATTTGTTTTCATTTATCAAGGGTTGTTTAATCTTTAGGTTGGCTAGGATTTTAGGATTTTCAGGGACAAATTTGGTATTATTATAATTTCATTGTTATAAATGAATACATGTCTGTTGGCCCAAAATATTTTTACGCATGACAAAATTATCTAACATGCATATGCATGTAGTCATGCGATATGAGAAAAGAAAACATATGTCTATATGTATGCAATTATGGCCATGTGCATGCATAGATAAAAGAGGATAAAGGTGGGCGATATACCTTAGTCCAAAACAGCCCCGAGATGCCTCAATATGCTGTCCAAAACAGTCCCAAAGTGCCTCCAAAATGCTGTCCAAAACAGCCCTTGAAGCCTTCAATATGCTGCCCCGAAAGTGGCTCCACAAGCTCGCTACATGGGCTCGTTAAATAGCCCGATATGCTGCAGCAATATGGCTCGAAGGACTGCGAAATAAGGGCCCAAATACAACCCGAATATCCTTTTATATAGGGCCCGAATATCCCTCTGTATAGGGCCAAGGACAGCCCAAAAGAAGGCCCAATAATAGGTCCGGGGCAACCCAATATGGAGCCTAAGTGGTGGCCCAAATATGCAGTCCAAATAGGCCCAATAAAAATCCAAAATGGGCTGAAGTATGCAGCCCAAAAAACCCCCCACAGCAGAAAAGGACAGCAACAGTAAAAAATGAGAGTGGTCCCCTCTCTCTCACCCTCTCCCTTTAAATAATGGGGAGAGAGGGAGGAGAGCACCGGTGGGGGGCTGTTGGGCTCTTTTTTTTCAAAGAAGGGGGGGAGGAGAAGCCCCCCCACCGGTTGGGAACCGGTGGGGGTGCCCACCGGGCCCCCCTCCTCCTCTCTCTCCTCTCTAATTCCTCTCTCACTCTCTCTCCAAAAAAATCTTCCGGTGGCACTCCCCACCTCAAGATCCAACGGTGGGTACCCCCACTGGTTAAGGCTTTCAAGCCTATAAATACCCCCCAAGGGGGAGGAAGAAGGGATGTCTCTTTGGTCCAAAATTTCCTAGGGGAAACTCTGTCCATTTGAAGACCAAACCCGGTGCTCTTGCACGGGTTTGCTATGTTTAGAGGATATTTTTCGTCCCGGAGGGCTCTCTTCCTAAGATTTATTCCTAAGGGAAAGCTCTGCCGAATTTATATTGTAAAATCACCGTTCTATAAGACGTGATTATGCCGAAATGATGAATCATGAATGAAATGCCAATATTGTTCTTTGAGCATACGTGTGTGCATGTGTGTTCATGAATCTATTACTAAGTAACATTATGTTATTATATTTTCACATACATAATTGAATTATTAATTAGTTTAATAACTAATTAAAATGCATAAGTACATAATTAAATACTCTAAAATATCTTTGGCCTCATCCCATACATAACTAATCTTAGACTTATAATCAAAACTCAATAATAAAACACAGACTCATAAAATAATATACTTAAGTTAAAAATGACTTAAATACCCCTCATGTTTAATTAATTAATAAAATATGTGAAAATTATTTAAAATCAGTAAAATGAATATAAAAATCAGATTTTTTTTGTAAAAACCAGTAATACTCAGTAAAAATCAGAAAACCAAATCTGGAAATTACATAAACCCAAAAATATGACTTAAATATCCTTCATATATCTAATTAATTAATAAAAATCAGTAAAATTAATAAAAAAATCAGTAAAATTCAGTAAAAACCAGTAAAAAATAGAGAACCAAATATGAAAACATATAAAATTTCCGAAATGACCAAAATGCTCCTAGAACTTAATGAAATTACAAAAATACCCTCACCCATGATAAAAATCTGTAAAAATCACAGAAAATTGTTACAAAATATCAAAACCTCCCCTATGTCCAAAATACCCTCCAAACCTTAATAAGATGGGTAAAATTACCAAAATACCCTCAATATGATAAAAATAAATAAAAATCTCAGAAAAATATAAAAATAGACTATAAGTCTAATAAACCCGATTTAAGGTAAAATTACCAAAATACCCTATAACTTAAATATGTCTAAAATGATCCTAAAATACATCTTAAGGGTTTTCAAGTTTCCCTAAAATTGCTAAAAAACTTAAAGTGACTATAATACCCCTATACCCTCCAACTTGGCATAATTACAAAAATATCCTTATGGGTCTAAAATACTTGGAATCAATCCAGATAATTCGGAGTCAATCCAAAATCTCTTAAAAAGTCCCCCAATCAATTATAAACCCATCCTAAACTTGGGTGAGGCCAAGAACTTAACCTAAAACATATCTTCATATGCATGTGCTGCCTGTAGTAGTAGTGTTGCATGTTATAAGGGCATTAACGGACGGTTAATCAAGGGTTGTCGAGCAGTTGCTTGACGTAATTAACACTGATCGAGGTCAGTGGAGAGAGGTCATATACTCGGATCTTCGCTTGATCCGAAGTCCCGGACTCCTTGAGGGCTGATCCCAAGCTCTCATAGTCCAATAAATAAAACAAATAAAATTGACCTATATTTCTCCAGATAAAAACAAAAAGACCAAAAAATGATAGGATTTTTAAATAATCCGACATGAGAGATAGCTAGGTTAGGTTGCAAACAGGGGCCCCCACCGGTTTGTGGACCCCCCCACTGGTTCCCTCCAAGGGAGGAACCGGTGGGGGGGGGGTCTCTTCCCTACTCTCCTCTCATTCAAATTCAAAAAAAAAGAGAAAAAAGGGGGAGGGGATTAATGGAGTTTAAGCCTGACTAATGGGGTTTTTAAAGCTTGATTATGCCCCCTATGTTAGTGGAACTTCCACTAACACAATTTTAAAAGGGGCCCAATAATTGGAAAACCCTTTTCACATGTGTTTAAAAGAAAGAGGAGAAAGTGGGGAATTAAATGAGGTTCTCCTCATTAATTGCAACAAAAGGAGGGGAATGAAAAAAAAAAAAAAACCCGTCCTTCTATAAGGTGAAATCATGTCAAAATTTGAATGAAATATTAATGTAATTTGTGTGCATGTGTGTATGCTCATCTTCATGCAATGAACTTATATTTAAATAACACTATATTAGTGTGTTTACACACATACATAATTAATTAATTAACCCAATAATCAACAAAATATATACTTAAGAAAATGTATAAATAAATGCCCTTGGCCTCACCCCTACATATAATTAAGTCTAGATTAATGTTTAAGACTTAATAATGAAACATATATATACTAAATAATACACTTAAGTTAAAAAGACCAAAATACCCATCACCCCTAATTAATTAATAAGAAAATCAGTGAAAATTAATAAAATCAGTAAAAATTAATAAAAGTTAATAAAAATCAGTAAAAACAGAAAAAATATAAAAATATAAAAATTCCCGAAATGACCTAAATACCCCCAGAACTTAATAAAATTACGAAAATACCCTCCCTCATGATAAAAATCTGTGAAAATCATATAAAATTCCTAAAAAATGCCAAAATCCCTCATACACTCAAAATACCATCCAAACCCTAAAAATCGATAAATTACTAAAATACCCTCTATGTAATAAAAATAATTAAGAATTTCTGAAAAAAATATAAAAACATGGTATAAGCCCGGAAACATGATTTGGCACAAAATTACTAAATACCCCTATAACCTGATTATGCGTAAAATAACCTTAAAGTGCCTCCTAGGGTTTTAGAGCCTTCCCAAAATGCTAAAATACATTTCACAACTTAAAATAACTATAATAAACCTATACCCCTAAGTTAACATAATTACAGAAATACCCTTATGGGTCCTAGATGCTTGGAATCAATCCTAAATACTGGGAGTCCATCCCAAAATACTTAAAAGTGAGTCTAAACACTTAGCAGTTCATCCTAATACATTGGAACAAATCCAAATACTCTAAAGACTTGGGAGAGGCTAAGGACTTAATATAAAAAGCTGCCCTCACATACATGCATGTCGTGTCGTAGCATAGATGGTTTGAAGGGCATTACTCGGACGATTAATCAAGGGTTGTCGAGTGGGTGCTCGACGTAATTAACACTGACCGAGGTTAGTAGAGAGAGGTCATATATTCGGATCTTCTCCTGATCCGAAGTCTCGGACTCCCTAAGGGCTAATCCCAAGTTCTCATAGTCCAAGAAACAAAATAAATAAAACCGACCTATATTTCTCCAAACAAAACAAATAACATTTGAAATAAAAATAAAAACACTCTAGGAGAGATCTAGGCCCAGGTTCCAAACAATGTCCAACCGAAGACTAATGATGGCTGCTTGAACAACATTGTGTACAACCATGCATGATGCTCTCTCTCCCTCCCCCTTTGCAAACTCATCATGAGTCCAATCTATTTATCCTTCTGGAGCAAAGAGCGAGGCCATAGTTATATGTTATATATCGTTGTAAGGTTTGCTTGATCTCTTCATGTTTCTTTTTGTTTAGATCCCTTTGTACTATTTTCTGTATTTTCTGCCATCTCAGAACCATAGCTGATGAAGTTTGGACAAGGGGAGGGAGATGAACAACAAAAGAATGTGGAGAGTCTCAGACATTCGAGATTTCTGCGCTTCACTCATTATCTTCCATCTTGGTGTCTTTTCATCATATAATTGGTAGATTTTATTGATCAGTTCTCAAATGTGGCATTAGTTATAAGGTGTAGAATTCCTTGGATAAATCTAGTAATAAAATTTGACTACACTGCCAATGACGTATGTCAAAATCACCAGGGGAAGAATTATAAGGCCAAAGGAAGCTGAAAAGCTTGGTTGCAGATTGATGTCTGGATATTATCTATTATGAGAGGAGGCATCTTGGGAACTAATACTGTCATTGTTATGTGTGCTTTAATGCTAAACTGCAACTCTGGGGAGAACCATGCAGAGGGGAAAGTGGAGTGGGCGATTCAAAACTCGAATTTTCATTTTAATTTAGAACAGCTCAGGTCACTCATGTTGATTTCTTCCTCTGGCTGCAAGTTGGGCTGTCACCTGGTCATTATCCAGGACCCTGATTATCTTCTGTTTAAGCTGTCCTCCAAGTGAGGGGCTTGCAGCAGGCTAGACGAAGTGTTTTCTTTGCCAGGTGAGCGTGGTGGGGAGGCGTTCTCATTGACACCTGGTGGATGCTATAGCCAATTCCAGGGAGGCCTCAGAATAGGCTCAGGTGGGTGGGCTTCTGGCAGAGGATGATGAATACGCAGGTGTTGACGCCAACCTCCCCTCTGGCTGGCAAGCTAGATCGGGCTGGCTCCTGGACCTTCTGCGGCGAGGATCAGGGGCTCTCCATGCATCATCGAAATAAAGCAATCTGTTGGAGTGGGAGGGATTGGAGAAGTGACTGGCTCTGCCTCCATCCATAAGGGGGATGTGGATGACAGGTATTCGCTCGCGAATGAGGAATGGGGTTCCCCAATTTCTGGTTGGGATGCGGACTTGCAGATAATGATTGCACAGGTCTGCAATCTGATGAGTAGTCTACAAGGAGGCTCCATCACAAATGACATCTTCAAGAAGCTTCTATTATGAAATGGAGATTGATCACTGTGCTCATTGGGCTTGGAGGGAATGACTGATCAGACATCCAGCAGATGGTTGACTGGGTCAAAAAATGTTCGTCTTCCACTGGAAAGAACTTGAGGTTTCCAAGAACAATGGGCTTCCTGCTACTTGTGAGAAATCCTGTAATGGTTTTGAGGGCCTGAAGAGTCGGCTGGTTAAGGGCTAGCTTTGAGTTTTGTTGTTGTTGTTGTGGGGGGGTTGGGGGTTGTATTTAGGAATTAGGGTTAGTGCTTTTCCGGTCGCGATATATATAAACCCAATGAATTAGAAATATATACCAGTATCTTGCCTATTTTGATATTAGTCTCTATGAACTTAATATAATTTAGTAATAAATCCTTTCAGTTAAGAATCATCTAAAAGAAACAAATATTTATGGAATATTCTTCAAATCAATGTTAAAAAGGATGGAAATGCTTCAAAATTCAAATGACTCTAAAAAATGAAAAATTGAGCACTAACAAAAAGTAACAAATGACCTTAATTGGTTGGGCCTAATAATAAATTTTTATATTTGTTTAGATTGTCCGATCAAAGATCGAATTATATGGACACATGGGGCATGTTTGGGCGACCTAAAAAAATCTAATTCTTTTTATTTGGCTGCACCGACGGCCAGTGAAATATTGGCTGCCAGTGAAGCAAGTAAAACTCAAAATTTAAATAGAGATATAAGTGACTTTCCCAGAGTTAAGTAAAACTTAAACGCATGTGTAACTATGGTAGAATTAAGAAAAGATGATGGAAATAAATGGTAGGGATTAAAAACTAAAAAGTTTAATTATATAAGGACTAATATCAAAATATGCAAGATATAGGGACTTATTTCGAATTCACTATGTTTATAGGGATCAATATCCAAAAAAACCTTAGGGTTATTGTAGGGTAAGTTTTGGCTTTGGTAAATGTGGGATTCTGTTTCTAGTGCAGTTTTTTGGGCCTTCAGTTGCAGGGCTTATACCATTTTGGGTTGGGCATTCTTTCAATTTTTTTTTTTTACTTTTATAGAAATGTGGTACCATACCCTTTCAAAAGGAAGTGTGCTTGCTGGTAGGTGTAGGCACCTGCATCTTATTATGTGAGGGCTGATGGGAGTTCTTTGTGTTTACAAGTGGTTTATTATTGTGTTTGAGGTCCAAATTATGTTGATAGTATTGCATCCTTTGACTGGGATATGCTGCTCTGACTTTATTATCAAAGAAATTGGTGGTAATCTTCTTCTCTAAAGAGGCCTTCTTTCCAGGTTTTAGCACATGTAATCTTTTCTCAATACCTCTGCTTAATGCTTAGGACAATTTAAAGTTAGCCCTTTTTAAAAGATGGGTATAATATTAGAAGATAAAGGTTCAAGGTTGAGAAATCGAGATCAATCGATCGACCAATCTAGGGAGAGTGAGAGAAAGAGGTGACGCCAACAAACATGATGAGGGTTATTTTTTCATTTTCTTTCTCGGATGTACTACCTCTATTTATTGAATAAAATTGGTGGTACAGACCACAACCTTCTTTCAAAAACAAACATGATGAGGGATGCCGAGAACTGCAATGGCCAAGCTTGGAGTTGAGGAGTCAAAGTGCCGCAAGCAGCTGAAAGAGTGTGGGAAAGGAGGTGATGGACATGAGGACCTTGGCATACTCTATGAAGCTCCCCTGATTGATGTTGGCACAGATGAGGTCATTTAGGGTGGCGGTAAGGACGGTGACTATGTCTCTTCCAGGTTTGTCAATGTACATGTACCTACCTACCTACACAAATACATATGGACATATTGACATCTTTGTACACACGAGTGTGCGTGTATATACACATGGGAGGAGGGAGAGCAAGAGAAGGTCCTTGCTGTTAAACTAGAGAGAGAAAGAGACGCATGGGAAAGGATATAATGGACACAAGGATGGTGGCAAACTCCATGAAGCTTCCCTGATCAATATTGGCACGTACACGGTCACCTAGGGAGGTGATGTGGATGATGACCTCCAACCATGGCATCTAGAGTGAGGGAGCGAGGAGGGAGGGAGAGAGGAAGGGAGAGGCCAAATCTCCCCTTGACAGGGATGTCTTTGTTGTGGGGTCACCTCCTTGTTCCAAATTCTTGTCTTAGGTTGATAAAGGACTCAATGAACTTGGTTCTTGATTGATCCTCTGAGGTGGTCATCAGCCACCCCCTAGCCTCCATTGTGGAAGCTACTCCCCTTTTGAAGCCTCTGCTACTCTGGACAGGTTCTGATGTCTCAATGCTGACTAGCTGCTGAACAACCACTTTTGAATCTATGGAACAGAGCCAGGGGCTGAAGGCATAGTTTAAAAAGTATTGAGGGAGCTGTGAGTCATTCTGTGAAAGCCTTTCAAGGCATAAACCTTGAGACAATAAAGCACAAGCCTGATTTTGGGGAAGATTCTCAAATCTATCAAGAAAGCAAAAAAATAATGGTTTCCTGTGAATTAACGTTATAATGACCCAATGATACAGACTGTGGAAGTGAATTATGGGGAAGGAACTAGTAGAAAAAAGAAAAGGGGGCAGAAAGAAGACGAGGAAGAGGAGAAGAAAAGAAAGGAGATAACTGGACCATGGGAGAAAAAAATGAAACGTCAACTCTCTTTGCATGTCAAAGATGTCACCATTGTCTAGCCCATCGTAATTGTCATTGAAGCATTGGTGCTACCGTTGCTGCCTTATCCATTGCTATTGTAAGCAGTGGTCCAATTCAAATACTTTTATTTTATTCATTTAATAGAATGGTAATCATTGAATCCTCTTTAAGGACAATGAAAGAAGCCAGGTCCACCTCAAAATATTGCACAGCGTTGAAACAATTAACAAAAAGCATTTTTCTAGTGCCTTGCTTTGAGGCATATGCTTTAGTGCCTTGAGGCACTGCCTTTTTAAACAATGGTTCAGACCAGTGATGAGAGCCTGATTAGGAGGGTCTGTTCTAATGGATTGTCAGGCTTCTCCTTGAGTGCTGAAGATCTCCCATTGTTAGGAAATGATGTGCCACCACTATAACTATCTGCTGTTTAATCCTAGGGATATATATCTTGTCAATGTGTCATCGCCTTTGGCTGCATTTGGGAACAGTTCGAAGTCCTTATAAATGCTTCTCCTCCTTTCAAACGAACTTCTTTTATTTTAAGAGTGTTTGGCAACCGTTCTTAATTTAACTTTTCCTTCACTGAGGAGGAGAAAATGCACTCCAAGCTGAAGGAGAAAATTTCTCCTTCAGCATGGAGGGAATCTCTCCTTTCCACAGAAGGAATATATAGATGATGCAAAGACAATCATGCCCCTTGTAATTGTTTCTCCGGCATATCTACCCAGAACAGAAGTCTTCTCATCCCTTACGCTCGGAGAACGAGCATGACAACGTGGAGTGAGTTTAAATTTAATTGGGAAGGGGCAATATTGTGACACTCCTTTTGGTTAAATCATTTACTGTTGAATTAGATGTATTTAACTCTTCGTTAGCAATCTATAATTTTCAATTTTTTCTTTGTTAAGATATTATTCTTTTACGTTAAGAACACTATCTGATATATTTATATTCTACATTTTTTATTTTACAAAATGTTAATATATTAATATTATTTTGTTGTCACTCTTATTTATCTTTACATTTATCACATATTTAGAATCAATGGTGATGTAATTCTTAAGATGGTTACAATAGGACTATTCTTGTCAAAATTTATTGAAACGTACTTCTATAGTAATGGCTGTTTTATGCTCCCAAATTGCCTTTACTTCTAAGACAAGAAGTGCTTCCTCTTGAATGTAGTTTTATGTTGAGGTACTTTTATAACAAGGGCTTCACTCAAATTCCCAAACAGAGCCTTTGCCTCCTGGGGTTTTATACCTAGGCACAGGAGAACCCAGTTCATCCTTCACTTCTGCTTACTCCCACACCTCTAGGTTAGGTATGCCTCTCTGCAATCCTTGTTTGAAGCCACTTGGACCTCTAGGGGGTTTCCCCAATAAGTAGCCCAGATCTTGAGAGAAAGCTGTGAGGTAAGACCTCCTCGTTACTGGCAAAGCTGTTGATTCTCTTTTAATTGACTTCCAATGATTGTGCAAACCCTTACTCTATGATGTATCTGTCCAAATGAGAGACCATTGTCTCCTCCAGCACACAGGATGGACCCAGAGTTAGCTTTCTGCTCGTGCGATTTCAGTCTTTGTCGTTAAGGACTTCTAATGTCGAGGGGGACAGCTTCTCTAGACCCCATTCGCCACCCTCTAGATCAATCCCAGATTTCATTTAGGACGGGGCTGACGTCTAGGAGCTCTATGCCCCTTTGAGAAGAGATCTGGTGGGCATTAATGAGCCTGGCTCTGCTATACTCAGAATCATGTTCAGAGCTCCTGAATCTACAACATCTAACCCTTGGATAACTGGATACGTTGCTTCCCCAACCAATCTTTCTAAAACCAACTGGTGGGTGTTTTAAATTCAAATTGGAATTTGAATTCAAGCTCCCACTTGAAATAAGCCCACCTACCACTCGTATTCAGGTTTGAGTAACCTTGAGTCCTTGGTTCAACGAATATGATCCACCTTCCCCTTTCTTCCTCTCCTCATCTAGGGTTCCTAAGCTTCTTTGTGATCCAGCTTCACCACCACCACCTCCTGCCACCATGATGTCAGCCCCTAATGATATTCTGGCTGTGACTTCCATCAGCCTCACACGTCAACAATGTGCAATCTTAAACATGATCTCCCAATGAGAGGCAAGAAAAACAATGGGAAGTGATGGCACACCCTCCGCATTGACTAGAAGCCATAGCTTGGAGCTGGTTAGTGTCTCAAAAGGCCTTCTCATCCATCTGAATCACTCCCACTCGCAAGAGTTGTAATAGTAGAATTCTCCTATAGGTCCAACTGTGTGGTCTTCATCACACTAGAACCAACCTTGGCCTGTGTTTATCCTCTACCACTGCTGCTGGGAGCCTGATTGTTGTCAAGGAGATATTAGCTGTTGCTAAGGCCCTCCCTATGCAGTCCTATGATATATGACCATCTGCCTTGCATACCATGCACAACATTTGAGCCCTTTCACTTGTTCATCTAGTTGCCTTTCCCATAGCGTCTGAGGCAACATGGGATCCCAAGTTTGAGTCAAGTTCCTTCTCTCTTGAGCCTCCCTCCGAGGCTCCCGTACGCTTCTTTTCCCTTCTTTTTCCCCTTTCTCCTCCATTCTCTAGACTCTCATAGATCCCGTGCATTTTGATAAATTTCCTTGTCTTTAGGCTGCATGCATTGTGAGTTTGTGACATCCATAGATTGTTGAGTCCTTTGAACCTATCTTCCGCATTGCTTAATTTGACTAGCAGAAGAGGACGACAAACCAAACCGTCCTGTTGAGTTTTCAATGACTTTATGGTTAAATATTCACATATTTTTTTAAAGCCCTTTTGGTTTTTAAAGGAATACATATCAATAATGGATACAAGATCTTGCTAACTATGAATTTTAGTGGTTGTGCCACTTTTGGGTATTGACTGTTAAAAGCTGTATTTATATGGTCGTTAGCTGTAAGAATAACAGGGACTAAATATACTTTAGTAGTTTTTATTTTTTATAAAGTGCTCTTGTTATCTTATTAGAAGCAAAATAATTAATTGAATTTTTGAGATAGATTCCTCAGTACTTGTAATGATGACCAACCTTGTGAGGTATGCTTTGGGCCAAGCCTGCATAGTTTTGTCCCCAAAAGGCACCTCATAGGTTATTGATCCAAATCCTCACATACATGGCCTAGCAACTTTTTTTATTTTTCGATGTGGGACTAATCCGGTTCATTCTCGCCCCAGCCCCTAGACGCAATGGTGGCTTCACATCATGGCGACTCCACTTTGACTTACTTTGTGAGTAGCCCTTTCCTACAAGTAGCTTTTTCCTCTTGCTTGACCCGTGATGAGGTCACTGTAGACCCACCAACTTTTGTAGGGTTTGTCCCCAAACTAGTCCATATTGTACAATATGGGTCCCACTCTGTTACCATTCTATAACGACTGGATCTAACCCTTATAAGGTATTGTCTGCTTTGGGCCAAGTCTGTACGATTTTATCCCCCAAAAGACACCTTACAAGTTATAGCTCTAAATCCTACATATATGGCCCAACAACTTTTTTCATTTTTCAATATTTGACTAATCTAATTTATTCCCACCCCAGCCCCTAGACGTAGTGGTGGCTCTACTCCAACTTACTTTATCGGTAGCCCTTTCCTACATGTAGCCCTTTCCTCTTGCCTGGTTCATGATTGGGTCATTACATTACCTTTGATCCCTTGACCCTCCTTATTTTTTCTTAACTTATACATCTCCTAATCCTTTTCTTATCTATAGTTCTTTTTCCTGTCTTATTCTTGTGAATTCCATGGCATGCTCATTATGGAAGCATATTAAAAAAAAATTATCTATCCCATTTAACTACACTAGGGGTTTCAAGTAGTTGAGAGCATGGTTTGCCGTATCGTACCGGATCGTGCCGACTCGTACGAGTCGACTTGTATATGGGCTGACCCGATCCGCTGATACGCACCGAGTTGGACCGGATCGTGCATGCTCATGCATGCTTAATGGAATGTTTTAAGTTGAGTTTTTCCTATTTGATACGTAAAATTATACTTTTTATATCAATTAATAAGACACATTTCTCTAAAATGTGACATAAACTCATTAATTTTAACAAACAACTCATGGATTTTAACACACCCATTGACTAGACTCGTGCGAGTCGGATCGAGTTGGCCCGAGTCGGATCGGTATCGTACCGTATTTGGGAAGATACAATCTGATATGGATTAGCGATATGGCGAACCATGTTGAGAGAACCTTACAACATACAAAAGTCCATTTCTAAAGTCTACTAATGTGAGTGGAGGCTAGCTAGTTCCCTTTTATGGCTATTATTAATGGATAGAGCATTGCAAATGTCAAGAATAGGTTAGCCAGACCATTTGCTTGTGGTATCTTCTTTTTAGCAACACCCTTTATTCCCTTTATTCTACTGAAATAGAAAATAAGATCATTGTGAAATTTGAACTATGCTCCTTGTTTGTGAAAATTAAGATACATTAGCAAAACAAAATAAGCCTGCCATATTTTCATAATAAAATAGGGTGTATGTTATAGCATTCTTTTCTGTTTTGCACGTAGCATTCAAGTTGAAAGTGTTAGAAGATGTATTACATCCCTTTTTGGAAGCCATGTAGTACCACAGGGAGGCAAAATCTTGTGAATCTCTCAAACAAGGCTTCCTTCAATGACACCTTCAAGAAATTTTGCGTTCATTTTACTTGGGGCTGCAAACAAACTAATATGCTCGACGAACAGCTCATGAGACTATTCAGTAATGGCTTGGCTCGTTTGTGAAGTTAAAAAAACAAGTTTGACCAAGTTAGGCTTGGTTCTTAAAGGAGCTTTAGCTTGAACACTGGTGAGCTTGGTTTGATTATGTTCATGAACAAGCTCGTTTAAATCTTGCTAATAACTTATTTATGTACTCATTTAGAACTCGTTTAAGGGCTCATTAAGAGCTTATTTAGTACTTGTCAAGAACTTGTTTGAGTACTCTATTCATAAGCTTAGTTACTAATATATTTAATATTTTACAGATTTTTTTAATCAAATAATTTAGGTTATGAGATGCAATAGAGAGAAATAAAAAATAAAGGGGGTTAATGGTGAAAAAATAATTAAACATTAAAAGGTAATTAAGTTGGAAGAATGGCAGGGATATGGGGTTACTTCTGCTGTGTGACTGGTTTGCGTCATCAGACATATTAAGAAAGTTGGGATGCCGCTGTCCCTTTAAAAGCACCCCATGGGATCTGCGAGCCATTGGCTTCGGGCAGCTGGGCACGAGCGGAGACTCGGACAAGCACCCTAGTATGCCATCAGAGAGTGCTTACAGTTTTATCTGGTTAAAATTTTAATTTTATAGTTGAAGTATTCTGGGCTGAGTTCTCTCTATTTTGCTGAGCTCGAGCTGACGAGTTTGGCTCGAACTCGTCAAGTATCTAAAGGAGTCGAGTTTGAATGGTGAGTTTAGAATACTCAGTGGAGTTCGAGCCGAGTTTGAGGTCAATGTCAGGGTGGGTGGCTTGAGCCAAGTCTGAGAAAGGTAAAACTCGCCTCGGCTCGACTTATTTGCACCTGTACATTTTTCTTCCAAAAGTTAGTATACTGAAGCTTTTCTTTGTTATTTTTGCACAAATCATTGCATCTTTCTTCATCATTTAGAAGATATTTTATTGGGTGACTCTGATTTCACTTAGATCCTTTTGGGGCAACAATTCATCCAATCTATTTAAGGTGATGTTTCTTAGTTTGGATTGTGAAACATAGATTGAATTGAGTCGTATTTTATCCAGATAATTGGATCTGTCTGTGTGTAAGTATTTGATTGTGAATTGTAAATTGTAATTCATTGAGGGAGATTTTACATTTCATGGAATGATGTTTATATTATTTGTAGGAAATCTGATTGGGCTTCATTGTCCAGTTTACCTGCTGTGCATGTTGACACATAACAAAAAGAACCCTGATGAACTTCCTTAGCTTTCCATATATTTTCAAACCTAATATGCAACTGTGCATGTTTGAAAATGAGCCCTGTGACTTGTGTTTTTAGTCTTGACTCCAAGAAACTTGTTCTTTCTTAGAAATAAGTCCTAGTTAACAGTTGTTTGAAAAATGAGGATAGATGATAAGGACTAAAAATATTAAACCAAATTTCAAAGGTGCCAAGGCTAAATATGATGGATACATGGACTTTTTTTTGGATTTAATAGTTTAGAGGGACAAAAAACTAAACAACTGAAGAAAGGCAGATAATGAAGAGCAATATTGAAGAGCTGGAAATGAAAAGTGAGTCTTCTGATCTATCTAATCAAGAATTGCATTCTTTGAAGGAGTTCAGGAAAATTTATAATGAAGAACTATTGAAGGAGGAAATTGGTTGGAAATAAAGAGCTAATGAACATTGCTTAAAAGAAGGTGATAAAAACACTTCTTTCTTCCATGCGATGGCTAGTGCTAAGAAAAGATACTTGTCCATTGACCGTATCAGTGAGGATGAGATTGTCATTGAAGAACCTGAAGAGCAGATTTGTGGCTTTTTACAAGAACCTTTTCTCAGAAGATTTTCAGTTGAGACCCCACATACAAGATGGCTTGCTCCCTAAGTTAGAAGATTCAGATACCGAAGAATTGAGTGAACCTTTTTTGGAAGATGAAGTAAAAATTGGCTATCTTTAGTATGGATCCTAATAAAGCACCAGGATCCGATGGTTTTTCTCTTGGGTTCTATCAATTTTTTTGGGATGCTATTAAAGAAGATTTGGTTAACTTTGTGCAAGAGCTTTATGACAGGCCGGAAAGGATTCAATCTGTCAATTCTACATATGTTGTTCTTATTCCGAAGTCAGAGGGTGCGGTAAGAATGACTGATTTTCGTCCCATCAATTTACTCAACGGGTGTTATAAGACTATATCGAAGATTTTAGCATCTCGGCTCAAGAAGGTAATTCATAAGCTTGTGGGTATTAATCAATCAGCATTCTTGCAAGGCATATTCATCTTGGATAACTATATGGCAGCTTATGAGGCTATTCACCATTATAAGAACAGAAATAAGCAAGGTGTGCTGTTAAAGCTCGAGTTTTAGAAGGCTTATGATAGAATCAATTGGAATTGCCTCAATAAAACTATGGAGCTTATGTGATTTAATGAAAGATGGATAAGATGGGTCATGGGTTGTATTTCATCCTCTACATTCTCTGTGTTGATTAATAGAGAGCCGTGTGGCTACTTCAGCAGTTCTAGAGGACTTAGGCAGGGAGACCCGATGTCACCGCTTCTTTTTCTGCTTATTGGTCAGATTTTAAGCTCCCTTTGGGATAGTGCAGCTTAACAGGGCCTGATTGAGGGGTTCAGAATTGGCAGGAGTAATATACACTTATCTCACCTTCAGTTTGTAGATGATACGTTGTTGTTTACTTCGGGAAGTAAGGAGGATATTCAGAATATCAAAAGATTGCTTATTTTAGTAGCACTTATCACGGGGCTGAGGATCAACTATGAGAAATCAGAAATTGTTGGTTTGAATGTGTCACAACTTAGTCTTCAAGAGATTGCGAGCTCCTTAAAATGCAGAGTTAATAATTTTCCTATTAAATATTTGGGCTTGCCCTTATCGGATGGTGCCTTAAGGGTGAAGGATTGGGATGGTTTAATTAAGAAATTCGAGAATAGATTGGAAGGGTGGAAAGGTAACTTTCTTTCAGGAGGAGGGAGATTGATATTGTCAAAATCGGTTCTTTCGTCTTTGGCTATTTATTATGCTTCCATCTTCAAGATTCCTCGATCTGTGGAAAAAATTATTGAATCAGTTAGAAGCTCTTTTTGTTGGTCAGGAGGGAAAAGGGAGAAGAGAGGTATTCATTTGATTAACTAGAGTAATGTATGTAAAAGTAAGGAGCAAGGTGGAATTGGTCTGTGTGGAGTGGCCACATTCAATAAAGCTATGCTAGCTAAATGGTTGTGGAGAAGGGGAGAGTGTCCGGATGCTCTCTGGGCTGTGATTGTGAAGGATCTGTATTTTCATACTGAGAATAAATAGAGTTTTTATCCTTCGACCAGTTACAACTTGTCGTCTTCCATCTAGAATAATATTGTTAGATGTGCTGACTTTATGGATATCTCGAGTGCTATCCAGGTGGGAAATGGTTGTGATACACAGTTCTGGAAAGAAAAATGGTGCTCTAGTTTGGTCTTTTCTGAGCATTTTTAGCAATTTATTCAACATTACTCTTAATCAAGAGGCTACGGTTGAGGATGTGCTATCTCATATTGATGCAGGTCAGATTAATTTATCTTTGAGAAGGGACCTTACTGATGTGGAAACAGAAGAACTATTAATGCTGCTTAATATAACCAGTGGATCCAGATTTTCTGGTGAGGTGTAGGATAAGAGAATTTGGAGATGGACAAACAATGGGTAGTTTTCGGTTAAGTCCATGGTCTAAATGTTGAGTGATGGTGGTACTAGGGTCTGGTGGAAGGAGCTAGTATGGTCTAACCAACTTCCAAATAAGATCAAGGTGTTCTTATGGAAGCTTGCTTGGTCTAGAATTCTTACGGGAAGGAGGGCTAAGAAGCTTCATCTCTCTGGGAGTTCTTTTTGTGTTTTTTGTGCACTCTTTGAGGAGGACCAAAAGCATTTATTTTGTGGTTGTGGCATTATTATCATCCAGTGGAAGACTATCTGCAGGTTATTTGGTCTCAATTGGGTGGAGCAACCTTCTGTGTTGAAACTCTTAAACTGGTGGAGCACTGCTTGTCTCTATAAAGACCTTAAACAATTATGGTTCCTGATTTGCCCGGTCCTTTTGTGGACTATCTGGTGTGAGAGAAACAGAAGGAAGTTCAGTGACCAATTCAGCAGTGCTAATGAGCTATTGAGAAGTACATTTAGATGGGTGGAAGAGTGGGGACGGGCTGCTGATCTCTTCAAGGAGGGGAGTTCTGTAATTTTTGACAAGGCCAGAAAGTGGAGTGAATTGATTTCTTGACGGTTTTATCTTATTTGTATTTCTGTTTTATTTGCTTGATAAAATAGTTTATGTAATTTTTTTTTCTCTTCAGCATTAGATGGGGACCAGGATGGGGGTATGTCCAATCCTGGCTGTGATGCCTTATGGGGCTTTCTGTGTAACCTTCTCTTATGTTCAATGAAATTGTGACTTTATGTCACCTTCAAAAAAAAAAAAAAAACTAAAAAACCCAATATACTTAAAAATGGATAACATCATGTTTTTGGCTAGTTGATATTCCTGTTCTGCACCAAACAACAAGATTGCTAACCTTTTGCATGAGACTTCAGTACCTTTTGATGGCTATTTATTTGAGACTGTTATGAAAGGTGAGGTCTAGGGAAACTAGGATTGTATGTGCTGAAACTTGTGCACATTGTTGATGCTCTTTCTAGCATCAGATATAATTTTTAGATTCAATTTGTGCCTGTTTTGCACTTCATGATCATCGTCTTCATTTTTTTAAGGCCAATAGATCTCTCCCCTCTGCATGATGGCCAGAGAGAGCAATGGGAAGGAGAGGGACGGTAGAGCGAAGCAGTTTGGCGTCCCACTGGGGGTCTGTCTCTGGTGCTTCAAGCCTGGGCACTGTGCAGCGCACTGCAGATCGGCCGTTGTTTGCAGGGTTTGCCGGAGAAGTAGGCACATAGCTAGGTACTGTGCCTTGGGTGCGCTGGGTTCGGCGGGGACGGAGGTGCCGCGGATGGTTCTTCCAAAGCTTCTGCAGCCTACATTACCTTCTCCAGCGAGGGAGGTGGCTGTCTCACTGCAAGATAATGATATTGATAGGGAGAGATGGGGGGTTCTATCCTCCCAGGCAGTGCTTGACAGCGGCGGGGATGAGGTGCAGGTGAAGGAGGTGCTGATAGCCTTGTCTAGCAGATGGGGCAGGCCTGGAGATTGGACGGCATGGCGATTGGGCTATACAGGAGCACGCTCATCAGATGCCCAAGTTGAGAGTAGGCAGAGGTGATTATTAGTTCAGGGAGTGTTTCCATCGGTGGAAGGGAGCTGAGGGTGAGGTGGGACACTCTAGTAGGGGCTACTGTAATGAAGACTCCGAGGTTGGTTTGGCTCATGTGAGAGGGTGTTCCTCTCTATCTTTGGAGGAAAGAGGTTGATGCAGGATACGAAGCAAAGAATCCCTCCCCCATTCCCTTTTGCTTTTATTAGGACCCTTTATGGTCCATCATGTACTTTGATATTTCCTAGGGGTTACAGATACATAAATGGAGGGGGGAGTCTAAGAGTCTAACAGGAATTTCAAGGGACGGGAGTTACATATCTCCCTATATATGTATGCTGTTAACAGAATAGAGAGATGATGAATTTTGAGAGAAAAAAAAAAAAAACCTGATTGTGCGTTTTGGTCTTTGAGACAGAGACCCTCTCCACCTCTCTTCCTTGATGCGATGCCAAGGATCCCCTACTCCGGTGCGACTCCGGAGACCGCCCATCGGTGCGACGCCGATCGGTTCCCCCTCTTCTAAACCCCACTTCTTATTCCCCCTCCCCCCTTGTCTCGCATCAGTTTGGTATAAGAGCCTACCTCCGTTCCCTGCTTCGCCGCCGCGCCATCGCCGTCTCCACCCGCCTCGCTGCCTGTCGTAGCCCTTCATCGCCGCCCTTCTTCCCTTTCTTTTCTGGCTCGGGTGAAGAACAAACGCAGAAGAAGGGAGGGGCGACGCTGTCCCGCCGCCATTGCCGTCGCCAACGTCGTCGCCCGCCACCGGCGCCGTCATCGCAACACCTGCCACCTCGTCCCGCCGCGATCGGAGTCACTCGCCGCTGCTCCGCTTGCACCGGTCGTACCCTTCGGGAGCTGGTTGGGGTGGTTAGAAGGGAAAATGAAGAAGAAGATGGAGCCACCGCCGGTGTTGCTGTCGGCCCTCGCCGACGTTGCATCACCGTCTTGTCGCCACCGCCACCACGAGCGCCAGCTGCTGGCCTCGTCGCCATCGCCCCGCTGGCCGCCGTTGCCGCTTGCCCCGCCATCATCGAAGCCACCGGGGCCGTCGCCCCACGCAGTCGCCGTTGCCGCCGCCGCCCCACGCAGTCGCCGTCACCGCCGCCCCACCTGTCCTCGCCGCCGCCCGGGCCGTCTGCAGCTCGGTCGGTTCGAGCTAGGGCAAGGAAGAGAAGAAGAAACAAGGAAGAGAAGAAGGGCTCGTGCCCTTTTTGACCTAGCCCGGTCAAATCGTGTTTGACCTGGTTCGGTCCGAGCCTACTTCCCAGCTGGTTCGAGCCTAAGTCCCGTTGGTTCGAGCCATTTCCTTTAAGAAGGGTCTGGGTCCTATTTTGTTATCTGGTTTGACTTGATTCAAAGACATTTGGTGGTTCGAGTCACGTGGCTCGAGCCATGGTGCGGCCAGGTCCGAGCCAGCCTTCCCAGTTTGATACTGGGAATTGGGTGGTGCAATTGGAGTCGCTAGTGCACCGCCCCCGCTCCGAGCTCGTCTGGACTCCGATTCGCGCGTCGTTTGCGCCGTTGGACTCGTCTCGACGAGACCATTCCAGATCCAGTGCGCTGCATCCCCGGCTGCCTCGTTTTGCGTTCCTCTTTTGCACTCATACTGAGGACCCTAATCTAGCATCCCGAGGCCCGTGTCAGCCACCTTGATTTGCGTGCCGACCTCCCGGCACACTGATCTCGCAGCAGCCAGCGTCTGATTAAAATGCCTCATTTTGCGTGCCGCTGCTGCACGCATACTGAGGACTCCGATCGAGCATCCCGAGGCCCGTGTCAGTCGCCTCGATTTGTGTGCCAATCATCCGGTACATTGGTTTCGCAGCAGCTAGCGGCCGACTTACCTCATTTTGTGTGATGCACTTGCACGCTTTACGAGGACACTTGGGTTCGTTGTTCGAGGTAGTTTTCGGACTCAGATTCGTGCATTGTTCACGCCGACGACTTCGTCTCGACGAGACCGACCAGATCCGGCACGCTGAGTTTCCGACTTCTCTCGTTGTACGTGCCGCTGCTGCACGCATATCGAGGTCATCCATTGGGCTTCGTTTCTTGTACTGATCGCGTTGTTGGCTTCTTCTCAGCAAGACGGACTCAGCTCCAGAGTGGTGCTTCCCCTACGACGCCTCATTCTGCGGACCACTGATTGATTATATTAGAATTAGAACCTTGGGGTAATATCTTGCAACATGCCTTCCATTTATTTCCGTTTCGCTATGTTCTTGCCGAATCGAGAATGGACGACATTGATATTAGATGAGAGAGCGAGTGATAATACGATTCCCCAACATATTGTTGATTCACTGTTGAAGACAGACGAGATTCTTGTAAACGGTGATAAGGCTTTTGTGGAGTTTTATCGGCTGGTTAAAGGTGTCACCACGGGACACTCCACTACATATGTGGATGGAGCTTGGTGTACTATAGATCCATGGAGCTCTTCTATTTGCTTGGGTCGAGATTGGCTATCCGAGCGTCATGTTATTGTGGACTGTGATAGACGTCGATGCTCCCTCGTACACCCTCATTTTGATGGACGTGAGTTCACATTTCCGGAATCATCACTTTATTCTCCTAAGGTAAT
Organism: Zantedeschia hybrid cultivar; assembly: GCA_030544215.1. Classification (NCBI taxonomy): domain Eukaryota; kingdom Viridiplantae; phylum Streptophyta; class Magnoliopsida; order Alismatales; family Araceae; genus Zantedeschia; species Zantedeschia hybrid cultivar. The sequence goes on along the minus strand of JARZZO010000002.1, from coordinate 46,965,985 downwards.
GGAAACACTGTCCAAGTTATTTGATACAGTCTCGCCAGCTACAAATGATGATCAATCAGATGTGTCGGTTCATACTCAAGATGCTAGTGTTGATCCCGCGACTGACGATATTCAGGATGCTACTCTATGTATTGAATATGGATTTCATTTAATGGCGGACGATGTGAATGAGACCAATTCAATACCGTTGGTCATCAGTGAATCATCAAATAATGTTGTGTAGGATCATATGCTCATTGTTGAAGCCGGGTTTGACTTACTTTCTGAATACTCATTTGATGTTCCGGATGGCCAGTGCGATTCCCCATGTCTTGCAGACGTTACTTCATCTGAGTTTGACTTGCTATGGTATAACTTTGAGGCCTATTATTAGTGCCACCTTCAGCTCCTCACCGTGAAGATCTTTATGCAATCAATTGTACGCCGCTAGTCTGTGGCCCCCTTGCTCCTCATATGGCTTCTTCGGTATTTCAAAACTCGAGGACGAGTTTTTTCGAACCAGGGGAGATTGATGCAGGATACGAAGCAAAGAATCCCTCCCCTATTAGGACCCTTTATGGTCCATCATGTACTTTGATATTTCCTAGGGGTTAACAAATACATAAATGGAGGGGGGAGTCTAAGAGTCTAACAGGAATTTCAAGGGATGGGAGTTACATATCTCCCTATATATGTATGCTGTTAACAGAATAGAGAGATGATAAATTTTGAGAGAAAAAAAAAAAAAACTTGATTGTGCGTTTTGGTCTCTGAGACGGAGACCCTCTCCACCTCTCTTCCTTAGTGCGATGGCAAGGATCCCCTACTCCGGTGCGACTCCAGAGACCACCCATCGGTGCGACGCCGATCGGTTCCTCCTCCTCTAAACCCCACTAGATTGGGATGGCTGTGAGGCGTGTTGTCAAGGTGGATAAGAGAGCGTTGAGGGATACACATGGAGTAAGGGCTTGGATGTTGGTTGCACCGGAAGAGGAAGCCTTGCTGGTGAGGGTGCTTCTAAAGCACTAGGGCTTCATCTTTAAGGTTTCAATTAGGGAGGAGGTTGCCGTAGATGGTCGAGGTGGTCGGGAGGTGTCCTAGTTTTAGCTGGTGAAGAGAAGCAGAGTGGCGGTGGCAGGCACACATGCTCCTATAACCCTAGAGGCCGCTGGCCAAAGGAGGGAGATGACAGTTCAGTGTGGGGTGAACTAGGATTTGTAAAGGGGCTGAAGGAAGGAGGGATCGGTTCAGGGTCCGGAGAACTGGGCGGTTGGCGGAGATATTTCTCGGGAGGCGCCGAATTGGGCGTTTCAGATTTTAAATTCCATGCCTGGAGTTTTTGGTGCGGATCTCAAGCTCGGTGTGGATGGTGGGTCGGATTTGGGTTTGGGTGCTTTGGCTTGCGTCCGATTTTAGGATGCTCTTTTAAAGGCGGTGGATCGGGAGGTAGGGGTTCGAGCAGCTTCTAGGGTTTCGGCAAATGTCGGGGTGGAGCGACAGGCGAGCGGCCCCACCCTGGGGGCTCCTCCTTCATTGTCAAGTGGCGCTCGGGTTTCTGACTCTCTAGGTGCCGGGGGAGTTCTTCCTCTGGAGGCCTTGTGTGCAGCTGGTGCTGATTGATTGACGAATGGAGCATCTCGGGGCGACCCCTTCTCATCAACCCTGTGGAGGGCCGAAGGGGTTCAGCAGGTGTGCGTCAACCGTCCAGGTACACGTACGCCACCGTCACCTTCTCTTGGTGGAGATCCTGAAGGCGGCTGGGGAGATTCACTGGTGGCCCTCTTTGGGGAGGCCTAGGAGAATGGGTTTCAGGGTCTGACAGTCGATAAGGGACTTCACAATCCAGAGGATGATCTAGATACGACCATTGCACAGTTAAAGAAGGGATGCAGAGCCGATCGGCTGCCGGCAGACGAAGAGAGGATCAGGGAGGTCTCTGCGTCAGAAATGAGAATGATGGCTTCTATGATCAGGAACTCTATGGAGAGGTTATTGGAGGCTTGCGTTCAATGCGTTACTGATCGTGTTAACTGCAGACAACGGAAAGGGGACTGTGGGTCTCAATCGGCTTTCGGGTCTGGAGGGGGTTGTAAAGATTCTCTTGAGGGTTTGTGGGGGAGGCTAATCAAGAGTCTGTAATCTTTTCGTTTCTTTGGGGGTGATGTGGGGGTGGGAGTGTCTGCTACCCTCTATGGGTGAGGGTGTCTTTGCTTGTCATGGGGTGTAGTGTATGAGCTAGGTCCTAGTTGTTAGGTCTGGGCTTACCTGTGGGATGGGAGTTTTTTGTGGTAGGGGGAAGGGGGAGTGTGGGAGGTATCTGTGATGCGCCTTCCCTTTATTTAATTGTTTCATTTTTATTTTATATATTTCATGGTCTATCCACTTTCAAAAAAAAAAATCTTCATTTTTTTAGACATATAGTCTCTAGTTACAATCTCTAATAATGATGATAGGTCTTAATCTTGGTATGTAGACAACTAAGTTATTTGGAAACAACTATATTTTTAATGATTGCAGACTAAAATAAGATGGTTTTTGATTTCTACAGGTAGTCTTGGGATTTCTTTACATGTACTAAAGTTGCATGTATCTAATATTTGGTGATTAATTCTTAATATTGGTGTACTGAAGCTTAAATTATTGTGAATGCAGTAACATGTAGCCGTGACATCATACCACAACAATGTGGTTCTTAACCTTCCTACGTATTTATGTATTTTTTTCCTCTTTTAAACTTTTATCTGGAAGGTGGAAATAAATTCTTAATTATTCTTTCTTTATGATGCCATCAGATTTTCAATAGTTCACATGTGCATTGTTTAAAATGACAAGAACTTGACAACACTGCCTCGATAGTTAGGCGGCCACCTCAATTTGGCTGTGCCCCTGTGCAGGGGTGGGGGATGTGGTTGCATTTGCCTGCTTTTGGGAACTAGGGTGGGCAAATTCATGGACCATATAATAGGAATGCATCTCATACTGGGACCGTGTACAAAGCTTTTGTTCATGTTGGCTATCTGTGATAGGGAGTGGATATGTACAATTGCTGAGAATATTGAACCATGTGGTTTGAAGGCAAAGACTTAAAAGTTGTGCCACTATGTTGTGTCAATAAAGTAGGGCATTGCTTATTTGGCAATGGGACTGATTGAGTTGGACGGGTCTGGTTGGGAGTCAAACTAGATTCTGGGTTGTGATGTTTTCTGTTGATTGTTGAAACTCCCTTGCATCCTCAAGCTTGATCACACAACCTACACTAGAGAAAAGGTGAGTGACAGTTTGATCTGGTTTGTGATCAGTGGAGTTGAGGATAATGTGTCTTTTTAAGCTGTTCCCTCTCTTAGTTTCTTCAAGCTTGTCTGCCATTCAAGCTGTATTAAAGAGAAGATGGACAGAGACAGCTTTTGTGCAGGGGAAGAGGATGGACTACTGAATTGGTCCAATCCTGATCAGAGATGGTAAAACTGTGGAACTCTTTCCTTTCCCTAAGGAGTCAGTCATCTAGTTGTCTTTCTTTCTCTCATTTTTACCTTAGATGGGGAAGAGTCAATTAGATTTTACTGCTTTTGAAGTCTGTCAGTACCTTTTCTGACCTGACTTGGCTGATTCCAGATTCCATGTTCGATCTTGGTTGAAGTTGCTTGACTCAAGGATTGTGATTTTTTTCCCCCAGGAAGTCTAATGATTTGGTTTATCCTGCAAATTTGATGGCCACAAGTCTTCACAATCTTCACATGCCAAGTTGGGATTTTCTTTTCCCCTTTTCGCACCTGACAGTGGAGAGGTCTCCACAACTGGAGAAGGGAAGGCCCTCCTTTTCCCTTTTTGTCTAGTCCCAGACTGTTGCAATTCCCTTGATACCTTAAAACCTCACAAACCTACACTAGAGCTGAAGGGAGGGGAGAGATCCCTGCAAGCCAGTGTGGCACTCTTTTTTTTTTTTTTTCTTTATTTTCCCATTAAATTTAAAATAATATCCCTTGCTAGTTACTCGTTTTGCTCAGGTTTTCTATGTAGTCTAAAGATGAGAGGCGAGTGAGGCAGCGAAGGCTCGCCTTAGCCTCAAATGCCTAGGCAAGTGCCTAGGCATTTGTGGCGACGTATTTTTTTTTCTGTAAATCATTGTGAAGGAAATGGCACTAGGAGGAAAATAAAGAAAACATCTTATGTAATGATACGTAAAACTTTGTGAAACACTGTTCATGTCCAATATGTAAAGACCAACTCATATAAAGCACTAGTGGATGGTCTTAGGAATCATAAAAAAAAAGTAAAATGTGGTAGGATGTAAGAGAGAAAGGGCATTGGACATTGTTAAAAGAGGCATTCACCACTTTAGAGTAATTAAGAATAAGAAAAAGTAGTACAAAAGCAATACCATATAATTGAAAGGATACAAGCATACAGCATAGACAAACATTGGCGAGTGCCTAGGTGGCTGAGGTGAACATGAGGTGAGGTGAGGCATTATTGGCTCACCTCACCCTACTTCCATTGCCTAGGCAAGCGATGCGATCACCTTTGATAATGCAGTTTTTTCATGTGTACACTTTGAACCTTCTAGCTGAGCTTCTCCTCTTTATAGCTTAAGATTTCCTTCTATGTCTATCAAAGTCTAAATTATGATATCATTTCCAAACCCCCAAGTAATTTCTCTCTTGAATCTTTCAACTAGTAGCAAGACTTCACAAGGTTTATAGAGAAATTCCTATCAGTTATTTGTTTACATAAAAGCCGTGTGCCAGAATGTAAAGCTCAATTTGAAATAATTGGTCTTTGTTGGTCTTTTTGATCATTGCCCTGGTTTGTTAGGGCAATTTATCTTTCTCCCAAATAAATTTCAATATCTTTTCGTTTTGTTTGTTGTTAATTATTTCCTGTCCCCAACCCAGCAATCAAAAAGGCAAAAGCTTTCTCTGCCGCAGTGCATAAGAAAAATGTTGCTGGCAATGAAGGCTATATCATTTCTGGGCTCAAATATATGCCTGGTTTGATCCTAGTGGCAGATGTGAATCCCCCCAGCAGTATTCTTGAAATCTTCACGTCCAAGGCTATTCCCATTGTTTTGCCAAGTCCTGGATTGCTTTGTGACTGTGTTTACTTGCATACTTTCTAATAAACACACCTTTCCTCTATAGCTGGCCCCTTTTATTGGATATCTATAATCTTTAAAATCATATTTTGTTGAAGGATTGCCCTGGCATTTGAAACTATCATATGGATGGTCAAGTTTGGATTAAATACAGTTACTTGTAGAAGTTTTTGAACAGGGAGGTATCGTTCTAACGTACCCCCACCATGGTTGGCAGTAGCTACGTATCGGCCGGTGTGTACCGGTGATGGCCTGGACCAGTATGAAACTGGTCCAGGCACTCTAAATTAAAAAAATAAAATAAAATGATAATACTGGACTGGTGGCAGACAAAAATTGGCTGACACAGCCGATACCAATACTGGTACGTTGGTCTCGGCCCTGCTTGATACGATGCCTAATACTGATACTGCCATCCTTGACCCCCACAATTCCTCACAGGTTGAAGAAAACATAACACTTTTTTACCCTTCTGATACGCTCACCGACAAGCAGGCTATGTGGCTCCTGTATAAATTTGTGGTCATGCTGTTCATATGTGCATTTTCTACAAACTTCCAAGACTTGAATTTTCTCTGATCTGTGTATATTTCTGTCTTTTGGTTTAGATACCTTGATGGAAAGGAAACTTCAGAAAGTGCTCAGCTATATATGTCATCCCGGAAGTCACAAGAAGCTGCTGTGGGTGTTCTTGTCCAGATGCTGAGGACAGCCCCACCTCTGCGCCAAGATCTAAGCTACTCATCTCAGTCATCCAAGTTTGATCCTGACGGAGGTGGCAATACTTCAAGTTTCTTTGTATCTCGGAAAGCATCTGATGCATTGGAGGAGCTGCGAAATTATAAAGAAATGAAAGACATGTTACTTTCTAAGAGTAGATCTCAGTCATCTGGATCTTCCAAGGAACGGTGAAAGTAGCTGTAATAGGTGTAACCTTGTCTGCTGAAAGCAGAATTTTGAAGGCATCTGATGTACTTCTGCTATGTAGCTTTTGAAGCGGAAGATGCTTCCTAAACAGATCTCTGTTGTCTGGGCCTCTCAAGGAAAGGCGAAGTTAGCTCTATGGTTTTAACCTACTGTGTGCAGGACTAAGGGTGAGGGGTTTCGGACGTTGTGTCAAGGTTGATGCTTTTGGGGAGTTAATGTACATAAAATGACTGAACAGTACTTGGACACTCTCCATCATACTAGGCTTGAATTTGATTGACAGTTTCTTGTTAATATTGTAAAATTCAAAAGTGGAAAGAACACTGCAACGATTTGTTAGACTCCCTAGCTAACTGGACTGGGTTGCGATGAGATGAGATCTTTTATATTGTGGCTGTGTGCTTGGTCAACAGGGAATGCAGGAATACGTTACGATGATACTTGACGAGCCCTCTAGGTTTCGTTGTACGTCTCCAGTGAAAGAGCTGCACTGCGCCATTGCGTGGAAAAGGCTCATTTTACTTTCTGCCTGAACTGTGTGTGTATGTGTATACAAAGAGATTTTCTCAAGTTTGATCAATGGCATCGTACATTTGGGCCAAAGTGGTCTCTTTTACATTGAGCTTATGTTTCCTTTAGATTAGATTGGATTTATTAACCTTTCAAATCCCTTCTAAGGAGAGAAATTTCTTGCTCTTAAGCGTAAATGATGGGGTCGTAAACATCTGATCACAGATGGTTGACGTGTGGGTCTAGGGACGAGTACGATTAGAAGGTCTTAAGGCTCGCCTCTAGTTCAACCATTCGAAGATGCTCTAAACCGGAGAAAAGAAGCCGAGATTTATACATATCAAAAGAGGATGTGATGACGATAAAACCAAGGGCACACCGTTGCATCCATTGAGTGCTTCCATCACGTACATTTTCATGGCTTAAACTAATAAATAGCTTACCATACAATATCTTCAAATAAACCATTTTTAAAGAAGGAATGAGCATTACTCTATTCTACACCTACCAATCCCAACACCGTTCAAGGATCTTTATTCATCAAAGAGTAAGACCTGCTGCATGCAAAACAAAGAATTCTTTTTTGAAAATGTTGAAGTTCGGCCCTACATATGGGCTGAGCCCAATACATTGGAACTTAGTTTTTAATTTTTTTTAGAATTTTTTGGATCAACCGAGAACAAGTTATATGAACACTGGGGCACGGTAAGATCTACCTGAAATTTTTTTAATATTTTTTATTTTTTTGCATGCACCGCATGTAGTGTGGCAAATATTACTTTTCATCAAAATGGATTAAAGGACATTGGATGTGAAAAGTTCAAAAAATAAACTAGGTAGCAATGGGCTTGTAGTGTTTTTTACTGTTTATTGGGGTTCAATTTTTGAATTTTTAGATTTGTTTGACATCTTTCGATCAAAAATCGAATTGTATGGATATGTAAGACATAATAGGATCCATCTAAAAATTACATTTTTTTTAAAATTAAAAACAGGTGTAGCAAGGCTTTCTCTTATCTCGAGAATAACTTGCTGCACCGCCAGGGCCTATTACGCCGCATGGCGGTGCAGCTAGGTTAACATTTTTATTTTTTATTTTTTTTGACACCCCCATGGTATCCAACCCGACCGTACAATCCAATCTTAGATCGGACGAGTCAAAAAAAGATGAAAAATTAAAAATTGGGGTTAGTTTTCAAATTTTTTACTATTCATTTGGGGTTAGTTTTCGAATTTTTTACTATTCATTTGGGGTTAGTTTTCGAATTTTTTACTATTCATTTGGGGTCGTTTTTCGATTTTTCATCTTTTTTTGACTCGTCCGATCCAAGATCGGATTGTACATCGGTTCAAGTCGGTTAGGGGGTTTCAAAAAACAAATTGCAATTTTTTTTCAAAAAACTTGGTTGTACCACCAGACGGCATACGAGATCGTCTGGACCGTTTTGTGTAGACTTGGTGCACCCTCATACTCAACAAAAGGAGGGCAAATAGATCATTTTCATTTGAAGTGATAGAACCGACCAAGTACAGAACTTCTTGTTGAGTTTGAAGTCCATACAAAACGGTCCAGACGATCTCGTTCCCTGGCGGTGTAGCAAGTTATTCTCTTCTCTTATTTATTTTTCTGACGGATCATTTAGACAGGGCGGTGCAGTGGTCCCCAGATCGGACGGGTCAGCTGAATGATGATTGACCGTTTTGTGGAGGCTACATCAAAGGGCAGGTTTTGTGACCCATTTCAGCTTCCTACGGAGCGCCAAGTTTTCCTCGTTCTTGCAAGGCTGCTAACTAGAATCCTCGAAGGGTTTGTATTTTCACTTCTGCATTGAAGGTTACTTGGAAATAATTATATTAGGTTCTAAGTTGATACTGTATGTTCAGACTATATCCTCTTTTCTCCGTTCTGAGAACCCCACTGTAAACTGTATTCCCACATGGGTACATGTAGAACGAAGAGGACATCTACGAAGAGAACATGATGCGCTTGAACATCAAATCATAATTACAAAGGGATAAAGTAGAGTAGACCACCAAGGAATCTAAAGATACTTAAATGCATTCCAAATGACAACTATGCCTAACTATTAAAATCATGCAAGTTGTGAGGTTAGACTTCCTGCTTCACCCGGGGAAGCGGTCTCCGAAGCAGTGTTTGTTTGATTTTTGGGGTTAGGTTGGAGCTTGCTCCGTCGCCCCTTGGAATCATCACCGGTCCCGAGCTTCGTCTCGGCGGTGGAACTGGTGGGAGGGGGGAGTCCCCGCCTTTGGTGGCTCCCCGCCTCCCCGCTCTTCTCCTTGCTTCGTTCGCCTTCCCGTCTTCATTTCTTCTTCTTCTTACTTGACGCCGGTCCCCCCTCGTCCCTGTTTCCTCTCCTTCCATTGCTCACCGTCTATCTAGTATCTTTCTTCCTCCTCCAGTTTTGACCCAATCATGGCTTTCCTCCGTATCCTCTCCCTGCTTTCTCCTACCAGATTGTTCTGTGCCCCATCATCTCCCTTCCCTCACCCTCTCCTTCTTCATAAACCTTTTCCTCTTTTCACATATGGTGCCCCATTTTTTGCTGGATTATCCCCTTTTTGTCTGACCTCTTCTACAAAGGTGTTGTTCGATGATCGGGGATTGGGGCGCCTGTTTCTGACTCGGCTTATTATGTGGTTTGTCTTTGTTGTGCTTTGTACTGTGCTTTCTCCAGGTTCCCCTCTGCTTGCTTGTTTCGACGTGGTCATCTTCAATAGCTATTGTGGTGCTTCGATTCTCAAGCTATTCTCGAGACGGGACTTTAGATATGTGTGGTGGTGCTCGAGTCTGGTGTGTATCTCGTGCTTCCTTGTCGAGGCACATCTCCGAGCCCCCCTTCATTAACTGCTAATGGCAGCAGTTCTTTCTGGTTCCTCCTTTGTCGACATCTCCGAGGAGTTCAACCTTGGACTTGGCTGGTGCATTTGATTTGTGGTTTCCTGTTGGTAGATTGTGTACCTATGTCTATACTTTGTGTAATCTCTGTAGTAGTGGTTCGCTCCCCTCTCTTGTAAACAGGTTGGACCATGCCGTGGTAGGTAAGGTCTCTGTTCGTATGTGGATATTGCTGTACTCCATGTTATGTTTTAATACGTAAGTTTTACTCTGCCCCCAAAAAAAACTATGCCCAACTATTGAGCCATGTATAGTATACGAATAATTTAGGGCTGACTTATTATAGAATAAATAATTCCTATCAATAGATCACAACTTGGTTGACGTTAAAAAGATAGTTATGTCATCTTTCTTTTTTTAAATGGAATGACCTGTCTTCACCTTTAACTTGAAAAATAGAGACACCGGGTCGAAATTATCTTTTCTTATGTTCTCTTATCCTAATTTTAGGTAGAACTTGGTTAAATATCAAATAAAAGTTGAGAATAACCCAAAATCATAATTACAGACTTATCTATCTTAATTTTATATTATTATAAATAATATAATGTGGTTAACCTTCATTAAAGATACAACAAACCTTCTTTCTTCAATTATCAAATATAATATTTGAACAGAAATACCCTTAAAAAAGAATGTTTTATTGGCATATTGTGCCAAAGAGAGAGAAAGAGATGAAAGAATAAAGATATTTTAGACATTTTAAACTTTGGTTAATGGTTAACTAGGCTTAAATATATAATTGTTAACCGAATGCCAATGGATTGTAATGTAAAAATATTTTTGCATGTCGCATAATGTAGTGAGGTTGTTCACAGTACATGAAAATTTGAGATGCAAATTTGTAGTTAAAATGTATTATTTTTACAAATATCTCTTTGTTTTATCTCTGTCTTATCCTAATGTCATACATGTCGTAAAAAGTTATGTAATGGTAAAAGTTTTTCTTCCCTGTTAATCAAACTATGTAGAACCCAGGGTGGGGTGAATGTGATATCAAAATGCTATATGGCAATAATTAAATCTAAGCATAACAGGAAAGTAAATTGCATAAGGAGGAAGAGACAAGGAGCAATCACACAGTAACACAAGGATTTATAATGGATCGGTGTATTCAGACCTATGTCTAGTTCCCAAGCAACCTTTTGGGAGTTCCACTAGCACTCAGGCTACATACAATACAAACCTCGTACAGATTTTACAAAGCAACCAATAGGCATAGTTGGTCTTCTCTTCTATCCATATAAGAGGTAAACAACCACTTGCAACATGCAGGCCTTCCCTTCCAAATCAGGAAGAGGAACCACAAGTAATCTGTAAAATAAGTTACACAGGTTGCCTTTAAATTAGGCTGATTTGTACAATAAAGATAAACACAAAAGGATCAAGATAGAAGAAAAAGAAAGTAAGAAGCTATTCTTGATCTTGCATTGATGAAGATGGCTTGAGAGTTTTGATGGAGTATAGTGGAATGAAGCAAGCTCTCTCAGACTCTTCTCACAGACTCTCTCTTATAAGAAGAAGCTTGTTGGAGCGCAAAGAGAAGGGAACTTGAAATTTGAACTTTCTTCAATTGTGTTATCTTGCTCTTCTCTTCTGTTGGGCACCTCTATTTATAGATCATTTGAATCTATTGGATGAAGTAGAATTGTCCATCCGTTGTCTCTAATAGTCTTTTGCTGGGTCTAATGTTAACTTCATTGAGTTTAATGTTAATTAGGCTTCAGTCTGGCTTAGAGAGAGCTCGAGTAGATATGAATCGCTCTCAGTTGGAGGCTTCTATCCGCTGTCCCCTTGTCTCTCAGAAATGATCGTACAAATCTCACCTAACCTTGTTGAATTGCCAAAGATAGAAAGTTCCCATTTGATATTCCAACCAAAGGGTAGGTGAGTGGCTGCGGATCTACAAAAGTAGATTAGAGAGGTATAGAAAGTATCTGCTGGGTGGCGTCAGAAGATAAACTATAACGACTCAATCAGCTAACTGGCCCAACAACTATACTAGTTGGTTGACTTCCCAGGAAGGTCACCCATCCGGGACTTCTTTCAACTGAGCACACTTAACTTCGGAGTTCTTTCCAACTTGAGCTTTGAAAAGTGGCTAACCGGTGTTGTCGGTAGTCTACTGATTTAGTCTATTTAACATATTCTTATACAGTGTGCTACAATCTATCCCCCTTAGAATCTTGATGTCCTTGTTAGGACTATATTACACGTACCCCACAACCAATCTACTAGGCAGGTAGGATTCTAGAGGTGGCCCCCACAGGCTCAAGAGGTGGCTCCCACTATGCGGCTTCACACTCTAAGGTAGACCTTTCATGGTGTAGCACTTTGCCTTGTGTGGCATTTAGCTCCCACACTTCCGGCTAGTTCGTGGCTTTGATCCCATTTTGTAATGACCCAATCAGCTAACTAGCGCAACAACCATACTAGTTGGTAGACTTCCCAGGAAGGTCACCCATCCTGGGACTTCTCCCAACTAAGCATGCTTAACTTTGGAGTTCTTTCCAACTTGAACTCTAAAAAGTGGCTAATCGGTGTTGTTGGTAATCTACTGATTTAGTCTATTTAACATATTCTTATACGGAGTACTACATAAATAGTGCCTTATTTAGTTTTTCTTTAAATTTATTTGGAGAATCGATTTTGTGAAGGAAAGATTCTTAGATCGATTATAGAAGTGGTCTGATAATCAATTCCATAGATAGGCATTAATCACTAATTGAAAGACATTGATAATTGCTGCATAATTGAACATATAATTAATTTAATACAGAACATAATCGATTCAATATAAAGCACATAATCGAGGCATAATTTATTCATGAACAAGCCATTAATCGATCAATATAATTGCAATCAGAATCATCACTATAATCTATTAGAAATGAGCACTTAATCGATTTCATAATACATAGTTATCGAATACAAAGTCAGTCATAAACTCAATTAGACAGATAAAGATAATCGATTAAGCTCATACGGGTAATCAAAGTTGAGAACAATCTGTAAATCGATCCGAGAACTGTTCATAATCAATTTGATTTGAAACGGCTAATTGAAGCTATAAAAATATGATTTATCGATTTGAGTCGTACGAGTGATCGATTACAGAAAAACAACTCATTAATTGATTGAACATACTGGATAATTGATAACTGAGAGAGTCAATAATTAATTAGATTCAAAATAGGTAATCGATTTGCACTCAAATGGCAATTAATAGCTTTAAAGTTAACTGAGAGACTTAATCGATTTTCCTGAGTCTGATAATTGATGTGGTTAATCGATTTGCCTTTAGAGAAGATCAAAAGCACCTAGCGGTATCGATTATTAGAAGGATTCTAATCGATTAGTGAGTCTTATAATCAATACTTCTAATCGATTAGGCCTTAGAATAAGACTTAATCGATCAACGATAGCGATTACAAGAATTTGACCATTGTCATTATTGAGTACATTGCGATCACCCGATGGAGTTTAAAGCTTTATCTTGTCGCACGAACGATCGACAATACTCCTGACGTGTCTCGCCTCATAAGGAAGGGGCTCCCAACTCTCAGATCGGACTAAGCTCGATCGGCGACACCCTACTGAGCCTTGCCTCCTAAGGAAAGGGCTTCCCACCCTCAGATGGTTCTAACTCGATCGGTGAGCCTTGCCTCGTCTCGCAGGAAAGAAGTTCCCCACCCTCAGATGGGACTAACCTAGATCGACGACACCTCTACCAAGCCTCGCCTCATAGGGAAGGAGCTCTCCACCCTCATATGGGACTAAACTCGATCGATGATACCCCTATCGAGCCTTACCTCGTAGGAAAGGGGCTCCCCACTCTTATATGGGACTAATATCGACCGCTGATATCCTTAATGAGCCTTGTCTCGTAAGAAAGGGACTCCCTACCCTCATATGGGACTAAAATCGATCGTTGATACCTCTGCCTCGCCTCACCTCGTAGGGAAGGGTCTCCCCACCCTCATATGGGACTAAACTGGATCGGAGACATCCCTGCCAAGCCTCGCCTCGCAGGGAATGGACTCCCCACCCTCAGATGGGACTAAACTTGACCAGTGACACCCTTGTCGAGCCTTACCTCGCAGAGAAGGGGCTCCCCACCCTTAGATGGGATTAAACTCGATCGGAGATACCCCTGTCGAGCCTCACCTCACAGGGAAGGGGTTCCCTACCCTTAAATGGGACTAAAGTCGATTGACGAGACCCCTGTCGAGCCTCGCCTCGCAGGGAAGGGGCTCCCCACCCTTAGATGGGACTAAATTCGATCCACGCAGGGAATGAGCTTCATACCATCAGATTGGATTAAATCTAAACGGCGCCATACCCCATATAAAATCCCCCATTCAAACATAATAGCATCATCACATCCGCCACGCAGATGAACCCAACCGAAGTTGCTGACACAATTTAGCTTGTTCGGTTCAGGGGAATAGGGGGAATGTATACACGGCACAAAGGTAACAAATATTTATAGACATTTTTATAATACTTGTATAGATCTTCATATACAGAACAACAATATCAGTAGCTCAAGAGGTTGATTAAAGGTTTGGACCAAAATGGATCAAAGATAGGATGAGCTGTGAAACTGGGAAAGCTTATAGATCTGACTACCGTCTAAAACGATGCCACCTTGCACTTTTGCCGCTAGTGGTGCCTTTCCCAACCTCCATTGTCGTGGCCCACAGGTAGGGCATATCCCACCCAGGGAGTAGTTATCCTCTCCTACCCACTCAGGAGGTGGCATTCGAGTCTGACAGAAGCGGAAGGTGGTAGCCAGAAGCGGAGGCCCTGGTAATGGTGCCAAGCGCTTGCCCTGCCAGGGTGCAGCACCATGGTATATCAACGACCTCCCTAGCTTCGTCAACTGACTGTCAGACCGATCCCATCATCCAAAAGGAATCGCCAACAACTTCGGACTAGAAGAGACCGCCCCGAGCCCCCTGACCTCGAGGGCCGCATGATTTTGATAGACTGGCCTAAAACAACCCGCCCAAAATCGCAAAAGGGAATATGAGGCTGGCCACTGGCCTGAAGGTCCAAGAAGAATGAGCCCATGATGCAAATGAAGGCAGCTGACAACATCAAACGCCTCTTGTCGGGCCTGCATGAGGAGCCCGACCTTGGGAAGAAGAGCAGGCACCCCTAGACCAATGTTGGGAGATCCTGTCGAGCATTACCCTGCAAGGAAGAAATGCTTCCACTGGAAGGAAGATGACTCCATCCCTTAAAAGGTGGTATTACTCGGAACACAGGAGACGAGACTCTTGCATGCCTTCGAGTGAGGGGCATGGTGGTGAGCCTCCCCCTACCCCCCTCCCCCTTTAAAGGAGAAAACTTGCTCTCCTCGAGGAGGATCTAAAGAGACCACTCAGAGATTCATCCCACCCAGGCAGTCATCGGTGAGGATGCAAAAAGTAGAAAATTGATGGAATCCATCGGGAAGGGCCGATTACCACCTCGTAGGTCATCGGGCCAGAAGGTACCATGCGTGACCCCCTTTTTACTACGACTAGCAGAATTGCCCTGTAAGAACCTAGAACAACCCAGAAGCCTCTATAGGCACCATGTGACAGCCTAGAGTGACGAGACGTTTGGACTAGTTTTAATTGGTCAGGAGGGTGATGAAGCTCGGCCAGCCAGATGGGATCTATGACAACATGGCACAATCCCAATTCTATACGCCCTGGTATGAGGCAAGTAACGATGGCCCGACACACCCTCAAATCGATACTGGCCGATTGAACGCTGGACCACTAACCTATAAGAAGAGACTCCAAGGTGCGTTCCAACTCCTTAAATAAAAAGCTGTTTGTTTTATTGATATGTCGGGAGGCACTGCAGGTTACAACAAAAAAGAAAAAAAGAAGAAGAAGAAAAAAAGAAGAAGCATGTGAATGGGGGCACCTTGCGCCCCATGCCCAGTAGTCGGCCCACGCCTACACACGCTGCCCTCTCCACTGTGCCGCCAGCATCCTGCCCGGGCCTTCATCATGGTCTTGCTAGCCCCAATCGGGTAGATAGAGCCACACACTGTAGTGCCTTCTATGAGAACTGCGGTCCAACAACCACTGGAGGGCCATACCGGAGAATGGCAAGGAGGATCCACATAGAGGACTCTGAAGGACGTTGGAAAGGCCACCCCATGGTGGAGTCTCTTACAGCCACAGGAAGAAGTCCTTCCACTGTGGACAAGGGAACTCGAGGCCCAACACTAGCGGCATGACGCCCCTAGCCTTGAACTAAGTGAAGCCGCGTACACCAAGAGCCAAGTAGCACTGGACATGGAAAGCATGGCAGAACATGTCGACTGTCATGCCAGGATGACGTAGATCCCGGACCAACATGGTGAAGCCCAGGATTATCCTCTCGGAATTTGGCATCACCTGGGCCAGAGCGATCCTGTAGAATTGTAGCAGTTGGGTGACAAAGGCTGGCATTGGGAGCCAGATGCCCGCTTCAAACATGCTTGCACCGGGCCTCTATGAGAAGAGGTGATCTTTAGCTGACGGGACCATAAGGCAGTACTCGTCTAGGATATAATAGGTTGCTTAAAGTTCGGCCAGAAAATCAAGTGTTACATGTGTAATCCATAATGTAGTTTCTAAGAGTGGACCCCATCCACTCCTTCTGATGTTATAAAGCCTCGACTAGAAAGCAAAGCATTGCATATCGATCAGGGGAACATTGCTTGAGAACAAAGAAGGACAACTGCCAAGAGCATTGGCAGTAGGCATCTCTTCAAGTGTCTCTTCACTCCTCGCCATGTAGGCATGATGAGGACTGAGGGGGCAAGTGAAGGAGGAGAATTTCTCTTAGCCCAGAAACACAGCTGGTCCAGCTCACTAACCTTTCTCCCTTCAAGTCCACAAGCCCATTGCATGCTATGGCACACATGGACCTGGCCCAGAGCAAGAAATCTTATGAGGGAACTCGAAGAGGGATCAAACCTAACCAGCACTTTCCCTCCATGAGGGAACTGGGACCCCTATTCGATGGGAATTAGGGACCAAGGCCCACAGACTGATCGAACTCGCAAGCGGAATCAAGCCCAAGAGTTCTCGAACATGGCTTCCCCAACCATAACTGACCTTTCCCATGGATCCAATGCTATATAAGGACCCCTAGTCGAACCAATATAGGTACACTTCCTAGAGCCAAATTACCTTGGCTTGCTCTCAGAATCCCCATCCTTCTTACTTAGGCATCGTAAGAGGATCTCCCAGACCACTGTCGGGGGCCCTCTAACGGTGTTCTCTTTTGAAGGGGATTGTCGGATGATGCCTCTCCAATTAGAGACAGAGGGCCCTAATCGTGGTTGACGTAATTTCGGCCTATCAGTTGGAAAGAAGATGAAAAGTTCTATATTTTTTAAAAAGGCAATTTTTGATAATTCAAATATTTTTAGGGTAAAAAATATCAATGTTAAATTTTATAAAGATTTACTAATGGGAAACAAGTCCTGATAAGACTAGGATTCGAATTAGGAAAGAAGGGAAAGTATAATTAAAGTTAACTATGACCTGAAAAGCTTTTGGAGAGATATTTGACTTGGATTAAAAGTAGAATACAATAATTTGAGTATGTTTAAGATTCTCATTTATGGATACAAAATTAGAACTTAAATCCTACTCGAACTAGGATTTTGCGTACAGATTTACTTGACACAGTCCTGCAAGCATAGCTTTGTATAGAAAATTTCAAATTAGATGAGACAGCTTCCATTTGAAACTAACTAAACATTTTAGAATTTTTATAATACTATATTTCTAAAATAAGTTATTTATTAGTTAGAATTTTGATGTCCTTCAATGGTAAAGGAATCTACTAGATTTCTGGGTTTAGAGTACTTAGTACAGTAGTCTAGTAAAATCAGGATAACCTTTTGTATGTAAGTGTAAAAATAGTGAGGTTGATGGCATTAGAAAGAGAATAAAAAGTTCTAAAACTTTGTATAAGAGAGTCTTCTTTAATTCTGACATTTAAGGTGTCAATTTTAGAAGTTTACAAAAAAGAAAACTACAAGTTGCAAAAAATAACGTCTAATTTGCAGTAAGATTGTCACTTTAACATGAAGAGAAAGTCTTATTTAGCAAAGCTCCGACTCCAAGGAAGAAGAAAGAATTAGTATTTGTAATGTAAAGAAGAATTAACTATAAATAAGGCATTGAATTTGTATTGGAGCCATTAGAGACAGCGCTTCTTGGAGGGTAAGTTTATGGTGTTATTCTTAAGAGAAAGAGAGAGGGAAGACTACTAGACTGTAAGAGGATACTTCTTCAATGTGATAAGAATCTTTTAAGGTCTTAGACGGTGTGAAAAAGACCTTTAAAAGATTGGAGGTCGTAAAACTTACTCAAAAGAACTTTACGAACTACTAAGAATCGATCTTTTTTCAAGAGGTAAGCGGATAACTCTAAGCATCAATTATTTTATACGAAAAGGTATATTATTTTTAACATTTTGAAAACTAATCCAATGGATAAACAAGTTTAATATTTATGGTGTAACAAAGGTCAAGAGAATTCAAATTGAAGATGAATCCCAAAAAGTGTGTGTTTGGTGTCTGTAGACTATTCCCATAATAGGCTCCTTTTCATGCTGATGGAACACTCGAGTAATTGGGTCGAGTGGATAATAGGTGAGTGTCTTGAGATCACTCCTTCATGGCCTACTTAAATGGGCCGACCCGAGTGGATAAAAATCTCCTCATCACTTCCCCCCCGCTCCTGAACTGATTGCAAGCGTGGCAGCTCGGGAGGAGAGTAGAAAAAGGTAGCCTGCCAACCACTTGGAAGCCTGCATCCCAGAGCATGCCACATGACAGCCTAGAATGGCTAAAGGCGAAAAGCTGGTGCGGGAGATGAAGCACTGGCTAAGGGTGCTCAATTTGAATTCTCCTACCTTTTGGGCTTAGGAATCGAAGCGGGAGACACGTGTTGCCATTGTGTGAATGTTGCTCGAATGCATGTGGTGATCATGGCTGTAGGCTTCTTGAGGTCCTCAAAGGCCTCCCCATAAATTGGGGCCTTGGTGCCCTCAGGGAGCTTGTTTGCTCGAGATGGCCTAGGATGAAGGATCAGGAGGGGTGGCCTGAGTGCATCCTTTCGAGGCTCGTAGGCTGAATAAGTTAGAGGGTACACCTTTGATTCAGTCTTCTCATGCCTTTACATGTACCTCTCATCTACTTATTGTTCTGACAACATGTCTTATTCCATCCTTAGACTTAGGAATGCCGATTCTGTTTCTCTTTCTATTGCTTCCAACTTTGATTCTTTCTAAACAATGGTGAGTGAACCCGACCGAAGCTGTAAACGAAGGTTGTTGGCCACCAAAGAAGGTTGCCAAAGTCTAGTCTATCCTCATTAAGGAGACACTTGGTGATTTTTAGGAAAACTTTTGCCTCCTGGATTGGGTTCAACTGGTAAAACCCTAGTCTAAGCACCAAGCCAACTCAGAGTGGCTGGGGTGCCTCACCCTTTATGCCTTTAGGTGGACTCTATCTTCCTCTTCAACCTTCTTAACTTCTATGGTATCGTCACTTCCTAGTTGTCTCTGAACTCATGGTGGACCATCTATTCTTTCATTGTCCTTTGTAGCTAGTTAGGAGTATCTCCCGATCCATTGTTCTTTTGTTATATCTCCACCATAAAGAGAAACATCGGATCCTCCTTGCATTGTTTCGCTGTCTAGTCCACTTGTAGTATCCTCCCCAGGAAGCCCTTGTCCATCTACTATTGGAAGGAATGATTCACTTGCGTCTGCTTGGAGGAAGATAAGGGAGTGTGGTCCCTTCCTCATGAAATGGTGTCCTCTGTTGTGTAATTTGTGCATTTTATTTTCTCATGTTTTGGTAATAACACTATGAAAATGTTTTGATGATAACATTATGAAAATGACAAGACTTTGTATTTCTGAGAGTGAAAGAAATCTCCTTGTTTCTTTATCCAGTTGCTGACAATCTCTACCATGAGTTATATAGGCTCTGTAACTTAGTCGCTTTCAAAGTTCGTTGACTCTCGTAATAAAAAAGAGTTAACTGGAACTTCGGTTTAGCTTTAGGATTTCAAGTAACCTGCGAATAGCTCAACTCTAATCGTAACATCACTCTCAGGTTTAATCGGATCAGTTTTTCTAAGTGTTCTTTTGATTAGGTGACTAAGGTTTACTTCGATTAACATTGTCTTAGTCACTTCAAGTAGAGAACTTAAAGTTCAATTAGTTCTATAAGATTTCTATCGATTAACGTTTTAAGTTATCTATCGATTAATGTCTTAAAGTTGCATTCGATTATCATTTATAAGTGTTCACCTCGAATCTATGTAAGTCTAACTTCGATTAACATTTGAGTAGCCACATCGATTACCTTGATAACGTTAATCGAAACTCAACTTAGAGTTACATTTTGTGGTTTAATTGAGACAGAAGCTTAGTTTCACTGCGATTAGCGTTCTAGGATATCTCTTCGATTAATATTGCAATGCTAATTGAAGCCTCGCTCTCGGACTTCACTTCGATTAACCTCGTCAAGCGTTGTTTCAATTAACGATGTTCCTTCGATTACTGATCATAAGTCTCACTGCGATTATTGAACAATCTGAGACTTTGATCGATAAGACATTTCATTGATTATACCTTTGATTAACGCTTTAAGTTACTACTTTGATTAACTGTTTAGTGCGCTTTAAATTTAAGTCATTCCTCTAATTTAAATGAGAGCCACCTGTACTTTGTTTAACTGTCTGTTTGGGAGTTAAACGTACACTTACCTACTGACTTCGAGTAGTAGCTAGATTTTCACTTTGATTAAGTGTTGTTTTATGACTTATATTAAAGAAGTGGCATTCCATTTGACCTTTAACCTCAGCTAATGTTTACTGAATTCAATTCAAGTTATCCAATACTCTCAAGTTATATTTTGTTCTTTTTTGCATGAATATCTCTATAATATCTTTGTCTGACAAATCTATTGCAGTTTCTATACACCTTGTACTATCATAGACTTCTGCTAGAAACTGATGCAATGGTAGGAAAAGCTATCTTGCCTTTATAGTGTATGTACTCTCGGCAAGCTTGACCTGACATCAGAAGATCTGCACCCGAGGAAGCTTCTGTGCATTAATTCATGCGATCTCGAGTCCAACAACACAACATAGTAGTCATTCCCTCTCTCTAGCTTCTCTCTTGGGAGTTTGAACATTAGACACAGGCGGTAAGAAGCCTTTTTTAAGCAAACCAGTCTAATAGATTGATTTTGAAGAAGGGATAAAAAGAGAAGCCCTTCAATGAATACCAACAACAAGAGCAACAACTACAACAAGAAGAAAAGAGAGTAGTGGATGTATACATGCACATAGGCAGAGAAACACAAGAGTGAAAATCATCCAAATGTGAGAAAAGAGCCTACATGCCTATCTTGATGAGAGAAAGAGTCTGAAGATCTCAAGAGCTGTGCATCATCACTTATACTAGAAGCTCTTGGAGATCCTTTTCAGATCAAGAACTGTGCAACATAGTTGTTTATTTTCTGTCTTCATCTGTATTATGTTGCTTGAGAACACTTGTCTATTTCTTAGGCACTCTCTATATCTAAGTTTTTTCCTCTTCCTGGTTGTGGAAGAGAAGGCCTACTAGAAGCATAAGGTTGTTCCTCTTCTTGGTTGAAACCTTAATGTTAGTGAAAATCTAAAGTGATTTCTTGGGTACTAGATGTAGGTCTGGATAGACCAAACTTGTATAAATTCTCTGTGCATTTATTGTGTGATTGTTTCCTTATTTCTATCTCTTTCTGTCCATTTATTAGCTTCCATATTTAATTTCAGTTTGAGCACATTTGTATTGCCCATTTACCCCCCTCTAGGTCAATCTAGCCTTGGGCAACAAGTGGTATCAGAGCCCGTCTCTCATTTATTTGACCTAATAGTCAAGAGAATAATGCTTATAACAAACAATTATTCTGAAAGTCAGTCTATCAACCGCCTTCCACTGTTTGATGGGAAAGACTACTCTATTAGAAATGCCATGTAGAATATTTTCTGAAGGGGATCGACCTTGATTTGTGGAGTGTGTTTGAGGATGGAGACTATGCCATAACTATTCCCAGAGAAAGATGGACGGACGATGATAAACATTTGATATCTTTGAATAACAGGGCCAAAGGCATCCTCTGCTGTGCTCTATCAAAGAAGGAATTCAACGAATATCCGCCTGCAAGGCCGCAAAGAAAATGTGAATGGAGCTTCAACTTACATATGAAGCCACAGAGAAAGTCAAGGAAACTAGGATGGCTATTCTGGTTATCCAATATGAGAAGTTCAAGATGAAGCCAACTAAGAACATCATCCAGATGTACAGTAGATTCACATACATCACAAATGGGTTGATGGCTCTTAAAAAAGAGTACAACAGCGAAGATCTAGTCAGAAAGATTTTAAGATCTCTACCAAGCCAATGGACACTAAAGTGACAGCTATTGAGGAAGCCCATAACCTCAATACCCTGACACATTTGGTCTCTTATGGCCTATGAAATAAACATGGAAAGACTTGGGGAGACTACTTTCAAGAAGAAGTTCTCTCCGGTCCTGGAAACAATTCATTCAAGGTCAGATGAAGATTCAACTTTTGAAGAAGAAAATGAAGAAAATGATGAAGAAAGCTTGCTATCGAGATGGTTACAACAAATCCTAAAGAAGAAAAAGTAGAAGAAGCCTCAAAGAAGATCAAATGATAGGAACTTCAAGAAAAGATACAACAAAAAGCAAGAATCTACTTGAGAAAACAATCAGGACACCTAAAAGTTAACTGGTCTCAACATGAGGAGATGGATCACAATAAGAAAGTATATTCCAAGAACCTCAAAAGATTCTCCAAAAGAAAAATCATGGTAGAAACTGGGGAGAGTGAATGAAACTCATCTTCCTCAGACTTAGAAGAAGAAGATAATACTTCTAACTTGGCTCACATGCATTCCGATTAAATCAGAGGTAGATTCTCAAGGTATGTATATAAAAGGGTATGTACTATATTTAATTGTTAATAGGCCAGACATTTTATTTAGTGTATGCATGTGTGCCAAATTTCAAGCAGATCCTAAAGAATCGCACTTGACCTGTGTTAAGAGAATCTTTAGATGTCTGGTTGCTACTTATGACTTAGGACTATAGTATCCTAGGGGATGCGATTTCAATTTTCTTGGATATTTTGATGCTGACTATGCTACTTGCAAAGTTGATAGAAAAAACACCAGTGGCACCTGTCAGTTTCTTGTAGGTTGTCAGGTGTCATGGTCCTCAAGAAAGCAAAACTCAGTAGCCGTATCAATAGCAAAAGTAGAATATGTAGCAGCTGGAAGCTGTTATGCTCAGTTGTTGTGGATCAAGCATCAGCTAGAGAACATTGGACACAAGCTTGAAGGGATTCTAATACTGTGTGACAACATAAGTGCCATCAACTTAACCAAAAATCCCATTCAACATTCAAGAACCCAGCATATTAAGGTCAGACATCATTTCATTAGAGATCATGTAGCTAATAGTGATATTACTATGGATTTTATAGATTCTTTGCATCAGCTAGCTAATATCTTCACAAAACCTCTTTCAGAAGATAGATTTACTTTTATTCGAAGAGAGTTGGGCATGTGTAACTTGTAGATTAATCAGTTAGAATTTCATCTCATTAATAAACCTAGACAATTCTCCTAAGAAATCACACAAAATCTGATGAAGGACAGACACTAATCAAAATCTTTCTTGAAACATTGTTCATTAATAGAAATCTGAATCTCATTAATAAACCATTTGTTATGATTAATCGAATGAACTTGAACTCTAATTGAAGCCTGACTTCTTATTCTAATCGATACTTCGATCATCTCTTTCTATCATCCAAATCTCTTTAGTAATTGATTTGTTCAACTGTTAATTAATCAAAGCTTTGTTTTTGTTGTTAATCGAAGATGAACTTATCCTCTATAATCGAAGCATGTGACTTCTTTGTTAATTGAAGTATGCACGTCTTTTTATCACTTTGATTACCCACTGCTTGCACTTTTGTCTTTGGCGCTCTCAAGGAAAATCGAAACCTTTGAATCACGTCTCTTTCGATTTGGGAATCCTATCAAAGGAAATTCAACCCTCTTCGACTTCCTTCCACCTACGTTTTTCCTCTCTGACGATTTTGAAGCTTTTGCACTCTAGTCCTCCCGTGCGAATGCATCCAAGCTCCTCGAATATTTTTCTGTTGATTCCTGATGATTTTATGCAAAAGGTAGGATCTTTAACCTTCTTTCATGATTCTTGTCATCCGATTTCTAGTCTTACGCCTATTACTGATCTTCTCCGTGCTTAGAAACCCTAGTTTTTCCCTTTTTTCTTGAATCCAGCTACCATGGCAGCCTCTGCAAGCTCTGCCGTAGTTTCTTAGGCTACTAGTGTGGCATCCAACACCTTAGCTGAATACTTCCTAGATGAGGCCAAGCATCAGCGTTTCCTCACCGCCTGAGTACATTACTACAGCTATAAAAGGGTGGATTTCACGGACCTGAGGAAGAAGGGGCTGCAGTCAGTAGAAAAGGTCCTAGCAGAGGTTCAGTTGAGTCAGATGTGCCAAGTATCTGAGCCCTTCTACCCTAGCCTGGTCAAGGCCATCTACGTCACTTTGACAAGTCAGGTCACACCCCCCCTTCTTACCGCTAGAGTAAAGGAGAAGGTCATCACTATTACCCCAGAACTCTTAGTACAACTCTTTGTGTGTGAGGCAAAAGGTCAGATCTTGAAGAATTCAGTGGACATGAAAACCAAGGCGACATCTATAGTTGGGCCAAGTTATGTATTAAAGAATAGTACAATGGATGTCAACCAACTATCAATAGAGAAGAGGATGATTCACCTCATCATTGCTCACATTCTGAGTCCAAGGGGAGTGATCGGTGTCATTACAAATAAGCACTCAGATATATTGTGTTGGATTATTCAGAAGATGAAGGTAAACATGCCAGATATTATGACGGCCAACAAGATTAATGCCAGTGAAGTCGTAAGAAATCCTCCCAAATCCAAGAACCTTATGGTCACTTTTTCACAGTGATCTTCAAACACTATGAAGTAGACTTCACTAGAGAGAACTTTGTGCTCCAGTCAGCCACATGTACCAGTAGCCTTAAGAGGAGTAAATTCAAATATTCTAAGGGTGTATGGACTAAGTGTTAGGATACAGGCGGGACACGAAGAACGCAGCGAAAACAGAAGTAAAATTCTTGCCCGATGCCCGTAGATCCATTTCGAAACGGAAAAAGAAAATAAAAAAACCGGGTCGTGTGATCACATCACCTTGTGCGGATTTGAATTCGTGACCGTGTCGATTCCGTCGAGGCGATGCCGCTAGCCGCACAAGTGTCTGGCCTCCAGCGGTATCCACGTGATTCTCTGTGGTGGTTCATCCTCGATCCCTCGTCCACATTAGTGCGTTCGCTGAAGATCTGTCGCCGCAACGACGTCCGAAAACCCGAGGACGGGAATTCCCAACTTTCGGGAATTGTGTAGCGGAGACGAGACAACACCCGGCATACCGAGAGGGGCGCCCAGAGGAGGAGGGGAGAGAGAGGGGGACGGCCAGTCTTGAGAGCTCCTGGAGCTTGGCCCAGGGTTTCTCAACAGCACGTATATATATTAAGTCGGCGTGACTTTTCACAAAAGTCCCCGACTTAATATAAATCCCACTTAAGTACCACCGACTAAGAATCATTTTGCGTGTGACCTTTTAGGCCCATTAACACCAGTCCGATTTTTAGCCTATTTTAAGTCCAATAACTATTTATCGACTTATAATAATTAATTAATATCTAATATTTAATTAATTAGTTAACCGAATTATCTTCATGCTATTTTATTGTGAGTTTTCTATTGAAAGTTTGGGTGAAAAGAATCATTTTGTTGAACAGTCTACTTCAAAAAATCATATAAAATTTATTTATTTGATTTTTATTATGATTCTTATCTCATTTGAAATTCCATCAAGTCAGAAAACCAACAAAGAAAATGGTTCATCAATCCGATATCTATAGAGAGAGTTATGCACATTTCTTTAGACCCTGCGCAATCTATCCGCAGGTTGACCCGAAGTGGATCCGATTTTACGAAATAAACAGATAGTAGATTAGAAAACACATAGTTAATCGATTTTGTAGTTAATAAGATTCAAGGTTAAGTGCTGACCAAAAATCGATTCAGGAATGCGCTACAATCGATTTGAAATTCATGAGTAATCGAAGATTGAAAAGTATACCGATAATCGATATCATAGTCAAGTTAGTAATCGATTCAGTTTGTGGTATTGTAATCGATTAGCATTTCAACAGTAATCGAAGTGAAACTTTAAGTTATGATTTGATTAGACAAGCGAAACATTAACGATTACAGAAGAAAAGATGTGTTCTATAACCAATTGGGAAACAAATCAATTAACAATTTTATAGCTAACATTTACATTGTTAACTGATTATTGATAGGCACTTAATCGAACCTTTAGTTAGTCTTTAATCGAAGTGATCAAAGGTCTGTTGAAATCAACTAAGTACAAGAACTGATAGAGTTCAAACAGTGATCTCATCAGCAAATAGCCAAATAAAATATTATAGTAATATAATACTTATTTCTGTCATTTTCATTGTATAGTATCACCAAAACATGGAGATTAATAAATGCATAGATTGCTCAACAGTAACCCTTTACAGGCTTAAAGTAATCAATTTAATATCTCATATTTAAATTATTATTTAACCAATTTATCATCTCATTATAATCAGTCGATCTTTCGATCAAGTTGGGTGCCAAACAACAACGCATGATCTCGGAAGACAATAGGGTTTAGCAACTCGCTCAAGGAACCTTTCTCTCATCAGTTACTGTGTAGCTATAATCCGTCACTCGTACTAATGCTCTCAAGCAAACTTAGGGTATGGTTAATTGTTAAGCTCTAATTGGTTCGCTTACTTGGATTAGATGCCCCAATACAATTATGAGTGTTATTTGTGGGCTACGAGCCAATCACGTGCATTGTATAGTCTTGTTCAATAATAGTAATAATGTCATGATATTTATTATGTGTAAATCATATTTATTTTCCATATGTTTTATAGTGAAGTTCATTAATGTATGCAAATATTGTCAAATTACAATAAAATCATAATAATGAGATTGACAACTTATAAACACATAGTCCTAACAATTTCTAGTTATGAGATATTTGAGAGGGATATCAAATATCTAGTGAGACTAGTACATGTTACTCTTGCTCATGTGATGAGGGTAGTTGGTCACATAGTCACTTATATAGAGACACTAAGGCGAATTTGTAGATACTTATTGGTGAATGAATTCATTGAATTGATTTGATTTGAATCGCTAGATGGTAATTTACCTGACTATCAGTCAGTTTGATTCAATTGTCATAGTCGTGTGGTTGGTCTTTGAACTTGAGACACTATAAAAAACTTGTCGGTGTACTTCTGGACTTTAACCTTAGCTAATGGAGATTTTTAACCATGGGGTCCTAATAAGTCAAGTGATCGATTCAATTGAAAACCTTAGAAGGTGATTGAGTGCTCAACAGGGAATCATTCGCTCTAAATAATTAGAGAGAGAATACTCTGGGAATGATGCGTAAAACTCCTTGGCTAGGGCGGACACTATATCGAAAAAGAGTTTTTTGATATTGCATAGCGGCATCTGATTCAAGTGAGTTAAGGTTTGATAGTTGACCATATCCTAGGTTAACTAGAGAGCATTGTACGAATGAAGAATTATAGCTACGTGGTAACTGATGACAAGAAGGTTTCTTGAGCGGATTGTTGAACCACATTGCCTTTCGAGATCATACGGTATTGCTTGGCATCCAACTTGATAAGAAAACTAATTGATTATTATGAGATGATAAATTGATTAAGTAATCATTTAATATAAGATATTAAATAAATTACTTTAATTCAGTAAGGGGTTACTGTGCTAAAAATTAGACTAGCACTTGGGTCTAGAGGGTTACATGCATAAGGTTCTCGATCGATAGATATTAAGTGAAAATATAAGGGCTTTTGTAAAAGTCATCAGAGATTAATATAAATATACTTTAGAGGAGAACCCTTGGCCAAACTCTAGGATTTTTTAAGATCTGGCCATCCCCCTCCTCTCTCTCTCTCTTGGCCAACCCCCTTGGAGAAGGGCACCCCCTTCTTCTCTCTCTTCTGCCTCTGTTCTTATGTGGATCGAGGCCCTGCTTGTATATTGCAGGCACTTATTATGATAATAAGGGCAAGGGATTAGACATATCCTTCTGGAGACGAAGTGAGGACGATCCCTTAACAGGAGAACTACGTGGATACTACTGGAGGCCAGACATCTACGCGGCTAGCGACATTGCTTAGACATAATTTGATTTCGGTCACAAATTCGACTCTGCACAAGGTGAAGAATCGTTCTTCCTTCTAGTTATAAAAAATGGATCGAGATATTACAGGGTTTTATTTTTTCATTGCATTATATGACGATTATAGTTTTAATCTACACCTTCCCGTGCGATCCTTATAACAATATCAAAAAATACTTTTTTTGATATGATGTTTGCCCTAGCTAGGGACTCTTGAGCATCATTCTTAGAGCATTCTCTCTCTAATTATCAAGAGGGAATTATATATTGAACACTCAATGACCTTCGAAAGTATTTTGCTGAACCCAATTACTTGGCCGATTAGGACCCTATGGTTAGAGATCTATCAAGCAAGGTCAAACTTAGAATTCTGCCGACAAGGTATCTTTGGCGTCTCAAATATGAGGACTAACCACGCCACTGTGATGTTGAATCAAGTTAGTTGACAATTAGGTAATTTAACATTTAACGATTCAAGTCAGATCAGTTCAGTGAATTCGTTCGCCAATAAGCACTTACATGTTCGCATTAGTGTCTCCACACAAGTGACTATGAGACTAATAACTCTCATCATATGAGTAAGAGTAATCTGTACTAGTCTCACCGGATATTTGACATCTTTTTTAAATATCCTACTACTAAAAAAAAAAAAAGAATGCATGTTTAAATGATATTAATTGCATTATTATACTTTCGTCATAATTTAAAATCCATAGCACACATTCATAGACTTTATTATGAGACGTTCAATTAAATTATGCATAATAAATATTAATGCGTTTATTATTATTATAAGAAGAAGATTATACGAAGTATGTGATTGACTTGATGGACACATATACTACTAATAATCTCCCAGTTGGACTAAAGCCAATCACCTTTATACTGTATACCCATAGACTCTAAGTGACGCTCAAATACAACTTGAGACAAAAAGCTTCATCAGTGGATATGCTATGTTGTCGATAAAGGGAACCTGTTCTACTACGATAACTCCTCTGGTAATGATCTTTCTGATCAAGTAAAAACGTTTCAGAATATGCTTTGACTTCTGATGAGACCGTAGCTCTTTTGTTTGAGCAATGACCCTATTATTGTCATACAGCAATGGGATCAGATCAGAGATACTCGGCACCACATCAAAGTTGGCGATGAACTTCTTCATCTAGACTGTTTCCTTGGCGGCTTCAACTGCAGCATTGTGCTCAACTTTTGTCATCAAATCTGCACCAGTTTCCTACTTAGAAGTCTTCTAGCTCAGTACACCTCCGTTTAAAATAAAGTCGAATATGAAAGTAGACTAGTTATCATCCGGATCAAACTTAAAGTTTGAGTTCGTGTACCCTTGCAGCTTCAAGTCACGTCTACTGTAGATCAAAAATATATTTATAGTTTTTCTCAAATACTTAAGGATACATTTCACGACCTTTAATGTGTATTATCTGGATCCGCTTGATACCTGCTCGTAACACTTAGAGCATATGTTATATCAAGTCTTGTATATAATATGGCATACATGATAGATCCTATGTAGAAGTATATGGAACTCTATCCATGAATGCCCTCTCTTCAAGAGTCTTAGGAGACTGCTCTTTAGAGAGATAAATTCCACGTCTCATTGGTATGAGATCTCTTTTGAACTTTTTTATGTTAAATCTTTTGATAATAATATATATGTACGTAGATTGGGTCAAGCTAAGTATCATTTTCGATCTATCTCTATAGATCTATATTCTCAATACGTAGGATGCTTCTCTTAAATTCTTCATGGAGAATTTCTTTGACAACCATATTTTCACTGATGATAACAATGTTATGTCATTCCCAATGAGGATGATGTCACCAATATAAAGTATGAGAAAAGTGACTATACTCTCACTGGTCTTCCTGTACACACGTGATTCATCTTCATTTTTAATGAAGTCATAGGACTTAATAGCCTTATTAAATCTTATGTTTCAGCTATGGAATGCTAGCTTCAATCCATAAATAGATCTTTAAAGTTTATACACTCTATCTGGAAACTCCTTGGATGTGAATCCCTTAAGTTCTATCATATATACTTCTATCTCAAGATTTTATTGAGGAAGACGTTCTTTACATCTATCTGCTAGATTTCATAGTCATAGTGTACAGCAATAACAAGAAGAACTCTGATTGACTTTATCATAATAACTGTTGAAAAAGTCTCGTCATAGTCAATATGTTGCCTTTGACGATCTCCCTTTGCCAACTAATGAAGTTCAGATAATATATAAGGTCAGAGATTAGCCGAATAAAATATTCTATTAACATAATACTAATTTCTATCATTTTCATTATATGTTATCACCAAAATATAGATATTAAACAAATGCATAGATTACTCAACAATGTCTACTACGAACTCTTAAAGAATCCAATATAGAGCTTGAATGGAGTAAACATATATTAACACTAGGTTCCAATTTATCATAGATCATGTAAAGCAAAAGGATGTGAAGCTAGAATATTTCAGCACCACGAAGCAAGTAACCGATATATTCATGAAGCCTTTACCCACTAATGTGTTCATAAATTTTAGAAAAATTCTTTGCATAAAGACATTTCAACTTTGAGGGGGTGTGCTAGAGCTAGAAAACCTGACTTAAGAGGTAGGGGCCTTCAACTTTTCAAGTAAATGTTCTAGTGTACATGGTACCCGTTTTGGACTTGAGAGATTATTAAGGGGAGATGGGCTACCGGCTCCATCCGTTGTAATTGTAGCGGATTCGAGACATTTGGCAACATTACATTAAGTAGGTAACTCTTTTAGGTACCGTTGTAGGTGGTTTATATAAAGAGGCCATTCCCATCACATTAATGAGGAGTCTGAGTAAGTAATCGATTCAACTCCAAGTTCTTTTAAGACACTGTTTTAAATTCCTTTCGTTTATTATCACATGAGTAGGGGAGTCCTTTTAATCTTCCTTGTTTCCATTTGGTGTTTCCTATAACCAAGGTTACCGTTGAATTGTTTCCTTTTGATATATCCTGCGTCGATTAGTGCTGGGGATACCTAGAGCCCACTTCCAACCTGCCTAGGATCACGAGATTCTTCATCTTTAGAACTAGCAGAGGCAGAGGGGGTGATCGTCTATTGTTTAGTCGTGTATGTGACTGTTGCATACGCCCTTTATCTTTGTATTCTATTGCATCTTGTATCTTATTTATAACCTCTAACTCTTTGTAAGCCCTAGAAGGCGGCATTTTTACTCATTCCATTTCTTCAAGGTTAATGGTGTAACTCAGGTTAATGAGCTTAACTAAAGCCGATGGTGGTTACCCCTACTCTTCATCGTAGTAGATTCCAGACGCAAGAAACTAGGAAGCCTGTATATTATCTTCACTCGCCTAATAAAGCAGGATCTCCTTGTACGAGGCTGACTGAGAGATCATCTATTCCCACACACCTAGCTCTTTCTATGAAAGATACGTTCTTTTTATAGTTAATATTGTTAAAAGTTTAACATTTTCCACGATTCATAAGGAGCATAGTTAAGGAAAGCACAATTAACGTCTGATCTCATGATGTACCTGTACTTCACATTCGATTTGGCAAACCAACAATATAAATAGCTTACAACTTCATTTGTATTTTAGTATCCTTTCGTTCAAATGGACGCATTTGCACATCCTCACTTGTGTTCGATATCTTTTTTTTTTGGAATCAGTATAGATATTTATAGTTGACTAGAGGCAAAGCCTAGGAGATCTTCTAGAGTTGGAGATAATTTTGAATTGGTCGATAATTTCGCCTAATAAGCGAGAAATTTAAATCAACTTGATCATCCTAAGAAGTAATTCTACGGACTAAAGATAAATATCTTAAAGAAATTTTTAGAAGATAAATATCTTAAAGAAATTTTAAAACTCTAACTATAAATGGAATATGAGATCTCACAATTTGGAGGCAAAAGATAAACCAACTGACACTAGGCAACTGGTTCACGTGTTTGACATCTCAGGTCGTCGTCAAGTCACTTGCTCTTCAAATAGTTAAACTGAAAGTTAAAATGAATAAAAAAACATTAGAAGCTTCTGATCAACTTTGTTTAGTGCATTACGTAATCCCCTCATAGTTTGTTACTCGACAGAGTGCCCATGTGATCCTCCTGTCCCAGTTCCCGATCCTTTGTGCGGGTGGCATGTGCCTTGCCTAACGAGGGCACCCACACCCCCCCAGTGACTTGCCTAGGCTCCCTGCCAATAAGGCTTGTGGCATCTCCTTGTTGGCTAGTATAATGCGCCGGGTCAAGATGCTTGCCTTCCCACCAAAGATGCTCCAGCCTGCATCAGATGGGATCTTCCCTGCATCACCCATTGCATGAATGGGTCAGGTCCCTGGTTATCGTATATTACTTAAACATCAGCCTCGTTGAAACTGAAAAGGATGGAGAATGGAGAGAAGAAAATGGCAAGACAGGGGAAGGAGACGGTGCTGAATCGCAATGTGATTTCCCTTGCATCTTCCTTGAGTACATATAGATGGATATATACAGGAGATGTTTCTATTAACATGCATCAATCACCTTAGAATTAGGAGGAGAATGTGAGGGAGATTTGCTGGGATCCAGTGGCTTGGGTGCCAAGGCAGCGTATGCCAGCGGGTGCTTTCCCTGAAATAGGCCTTTCCTTGAGGTGCCACGCGTATCCGTGGGCGTGCATGGGTCGCCAGTTGTATATGCGCTGTCACACCCCCGCAAGCTCAACGGTAGTTCCACAACGTTGAGCTTGATGCGCATCTCTGAAAATTGTTGACGTGCAAGGGGTTTTGTCAAGGCGTCAGCACGTTGATCCTTGGTGGAAATGTAGGAGACCACCAGGTGTTTGCTTGCAACTTGCTCTCGAACAAAATGAAAGTCAATTTCCACATGTTTAGTACGAGCATGGAAGACCGGGTTGACAGCGAGGTATGTGGCCCCAATGTTGCCGCACCAGAGAACAGGTGTGGGTGACGGCATGCTGAGTTCCTAGAGAAGAGACTGAAGCCAAATGAGTTTGGCAGTGGCATTATCCATGGCCTTGTATTCTGCTTCAGTGCTGGAGAGGGCTACAGTAGCCTGTTTCTTGGAGCTCCAGGAGATGAGATTACACCCGAGGAAGATGGCGTAGTCACTAGTTGACCGACGATCCAAGTTGCTACCGGCCCAGTCAGCGTCACTAAAAGCATAAAGATGACGCGAGGAGTCCTTGTAGAGCAGCAATCCATGCATAGGGGTCCCTTGTAGGTAGCGAAGAATGCAACTGACAAGGGACCAATGAAGCTCTGTCAGAAAGTGCATGTGTTGACATGCCCGATTGACAGCAAAAGAGCTGTCAGGCCGAGTAAGTGTGACGTACTGTAGAGCACCTACGATACTCCAGTACTGAGATGGGTCAGCAAGAAGTGGAGAGGGGCTGGTCTCCTCAAGACTGCCGGTAGCCATTGGGGTGGACAGAGGGCGGGTAGATGACATGTGTGGCCGTTGGAGGATGTCAGCAATGTATTTTGACTGAGATAGAATACAACCATCTGAGTGGGGTCGTAGTTCGATGCCGAGGAAGAGGTGTGCTGGACCAAGGTCGCGTATAGCAAACTCACTGGCAAGGGATGCAATGAGTGTGGCGATGCCCCTGGAATCGTTGCCCGTAACCAAGATGTCATCAAAATAGACGATGATGAACAATATGGAACCGTCTTGACAACGGTAGAAAAGTGATGTATCTGTTTTGGAACTAGTAAAGTTGAGGGCAGTGAGGTGGGAGTTGAGCCGATTGAACCACGCACGAGGTGCTTGCTGTAGGCCATACAAAGAGTGATGTAACCGGCAAACATGATGAGGGAACTGCTGGTGAAAAAAGCCGGGTGGCTGCTCCATATAGACAACTTCATCCAAATGTCCATGAAGGAAGGCATTGGAGACGTCCAGCTGACGGACGGGCCAACCAGAGCTAATGGCAATAGCAAGGAGAAGACGAACAGTGGTGATTTTGACCACACCGGACTGAAGGTGTCAAAATAGTCAATCCCTAACTGCTGACGAAAGCCTTTAGCGACAAGGCGGGCTTTGTGTCACTCAAGTGAGCCATCAACGCGGTACTTGAGCTTGAACACCCATTTACAGCCCACGACATTCATGCGGGTTGCCAAGGTACCAGAGTCCAAGTGTCGTTACGGAGTAGGGCATCAAATTCTGCTCAAGTAGGCTCGGTGGGGCCCAAAGTGGGGGTCTCTTGTGGGTGAGTGAGAAGCGCTTAAGGTTGTGAGGGAGGAAGGGATACCAACTTAGTACGTGCATAGATATCTGATAGGTTGCGGGTGCGTAGGGCTTGAGAGGAAGGTGGGGAGGCGGAAGTGGCAATGTGTGGCGATGTCTCCTAAGGACTGGGTGGCACAATAGCTATGGTCCTAGTAAGGGTGCCATGAGAGGACACTGGGTGGGGAGAGCCTATAGGGGTAGGAGCCACAGAAAGCGGTGCGGTAGGAGGCGCTATTTGGGAGGGCAAGACAGCCATTGTAGGGTTCGGGGGAGGGTGGGGCGGGAGACCCATGCCCAATATCCCAACTGTTAGAGGAGGAGTGCCCGATGCCGCTGAGAAGGGACCTGGAGAAACAAAGGGAAGACGACTCTCATAAAAGATAACATGGCGAGATACATATACACGACCAGTGGGTAAGTGAAGGCACCGGTAACCATGGTGGGTGGCACTATAACCGAGGAAAACACAGCGAGTAGAACGGAAGTCAAGCTTGTGAGTAGAGTAAGGGCGCAACCATGGATAACAAGCACAACCAAAGGTGCGAAGAAACGTGCAGTCCGGATGGATACCAAATAAACGAAAGAGAGGTGTGTCATACTGCAGAAGTGGCGAGGGAAGGCGGTTGATGAGGAAGACGGCAGTGTTGGCAGCCTCATCCCATTAGCGTGTTGGAACGGAGGCATGTGTGAGAAGGGCAAGAGCAATTTCGATGATATGCCAATGCTTGCGTTCGGCGGAGCCATTCTGCTCAGGAGTGTGTGGGCACGAAACATGATGGAGAATCCCAGTAGCATCAAGATGTCAACTTAGAGCCTGATATTCACCACCCTAGTCAGAATGGAATGCACGAATTTGTTTACCAAAGAAGTGTTCGACATGACGCTGAAAGCGGCAAAAGATATCAAAAACATCGGATTTGTGACGCATTGGAAATAACCAAGTGAATTTACTAAAGTCATCGACAAATAGCACATAGTAACAAAATCCACAATTAGATGAGACGGGCGCCGGGCCCCAGACATCAGAAAATATTAGATCTAAAGGAGCAGAAGAAATGGTGGATGATAAATAAAATGGAAGCTTGTGACTCTTAGATTGCATACAAGCAGAACAGACGGAGGGTTGGGAAGGACAAAAAGTGGGTAGACCAAACGCAGAGATGACATGAATTACGGTCTTCAAAGTAGGATGGCCAAGTCGAGCGTGCCAGGTGGAGTTGGTTGCATGTTTCCCAATGAAGGCAGAAGGAGATGTGGCACGTGGAGGAAGAAGAAGCTGGTCGAGGCCATCTTTAACTCGACCCCGAAGGAGGACCTTCCTAGAAGTGCGATCCTTCACAAAGGAAGCAGATGGGTAAAACTCAAAGATAACATTGTAATCTCTAGTAAATTGACGAACTGATAAGAGACTCTTAGTTATAGAAGGAACGTGGAGAATATTGTTTATAGAAAGTGGACATGAGGGGGAGGGAAGAGCTGCGTTGCCAAGGTTAAGAATGCGCAGACCTGCACCGTTGCCGACATGTACCGTATCTGTGCCATTGTAGGGCGCTATGCTGGAGAGTTGATTGTAGTCCGGGGTTATGTGGTGTGTGGCACCAGAATCAAGGTACCATGTCGAGGGGCCTGACAGGTGAACATCAGTGGCATGCAACATTTGGTTGGTGGGGGAGGCACCAAGAATGCCTGGGGATGGCATTGCATGGTATGCAGCAGGGAAGGAGATGCCCATCGGGGCTGCAACAGGGGTTGAGAAGGCATGAGGCAGAGGAGTGTGGCGAGGTTGAGTAGCAGGTGCAAAGGCATGAGTTGTCCAAGGGAACGTCCTATTGAACCGTTATGGACATTCAAACCCTCGGTGGCCAGTGGCAAAGCAAATCTAGCACAGTGCAGGGCCATGGTTGTGTCCACGGCCTCGATTGCGAGCACCACGGCCCCTATATCCTCCACGGTCTCCATGGCAAGGCGGAGGGCCAACACGTCCTCGTGTAGCAGTATTTGCCGAAAGAAAAGGTGCAGTGGCGGAAGTGTTTTCCTGGCATTGAAGCAGGCTTTCTTGCGCGAAGAGCATGCCGTGTAGCCCCTCAAGTGAGACATCATCCAGGCGGGACGTAATGGTGGGGAAAAAAGAGTCTTAGGTAGATCCCAGACCCGCAAGGACCTGCATAGTAAGGTCAGAGTCGGGTACCGGATGGCCGATAACAGCAAGATGGTCGGCAATAGTCTTTATGCGTTGGATGTAGTCAGTGACGGGCAGCTCTCCTCGTCTGGTGTTCAACAGCTGGGTGCGGAGTTGAAGAACTTGTGCGCGGGAGTGAGAAGCGAAGGCCTTGCCCAAAGCATCCCATACTCCACGGGAAGTTGAGTGGCCGACGATGAGAGGGATCAAGGAGTCAGTAAGCATAGTGAGCATCCAACTAAGAACAAGCTGATCCTTCTGAGTCTAGACATCATATGCAGGGTTGGGAAGAGAAGACCCGGGGTGCTGCTGGTCTGGTATGGTGACTGGAGGGCAAGGCTCGGATCCATCGAATGATTCCGATATACCCTTGGGAACGAAGAACAGCCTCAAACTGGAGATTCCACCCAATGTAGTTATCTCGGGTGAGTTTGATATGGAGCAGCTGTGTGACGTTGGGGCTTGGAGAAGTAGAGGGAAAAGAGAACGTGGGAGTTGTAATAGAGGAGTTGGTGCTTACTGGTGTCATGGCAGGTGGCGATGCAGAGTCAATCGAAGCTGAAGCCATATTTCTGGAAAAGAAATCTGCAGAAGAGGGAGAGGCGGCAGGATCGATCGTGCAGTGAAGCTTCATAGCTCTGATACCATGAATGGAGAATGGAGAGAAGAAAATGGCAAGACAGAGGAAGGAGACGGTGCTGAATCACAATGTGATTTCCCTTGCATCTTCCTTGAATACATGTACATGGATATATACAGGAGATGTTTCTATTAACATGCATCAATCACCTTAGAAGTAGGAGGAGATTGTGAGGGTGATTTACTGGGATCCGGTGGCTTGGGTGCCAAGGCAGCATATGCTAGCGGGGGCTTTCCCTGAAACGAGCCTTTCCTTGAGGTGCCATGCGTATCCGTGGGCGTGCATGGGTCGCCAGTTGTATATGCGCTGTCAGAAACCACATGCTGCTACCTGTAGTGGGTTCTAAACATGTAGAGGACAAGTTTGCTGATATTGAAATGTCATAGATATGTCCCAGAAATTCTCGATGGTTATTTGAGATCTCACCTTGTATGCTGACTGGGTTCGCAAGGAAATTATTAAGCTATAGCTTGCGTATGGAGAGGAAGGAGAAGTGGATGTCCCTCAGCGAGTACTTTATAGTGACGCGTGCATGCTCTTCCATCCTCTATAAAATGGGTTTCTATGGGCGTGTGCTCTCCACACCCCCTCCCCTTCTTCCAAAGTAGGCATCTTCTTCTTCTTGTTCATCACCTCCACTATAAGTTACAGTAACCTAGAGCCATGTCGTTTCGCCACGACTCCCATGTCCACGCCGTCCAGGAGCACCCATCAGTGCAGCTCACCATCCCTCCCTAGGACCAGCCGCTGCAGCTCGTCATTGAGGCCGGTCCTGGAGCCGACCCAGAGCCAGAAGACGTTTACTACTCCTTTAGAGCCCAGTGGTAGCGGGCCACCGTGCTTGGCGCCAACGATGGGCTAGTCTCGGTGGCCTCACTCATAATCGGGATGGGTGCTGTGAACACGAACTCTAAGGCGATGGTCGTCTCCAAGCTGGCGGGGCTCGTGCCAGAGCTTGCAGCATGGCCATCGGAGAGTTCCTGTCAGTCTACGTGTAGTACGACATCGAGATGGCCGAGCTGGAGAGGGGAAAGGCAGTAGGCGAGCGCCTAAGCGAGGAGGAGAAGAAGGGGCTGTCGAGCTCGGCACAGGCGGCGGGGGCGTCCGCTCTGGCGTTTTCCATAGGGGCAATCCTGCCCCTCCTAGCCGGCGGGTTCATCAAGCCGTGGGGTATTCAAATCGGGGTGGTGTGCGCTGTGAAAAACTTGTGGCTTGTGGGGTTCGGAGCGGCGGGGGCAGTGTTGGGAGGCGCCCACATAAGGAGGTCGGCAATGAGGGTGCTGGTCGGGTGGTGGCTGGCTATGCTGCTGTCCTACGGCATGCTTTGGCTGTTTGGTTTGGCATTCGAAACGGAGGCCGCGTCCTCGTTCTAGCTAATTTGTCGGGCTGCCCAAGCGCGTGTCCCGGTTATCCGTTCGATGACGTTTCTCTCTCTCTTTGTCTTTGTCTATGTATATACATATGTATGTCTCTCTTTCTCTACCTCGTCTCTCATGTGTTATGTCTGAGAGAACTCCCTTACATAAGATTGAGAAAGTGTAGACCATCATTTTCATCAACTCACTGATGTTCTATGAGTAGAATTTCCTCACTTTGTTTGCAAAATAAGTTATTTCGTGGGGTCCACTGACGAAATAGCATATACTAGAATAAGGGATGTTTCGGTTTGATAGTTTTGTGGAGCCCGCTGATGGAATAAGAAGAATAAGTAATTCTTGGGTCTAGGGTGGGATGGCTTATTCTCCTTATTCTCCAAATACGTTATTCTGCATCGGTATAAGTCATCCCGCTTGTCAAAGCAAAATTAAGTTTATTCTCCTCTTATTCGCCCTTATTCTTCTCCTATTCTTAAATCAAAGTGGCGTTAAACGTATGTCCTATGAAAATACAAGTAACATATATAGTTTTAATACCATGTATTTGATCCGTCAAGTACATTACTAATTTATACTCTTTGATGTACCTAGGGCATGTGTAAGACTTGGACTAAGTAAAAATGGGTCCATGGTTGGTGGTGGTAACCGTCGGTGGTTACACTAAGCACAACGGGTATCACTGTCATCCTTTCATCGCCGACGGTCTGCCCGTCGGCCTTCCACTGTCGTCTATACGCGCGTCGTCCTTTCTTTAGACGACGGTAAGAAACCTGCCTGCCGTTGGCAACCGTCGTTCGTTCTTCCTTTTTTTTTTTTTAAAAAAAAGAAAACTATCTCCGACGGTGAGAACTGCCGGTCATTGGTCTCGCTAACGCCTTTGTCAACCGCCGCTTGTCTCCATAGCCGACGGGGTATCAGGCCTGCCAACTGTCGTCCATGACAACCATGGCAAGCTGCTGTAGCCATGCCAACCTGGGCGCACCAGTACACCTCGTGGAGTAGACAGAAAAATGAGAACCTGCAACCCCAAACCCCCCGCCCACCAAACACGTTGTGCAGATGCGTGTATGCATCCGAGCTGCATATGTGCTACTTGTTATCTACAGGATGTGCTACTTTTTCAATGGTCATTATCTGCAGGATCTTAAAATATGACATGGGCATCCCCAACAATCACAAAAAATTAATGATGTGCTACTTGTTATCATCTCCATTCATGTTTAAGCCATCCTCTCTCCCGATAATCAACAACATACCACACATCCATCCAGTTAAAAAAAATAATGTTGGCTGCCTATGAACTAATGGTGGAAGCACTTAACCCAAAATTTACAGATGTAAGAAGATCGATGTAAATAAAAGTGAGTTTAGATTGCCACAATTAAACCAAAACGGTCAACACATAAGCCAAAGAGTAAATCTGTTCATGTTTCAACAACAACCGTGTTCAATAACATCCAACAATATCCTTAGAAAAACTAAAATATAGAATGGTCAATCAAAAGCTAAAAGCCTAAGGCCAATTTGAGGCCCATCTATGCCAACTCTAGAAGGATCATAAAATTGCCATCATGATCAGTCTCGCTGTTGAGAAGAGGATGCTCCACCGTCCAATCTGGAAGACCCAACCTAAAAATAAAAGAAATTAAGCATATGAGAAAATAAAGCCAACAAATTTGTAGATTGTTCTTCTATCAGTTACCAAAATAAAAAAGAACAAAAGTATGGAAAGAAACACCATATCAACAATCAATCATCACAAAAAATGTGGCTTGGAAATAAAATCTATCCGTGTCAACATTTATTCGACTTATTATTCATAGACAAAAAAAAAAAAACTTTGTTGACTCACCGAGACATTTGGTAAAAGCATGCCGTCCAACAATTCTAGCCATGCTTGTATGTCTCTCTTTCATGCATATGTTTCTCTCTCTCTCTCTTTCATGCTCTGGAGCATGCACCGCTTCTAGTTGCTCTTTCACATTCTAAAGCTCTAATTGGGTGTTTTGTAGCTCAATTGAAAGGTGTCTGGCATTACTATTAGACATATGAATTTCCATTTTTCTCCCAGATGTTGCTTTTGACCATCCCATACCACGACCTCTCTCATACCCTCCATGATGTCCATTATATACCACATCCAAGATGGGGAATAATATGGATGGCTTTGAACTATTTGTGATATTCTGTTCAACGCATGTCGCTATAACTTTTTCCTAGATTGCAAATAAAATAACATGAATAATAATAATAATAAATGATGAATTGTATATTATAAGCTCATATGTCCTTACACACACGAGTGTATTCATATGAAAAATCTCTACTTTTCTTTTGATAAACCTTGAGATATGTTCCAAGAGTTGTGTAATCATATCCTAATTTCTCATGCTGTATTCAAATTAAAAATCATGAAATTTATAATATGAGTTTAGCTTAAAACTGTTACACATAATTAGTAGCAACTTACTTCTTCTTGATTACGATGGGCGATAGACTTTGCACCAAGAGTATGCATCACTCAATCCTCTCCATGCTTGCTTTTGTTTCTTCTTGCTTCTAAAGCTTTTTTTTTTTAATTTCTCCAATACTCTAAAAGTAAAGCCCAACTCTCTTGAGTAATCCTCTCATCAGGAACCTTCTCACATACTTGTTCGGGAGCACCTTCCCCATAGTAAAGGGTTTTCAATGAGCACCGCCACTCTCTTTTTTTTTTTTTTTGTATCGAAGCTTTACAAAATTTAGTCACATCTGTCATATTCGCTGGCAGCCCATCATGATCAACAAAATCATATTCTACCTGCAAATTAAATTATCAGTGTGTAATAGATAAGAATATGTAATTAGAAAAGCAATTATCTACCATTATGTCTCTCATCACATCATTGAAGCTTTGCTTTGACTATTGACTCCACTCTTTGTGAGGTGGGAAATAACTATCTATTTGTGCGTAGAGTCCAAGAACTAAGGCAAGCTTTGATGCAACTTCTCCAATTGGTTGGTCATCAACAATCAAACACTTCCATTTCTCCCCTTTGAGAGGATTAGCCACTGTCTTTTGAGTTGGACCTCTAGTTTTTTTTTACTGTAGGCATGGGTACACTAGAGGCATCTATATGGCTAGAGTCACTTTCTGTATTTGCTCAGACTGTGCCTCTAATACTTCATTTGGTAAGTGACCTTGGCACTCAACCTCCCTATTGGAATTTAGAGGACTTGATTGTTGCTCTTCCTGAATTCTAGTAACTGTAGCAGCCAATGTGTTATGACATAAGCTAAAACGTCTTATCTTCATTTGAACATCTGAAAATATAATGAAGCATTTGAAGGCATGAATTTTTTTTTGTATACTAGACATTTTTTATATATACCTGGCACTAACAAACATGTTTCACGTTGAGTTATTTGATCTTCATGGAGATCCACATGAAATTCATTGCTTTGAATACCTATAAGCAAATTAAAGAAGTTGAGATAAACAAATCAATGATAAAAATTTCTACATAAGCTAAATCAAAATAAAGATGTTTGTGTAAGTGTCAATTAGTAGAGGATGAATACAAATCTCGGCCTTGCTTTTTCTTGCTCCTTCCAAATAAGTGGCTAGTGTCAATTTGTATAAGTGGGAACCGAGGCTCCCTTATTCTGCAAAACTGAAGGAATACTTGGTGCATGTCTACCTTGGCCTTTTCCTTCTCTTGCAACTTATAAAAAAATTATAAATATATGTGTAATACATTTCTTCAAAAAAATAAGATAAGATTACATTCGTATCTGAAGGAGCACTGGGTGTATATCCACTTTGAGAGATATGAGTGGGAACTGGGGCTCCGTTATTTAGCAAATCTGAAGGAGCTCTCTTTTTTCCATCCTTTTGGTAATTACTGTTCCTGATTTTTATTTGGTCGGGATTTTTTATCCAAAGGCTTTCCAAATATAACATTGTTATAACCTTCCCATTTTCTTAACACATCCTCTCCAAATAAGAGAATAGGTCGCAACTCATATTCTACCTTACCATTAAATGTTCTCTCATCATCTCTCCAAGGATATTCAGGTAACAAAAAATGACGATGTCTCATATAAACACATTTACGACTGAAAGGAAGATATATAGAACCGTGATAAACATGATAAGTAGGATATACTTTATATCCTTTTGTCTTCCAACATGACAGTATACCATATGCAAGAAAGTCATTAATAGTCCAAGATAGCAGCGCGCATCTTGAAGATTTTTTTTTTATTTGCATCATACGTCTCAACACCATGTTCCCACAATATTTTCAACTCATCAATTAACGGTAAAGATAAATATCAATATCAACAATATCATTATTTGATGATTTTGGCCCATCAATGAGAAGAGACATTATGAAAAAAGATTATTTCATAGCCAACCATGGAGGCAAATTATAAAGAATTATGATAACAGGCCATGTGGTTCGACTACATCTTGTTGCTATTTTAAATAGGCTAAAACCACCATTGGCAAGTCCAAGCATAACATTTCTAGGCTCTGTATTAAAGGATGGATGTTTACAATCAAAGTCTTTCCAAGCTTCAGAATCTCTTGGGTGACTCAATTTTTCATCATCATCTTTCAGAGCAATGTGATGCCATTATATGAAACTTGTAGTTTTATCTGACATAAACAACCTTTGAAGCCTTGGTATTAATGTAAAGTGTCGAAGAACTTTAACATGCACATTCTTCTTCCCTTCTCTATTGCCTCCTTTTTCCTTCCATCTTGAAGTATTACATTTGAGACAATTATTTAAATATATATGTTCATTCCGAAATAATTCACAATTATTTGGGCAAGTATGTATCTTCTTACAATCTAAACCCAATTCAGACATCATCTTTTTAGATTCATACCAACTACTTGGAAGTGTATTATCATCATGCAGTGTATCTTTGAAAAGTACAAGCATAGCAGAAAATGATACACTGCTCCATTTGTGTAGACATTTAAGCTGGAACAAATGTACTACGAAAGAAAGCCTCGAATACTTATTGCAACCCACATAAAGTGGTTTCTTAGCTTCCTCCGTAAGGCCTCTAAATTTTTCTAACTCATTTGTTTCACTTCCTTGTATACCATCAATACCGGATTGCCACATAAAAGTATCATTTAATATTCCCATCATGTCATCTATTGAAATAATAGGTGTACTAAGTTCTTAACGAGGCCTCTTACGAGATTCTCCATGAAAATTCCGTATAGTGTATCTCTGAGTAAATCCATGTTGGAGGATATGGAGTTGAACAATGTCCTTGTCATGATAAAATTTATTTTCAAACTTCTCACGTGGACATTTTATCACTAAAGATCCATCATGATTTGTGTTTTTCCAAAGCAAACTCCATGAAGAACTTGACTCCATCTAAGAAATGTAGATTGACCCTTTCGTATTTGGTGTTGTACATATACATCCAACTCTTGTCGATAATATAATCTTGTTCCATCAAACAAAAAAAGAAAAAAAATTATTCGTTTCAGTTAAGTTAATGCACATAAAATTATGTATAATATAATCGACAATGAATAGAAAGATCCGATGAAAAAATTTTCAAGAATGTATTAACTTTGTATGTTAAATTTAATTTTTAATTTTGTTAAATATTATAATTGAGAAATAATACTTATAATATATATCCATTTTTATCAATAATTAATAGGAGGATTTAATTCCAAAATTATAGCTATCTATAATTGAGAAATAATGCTTATAACATGCATGTTGTTTTTTTTTTTTTTTTTGAAATTTTCTTTGGTCAGCCCATGGTGCCCTATATGGTCATAAAGTCTGATCTTGAATTAGACAACTCAGAAAAAATTGAAAAATGAAAAATTGACTGATTTTTACTATTCATTTGGGTCGATTTTTGATTTTTCATCTTTTTTTGGGTCATCCAGTTCAAGATTGGATTGTACAACCACGTAGGATGGGTTGGGGCCGACCAAAAAAAATATACAGAAAAAGTTTTTTATTTTTTAAATAAAAACATCATCAGGTGGCATAATAGCCTGTGGTGGTGCAACAAAGTTTTCTCATCTATTTGATTGTAAAGATATGCTTCAACCTTAGTGATAAAATAAAATTAAAAATAACGTCTGAATGTAAAGGTTATCTTTAGTCACGTCTGCAGATATAAAAATAAAAATAACCAAAGATCTATCATGTTCAGTATGTTAACAACAGAGCGGATGTGCAGATGCCTTCTTATGTACACCTAGTATAGGTATTTCTAACTGCCGATCAAACAAGAACAGAGTAGTTGTGGGTTTGGAGACGGGATCTCTCTCTCTCTCTCTCTCATTTGACAAGCAATGCACTGGATT
Source organism: Zantedeschia hybrid cultivar (assembly GCA_030544215.1). NCBI lineage: Eukaryota > Viridiplantae > Streptophyta > Magnoliopsida > Alismatales > Araceae > Zantedeschia > Zantedeschia hybrid cultivar. Next base: position 46,921,316 of record JARZZO010000002.1, on the reverse strand, counting down.
CTGGCTGGAAGCCCGTAAATGCCATTAGGAAGAGGGACTTGTTGGGGTGCTGCGTGGGTGAGTATTCTGATGTCTAGGCAACATGAAATGAGCGGACCATCTAATTTGTGTTTTCGGTGTAATCAAGTTATAATTACATCCATAGGCTGGACCTCTGTTTTGTTACTTAATAACTATGAATCATAAACAACATTTCAGGACTCTTCTCTAACAACCAAGGTTCAGAATTCTAATATCGTGTTAGTATATTTGTCAAAATGAGCATTAGGAATCATAAACGACATTTCAGGACTCTTCTTTGTTTTGTTCCTCAATAACTATGAATCATAAACGACATTTCAGGACTCTTCTCTGACAACCGAGGTTCAGAATTCTAATATCGTGTTAGTATATTTGCCAAAATGAGCAGTAGGAATTCTTCCAAACCAAACAGACTTGATGGCAATCATCCACCATCCCAGGCGTATAAAAAAACCAAAAACAGTTTACAAAGACTTTGGTTATGAAATTAACAATCTCGTTTAAGAGTAGATGACAACAACTCCAATCTCGTTTCTCATAATTAACTTGAAATCTGTGGACCAACTGAAAGAATCAAGACTCAATATTATCACATATGTAGTGATCTGAACTTGTTTCGAGTTCTAGCTTACGTGCCATGGTTTACGGGCTAACATCTTAAAACCAAGGAGGAATGAAGACAGATTACCTCCCACAATAATAAAAATCTAACCTTTCCTTGACCGTCCAAGCAACAAGAAGTAAACACTAACCCTATAGAACAACGTGTTTGTCATGTTCTTTAATGTTTGATTTTTTGGCAATCAAATAACCACGTCATCGATGCTAATAAGCATAAACGTACAGAGAGTTCTACATGTACCTTTGTATACCAGATCAATGCCTGGGTATAGTCCTTACGTCCGTCCTTCAACAAGGGCTGTGAAAACGAACAGAGAAGCTGCGAAGGTATATATATACGTGATGCAACGATCTCTAGGAGCCGCCCGAGCTCGTTAGCATGGAAGGGAGAAAGAAGATGGAACAGCCTGCATCGTCACAGGAGGGAGGACAACTTGAAGATGATCGGCCCGCCTAACGTACAGAAGGGAAAAAGATGATGGTGCCGCCGCCCTCCTCGTCCAAGAACCGCAGGAAAAGGTCTGTGTGAGCAGACTCGGGAAGAGGATCGCACCGATCGCCTAAGAGAGGGTAGTTTCCCAAAACGAGTCCAAAGGTCTTTGGAAACTGGCAGGGTGAGCGCACGATTTGAGGTAAACTTTGGCCGACCGTCTTTAAAAGAATCACCCGTCGCCCATATGATTCCCAGTCGGACTGGAATTGCCGACAGTGATAACGTTGGTTCTTGTTGAAACCGACGACGGTTAGGCTTCAACCCGAAGCCTAAGAAGGGTTTTGTAGTAGTGCATGGCCGTCTATGAAATGAAGTGGTTTTGGTCAGAAGGTGTAAACGTTCTTTAGGGATACGAAAATGCATGCTAAGCAAGCCACCATGCAACGGTGTTTAATATAATAATACCGAATTATGTGGTTCACCTGGATAGCACACTTGTTATCTCAGGATTTACAGGCTGCGTGTGTGTGAACCTCTGTGTTTCACATGGAGTGGGGTTGGGAGAGAGTGAGTAGGTGTGCTCACGCACACACGCTTGCATGTATAGAATCATGAAAGAGGTTAGCATCCTAGCATATATAAGGTGACTTGCCTTTTGTTTCCTAACTCAATCGAATAACATGATTCATCGTTCATGATTTAGAGCTCATAATTAAGAGACGTAATTATTTATATTAGTTTAGAAGAATTTTAAAACAAGAAAAGAAAAATTTTCGTATTCCAACCTTTCCTCACCTGGCCTTTCTGGGGTTTCTCAACCTTCATGGGATAATGCTTTGTCATGATAAACCCTCCTCTCTATTGCGGCAACTCTCTCTTCACGTTCTCTCTCGAGAAAGTGGGAACTCTCCCTCTCTTCTCTCTCTCTCTCTCTCTCTCTCTCTCTCTCTCTCTCTCTCTCACACACACACACACACACAAACAATGCTAATGACGAAGTAAAGAGTCTGCAGATTAATTCTTCCAAAAGAGTATTTGTATTAATTCTTCCATATAGTGTATGCACCATATTCGAACCTAATGAACCTCAAATGCATCCATTAACGAAGCCTTCCCAGTTTTGATCTTTTTCTTCAAGATACAAGTTCAAATAGTAATGAAAGTAGAACTAGTTGTCGTTCTAAAAATATACAAATGCAAAGATTCCTAAATTAACCCTCCCTAAATGTTAGAATTATCAAAACTAAGAAAATCAAGATTTTCAAGTCCTCTTTCCAATGGGATTAGTTTCATTCCAATCTGAGTTCCTAAGGGGAGTTATGGCCAAAGCAACAGGACCATTTCTTTTGAACCTATGAATAGTGAATGGGCTAATTTAATAGCTATTTCTGATGGCCTTAATGGGTTAATCAAATAAATAATGGATGAAAATAACGCAAGTCATATCTTATCTATTGGGAAGTACATCTAGTCCTAATGCATGGGTTTCTTCTTAAGGATATAAAAATGCTAGAGAATACAATAGCGATATAACACATGACCATGAAGCCAAAAACTACACACCAAGCATTCGGCATGAGCTGAGAGGGGGCAAAGGAATATTACACAAGTAGCCCTTCTACAAAGGCACAGTGTAAGGATCTCTTTGCGGGATCGAAGAATGCAATGGAAAACAAATGATCCTGTGCCGTTTCGAGTAACAAAATCTCATTGGCGGTGAACAGATTTCACCTTGAGAAAAAAAAATGATCCTGTGCCGTTTCGAGTAACAAAATCTCATTGGCAATGAACAGATTTCACCTTGCGAGGATTCGAATCTGCATCCGAGTAGTTCCGTCGGTGCGATGCCGCAAGCCGCACAGATGCCCGACCTCTAGTGGTATTCACGTGATCTTTTCCGCGATGAATCATCATCACTTCCTTGCTCGGTGCGGCATCCGCAGATCTCATCTAGTTTTACGTAATCCTCCGCAACATGCAGAGATAAATTTTCGTCTGACGGGAAGCGGCATTTGCGGGAGATGGAGCGGAGGCTGGAAGGGGGCGCCACCTGGGATGGGACGTCCAGAGAAAGAGGGGCGGCTGCTAGGTCATAGTGCTTGGCCTCTGACCTAGCAACGGAATTTTATATTAAGTGGTTCGCACGATTTTTAAAAAAAATCCAAACTTAATATAAAACTCATTTTTTGACCTGTCAATTGAAGATCTTTTGCATGTGACCCTATAAGTCCAAATACCAGCCTAGTTAATGGCCCATTAAGCTCAGTAAGTCTTCACTGACTCACCAAATTAATTAATACCCATATATTAATTAATTTGCCGAATTTAATGTCACACATCAAATTCGGACGGACCTCCGATCACATTGGATGTCAAGCAACATTGCATGAACCTAGAAGGCATTGGGGTTTTGCAATCCACTAATGGAACCTTTCTGTCATCGATTATCTTATGAATATAATCTTTCATCCGTACAATATTCCTGAATCGGCCTAGGATACGGTGAACTGTTAAATCCTAGTTAGTCGATTCACTTGAATTGGATGTTACTAAACTATATCCGATAACTCTTTACCTGATGAAGTGTCCGTCCTGGCCAGGGACTTAAGCGCATCATTCCCAGAACATTCTCTCTCATATTATTGAGAGCGGATGATCCTTTGTTGACCACACAATCACTTTTGAGAGTATTTCTTTGAACCCGATCACTTAACTTATTGAGATCTCATGGTTAGGGATTAGTTAGTCAAGGTCAAAGCTCAGAAACCTACCAACAAGGTGTTCATAGTGTCTTAGGTCCAATGACCAACTACGCAACCGTGACAATGAATCAAGCTGGTTAACAGTTAGGTAATTACCATCTAATGATTCAAGGTCGGATCAGTTCAGTGAACTCATTCGCCAATGAGTACCTACAAGTCCAACATAGCATCCTCACACAAGTGACTTATAGGATTAGTCACCCTCATCACATGAGTTGAAATGACATGTACTAGTCTAATTGGATGTTTGATGTCCCTCTCAAACATCCTCCAACTAATAACAATCAAGAACATGTGTTTACAAGTCTTCAGTTCCATAATTATGATTTCATCATAATCCGAGGACCATTGAACATATTCATGGACTTCATCACGAAATGATAATTAAACTCGAATTACACATAATGAATTTGAGTCAATTTTATTAATAACTAAACAAGATAATATATAGTATTTGATTGGCTTGTAGGCCACCTAATACTAACAATCTTCTACTTGGACTAAAGCCAATCACCCTTATATTGAATACCCGTATTCTTAAGGTGACGCTCAAACACATTTTGAGACAACGGCTTCGTTAGTGGATTTGCAATGTTGTCAACTGAGGGAATCCTTTCCACTGCGACATCTCCTCGAGTAACAATATTTTTGATTAGGTGAAAGCGCCTCAGAATGTACTTCGATTTCAGCTGAGACTGTAGTTCTTTCGCTTGAGCTATCGCCCCATTGTTGTCACACAGCAGTGGGACGAGATTAGAGATGCTCTCTATAACACCAAGGTTGATGATGAATGTCTTCATCTAGACTGCTTCTTTGGCGGCTTTAGTTGTAGCAATGTACTCAGCTTTAGTTGTCGTGCCTACAGTAGTTTCTTACTTGAAGCTTTTCCAGCTTACTGCCCCCTATTTAGTATGATACGAATCCGGACATGAACTTACTGTCATCTAGATCAGACTGAAAACTTGAGTCAGTATATCCCCCCAGCTTTAAGTCTTCTCCTCCATAAACTAGAACCATATTCTTAGTTCTTCTCAAGTACTTAATAATACATTTCACAGTCTTTTAGTACTCATCACCTAGATCTACCTGATATTTGCGTGTAACACTTAGAGCATATACTACATCAGGCTTAGTACATAACATGGTATACATAATGGAATCTATAGCTGACATATAAGGGATTTTATCTATTAATGCCCTCTCTTAAGGGATCTTAAGGGGTTGACCTTTATAGAGATAAATTCCATGTCTCATATGTATGAGATGTCTCTTGGAATTTTTCATGTAAAATCTTTTGACAATAGATTCTATGTACACAGATTGGGTTAAAGTAAGCATCTTACTTGATCTATCTCTATAGATCCGTATTCATAATACGTAAGATACTTCTCTTAAATCCTTCATAAAGAAGTTCTTAAACAGTTATACCTTTACTGATGACATCATCTCTATATCATTACCAATGAGTAAGATGTCGTCAACATAAATGACTAAGAAGGTGATTGCACTCCACTAATTTTCTTATACACATAAGGCTCATCTTCATTCTTAATAAAGCTATAAGATTTGATCGCCTCATCAAACCTTATGTTCCAGCTTATGAAGCTTGCTTCAGTCCATATATGGACCTTTGCAATTTACATATCATATTTAAAAACTCTTTGAAAGTAAAGCCCTCCGGTTGTATTGTATACACATCTTCCTCAAATTTTTCATTGAGGAAAGCTGTCTTCACACCCATCTATTAGATCTCATAATCATGATATGCTGTAATGGCGAAAAATACTCTGATAGACTTAATCATAGCAATAGATGAGAAGGTCTCGTCATTGTCAATATCTTATATTTGACGATAACCCTTCACCACAAATATTATCTTATAAGTCTCAATATGTCCATCCGCACTGATCCTTCTCTAAAGATCCACTTGCACCCGATAGGTACTATACCCTCAGGTATATCTACTAAATTTCAAACTTGGTTGGTGTATATAGACTTAATTTCAGAGTTCATAGCTTCTCACCATTTTCCAACCTCTGGACTCTCAATGGCCTCCTAGTAAGTCTTGAGATCATTATCCACATTATAGAGTGTCTTAGAATCATTCCTACTGATGTCCTACACATCTTTCGGGTTGCTTAGGCACTCTAACAAACCTACGAGGTTCATGTGTGTATATTTGAATATGTTCAGAAATTGACAGTTCATCTGATGAACCTACAACAGTCTGTGGGTCTGAAACTTCTTCCATATTTACTTTACTCCCACTGTCCTTTTGGAGAATATAATCTTCTTTCACGAAGAGAGCTCTCCGGACGACAAACACCTTTTGTTTGCTAAGATGATAAAAGTAGTAACTATAGGTTTCTCTCGGATACCCCACAAATCTGCACTTGTCCGTTCTGAACTCCAGTTTATCTTAATCATATTTTTTAACATGAACAGGACATCCCCAGACTTTAATATACTTAAGGTCTGGTTACCTTCCTTTCTATATCTCATATGGAGTGGATTCAACAGACTTACTAGATACTCTATCCAGGATATACATAGTAGAGCTAACTGCATATCCCCAAAGGGATACTGGTAATTTAGACATACTCATCATTGAATGCGCCATTTACATTAATGTACGATTCCTCCTTTTTGATACACCATTTATTTGAGGTGTATAAGGAGGTGTAAGCTGAGAGAGGATACCATTATCCTTTAGGTACTGTGTGAATTGTGTACTTAAGTATTCCCCACCTCAATCTGATCGGATGGTTTTGATACTCTTTCCAGTTTGTTTCTCTACTTCATTTTTGAATTCTCTGAATTTTTCAAAGGTTTCTGATTTGTACTTCATTAAGTAAATAAAGCCATATCTGGAGAAATTATCAGTGAATGTAATGAAGTAGGAGAAGCCACCAATGGCTTGGGTAGACATATGACCACATACATAAGAATGTATTAATTCCAATATGTCCTTGGCCCTTTCTCCACTTCCAGTAAATAGAGATTTAGCCATTTTACCCATCAAACATGAACCACAAGTTGTATATGATTTAAAATCAAATGGATCTAAATATCTATCTTTATGCAACATTTGGAGTATGTTTTCTCCAATGTGGGTAAGCTTGCAATGCCATAAGTAGGCTCTATTCACTTCACACTTGCTCTTCTTAAGAGCTCAGTTGACATGAAGACTATCATAAGACACATCTATCGAGTACAATCCATTGACTAAAGAAGTAGAAGCAACTAATCTATCTTCAAAATAAATTGAATAACATTTGTTCTTAATAGATAAATTGTACCCAATATTATCTGAACATGAGATAGATATGATGTTCCTTATTATGTTAGGCACATAATAACAATTATCTAATGATAAAGAGTCTCTAGATGGTAGCTTGAGATTCATTGTCCCTATAGCAATCGGCGCTACTCTTGCGCCGTTACTTAGCCTCAGCTCCACCTCGCCAGTCTTCAGCTTACGTCTTCTTGTTAGCACCTGCACGTTATTGCAAATATTTTTTGTGATGTATAATATTTAACTGACAAATTTATATCTATCATTTAGATACTTGAACCGTCTTACTACTTCACCTTTCCTTGAGTCTTGTCCTTGATGTATTCTTTACAATTCATCTTTCAGTGGCCCTTCTGATGACAGTAGAAACAATCACCCTTTTTCGCTCCTTTTCTTCTGTCCTTTTTTGCAATCTTTGGCTTATCCTGCTTCTTGCCCTTGCATTTCTTAAAGGCTTGGACTGCCTTCCTATTTCTGTTGGTCTTATAAACCATGAGGACTTTAGGCTTTTCCTTTACAAGGTTGTCATCTACAGTTTTCAGTATATTCAGTAACTTCAGAGATGTTTGGATCTTGTTCATGTTAAAATTAACAATGAATTGAGCATATGATTGTGGAAGAGAATCAAGAATAAGGTCAGTATGCATCTCTTTAGGAAGTGGGACCCCAAGAGCATCCAACCTTTCAATCTACTCAATCATCTTCAACACATGGGTCTGTGCTGAAGACCCCTTTGCCATCTGAGGCTTGAATAGATTCTTTGATATCTCATATCTTTCGGTTATGCTCTGCTCACCAAATAGCTCATTCAGATGGAGTATGATGGATCTTATATCCATCTCTTCACACTGTCTCTACAACTCATTGCTCACTAAGGCAAGCATGTAGCATTGGGCCGTAGTGGAGTCTTCTTTCCATTTCTCATATGTAATGATCTCCTCTTCTAGGGCATCTAATGTTGGTTCAGCAGGAGGATCATTATCCAGGACATAGGCAATCTGCTAAGACCTGAGAACAATCTTCAGGATCCTAAGCCAGTAAGAGTAATTAGGGCCTATCAATCGATTGGCATCTAATACGCCACGTTACAGGTTATGGTGCGACATTTTAGCCTACAAGAGATAAAATTGTAAATAGCAGATGTTCAATTATTAAGTTTAAAATAAGATATGGACTTTCATCTAATTTTACTCCCACTAATTTTCATCGGATTGTATAACCTTCAGATATACTTAACGGAAGACGTCGTCCTAACGGAGATCAAAATCTCTAAGACTCGTAGTATGACCTAGGGGAAACACAAGTACAGTAAAACCCTCTTACACTCCCCTCCATTTTCCTCAACCCAAAGGAGAAGAAATGCAATTGTTTTATAGTGGAGAAAAGTATTCGTGAACGACTTGGCCCCATGCTTGCTCTCTCTTTCTTTTCCAACCTAGCCTCTCTCTTTCCTCTTGGTTCTCTCTCTCACTGCATCGCCCTCTCTGTAACTCTCTCTCTCCCGATGTCTTTCTCTCTTTGTTTTGCTCCCTCTCTCTCTTTCTCTCCCTCCTTTCCCCCTCTCTATTTCTCTCCTCTCTCTTTCTTTCGGCCGCAAACATCCAAATCTAGCCGCACTCTGGCGCCATGCGGCAAGGCCGCGCACTTCGCCCCCACGGGCATCATCGCCCGTGCCCACGGGTGGGAAGGCCGCACACCATGCGGCAGCACAAGGCGTAGTTCCGCTCCAATACCCCGCCATGCATCGCTCTTTGCCTCCTTGCGGGCCACGCGACGCGTTTGCACGCGCTTCTCTAACCACGGTGTGCCATCTCGCCATACACCCTATGTTGCTGCTCGTTGAGAACGGACCAGTGCATTGCTTATCCTACTACCTCTGCCCGCTCTACTGCCTTTGCTGTCCGTGGTCCATTGAGCAGCTACCTTCAAAGCCTGCCAACTGCTCCTTTATGTTTTCTTTTTGTGTTTTGAATTTAATCATTTTGTAGTGTAGAATTGTATTTAATGGGCATTAATATTTATTTCATTGTAGTTTATGTTTCCTTCAAATTGTAGTGTAACTATTTCAATTTAGCAGCATTAATCAATTTAGTATTGTTTTCAACCTTGTTCTTTTCATTTAATCTCTCTCTTCTCTAAGTGAGTTAGTGTTAATTTTAATCAATAAAGTTGCAACATTTTAGTTTTAATGTCTAATGTTAATTACATGTTTAGGTTATACGTAAGTAGTGTGTCTTCAATTTCAAGGTAGATCGCATAGTCATAAGTCTTCAAATCTAAATATATTTCTTTCCTTTTTAAATCTCTATTTCTTTTAGGATCTTAATAATAATTAAAAAAACTCTCAACGTTTTCAAAGCTAAAATCTAGTTCTCTGTGGATCGACCCGGTTCTCACCACTTAACTATTTCTAATTTAATTGAGTCCGGTAATTTGAAGTTGGTTGCTGTGAGCATTTAATGACGTGCATCGCACATATATCACAAGACAAATTCGGCTTGAGTTGTTTGAAACAATCAAGTAACAAGATATCTCGGGAGCTGCCATTGTTAACGAAAATCCTTTTAATTCAATAACCTGCAAGGTCAACCACAATTACTAAGGCGTCATTGTGGGGAAGCACGATACCATGAAGGTCTTCGTCGGAAAAGATAATTGGCTCCTAGGTCAAGATCGGGCAGGTGCCTAAGGCGACTTCCCGCACAAGCCTCTAAGTTTCAGATGCATAGCTTCACCTCTTCTTGTTGCTGTCTCCACCGCTGGAAGCTCCTTCTTAGTTCATATGGATGACCCAATCAAGAGGGGTTGGTCGCTCCTGATTTGCAAGCAGAGGGGATTGGTTGCCATTTCTCGCCCCCTGCCGGGGCTCTCTCTCTCCACCACGAACGACATACCTCTTCAAATATCTTCACTTGATGTGATCTTCAATTTCTCTCCTGAGGTCATAACACTCAGAAATGAAGTGCCCATATTCGTTATGGAAGGCATAGAACTTCTCTGTCTTTTTGGCCCTTAGGACCGAATTCATCTTTTTGGGCCAGTGCACATACCCCTCATTTTTAATCTCCAAAGGATGCGATCGATTAGAATGTTCAACATTGTGTAATTTTCTTCTCGTCGGTCGGAGAACTGATCACGCCATCCTTCAGCATGTTCTTGGCGCTAATCCTTGTAGGGTCGACTACGCCAGTCTCATTCTAGTCATCATTTATTTTGACCGGAAGTTAGTTGGTCTTCAATCTTACCCTCAAGATTCGGGAGATTTTGCAGGATTTTACATGCACGAAGCAATTCCTCACTATCAATCCATTGGTTAACCTTCCTTACATAGTCAGGAAGGTCGAGTGAAAGCTCCTTGCTCAGCTCAAACTGAGCCTGCTGACTGGTTGCCGCTACTATGAAATACTGTGTCGCGTTGGGCACATCCACATTGGGATCTTTAGAGCAACTTCATGAAAACGCGCCTAGTACCTTCACAGTGACTCGTCCCTTTTTTGGTGTAGAGACACCAAAGAGGCTGTGGTTACCGGCATATGCTTGCTAGCGGCAAAATTATTTTGGAAGGAATGTCGTAGCATTAAGTTGCCGGATGTCGAGCATTTCCCTCCAGTGTTGTCAGGAAGGCTCAACATTTGATTTCGTCTGGCACGTTCAGAAGTGACAATGTGCTTTCAAACATCTATACGTGAGCATCTAGGTCTTTCGTGCCAGCATAAGTCTTCACAGTGGGCATGCGGAACCCTGGGGAAAGAGGTTCCTCCCACATCTGCTTAGTAAAATAGGAAGTCCGTCTCCCTGAATCTTCTAGGATGGACTTTTGATCTTGTTGGAGTAGCTTTTCTACCCGTTCTTCTAACCTTCGCACCCTCCATTCTCTCAGAGATAGATGGCGAGAGTAACAGCTAGTCCTGCCATGCTTATTCCAAGCCGAGGCCGTCGAGCTTGAGGAAGAGGAGTCTTGACCGGAGGTCCTCTAAGAAGAAGTGCTACTGTCGTTGGAGTCCTTGTCCTATTGTCGGCGACGTGAACCCTTGGTCCGGGGCCGGGCGAGGCTTCTCGTTGGGCCATACGACCCTAACACCGAGGGCCATTCTCGGGCTGACCGCTCGTGCGATCGACCTCACTCCTTATCTGGCACGGGGTTGTGTCCACTTCAAGGTGATCGACCTTTGCTTCTAGTCGATGGATAAGGTTGACTAAATACTAAAGGTCAGGGCCTTACGCTTGGTGTTCATGCCGTTAGGCAGAAGGAGGACATTAATAACCGGAGGAGACAAAGGTGGGGGAGGGGGGTTTATTCCTTCGCCCGCAGTTTCTTTTTTGTCGAGACGCTCTACTGTGATTGCCACTCACTATGGCTTCTTAGTTCGATTCCTACAGACAGCACCAAAAGATGACTGACTAAAATCTACGATCAGGACTTTCAGTCTCTGATCAGAGAAATGTCACTGGGTAGTCTTTACAAAATAGAACACCGTTAGAGAAACCCCTGATGGCACCTCCGGGAGCCCCCTCTGATGCCTAAGTCAGAAGGATGGGGATGCTTGAGGAAGATTACAAAATCTTGGGTGCTAGAGAGCGTACCTGCCATAAGGGTGTTGGGTTCTCGAGTTTCTCTGGATCTCCCGTGCAGCGGAAATAAAAATAAAATAAAAGGGGAGATCCGTTCCCGTTTCGAAAAATACTTAAACTTCGATAATCGGATTATCGAATCTCACCGTGTGCGGATTCGAATCCGCAACTGTTTGGTTCCGTCCGTGCGACACCGCAAGCCACGTAAGCGCCCGACCTCTAGCGAAGTCCACGCGATCCTCCTTGCGACGGATATCCTCACGTTCCTCGTTCTTCGTAGCCCACCTAACCTCCGCCGGTCACCGCAACGATCGCCGCAACGCGCGGATGATTTCCCGTCGAACGAGAGTCGAAGAAGCGGCGAAGCAGATCTGGATCTGTCTGGGACGCCAGAGAGAGAGAGAAACAGAGGAGGGGCAGCTTGGCCTGCTCAGCCCGTTCGCTACATTTTATACCAACCGCGCGGTTTTTCATAAAAACCTCCGGTTTGTATAAAACCCACTTATTTATCCATCGCCTTGAGAATCATTTGCGTGTGACCCTCTAGGCCCAATTACCAGTCCAGTTAATAGCCCAATAAGCCCAGTGACTCCTCACTGGATTTATTAATCAATTAATAACTCTTTATTAATTAATTAATCAATCGAATTGATGTCGCACATCGAATTCGACCGGGCTTCCGATCACGTTGGGTGCCAAGCAACAGGGCGTGAACCCGGAAGGTATCGGGGTTAAGTAACCCACTCTTGGAACCTTTCCGCCGATAGTTACCGCGTAGATATAATCCTTCATTTGTACAATGCTCTCGAGTCAACTCAGGGTATGACGTGCTGTCAAACCCTAGTCGGTCGACTCACTTGGATTGGATGCCGCTAATAAATATCGGAAAACTCCTTTCTCGATATTATCGTCCGCCCTGGCCAGGAACTTCTGCGCATCCTTCCTAGAGCATTCTCTCTCTAAGTACTGAGAGCGAATGATTCCTTATTGACACACAATTCCCTTCAACGGTATTCCGCTGTACCCAATCCTTGGTGTTTTAGAATCCCGTGGCTAGAGATTCGTAAACCAAGGTCAAAGCACATAAGTCCACCGACAAGGTGTCCTTGGTGTCTCAGGTCCGAGGACCATCCACGCAACTGCGACAATAGAATCAAGCTGGTTGACAGTGAGGTACAATACCATCCAGTGTTTCAGTCGGATCAGTTCAGTGAACTCATTCTCCAATGAGCACTTACAGATTCGCCTTAGTGTCTCCATACAAGTGACTTATGAGATCAGTCACCCTCATCATATGAGCAGGAGTAATCTGTACTAGTCTAACCAGATATCCGATGTCCTTCTTGGATATCCTCCAACTAGGAACGATTAAGAATATGTGTGTTTAAGTGATCAATCTCATTAGTATGATCTCATCATAATCTGATCACTATAGCACATATTCACGGACTTCATTACGAAACGATAATTAATGCGATTTACACATAATGAATATTATGCCATTATATTAATAAATAAATAAGATTTACATAGTCAGATTGACTTGTAGACCACCTAAAACTAACAATCTTCTACTTGGACTAAAGCCAATCACCTTTATACAATAAGCCTATAGACTCTAGGTGACGCTCAAACACAATTTGAGCCAACGGCTTTGTCAGTGGATCTGCTACATTGTCGACAGATGGAACTCTTTCCACTATTACATCTCCTCTAGATAAGATAAAAGCGCCTTAGAATATCTTTCAATTTCTGATGAGACCGCGGCTCTTTCACTTGTGCAATAGTCCCATTGTTGTCGCACAACAACGGAATATGATCAAGGATACAACGAACTACGTCAAGGTCGGTGATGAACTTCTTCAACCACACTACTTCCTTGAAAGCTTCAGCTGTAGTGATGTGCTCAGCTTTAGTCGTCAAATCTGCAGTGGTTGCAAGCTTGGAACTCTTCCAGCACACTGCACTTCCGTTCAAAGTAAACACCAATCCAGATGTAGACTTGCTATCAACTGGATCTGACTGGAAACTCGAGTCAGAAAAGCCTCGCAGTTTCAAGTCACCTCCTCCATATACCAGAAACATATCCTTAGTTCTTCTCAAGTACTTACGGATACATTTCACAACCTTCCAGTGCTCTTCGCCTGGATCAGCCTGAAATCTGCTCGTAACACTTAGAGCATATGCAACATCAGGCCGTGTACATAACATGGCATACATGGTAGATCCTATGGCAGAGGCATAGGGTACTCTATCCATGAGTGCCCTCTCATCAGGAGTCTTAGGAGACAGCTCCTTTGAGAGATTAATTTCATGTCTCATCGGTATGAGACCACTCTTGTAATTTTCCATGCAAAACCTTTTGACTATGGTATCTATGTACAAGGTTTGGGCCATTCCAAGCATCCTCTTTGATCTTTCTCTATAGATCCATATTCCCAATACGTAGGATGCTTCTCCCAAATCTTTCATGGAGAAGTTTTTTCGACAGCCAGATCTTTACCAATGACATCCTAGCTACATCATTCCCAATGAGTAGTATGTCGTCTACGTAAAGAACTAAGAAGGTGACTGCGCTCCTACTGGTCTTTTTGTACACACAAGGCTCATCTTCATTCTTAATGAAGTTATAAGACTTGACAGCCTCATTAAATTTTATGTTCCAGCTCTGGAAAGCTTGCTTCAGTCCATAAATGGACCTCTGAAGCTTGCATACTTTATCTGGAGATTCTTTGGATGTGTCTGGTTGTATCATATACACCTCTTTCTCAAGGTTACCATTGAGGAAGGCAGTATTCACATCCATCTGCCAGATCTCGTAATCGTAGTGTGCAGCTATGGCGAGTAGAACTCTGATAGATTTTATCATGGCAACTGGTGAGAAAGTCTCGTCATAGTCAATTCCTTGCCTTTGACGATATCCCTTTGCCACCAACCTTGCCTTATAAATATCGATCTGTCCATCAGCACCGATCTTTCCCTTAAAGATCCACTTGCATCCGATGGGTACAATACCCTCGGACAAGTCCTCCAAGTTCCAAACTTGGTTAGTGTACACGGACTGGATTTCTGATTTCATGGCTTCTCGCCATTTTCCGGCTTCTGGGCCTTCTATGGCTTCTTGGTAGGTTTTAGGATCATCATCCTCATTATATTCAACCTTAAACTCACCTTCAGCGATATGTCCCACATATCGTTCGGGTAATCTAGGTAATCTACCAGATCTACGAGGCTCATGCGTGTGTACCTGAACAGATTCAGGAACTGATATCTCATCTGATGATGATGCAGCTGTTTGGAGATCTAGAATCTCTTCCAGTACTATTTTACTCTCACTGTCCTCCTGGAGAAGATATTCCTCTTCCAGGAAGACAGCTTTCCCGGCGACAAACACCTTTTGTTCACCAAGATGGTAAAAATAATATCCAAAGGTTTCCTTTGGATATCCCACAAACCTGCATTTATCAGTTCGTGATTCCAGCTTGTCTGGATCATGCCTCTTTACATGAGCAGGACAACCCCAGACTTTAACATGTTTAAATTCTGGTTTCCTGCCTTTCCATATCTCATATGGAGTAGATGCCACAGACTTGCTGGATACTCTGTTCAGTAGGTATGCTGCTGACTCTAGAGCATACCCCCAGAGGGACACTGGTAATTCCGAAAAGCTCATCATAGATCGCACCATGTTCAACAAGATGCGATTCCTCCTTTCCGATACACCATTCATCTATGGTGTATATGGAGGGGTTAGCTGAGAAAGGATACCATTATCCTTTAAGAATTGTGTGAAATTAGTAGTCAAGTATTCTCCTTCTCGATTTGATCGAAGAGCTTTAATACTCTTTCCTAACTACTTCTCTACCTCATTCTTGAACTCCTTTAACTTCTCAAATGCTTCTGACTTATACTTTATTAAGTACACATAGCCGAATCTTGAGAAGTCATCGGTGAACGTGATGAAGTATGAAAAGCCACCTTTGGCTTGGGTGGACATGGGACCACATACATCTGAATGTATTAGTTCCAAAATATCCTTGGAACGTTCTCCATGTCTAGTAAACGGAGATTTTTTCCATATTTCCTATAAGGCAGGATTCACATGTCGCAAACGATTCATAATCGAATGCTGTTAAGTAACCATACTTATGCAACTTTTGCAACCTGCTTTCATCAATGTGCCCAGGTCTACAATGCCACATGTAGGCTTGGTTCACATAATTCTTGCTCTTCTTAAGAGCATTATCAATTTGAAGATTGTAATATGAAACATCTAAGAGATATAGACCGTTGACCAAAGATGCCGAAGCTATTGATTTATTACCATAATAAATCGAACAACTTCTATTCTCAATAGTCAACCTATATCCTATCTTATCCAAACAAGATACTGATATGATGTTCTTTATTATGCTAGGAACATAATAACAATCTTCTAATAGTAAGGCGTCTCCTGATGGAAGCTTGAGGTTTGCTATCCCAACAGTAATCACCGCAACTTTTGTGCTATTTCCTAGTCTCAATTCCACTTCGCCTTCTCTCAGTTTGCGCTTACTTGTCAGCATATGTGCATCATGACAGATATAAGAAGCACATCCGGTATCCAATACCCAAGATGTGGAATCTCTAACTGGCAAGTTGAAATCTATCATATAGATATTTGAAGCTTCTGATAGCTTCACTTTTTCACGAGCTTTATCGTTAAGGAACTTCTTGCAGTTCCTCTTCTAGTGACTATTCTGCTTATAGTAGAAGCAGTCACCCTTTACTACTTCTTTACTAAGCACGAGTGACACTTCTTCCCCCAACACGAGTGACACTTCACAGGTACCTCTCCGACACCGGTACTAGCTAATCCCGGGGTTCACCAGGTGACCCTCTCTCACTAGGCGTCACCCCGCCACTGCTCCCACCGGCGCTGTGTCCCTCCCACACCGACACAAGGTATCAAGCGCTACAACTGTCACTCTAGGTCCACAGTAGCACAAAACACAGCACAGTGCGATCCGGTCACGTGAAAAGTCCACGGTCGCACGGAACACAAGCAGTGTGATCAGGTCACATAGAATCCATCTTCATCGAGTATATTTAAAGCATGCATTAACTGAACTATCTAACAGTGTAGACACATATTAATAGCATGAATTAATGTGGTTCTATCTTGAATCGCGTCGCCCAAGGCCGACGCCATTCAAGCCTCCTAAACTGGTTCATGAAATATCGGCCTCAGAATATGGCCTAAAAGGCGTCGCCGTAGGTAGCCGCCTATTAAAACGTGTCGCTGTCCTTGGACGCCATTCACAACAGAAGTCCCCTCTGATAGAAACTGTTGCCAGGACAATTTCTGCCTAAATGGCGTCGTGCTGGCCCGTCGCCATTCTGAATGGCGTCGTCCTAGCGCGACGTCATTTAGCGCCAGAAACCAAGTTTCTGCAGCTCGACCCGAGGGTCCCCTTTAACCCCAAATTCGCCCCAAAAACACCTAAGAAGGGGAAAACGAAGAGGGAAACTAATCCATCACATGAAAACCCACAAATCCACATTCATAGAAACCACCCTATCCATCAAGAAAGTCCCTAAACATGCTTATTCTACCCAAAAATCTCTTACACGCATCATGCTTCAAAGCGGGAAAACATGGTTTTTAAATGAAACACTACGGGAATCGTCACCCTACCGGTTGCTCGAACTTCTCCAATCTCCAAGCCGCCAACCCGTCTCGCCCCCACGTCGCCGCCGGTACCGCCGATGACGTCGTTACTCTACCGGGACGTCGGCCGCCGTCCGGAGAGAAAACGCCGCGGAGGAGGTGGTGGTGGTAGTAGTGGGAGTTAGGAGGTTGATGGAGTGGAGGGAGAGGTGAAGTGGTGGGAGGACAAGATGGAGGGGGAGGAGAGATTGCCGGAGCCGCCGGAGGAAGTGAGGAGAGAGAGAAGGGAGGAGAAAATGAGGGAAAGGAAGGAGGGTTCGCGGGCTTAAGCAGAAGCTGGGTAAAACGCGTCGTGCAGAACATATGCCTATCAGTTGACATGACGGGCTGTATAGACAGAACTCTGAAACGCGTCGCCAAACCAAGACGCCGTTCAGACGACAAGACCGGCGCCGTACACTGACAACCCAGGGTCGTACTCTGAATGGCGTCGTCCATCGAGGACGCGTTTCAGAAGACAGGACAGTGCCATACTCTCGCGGCCCGAAACTCGCCCACGTGGCGTCCACGTGGCACAACAACCACTTAACTAAATGGCGTCCACTCAGCAGGACGCCGTTCAAAAGGCGTCGTGCATCCTAGACGTCATTTAGAAGGCACTCCCCAGACCCATCAGGGCCCAAACCAGGGGATCCGACCCAGAAACTGACCCGATAACCGGATCCGAAACCTCAGTCCTTACATTCTCCCCCCCTTAAAAGAATTTCGTCCCCGAAATTGCCTGTTACAATTAACGAGGTCGAAACATAAAGATACAAGCTCACAAGGGAACTTACGAGAAAAGGTAGAGAAATTGCTCCCGCATCTCGTCCTCACGCTCCCAGGTTGCCTCGCCCCCGGAGCGGTACTGCCAAATCACCTTAACCAGAGGTACAACCTTGTTCCAAAGGACCTGTTCCCTGCGATCCTGAATACGTACTGGAAACTCTGGAAAGGACAAGTCCTCAGCGACCTCCAACTCTGAAAAATCTAAAATATGAGATGGATCCTGAACATATCTCCTCAACAAAGAAATATGGAACACATCGTGCACCCCTGCAAGATTGGGCGGCAAGGCTAGCTGATATGCCGTTTCTCCAATTCGAGCAAGAATGGGAAAATGCCCAATATATCGTGGACTCAGCTTACCTCGCTTCCCGAATCTCATCATGCCCTTGGAGGGTGAGACTCGGAGAAACACGTGGTCCCCAACCTCAAACTCAAGCGGTCTCCTACGGATGTCTGCATAACTCTTCTGCCTACTCTGAGCTGCAATTAAATTCTGCCGTACTACTCTGGCAACCTCAGCACACTGCTGTACCAACTCTGGTCCTGCTATCTACCTCTCGCCAATCTCAGACCAACTCACAGGGGATTGACACGGTCGCCCGTACAATGCCTCGTAAGGCGCCATGCCGATACTAGAGTGATAACTGTTGTTGTAAGCAAACTCTACTGTAGACAAGTGTTGCTCCCAAGAACCTCCCCAGTCTAGGCAACATGCCATGAGCATATCCTCCAGAATCTGAATGGTCCTCTCCGATTGCCCATCAGTCTCGGGATGATAGGCCGAGCTGAAGGCTAACTGCGTGCCCAAAGCCTTCTGAAAACTCTTCCAGAACCTAGAAGTAAATTTCGGATCCTGATCTGATACGATAGATATGGGCACCCCGTGCAGAGAGATGATCCGATCCACAAATAGATTAGCTAACATACCGACTGACCAGTCCTTCCTAATAGTCAGGAAGTGTGCCGACTTGGTCAGTCGATCAACAATGACCCAGATCGCGTCTCTTCTGCCAGGGGACACAGGTAATCCCATCACAAAGTCCATAGTCACATGCTCCCATTTCCATTCCGGGATCGACAAAGGCTGTAACAATCCTCCTGGTCTCTGATGTTCTGCCTTAACCTGCTGACAAGTCATGCATCTAGCCATATACTCAGCCACATCCTTCTTCATACTAGGCCACCAAAAGTGCCTCTTCAAACAATGATACATCTTAGTCGTTTCGGGATGCACTGCATATCTAGAACGGTGCGCCTCATCCAGGACACTCCTGCGCACGTCCTCCTCGGTCGGAACATAGAGTCTGCCTCTAAACCTGACTGTACCATCATCCCACAATTCCACCTCTGGTTTCTGGAGAATCTGCGGTAATTCTACATCTGCCCTCTGAGCCTCAATCACAACATGGTACACTGCTGGCCTCACCGTTAAGCTGGCCAACACGGCTCTATCAGCCTCCCGTGGAATCCGAAAGGAAGATTCCACAACCTGCTCAAATAACCTCCATTCTCGAACCATGAGATATGACACGACCGTCTTTCGACTCAAGGCGTCTGCCACCACATTCGCCTTGCCCGGATGATAAGAAAGGTCGAGGTCATAATCCTTGATGAATTCCATCCACCTGCGCTGTCTCAAATTCAGATCCCTCTGCGTGAACACATACTTCAGGCTCTTGTGATCGGTAAAAACCTGAAATTTCTCTCCATACAAATAATGACGCCAGATTTTCAATGCAAATAATACAACTGCCAACTCTAAATCATGAGTGGGATAGTTCTTCTCATGCTTCTTCAGCTGTCTAGAAGCATAGGCCATGACCCTACCATGCTGCATCAGAACTGCATCCAAACCTTGACGTGATGCATCTGAATAAATTACAAATCCACCTGAACCTGATGGAAGCACCAATATTGGAGCCGAAGTGAGGCGAGTCTTCAACTCAAAGAAACTCCGCTCACACTCCTCGGTCCACACGAAACGAACTCCCTTACGAGTCAACCTCGACAAGGGGGCCGCTATCGAAGAGAAACCCTGAACAAACCGCTTGTAATAACCTGCTAGCCCCAAGAAGCTCCTGATCTCAGTTACTGTTGTTGGCCTGCTCCAATCTATTACTGCCTCAATCTTGGCTGGGTCCACTGCAATGCCATCGCAAGAGATGACATGCCCCAAGAAGTGCACCTTGTCTAACCAGAATTCACACTTGCTAAACTTGGCATAGAGTTGGTGCTTTCTCAGGACCTGTAATACTACCTGAAGATGTGTGGCATGCTCTTCCTCAGAAGAAGAGTATATCAGAATATCATCTACAAATACCACCACGAACTGATCCAGATAGGCCCTGAAGACCCGATTCATCAAATCCATAAAAGCTGCCGGAGCATTGGTCAAGCCAAAAGGCATAACCAAAAACTCATAATGCCCATACCGAGTCCTAAAGGCCATCTTACTAACGTCGACCTCACGGATCCTCATCTGATAATACCCAGATCTCAAGTCAATCTTCGAAAACACCCTCGCAGACTGCAGCTGATCCATCAGGTCATCGATCCTCGGAAGTGGATACTTGTTCTTTATCGTCACCTGGTTCAACTATCTATAATCAATGCACAACCTCAGAGAACCATTCTTCTTCATGACAAATAGAACTAGAGCACCCCACGGAGAAGTACTGGGACGAATAAAAAGTTCCTGCAACTGCGCCTTCAACTCAGCGAGTTCAGCTGGCGCCATCCGATACGGGGCCTTAGACAGGGGCGCCGTACCCGATGCAAGCTCAATAGTAAACTCAACCTCTCGCTGAGGAGGAAGGCCAGGCAACTCCTTAGGAAACACATCTACAAAG
Organism: Zantedeschia hybrid cultivar; assembly: GCA_030544215.1. Taxonomy (NCBI): domain Eukaryota; kingdom Viridiplantae; phylum Streptophyta; class Magnoliopsida; order Alismatales; family Araceae; genus Zantedeschia; species Zantedeschia hybrid cultivar. Next base: position 46,900,285 of record JARZZO010000002.1, on the reverse strand, counting down.
TCACATACTACGGGCACCTCCCGAGGACTGGGACTACCACTAACATTAGCTAGAACAACAGAGGCAAGGAAGGCCTCACAACCACCAACAAGTAACCTCTGGGCCTTAAAGGCAGAAATAAGAATACCTCGAGAAGAGAGCCTAATACCTTGGAAGTAGAAGGTCGGGATGTCCGGAATAGAGAAACGCACCTTCTTCCTGTGGCAGTCCACCTCAACATAATAAGCCTCCAACCAGTCCATGCCCAGGATGACATCAAAGTCGCGAATGGCGAGCACAACTAACTGGGCAGGTAACTCATGGCCCTCAATGGTCAAGGGAACATCACTCAAACAGTTATAAGACAACAAGAAATCCCCAGAAGGAACCTCTACCATTAATTCATAAGATATCTCATCAACGGGTGCAGAAAGAACATCTACGAACTGCTCAGAAATGAAAGAATGCGAAGCACCCGAATCAATCAACACATGTGCAGAGTTCCCAAGGACAAAAAGTGTACCTTCCACCAAGTTGGATGCGCGAGCCTCCTTCATGGTGATAACTAGAACTCTCCCCTGAGTCCTCGGCTTCTTCTGATCACCTGGTCCCTGCCCCTGACCACGCCCCTGCGGGCAAAACCTCGCCAAATGGCCCTGCTGGCCACAAGTGTAGCACCTCCCAGAAAAAGCAGGACACTAAGTCCCACCGTGAGTGCCACCGCAATGCCGACAGGCTGCCGGAAGCCTCTAAGCTGACTCTTGCTGCGCACTGGACACTGACTGACTCTGCTGGCTCTGCCTCGGTCTGCTGCTGCCGCTACTGCTACCACTGCCTCGAAAGAACCTCCTGAACCTGGAGCCAAGTGAAGACGATCCTGATCCGGACGAAGGTGTTGCTGCTGCGGCCTTCCCCCTGCCACGAACTGGCCCCTGAGTAGTCAGTCCCCTCTCCCGGGTCGACTGATCCTGCTGTGCCTCTACTGTTGCGGCACACCTAACTGCCGATGCCAAATCTGTACAACAGTGGGATGCCACAAAACTCCTCAGACTGGACCTGAGTCCATCCACAAACCTCTCAGTCCGACGCTCCTCGTCTCCTGAGATAAAAGGCACAAACCTTCCAAGTGAAACAAACTTCGTCTGGTACTCAAGCACTGTCATGCTCCCTTGGGTTAGCTCCGTAAATTCCCTCTCCTTGGCCCTCTGAACATGCCTAAGGAAATACTGTGCATTGAATTCCTTCACAAAAGTCTCCCATGGAATCTCCCTGAGACTCCTATCCGCATAAGACAAACTCTTCAGAGTGGTCCACCAGTCATAGGCATCATCCTTCAACATGAAGGTAGCCAACGGAGTCCTCTCAACTGCCGCACAATTCATAGTGTCAAAAGTCTTCTCCATCTCCTTCAACCAATGAATAGCCTCATCAGGGTCGGGACGACCGGTAAAATGAGGCGGCCTCAGCTTCAAGAATTTCTCCAGGGTAGTCGAAGACCCTCCCCGAGCACTGGAACTCTCACTAGGGTCTCGGGTTTGGTATCTAGCCATCGTGTCCATCATAGCCTCCATGAAATGCTCCACACTCGGCCTACCAGCCTCAGATCCACTAGGGACATCTCCCCGCTCTCTAATAACTGGCATCCTCTTCCTAGGAGCCATCTAATCGCCTACAATCACAAAATCAAAAAGTTCTAATTAGAATCATAAAACCTAAAACCTAAAACCTAAAACATATACTACAGTCATGCCTGTACGGGATAACGTAATTATTTGCCGGAGTTACAACATTTAACCTAGTTATTCATTTATTTGCCAGACCGAATGCTCTGATACCAACTGTAACGACCCGCCACCCTATAATCGGGGATCCGATTACTAAATGGGTACCGAATCATTAATTTGGAACCAAACCAGGATCTAGATAAGTCTGGGAAATAAATAATTAACTAAGCTAAACATTCTCATCGCATTGAATTAAAAAGGAAGTGCAAGAATTTGAAAGTTATTACAATGCGACACCACACAGCAAATAATTACATACTCCAACTGAAAAGAAATAATTAAGCGTACAGGTCAGAAAATAAAATAACAACTACATCGGGGCATACCCCGGAACAACAGCTACTGGCGCGCAACTCGAAGCAGTACTCTCCTCGCTAAGCCTACCTGGAACCCTCACCTGAAAACCGCAGGGGTGAGTCTCAATGAAAAGAGTCAGTAGGGATCCTTCGATCCCCACTGCCCACACGCACTCCCACAAGTGCATAAACGCAACTAAAGGTAAAGTAAGCAAGTAAAGCAGTAATTACTACTCCTAAATCTCGATATAAATCACATGCATTCGAAATATAACATGCATACCTCTGAAACCATTCTACCAGGGAGCCTACAACCAACATCTCGGCAAAACACGCCAACCAAACAAACGAAAGTGGGAAACACCGACCCGCTGAGACCAAACAATAACCCCTCGGATAGCACGCTAGCTACTCCGGCCCAACTGGCTCAAGTGGTTACTCCTTCTCCCAGCACGAGTGGCACTTCACAGATACCTCTCCGACACCGGTACTAGCTAACCCCAGGGTTCACCAGGTGACCCTCTCTCACTAGGCGTCACCCCGCCACTGCTCCCACCGGTGTTGTGTCCCTCCCACACCGACACAGGGTGTCAAGCGCTACAACTGTCACTCTAGGTCCACAGAAGCATAAAACACAGCACAGTGTGATCTGGTCACGTGAAAAGTCCACGGTCGCACGAAACACAAGCAGTATGATCAGGTCACATAGAATCTATCATCATCGAGTATATTTAAAGCATGCATTAACTGAACTATCTAACAGTGTAGACACATATTAATAGCATGAATTAATGTGGTTCTATCTTGAATTGCGTCGCCCAAGGCCGACGCCATTCAAGCCTCCTAAACTGGTTCATGAAATATCGGCCTCAGAATATGGCCTAAAAAGCGTCGCAGTAGGTAGCCGCCTATTAAAATGCGTCGCTGTCCTTAGACACCATTCACAACAGAAGTCCCCTCTGATAGAAACCGTTGACGGGACAATTTCTGCCTAAATGGCGTCGTGCTGGCCCGTCGCCATTCTGAATGGCGTCATCCTAGCGCGACGTCATTTAGCGCCAGAAACCAAGTTTCTGCAGTTCGACCCGAGGGTCCCCTTTAACTCCAAATTCGCCCCAAAAACACCTAAGAAGGGGAAAACGAAGAGGGAAACTAATCCATCACATGAAAACCCACAAATCCACATTCATAGAAACCACCCTATCCATCAAGAAAGTCCCTAAACATGTTTATTCTACCCAAAAATCTCTTACACGCATCATGCTTCAAAGCGGGAAAACATAGTTTTTAATGAAACACTACGGGAATCGTCACCCTATCGGTTGCTCGAACTTCTCCAATCTCCAAGCCGCCAACCCGTCTCGCCCCCACGTCGCCGCCGGTACCGCCGAGGACGTCGTTACTCTACCGGGACGTCGGCTGCCGTCCGGAGAGAAAACGCCGCGGAGGAGGTGGTGGTGGTAGTAGTGGGAGTTAGGAGGTCGATGGAGTGGAGGGAGAGGTGAAGTGGTGGGAGGACAAGATGGAGGGGGAGGAGAGATCGCCGGAGCCGCCGGAGGAAGTGAGGAGAGAGAGAAGGGAGGAGAAAATGAGGGAAAGGAAGGAGGGTTCGCGGGGTTAAACAGAAGCTGGGTAAAACGCGTCGTGCAGAACAGACGCCTATCAGTTGACATGACGGGCCATACAGACAGAACTCTGAAACGCGTCGCCTAACCAAGACGTCGTTCAGACGACAAGACCGGCGCCGTACACTGACAACCCAGGGTCGTACTCTGAATGGCGTCGTCCATCGAGGACGCCTTTCAGACGACAGGACAGGGCCGTACTCTCGCGGTCCGAAACTCGCCCACGTGGCGTCCACGTGGCACAACAGCCACTCGACTAAATGGCGTCCACTCAGCAGGACGCCGTTCAAAAGACGTCGTGCATCCTTGACGTCATTTAGAAGGTACTCCCCAGACCCATCAGGGCCCAAACCAGGGGATCCGACCTAGAAACTGACCCGATAACCGGATCCGAAACCTCAGTCCTTACAAGAAGAGAGTCTTATGGCAAGTACAAGAGAGAGGGAGATAGAAATACATCGGAGTATGAGAGAGGGAGAGATACGCAGATCTCTATTTATTAACAATTTAATAAATATCCATCATCCACGATCCACATCATCCATTCATCACATGAATAATTAAATAAGTACATATCCATGACCACGGTGTGTTTTAAACATTCCACACATGATATAGCGCATCACATGGCTAAAATAAAAGAGTTTTCAAAATATTTAATTTTGGTTTTCAAAAAACTGGGATCTAATCAAAATTGATATTTGAATTTCGAAAACACTTTTAATTAACTCAACATGCAATCAAATCTAATTTAAAAGCATTAAAACACACATCACATGTGCACACAGTCCAAATTAATAATTTCATATTATTCCATGAAAATTAGAACAATTCTAATAATCTAACACTTAGATTAAATCCCATTAATAATCTAACAATTAGACTATTAATAACTAATCTAACTCTTAGACTAGTCTAACGAAATTAATTAACAATTTAACACTTAAATTATTAATTAACTCTAATTATTAATTAACTACTAATCTAACTCTTAGATTAATTAATTAATGTTAATTAGTAATTTAACACTTAAATTATTAATAAACATTAATTAATTAATAACTACAATCTAACAATTAGATTAGTTAATTTAAAATTAATTATTAACTTAACACTTAAATTAACAATTAACTTTAATTAATTAATAATTACTAATCTAACAATTAGATTAGATGATTAATGGTAATCATTAATTTAACCCTTAAATTAATAATTAACAATAATTATTAAAGACTACTTATTTAACACTTAAATTAGTCATTTAAATTAATTATTAATTTATCAATTAAATTAATAACTAATTAAAATATTTAATTAACAATTAGATTAATAATAGTTAATAATCTAACAATTAGATTAATGACTATTAATAACTAATTTAACATTTAAATTAGTCAAATTAAGATTAATTATTAATTTAACCATTAAATTAATATTTAACCCTTAATTAATCAATCTTATTGTTAATATTAAAATGATTCAAAATCATTAATGCCCAAATTAATAAACTGAATAAAAATTTAAATTTTAAAACAAAGTTTAAATTTAAATTAAAACCCAGACTTCATTTATTAAATGGGCCATTGGGGTTTTAGGGGTTTTATAGAGAAAATGGGGTTTAAATCAATGGGCCCAGCCCATGGTTCGGCCTGGGGTTCGAACCAGGGTCGCACCATGGCTCGTGGCTAGGCCCTGCCTGGCCTAGCCCGGCCAAGCCAAGAGCCGGCCCGGCCCGGCCGGTTAGACCAGCTCGGGACCGGCCAGTTCAGCCCCTTTCCCCCTTTCTTCCCAACCTTAAACAGCAGCAGGTGGAGTTACAGGCGGCCATGGGGGGGGGTTCCGGCGCCGGCGACGTGCCCAGGGTCTTCGGAGGTAAGACATTGATTGAAGCCCCTGTGTCAACCATGCATGCATCCACGGCCTTCTTGCAGATGTTGACCGTGATGCTCAGGGCCATGCTTCTGGCTGCTGGCGGTGCTAGTTCCGATGTATGAAATGTAATGGAGGGCTGATCCCCCTGAGGAACTAATAGTGATGTAATCTTTTCTACCGGCACGTCCTCGTTGACCATCACCTTTTGCAAATATTCCATCAGGGCTTCTTGGTGACTCTTCGATCTTTTGATCAGTTCAAGCACGGAGATTCGTGCCGGTGTTCGATCCAGATGTTTCAACAAATCATATTGAGTGCCTGGTGCACTCTCTTTATGGTGTGCTTCCTCTGGCGGCTGTGATGGGCCGTCTCTGACTGTTGACTGAGGAAAAACTTTGTTGAAAATTCTTCCACTCCGGAGCGCATGTTCCTCAACCGTGGAAGATCCGGGTGACACTTTGAGTACCGCAGAGTTAGGTGGTGTAGGTGATGCGGGGTGTTGGTATGTAAGTGATGGCGTAGGGTTAGGTGGTGGTAGCGTGGTGCGGATTAAAGGCCTGGATGGTTGTATGGTGGATGGATACGTGATTGGGGTGGATGAAGTGGGGAATGGTACGCGTAGTAGCGGTCTGGATGGTTAGATGGTGTCTGGGTAATTAGTAGTGGTAGAAGGCGAAGTAGGGAATGGTACGCGTAGTAATGGTCTGGATGGTAAGAGGGGTGCGTAGTTGGTTTGCGGGGGATTATTTGGTGGAGGCGTAGTGGCGTGGGGCGCAATGGGCTTGAGGAAAGCGGGTGGTGGTAATGGGTTATTGGGTGCGGGTGAGTGATATGTGGGTGTCGGTAGAAGGGTGATGGTAATGGGCTGTGTTCTGGGTATGTGGATGGTACGGCGTGGTGGTCGTTCTGCGATACTCGGAATATGACCCGTTGAATAAAGAGAGGAGGAGTCCTCTATTCTCCACTGTTGCCCACGGTCAGCCTCAGACTGGCTGTTTGTCAGAATAGGGGCAACTTGATTTTGGTTTTGATGCTCCGGGAGCGGGTTCTGCACTATGCCCATGTTTGGTGGGGGTGCTGCTTGTGCTGGTGCTCTTACTTGCTGCTGCTGCTGCTGCTGTGGTCTTCTTGCCTTCAGGGTTGATATATATTTCTTCATCTCCTCCCAGTCTATGCCGCCCTACTCATTGAGATCATGGATGTAATCTCTAAATTGGAAGCAGGTGTCAATAGTATGCCCAGGTTGCCTATGGAAATAGCAATACCTAGACGTGTCGGCATTCTGAGGCCAAACTGCCTTTCTCTTGGCAAGACTAAGGCATTAGCTGCCATTAGGGCACTGAAAATGTCTGCCAAAGATTATGGGAGGACTGGGTATTCTGCCCTCTTTGGGCGTGGAGGTCTTCTCTGTTGGTTGTAGTCACCAGGAGGAGGGACATTATGATACGCTGGCGGTGCGTGCGGCTGATACTGCTGCTGTTGTGGCTGCTGGTACTGCAATTGCCGTTGCGGCTGCTGCTGTGGCTGTTGCTGGTTCGGCTGCTGGGGCTGTTGCTGGTTCGGCTGCTGGGGCCGCTGATATTGGGGCTGCTGATACTGAGGATTCGGCTGCTACCTGTATCCCTGCTGGTTCGGCTGCGGTGGCCTCTGGTACTGTTGTTGACTCCTCACGAACTGGGGCGAATTATTGTTCATGCTACTGACTTGCTCATGAGAGAGCGTACCCTCGGTAGTCGGACCTGTGCTGGGAGAGTTTGGCACTGCAGGCTTCCGAGGTGGAGGCTTGCTAGGTCTTCCGAGGTGGAGGCTTGCTAGGTCTTCCGAGGTGGAGGCTAGAAAACGTAGCGTCCTTGAAGGCATTCTGACAGTACCGTGCTCTTTCATAGAGCTCTGCCATGTTGGTCAGATTGTTCAGGGAGAGGACTAGTTTGAACTGAGGCGTGACATTGGAGATCAGCATCTTCACTTGCTCAGACTCGGACAAGTGATCTTTCACCTTCTCGGCCAAGCCCCGCCATATGTCGGCAAAACTGACGAACTTCTCATCAGGTTTCATCTTCTCTGCTATGAGGTCCGTGATGGACAGGGAGGGTGCAACTCTGTCTTGGTATCGTTGAATGAATTTTCGAGAAACGATACCATAGTCCTCTACTTCGGAGGGTTCCAAAGAAAAGAACCACTCGAGGGCTGGCCCCTCTAAAGATCTCCTGAACAAAAAGGCCAACGACCTCTTGTCGTTCTGCCAGAAAGATGATTCGTACATGAACTCCTTTAAGTGTGTGAAGGGGTTACCAGTACCGTTGTACTTCCGGTACACTGGCATCTCGGAGGGTGGCAAGTGGAACACTGGCACGCTTGGTAAGTTGATTTCCGATGCAGCTTTGACCCCCATCATCTTCTAGAGGTTGTTGAATTGTTCATCCATGCGCTCCATCTTGGCTAGCAACGCTTGCGTTGTCAGATCTGCCTGGGGAGGAGGAGGAGGTGGAGGTACTTGATAGGCTTGTTGCCTAGAGTACGTTGGACAGGGAAGACAATAAAGAGGCGGTCCGGCAGAGCTTCCGCCATGCCCGAGGGCATTTTGATAAGCAGGCGTTAGTGGTCTAGCCGGTTGCCTAGAAGATGAAAGTTGCGGCCTAGCTGGCCGAGAAGTGATATGGAGGCCTTCCATGGCCTGATGAATGTAGGGAGGATGAAGTGGAGGTTGTTGAGGAATAGTAGGGGGAGCCGCAGGGTTCGGCTCGGCAGGCTGCATGGGTGCCTTCCCCTTCAGAATGGACTGGATCGCCTCGAACTGCTGAGGGTCCAGACGGGAGGCAAGAACTCCCAAAGCATTGACGAGATCCGAAGGATCAGAGGATGAGGGATCATTCTGATTCATGTCCCCCTCGAGAATGGGATTAGGAATCGCATATTCATGCGGGGGAGGATCAGGATATTGATCGTGGGGATGAAAGAGAGGGGTCCGGACATTCCCATCTTGTCGAAACATAATGGGGACAGAATTACGGGAGGCATCAGCATCTCTCCCGCTCTCATAGTTATAATCGGAATCACGAGGGGCATTAGCATCTCCCTCGTAGTTGACAATGGCGTCTGGAGCCATACTCAAGTCCCTGCCTGATCGGAGCAGCATGATGTTAGATTCTTTTTCAAGGATTGGCAAACAAGTTGTACAGAGATTTAAACAAACAAGTGGATGTTTAGCGTGATTTTAAGATTCCTTGTTGTGTTATTTGAATTTAATTAAACCACAAATTCACTCAAAGGATAGGATCCTAGTTTCAGTTCAATATCCATTGTTATTTTCTATGGCTTTCTCTCACAACGTTTATGGAATCTAACCGGGACTTCAACTGGTACAACCAGCCCGATGATCAAGGAGGAGTACCTTGATTTTGGGGACTTATGGAGGCCTCAACGCCAACTTCTCTAATCTGATCAAGGGACCGACCCAATCAGAGAGAGTTGATGACGTCAAGTAGAGTGTTCCTAATAAAAGGAGGGTATTAGCCTCAATGCGTATGACCTGTAGCCTGGATGGCTTCTAATGCTTAATACATAATGGGTAATTAGCACACAGGTCACAAAAATCTGAGAACTGAAGAAGAATTAAGAAACTGCCTGAATCGCGTCGAGGGTAGTCGACGCTATTCAAACAAAATCTTAGTTTTTCGCAGAAGCTCAGATTGCAGACAGCAGAGAAATAAGACTGAAAGGCGTCTAGGTATAACGACGCAGTTTGAAACGCGTCACTGTTCCTAGACGCTTTTCAAGTCGCATAAGCAGTTTTCCAGGAGGAATTTCTGGGTTGATTCCTCCTCAAACAGGATAAAAGCAGTAAATAATCACCTCATGCAAGATTTTTTTTTAGTTTCAAGTTTTAACAAGATGATTTTACTAACTAAACAACTAAGATATCAATCAATCACACAACATTTCATCACAAAAAGCCGCTTTTCAACTAATCAACGGGGAGGGCAAGATCTTGCCACTGGGGTGTGCACGTGGTGCACGTGGAAAATTAACTAAACTAAAAACACTCACCAATTGGTGAGGACGTGTCGAAAGACACAAGTGTGCACCGTAGGTGCCCGATTGATGATAGCAAGAACAAAAAACTAAAAGATGGCGAGACCAAGTCCCACCGCGATCGCCAAAAAAGCTGTGAGTGCTTAAAATGATTATGTGATTATCATAAAAAATCTATGTTATTTAAGTGCAAAATAAACCTATTAAAAACAAACTAAGTGAAGTGATCGCTAGAAACTTTTGACTTAAAAGTTCAAAAAGAAGATTTTGATCGCCTACCTGTTTGAACGCGGGAAATGTTAAGCTCTTGATTCCCCCTCTTCAGCCGGCTGAAGAAAGAGAGCCCTTTCTTGTCTTCGTTCTTACTGTTGAGTTTGAAGTTGAGGATCGTCCAGAGTTCTTGTGGTTTCTGCTATTGATTTCCTTCCTTGATTCTCCTTTGCACCGTGCAGAAAATAGAAAGAAAGATGAAGAAACAATGATGAGAACTTAAGCAAAAGTAGTATCCATTCCAGAAGAGATTTTAAACATGCAACTAAACAGCAAAATTTACTTGTTGAGTGGTCTTTGAAACCCTTTTATCAAATAGGTTTTGAAAAGAATGCTAGTGTTGTGTGTGTTGCATGGAGTGATGATGAAGAATGCAGATTAATGAAATGAAAATGCAGAAACGAATTGAAAAACTTATGCCAAATAGATGAAACCTTAAATTGGATGAAGATTGGATGGACGCCGACTTCTGAAAACAGCAGCGCTTCGGCGTTTGGACGTCGTTGCTTCGATTTTCAATTCGATATCGCTTCGATCACCAACTCTAATCACTAACTCTAATCACTCATTCGTCATTTTTTCGTTCATTCATTGTCACCCCCTTCAAAAGGAGGGTATTTATAGACTTCTTCTGCGTCCGTGGATTTACATGGAAAAACTTGGGATTTATCCATTTTAACCAACAGATAAATACAGATTAATTCATCTTTATCTGTAATTATCTAAAACGCGTCTACCACTACAGACGCCTTTCAGATTAATTAAGGATAAGGATAAACATCCGGGAAACTTATCTTTATCTGTAATTAGATAAAACGCGTCTACACGTATAGACGTCTTTTACACTAATTAAGATAAGGATAAACATCCGGAAGAGAAGTAGAAATAGCTTAGGAAACTTAAAACACGTCGTGGCTTAAAGATGCATTTTAGCTAATTAATCAATTAATTAAAATTCAAATTTTAAACGTTAAAATAAGAATAAATTCTAAATGGCGTCCACACAGGTCGACGTCTTTTAGACTTCTTCATATTTTAACTGAAATTTGAGTTAAAATCAATTTAATTAATTAACTTAAACATGTCTGTTAAACCCGACATTCAAAAAGATCAATAAAAATTAATCAATGATTAAATATCAGACCATTCTGAGACATTATTATATGATATGAAATTTACTCGAAATGACGTCAAAATTAGCGTGTCTACACCATCCAGCGATTCAGTCGGATCAATTCAGTGAACTCATTCTCCAATAAGCACCTACAGATTCGCCTTAGTGTCTCCACACACGTGACTTATGAGATCAGTCACCCTCATCATATGAGCAAGAGTAATCTGTACTAGTCTAACCGGATATCCGATGTCCTTCTCGGATATCCTCCGACTATGAACGATTAAGAATATGTGTTTAAGTGATCAGTCTCATTAGTATGATCTCATCATAATCTGATCACTATAGCACATATTCACGCACTTCATTATGAAACGATAATTAATGTGATTTACACATAATGAATATTATGTCATTATATTAATAAATAAACGAAATTTACATAGTCAGATTGACTTGTAAGCCATCTAAAACTAACAAGGGGTACATGGCCTTATATAGTAGTCAAGTCGGGAGTCCCTCTGAACGATAGTTTCTAATCCGATCGGGGAGAGTAGACTCCAGAGAACTCATTAAGTCACGTCCTTATCAAAAAAGGAAGATCACATGGAAAGAAGTTTAAATACGAGAGAGATTCTTTCTAAATATAGTATAGTCGATTTAGAACTATGTAGGAGAGAGAGATCCTAATTGGACTGGCACATGGTTACGTCAGTCTGCAGCTTCCAGGCTTCCTCCCCTCAGGGGGGCTAAGATAAGTCTTACGACTCCGCTTGGTGAGTGGATCCGTTAGTATTTCGGCGGTGCCAAACTCCCACATATCAACCCTATATGGGTTATTCATTCTCTTGCGGTGCTTCACATGCTAAGAAGAAATTAACAAATGGGCTTGGGGTGTGCCCTGGAAAAGCTGCAGGGTGTACCTCTTATGGGTTACATGTACCAAGCTCCCCGATTCGCTTTGTAACTGATTCTTTTTAGAAGTATCTAGACATCTTTTAAAAATTCCGTGGATTCCAGTTTACACCTATGAAGGTCGAATACATTAATTCCGGTGGGCAGTTTTTTATGGATGGATCTATTGCTTCCGTCATCCTATTCCTATCTAAATTTGCAGGTTCATAAAATAGTAAAGGTAACACTAACTTTTGTGCGGACAATAGGAAAAAAAAAATTATCGAGCAAAAGGTTGCTTAACATGGGAAATATATAAATACCGATATATTCTCTTTTTGAAGAAGCGTTGCTATCTTTTTTTCTGCTCACGGAGATAGCATATAGGTGCAAATACATGGTGCAAATGCTGTTGGCTTAGCCCTTAGATATCAAATAGGGTGTCGTGTGGACCGGAGAAAAAAAGAACAACAGTGAGTTGTGATTACAAAGAAAGCTAGGCCGAGGACACTTGCAGCTTGAAAGCAAGGGCAAACAGTCTAAGCACGCCGTAGGTAAGCAACATGGCCAGCCACCCGCCAACCAGCACCCGGGTCGCAGATTTGCCCATGGGGGCTCCGCCGAGGAAACCGCCGGCTGCCCCGAACCCGGCCAACCCCAGGCTGGTCGCCCCGCACACCACCCCCACCCGCGCGCCCCATGACCTGATGAACCCGCCGGCCAGCAGCGGCAGCACGCCACCGAGGGCGAAGGCGAGGGCCGAGGCCCCCGCTGCCTGCACGGGGCTCGGCAGGCTCTCCTTCTCCTCCTCGCTCACCTCACTCCCCGCCTCCGTGTTCCTCCTCTCCATCTGTGCAACCTCGATATCATATTGTGCGTACACGGATACAAACTCCCCGATCGCCATGCTGCACGCACCAGCGACCAGCCCGGCGAGTCCCGACACCAGCATCGCCTTGGCGGTCTGGTTCACGGCGCCCACTCCGACCATGAGAGACGCAACGGACACGAGCCCATCGTTGGCCCCGAGCACTGCGGCCCGGAGCCAGTTGGCTCGTGCGAGATAGTCTACGACCGGCGCCTCGCCACCTTCTTCCAGATCGAGCACCTGAGGTTGGGTGGGGAGCTGGAGGGAGCACTGTTCCTTCAGCTTGCAAGGCTCCTTAGATGAAGAGAGGGCAGGAGAGACATTGGAGTTAGGGTTGATCTTGAACGACATGCTGATATACGTATATATGAGATCCCAACAGATGGAAAGTAGCAGATGATTAGAGAGGAGAAGAGGCAAAGAGCTTAGAGGGATTGGTAGAGAGGCTAATTAAGGAACGCTGATGAGAAAAAGGAAAGGAGTGTGGAGGGCACACGGCCATTAGGTTTCCATTTATAACCACAACCTGAGATGCCGTGGTGAAGCAGTGTATACCCCCTACACATCACTACACATGAAGTTGGTACGCATCGAATATTAGCGCCACAAAGCGTGCTTGCTCCAACATGTGACGAGCCGAACCAGATCTCACACCGTGTCAGTTGGCTTGGACTCGGGTGCCCAGTGGGGACCGCCAGACAACAAATGGTAATTAACATATTTCTCAGGGTCGCAGGCATGAGAATTTTCTTTTATAATGTGACACCATAATATAAATATACCGTGCAAAACCATGCTGGATTTGTTGCCTTGTGTGGGCCCCATCTTGCTTACGTTCTCTCATCCTCGTACGCGCCGAGGATGATGCGCACGAGATTTTTCAGATCGGGCGCCGAGGGGGGAAGCTTTTGTAGGCAGCAAGTTATTAACGGAACCCGGGCAGGCGTAACGGAAGAGAGGTTGGGGTCGCGGAGAACGCGACCGGTGTGAACGGGGGTGAGATTCTCGCGGATCTCCATAGGACGGGTACGGATGACGTGGCCATTAAAAAAGCCCGGGAGGCGCGTGGCCAGCATACGCCACCTCCCCACGAAAGCGAACCGCACCCGGCGCACATGAGGACCCATCGGGCCCCGCAACACACGCCTTTTCATTTTTCTGTGTGCTTTCGAAGAAGCCGCCGTCCAACAGGAGGCGTATTTATTTCTTAATGCGTAAAAAGGATAGGTCTTGAAAACAAATAAGTGATTTGGGAGTTTCATTTTAACAGAGATCCTCTATATTTAGGTTTGGACTGAATTTAGTCAATAAAGAAAGGAAAATATTTAAAAAAATCCCTCATGTGGTATTTTTTTCCTTTCCGACGAAAGACTCTTTTTTCTTCTCTTCACTGATTGAATTCAGTCTAAATTTGTATTGAGAGAAACGGTACTCGTTTCGTTTGTATTTCCAGTGGTCTCTATCAGTGTACTCAGCTGGGGATGTCACCCTTAGGCATCTCTGACTTTTAATCTTTCTTAAAAAAATCATGGTTATTCTGTGTGATGATGGTTTGGAGTGTGTTCATCTGGGGAAACCTTATCTGGTGGAGTTATATATGTTACGTGTGTCTGTGTGACCCCCTGATCGTTTCTTGATACTTCTTGGGCTGTCTAGCTATGTGCGGTAGAAAATTTGCATCCAGCGGTGCAACTTTCACTTCATTCGTAACGTCACGTTGAAGTTGTTAACTTGAGAGAAATTACATCCTTCTTAGTCATGTAGCACGAAACTTGTAGTAGTAGGCCTGACATCATGGTTAACTTTCAAGTGCTTCTACCGCATACGAGGCTCATATATGTCATTGATGTAACAAAATATATGTACGTACACACGCATATACTGTCACACCCTTACTAACTCTCTGCGGTATGGCGGACCGCGAATATTAGCAATTCCAGCTTCATGCAGGTGAGTTCCAGCCTGCAATATGAACAGAGGACTGGTTTTGAGGTAAGCTCACCCTTGCGGGTCGCGACCTCAAAAACAAAAGATAAACATCCTACCCTTTTATTAATATTAGCAAAGTTGTTGCATAGTGGAATATGTATATGTTAGAATCAAGATTTATATATGAGTAGCTTATTATAATATTGTAGAAATATTTATAAGCTCCTAAAAGTTATAACCTATATTGTCCCTTTATGAGCTATGTAAGGAGACTTTTGGAATCTTAAAAAATTTAAGTTAAAATCATATGAAGATAATTAATTATATTTAAATAATAATTTTTTAGTAATTGTGTATAGTTTTTAAATATTTACAAACATATTTCTCTCTCTCTCTCTCTCTCTCTCTCTATATATATATATATATGTATTAATGATACTTGTTAACGACTACTTGTATCATAAATTTACTAACACTCTAAGTAATTTTTTCTCCTAATATTATTGGATGATACACATACACTATATATATAGTTTTCATATCCTCTTTAATTAAATGAAAGAAATGAATTGGTGTCACTAATCACAATATTATGCTCTTATTAGTGTCATGCCTACCTCATTTATTTTCTGTTTTGTTATGAGAGTCATTGTCTTGGTACTTAAAAAGATGTACTTGCACTAAATTTTCCCTCATCAGAGAATCCTTTCACGTGATATAACTAATTCTAATTTAGATAATCAAGTAAATGCATTTTCCCCATCACATTTAGTTCTACATTCTA
Source organism: Zantedeschia hybrid cultivar (assembly GCA_030544215.1). Taxonomy (NCBI): domain Eukaryota; kingdom Viridiplantae; phylum Streptophyta; class Magnoliopsida; order Alismatales; family Araceae; genus Zantedeschia; species Zantedeschia hybrid cultivar. The sequence continues at coordinate 46,884,838 of JARZZO010000002.1, read as the reverse complement.
AATTCTGATTTTAGCACTTTTTGCATAAAGATAACTTTTCTGTTATTGAGAAGCATTTCACCTTCAATTCAAAGTAAAACCCTGACTTATAATAGTTGAAACAAAACAACTACCATGGCGTTGTAATAAAGTGAATGCCAAGAAATGCATGCACATGACCCCGAAGTGGTTCTCGAGAATCTTAGGAAAAAGATCAAATTTCATTTTGAAGAAGATAAACCTCTTATTAGGCCCTCGTTTACTATTTATGAATAATTTACTTTTATATTTTTGGCATCAATAATTTGCTTTTATACTTCAGACATTTGGAAAGAGTACACTAACACTGCCTAAGAGTATTCTTCAGTGAATATGATTAATTTGTAGATGATTCCATACATTATTAAATGTGCATAGAATCTAAATAAAAGTCAAAAACTATGTCTTTTATTTGCTAGTATTCCGTAAATGAACTTCATTCACGCATCTCTTTGTACATGCAAATATTTTTACTTGCCTATATAAATAATATAGTTATGCTCACCATGCTTGGGCTAGATCAAAAAATAGAAGATCTCTATTACATTCTCTTAAAGTGGTTAGTTACAAATGGATTACTTTTTAGTGGAATATGCTTAAAGGTCAATAAACACAAATTAGGACCATATAATTTTCCCTTTGCTTGAATTCTATTAAAACTTTGGCATTGCTTGACTTGCATGGGACAAGAAAAAGCAAAATTATAAATTGACAGCTCATAAGGTTATTACTACCCTTGTTTATACTTTAGGGATTTTAACATCCAATTATAAGGAACTTATGCATGAATTTTGCCTTTTGTAACATTGACACGGCACCACTCTGACATTGTTCTTGCATTATTACCTAGAAACTTAACAATATATGTGGACACGTAAAGGTCTTATTTCCCTCTAAATTATCCCCACATGTCGATAAGATACACAATATTTTTTGCGAATTTCTGCATAAATAATTTATATAATTTTTATTTACATAAAAATATCTTATAAAATATTGACATCATGCATACCCTCCTTAAAGAGAAAATATTATGGTTATTCTATTTAATATCATGAATACCCCTCGTATAGTGGCATATCACACAAACATACCCTTTTGGTGAGGTAGAAAAAGGATAATCATGTCAATTTTTCTTCCTTAGGGGGCATTCATCATATTGTAGTCATACATAAAGAAAATTTTAGGAATGATGGTTAAGCCTATCACTTTAGTTCCCTTTCAAGAATCTGCAAGGTCATGATTGTTTTTGTAGTTCATCGATTATCCAATGTTGACTTTTCTTTCATTACATGGTCATAGATTTTATATTGTTTAGGACAATTTTGTTGAACTATTCTTTTAATTAATTTATAGCAATTAAACAATTGTGATACTTTGGCGTACGATCATCGCTCAATGGCATATCTAGAGGCACTTTAAGGATAAAGGAAAAAACTATCGTTTTGAGGATAATATAAATGTAAATAATTATTTTTAATAGGTTTGTTCTAAAAATGACAGATATAGAAAGAATTATGTTTGTACGTCTATTTATAATTTTACCTTCCCTCTAACAAAATTAAATTTGATGAGAACATAATGCAACGAAAATGTTTAACAGCTGGAAATAATGGATAATCTGAAAAACTTAGAATTTATAAATCATGTAAAGGAAAAAAAAAAATACAAGAGTAAATAAGGTGAAATATGTAATAGACTTACATTCTGCATGTTTTTTATGAAGTGATGGTTTAACTATGTCATGTCTCATTCCAATTCACTACTCTCAACTCATATTGCACAAAATAATGAAATAAATCTATTGAATCTCAAAGTTTATGAGAGCTAACATAATTCAAAAGGTAGTCAAAATGAATGCTAATACCATTATATTATAATTCAGTTATCTAATTACATATCATATAAAATAATTCATTAAATACTAAATAATTAAAAATAATTTCTCAAAGTCAAATATAATATGACTCTTCAAATTAAACATTTTGCATTAAGTACTAAAGAAAAACATGTTACTAATCTAACTAAGTTAGCTATGTTTTGTCTCTACATCCTATAAACCAAAGTACGCTTTGACTTTAGCTCCGAATCAAAGATTTTTGAAACTATTAGCTGGCAAAATGAGTCTTATAAACAGATAGATATCTAAATCTCATACGTGGTATACCATGTATTAAACTTTGTAAGTCAAATTGTATATAATCAAATATTCAAATAAGATTAAAACATTCTAACACGATATACCGAATGAATATACAAAAATATAGTCATGGTGTTGAAGCATACCATATGAAGCGTATCTTATAGAAAGTTCCATATTTAAAAATCCAATGCTAAGAATATATCTTATATCAAAAATGTATTACATAATTGTAAATATCTAGCATATATCTTCACATACCACAAACTTAACATTTAACATATATATAAAATGGTCCATGTTGAATTACAAAAGTACATGTTCAATCTCACACGACTAAAATCAAATGAATATTCATATGGTTTCATGATTCATCTTACTTATCATAGATTGAGTAACAATCATATCAAATTGATCATATTAGGTTACATCAAGCTAGTAAGCATATTTTGAATATATGAGATCGAACCAGATATCAATCTTACGTGTAGCAAATAAACTTATTTCTTCGTGTACATGCGAACATGCATTCAATCTATAACATAAGGAGGCTAAAGAAATGAATATAAAAACACCTAGGTAACAATGCTAAGGCTTTGGTTGCTTTACAAAATTAGATTTCCCTATATCATCATAATCACGAAACCAAATCTTCCACGCTGAACAAGAATCTCACTTAAGTAAATGCCTATGTTGGTGTTGTCTTTTCACATATATCTTAATATTAAATATAATTATATCAAAGTTTTAAAATTAAACCAATTAATTAATTGAATTCTACTATTATTATATTTTAGAAATTATAAAGTGATTAAATGCGTAAAAAATGAGAGATTAAACCATGTAGAGATCAAGTGTAGAATGTGAATAACACATATCAAAAGGTAATCAATTTCAGAAATTATATATCATGATCCTATGCTTTTCATAAATATCGACTAATAAATAAACTTTTTAAGAATAATTAGATAAGTATGGTAAATAATTAAAATAAATATTTTTTCATGATCCATAAATCTAATACTATACATATATATATATCTAATATATCATAATTAACTTTAGTTTGGATTAAAGATCAAGTCATCGAGTATTTTGTCTAGGCAGGAAAAGGTCGACCACCTCCATAAAATTGGTTGATCATTTTCTTCAAAAAATAAGGTAGAACTCAAGAATAAACTATGATTCGATCGACCAAATTTGGCAGAATAGTCCGTATTTCTTTTCGATTTTATGTGTAAACATTCAAATTGGGTGTACATATGTCATCTATCACCTAATGATAAACTAGATCGTAAAGACAGTTGCAGAAGGCATGAGGAAAAAGGAGTAGTTAGAAGGCACCTGTGTGGCTACCGACATCACTTCGACGAAACTGTTTGATTGTAGATTCGACTCCATGCACGATGATATTCGATCACCGCTATAATGTAGTTTATCGAAACAAATTGGGAATGGCTAGATTTACTTTTGTTTTCTTGTTCCCGTTGCATTCTTGGTCATCCTACCTGAATCCTTACAGTGGTATCAAAGCCAAGATCATACTTTGTTAATTGTTTCTTTGAATTTAAATATATACTTAGACTTGCATATTCTTCATAAACGAATAATATCTGTTGGTTTCAATTATTATATGTTTGGCTTGTGATGGTTTTGAAGCATGTTGAGTATTTGTACTCACTAAACCTACCAACATTTTTAGATTCTGAGGCTGAGGAGGCTCTTGGAGCTTAGAGGCTGTGACCTTTTGTCGGGAATACTCCGTCATTGTTCTTAAGGCATTTGTTCAATTTCCAGACATTTCAATTTTATTGTTGTAGAATCTATAGTAGGACTTTGAGAGAATGATGTAATTTTGGCTTTAGCTGAGAGTTTGAGCTTTGTTCTGATGGGGACACTTCCCACTCTTTACTCTGGTTGAGGTCTAACATCTCATTCTGAGCTTGGGAGCTCCTTATCTATATATTTTCCTTTACGTGTTTTCTTATTAGGCTATGTTGTCTTCTTTTCTTGAGTCAGGACATGCTGGCCCATTATCCTTAAGTTAAGTTGGTCATTTATGGCCTAAGTTTGGTCTTTTATTCTTTTTTTGAAAGTTATGAGTTTGTGTAAAAGTGTGGCTTCATCTATAAATAGAGGCCCACCCCCTTATTTGTACGCATGATGTTTTAGTGAATGAGAAGAGCTTTTGCCTTTCTTGTGAGTGTTAGAGTGAATATAGTGATCTTGGTGCGAATCTAAGAGAGAGTGTGAAGTCCTTGGGTGTGAAGCCCGTCCTATCTCCTACCTTCTCTCATTTTCTCTCTCTCCTATGAAATCATCCCTCCCAGCCATCTAAGCGGCACCTCATCACCCGCATCAACACCACAACCCCAAATCGCCACCTCACTGCTACCTCATCCTTGATCCTTCGTATCTCAAAGGAGCATTAACACCATCCCATCTTCCCACCCCACTAACGCATCCTCCCATAAGAAATTTAATCCCTCCACAGCCTCCCACATAGTATTTCCCTCTCCCCTAAGTGACTCCACAAACTCCCAATCCACTAGTAAGAAAGAAGAAACCCAAGGGTCACCTTAACCCTCCCATTCCCACTTCACCAAACCCATTTTCGTATGCCACGCTTCCCACCCCTGAAACATACCCCAAAACCTTCTTCCATGTCCATTCCTCTTTCATGACTCCCCCTACCAATCCCCTAGTGCATTCCCCACTCTTTCCCTATAGTTACAAGCCCGATCCATTTTTAGGCCCAATTAATGCAACGCTCTATGCAGCAACCAATTATAGAGAGTCTTCTCTAGGTATCTCCATTGTTATTTTGGGAGGCTGAAGTGAAGCTTCTTCGACCTTCCTACCCTTGCAACAGCACTCCTAGGGATCTTCTTCAAGATAGGCTGCTCAACGGCCACCCTGACCTCGACTATGCATACGGTAGCATCACGAGGAAGTGAACGATGACAACCTACTCTAGCTGCTTCGTCCCACACTGCTGCATTGCTACTGCCGTCCTTCCTGCATGAAGTGTATTTCTTTGATGTAATCTTCTTATCGCCTCCTTGAGTTTACCCTCCCTACGAGGAGGTTTGAGGTTTAGTTGTACTCCAGCATTTCAAGTCGACACTGACACTGCATGCAGCACATTTGCATGCATCCCTGCTTGCCCTCGTCTCCGACCGGGATTGGTTTCTCAACTGGTATGGTGAGTGGTCTTGTTATGCCCTGCATTTTTATAATCTATTAATGAATTTAATTAATTTAAATTAGATCAATTAACTAATTATAAGAGTCTATTAGTGAGTTTAAGTAATATGACTTAATCTAATTAACCCAATTATGAAAGCCTATTAGCATAATTATACTACTAAGAATAGTCCACTAATTTAGTTCAAATTCAGAGTTGATGCATTAGATAACAACATACTAAAATAATAATAACTTTCTGTAAAAAAATTCTGATTAAGGCATAATTGGTATCATTGGAAAGAGTATAAAAAGATTTATAATTTTGTATAATATTATTTTTATTAATTCATATGTTTTAGAGGTCAAAAATATTGATGATTAATTTTAGAAAGGACTACACATAGACAACAAGTCTTAATTAGACTAGAATTTGAATTAGGAAATAAAATATAATATAATTAAAATTAACTACGACTTAAAAGGTTATGTATGACATATTTGACTTGAATTAGAAGTAGAGTATAATAAATATAATTAAAATTCTAACAAATTGGTAGAAAGTCATAATCGAAATCCGACTTGAACTAAGATTCCGTACACATATTTATTTGACACAGTCCTAGTGTTTTAAGCATAACTCCGTGTATAAAATTTTAAATTAAGTAGACAACTCCTATTAGAATGGTGACTCACAACCCTATTAGAATGGTGACTCACAATTATAGAGGTTATATGAATACTATATATTTAAAATAAGTCGTTTACTAGTTAAAATCAGGACATCTTTGGACGAGAAGAAAATCTGCCAAACTTCTAAGCTCAAAATACTTAAGACAACAAGTAAGTAAAATAGATATATCTTTTTATATAGATGTCAAAAAAATAGTGAGATTGGTGGCATCAGAAAGATAATACAAAGTTATAAAACTTTATAGAAGAAATATTTTTCTAATTCGAACATTTAAGAGGTTGAATTTAAAGGTTTTCAAAAAAGGAAACCGCAGGTGACGTGAATAGAGTCCGATTTGTATTAGGAAGCGATTTTGACTTAGAGATTTAGTTATGAGAAGCAGGAGTTCAACTCCAACAAAGAAATGGAGTGTTAGTGGTTATATTAGAAAGATAAATAAGCATAAATAGAGCTTTGGGGTTATGCTCAAAACTCTATTGCATGCAACTCTCTTCCAATGGTAAGTTCATGTGGTATTCTTGAGATAATAGAGTTGATTCATAGTTGTTTCTTTTGGGTTGATTATAATCATTGTTTTATGTTATTGGAGGGTTAGAGAATGTGGAGAAGAGCTTAGAAAATGTAGAATATATTTTAGAAGAAGAAGAAACTATAGATAGATAGTAAGGAAGCCATAGGGGAACCAAGAGCCGATCTTTCTTCAAGAAGTAGGTAGATAACTCTAAGCATAACCTATTTTGTATTAAAAAAATATTATTTTAAAAAAACTTTAAAACCTAATAAATTGATAAGAAGTTTTATCTATATGTCTACTTCATGATCAGTAAGTTTCAGACTTTTGTGATCTTTTTTATTATTTATTACATGATTATTATCTCAGCCTATGCAATCTGTCCGTTCAATCTATTTTGTTTCCAATTATGAATAATCACATGAGTTACAGACATTTGTTATCCTTGGTCTGATGCCCAATTGATCTTAAATTTGTAAAAAAATCTATTTTTCATGTTATATTTATGTACAATAAATTTCATAATTTTTTGAGTTCTTAGGATATTTATTCCGTAATATTAGTTTTAGACTATATAATCCGTCCTAACAGTTTTTTAATCCCAACTTGTAAATCTTGTATCTCACTAGACTCATGTCCAAATCTTGCCAACTATTGTGGAGACCTTTGATCTATAATATTTGACTTCTCTGTAAAGTTTGAGAATTTTATGATTACTTTTGCGATTCAGTTTTCCTTCTATTTTGATTTGCTAGAATTCTATTTAAGTCGGATTCTCCGAGTCAAAGTGAGAATCCAAAATCATATCAAACCAATCCAAAAATTGATGAAACTTTGTTCCACTGTAAATATAACGTTTTTGACATGTTATCCAAGTTTGATAATTTTTTGAATTTTTTAGATATTATTCGGCCTATTTGTTAGTTTGTTAGCACTGAAAATTAATTTTGAAGGCCGAAAAATATGTTTGTTATTCCGAAAATTCTAAAAAAATTCATTTGACTATCGTTTTTGTCCAGCAACCGATTTTGATTAGCTTTACTATGATTATTCATCTATATGACCATGTTGACTTTTTAAGTGATTATTTTGTATATAAAATTATGTATTTTAAATCTTATATGTAAACATCACTTTGTCAAATTAATTTTCAGATCTATGATTATTATGAAATTTATGAAAATATGTTCGTGCTATACTTATTTGATATATGTTTGGATATATGCCATCTTAAGGAGATTGTGGCTCATTCCAATAAGCGTCCGTGGATGAGTTCTACCTGTGGTCAATGGAAAAATCTCGGTGATTGTGTTTTGTTTGCAGTTATCCGAGATGGGACAGTAAACTCTCCGGCTATGCATGTGCCATGATCTTAGCATACTTGCCTATATGCTCTGATATTTGTTTGTTCGCCTCTTTATATGGTAGTTAGATGCATGTCTATTTGATATATTTAGATTTGATTTATTTGGCACATAATTATGAAACATAATTTACTCTTTAGATCTATTTAATTTAGTTTATGATATGTTCAGTTTGTTCTTTTGACATCTACGCTTAGTGATTTTGATCTCAGTCTATTTGATTAAAAATCTATGTTCATTCTGATTAGCTCTTCTGATAATATAAACTATGATTTGATAAGCTATCATGATATGATAAATTTGTTATATGTTCAGTTCGATATATTCAATTTGATATAACTAGTAGACTTATTCAGTTAGTTGAGAATCTGATCATGCCATATATGTTATATGTTAGTCGATCCATTCATGCTATTAGAAAACATATTTGATTTGATAAGTTTATATATGACCATGTTTTGTATCATGGTTTTATTTGAGCTATATATAGAACTATATAAGATCATGTTTAGTGTAATTGTATAAAATGATTTGTAAAATTTACTATATGTTAAGTCATGTGGATAGTTTGAAGCTTAGTAAGTAGTTGTACTTATAAATCCTATTAATATTTTCAGAGTATGAGAAAGATAATCTGGAATTTGGGAAGACTTCTGATTGAGGCATTTAACATTTTCAGGAGGTTATTTAGATTTAAATTTATAGCTTTATTAAATTTGATGTAGTAAGTATAATGAGAGATTAATGTATTTTTCTTTATTTTGTGAGATTGAGAATTTATTAACAAATTGATGGATATTATAATTTGTGAATTTTAGTATTGACTATATTTGGATATTTTGGATTACTTGATGGTTATGACATTTATTTAAATCGCCTTGTAGTTCTTTAGTTCTCATATCTGTTTGATATAGTGAAATTTGTTCTGAGATTACGCATTCAGACTCCAAGTTTTAAAAAAAAAAAAAAGAACCGGATCTGGGGCGTAACAGGTATGCTCCTTCTTCCTTGTTAATTTCTTATTCCTCTAGTATTCCTAGTTGTTCACACCGACAGAGAGAGAGTGCTTGATCCCTACTTATTTCTGCTGTCTACTTACGTCACTGCCGTGAGCAGAGTGAGCGAACCTCGTGCCCAAGTGCACATGATCTGCCCGAGTGATTGTTGTTCCTTAAGCTTTTAGTAAGTGTTCCCGACAATATTTTGTTCTGCCTGTGGGTTGTTCCCACTATCACTATAATGACCTAGTCATGAGCTGAGTAGAAAGATAGGGCTATTGATAAGAAAAGACTATACGTAGGGAAGGGCTACCCATAAATGAAGCGGTGTGGAGCTGCCATAGTGTGGAGTTACTGCTGCGTTTGAGGGCTGGGGCTAAAATGAACCAGATTAGTCCTATATCAAAAAACGAGAAAAAGTTAATGGGCTATATATGTGGGACTTGTATCCATAACTTGTGAGGCACCTTTTGGAGACAAAATCGTGTGAGTTTGACCTAAAGTGGACAATACCTTATAAGAGTTAGATCATGTCATTACATAATGGTATCAGAGCAAGACTTGTGCAGTACGATACGAGCTGATTTAGGAATAAACCAAATAGAAGTTGGTGGGCCTGTAATGATCCAGTCACGAGCCAAGTGTGGAGCTATCACTGTGTCTAAGGACTGGAGATGTTATACACCGCATTTTTACAACTATTAATAAATTTAATTAATTTAAATTAAACCAATTAACTAATTATAAGAATCTATGACTGAGCTTAAGTAACTTAATTTAGACCAATTAACTTAATTATGAAAGCTCAATAGCCTAATTATACTACTAAGAATAGCCCACTAATTTAGTTCAAATTCTGAGTTGATGTAATAGACAACAATATATTAAAATAATGATAACATTCTATAGCAAATTCTAATTAAGGCATAATGGATATCATTAGAAAGCGAATAAAAAGATCTATAACTTTGTAGAAGACTATTTTTACTAATTTAGATAGTTTAGAGGTCAAAAATATCAAAGATCAGTTTTAGAAAAGACTACCCATAAAGAACAAGTCCTAATCGGATTAAGATTTAAATTAGGAAACAAAAGATAGTATAATTAATGTTAATCAAGACCTAAAAGGTTATGTATTATATATTTGACTTAGATTAGAAGTAAAATATAAAAAAATTAAATACAATTAAGATTGTAATTAATAGATAGAAAGTCATAATTGGAATCCTACTTGGACTAGGATTCTGTACACAAATTTACTTGACATAGTCCTAATATTTAAGCATAACTCCGTTCAAAAAATTCTAAAGTAATTAATAAAATTCTCATTAGAACTATGACTCAAAAGTGTAGAAGTTTTATGAATACCGTATATTTAAAATAAGTCGTTTACTAGTCAGAATCAGAACATCTTTGGACAAAAAGGAAATCTACCAGATTTCTGAGTTCGGAGCACTCATGACAGCATGTTAGTAAAATAGACATATCTTTTTGTGTAGATATCTAAAAATAGTTAAATTAAAGGAATTGGAAAGGTAATAAACAGTTAGAAATCTTTGTAGAAGAGAGTGTTTCTTAATTCGGGCGTTTAAAGAGTTGAATATAAAGGTCTTCAGAAAAGGAAATTGAGCAGAGTCCGATTTACATTAGGAAGTGACTTTGACTTGGAGATTAAGTTATAGGGAGTAGAAGTTTGACTCCAGCAAAGAAATGAGGTGTTGGTGGTTATATTAGGAGGGTAAATAAGCATAAATAGAGCCTTGGGGTTGTGCTCGAAGCTCTATTGCATGCAGCTCTCTTCCAATGATAAGTTCATGTAGTGTTCTTTAGAGAATAGAGTTGTTCATAATTATTTATTTTGAAGGTTTGATTATAATCAATGTTTTGTGTTATTGGACGCTTAAATAATGAGGGAAATATCTTAGAGAATGTGAAAAATAGTTTAGAGGAAAAAGACGACATTGATAAATAGTAAGCAAGCCATAGGAGAGCCAAGAGCCGATCTTTCTTCAAGAGATAGGTGGATAATTATACACATGATCTATTTTGTATTAAAAAACTATATTATTTTTTAATGTTTTTAAGTGCTAATTGTTGGGTTTCTCTGGATCGCTCAAGCAGCGGAAAATAAAATAAAACAGCGATCTGTTTTCCCGTTTCGAAAAACTAAAATCGATTATCGGATAATCGAAGTTCTTACCGTATGCGGATTCGAATCCTCAACCGTTCGGTTCCGTCGGTGCGACACCGCAAGCCGCGCAAGTGCCCGGCCTCTAGCGAAGTCCACGCGATCCTCCTCGCGATAGATATCCTCACGTTCCTGGTTCTTCGCAGCCCAGGAAACCTCCGCCGATCGCCGCAACGCTCGGACGATTTCCCGTCGAATGGGATTCGGAGACGCGGCGGAACAGATCTGGATTTGTCTGGACGCCAGAGAGAGAGAGAAACAGAGGAGGGGCAGCTAGGGTTAGCAGCAGCTTGGCCTGCTCAGCCCGTTCTCTATGTTTTATACTAACCGTGCGGTTTTTCATAAAAACCCCCGGTTTATATAAAACCCACTTATTTATCCATCGCCTTGAGAATTATTTGCGTGTGACCCTCTAGGCCCAAGTACCAGTCCAGTTAATGGCCCAACAATCCCAGTGACTCCTCACTGGCTTTATTAATCAATTAATAACCCTTTATTAATTAATTAATCAATCGAATTGATGTCGGACATCGAATTCGACCGGGCCTCCGATCACGTTGGGTGCCAAGCAACACCGCATGAACCCGTAAGGTATTGGGGTTAAGTAACCCACTCTTGGAACCTTTCTGCCGACAGTTACCGCGTGGATATAATCCTTCATTCGCACAATGCTCTCGAGTCAACTCAGGGTATGGCATGCTGTCAAATCCTAACAGGTCGACTCACTTGGATTGGATGCCGCTGATGAATATCGGAAAACTCCTTTCTCGATATTATCGTCCGCCCTGGCCAGGGACTTCCGCGCATCCTTCTTAGAGCATTCTCTCTTTAAGTACCGAGAGCGAATGATTCCTTATTGACACACAATTCCCTTCGACGGTATTCTGTTGTACCCAATCCTTGGCGTATTAGAATCCCGTGGCTAGAGATTCGTAAACCAAGGTCAAAGCACAGAAGTCCACCGACAAGGTGTCCTTGGTGTCTCAGGTCCGAGGACCATCCACGCAACTGTGACAATAGAATCAAGCTGGTTGACAGTGAGGTACAATACCATCCAGCGATTCAGTCAGATCAGTTCAGCGAACTCATTCTCCAATGAGCACCTACATATTCGCCTTAGTGTCTCCACACAAGTGACTTATGAGATCAGTCACCCTCATCATATGAGCAGGAGTAATCTGTACTAGTCTAACCGGATATCCGATGTCCTTCTCGGATATCCTCCGACTAGGAACGATTAAAAATATGTGTGTTTAAGTGATTAGTCTCATTAGTATGATCTCATCATAATCTGATCACTATAGCACATATTCACGGACTTCATTATGAAACGATAATTAATGCGATTTACACATAATGAATATCATGCATTTATATTAATAAATGAACGAGATTTACATAGTCAGATTGGCTTGTAGGCCACCTAAAACCAACAATCTCCCACTTGAACTAAAGTCAATCACCTTTATACAATAAGCCTATAGACTATAGGTGACGCTCAAACACAATTTGAGCCAACGGCTTTGTCAATGGATCTGCTACATTGTCGACGGATGGAACTCTTTTCAGTACTACATCTCATCTGGATATGATCTCTCTGATAAGGTGAAAGCGCCTCAGAATATGCTTCGATTTCTGATGAGACCGCGGCTCTTTCGCTTGCGCAATGGCACCATTGTTGTCGCACAACAGTGGAACAAGCTCAGAGATGCTGGAAACTACGCCGAGGTCGGTGATGAATTTCTTCAACCACACTGCTTCCTTGGCGGCTTCAGCTGCAGCGATGTACTCAGCTTCAATCATCGAATCTGCAGTGGTTACTTGCTTGGAACTCTTCCAGCACACTGCGCCTCTGTTCAAAGTAAACACGAATCAAGATGTAGACTTGCTATCATCTAGATCCGACTGGAAACTCGAGTCAGTGAAGCCTCGAAGTTTCAAGTCACCTCCTCCATAGACAAGAAACATATCCTTAGTTCTTCTCAAATACTTAAGGATACATTTCACTGCCTTCCAGTGCTCTTCGCCTGGATCAGTCTGAAATCTGCTCGTAACACTTAGAGCAAATACAACATCAGGCTTGTACATAGCATGGCATACATGATAGATCCTATGGCAGAGGCATAGGGTATTCTATCCATGAATGCCCTCTCATTAGGAGTCTTAGGAAATTGTTCCTTTGATAGACTAATTCCATGTCTCATCAGTATGAGACCTCTCTTGGAATTTTCCATGCCAAACCTTTTGACTATGGTATCTATGTACAAGGATTGGGTCATTCCAAGCATCCTCTTTGATCTATCTCTATAGATCCGTATTCCCAATACGTAGGATGCTTCACCCAAATCCTTCATGGAGAAGTTTTTCGATAGCCAGATCTTTACTGATGACATCATAGCTACATTATTCCCAATGAGTAGTATGTCATTTACGTAAAGAACTAGAAAAGTGACTGCACTCCCACTGGTCTTCTTGTACACACAAGGCTCATCTTCATTCTTAATGAAGTCATAAGACTTGACAGCCTCGTCAAATCTTATGTTCCAGCTCCGGGAAGCCTGCTTAAGTCCATAAATCGACCTCTGAAGCTTGTACACTTTATCTGGAGATTCTTTGGATGTGAAACTTTCTGGTTGTATCATATACACCTCTTCCTCAAGGTTACCGTTGAGGAAGGCAGTCTTTACATCCATCTGCCAGATTTCATAATCAAAATGTGTAGCAATGGCGAGCAGAACTCTGATCGACTTTATCATGGCAACTGGTGAGAAAGTCTCGTCATAGTCAATTCCTTGCCTTTGACGATATCCCTTTGCCACCAACCTTACCTTATAAGTGTCAATCCGTCCATCAGCACCGATCTTTCTCTTAAAGATCCACTTGCAACCAATGGGTACAATACCCTCGGGCAAGTCCTCCAAGTTCCAAACTTGGTTGGTGTGCATGGACTAGATTTCTGAGTTCATGGCTTCTCGCCAATTCTCGGCTTCTAAGTCTTCTATGGCCTCCTGGTAGGTTTTAGGATCATCATCCTCATTATATTCTACCTTAGACTCACCTTCAGCGATATGTCCTACATATCGTTCGGGCAGTCTAGGTAATCTACCAGATCTTTGAGGCTCATGTGTGTGTACCTGAACAGATTCAGGAACTGATATCTCATCTGATGATAATGCAGCTGTTTGGGGATCTGGAACCTCTTCCAGTACTATTTTACTCCCACTGTCCTCCTGGAGAAGGTATTCTTCTTCCAAGAAGACAGTTTTCCTAGCGACAAACACTTTTTGTTCACCAGGATGGTAAAAATAGTATCCAAAGATTTCCTTTGGATATCCCACAAACCTACATTTATCAGTTCGTGATTCTAGCTTGTCTGGATCATGCCTCTTTACATGAGTAGGACAACCCCAGACTTTAACATGCTTAAATTCTAGTTTCCTGCCTTTCCATATCTCATATGGAGTAGAGGCCACAGACTTGCTGGGTACTCTGTTCAGTAGGTATGCTGCTGACTCTAGAGTATACCGCCAGCGGGACACTGGTAATCCCGAAAAGCTCATCATGGATCGCACCATGTCCAACAAGGTGTGATTCCTCCTTTCTGATACACCATTCATCTGTGGTGTATATGGAGGGGTCAGCTGAGAAAGGATACCATTATCCTTTAAGAATTGTGTGAAATTAGTACTCAAGTATTCTCCTTCTCGATCTGATCGAAGAGCTTTAATACTCTTTCCTAACTGCTTCTCTACCTCATTCTTGAACTCCTTGAACTTCTCAAATACTTCCGACTTGTACTTCATTAAGTACACATAGCCAAATCTTGAGAAGTCATCGGTGAACGTAATGAATTATGAAAAGCCACCTTTGGCTTGGGTGGACATGGGACCACATACATCCGAATGTATTAGTTCCAGAATGTCCTTGGCACGTTCTCCATGTCCAGTAAATGAAGATTTTGTCATCTTTCCCATAAGGCAGGATTTAATTGTTGCAAATGATTCATAATCGAATGCTGTTAAGTAACCATGCTTGTGCAACTTTTGCAACCTGCTTTCGCCAATGTGCCTAAGTCTACAATGCTTGTGAAGCTATTGATTTATTACCATAATAAATCGAATAACTTATATTTTCAATAGTCAACCTATATCCTATCTTGTCCAACCAAGACATTGATATGATGTTCTTTATTATGCTAGGAACATAATAACAATCTTTTAAAAGTAAGGCGTCTCATGATGGAAGCCTGAGGTTTGCTATCCCAACAGCAATCGGCGCAACGATTGCGTCGTTTTCTAGCCTCAATTCCACCTCACCTTGTCTCAGCTTGCGCTTACTTGTCAGCATCTGCACATCATGGCAGATATGAGAAGCACATCCGGTATCTAATACCCAAGATGTGGAATCTCTAACTGACAAGTTGATATCTATCATATAGATATCTGAAGCTTCAGACAGCTTCACCTTTCTATGAGCTTTATCGTTAAGCAACTCCTTGCAGTTCCTCTTCCAATGACCATACTGCTTATAGTAGAAGTAGTCACCCTTTACTACTCTTTTGCCTTTGTCCTTCAATCCTTTATCGTTAGCTGTCATCTCTGCTTCAGGGGCATCAAATGCCGATTCAACAGCAGGATCAGCTCTAGGGATAAAGTCAATGTGCTCAAATCTGAAGACATTCTTCAGGTTTCTGAGCCAATCCGAGTAGATCTGGTAAGTCAAAAGGGCATCAAGTATGCCACGGAGTGGGTTATTCGACGACATAATTCCATACAGGAGATAAGTAAAATCTATTTAGCAGATGTTCAATTATTAAAATTTAAAACAAGACATAGTCTTTTGTTTAAGTTTAACTCCCACTAATTTTCGACGGACTGTATAACCCTCAGTTATACAGAACGGGAGACGCCGACAGTCTCCTAGTAGGGATCAGAATCTCAATGACTTGCACTACAGCCTTGTGGATAGCACAACAAACTGTAATACAATCAGAGAGCACCCAACTCATGGGACTTACAACTCCTTGCAATATCTGATCATAGCTTCGATCCCCAGAGATTTAATGGCCTTCTGAATAGCACAACAAACCACTAATTCTGGTCTAAGCTAACCATCGTTACGCGACGAGCATAGATTTGCATGCAGTCCTTGTGGATAGTGTTAGTTTTAGGTGGCCTACAAGCCAATCTAACTATGTAAATCTCGTTCATTTATTAATAAAATGGCATAATATTCATTATGTGTAAATCGCATTAATTATCGTTTCAAAATGAAGTCCATGAATATGTGCTATAGTGATCATATTATGATGAGATCATACTAATGAGACTGATCACTTAAACACACATATTCTTAATCGTTCCTAGTCGGAGGATATCCGAAAAGGACATCGGATATCCGGTTAGACTAATACAGATTACTCCTGCTCATATGATGAGGGTGACTGATCTCATAAGTCACTTGTGTGGTGACACTAAGGCGAATCTATAGGTGTTCATTGGAGAATGAGTTCACTGAACTGATTCGACTGAATCGTTGGATGGTATTGTACCTCACTGTCAAGCAGCTTGATTCTATTGTCGCAGTTGTGTGGATGGTCCTCGGACCTGAGACACCAAGGACACCTTGTCGGTGGACTTCTGTGCTTTGACCTTGGTTTACGAATCTCTAGCCACGGGATTCTAATACGCCAAGGATTGGGTACAACGGAATACCGTCGAAGGGAATTGTGTGTCAATAAGGAATCATTCGCTCTCGGTACTTAGAGAGAGAATTCTTTAGGAAGGATGCGCGGAAGTCCCTGGCCAGGGCGGACGATAATATCGAGAAAGGAGTTTTCCGATATTCATCAGCGGCATCCAATCCAAGTGAGTCGACCGGTTAGGGTTTGACAGCTCGCCATACCCTGAGTTGACTCGAGAGCATTGTACGAATGAAGGATTATATCCACGCGGTAACTGTCGGCGGAAAGGTTCCAAGAGTGGGTTACTTAACCCCAATACCTTCCGGGTTCACGCGGTGTTGCTTGGCACCCAACGTGATCGGAGGCCCGGTCGAATTCGATGTGCGACATCAATTCGATTGATTAATTAATTAATAAAGGGTTATTAATTGATTAATAAAGCCAGTGAGGAGTCACTGGGCTTGTTGGGCCATTAACTGGACTGGTACTTGGGTCTAGAGGGTCACACGCAAATGATTCTCAAGGCGATGGATAAATAAGTGGGTTTTATATAAATCGGGGGTTTTTATGAAAAACTGCGCGGTTAGTGTAAAACATAGCGAACGGGCTGAGCAGGCCAAGCTGCTGCTAACCCTAGCCGCCCCTCCTCTGTTTCTCTCTCTCTCTCTGGCGTCCAGACAGGTCTAGATCTGCTCCGCCGCTTCTCCGAATCCTGTTCGACAGGAAATCGTCCGCGCGTTGCGGCGATCATAGCGGCGATCAGCAGAGGTTTCGTGGGCTGCGAAGAACGAGGAACGTGAGGATATCCGTCGCGAGGAGGATCGCGTGGACTTCGCTAGAGGCCGGGCGCTTGCGCGGCTTGCGGTGTCGCACTGACGGAACCGAGCGGTTGCGGATTTGAATCCGCAAACGGTGAGAATCGATTATCCGATAATCGTAGTTTTTAATTTTTCGAAACGGGATAACGGATCGCTGTATTATTTTATTTTCCGCTGCGTGAGCAATCCGGAGAAACCTGAGAAATCCCAACAGATAGCACAACAAAGCTACATGGTTCCTCTACCCCGATCATATAGGCATCTAATGCCATAGCCATAGTTTCTCCTCCCAATGAAACAGGCCTTGTGGATAGCACAACAAACCTGTCTAAAGTGATTCGAATCCTATGACTATAATGATAGTGGACTACGCGGTAAGTTCTTAACTACTCGCGTTACGGCTTAGAGTTTATCTGAGGGTATTTAGATAACTTTTATCTTGGTCTCTCCTAGGTGATAGTATAAAATATATCGTATATATTTAGTAAATACTATACCTGCTTTGATTCATAATAAAAAAATAATAATGCATCACATACATGTCATTAGTGTGGTCATGGATATCACAGTGGGTTTGACTGGAGCCAACAGTCAAACGCACACACAACCTAACACAACAATTATATTAAATATCCTGCAAACTCATAGGCAAGAGATCTCCATCTTTTCGCCTTCCTGGTTGCAGCTGTGGATCGTCCTCGCTCCTTCCTCGGTTGCCTCGATCATATTACATTAATTCTAGAATTACATGTAATTAGAAGAGAACCTTATGGCGAGTACAAGAGAGAGGGAGGTAGAAATATATCAGAGAATGAGAGAAAGAGAAATTCGCAGATCTCTATTTATTAGCAATTAATAAACATCCATCATTCATCCACGATCCACACAAACACATCATTCATCACATGAATAATTAAATAAGTGCATATCCATGACCACGGTGTGTTTTAAACATCCCACATATGATTCAGCGCATCACATGGCTAAAATAAAAGAGTTTTCAAAAATAGATAACTTTGGCTTTCAAAAAGCTGGGATCCAATCAAAATTGGTATCTGAAATTCGAAAAGTCATTTTATTAACTTAACATGCAATTAAATCAAAATTTAAAAGCATTAAACACACATCACATGCGCACACACTCCAAATTAATAATTCCATATTATTCCATGCAAATTACAACATTTCTAATAATCTAACACTTAGATTAAACCCCATTAATAATCGAACAATTAGACTATTTAAAGACTAATCTAACTCTTAGATTAATCCAACAAAGTTAATTAATAATTTAACATTTAAATTAATAATCTACTATGATTAATTATTAACTACTAATCTAATACTTAGATTAGCCAATTAATGTTAATTATTAATTTAACTCTTAAACCAATAATTAACACTAACTAATTAATAATTAATTAATCTAACTCTTAGATTAGATAATTAAAGTTAACATTAATTTAACTATTAAATTAATGACTAACAATAATTAATTAAGGACTACTAATTTAACATTTAAATTAGTCATTTAAGTTAATTATTAATTTAACAATTAAATTAATAACTAACTCAAATATTAAATAACAATTAGCTGAGATAATAGTTAATAATCTAACAATTAGACTAATAACTATTAATAACTAATTTAATAACTAATTTAACATTAAAATTAGTTAAATTGAGGTTAATAATCAATTTAACATTTAAATTAATATTAACCCCAACTAATTGCTAGTTAATAAAAAATCCTTAATTAACATAATGATTCAAAATCATTAATAAGCCCATTTAAATAATATTGAATAAAAAATTTTAGTTTTCAAAACAATTTTTAATTTCCAAAATTTGAAATCAAATTTCAACCAAATTTAAATGGGCATTATGGGGATTTAATGGGGTTAAATTGGGTAAAAAGGGTTTAAGATGTAAAGGGGCTAAAGGGGGTTCAACCCCATGGCCGAGCCATGGCTCGGCCCTTGCTGAGTAGGGTTGTCAACGGGTCGGAGACGGAAACGGAAATGACACCTTCCGCTTCCGTTTCCTATAAGATTTATCGGAGACGGAAACGGAGTCGGAAGTGAGTGTTTCCGCTTCCGCATCCATTTCCGCTTTTAAATCGAAAATCGGAAACGGAAACGGAAGTAAACGGAAGTTCCGCTATCATCATCGCTATATTAAGAAGATATTTAAAATCATTATTACTATTCACTTTTTGATAAACTTTCTTCTAGTAATTAAAAATTTTAAGAACCTACAAAGTTTTAATATAGGTAAAAATTAATAATCTATAAATTTTGAATTTTGAAATCTATTTTATCTATCAATCTAAATTTACATATAAATATACCCAAACATGTGCCATAAAGTTATATTAAAGTGTTAAAAAGTTTCTAACTTTTTAGTATGACCTTTTTTTTATCAAATTGTTAAGAGATATTCTCACTATTAGATATTATATATATATATATATATATATATATATATATGTGTGTGTGGATGGATGTATAAAGTATATGATCATTCGGAAACGGAAACGGGTTAGCGGATGCGGAAATGAGTGTTTCCGTTTCCGACTCCTATAACTATCGGAGATCCATTTCCGTTTCCTATAACTTAACGGGTGGTCTTTAACGGAGTTCCGTATCCACTAATAAAAACGGAAACGGAGCGGATAATCGGAACTCGGGTATCCATTGACAGCCCTATTGCTGAGCCATGGCTCGGGTCAGGGTGCAGCCTAGACCAGGCGCCCCTGGCCCGGCTCGGCCGGACCCACCCGGCCCGGCCCAACCCGGTCCGCCCTCGGGGCCGGTCCACCCTCAAGCTCCCTCCCTCACATCCGAACCCTAAAACGCAGGCTGCAGGCCCGACGGGGGGGGTGGTTTCTGGTTGCCGGCGGTGGCGCCTCTCCGGCGGCAGCCCTGCCCGGCGGCGTCGGTCCCGCCGGCGACCCCTCCGGTGCTGGCGGGATCCCCGGAAAAGCCCCAAAAATAGGCCAAGACCTCACCTAATTATCTCCAAAATCTGGTTTTGTGTGGTTTTCTCAAAACCGTGGGAAGAAGAAGGGAAGGGGGGTGTGCTCCCTCTGGCCATCTATTGTGGCCTCTCCGGCATCGGTCTTCAATCCGGGTAGATCCCTTTAGGGATTTGAAGTTAAGCTTGTTTCCCCAACACTTGGGGTTGAGCGAACTAGGCCGCCGAAGACCCGTTCTTCGTCCAACGAAGAACGCGAATAAAACCCCAAATAAAAATCCGAAAATAGAAGAAAAATAATCTGATTATTCGTGTTCATCTCATGAACATTTTTCTATCAATATAATCGGATTATATGCATGGAATAATACACGGAATTACTAAATCGGAGACCGAAACGGGACGAGAAACAGTGGAACCTGGCTCTCATACCACTGTTGGGTTTCTCGGGTTTCTCCGGATCGCTCACACAACGGAAAATAAAATAAAACAGCGATCCGTTTTCCCGTTTCGAAAAACTAAAATCGATTATCGGATAATCGAAGTTCTCACCATGTGCGGATTCTAATCCGCAACCGTTCGGTTCCGTCGGTGCGACACCGCAAGCCGTGCAAGTGCCTGACCTCTAGCGAAGTCCACGCGATCCTCCTCGCGACGGATATCCTCACGTTCCTCGTTCTTCGCAGCCCACGAAACCTCCGCCGATCGCCGCAATGATCGCCGCAACGCGCGGACGATTTCCCGTCGAAAGGGATTCGGAGAAGCGGCGGAGCAGATCTGGACCTGTCTGGACGCCAGAGAGAGAGAGAGAAACAGAGGAGGGGCGGCTAGGGTTAGCAGCAGCTTGGCCTGCTCAGCCCGTTCGCTATGTTTTACACTAACCGCGCAGTTTTTCAAAAAAACCCTCGGTTTATATAAAACCCACTTATTTATCCATCGCCTTGAGAATCATTTGCGTGTGACCCTCTAGACCCAAGTACCAGTCCAGTTAATGGCCCAACAAGCCCAGTGACTCCTCACTGGCTTTATTAATCAATTAATAACCCTTTATTAATTAATTAATCAATCGAATTGATGTCGCACATCGAATTCGACCGGGCCTCCGATCACGTTGGGTGCCAAGCAACACCGCATGAACCCGGAAGGTATTGGGGTTAAGTAACCCACTCTTGGAACCTTTCCGCCGACAGTTACCGCGTGGATATAATCCTTCATTCGTACAATGCTCTCGAGTCAACTCAGGGTATGGCGTGCTGTCAAACCCTAACCGGTCGACTCACTTGGATTGGATGCCGCTGATAAATATCAGAAAAATCCTTTCCAGATATTATCGTCCGCCCTGGCCAGGGACTTCCGCGCATCCTTCCTAGAGCATTCTCTCTCTAAGTACCGAGAGCGAATGATTCATTATTGACACACAATTCCCTTCGACGGTATTCCGCTGTACCCAATCCTTGGCGTATTAGAATCCCGTGTCTAGAGATTCGTAAACTAAGGTCAAAGCACAGAAGTCCACCGACAAGGTGTCCTTGGTGTCTCAAGTCCGAGGACCATCCATACAACTGCGACAATAGAATCAAGCTGGTTGACAGTGAGGTACAATACCATCCAGCGATTCAGTCGGATCAGTTCAGTGAACTCACTCTCCAATGAGTACCTACAGATTCACGTTAGTGTCTCCACACAAGTGACTTATGAGATCAGTCACCCTCATCATATGAGCAGGAGTAATCTGTACTAATCTAACAGGATATCCGATGTCCTTCTCGGATATCCTCCGACTATGAATGATTAAGAATATGTGTGTTTAAGTGATCAGTCTCATTAGTATGATCTCATCATAATCGGATCACTATAGCACATATCCACGGACTTCATTATGAAACGATAATTAATGCGATTTACACATAATGAATATTATGCTATTATATTAATAAATGAACGAGATTTACATAGTCAGATTGGCTTGTAGGCCACCTAAAACCAACACTAATCAATTGGTAAGAACTTATATATATATGTATACTTCATAATATTCATGTTTCAGATTTTTGTTATCTTATTTACTATTTATTCCATGATTATTATCTCAGCCTATGTAATATGTCTATTCAATCTATTTTGTTTCCAATTATGATCACATGAGTTACCGATGTTTGTTCTTCTTGATCCGATGTCCAATGGAGTTGAAATTTAGACAGAAGTCTATTTTTCATATTATCTTCATGTACAATAAATTTCATAATTTTTAAAGTTCTTTCGATATTTATTCCGTAACATTCTTCTCAGACTATATAATTTGTCCTAGTAATTTTGAAATCTCAATTTGTGAATCTTATATCTCACTTAATTCATGTACAAATCATACCAAATTTTGTAGAGATCTTTGTCATAATATCCTTGACTTATCTAAAAAGTTTTAGAATATTATGATTTCTTTTGCTATTCAGTTTACCCTCTGTTTTGATTTGCTGAAATTCTATTTAACTCGGAATCCCGAAATCGAAGTGAGAATCCAAAATCATATCAAACCCATCCAGTTGATAAAACTTTGTTCACACTTTATATATGCTCTATTGGACATGCGCATGAAGTTTGGTAATTTTTTGAATCTTTTTTATATTATTCGGCCTATTTGTTGATTTTTCAATTTTGAAAATTAATCTTAATAGCCGAAAAATATGTTTATTATTGAAAAAATTCTGAGAAATTTTTCTTGGTTATCGTTTCTGTCCAAAAATTTACTTTGATCAGCTTTACTCTGATTTTTCATATATATGATCATGATGATTCTCTAAGTGGCCATTTTATATATAAAAGTATGTATTTTAATTCTTATATGTACGTATAAATTTGATAATTCAATTTTTAGATGTATGCTCATCTTTTGTCATCATTTGATCTCTATTAATCTGATTATGCTATAATTATTTGACTTTGCTTAGACATTGTCATCTTAAAGAGATATTTAATCCGATTCCATTATAAGCATCCATATTAGATATGGTATTTTGTTTGGAACCCAAGGGCAAACGGGTGGAATCTTGATTTCCGGCCGGCTAAAACCAAGGGACGGTGATACATAACGCCCTAGCGGTTTGAAGTTGGATGGGATTTAGGCTCCTTGATTCTGCATAGTGACCAAGACCTTTGCATCATTTACCTAGATGCTTTGGTATTTGTTTTGTTTGGCTCCTTATGCTGTGGTTTGGGTGCATCTCCGTTATGATATGATTTGATATATTTGATAGGCACATAAATATGAAATCTTTGCTCCATATGTTCATTTGAATTCAGCTTAGTCATTTGAATCTTTTGATCATCCTATTTAACTATCTATTTGCAATCATATGAATCTGTCTTAATTATATAATCCATGATATGAATCTGATTTGATAAACTACTACATCATGATATTTGTTATTTGATATGATGTGCTCAGGGGATGACGATGCGTAACGTCCTGACAATTTGACAATTTGATATGTTCTATTCGATATGTGATACGTTCTGATCATGGCTAGTAGAATTTGATACGTCTGATATGAGTTCGATCATGCCATATATACTGTACGTTAGTTGATCTATTCATGCTATTAAAAAACACAATTAATTTGATAAGCTTATATTTGACCATGTTTTGTATCATGCTCTTATTTGAGATATATGTAGAACTATATAAGATCATTTTAGTATAATTGTATAATGTGATTTATAAAATTTACTATATGTTAAGTCATGTGGATAGTTTGAAGCCTACTGAGTGGTTGTACTCATATACTCTCTTAACATTTCAGAGTATGAGAAAGAGAATATGGAATTTAAGAAGACTTCTTATTGAGACATTTGACATCTTCAGAAGGATTATTTAGATTGAAATTTATAGCTTTCTTAGACTTGATATAATAGGGATAATGTGGGATTGATGTATTTTTTTTTATTTGGTGATATTGAGAATTTATACACAATTGATGGATATTGTAATTTGTGAACTTTGGTATTGGTTATATTTGGATACTTTAGATTAAGTGATGGTTATGACATTTATTTAAATCGCCTTATGGTTGTTTAGCTCTCATATTTGTTTGTTATGATGGAATTTGTTTTGAGATTACGTGGTCGGATTCCGAGTTGAAAAAAAAAAAAGAGACTGAACCAGATCCGGGGCGTAACAGGAGCGAGATGAATCGGATCAGTCTTGTATCATAAAACAAAAAAAAAAATTAGGCTATGTAGTTTAGTCATTGAGACTCACTTCATATTCAATCATGTCACAGTGGGAACAATCCAGCATACAAATCGAAAATGAATAATGAGAGAAATAACCAAAGCATGCAATATAATATCACTTTATCATCAATTAGTACAAATAATCAAATTTCATTACCAATACCAGGATCATCCAAAATCACAATGTCTCATAAACTAAAAAAACCTCTCAACTCACTAAATAAATCAAAATACATCAAATCTCTCAAAGCCCTACTACATCAAACTACTAAAGCAATAAATCTAAACTAAATAACCTTATGAAAAACTCTGAAGCGTCAATCAGTACCTCTCTCAACTCCCTGATCTTCCTCCTTCAACAAATTTGTGGTTATTAGTAGGTTTATGAGTACAAGTACTCAGTAGACATTAAACCTACCAAATGCAAGATGATATAATAATTGAAAATTATGATAGCTAATAATCATGAGTCTACTGTTCTACATATATCTCAAATAAGAACATAATATAAAATATGGTCAAATATAAGTTTACCAAATCAGATATATTTTCTAATAACATGAACAGATCAACTAACATATAGCTTATTTTGTCTGATCGAATTTATATCTTACTTATCAAATCTACTAACCATGAACTGAATATATCACATATCTCATATCACAAATCTGATAACAAATGACATGGCATAGTATCTTATCAAATTTAAATCAAATATGGCGTATGAACGAGTCATAGAGTTCAAAGCCATGGACATATCAAAGGATAACTAAGTAAAAAATTTAAAGGAATAATATAAATAGATTATAAGTTAAATTCAAATGATATTAACAGTAAATAATGTTTCATATTTATATGTCAATAAGATCATATTCAAACATATTAATAGACATATATGCAACAACAACATCATCTAGGCAATGATGTAAAGGTTATGGCACCTGCAAAGCCAGAGAGTCTAATGTCCCACCTCATATGACTGATCACAAATTCACAATCACTGAAAATTTTCCTTGCCTACGGGCAAATCCCATCCTACGGATGCTTATAGAGTGTGCCCCAATATCCTTACTATGGCAATGTCCAAACAAACTCAAACATATATGATATAAGTGTTTTACAATGAATTCAAAGTCGTCATAGATCTAGAAATTCAATTACTAAAGTGATACATACATATAAAAGTTAAAATAGATCACCTTACATTGAAAACAACCACTTAAAGAGTCGAATAGGTCAAATAGATAGATAATCAGATCAAAAATAATTCCAACAGATTACTGGACAGAAAATTAAGCTTCAGAAATATTCTTAGAATTTTTGAATCAACAATCATAATTTTTAGACATTAAACTTAATTTTTAGGACTAAAAAATTTATAAATAGATCAAATATTAGAAACATGTGTGAAAAGTTTTAGCCAAATTAGAGTTCAAGTGAATGAGATAGAAGTCTAAATAGGAATTCAAGAACATAAGTTAAATCGGAACCAATGAACAAATAGCAGAATAATCAGAAATACATTTTCAAAAATGATAAAGTTTTGCAGACAACTAGAGTTCATCAAGATAGACGTGTGTGCAAATTTTCAGATCATTTGGTCAACAAATCACAAAGTTATGGCCAATCAAAGTTGGATTATATTCTTAAACTAACAGCAGACAGAACAGGCTAAATCGCATGATGTTCAGAGGAAGCATTTTACAAATCGCATCAGGGGTCCTAGATGCCTTTCAGACTAAAGATCAAATTGAATTACAGATCGATTAATTGGGTAGAGTTTAATCGAAGAGCTAATCGATTAACAGGATGAAACACATCTAGGCTGTTGGACGCCTTTTACTTATAGTGATTAATCAAAACACCAAATCAATTATAGGTATTGCTAATCAATTACGAACTTGAAATTGAAATGCATCAAGTCGAGCAGACGCATTTTGAAATGGGTCCACTAGGCTAGAAGCCTTTCAGCCCACATTTCATATTTGAAGAAAATCAAAGATTTAGGGTAGAATTTATAGATCTAATGGAGATTAAAGATCATAGACTTAAAGATCATACTTCTAGAAGTCTCTTTTGACCACTTTTTAAAATCAAAACGAGTTTTTCATATAATACAAACTATCACTTGATGGGTTATTATCACCTACCTTTGGAGAAACACAACTCCAATCCTTCCCTAAGCTTTCCTCTCAATTTAACCTCAAGTTCTTTTCGATCTAAAATCTCTCCCATGACCATTTTACTTCCTAGAACCACCAGCGAGCATTAAAAATGAAAACAAATGAGAAATTTCCTCTATCCTCTCTTTTCTCAAGAACAAGAGTATACACTTACCCCTCTTGTCGAAGTGCGATCCTAAAAGCCCTAACGCGAATTCCAACCCATATTTATAGAGCTTTCCTTTCTGCATATTCCACTCAAAGTCCTCTTCCGATTCTAGAGTCAGAGATCCACTATAGATTGCTTTCTCTTCAAGTCAAAAACATTCCTAGTGCAATTATGATTCTCATTTTCGCAACCTTTAGTTTTCATATCTAAAAACCCTCAATTTTTCCTATATCCTTGAAATTAGCAAAAACTTCTTTTGACAAAGTTGTAGATCTTTCTACCTTATTTGCAGTGGTACTTGTTGGGTTCGCTGTGTCGAGATCCGACCGAAAAACGCAGCGGAATAAAATATTTTAGGATCGGATCCATCCCGTTTCGACCAATAAAACAAGATAGGAGTAAATCGGATTTACCTTGCGCGGATTCGAATCTGCATTCGTTTTCCGGTTCCGTCAGAGCGATGCCGTAAGCCGCGTAGGTGCCCGACCCCTAGCGGTATCCATGCGGTTCTCCTCGCGATGGATCGTCCTCGCCTCCTCGCTCGATGCGGCGTTCGTGGATCCCGTTTGGCTGCGCGTAATCTGCCGCGACATGCGGATTCGAAATCTCCCGTCGGACAGAAGGTGGAGCAGTCGGGAGTCAAAGCGGAGCCTCCATATGGCCGCCTCGTGTCGCACGCCCAGTAGACAGAGAGAGAAAGAGAGAAAGAAAGAACGACGGCTAGGTTAGGGTTGCTGGCCCCCGACGTAGTATCTGTTCTTTTATAATAAGTCTGTTCGCAGTTTTTCGTAAAAACCCAGACTTATCCGAAATCCTGTCGGATTATCCATCGACTTGAAAACCTTTTGTGTGTAACCCTCTAGGCCCAAATACCAGTCTAGTTAACAACCCATTAAGCCCAGTAACTCTTTACGGACCAACTGAATTAATTAATATCCTTATATTTAATTAATCAGCCGAATTTAATGTCCCACAATAAATTCGGACGGGCTTCCGATCACGTTAGATGCCAAGCAACATCGCGTGATCCTGGAAGGCACTGGGGTTATCGTAACCCTCTATTGGAACCTTCCCGTCATCGGTTACCGCACGGATATAATCCTTCATCCGTGCAATGTCCCCGAATCGACCTAGGGTATGGTTTATTGTTAAACCCTAGCCGGTCGATTCACTTGAATTAGATGCCGCTAATATGAATTCGTTAACTCCTCATCGAACACAGAGTCCGCCCTGGCCAGGGACTTTAAGCGCATCATTCCCGGAACATTCTCTCTCAAACTACTGAGAGCGGATGATCCCGTATTAAGCACACAATTACCTTCGAAGGCATTTCTCTGAACCCGACCGCTTGACTTATTGATAACCCATGATTAGGGATTCATTAGTCAAGGTCAAAGTTCAGAAACCTACCAACAAGATATCTTTGGCGTCTCTGGTCCAAGGATCATCTACGCAACCGTGACAAAAGAATCGAGCTGGTTAATAGCGAGGTGTTTACCATCCAGTGATTCATAGTCGGATCAGTTCAGTGAACTCATTCACCAGTGAGCACCTACAGGTCCAGCATAGTGTCTCCACACAAGTGACTTATATGATCAGTCACCCTCATCATATGAGCTTAAGAAACCTATACGAGTCTATCCGGATGTTCAATGTCCTTCTCAAACATCCTATGATTAGAAACAATTGAGAACATGTGTTTATAAATATTCGGTCCCGTAATTATGATCTCATCATAATCCGAAGATTATTGCACATGTTCATGGACTTCATCGTAATACGATAAACATGGATCGAATTAATTACACACAATGAATTAATGTCATTTATTAATAAACTGAATCAATACATAGTATCGGATTGGCTTTGAGACCATCTAATGCTAATAATCTCCCACTTGGACTAAAGCCAATCACTTTTATAAAGAGTACCATATTCTCTAAGTGATGCTCAAAGACATTTTGAGACAAAGGCTTTGTCAATGGATCTGCTATGTTGTCAGCTGAACGAACTCTTTCCACCATGACATCTCCTCGAGCTATAATCTCCCTGATCAGATGAAAGCGCCGCAGAATGTGCTTCGACTTCTGATGAGACCTCAGCTTTTTTGCTTGAGCAATCGTCCCGTTGTTGTCACACAGCAATGGGACG
This sequence comes from Zantedeschia hybrid cultivar, assembly GCA_030544215.1. Lineage (NCBI taxonomy): Eukaryota > Viridiplantae > Streptophyta > Magnoliopsida > Alismatales > Araceae > Zantedeschia > Zantedeschia hybrid cultivar. The sequence goes on along the minus strand of JARZZO010000002.1, from coordinate 46,855,550 downwards.
GGACCAGATATGCTTTCCACCACACCAAGATCGCTGATGAATTTCTTCATCCATACAGCTTCCTTGACGGCTTCAGCAGCAGCAATATACTCGGCTTCTGTTGTCGAATCAGTAGTGGTTTCCTGCTTGGAACTCTTCCAGCTCACTGCTCCCCCGTTGAGTGTGAAGACAAAACCTGATGTTGACTTGCTGTCATTAGGATCAGACTGAAAACTCGAGTCAGTATATCATTGCAACTTTAAGTCTCCTCCACCATAGACTAGAAATAGATCCTTAGTCCTTCTTAAGTACTTAAGGATGCATTTCACAGTCTTCCAGTGTTCATCACCTAAGTTTGCCTGATGTCTGCTCATAACACTTAGAGCATATGCTACATCAGGTCTAGTACATAGTATGGCATACATGATGGAGCCTATGGCAGAACCATAGGGAACCTTATCCATCACAACCCTCTCTTCAGGTGTCTTAGGAGACTAACTTTTAGGAAGTGAAATTCCATGTCTCATCGGTATGAGACCTCTCTTGGAATTTTCCATGCCAAACCTTTTGACAATGGTTTCTATGTACATGGATTGGGTTAAAGCAAGCATCTTCTTTGATCTATCTATATAGATCCGTATTCCTAATACGTAAGATGCTTCTCCCAAATCCTTCATGGAGAAGTTCTTTGACATCCATATCTCTATCGATGACATCATTCCTACATCATTCCCAATGAGTAGGATGTCGTCAACGTAAAGAATCAGAAATGTGATTGCGCTCCCACTGTTTTTCTTGTACACACAGGGCTCATCTTCATTCTTAATAAAGTCATAAGATTTGATCGCCTCATCAAATCTTATGTTTCAGCTTCGGGAAGCTTGCTTCAGTCCATAAATGGACCTTTGCAACTTGCATACCATGTCTGGAGATTCTTTGGATGTGAATCATTCTGGTTGTATTATATACACCTCCTGCTCAAGGTTTCCATTGAGGAAGGCAGTCTTCACATCCATCTGCCAGATTTCATAATCATGGTAGGCAGTAATAGCAAGAAGAATTCTGACAGACTTAATCATAGCAACGGGTGAAAAAGTTTCGTCATAGTCAACACCTTGTCTTTGACGATAGCCTTTCGCCACTAATCTCGCTTTATAAGTCTCAATACGTCCATCTGCACCGATCTTTCTTTTAAAAATCCATTTGCAGCCGATAGGTACTATACCATCGGGTAAATCTTCCAAGTTCCAAACTTGGTTGATGTACATTGACTGTATTTCAGAATTCATGGCTTCCCGCCATTTCCCGGCCTCTGGACTTTCAATGGCCTCCTGGTAAGTCTTAGGATCATCATCCTCATTAAAGAGTATCTTTGAACCATCCAAATTAATATGTCCCACATATCTTTCTGGTGGTTTAGGTACTCTTTCAGACTTACGAGGTTCTTGTGTATTATTTTGAACAGGTTCATAAGCTGACAGTCCATTTGATGAACCATTACCAGTTTGTAGGTTTGAAATTTCTTCTAGAGTTACTTTACTCTCACTGTCCTTCTGGAGAATATAGTCTTCTTCTAGAAAGACAGCTCTCCTGGTCACAAACACCTTTTGTTCATCAGGATGATAAAAGTAATATTCATAAGTTTCCTTTGGATATCCCACAAATTTGTTCTAGACTCCAGCTTATCTGCGTCATATCTTTTAACATGAGCAGGACATCCCCAGACTTTAACATGTTTAAGGTCTGGTTTCCTCCTATTCCATATCTCGTATGGAATTGTTTCAACAGATTTGCTGGGTACCTTTTTCAGGATATACATAGCCGAGCTAAGTGCATATCCTCATAAGGAAACTGGTAATTTGGACATGCTCATTATGGATCGCACCATTTCCATTAATGTGCGATTTCTCCTTTATAATACACCATTCATCTGAGGTGTATAAGGAGGTGTAAGCTAAGAAAGGATACCATTATCCTTTAAGTATTTAATGAACTATGTACTTAAATATTCACCACCTCGATCGGATCGAATGGTTTTTATACTCTTTCTAGTTTGTTTCTCTATTTCATTTTTAAATTCTCTGAATTTCTCAAATGCTTCATATTTATACTTCAATAAGTATATGTATCCAAACCTTGAGTGACCATCAGTGAATGTAATGAAGTATGAGAAACCACTAATGGCTTTGGTAGACATAGGACCACATACATTTGAATGTATAAGTTCTAATATGTCTTTGGCTCGTTCTCCAGTTCCACTAAATGGAGACTTAGCCATTTTGCCCATTAAACATGACTCACAGGTTGCATATGATTCATAATAAAATGGATCTAAATATTCATCTTTATGCATCCTTTGGAGTCTATTTTCACCAATGTGTCCAAGCATACAATGCCATAAGTAGGCTTTTTTCATTTCATACTTACTTCTTTTAATTGAAGAACCAATGTGTAAATTTTCATGAGACACATTTAATAGATACAAACCATTGGATAAAATAGCAGAAGCTATTAATTTATTTCTGAAGTAAATTGAACAACTATTGTTCCCAAAGTTTAAATTGTATCTAATTCTATCTAAACATGAAATAGAAATAATGTTTCTTATTATGCTAGGTACATAATAACAATCATCTAATGAAAAAGTGTCTCCGGATGGTAGCTTGAGCTTCACTGTCCCCACAGCAATAGCCGCAACTCTTGCGCCGTTACCTAGCCTCAGCTCCACCTCGCCGGTCCTCAGCTTACGTCTTCTTGTCAGTGCCTGCACAGAATTGTAGATATGAGATACACATCCAGTATCTAATACCTATGATGTACAATATCTTATTGACAAGTTTACATCTATCATATAGATACCTGAAGCGTCCTGCTGCTTCACAGTTCCTTGAGCCTTGTCTTTGAGGTATTCTTTGCAATTCCTCTTCCAGTGGCCCTTCTGGTGACAATAGAAGCAATCGCCTTTCTCAGCACTCTTACCTTTGTCTTTCTTGACAACCGTTTGCTTTCTCTGAACTTTGTTCTTACCTTTCCGAAAGGCTTGGACTGCAAGTCTCTTTCTATTGGTCCTACCAACCATGAGTATTTGGGGTTTATCCTTCACAAGGTTCCCCTCTGTAGTCTTCAACATGTTTAGTAGCTCAGCCAAGGTGGTCTGGATCTTGTTCATGTTAAAGTTAACAATGAACTGAGCATAAGATTGTGGAAGGGAAGATAACACAAGGTCAGTATGCATCTCCTTGGGAAGTGTAACCCCAAGAGCATCCAGCCTCTCCACCCATTCTATTATCTTCAGTACACGAGTATGTACTGAAGTTTTCTCTGCCATCTGAGCCTTGAACAGATTCTTAGATATCTCGTATCATTCGATTCTGCTTTGCTCACCAAACAACTCCTTCAAATGGAGCATGATGGATCTAGCATCCATCTCCTCAAGTTTCCTTCCACTTTTCATATGCAATCATTTCCTCCTCTGGGGCATCTAATGCTGGTTCAGTAGGAGGTTCATTATCCAAGACATAGACAATCTGCTCAGACCTGAGGACAATATTCAGGTTCATGAGTCAGTCCGAGTAGTTTGGGCCTGTCAAACGATTGGCATCAAGTATGCCACGCAACGGATTGTGGAGCGACATTTTAGTCTACAGGAGATAATCAAATTAAAATTAGCAGACTATCAGTTTATTTAAAACAAGATATGGACTTTGTTTATCTAGTTTTATTCCCACTAATTTTCGTCGGATTGTATAACCTTTAAATATACAGAACGGGAGACGCCGACTGCCTCCTAGTGGGGATCAGAATCTCCAAGTATCACAGCATGACCTCGGGTAAACACATAGTATCATACTGTTATCTCAGAGCAATCATCTCATGATAATTGCAACTCCTTGTAATATCCGATCATACTTCGGCTCCCAGGTTTAATGGTCCCGGGTAAATACAATAAACCATTATTCCCAATCTAAGCTTTACCACTAATACGTGACAGAGTAGAGTAGAAATATAGTTCCCGGGTAAACACGTAGATAACTATATCGTTCCTTTATTCTTATCTATAGGCATCTAATGCCATGATCAACAGTCCTCTCAACATACAATGGCAAACTTCGGGTAAACACATAGTATCTGCCACTGCTGTATTAAGTTCTATTAATCATATTGATGGAGAGCCACGTGGTGCATTCTCAATGACTCGCGTTACGGCTTAGAATTTGAAACGAAGGTTTTATTTTAATTAGTTTGGTCTCATCCTAGGCTATAGTACTAGATATATTGAATATATATTTATACTAATAACCTAGATAATTTGATTCACAATCAAAATAAAAACACACGCATCGCATACATGTCATTACTGTGGTCATAGACGGCACTGCGGTTTGACTTGAGCCAGACAGTCAAACACACATACAATATAACAGCTTATATCATGAGACTGCAAACACATATATTCAATGAACTCCTTCATTATCCAACTGGTTGCAGTTGTGGATCATCCTCGCTCCACGCTCAGTCGCCTCGAACAAATTACATCATAATTCATAATTACAAGATAATTTATAGAAGGAGGAAACCTTAAGGCGAATACAAAGGGAGGGAGGTAGAAATACGTTGGAATATGAGAGGGAGAGGTACGTAGACCTCTATTTATTAATAAATAACAAACCACACAATCACATTCCATATCCACAAAAAAAATGCCCATCCATGACCATCATGTGTTTTATTAAACAATCCACACATGAAATAGCATATCAAAATGGCTAAATTAAAATTTTCAAAAATACATAATTTTAGGTTTCATAAAACTAGGGACCAAACAAAATTTTGGTGAATTTAGAATTTTTGAAAGTCAATTTATGCATGCTTAACTTAAATCGAATTTAAACAAGCATTAAATCACTTCATATGTGCATAAAAGTCAAATTAACAACTTTACAATATTCCATGCGAGTCATCAAATTAAATATTTAATTCAATCAATTAAATATAATATTTTATATTATCAAATCTAACAATTAGATTGATAATATCATTAACAACAACTTGTTAAAAAACTTTCCCTTATTTAAACAATTCCCCTTTACTGGTTATTAATAAGTATAAAACAGAATTTTATCAATTTTAAAATTCAATTTTAAATTTAAATAAAATTCTGTAATATAAAAACCAGTGAATATATATAATAGGGAAAAATAGAAGGAAATGGGCCCTGGTCAACGGGTCTGTGCAACCCGAGCCCACCATCTCCATGGCTGGACAGTTGTGAGGTTGAGGAGGAAGAAGGAGACCATCTTCGGCACTAGTGAGGGGTTGTAAACCCCCTACAATTCATAGGGTGATACCCATGGCATCGGCAATCGATTCCCCAACCTTTGGGGATGCCCAAAATCATGCCGATCCGAGTCCTTTCTTCATCAGACGAAGAACATGAACCACACCAAAAATAAAAATTCATTTTACTGCAATAATCACAGATCGTGTTTATCTTATAAACACAATACATGCGTTATTAAATTTAATAACAAGCATGGAATATTTTATAAAAATGATAATTTGATAAATCGAAACGGCAAAAACACAGTGGAACCTGGCTCTGATACCACTGTTGGGTTCGTTGTGTCGAGATCCGACCGAAAAACGCAGCGGAATAAAATATTTTGGGATCGGATCCATCCCGTTTCGACCAATAAAACAAGACCGGAGTAAATCGGATTTACCTTGTGCGGATTCGAATCCGCATTCGTTTTTCGGTTCCGTTGGAGCGATGCCGCAAGCCGCGCAGGTGCCCGGCCTCTAGCGGTATCTACACGGTTCTCCTCACGATGGATCGTCCTCGCCTCCTCGCTCGATGCGGCGTTCGTGGATCCCGTCTGGCTGCGCGTAATCCGCCGCGACATGCGGATTCAGAATCTCCAGTCAGACGAAAGGTGGAGCAGTCGGGAGTCGAAGCAGAGCCTCTAGATGGCCACCTCGTGTCGCACGCCCAGTATAGAGATGAGAGAGAGAAAGAATGACGGCTAGGTTAGGGTTGCTGGCCCCCGACGTAGTATCCGTTCTTTTATAATAAGTCTGTTCGCAGTTTTTCGTAAAAACCCAGACTTATCCGAAATCCTGTCGGATTATCCATCGACTTGAAAACATTTTGCGTGTGACCCTCTAGGCCCAAATATCACTCTAGTTAACAACCCATTAAGCCCAGTAACTCTTTACGGACCCATTGAATTAATTAATATCCTTATATTTAATTAATCAGCCGAATTAAATGTCCCACAATAAATTCGGACGGCCTTCCGATCACGTTGGATGCCAAGCAACATCGCGTGATCCTGGATGACACTGGGGTTATCGCAACCCTCTATTGGAACCATTCCGTCATCGGTTACCGTGCGGATATAATCCTTCATCCGTGCAATGTCCCCGAATCGACCTAGGATATGGTTTACTGTTAAACCCTAGCCAGTCGATTCACTTGAATCAGATGCCGCTAATCTGAATCCGATAACTCCTCATCGAACACAGAGTCCGCCCTGGCCAGGGACTTTAAGCGCATCATTCCCGGAACATTCTCTCTCAAACTACCGAGAGCAGATGATTCCGTATTGAGCACACAATTACCTTCGAAGGTATTTCCGTAAACCCGATCGCTTGACTTATTGATAACCCATAGTTAGGGATTCGTTAGTCAAGGTCAAAGTTTAGAAATCTACCAACAAGATATCTTTGGCGTTTCAGGTCCAAAGATTATCTACACAACCGTGACAAAAGAATCGAGCTGATTAATAGTGAGGTGTTTACCATCTGGCGATTCATAGTCGGATCAGTTCAGTGAACTCATTCACCAATGAGCACCTACAGGTCCAGCATAGTGTCTCCACACAAGTGACTTATAGGATCAGTCACCCTTATCATATGAGCGGAAGAAACCTATACTAGTCTATTTGGATGTTCGATGTCCTTCTCAAACATCCTATGACTAGGAACAATTAAGAACATGTGTTTATAAATCTTCGGTCCCATAATTATGATCTCATCATAATTCGAAGATTATTGCACATGTTCATGAACTTCATCGTGATACGATAAACATAGATCGAATTAATTACACACAATGAATTAATGCCATTTATTAATTAACTGAATCAATACATAGTATCGGATTGGCTTTGAGACCATCTAATACTAACAATACTCACTATAGAATATTTGGACTTGTGTATGAAAAGATATCGCCAATTTACTGGGCTATTATTTTGCATAATTCCTAGCCCAGAATTTGTCCAAGTCCACAATACACGCCTAGTCTTCTTCTAACTCTAATGGCTTATCTTAAATAGACTTGATGGGCCTAGTTTCACTTAAATAATGACTAATGGACTTTTATTTCACAAAAAATTAAATAATTCATTAATGAGATTAATTAATGATAGTCCATTAATTAATTTAAATGGGCTTAAAAGCTAGGATATAATATTTTTAGGGACAAAATCATGCGGGCTTGGCGTAAAGCAGACAATACATTACAAAGGTTGGATCGAGTCATTACATTCATATATGCCATGACTCCAAAGTAGGCTTGTGATCTGACTTGGTATTTAGGGAATGTGACATAAATCGATTAAATAATAAGGATTCTTAATCGATTCAATAACTTAGTCTCCATTTGGTAATGATTTTGGGACTCTAAATTTTGGAGGAATTCAGATTCTGAAGAGTACCAAGTCATCATCTCTTGAATTTAAATTTTAGGAAAGTTGTTTACTTTTAGAATTTCATTTGGAAAGACCATGAGAACTCAAATTTGAAGACACGTCAAAAGACACTTTTATCCTTAGATTACTCCATTTTAGGAACTCTAGGAGGGTAAAAAGGAAAAGTAAAAGGGTGTTACTTTTTAGAATCCTCATATCCTCCTCCTATTCTTTTTTCAAAAGATTCGCCATGAAAAAAATAGGTCCTTTTTCAATATGGAACAAAATCTAGATTCTTAGAGAATCCATCTACCTTTTTTTCATGGGAATTTTTTTTTGCACTTTTTAGATTCCCGTTGAATATAAGGACCTTGAATCTGAGGTAGAATTGTTACCAAACAGATATTTAGTTAGAATAGCTATTAATGATTGGATCAAATAATCATTTACATGGTAGACTTATCGATTATCAAGTCAGTTAATTGATTAGAAAAACATAGTAAATAATTGAAACCCAACAAAGAATAATCGATAAGGGTTAATCACTGGTCAATTAACTCAATCACAATAGATAATTGATTAGGAAATCAAAGGCTTAATAGCTACATAAGAGTTTAATCCAATTCAAGATATAATCAATTTTCCAAAGTTAGATAATCAATACCAAGACAAATAATTGATTGGACAAACGAATAAGGATTCTAATCGATTCAGACAAAGATAATCGATTATCTTAACAAGCAATGAACTTAATCGAAGTCTAGCAAGCAATTGATACAAGGCTTAAAATCGATTATCAGTAAGAACATAATCGATTAGTGAAGAATGGCCTATTTGATATTGATCATGTTAATCGATTAGACAGACAAAGGATTCTAGTCAATTCTCAAGATGTAATCAATTATTGAAGGTCAAGTAATCGATATTAGTGATAGAACAAAGGAAGTTAATCGATTAGACAGACAAAGGACTCTTGTCCCGCCCATGCTGTACACAAAATCACGACAAAGGATTGTTAGGTTTGGTCGTAACCTCCAGGAAATCACAGAAGCAGAAGAACATAAAACAAAATGATTTCCCAAACAGGTTCGAGCTCCGATTGATGCAACAAAAACTATCTAAATAAATCACACGAGATTTATCACCTTGTACATAGTTATCCTGTGAAAATCGATGCCGAACTCCATGAAGTTTTGAGTTGCACAAACGTACGGCCTCTAGAGCTGATCCACACAAACCCTCGCAGCAACGGAGATCAACTTCTCTAACCCGCACAACCCTCAAGCTCAACCTCAAGTCTTCCTGGGAAGAATCCAATTCTTCAGAAGCTTGACGGCCACCCTTTTCAATGGTTAAAGCATTAGCTTTTGCGGGTTGGAGAATATGGGTTTATAAAGGGTTTAAAGGCGGCAACTTGAATCGCCATTTCAGCCAATCCCGTCATTTAACCGTCTCGGCTGAAAGTAACTGCGGTTAAACGTTAACCCAATGGCAAATAATATATCAACATATTATTATTAGCTTATTTATCAAATAAGCTTAATAATATATATATTATATATGCCCTTTATATTATTATATATATACATTTAAGCCATTTATATATTCTTTTCCCAAAAGAATCAAATGCTTTAGTATATTTTCCGTACAATAATATTCCGTTCTGCAAGAGTTATTTGTATGTGATCCTCTAGGCCCATTATCACTCTGATTTAAAGATCCATTAACTTCTAATCTAATTAGAAGTAAATTAAATCGGTTATTCCCAATAACCGTTTAATTTGTTCTTGACCTTTTAATCACGTTGGGTCAAGCAAATCCGCGTGATCCCATAAGATGTCGGGTTCATCTTCACCCTGTCTGGCACCTATAAGTCTTCAGTTACCGTATCGCTATAATCTCTCGCTCATTCTATGAGTCCGATCCAACTGTGTGGTATGGTTTCGTCAAACCACTAGTGATCGTGTCGTCTGACCATGACCTCCATAATAATTTCACGTTCGTTCCAAACGAACTGATACCACCCTGGCTAGGGATTTAGTAGAGCGTTTATGTCATGACTCATTAACTGTCTGTGATATACCTGACAGTGAGTGATCCCCTCTTGTCCATTAACGGTCTTCGCATGTATCCCGATGTGGCTAATAATTCGGTGTTTCATGACTTATGGTTAAAGTCACTTAACCAAACATTAAACCATACCAGTCCTCATGCAAGACCTCATTAATGTCTCAGGTCAAAGGATCAATGATACTACTGAGACAGATGGATCTTCAGTTGACATAAGGTATAATTAACCATCTGAAGATCCATCAGCGGATCATTTCAGTGAACATCCTCTTAAGATGAACACCCACACATATCTGCTAGTGCCCCACACCTATGACCGTGAGATTGGTTATCTACACATCATGCGTACTGATTTACGAGTAATCAATGTCGCAGAGTGATTACTCTCCAATCATGAATATTTTAAGGTATGTATCTATATACAGTCAAACTCACATTCGAGATTCCATCTCGAAATTGACTATACAACCACATATCCTAGGGATAACGCAAAGCAATCTACAGATTACAAGCTTACGCTCTAATTACCATTTAATTATATTGAACAAGATTGTATAACACATTGGGCCTACACGACCTATAATTGGTCTATAGGACACCTAAAAACTAACAATCTCCCACTTGTACTACAACCAATTGCCCACAATTTTGAGGCCCATCTTTTCCCGATAGCGCTCAAACACAATCTGTGACAAAGGCTTAGTCAGTGGATCTGCAATATTGTCTTCTGATGGTACACGCTCTACCATCACATCTCCCCTTGCAGCAATCTCCCAAATCAGGTGGAAGCGCCTTAGAATATGTTTCGACCTTTAGTGAGACTGAGGTTCCTTTGCCTATGCGATGGCCCCATTATTATCACATAATAATGGGATGAGAGCCAATATGCTGGGAACTATGTCAAGTTCCGAGATGAATTTCTTCATCCAGATCGCTTCCTTGGCAGCTTCAGTCGCAGCTATATATTTTGCCTCTGTCGTTGAATCTGCAGTTGTTTCTTGCTTGGAATTCTTCCAACTAACTGCCCCTCCATTTAATAGGAATACAAATCCAGACATGGATTTGATATCATCCGAATATGACTGGAAACTAGAGTCTGTATATGCTTCCAATAGCAAGTCCTCTTCTCCTCCATACAGTAAGAAAAGATCCTTAGTTCTTCTCAAGTACTTAATGACACATTTCACTGTTTTCTAGTGCTCTTCGCTAGGATCACTCTGATATTTGCTGGTAATGCTCAAAGCATTGGCCACATCAGGGCGAGTACATAGCATGGCATACATGATCGACCCTATTACCGAGGCATAGGGTACTCGACTCATGTGCTCTTCTTCCTCAGGTGTTCTAGGGGCCATACCCTTAGATAGGTAAATTCCAAGTCTCATAGGAATGAGACCTCGTTTGAAAATTTTCAACTGGAATCTCTTGAGTATGATATCTATGTACATGGATTGGGACAATGCCAGCATCCTCTTTTATCTATCACGATAGATCCTTATGCCCAGCACATAGGATGCTTCTCCCAAATCTTTCATGGAGAATGTCTTGGATAACCAAGACTTCGTTGATGTCAGTATCCTTACATCATTCCCAATGAGTAAGATGTCATCAACATAAAGGATTAAGAAGGTCACTGAGCTCCCACTGACCTTCTTATAAACATAGGGTTCGTCTTCATTTCGAATAAAGTCAAAAGATTTGACAACCTCATAAAATCTCAAATTCCAACTTCGAGACGCCTGCTTCAATCCATACCTTATTGGGATGCTGCTTAGATGTGGACCCATCAGGTTATACCATGTACACCTCTTTTGACAGGTTTCCATTAAGAAAAGTTGTCTTCACATCAATCTGCCAGAACTCATAATCTAGGTATGCTGCAATGGCAAGGAGGATTCTAATTGACTTTATCATTGCTATTGGTAAAAAAGTTTCGTCATAGTCAATTTCTTATCTTTGACGATATCCTTTTACCACAAGTCGAGCCTTAGAAGTGTCAATTTGTCCATCTGCTCCGATCTTCGTCTTGAAGATCCATTTGTAGTCGATAGGGACCTTCTCTTCAAGTGTGTTAACCAAGTTCCAAACTTGATTGGTATACATGGATTGGATTTTTGAATCTATAGCTTCCTTCCATTTCTCGGAGTCAAAATTACGAATTTCTATTTCTCATCATCCTCATTTATCTGTACCTTAGACGAACTATCAGAGACATGTCCAACATATCTCTCAGGTTCTCTAGGTACCCTACCAAATTTTCATAATATCTGCGTTTTATTTTGAGCATTTTTCGTAGGTGGTGTCTCATCTAATGAGATTGTATTCCCAATTTGTAGTTCATGGACCTCGTCTAGTTCTATCTGACTCTCACTATTTTTTTGGAGGAGATATTCCTTCTCCAGGAATATAGCTCTCTTGGTCACTAAGACCCTTTGCTAAGAAGGGTGATAGAAATAATATCCAAATGTCTCTTTTGGATATCCCACAAACCTACACTTGTCTGTTCTCGACTCTAGTTTATCTGCGTCATTCCTTTTCACATGGGCAGGACACCCCCAAACTGTAATATGATTAAAGTTCAGTTTCCTTCCCTTCCATATCTCATATGGTGTGTTAGGAACTGACTTATTTGAAACCCTGTTTAACAAGTAGGCTGTTGTCTCTAAGACGTACCTCTATAGAGACAATGGTAATTCTGACAAGGACATCATGAAATGGACCATGTCTAACAAGGTCCTATTTCTCCTTTTAGATACACCATTGTTTTGTGGCGAATATGGTGGAGTCTACTGAGAAATTATTCCATTGTCCTTCAGGTAAGAAGTGAATTCGAGACTTAAGTATTCACCTCCTCGATTCGATCGAAGAGTTTTAATATTTTTACCAGTCTACTTCTCTATTTCATTCTTATATTCTTTAAACTTCTCAAAAGCTTGTGATTTATATCTCATTAAATACACACAGCTATACCTAAAGAAGTCATCAATAAAAGAAATGAAATAGAGATATCCTTCTTTAGCTTCTATTGACATGGGTCCACATATATTTGTGTGTATGAGTTTTAGAAACTCAGCAGCCCTTTCACCATGTCCACTAAAAGGAACTTTGGCCATCTTCTCCATGAGACACGACTCACAGATATCAAATGATTTGAATTCGAATGAATTCAAGTATCCATTTGAACATAGGTGAGAAATCCCTTTCTTTCCTATATGACCAAGTCTGCAATGCCAAAGATATGCATGATTCACTTCTTCTGTCTTATCACTGGAAACATGCATTACATTATTACATGTATCCAATACATATAACCCATTGAACAAATAACTATTAGCTAAAATCAAACTATTATTGATAATAGAACACCCAATGCTAGTTATCGCCAAAGAGTAATCAACATTGTTTAAGCAGGAAATAGATACAATGTTTCTGATAATTTTTGGAACAAAATAACACTCTGTTAACTCCAGAATTATCCCAGAAGGTAAACTAAGACGAGCAGTCCCTACAACTTTAGCAACAACTATAGCTCCATTGCCCATCCTTAGTTGAATCTCTCTTTTGTCAAGTTTTCTTTTATTTGTCAGTACCTGCAAAGAATTGAAGATATGAGATACGCATCTAGTATCCAATACCCATGATGTGGATTTCATAAGAGACAAATTTAAGTCAATGACAAAAATACCTTTATTTAAAATTACCTTGTAATTTCTTTTCCAATGACCTGTCTGTTCACAGCGAAAGCATTTGCCGTCTTTTCCATCCTTCTTGCCCTTACCCTTACCTGCCTTGGTGATCTGATTACCTTTAGTTGGTTTCTTTTCCTTCTTGTTATTGGGTGTCTTGGTGGCCTTCATTTTCTTGTTGGTCCGACCAACAATCATTGCAGAAGATGGTTTTTCCTTCTGCATGGTCCCTTCAGCACTCTTTAACATATTTAGGAGTTATGGTAGAGAAACCTCAATCCTATTCATGTTAAAGTTCATAATGAAGGGAGAAAATGATTCAAGCAATGACTGAAGAATGAGATCAATGTTAAGTTCAAGATCTAACTTGAATCCTAGCCCATTGAGTCTCTCTATCCACTCCATCATTTTCAGTACATGAGCATGTACTGAAGCACCCTCAAACATCCTAGTCCTGAAAAGTTTCTTGGAGAGCTCATGCCTCTCTATCCTACCCTGCTCACCAAAGAGATGGCGTAGTTAGAGAAGTATAGCTCTACAATCTGTCTTTTTAAATTGTCTCTGTAACTCGGGAGCCATAGGTATATAACACTACACAAGGGAAGAATCTTCCGACCATTTTGCATAATTTAATTGATCACCCTCTTCGGCATCAGCAGGAGGCTCAAGTTGAATCGTGTCTAACACGTACACAATCTTTTTGGCTGTTAAGACAATTCGCAGATTACGCAACCAATCTTGATAATTAGGTCCAGTCAATTTGTTCGCATCCAAGATGCTACAGAGGGGATTTGACAACGACATGATGATTTGAATGAAAAATAAAAGACAATATTTTAGCATGCGTTCAAGGTTCTAACTTAGTTGTGGTTTTTTATCTTAGTTAGTTCCACTATTTTGCGTCGAACTGTATGACCCTTAATCATATAGAATGGGAGATCACGACGATCATCCTAGTAGGTCGGAATCCCAACAAAACTGAGATGCAACCTTGTGGAAAGCATTGGGCAGTCAACAACACTTGCATCCAATGCAATATCCGACTTTCGGTCCCCGAACAGTCATTCCCTTATGGAAAGCACAACAAAAGATACTCCCAGTTAGATTGCACCACCATTACTACACAGTAATGAGTTCATGACCAGACCTTTGTGGAAAGCACAACAAGGCCAAGTACAGTTCTTCATCCCATTGAAGCAAAGCTTTATGGCTTAGATGTTGCCACCAAATCATAAACCTTGTGGAAAGCACAACAAATCCATGAGATAATGACATTCAGTCACCTTATAATGGTGGAGGGCCACGACAACTTCTAAAGTCACGTTCACAGATCTAATATTTAATAAAGATGGTATTTTACTTTTATCTTGGTCTCACCTTAAGTGGTAGAATAAATATATTCGTGCTATATATTTATTGTATCTAGTAATTGCTCAAAATAAATACATCCCATGCAAATAAATAAGCCTGGGTGATTATAGACTATAAGTAAAGCTATGCAGATATACAACCTACTTTCCAAGCAATAGGATCATCCTCGCAGTTCGTCCTCCGTGCCTTCAAGTTTCATCCGCAACATTAATTACAATAATTACATGGCTCGCAGGCCGGAAAAAGAATTACATACCAAATAATTTCTAGCAGCCTTTAGGACGAATACATTCATCGGAGGAAGATAGAATTATATTGGAAATTAAATAGAGAGAGAAGGGAGGCTCGCAAGCCTCAAACGAACTGAGGTAAGTCCATGATCACTCACCATTCCACACACAATTACATCAATCACAGAAGGGTTATTTTGAAAATAATCCTTATATTTGAATTGAAATCATGAATTGTGCATACGAGAAATTTTGGTCATGCTTAGAATTAATCCATACGTATAAGAGGACACACACATGAATTTAAAAAAATTTAAATTCAATCAATCAAGACAATCATGAAATTTAAATTCAAATTAATCATCCAATGGTAGAATACAATTTAATTAAATGATCGTCTTCAATTATCTTTCATTAAAATTCACAATTTATTCCTTTGAAAATTATCCAATAATTTTACAAATTCAAATTTTGAATTTTAACGATAATCCTCTTAAAATTCGAATTTAATAATTATCTAATAATTTCAAATTCGAAAATTTTAAATGTATACGTAATCTTCAATTAAACTCAAAATTTACATGATAATTATCAGATTATTCAAAATCAAATTTAACTAATCGTATCCGACAATTATCTTAATTTTTGAGATAAAATTTTAATTTTTCAGAGCCAATGCAGTGCGCAGTGCAGGTTGGAGCAGTGCGCCTAACAGTGAAAAAATCGGACAACATATCAATTTTAAGCAATTTAAAATTGCGCGGATGGCAAGGCGAAGTGCCTTCCACCAAGTGGATGGCCACATGCATGGCCGTCCACACCATGTGGATGACCACCATGTTGGCCGTCCACCACATGGATGGCCACAACCTTGGCTGTTTAATTTTTTGAAATTTTTTTTTCTAGAAAATCGTGTAAAACTAGATGGCCACTCCAAGTGCCGTTTACGTTCCGGACGGCCACTTCAAGTGCCGTTTACTATCTGAAAAAACTTAGACGGCCTGACCTTTTGCCGTCTAGTTTTCCACTATTCCGAAAAAATAATTTTTTTCTTGGCCCAAAAAATTAAAATAAAATTGAAGAACTCTAACATGACGTTACAACAAAGATCGTTCTTCCCAGTTGCATCAACAGGAGCTTAAACCTGACTCTAATACTACCGTTGGATATGGTCGTAACCCCCAAGAAATCACAGAAGCAGAAGAACAGAAAACAAAATGATTTCCCAAACCAGTTTGGACTCCGATTGATGCAACAAAAAGGATCTAAATAAATCACACGAGATTTATCATCTTGCACAGAGTTATCCTGTGAAAATCGATGCCGAACTCCACAAAACTTTGAGCCGTACAAACGTATGACATCTAGAGTTGATCCACACGAACTCTCGCAGTAACGGAGATCAACTTCTCTAACCCGCACAACCCTCAAGCTCAACCTCAAGTCTTCCTAGGAAGAATCCAATTCTTCAGAAGCTTGACGGCCACCCTTTTCAATGGTTAAAGCATTAGCTTTTGCAGGTTGGAGAATATGAGTTTATAAAAAGTTTAAAGGCGGCAGCTTGAACCGTCATTTCAGCCAATCCCGTTATTTAACTGCCTTGGCTAAAAGTAACTACGGTTAAACGTTAACCCCAATGGCAAATAATATATCAACATATTATTATTAGCTTTATTTATCAAATAAACTTAATAATATATATTATATATATACCCTTTATATTATTATATATATACCTTTAAGCCATTTATAGATTCTTTTCCCAAAAGAATCAAATGCTTTAGTATATTTTCCATACAATAATATTCCGTTCTGCAAGAGTTATTAGTGTGTGATCCTCTAGGTCCATTATCACTCTGGTTTAAAGATCCATTAACTTCTAATCTAATTTGAAGTAAATTAAACCGGTTATTCCTAATAACCGTTTAATTTGTTCCGGACCTTAAGCAAATCCGCGTGATCCCAGAGGATGCCGGGTTCATCTTCACTCTGTCTGGCACCTGTAAGTCTTCAGTTACCGTATCACTATAATCTCTCGCTCATTCTATGAGTCCGATCCGATCGTGTGGTATGATTTCGTCAAACCACTAGTGATCGTGTCGTCTGACCATGACCTCCGTAATAATTTCACGTTCGTTCCAAACGAACTGATACCACCTTGACTAGAGATTTAGTAGAGCGTCTATGTCATGACTCATTAAATATTTGTGATATATCTGACAGTGAGCGATCTCCTCTTGACCATTAACAGTCTTCGCATGTATTCCGATGTAGCTAATAATTCGGTGTTTCATGACTTATGGTTAAAGTCACTTAACCAAACATTAAACCATACCAGTCGTCATGCAAGGCCTCATTAATGTCTCAGGTCAAAGGATCAACGATACTATTGAGATAGATGGATCTTCAGTTGACATTAGGTATAATTAACTATATGAAGATCTATCATCGGATAATTTCAGTGAACATCCTCCCAGGATGAACACCCACACATATGTGCTGGTGCTCCGCACCTATGACCGTGAGATTGGTTATCTACACATCATGTCGCAGAGTGATTACTTTCCAATCAGGAACAATTTAAGATATGTGTCCATATATAGTCAAACTCTTGAGATCCCATCTTGAAATTGACTTTACAACCACATATCCTAGAGACAACGCAAAGCAATCCATAGATTACAAGTTTACGTTATAATTATCACTTAATTATATTGAACAAGATTATACAACACATTGGGTCTATACGACCCATAATTGGTCTGTAGGACACCTAAAAACTAACAAGGATTCCACTTGTTGCCCACTGGTTTTAACCCACCTTATAAATGCTTACAAGGTTGGCCTAAATTCTCCTAAGATGGCACTATCCAAATACATAACTTATGAATAATTGGCTTCAGTAGATAAGTTAGGGAAACCAGTTTATCAAGAATTATATCTATTATAGTCTAACAAAGATCATGACAAGATATGAATGAATTGATCATAAACATATCACAAGAGTAAGGTTCCAAAATTCAAAGATCGAACAAGTATCAAACTATCACTTTGAAAACTTCGAAAATAGTATAGTTTTAATGTACAAATTATCTCTTGCTTAGGGTAATCATCACCTACCTCTTCAAAGGCCGAAACCTAAGATTCATGGAGATCTCTCCTAACTTCTAACCCTTTTTCAGTGACTATAAAATCTCTTGAAAAACACGGCAACACTTAGACTCTCCCATACATAGGGAACTCTCTCCAAAATATATCTAGCACTTACTACGAAGGGTTCCGTATGAAGTTTAGGGTTACCACACACCAAAGGACCCTATTTATACTGTTAAAGTTCTAGTCTAAACCCTAACCAACTCTCACAACCTACCTTAGTTGGTTTCTAAACTATGACCGAGATTGATGAGGATTCTATTTCTAAAATCGTAGAGATAGCTATGAACAAAGTTGTCTCCAGCACAGAGACTAGTTTCCTCAAAATTGCAAATAATCTAGACAAATCCATCCTCGACCCAAGTCTGGATTCTCCCTTAAGTCACACGATCAGATTTCCAAGTCTGGCAATTAGTTCATACTTCAATAGTCAATATGGTTTTTTTTTTTTTTCTTCTTAAACCTGGAACATTAGCTAGGACCCCAGGCTGGCCCTTAGATATTGACATTAAATGCACGAAACAACATTACATGGGAGGACATGAAACCTTACCCCAAATGAGTACGAGAATAGATCCCCCTCGAATAAACTCCCAATCAATATGGGGTTACCTAATCGGTAACTGAAATTTAAAACATAGTCGATACTAGGTAGCTTAATCGATTAGGGAAACCAAGTAAGTCGATAGGTCAAGTAATCGATTAGGATTCTCCCTCTTAGTCGATACCCTATATGTAATCGATACGGGAAATAATAAGCACTTGATTGATTACTCAATCTATTCTAACTTTCTTAGCCTTATTAATCCTTATGATGGGTTTAGAAATCTAGGTCTAGCCTTATTAATCCTTATGATGGGTTTAGAAATCTAGGTCACTACAAACTATCTTATGGATGAATCCTCACATTTATAATGCTTTCAAGTATATTTGTTTTCTAATTGAGATTGAAAATGAGCTAGGCTTGAGTTTTACACGAGTTGGATCTCTCTGTTAGATAGAGATGACCATCAACCCCATGAAATTAGGAATATGTTGCAGGGATAAACATGGAGACTTGGTCTCCCACGATCCCTAAGATTCCGGAGGCAGTTCCGAGGAGGGGGCGGAGATGGTTAATAGAAGAGCCTCTATAAAAAGGAAACCAAGGTGAAGAATTGAACTCACCTTGGGTTAACCATCGGAGCCCGTTTCCTCATTCGCTCTTTTCTCTCCTCTCTCTCTCAAACCAAAGAACCATCACTGGTATCAGAGCAGGTTCGTCCTCGCGCCGCCGCCGCCACGTCCCGCCGCTGCCGCTGCAGCGCCGCCGTCGCAGCCATCGCCAAGACCCGCTGCAGCCCGCTGTGCCATCGCCGCTGCAGCACCGCCGTTGCAGAACCGCCGCAGCCCGCCGCAGCACCAGCCGTGTTCTGCCGTTGCCGCTGCCGCACACCGCAGTCCCTACCGCCGCTGTCCTCGCCGCACTACCGCAGCCCGCCGCAGCACCGCCGCCGCTGCCGCACATCGCCGGAGCTTCCTTAGCCATAGCACGATCCAGGTTCTGCCATGACCTTTTGTCTTTACGTTTGAGAGAATAGGGACTCAGGAACTCGTTTGAGTGAGTATTAAAACCATATTGAAATAGTAACATCCATCCATTTTCTCACCTGCTACACGTTCTGCCATGTCAGATTTTTAAAAGAAGAGGTAGAGGAGTAATACACTTGTCAGATCTGCCATCCTTTAATATTTTATTCACATCTTGCATTCCAAATACACATGTTAACACGATATATAAATCATATCCTTGCCACAGATTATTTAAATCTCTTGTTTGTTGTTATTGCACTGCACCCAACACACATGCTGTTGTAAGAAGCCATTAATGCTGCTAACCTTTATCATATAATATACTTTACACCTGAAAAGCATTCTGGTGCATCTTTATTGCCCCTTCAGAGTTATAATTTAAAATCAACCCTCCTCTTCACCACACACGACTTGTATTAATTTTCAGCATCTGTTTTGGACTCTTGATTTACTAAACTGATATATATATATTATTATTTTGAAAAGACTGGTTCGTACCTCCTGTTAAAGCTGCTGCAGATTATTTTTGTGTATGTGGTGATATGTGTAGTTGTGCAGATTCTAGATTCATGTGTATTTTATTTAATATTTCTTACATGCTTTGTTAGATTCCTTTAGTGTTATAACTTTACATATTTGATATTTAATTGATATAATTCGAATCTGTGATTATTGCTTAAAGATAATCTAGTTAAATATCTGGTGTTTATCATAACCTGCATCATTGTTTATAACTAATCCTTTCATATTAAGTTATTGCCTGATAAATCGATTATAAATACACATTTATAATTAGTTACAACTGAATTGACATTCCTTTATTATTATCATTTTAATTTCTGTTTAGAAAATTCAAATTATATTTTGATTGTTGTTAAAATAAATTTGATATTAAGTAATTCTTGATTGAATATCATTTGTGTAAATTAGTTATTTGAAAATTTGTTCTGCTAAGTTGTTGTATCAAATCATACAAAATGATGCATGATTTAATGCTATTTGTGTTACAAATCATAATTGTTAAATTATGTATATTGAGCTTTAGCCTTGTCCTACTTAAAATGGCTAGTAAACTCATTGCTTCTGAACTGGCTAAACTGGACAAGTTGAACGGTACTAATTATGACATGTGGCATAGGAAAATTAGATATGGTCTTATTCATGATAATATTGAACATGTACTTAACAGTACTGTTCCGGAATTAACTGATAACCCCGGAGAGGGAGATATCAGAAGAAGAGAGCAATGGTTGTCAGATGACAACAAGGCTAAAAGCATGATGCTAATGTTCATGGAGGACAACCTCATAAAATTCTTTGAAACTTATGAGACTGCCCGGAAATTGTGGGATGCTATCAAGGAGAAGTATGACACCACTTCTGAGGTGAATACTCAGCTCCTATTGCATCGGTATAATTCTTGCCGTATGCAAGAGGGCGATAGCGTCATAGAACATGTGAATAAGATGATTGTTATGACTAAAGATCTTTCTACTGCTGGAACAGAGGTTCCAGAGAGAATGCAGGTGGCAACTATTTTGAATAGTCTGCCATCTTCACTAGATATGGCTGCCACAACCCTTAAGATGAGCGGTACCGTTCTTCGTGTCACTGATTTACCAGCTAGGTTAGCAGTTGAGCAGGATATCATTGCCAGTAGGAAAGGTCAAGAGCTGAATTTGCAGTAAGTGAATGCTATTCACCAGAAGCCCTCATCAGCATATAACAAAAGTCAGAATCACTCTGTTGGACCGAATAGGCTACAGTTCAAAGCAAAATCACACTATAAAGGCAAAAAGGTTCCCCGTGGTGCTTGCTACACGTGTGGCAAATTTAGTCATTACAAGGCCAATTGTCCTGAAAAGCACGGAAACAAAGGTAAACACCCGAAAAAAGGGGGAACCAGCAAACGTGAATTCGTCGGTTTGACGGAATGCAATGCTGTGATTATCGACACCAACGACTGGTGGGTGGATTCTGGGGCAACTTGTCATGTGACAAAGACAAAGAAAGGGCTGGTGGAATTCAAGCAGCTGCAACCTGGAGAGCAGAGAATGTACATGGGAAACAACACCTACCTGAATGTAGAAGGTGTTGGATCATATCGTTTAGATCTTGGGGACAGCATCATGGTCCTCAAAGATGTCTGTTATGCGCCGAGTATTAGGCGCAATCTATTGTCTGTAACTGCTCTCATGAAAAATGGTCTGGAAGTCCGATTCTATAATAAAAGGGTGTCCATAGGAAAGAACAAAAAGGTCTTTGCCATGAGAAAACTTGTTCCTGAATATGGCTTATTTTGTATTCCTGTTGTGGACACAGAAGTTAATAATATTAATAATGTTGTTATGAATTATTCCTTGTGTCATCTGTCTGAATGTGATCTGTGGCATTTTAGATTAGGACATCCTGGAAAATCTAAAATGGAACAAATGATAAGATTGAACCTACTACCATTAACTAAGATAGAATTGTCACAATGTGAACATTGTTTAGTCGGTAAAATGACTAAGAAACTTTTTGCAGTAGGACATAGATCACAAGGATTACTAGAGTTGATCCACTCAGATATATGTGGACCATTAAGTATAAAAACATATGATAGAAAGGAATATTTCATAACATTCATAGATGACTATTCCAGAGATGCCTATGTATATCTTATTTCTGCTAAATCAGAAGCTCTTAATTGTTTTAAGAAATATAGAGCAGAAGTAGAAAGACAACTGGGTAAAAACATTAAGGTGTTAAGAACAGATAGAGGAGAGGAATACAACTCAAAGGAATTTGAGTCATATTGCCAAGAGCATGGAATAAGGAGGCATGTAACTATGCCTTATATGCCACAACAGAATGGTGTGGCAGAAAGAAAGAATAGAACGCTTATGAATGCTATTAGATGCATGCTATCGCATTCAGGACTCCCGAAGAATTTTTGGGGAGAGGCATTGCTCACGGCAAATTATACATTGAATAGAATTCCCACTAAATCTATCGAAAGTACACCTTATGAACTGTGGAATGGGAGGAAACCAGAAATAAGTCATCTTAAGAAATGGGGGTCAGTAGCCCATGTTCTCATTCCAAATCAACTGAGAGACAAGTTAGACTTCAGAACATTGAAGTGTCGATTCATAGGCTATTGTGACAAATCATCGGGATATAGATTCTTCGATAAGGAAAAAAGAATCATTGAATATAGGGATGCTACATTTCTAGAAAATGTAGAGGAAGAGGAATCTCATCATGAGAAAGAACCTCTAAGTGTAATAGATGATGACTATTACAATGATTTACCTATAAATGATCCAGAAATCGAAGAAGAACTTCCACCAAATGTGGAAGATGAACAAATGCCTTTGAATGAAACGCAAGAAAATCAACCTGTAATTGGCAATAAAAGACTTAGAACTCCACCAGCATGGATGGATGATTATCACTTGTACTTATGTGAGCCTTCATGTCTAACAGTAGACATAAATGAGGATAATAATATAGATCCCATGAATCTGAATGATGTATTGAAATCTTCAGACTCTGATCTATGGCGAAAAGCCATGGAAGAAGAAATTGATTCCATAAAAAGGAACAATGTATGGGAACTATGTGAATTACCCAAGAATAGGAAGGCTATAGATTGCAAGTGGGTATTTAAGAAAAAGATCCGTGTAGATGGATCTATTGACAAGTATAAAGCTCGATTAGTTGCCAAAGGATTTACTCAGATGCCATGTATAGATTTTCAGGAAACTTATTCTCCTGTGGCTAAATTTGCATCTATAAGGATGATTTTAGCAATTGTTGCGCATCTTGACTTGGAACTTTTTCAAATAGATGTCAAGACTGCATTCCTTAACGGAGAGTTAGAGGAAGATATATACATGAAACAACCTGAAGGTTTTTAGGTAGAAGGTCAGGAGAATAAAGTATGTAAACTTAAGAAAGCTTTGTATGGCTTGAAACAGTCTTCTAGACAATGGTATCTCAAATTTCATAATGTTGTTATTCAACTTGGATTTGTTCTAAATCAATTAGACAATTGTGTATATGTCATGAAGAGTGGGAGCATGTTCATTATATTATCTTTATATGTAGATGATATTTTGCTCGCCGAAAATGACATAGGAATGTTGAATAACGTTAAGTCTGAGCTCAGTGAGAAATTTGAGATGAAGGACATGAGAGAGGCATCCTATGTTCTCGGAATCCAAATCCTAAGGGATAGAAAGTCTAGAATGTTGAGTATAAACCAAGATAAGTATTTACAATCAGTACTTAGGAGGTTTGGAATGCAAAACTGCAATCCAGCACCAACGCCGTTGGTTCATGGAAAACGATTAAGTAAAGAGCAATGTCCTGGAGAAGGACATGATGCACTGCAAGTGCCGTATGCACAAGCAGTCGGAAGCTTAATGTACGCTATGCTATGTACCAGGCCTGACATAGCATACGCAGTAAGTTTAGTAAGCAGATATCAAAATAATCCTGGTCCAGCACACTGGGAAGCTGTTAAAAGGATTATGAAGTACTTTAAAGGTACTTTGCACCACAAATTAATATATCAAGCAGATACACTAGAAGTACTTGGTTATTCCGATGCAGATTTCGGAGGAGATAAAGATGACGGAAAGTCCACTTCGGGACACTTGTTCATCTTTGGTGGTGCTGCTGTTTCTTGGAGTAGTAAGAAACAAGGGTGTGTTGCAAGATATACACAGGAAGCTGAGTATGTTGCATGTAGCATGGCTACCACTCATGCAGTCTGGATAAGACGATTTTTGACAGAATTAAATCTCAACTTGGTAGAAGAACCAATTGAGATTTATTGTGATAATCAGGCGGCAATTAGCTTGATTAACAGTGGAGCGAATAGCTCTAGAGGAAAACACATAGAAATTCAATATCATTACATACGTGATATTGTTCAAAAAGGAGAAATTAAAGTGACTTATATTCCCACCAGTGATATGATTGCAGATTCGTTGACAAAAAGTATACCGGTAGAAAGTTTTGTCAAACATGTAAGTCTAATGGGACTTGGGAATATATAAGTCAGGAAATTTTCTTTACAAAATTGAAAATACATTTCACAGATAGTGAGAATGTGTCAGAACTTTAATACATCTCACGGATAGTGAGAGTGTATTAAGAATCATTTAATTTGAAAATACATTTCACAGATAGTGAGAATGTGTCAGAACACCAATACATCTCACGGATAGTAGGAGTGTATTAAGAATAATTTGGTCTTGATGGTCAAGTGGGAGATGTTAGATAGAGATGACCACCAACCCCATGAAATTAGGAATATGTTGCAGGGATAAACATGGAGACTTGGTCTCTCACGATCCCTAAGATTCCGGAGGCGGTTTCGAGGAGGGGGCGGAGATGGTTAATAGAAGAGCCTCTATAAAAGGGAAACCAAGGTGAAGAATTGAACTCACCTTGGGTTAACCATCGGAGCCCGTTTCCTCATTCGCTCTTTTCTCTCCTCTCTCTCTCAAACCAAAGAACCATCACTCTCTCTCAACTTCAGTTTAAATTAGGACACACATAGGCACATCTGTCATTCAAGTCTACTAGCACCCTTTCTGTTCTTGCATTTGGACCCTTCAGTCAACAAAATTTGGAAAAATGTTAAACCTAAAATGTACCTAACTGGAATGACTTTATAATGATTTATGCTTTTTCACTTTTTGGGATTTCAAAAGTTATGCCCTCCACCAGTAGATTGATGCCTAAAGTCAAAATTAATGGGTGTATCTTCTAATTGAACCAGTTAGATGGGGCCTAATGAGCCAGTTTAGCTTATCTAGATAGGTTAAATAAAACAAGCACAGTACTAACATAAAGCATCAAAGTGGGTTCTTCCTTGGTCCATCAAAGCCATTTAAGGTTGCTTGCTGGCCTGACCCGATGATAACAACTTACCTTGAGCTTGACTTATCAACCCATGCTAAGCACTTTTTTTCATCCAATTTGACCTCCTTCATCTGAGCTCTTTGCTAAGTTGTTCTTTACCAATCAAGTGGAAGGGACTATAAAATATCTACTAAAATGAGCCTAGATGATCCCATTTCTGGATATAGGGGTTTTTTCACATTGACGTTTGGTAAGTTAAAATCCACCAGTGACATTGGTAGATTGTTCAGGTCATGCTAAAAGGATAGGCTTATAACTATCCCTGTTTTGGGCCTCTAGTGTTTATAGAAAATGGGATGAGTCCAGTGAGTTCGCAGTTAAATTGACCTATTGTAAGTCTTATCTTAAGCCTGTAACGAAGTAGAACCACCCTGCCACCTAGTCATTGTGTTATGACACAAATAACAATGCAACATTGAATCACGAAGTCATTTTGTCTTTAGGAGATTATTTTTGTCTAGGAGGGTTTGCATCCTTGGATCTTCTTTTTCTAGAAAAAATGAAGAATCGCAAAAAACATTTTCTGGAAAGTAAAAAATCTCAAAGAAAAAATACATACTTGTACATTTCATAATAAATAATGAAAAAATATAAATATTTTTTGTATCTTCAAATAAGGAATAAAAAACTAGCAAAGAGAGAGAATGAATGTAGTAGAGAGTGAGTAAAACAGAAAAAAATCCTTGAGGGCTAAAAAATTTGAGCACAACTTGTTGCGCTGCAAGTAGGCAGCCGTCCATTTGGTTACATCAGACGATTATAGCAGTAAATTTTAAATCTTAAATTTTTTATTTTTTAATTTTTTTTATGGTGTGCCCCATCATGTTCGACACGTCCATATTACCTGATCTCTAATTAGACGATCTAAAAAATATAAAAAATCAAAATAGAGTCAAACAATGAAAAATTCACTATTCATTAGGCTCTTTTTTTAATTTTTTTAAGTTGTCTGATCGAAGATCGAGAATATAGACATGTCGAATATGATGTAACCACCAAAAAAAAAATTTAAAAATAAAAAATAAAATTTTTTGAACTGCACCCATGAGTATAACAAGTATCACTCAAAAGGATTCCTACTCTTTGACATAACAATTCTAATAATATATTGATGTAGAATAAACTCCAAAAAAAAAAAAATAGTCCCAAGTGCACTGTATAACTCAGCCACTCAGCCCACTCAGTTGAGGGAGTGTCTGACAACCCCATTTCCCCTTGCCAGCCATGGCTCACAACGCCACCTCTCCCCCCCCCTCCCAACACTCACACACATCATTTTATCTTTGATCTATGGGGTATAGATACGAGTGTTAAGTGTCGATACAGACGTAATAATATCTTAAAAATAGGATACGAGGATACAGAGAACATACAAATATACGTACATGAATACGTAGTTATACATGCATGCAATAAAATATAATTATTAAAATTTATTTAAAATATAAAAGATATAATTTAAATATATCAAATTTTATGATATAGACAAATATTATAAGAACATATAATAAATATTTTAAAAAATCATTAATATTTATTTTAAAATTTTAAAATAGCAAGTTGGATACAAATGTTCCAATGTCGTGTCATCTCTAAATGTTCGACACGATTCTCTAAAAAAAATAAAAGTATCCACTAAATCATAATTGTCTATAAACTTCTCGTAAACTCAGATCCTGCTGCCTTCCTCTTTCTGCCTGCTCGCACCCTTCTCCTCTGCACCGCCGCCCCCCCCGCCCCTTCCTCCTCGCTCCGCCCGAAGCGAAGGAGAGAAGGAAGGCCGCGCGCGCTACCGAGAGATCTAGTCGCCGTCACCAGCGGAGTAGGTAAGCCCTCCGTGTAGCTTGCTGCGCATCTCCTCTTCTGCTCCTCCTACTCGCTCCGGCCGTGGTTTCTTGGTGGTGTTCAGTTCTCTCCGGTGGATCTGAGCTCTTCGAGGAGACCCGTCTTGTTCCCTTCTTTTGATCTGTGGTCTCATTTTGTTTAGGAGCTGCCATCTTGCTTTCAGATCTAGTTTCATGCTGTAGATCTGTTGGTTTTTGGAATCTGATCGTTGTGTCGTTCTTCTTACGCCTTTCTAGAGATCTGATGCTTTTGTCTGATGCCGATCTCTCATATAATCTGAAATTTTGGTTCGAGTGGCGATCTAAGATGATATCCGTTGTTGTGTAGAGAACCTCTGCCTTTTTAAAAGTTGTGATTACGAGTTTTGGCACCGAACATCGATGGCATCAGTTCGTCAAGAACCACACTTCTGGTGTTTTTCACCTACAAAAAATCAGGACTTGTGGTCTTATTCGCAGGATTCCTTTCTCCCGTCTGCATGCTGCTGCCTGTTTGTTCCTCTCTGCGTGATTAATTAATAATCCTTTGTTTTTGTTGCTGTGTCATTTTCCGCGGGCTTCTTTCTTTCACAATTGTGAACTTTTGGTAACGGGTTAACTTGCTAGTTGAATCTGAAACCTAGCGTTGAAGAATGGAACTGAGCAAGTGTAATCCTGTGTGGTATGAGCCTGAATGTTGGCAAACCATTCTTCTGCACCTCCAGGAACGGAGAACACTGTTTTTTGAAACGTATGCTTGCTATTGTTTCTTCACTTTGCTTCCAGATTTGCTTCTCCCTTTGAATGTAGCGCTGGCCCATCATGTCTGTTCTTGGTCCTTGCAAGTAATTTTGTTGCATCAAGAATTATACCATCTAGACTGATACAAACGTGAATCGTTCTCTATGTTCTTTTCTTATTGTCATGAGGCTAGTTGTATGACCCATGGTTAGACCGCACGCCTGAATCTAGGGCTGAAGCTTGTGTGGGTTAACCAGAATTCATGTAGGCTGACCTGATGTTTGGGTGGGATTGAACGTAGCCAAACTTGTGTTGGGTTGGGTTAGACTTGGGGAAACTTCTAACCTGACTTTGGTTGGTTTCAGTTAGGTTGCGGGCTTGAGCAACCTGTTAGTCTGTATAAAGGATAATTCAGATTGTTACAATACTTTTCGTTTAGTTTTATATCTTTGGACAATAGATCAGATTACAATGTGCTTGTTGATATGTTTACAAGTAATCATGCAGTTAGGTTTGTATCTTTGATTTTAGTTGACTTGTTACGGACGATAGAAATTTTTTCATCAATTTGATAGAAAGAAAGAGGTACTGAGAATGGGGGCTGTTAAAGCTATATAACTTGATTCAACCTGATCTAACTCAACTCAACCTGACCCAGCCTGATGAAGGTCAGGTTACATGGGTTAGGTTGGCATGGGTTGGGTTAGGGTTGACCTCAGTTGTTGCTAATCTGACCTGAATTGCAGCCAACTGGAATCCCCACCTTCAGGGCCCTATGAATTCACCAATTGCGTAAGAGTGGGTTACAAAATGCCTTGGGCACGTGCCAAACCAGCCAAGGAAATGTCATGCTCTAGGAATTTCTTCACAATGTATATTGGGTTGTGTTATGTGGGAATCATACATGTAACCTCACTTCCTAAGGTGAACTTTGTTTGCCAACTAAGTCAGCCATTCTGTCTGATGTACCAGATTTGTTTATCTGGCAACTAATTCCATGATCTTGCTTGACAGTTAAGGGACCTTGCAGCCTTGCAGGTTGTCTGCCTTTGAGACCTCTTGTAACTGGCACTATTGTTGGCTTGGATGCAGTAGATCAACTAGCCAGTACCTTAATATCTGAATACGCAACCTGCTCGCCCTTGTTGGCAGCTGCCTCTGCACAAATAAGAACCTCCGTCCTATGCTTCATAGCGCTTTCTACAATTATTGCTCTTTATCATCATAGTCGTCAATCTTGTCCCGGTCCTTGTCTCATTTTTCTATTGGGATGGAAGTCCCAGTGTCTTGGATTATCCTGATGCCCCGTCCTGGAATTTTTCCATACATATTCTAACAAATGTAAAATATATGCATATAATCAATAGTATGCAAATAAACATATAAACATGGAAACAACACAAAATTAATGCAATAAAAAGTATCTGGAATTGATTTATGGGTTTATAAGAGAGTATAGTCTTCAAATAAACCCCTCAAAATAAGTTTACAATAAGCTTAAGTGGTTAAGAAAATTTTAGGTTAAAACACAAAATTCTGGTTGGGATAGGTTGAGACAGGCCGTGATAGATGGGAACAATTATTGGGACAGATAAGAAACTATACCATCCTATTTTCTCATTGGGATGGGACGTCTTGGCCGGGATAAGCCAGGATGGGACATGATTGACTACTATATTTATCATTCCATTTGCTTGAAGTAAAGTTGACACTGCTTCATCCGGTGATCCACCATCGTATTTGCTATGCCAATTCCATCTATGTCATTTGTCAAGATCTGAATACTGGTTAGAAGCACTACACTATTTGGAGACATTATTTGATCAACCAAGATTTGTGGCTGAAATATGATGGCACCTAGCTCCTCATGTATCATTAACTTTGTTTAACTAGTTTCATGTTGTAGGTAATGGAAACAACTTGGTTTATAAAGATACCTCAGTCTTACGTTATTTAGGCCTAGGGATCTGTTTGAGATTTATTTTCAGTAGGAATATGCTGGAGATTTGCCTTTTATTGTATATGTGACTGAACTGTCTAAATTAATGGAGCCTAATTCATGGAAAATGATGCAGTTATGGATTTGGAAGAGATGGTTGATAGTTTAAGTGTTTAACAGAATGAGGAACTCTTCTTCTGGTGTGATTCTTTTGCTTTGTTCAGGGTCTGAAGCCATCAGTCTTTGCTCCTCCTCGCATGTTCTACTGTCCATACTCATTTTTCTTCTTTTTTTCCTTCCCCATTTTTGTGCATCAATAAGAGGCTTACCACTATCATTGAGGTTGATTTTGCTGATTGCGGAGCACCTGAGCTAACAGCCAGTTATAACTTTTACAGTTTGTAGCAAACTAGATCCTGGTTTAAAGCTGTGTGACTGCATATTTTGTGAGCTGATCTGGGAATGCAGAGCGTGTTCCACAGTAATGTGAGCCTTTACATGGCTGAACTAGCTGGATCATCGATTTTGATACCACCTCTGTTACAGACCAGCTCCCTGTTGCCCTATCCTTGTCTATTTCCTTTCCATTCCTTTTGTTCGCTGCTATTGGAGTCTGAAACATGCTGTGAATGTTTGTTTGTTTTTTTTAAGTAACATTCTTCTGGTTTCTTGAATTTCACATAACTAGGATGTTTCTTTCCCAGTTTTTCTCACCTCCCACCATAGTGCTGAACCATGCCCCCCTCATGTAGTTGTGTGCCCAATTATATATTCACAGACAGTCATATCAAATTCAACACAAGAATTGGCTGATATGTCTGTGGTTACAGATCTTGTTGAATCCCCTATACAACAACACTTTCTTCTTCTCACCTGTCACTGTAGAGTATGTTAGGAGTTTATGAAAACTTTTATTCATTGTGAATAGGGTTTTCAAATGAACCAATACACGATGAACAGCTCATGAGATTGCTCGATAATAGCTTGATTTGGCACATTTCTTAAGCTAAATAAAGATGCTTGAACAAAAATTTAATCTCTATTTATTAAATGAGTCAAGCTTGAACACAGGTGAGCTTGGCTCGATTATGTTCGTGAACAAGCTCGTTTAAGTACTCGTTAAGAGCTCATTTACATACTCATTAAGAGCTCATTTAAGTACCATTAGGATCTCTTTTAACTACTCATTTAATTATTCTATTCAAGAGAAAGCTTAATAATAAGATATTTAATGTCTTATAAATTTTCTATCAAATAACTAGGGGTGCAAACTAATTTGTATCCAGCATGGCTAGGACTGAGTTTATAAATTTAAATTTAAAATTTTTTAGACTTAATCTATCATGGAGTCATTGGCCCTGTAAGCTATTCAATACTCCACTTGAGCTTGTTTAATTTTAAACAGGCCAAGCTTGAACAACCATCATAGATACTCGGCTCGGACTAGATTAAAATTAGTTGAACCAAGTTTGAACAGGGCAAAACTCAGCTCGACTTGACTCGTTTGCACCCGTACTTGTGAAAGGGAATTTTTTTTCTTCTTGGACAATTATTCTGAGAAAACATAAATTTTCTCTATTTAGGGTTATTAGGAAAAGTTGTGTGGGTTAATGTTAAATCTCAACCATTCTTGGGAGAAGGAGAGAGTGATCTTTAGAGAGTGGAGAGAAGAAGTTGTTTTTTTTTTTTCCTTTTTTTTGGTTAGAAAAAAGCTTTTCTTTCGAGGTCCAGAGGTAGGAAACTTTTGGAGTAGTTTTCCCAACCAGGAATAAAAGGTTTTCCTAATCCTAAGAAAACTATGTTTCCCAGAAAGTGGACTTCTCCCTCCTATTTTCCCAAACCCTTAACCCACCCATAGTGCTACGTCTAGGAAGCAATGTCCAACTATATTTGCAGAGAGTCATGTCAGGTACAATGTAACAAATTGACTGATATGTCCATACTTACAGATCCATTCTATGTTATGAACCAATATGTGCATACGGCTTTTAGTTGAATTATCTAATGCCATCAACTTGTCCGCCAAGGTTCCATCAGCCTCGAAGTTCAGCTGCACATCTTTTCTTTACTCCCAGTTTTATGGCTTGCCGAATCATGTCTCACACTACCACATTGCCATTGCCAACTGTTATAAGTGGAGAAGAAAAAAAAGGCCTGGTGTTAGCATGGATTAAAAATAACCGACCAACGAACACTTAGGTACTTGTGAAATTATGGGTACATGCGCAATAGCTTGTGTTTATATTTTACTTCGGTATGTGGATTGTTACATGGTATGCACACACGAAGATGCTGCTGCTGCTTCAATTTTGTACCTGTCATGCCACTTCTTCCAACCTCTCTTTGTTGAATCCTGCCTAAATTATGATACTTGTAAATTTGGATGCAAAAGATTAAAATTTGCATCCTAATGTAAGCACATCCACTCAATCAATAACTTGTTTCAACCTGTTATCTTAGTAAGATTTATTTTTCCTCCCGTGACTCTGGCAAAGTTCCTTTCAACCTTCTTAAGAATTAAGGATGGCGGTATCGGTACCGGTAGCGGAGGGTACCAATACTGATACGTATCGGTATCTGTATCGATTGATTGGCCGGTATTGGCCAATAAAAAATATTAAAAAAAAATCCTTAACTATAAAAACCGGTACCAATACCCCCTAGTATCGGTACCGGGCAGGTCCGATATCGATACGTATCGATACTGCCAACCATATTAGATTCACAGGCCTCCCCTAAGTCTCCTCCAATGCTGCTGGCCCAAGACTTCTTCACATGGAGCTCCACCAAATTTTATCGTTCTATTTCTTCTGCCCCACACAAGAGCACCATATTCCCAGTATTCCTCGACTTTGGATGGAATGGGCATGGTTTTCCCAAATGTTACCTAACTTTCAGGGACATGGATGGCAGTACCGGTACCGGTACTGGTACGTACCGGCCAATACCGGCCCAATATCGGCTGGTATCAGCCAATACCATTTACAGGCATGGTACCGGTGCCAACCGATACCGGTACGTACTGGTATCAGCCGGTACTGCCAACCATGTTCAGGGATAATACCTGTCTTCCTCTACTGCCACCAACAGAGATACCTAAGGTCCTTTTTATCCCTTGTTCTGTGCTTGCCCGCTTGTACTATAGAGCTGCTCTCATAGTTTTGGATGTATCCAACAATCTTGATTTGGAGCAAGGTCAGGTCTTCATGACTTGCATGCCCAATCCTAGCCTTTCTCCTTTGATAAAGTTTACTCTGATGTAGTACAGATCCAAGTCTCATGTGCTTTGACCTTTGTAACCAGTGGGTACCCACTGAACCAAACTTCAAGCGCCCATTCCAATGAGGCTCCAACAGGAAGCCACTTCATGCATTGCATGCTCTGGCTGAAATGCATTACATGATGATTGTGAAACTGGCCATCTTTGTGGTTCTCCTATGTCATGATTGATTGGAGTTTTATGTGAATCTTCTTTATGTGTGCTCCTTGGTTATTGGTCAACTTGGAACCGCAACTTAGGTGGGACCTCCCTTACATGATTGCCCGTGATTGCATGCTAATTAGAAGGATTAATGTTGTTTGACATCTGTTTGCTTGTTATTACTCACCCAGCAATGAGTAATCTGCTGGGACTGCCCATTGTCTTGTTTCTTTTAATGTTCTTCTATGTCGTGTTTTATTCTCCAATATATTTTGCAATAAGTTGCACTTTTTTCTAATTTCCACTCTATGTTATTCCATATTGTATGATGGGCAAATGCTTGGGAGCGGGGAAATTTTTCTGTTTTTGCATGTAAGCTTGAAGCTGATATTCCACTCTGTAAAAGAATGTAGTTATCAAAAGAAAATTCTCAGTGGAATCGTAATGCCAGCAACCATGGTTTCCATTCCTTTTACTGACCAATCTTTTATAACTTGAAGATGAAGAAAAGGTTCATGTTTGTTTGATATGTATATTCTAAACAATTGATTGTTGGTGTCCACACCTGATCCACTGATTGGAAGTGTTTCTTTTTAGTGCTTTTATCGCTTGGTAGCATAAAATGGCCCATGTTGTTTGCCCATTGAATTCATCATCATCATGTTTCTCCCATCAATCTGTGGTTGTAAGGATCACTCTTATCACATTATCTTCAGTTTTACTTTTTCTGCTGGTTTGATACAATCTCTTCTTTCAAAAATAAGGGAACTAAAATCTGAGATTCCTTTGGCTGGGCTGTTCATCTAACAAAGGATGCAGAATCGGCAGATTCCGATCTGGATTGACCAATTCGGATTAGAATCGCCGCCTAGTGATCCGATTTCGGGGGTAAACCTGATTGTTTGCCCATTGAATTCATCATCATCATGTTTCTCCCATCAATCTGTGGTTGTAAGGATCACTCTTATCACATTATCTTCAGTTTTACTTTTTCTGCTGGTTTGTTACAATCTCTTCTTTCAAAAATAAGGGAACTAAAATCTAAGATTCCTTTGGCTGGGCTGTTCATCTAACAAAGGATGCAGAATCGGCAGATTCCGATCTGGATCGACCAATTCGGATTAGAATCGCTGCCTAGTGATCCGATTTCGGGGGGAAACCTGATCCACCTGTAGAAAGTGACAAAGTGTACAGAATAAAAAATAAAAGAAGACCAAATTGGCCTGAATAGCCCTGAATTCGCCCAAAATTGGACTGAATCGGTTGTATCAGCCTGAGTCAGGCTGACATGGGCTGATGCAGGCCAATGTGGCCTGCGTTGGTCCAATCCAGGCCAATGCGACCTACATGCTAGCATTTTTTTAGTTGATGTTATTCTATGACCTTGATTTTTAGTGTTTGATATTCATTTTTAATTATTTTCTTAAGTTTCCTGTTTTTTCTCAAAATTTTCTTGTTTGTTTTCTTATTTTTAAAAATAAAATTCAAGCCAATCAAGTTATTGGCCATGTTTCCTTTGAATCGGCTGATCCAATCCCTATCTGGATCGGATTGAGACC
Organism: Zantedeschia hybrid cultivar; assembly: GCA_030544215.1. Lineage (NCBI taxonomy): Eukaryota > Viridiplantae > Streptophyta > Magnoliopsida > Alismatales > Araceae > Zantedeschia > Zantedeschia hybrid cultivar. The sequence continues at coordinate 46,820,390 of JARZZO010000002.1, read as the reverse complement.
TGCTGATCCCGGGTCCTGATCTGATTCCACCTTCCTTGTTGTCTAAAGATGATCTTTTGGTGAAGGTTTTGTTAAATGTCTGGTTGTTTCATTATGCTAGAGCACACTTGGGTTTTAGTTTTTGACCTTTTTGGCTCTATAACATGTCTTGCTGTATATACCTTACGTTATTTATTCATAATCCATTATGACTTGTAATCAATGGCATTACTTGTGGACAGAACAACTATATACCATGGCCGATGTTGATGACATTCAGCCCCTTGTCTGTGACAATGGAACTGGAATGGTTAAGGTAATTTTATTCTCCAGTAATATTCACATTTAGATTTTCATGTTAATGCATAAGCAATTTTTATGGTTTTTATATTTCACTTCTTGTTTTCATTTTAGGCTGGATTTGCTGGAGATGATGCTCCCAGAGCTGTTTTCCCGAGTATTGTTGGTCGACCCCGTCACACAGGTGTTATGGTGGGGATGGGACAGAAGGATGCATATGTTGGTGATGAGGCTCAATCAAAGAGAGGAATTCTGACACTGAAATACCCCATTGAGCATGGAATTGTCAGCAATTGGGATGACATGGAGAAAATTTGGCATCATACTTTCTACAATGAACTTCGAGTTGCCCCAGAGGAGCATCCTGTTCTCCTAACCGAAGCCCCTCTTAACCCAAAGGCCAACAGAGAAAAGATGACACAGATCATGTTTGAAACATTCAATGTCCCGGCAATGTATGTTGCAATTCAGGCCGTCCTCTCTTTATATGCTAGTGGCCGTACTACAGGTATGTACTGGTGGGAAACTAGTATCTTTTGCATCCATTTATGAATGGCGATTATCGCTGAGTGTGATAATCAGATTGGAGTTTTTGTTTTATTTTAGTGGACTGGAGTCTCGGGCCACCTTCATTGTCCTATATCTATGTATGCATATGCTTTAGGCACATTCTATTTCTATTTCCAGTGCCCCTTTTTATGAGCCTTTGTTTCATCAAATGATCTGTAGTTATGGTAACAGCCACATAAAAGGGATCCCTCATTAGATGTGATATACTTATGTAGAATATTTCTTAGGTTCAAAATTGCCTGAAAAGGTTAAAATGCTTGGCTTAGTCATCCATCCCATACCTCACCGTCCTTGTCCACCATGAAGAAGTTATTACTTTGGTAACAAGAATCTCCTTATGGTTGACAAATACCTGCATAAGACAAACTTTTGGCAAGCTGAATTGTTCTTTTGAATGTTGGCTAGTTGAATTTTCATTTTATTCACAGATATTTAGTTTGCTACAAATTTTGACAAAGTTTCCGTACTGTAAATTTAGTCCATATGTTATACACTGCTTAAGAATAATTTTCTTCTGTTTCATACTCTGTGAGACACTTTCAAGTCCTATGTCTATATAAAAATATTCGAGGTGTTGAATTTTTTTGGGAACATATATATACGATGCTTCAGAATTTGAATGTGTTGCGTGTACGTATTTTGTTTCATATGTACTCTTTTGTATCTTAGAATTTTTTTCAAACTTCTCTGGAAATTCTGCTTTTAGGTGGACTTGGATGTCTCGAATTCAAACTGGTTACTATTGCTGTTACTACCCTAGTCTACTGTTGTCAAAGCATCCCGGAAAGTGCGTGCATGTGTGCAACATGATTCATGCACAAAATGTGGAATTATCAAATAATACAATGTAACAGCAGCTGGGATTGGTTGAGCATGGGAATAGGCAAGGACAGATGAGGCACCTGCTAGGGCAATGCAGAAAAGTCTTGTCCTTTGTTTTTCACTGGGATGGAACAGGCCTAGCCAATTCTGGCTATAGCAATGGGATGAGATTGATAACTATGTCCTAGAATCAAGGTAGGCAGAATTGGGTCGGGACGTTGGATTGCAGGTCTCAATTCAATTTGGATCAGAATTGGATCGGTCAATCCAAAGGAAGAAAGTCAATCATTGTCAGGTTGTTTGTTAATTTTAAAAAATTAAGAAAATGAGGAAAAATAAAAAATCAGAAAAAAAGAAATTTTAGAAAAATAAATATGACACATTAACATTCAATGGGGTTGGGGATGCCCCCCTTTTTTTTGGGGGGGGGGGGAGGGTTGGGAGTGGGATCTCAGGTTTGCTGATTGAGATCCATATCCAAGGCTCGATCGGATGGGATCTGCCTCCCTGGATTGGCCAATCATAGCTGATTCAGCTGGCTTCTGGGCCAATTTCTGTGTTGGGTGGCCCCCCACATCGACAGATCTTAGTCCTATTCTGGATTTAAATTGACTGATCCTGAGTACCCTGCCTTAAAACTTTCTTTTGTACTCATTCTCCAATTTGCACATGTAAGGTAGCTGCCTATATTCCACTCAGATGTAGTATAGATCAACGTATTTACTCTCATTATGCATTTATTGCTGATTTCCTTGCCATTCATTCTTTGCATTGTTATGTATTTCACAGAGTTTCCCATTTCCAGAAAAGAATGACTTGCTGCACCACGAGGTGCGGTGTAGGCTGCACTTAGATTGGACCCCAGCGAGCCGTGCAGCAAGTTTTTTTTTTGTTTTTCTTTTAAAAATTTACTGAGCTGGGGGAGGCCCCCAGCTCGGCATCCGTACTGTCTGATCTTAGATTGGACGGTAAAAAAATTCAAAAAAAAAGGGATCGCGCGAGTTACAGCACCATGCACAGTGCAGCGCACGAGCTGCACCGCGTGCAGTGCAGCAAGTATTTCTCTTTCCATAAAATTATGATAGCACATGGTTTTTGTGTAATGGTGGGACCTTCCTCATCTTTATCTTCCACACCCTTTCCCTCCTTTCTTGGCAAGCTATAAAGCCTCCCTCCAGGACCTCCACTAATGCAGCAAAACCATAGCGCAGAGTATTGACATTGCCTCCTTCCCCATGTCACAAGGGATTTTTCATCTGAGGTTTGGTCTTCAGCATGCCTCCATCTAGGGCTTTGTCTTGGATGGGCAGGTTTCAGCTAACGCACCATATTTGCAGTATTTGAGGCAGTTGATGTGCCCACATTTTCTTTTCTTGTGGAAATGGGTCGTTTTTTACATTAACACTGCCAAGCAGCTTAATATTTCTTAGAAACATTTGTTTGCCTCTAAAACAAATTATATGATGCAGAAATGGTTCCAAAATATGTCCTTAGTCCTGGACTTTTTGGTGGTGCAAAATATATCCTTGGTCCTGGACTCTTTGGTGGTGCTTTTCGAAGCTTCAATGTAGTTTGCTATGCATAACCTATGCCCCGTCTTTGTTGGAACTTTAGAAATCCTTTGTACTTTGTCTTCTATTCTGCTGATGTTTTGTATTTTTGCGACGATATCATTATAACTAAACTTCAGTTTAGGTTAACCTTAACTATACCCAATGTGTCATGTCTAACTCCATTTCTTTCTACCTTCTTTTTAACTATCCTTAAAAATTTTCAGTTAGTTTTCAATTGAATCCCTTACAAAAATTATAGAGAAAATAGCAACACAGCATTTTTCAAATCCTTATGTACTTTGTCGTCTCCTATTCTGCTGATGTTTTGTCTTTTTGTGACGATATCATTGTAACTAAACTTCAGTTTAGTTTAACCTTAACTATATCCAATGTGCCATGCCTAACTTCATTTCATTCTACTTTTTTTTTAACTATCCTTAAACATTGTCAGTAGTTTTTCATTTGAATCCCTTTTAGAGAAAATAGCGACTGTTCAAAACATTTTTCTTAGGATTATCATCAATTAGTCCTATCTAGCTACTTCTTAGCCTACCACATTATATGTGGACTGTATCGATATAGGAAATCTGAGAATGAAAACTTCTCTTTCCTTGTCAGCTGACTTCACATGCATTTTTCCTGGCTTTACTTGACATCTTTTTTGCTGTAAACCAAAGCCAGATGTACTGATGTACTGGGTGGATGGTTAAGTGGCAGCATCATGCAGAACAATCTGCAAGGCTATTGACACAAGCAAAATCACTGGAGACAAAATGGCAATTTTCATCCTTTAAATTTGATTGTTAGGAATAGGATATGCAAATGTATGGCAGCATCTGTGAATCTTGACATCCTGATGTCTGTGTCACCACTACTGTCTTTTAAGACTGAGATTCTCACTTTCTTTCCTGGGCTGCTGCATTTATGCTCAGGTATTGTGCTGGATTCTGGTGATGGTGTAAGTCACACTGTGCCAATTTATGAGGGTTATGCTCTCCCCCATGCCATTCTGCGGCTTGATCTTGCTGGGAGAGATCTCACAGATGCTTTGATGAAGATCCTGACAGAGAGGGGATACTCATTCACTACAACTGCTGAGAGAGAAATTGTTCGTGATATAAAGGAGAAGCTTGCCTATATAGCTCTGGACTATGAGCAAGAACTTGAGACAGCGAAGAGCAGCTCTTCTATCGAGAAGAGTTATGAGCTGCCTGATGGGCAGGTGATCACAATAGGTGCAGAAAGGTTTCGTTGCCCAGAGGTCCTTTTCCAACCATCTCTCATTGGGATGGAAGCTGCTGGTATCCATGAGACAACCTACAACTCGATTATGAAGTGTGATGTGGATATCAGGAAGGATCTATATGGGAATATAGTGCTCAGTGGAGGGTCTACCATGTTCCCAGGCATTGCTGATCGTATGAGCAAGGAAATCACAGCGCTTGCTCCAAGCAGCATGAAAATCAAGGTTGTGGCTCCGCCTGAGAGAAAATACAGTGTTTGGATTGGAGGGTCTATCTTGGCATCCCTCAGTACATTCCAGCAGGTAACTGCATTTAAATATTTTAAGCATAGGAGTCCAGCTGATGCCCAGCTAGAACTGGGAACAGTTGACTTTGAGATGGGCACAGCTACTTATGTTTCAAATCCTATTTCCTTTTCTTTGTTCATGTCATCTTGGTTTTGACTACTGGCTTTGGGTTGCAGATGTGGATAACCAAGGCAGAGTATGATGAGTCTGGGCCAGCCATTGTCCACAGGAAGTGTTTCTAGGTGTTCTCTTCTCTGAGATGTTCTTGCATATCCTTATATGTGATTGGTTGATGTTAGTCAGGTTGTGAGGTGGAACTATTGTGGGTCTGTTGTCAGTTTATGTTTGATTTTCCCTCTGATTAACTGTCCTCACATTGTATCTGTGATTGATGGCATTTAATACTATAGGTATTTGCGGTTGTATGTAGTTTGGATTCACAGCTCCTGAGTTCTGTTTTCATCTTAAGTTGGTCTACGAGATGTGAATTTGACAGGCGAGTGTTGATTGTGCCCATACTTGCATTTAGTATGTTAGCATCTGTTAGCATGATCCTAAGTAGGTTGTTGTATTAGTTAAACAATTTAAAAAATGCCTAGAAGAGTAAATTTTATTCCACTCATTGTATTATGAAGTTTTGAGTTGGATATTCCAATAATTTTAATATAGGATCAAAGTCCATGGTTATGTTCTTGGCTATGCATCTCGTATCTGTTATTTTCCAAGTGATAGAGCCTAAATGGACCTGCAAATGCGTGCTGCATGTTGAGAATCATCTCATATTAGTAAGGAATAAAATAAAATTTATTTAGTGGATTGAGCCTTCACTCTATGCATTTATCATATTGTATTAGATGACCTAATAATTAACTTGGTATTAGACAATAAAGTTCATTTGCTATTGATGTGACAGTTGGCTGCAAAATTAGCCCACTTATGTTGATGAAACTGGAAATTGGTACATTTTTGAAGTGTGTCATTGGCCTGCCTATGTTTGGTAGCACAGAAGCATGGTTAGATCAACCACTAGAGGGATTCCAGCATGGACATTGGTTTGTTAGCTTGATGTACATTGGGAAGCAAACCATATGCTTGCAGTAAATTTTGACGTCACCATATTAACACATATTTTGTCTAGATGTTAGGCAATTCCTTGTTGTATATGGTCGTGCCAATGCCATGATTGGGAGGCCCATCTCACCACTAGTCTCGTAAGGAAGTGTTTGTGGGTCGTCATTGATATCTGAAGGGTGTTGTACTTATTGTGAAAAGTTGGCTTTTTTGGGAGAAAATATGGGAATCCCTTCTTTCAAATTGCTCATACTAGAAAAGGCAGCACAATGGTCCAAAAGAGCAATGTACTATCACAATGTTCCAAAGCACATTCAAAGGCATTTGTGTGTTAAAGCTTGCAACAAGCTGAACCTGAGGATTGAAGGCTGCTGTACAGTCCCTTTCCTATAGAAGGTTAGGGCAGGGTACTGCAGAGTGAGATCTTTCCATCAAGGAGACAAATGGGATGAAGATCACTTGTGACGGATGGTAGAGAAGTGCTCAGTTGCGGAACCCAAATTGGTTCAAAAGGTCTGTGTATTGGGTAGGTGCCCGTGAAAATGCATCTTCATGAAGCTTGTTTGCATGCCAGACGGCTAAATATAAGAATCTACTCAAATGCAATAGCGCCAGAGTGTGCATTAACAAAACCCTTTTGTAGGCTAGTTGGCCAAAAGTTGTGGCGGTAGTATTAGCAGCAGAAATGCTGTCTTATGGGAAGCAAACTAGTTAACCGAGGCAAGTGACATCTATGTAGTAACCAAATGAAGGACCCAAGCTGAATTTGCACTTGCTACACAGAAGAGGCATGTGTTAATCAGTGTTTAATAATAAAGAATGACATGCTTGTGCGAGAGAGACTTGCTTGGAGGTTGAAGTAGGTTTTGGATCTTTGAGCGCCCAGGATCAAATGGCAAGAAGCTACAAGCACAAGTGTGCTAAGAAATCCTCAACATGCTGCTCTACATTGTGCAGCAAGTAACCGCATTGTTGTGTAGACATCAAAACCAAGCTATGGACGTAATGGGCATAGTGGCAATATATTTGTGGTGGCATGGCAAAGCACATAATTTTGGCAGATGCAGTGGCCAAAGATGTGTAGGTGAAAGCATAGTTTGGCAAAGGACCAAGAAAACACTGGGAAGCAGACCGAAGGATGTGGCCTTCTAAGGTGTAGCTCAAACACGGCAGGACTTACTAGAGGTAGGATGGTAGAGATGAAAGGGAGGAGAAAGGTGGGCCGTCCTCTCAAAAGAAGTCAGCTAGTGATAAAAGGGTGATAAATTGCTAGACTTGAAGTCATTAGTTGGATTAGGAGTGGTCCCACAGTACGACACCAACTCATTCAAGTTAGTAGGCAATGCTTGCAGTGAGGGCTTGTCTTGTCATTGTACTCAGCGTGGGGGAAATGGCAGGGAATTGTTGGAGTGCTTGGCTAGGATCAACTTAATCAAGTTGGTGTATGGAAGGAGTGTTTTGTTAGATGATGCTTTGGCCACTCTGTAGAAACTTAATGATCCATGAGAAGATCCTATTAAGCTAACAACAATTGGGTGGCCTTCAATGGAGTTTTGCCGTCGCCTTCTTTCTTTAGCCAATGTGAAAGTACCCAAGTTAGTGTAGCATGTGCAGCTTGAAGTCAAAGCCATTCTCTAGCTTAAGAAGCTTGGTGGAAGTGTAACTAAGTTTGCACGAAACAAGGTTAGTGTTACTGGTGTTGAAGGTAAAGTGGGTAGGCCAAGTGTCCTCACAGAGGCATGAGGCGAAAAGTACAAAATCAAGACAATGTTAATCTAGTTGGGGAATGTGTGTGGGATTTTTGTCTAGATGGTGGACGTGTTGGTGAGAGTCAAAAGTTGGTAAAGGTGTTCGACACTATAGGTTGGATAGTTCCTTGACCAGAAATTGTGATTTTCTTCAAGTTTAATTTTGGGCAGCCTTAGGGTGTCGAGGGGGTGACAAAGTTCAGAGGACGACTTGCGTTAATGTGTTTAACAGGTGTATTGACTGCGTCCAACAGGCTGTTGGATTGCAGCTTCATCTATCTGATCAGGAACTTTCCCTTCCTCTTGCCTTCATCCTTGGCATGTGATTGCTTAGTATTGCCTTGTATGGACCTAATGAAGATTTAGAATGGTTGCCTACTCACCATGCACATTAAGTATCGTGAAATGGCAGTGTAGCCATGAACGTTGGATGGATTTACTTTTTGAGTGGCTACAACTCTGATTCTGAAATAAGATTGACGGATTAGTGAACCGTGCATATACTTCCTCAAATTTACACTTAGCCTTGGTTTGGTAACAGAATACGCCTAGAATGAGAGGTAGAAGAGAACTTGGGTACCAAGAGATTTAGACTTTTTCTTTGGCCACTTAGAATAGAATATGGCCCAAGTCCCACCAGAATTGGCATAAAGGGCAAAGTTGTTCGAATAAATTACATGATTGTGGATTCCTGTCTATCCACGTTAGAATAACAAGTCGTTGACGACAAAGCAAAGTTTCCTATTGAATAATAAGAATATCTTATTCAACGCCAACTATCATTTGACCAACAAACTTGAACTTAGGGGTTGTTTGTTTTAACAGTGTAATCTGAAATAATTATTTCATTTTACGGTATTTTTAGTTGTTTGAAATGATGTAAAATAATATAAAGTAAAATCTTTGTCTGGACTCATCTGTCTATTTGACAGTTCAATTCTCTTATTTTGATTTACAGTAAGGATCCGTCGTAAATCAAAATAAGAAGATTAAAGTATCTCTCATATTTTGTTTTACAAGTCATCAAACAAATATTCCATAATTCTAAAACAAGCAAATTTTACTTGATTTAAAGTCGGTGATTTTGAGACTAGTGATTTACAAAGTTTTACATTAAAACAAATAACTCCTTAGAATAAAAGTACAATTGCGTATTCTATTTTTCATATATATATATATATATATATATATATGTATATTCTTACTCAAAATTTTCATATCCCATCACTAAACAAGGGCTTAGATTAGATGGGGATCTCAAATTGCTGAATTCCGTATGTACGTTGGCATCTAGAATGTGTGGGAAACGAGGAGAGCGGTGCGGACATGTTTTTTTTTTTTGGGTTGGGGTTGAGCTTCATCCGTACTCACTTGTTTCCAACGAAGGAACAAGGGGGCTTATTCCATGCCATCACTAAGAATTTAAGCCAAGAAAGTTTGTTGCGCCAAAAGTTAAACACCTTCGGAAACGAGGAGTCCCCTCTACTTCTTTATACAAGTAAGGACGACTATAGGGCGGAATTGATTCCTAGCAAGCAGCGAGATTGAGACTCATGAATGAGAGGATGGTGGGCTGCCATCTTGGCCTTCATCCTAGAGAAAGAAAAAAATGTGTTTTGTATCAGGCTTCATTTTCTAAGGGATTGTTTACATGGAACCTATAGAAAATATAATTGCAGTTATTCTAATTTGATTTTTATATATTCATTCATCATAAATACATTTTCCAGAAATCATTATTTGGTTCCTTCATGGTAAACTACAACTCCAATAAAAGATATCTAGGGCATCTCAAGTATAGACTAACTTGCAGTTATCATAAACTTGATTGGGTTTATGGAAACTATCTGTGGGGGACATAGAAATTTTGTTCTGGGGTCACTCCGATAATGTACCAGTGGGGTCACCTTATTGAGCCAAAATTAGTAGGGTAATCACTCTAATAGGCCAAGAATAATAAATCTTCGTGAATTTTACAAAATCCGGTGGGGTCATGGACCCCACTGGTAATAAGCTGGATCTGTCACTGATAACTACACTTCCAAAACCAAGGTTACTCTAAGAAATTAATTTTACAATAGATATAATCTCGTTTATACCTTGCATTGAAACAAGGCTTGTATTATTGGGGATGCTTCTTACGCATAACGGACTTCTATTTTCTGTTGAAAATTGATCTGCCCAGGCTGCACAAGTATGGGCCCACGAGGGGTTACTATGTTTCGCCTTTAGTTGCAGTAGATTGTGCCTGCTTTGCAAGACAATTTACAGGCAGCTGTTATGGAATATGAAGAATCCGAAGAACTCGTCAAATATGGGCAAACTCTCTAGTTGTGTACAGAATTAATTTGAAGCTGCCTATGCCCCATTTCTCATTCATGGAATAGAGATGAAAGAACAAGGAAGATGCTGGAACTTCACATGCATTTTTCTTCTTTAGGTTTTAGGCTGAGGAAGATCTGCCCTGGGTCCTTCCTGTAGGCTTTTTGGGCCATCAAAGGCCACCCACCCTCTCGTCCTTAGATAGAGGAATTCAGGTTTGAGTTAGAATCTTCGACCTCTTTCGATCTGGGTCTCTTTTCCAACCCTCCCTTCATATTTTCGGTCCCAAAATCCTTTGAGCAAGATTTACAACTTGATTGTACTCCATTGTCGGGGATTACCCGAACGGCCACCTAGAAGACGTTGCAATCTGTAAGTGCATGCATTCAGGTCCCTGTGGTATCTGACCTTTGTGTGTTAGTGGTGGTTCAATACCAGTGGAAGCCAAGATTTTGTTCCCTAATGCCCCACCTTTGGTCATAATGATCGACCAAAAGATTGTAATCCATGTTCCTACAATTCGTTAGAATGCTTTTTCCTATGTTAATTCAAGTGGAAGTCGGATCCCATTCTATTTATAGTTACTAAATTAAAATTTCAATTTTTCTAGAATCTAGATCCTCTTCCAATCTTTTTTGTAAACTTATTCCATTACCAAATCAAACTTAAATGAGTCAATATTCCTGCATATTGGAGAGCCTCTGCCTAACAATTAGGAGTGTTCATGGTTTGGTTGGATTTGATTTTGATAAAATTTTAGAGAACCCAAATCAAATCAAACAAACAAAATTGCAAACCAAACTATATATTTTTAAAGGCAAAGCAAAGCAAACCGAACTAATTCGGTTTGATTCAGTTCTGTTTAGTTTAGCCTTAATAATGAGCTTTTAGCTCTCAAATAAGTCTCAACAATTAAATCACACATATATGAGTACCTTAATTTATGTAGGCAAATATTAAACATAGTACACTATTTACTGATTCTAATGGAACTTTTATTAGATGATTTAAACTTTTCTAAGATAATTTAAAAATAAAATTATTTTAAAAGATATGATTATAAAGATTGTACTTTATGTTGGTGTCCACTTCTTAACGTATTGATCATAGAGTTGACATCATATTCTTGCCCTGATTGTCTCGTCTCCACATTTTCAGGTTTTGTGTTTTGAGGTGAACCAAGATTTTCATGCTTGATACCTTACACCTCACTCTAGACAAATTTCTTTAAATCTGAAAATTTTGTAGGCAAAAGATTTTTGTTGTTGTTGTTCACTTCTTTGTTACTAATTTGCTTTGGTTCTATATGCAAACTACTAATTTCCTCTAAAACTTCTTGAAACTAATTCTATTCTTTTGTCACTTCTTTCACAAGAGGGATGTGTTTTTTCAATGTGTGCTCTCGATTATTGTTTGCAATATCTTTATAGTCTTGGACATAAGTTTTCTCTGTAACTATCTCTTTTCTTTTATTTCTTTGACTGCTACTTGGAAATTGAAAATTTTAACCTTAGATGGTCTACTAAAGTCATGTATATGGGGAAGAAGTTGCTTGTTAGATGCAGAAGGTTGTAACTTCTCTACCACTTGTTTAGAATATATGATCAACTTTTTAGATTTTTATCAAAAAAAGTTTATATGCGTAAAGATTTACTAAAATATGGAGTATATTCATCTTACTTAATTTTCTTTATAATTTCTTAGTCCACCAACTCCTATTTAGGCTCGACTTGTAGCACCTATAAATTTAAGGTTCAACCATGTTGTGGCCTACATTTTTTTTCACCTAAATGCTCAAGAAACCAAATCTAATACATCATATAAAAATAATTCAAATAATTAATAAATTTGTTACTTTTCATACAACTAAATAATAAATAAGATCTATATAAACTACTAAATAAGAAATAAGATTTATATACAACAAGTATAACACTTACATAAAGGGTTGCTATGCATCCAAGTATATATAGACTTTTTTCCATATTTCTTATTTTCCTTGATTGAACATTCTTTACCACTTTTTCCACCTTTGAAAATATGAATTCATTGATTGCTAATGACCAATGTAATTTACAATTTTACCAATATTTTCAAGGTAGAATAGAAGATGTTTAGAGAACTGTAATTGCTATAAGGAAATAAGAATGTAGCATACATCAAAGTAATCCATAGTTTCACAGTGTTGCATACAGATTTCTCATCTTCCTTGCCTATCAATGATTTTCAATATATTTTCAAGACTCTCCTTTGTAATGTATACTATTTTAGGCCATACCTTTTCCAACTTTGATGGAATGATAGCACCTATAACTCCGATGTGAGCTGCTATAGTTGGTAGTCCTTGTAAGATTCATAGCGGGAAGAACGACAATGCAGTGAAATTTAAAATGAATTAAATCTTCTCTGGATCCACGTGCATCAATTTTTGGGTGTTTAGATCGCAATAGAATAACAAATAAAATATGAAGATTAGATATTCGTCATCACGGAGATGAAAATCCCTCATCGAATCAGAGACGAATGACGACCTTGAGATTGCGAGCCGTTAAGTGTCCGGCCTCTAGAGGTATCCACACAAGTCTCGACGGTAGTCTGGATCTCCTCCGTGCTCTACAAACTTCGCCCAGATCTCAACTCCACTATGAACAGAGAGGGGATATAGAGGATGGCTCTAGAGAGAGAGAGAGAGAGAGAGGAGGAGGAGGAAGAGGGAAGATGATGGCTGGTCGTAGTAGAAAACCCTAAAGCTTGGCTAGAGTTTCTCTATAGAAACTATTTGTAGACTCTCGACATTTTTTACAAAAATCCAGAAGTTTATATAAACTTAAATCTTTTCTAGATCTGTGAGAATTCTTTTGTGTGTAACCACCCTCTAGGCCCAACTATCTATTTCGTTTTCAGCCCATTAAGTCAATAACAACTTATTTGACTTAATTAATTATTATTTATTATTATATATGAATTTTAATTCGATTATCACATGATTGATAATAGATTATTACATGATGAATTGATAAATTCTTTGAGCTTTCCGATTATGAACGGCACCAAGCTACACCTTATGATCCTAAAAGAGATCGGGGATATGCAACCCACTAATCGTAGCCTTTCATCGACAGATACCACATAGCTATAGATCCTCATCTATCAATGTCCCAGTCAGACCATGATATGGTTTAAGTGTCGAACATTAATATGTCTTAACCTAATGGACCTTGTACTCAATATTAAGTTAAATAAAAAACTCCTTTTCCATTTAATTATTGAACCCTAGCCATATATTTTCTAGTACTATTCTATATGACATTCTCTCTCCGATGACATACCGAGAGTAAATGATTCTATGTTGTCAACTCAATTGCCTTCGCGAGAATCCCACTGAGCCCGAATCACTGACTATACCGGATCACATACTTGAGATCCTTAAGTCAATAATCAAATAGTTAGTGTTACTCAATCAAGGCATCCTTGGTGACTTGGGTCTAGGATCCAACTATGCTATTGTAACTATAGAATATCACGATTGACAGCCAGTATGATGACCATTCGAGAATTCTAGGTAGGATCAGTTCAGTGAACTCAATTAATTAATGAGCACCTGCATATGTACCTTAGTCTCAGCACACTAGTGACTATGAGATTAGTTATCCTCATCATATAACCATCATGTGCATTGGTCTATCCCGTCTTGGAGATCCTATGACCATAAACAATTCGAACACATGCATCTAGATGACTAATCTCATTATCATAATCTCATTATGACTTAGTCATCATCGTATGTGTTGCAGGACTTCATTACATCAAACATAAATGCACATGAAATGATAAGACATGATGAAGAATTGTCATTTATTATTAATAAGAATGTGATAATTATATGAAATGATGCTATCACATCTCATGTGATTGGCTTGCAGGGTATACATTTCTATCAGTCATAGTATCAAAAATGCAACTTTGACTATAAATCTCAACTGCCTTCGAACAATGTTAAATTCTTCACCTCTAACATAAACTCTCTTCAATATAATATGAGGGACATCTTTACATATCTTAAATAGAGAACAAGTGAAAAAGTTTCTTCATATCTATCCTTGAAATTTAGTAGTTGAACATGCTCAATATAATAAGAAATAAAACACCTCTAGAGTACATCATCATCTTTATCATTATTTCTTATAAACTCTCCTTTCTCTTCCCTTTAAAGGGTGTTTTTCCTTTGTATTTTCAATGTTCTCACCTGAGATTTCTAGTTCATTCTCATTTCATATCTTCTCTGATGTAGTTGAATCTTAAATTCTTGTTTAGAGGATTTTGTGTCATGTTTTTGCCCCTCTAACTACTGTGAGGTAGAAGATAAACTTAAGGTACTCTAACAATGTTAAATTTTTAAGATTCTTCTTAGAAGTAAAATTATTCCTTGTGATTATCTTGTCTTTATTTCTCAAATTAAGCTTAGGACAATTAATGAAGCATTGGAAGATGAATATTAGATCTTAGCCATGTAAGAGGAATTGAATCAATTCCAAAAAAACCATATCTGGTTGCTTGTACCTAGACCATCAGACCATCTTGTCATAAGCAGCAAATGGGTATGCAAAAACAAAATGGCCAAGTCTGGTGTAATCACTAGAAATAAAGCCAGACTGGTTGCTCAAGGCTACCATCAAGAGGAAGGCATAGACTATGATGAAATGTACGCCCTAGTTACAAGACTTGAGGCAATTCAAATTTTGCTAGCATATGTATCGGCATTTGATTTAAAGTTATTTCAAATGGATGTTAAAGTGTATTTTTTAATGGTTCTATAAAGGAGGAAGTTTATGCTAAACAATCTCTAGGTTTTGAAGATCTACTTTATCCCAACCATATTTTCAAATTGTATAAGGCACTGAATGGTCTGAAACAAGCTCCTAAAGCTTAGTATGAAAGACTGAATGCTTTTCTCATTGAACATGGTTTCTGTAGAGGTAACGTTTATAGTATCCTTTTTATTCAGAATAGCAAGCAAGAGACTTTAATAGTCCAACTTTATGTAGATCACATTATATTTGATACTATTGATGAGTCTTTCTGCAAGAATTTTGAAAAATTAATGTAGGGAGAATTCGAGATGAGCATGATGGGAGAATTGAGCTACTTCCTTGAACTGTAAATTAAAGAAATAAAGAAAGTGATTCATTTCTATCAAGTCAAATACACCAAGGACTTGCTGAATAAATATAGCTTTAACAAAGCTAAGGCTCTCACAACTCCTATGAGAATCTCTACTAGGTTAGATGTAGATCCACAAGGAAAAAGGTAGATCGAAATATCTACAGTGGTATGATTGGATCCTTATTATACTTAAATACTAGTAGACCTGATATCTTATTTAGTGTGTGCATATATGTTAGGCTCCAAGCATATCCTAAAGAATCCCACTTGACCTACGTTAAGAAGATTTTTAGATATCTGGTTGATACTTGTGATTTAGGTCTCTGATATCCTAGAGGTTGTAACTTTAATTTGCTTGGGTATTCTGATGCTAACTATGTTGGCTGCAAGATAAATAGAAAAAACACCAGTGGCACTTGCCAATTTCTCACAGGTTGCTTGATCTCCTAATCTTCCAAGAAGCAGAACTCAATAGCTTTGTTAACAACATAAGCAGAATATGTAGCAACTAGGAGCTACTGTGCCCAACTGTTGTGGATCAAGTATCAAATTGAGAATTTTGGACTCAAGTTTGAAGAGATTCTAGTGATGTGTGATAACACAAGCGCCTTCAACTTAACTAAGAATCCCATTTAGCATTCTAAGACCAAGCACATTGAGGTTAGATATTAGTTTATTAGAGATCATGTAGCCTATGATGATATTAAAATAATCATGTTGACACTTTGCATCAATTAGCTGACATCTTTACAAAACGCCTTCTTGAAGATAGATTCACATCTATCAAAAGAGAACTGGGGATGTGTAATTTGTAAAAGTATCAATTAGTTCAAATCATTAAATCATAGATAAATCTCCAAAGATATATGAGTTAAAAGATCACTATTTGACACTTAATAGGTTCCATTCATTAATCGCGTTATCACTACCTTAATCGTTTCTTAGATTAAGGGTCTCTACACCGATTGAGTTAGATTCTATAATTGATTAGTCTCTTATTACAAGCCGTTGTTTAATCGCTGTAAGGGTAATCAATTATCTCCTTGTAGTCATTAATCCATATCATTCATTTCTTGTTTAATCAATTTACTCTCTTAATCGATTTCACCAGATTGAGTTAATTGATACTCTTCATTAATTGATACCTCTAGCTAATTGATTCATCTCTCATAATAGATTAATACTATCACATATCTAATTCATCCATGACGTCTGTGTTCACTTAGATTAATGGTATGATCGCTTATATGTCTTTGTCAATAATCAATTTCCGTTGAGTCACGTTTTGATTAATATTATCTTTGTGAATTGATTGCTGACCATTTAACCTGATTAATTGTAATTGCGATCACGAGCTATCTAGATCTGATCATGAAAGCCTCTCTCATGTTATTAAAACCTGTCAGTCTATCAGTAACCCACTTTTTTGACCAACTGGCAGTGCACTCTAACATGTTTAGTCTACATCACTTCTTTAAAATATCTCCTTTCTCATGACAAAGTTATATTTGAGCACCTTTTTTCTTTTGTTTTTTTACTTTATAAATAGCCTGGAAAGCTCACATCTATAGCCACTTGAGATCTACCCTTGTGCTACTCCATACTTGGCATCCCTAAGCATGCTTCTTCTTCTTTCTTCTCTCCTCAATTGATCTTTGAAGCCTATCATCCCTGTGTTCAAAATCTCTATGAACTTACTGCTCCAGCCATGTCCGCAACATCTATGAATTAGACTCAAGCTAATTGATATTCACCCTCGATGATATCCTACTATGTTCCTGGATGTCTATTGAAAACAGACTATGGAGGAGATGAAATCTACCTCAGCCAGATTTGGAAGAATCTATCCTTACTAGCAAAAGGTACTCTACTTAGATCATCTAAGCAGATCCTCCTCAAACCATCTAGACATAATTTTCATACTGACCCATATTCGTGAGTTCCTCCACAAACAATTTGGATATTATGGTGGCAGGTCCTACATAATCTCATATTGGGATTGCGGGAATGGAAGTTGTGCCAACTCTACATGAGTGCTACACCTTCATGTCGTGGATCGCCGTCAACAAAGTGCATAACTTTCTTGGTAGACCCAACAAAAGGAACAACAATAATGGCTCAGGCAACAATATGAGAAAATGTTGACGAAAAAGCCCACCTAAGGGGGAGCTGTAGAATGAGGGGGAGTGGGGGACTAAGGAAAAGACTATGCATCATTGTTACCAATGTAGAAGTTTTTCCCATCTTATTCCTTTCAAATATCAATCACAAATCTCACACCCCTGGTGCTATTTTTTTTGTATATCAAGTAGGGGGAGATTTTTTTTGTATCAACATGCATCTTTCATTCAAATTGTTCAATAAAATCACTACATCACTTTCTCTGTTATAATGATCTTGTTTCACCCTGCTATTCTTATTGTGTTTATCATTCTTACTATGACATATGAATCTACTACCTTTTTGGACTGATGACGAAAAAGAGGAGAAGAAATATTCGATACTCTTGCTATTATTGTTGAGAAGGAGTCATGTTTTGCTTTGATACTCTTTCTCATTTTCAGAAGTTCTACAATTATTTCTAGAAAGTTTGCATCACCAAAAAGGGGAGATTGTTGAGTTATTCCTCGTGATAATACTGTTTGGAATTGCAATAATTTCAATTCTCATGTTTTGATGATAACACTTTCTGAAAATGACAATAATGACAATTGTATCAGGTGTTGTTATTATTTCAATTCCCATGTTTTAGTGATTACACATTTTATCGATTAGTCTTGTATCATTGATCGATTAACAATGTTTACATCTCAGAACCTCTAAGAGTCATTATCGATTATGGAACACTTACTTTTCAGGGAATATATCTCTATCGCTAATCGATTCAGTTTTTCTTCAAGTTAAATCGATCAGAAGTACCGATTACTCACTTATCGCTAATCGAATAAAAATAGTAATCGCTAATCGATTACTATTCAAGTAATTGACTCTGTGCTCTAATCAATTTTCCATGATTAAGTACCGATAGACTTAATATTGTAAATTAATTGATTAGTCACACTTATCGATTACTATCTTTTGCGATTAAGAGTTATCCTCAACAGATTGATACTTGGTTTGATTACTAATGCTTATGAAATCGATTAACAATTTTTTTAATGATCGACTATTGATTCTCTTTACATGATTGATTACCTACTGTTCTTTAGAATATCTATTATACCACCAATCGATTTTCAACCTATAATTCGAATCGATTATTTGTTAATCGATTAACACACTAAGGTCTGTTGTCTGTTTAATCGATTGATAATGCCTCCTTACTTCCGATTACTTGTTTAAAAAAAATAGACTAATGGTTCGGTCCTAGCATCAATTATAAATGTCACCATCAATCAATTATTATCAGTTGACACCATGATAGCTATTTTTCTTTCTTATGGATAATAGTTACTTAATCGATCAACTCGTTATCGATTAATAGGTTATTTGTGAACCGATTATGTCTACCTATGTAATGAATTACTCATTGCTTATTAAATCGATTAATTGATCTATCCTTCTAACAGTTATCTACATAGTATCTAACTTTGATTAGTTGTTCTATGTAATTGACTAGCTGTGCACCTAGCTATTCACCAAGACTTATTCACCTAGCTATTCAGACCCCATGTATGTGCTCTAGCTGGCGAAACTTTTTTAGAACTCATCCATCATCTGGTTACTCAACCAGATTGGAACTTTCCATTGTTGAAGTGTCAACAGGTTTGGAAAGATATGCAAAGTCAAATTTGGAAGAACTAACTACGACAACTGAATGGTTCTTTCAAATCAACAACTTTATATACTCAAACTCTCTCTTTAACTAACATACATCTGTTTAACGTTAAGACTCATCAAGTTTAACGTTAGACCGAAAGCAGGAGACATTAGACAAAACGATGATAGCTAGAAGATTCAAGCAGGCAAAATCTCTTTTTGAATTTTGATATAAATACAAGACTTCTACACAAGTTTAAGAAAGAGAGAAACATAGAGAGAAAGATACAAAAAAATAGATAGATACAGAGAGACACATACACCTAGTTTAGAGAACCAATTCTTGAAAGAGAGCAGAAATTTCATAGAATTACAACCTTCTTTTTGCTGCATACAAACACACAGAGTCAAGAGCCTGGGAGTTAAAGCTTCACTCAAGTTGTGCATTGAAGCTCTCAGGTCCTCTGCAATGAAATCAAGACCAATGTTCTTCATTCTTATTTTTTTTATCTTGATTTCATGATTAGAGTTTCATTGTAATATCTACCTATTCAAGAGGCATCTTTGTAACTATTTATTACAATCGTGTTATTGTTCCTCTTCCCGGTTGTGTGGAAGAGAGGTCCTATCTGGGGATAGGAGGTTGTTTGCCCCTTCTGAGGATTGAAGGGAGGGCCTGTTTGAGGACAAGAGGTTGTTTGCCCCTTCTAAAGATTAAAGGGAGGGCCTGCCTGAGGACAGGAGGTTGTAAGACCAACAAGGGGTCTGTACATTGTGTTAGTGAAAATTCCAAGAGGTTGCTTGGAGACTAGATGTAAGTGTGGCTAGACCGATCCAGTATAAGTCTTTGTGTACTTTATGTGATTATTTCCTTACTCTCCCACCTTCTGTGCATTCAAAATTTTAATTCCTTTATCTGCGCTTGAACCCATTTATCCCCCCTCTAGGTTCATCATAGCTTGATCAACAACAGATTGGTACTTGGGCCTGGGGGTCATGTTTCCCCGCTATGTAGAACCTAGAGGGGGGTTGAACGGGGTAAATTTTTTTTAATTATAATAGATTATGAAAAATAAAAAATTAATCTAGACAGAAGGAGGAAGAAGAATGAGCAAACACAAAATAACACAAGGATATATACTAGTTTGGTCTTTTATCTCCAATCTCCAAGCAAATCTCTTGAGAGTTCCACTATAGCAAGTTACTAACTCCTTGCAGGTTTTCCAGTCCCTAGCAACTCCTGGTCCTCTCTTTAACCATAGTGAAGAGGAATCAACCTCCTGTACATAGTAGGCCCTCTTTTCCAACAGTGAGGAAGAGGAAAACAACCTCCTGTACTCGATAAGCGCTCTCTTCTGATAATCAGGAAGAGGAAAATAACCTCCTGTACTCGACATGCCCTCTCTTCCAACAACTGGGAAGAGGAAAACAACCTCATATACAAGACATGCCCTCTCTTCCAACGACTAGGAAGAGTGAAACAACACAAAGAGCTATTTGATAAAGTGAATACAACGGTGCCTTAGAAAAGGCAAGTGTTCATAATTGAACATGAAATAAGATCAAGAATTTAAACAAGAATAAGATTAGAAACTTAGTTCTTGATCTTCAGGCAATCTCCCAGAGCTTTAGTGTGTGCAATGTAGTGCTTATGCTCTAGAAGATTTCTCTATTGCTCTCTCTTTCTTGCTGGCTTTCTTTCTGACATTGAGAGGTGTAGGCGCCCGGAATGTCCCCGCCTCTGCTGTCCCCTTCCGGTGAGGGCTTCTCCGTTCGTCTTAGCACTGCGGCTATTTAGACGGGGTTAAGGATTGGAATGTGTGATCGCCAGGAGCATTACCTTACGGTCCCTGTGCTCCGCAGGATGATGAGGTTGATGGCGTTCTGGTGGAGCAGGAGAAGACGGGTTCCTCTTCTCTACTTCCGGCCGGCCGAAGGTAGATAACTCGGTAGTCTGCGCGCGAAAAGTAGTAAGAGACCCTGAGAGACAAAGATAGAACAAAGAAACGAAAACCCAATTAGGATTATAACGTGCAAAAGCTATGCATGCATATGAAAAAATAAACCAAAAATTGAATAGGAACGCACCGGTGGGTGTTTGGGGAGGGAAGGAGACCATATGTTTATGGCCACCCACCTCTCCTTTTTTTTTTTTTTTTTTGAAACCTCTGGGGGTGAAGGGTGCTAAGTCATCCTAAGATGCATGCAATGAAGTGTACGTGTGTGCTATGATGACAAGATGGATGAGTTGCAATAAAAGAGGACTATGAAATGTGGTAAAGAGGAGAATGCAGTAAATAGAAGAGAAAGAGGAGAAGAGTTAAACGAACAAGCCCATGTAGGAAGGATTCCTGGTGCTCCTGTTCTGCTGCCCGCAACCTCTAGACTTGCCAACCTCCAAAAATCCAACCCCTTTCTCCGAGAGAAGTAAGAGGGTTTAAATAGAGAAGAAGAAAATAGGGAAAATCCATGGTCTAAATCCCCGTTAATCATCAAGGAGCCAATAGGAAATGGTCAAGGGTCGGAGGTCGTGGCCGCGACAGTAGCCGAAGTGGGGAGTGATCGGAATAGTAGGGGATGAGGGTGGCGAGTAGAGGAGATCGTGGGAAGACGAGGTCAAGATGGAATTTAGGAGAATGGACCGCCAATTATCTTGCCTCTCACTTTCGTGGAAGGCTAGGTAGCTGGCCTTCTATGAAAAGGTGGAAGGCGGCCTAGTTGGCCTTCCATGGATGGTGGAAGGCAAGGGTTGGCCTTCCAAGGGGGGTGGAAGGCAGGCTGGTTGGCCTTCCACGAAAAGATGGTGGAAAGTGAAAAAGGTGGCTATAAGGTGGAAGGCAAGGTAGCTGGCCTTCTGCGGGTGGTGGAAGGCGGCCTGGTTGGCCTTCTACGGGTGGTGGAAGGCAAGGGTTGGCCTTCCACAGGTGAGAGGAAGCGGAGATTGGTTAATGGGCTTGCTTATTTACTGGGCTAAATTATGTGGAAAAATATGATGGGCTAAATGAGGTGTGTTAATGTGATGGGGGTTTAGGGCCAAAAAGGGGTCTAAAATCGGTGTCTACAAATTCCCCTCTGGGACACTTGTTTTGCAGTGGAGCGGAGTAGAATGAAAATAGGTGTTCCGAAAACTGAACCTGATTTTGGATGACCTGAAAAGGATAAGCTATTCTTAAGGAAGATATGCAAATGTGTTGAATGGACGAGAGTTAGCTATTTGGACTGCAAGGGTGATTTGGAATAGGAATAAAATCCATATTGGAGAATCACAATCCATGGGACCCTCAGGTGCTGGAACCGCGAGGCCTTGGCGCACTAGGATGCATGTCGATCTAGCCCAAGGGGATCTCAAGTAAGGAAGATGGAGGGAGCGTGACTTGAAAAGGTCTCAACACAATGGGCGCACAGTGGCCTGGCATATCACATGATCGCCAAGTGAGAGATTCGCAAGCACGTGGATTTAGGAGAAAAGGCGAAGTCTTGCAATTCAAAGAACTGACAAACGAACAAATGCCAGACACACAAATCAACAATGGGTTAAGCAGAGTGATAAATTATGGTCATTGCCCCTAGGGCGAGGATGGATGCTTATGCAATGCATGCTGGTTTAAAATTTAGAAAATTAATTCCTAATGCAAGCAGGATGGATTTATTGGCCAATCGAATAACTTGGGAAATATAGACTCCTTATTGTTTTGTTTAAAGAAGAACTTAGAGTCTATATGCGCAAATTTATTAGCCTCCTGTGGCTTCAATTCTACTTGCTTTGGATTTCCTGCAGCTACAATAGTGCATATTAGCAAAGTTCATATATTCAATGATCACAGTTTTCAAGTATTTAAACTGCAAAAGGATGAGAAGCAAAAGCTAGTTTCGAGTCGAAGCCGATATGGAAGATATGACTATTCTAATGGTAGAATGCCAATCCGATATGGCTTCGACTCGATTTTCAGGAATAACCATTAATTCGTTAATGTTAAGCAAAGAGGCCTCCTGAAACCGTAGTAAAGTTACCTCCCAAATGTAAGAAATGGGGAAAGGCCAACTAGCATGCCTTCTATGAAAAGGTGGAAGGCCAACTAGCATGCCTTCCACGAAAAGGTGGATGTGCATGCCCTCCGTCTTTTATGGAAAGTGGAAGGGGCCAAAGTTTATCTTTGCGACTTTAAAAGTGGAGGGTTGACCTAAAGCCCCATATGAAATCTTCAAACTTCTTTCGACGATTATGGCCTCGTCTTCTGCTCATGCGGCTGCCAGAGAACCTCAGGTTCTGTCCGATGTTGAAGGCCATCTCAGCAACCTATTGGCCCATGGACAAGTAAGCTCAAGTTTTTATGTTCTTTATTTTGATTGTCTTTTCACTTCCTTGACTTTGGGTTGACCTGCAGCATGTCCCTAGATTCCCTGATGCACGGCATACTCGGAGGTATGCATGGCTTGCAGACTTGATGGACGTGATCACACTGGACATGAGGGTGTATATGCGTCGGTAGAATCTGACCCAGTCTATTGTGTTCACGAAGTGGTTCAACTCCGTACATTGGCATTGGAAGGGTCTGGGCGCACTGCTCGAACTATGGCATCCGGAGACGCATACATTCGTGTTTTGGGAGTTCGAAGCGACCGTGCTGATGGAAGAAGTAGAACTTTTCTATGGATGGGATGGTCTAGCAATTGGCGATCCCTCTGAGTTGCCTGCTTGGGAGGTGGTCTTTGCTGACATAGTGCAAGACAAGCGGGAGGTGTGCCGTATGAGTGACAAGCGAGGAATTCTTGTTGATCGTCTTGCGCACTGGTTGATCCAAGAAATTAAACGCAAGATGGTCAAGCCTGAAAGACTGATGCGGGGGCTATGCTTAGTCTTCGGGGGTGTCTTGTGGTTTCCAACTTCAGGCTATGTACTGGAAAGAGAGTATGTGGGTGTGCTCAGCTTACTGTGGAGAGGTCAATCCCTTGCCCCAGTGATACTGTCACATCTTTATGGCAGCCTCAGTCACATGAGCATGGGGCAATCTGCGAGAGGGAGTTTGTTCACTCTGCAGTTGTGGATGGAGATGCACTTGATTTTTGATTTTGATGAGAAGGTGACCTCCACTTCTAGGATCTTTCAGCACAGTTCGTGGTATCCTGTACACTCTCTTCTTGGTCCAGAAGATCAAATCAAATGTCTCACGGCTCATCTCAAGACGAGGGATGACTGGCGTGACTACTTGAATTTCCTGGCTGTGAAAAAATTCATCTTTGTTCCGATGATCCTTTGAGGTATGGAATTTACCACAAGAGCTTCTCGTGAACGTGAGCTATGGCTAATCGGACCTGACGAGTTAGCCTTGTACCAAGGGCATCATTGTCATCTCCAAATTAGAGTTCCAAGACAAGTGCCGTTTCTTGCTTCACATGATACATTGATTGTACCGAGGCATATTGGGTATGCGAGGGAAGCAAAGGCAATAGAGTGACTCCGATGTGCATGGCACCTTCATTCTAGATTCACCAAGGCCTGCATTGATGTAGCGGAGACTCCCGAGGGCGTTGAAAAATATGATAATTATTTAGGGAATGTACGACCTGCTGTTTGTGCCTTTTTCATGGGTTGTAGAGCCCTAGAATGATGTATTTTATTAAAATTTATTGAATAAATAGAGCCTCCTTTGAACTTAAAGATTCTAAGAACCGAGAAAATAGTAGTGTAGATTGGACGGCCAAGTGGACAGTCATCCGAAGCGGCGGACGGCTACGGATGGCCACGGGGGGATCAGTCGTGTATTCCAAAACCCCCCAAACCCCTTTTTTCTTTACCTTCTCCTTTTCCTTCCCTTTCCCCTTACCCCAGCTTTCTTCCAACCCTCTCATGGCTCGTGTGTGGATACCCCGCTCTCTTAGGAGAAGGAGGGCCGGTGGAGATGATGGTGGCAATGGCGAGGAGGTGATGGCGACGGCGAGGACGCCGGTGAGGAGGTGCTCGACAGCAGTGAGGAGGGAGAAGAAGGAAGAGGGGCGGAAGGTGATGAAGAAGATGGGGAAGATGAAGAAGATGCCGGTGAAGAGGAAGAAGAAGACGAGGAAGGAGATGGAGGCAACGAAGAGGATCCCCCGACGAAGAAGAAGGTAAAAATTATTATTATTATTTTTTTTTGAAAGGGCGGCGGACTCGGTGGGTGGCGGGCCGCCCGGCCGTCCACCGTGGCGGGCGGCGGGTCGCTCGGCCGTCCACTGCGGCGGGCGGCGGGCCGCTCGGCTGTATGGCATTCTTAGTAGCTTTATGTTCTTTTGCATATGTACACAACTTTTGTTCCTTTTTTGTTGGATTTACAGGGCCCACAGAGAGTTCGGGGTAGAGTTTCCTGGGAGTTGGTCTGGGCCTGGTACCATGCACTACCCGATCGGCTGCTATTTCAGGTGGATGCATTTGGATTCGGGCCGCTGTTCCAGATCCGACCGTTCATGGTGGATGCACCATTCTTAGTAGCTTTACGGGAGCATTGGGATGACAGATGTTGGGCCTTCATAATGCCTTGGGGGCACATGCTGCCCATAGTGGAGGACGTATCCTTCCTGACGGGCCTGCCAGTTATTGGTGATCCAGTGGTGGGTCCCGAGCTCAGGGATTACCGGCAGCTCTGGGATCGACTCCTAGGTGAAGGGTATTACCGAGTTCAAGGAGCATTGTCCCACATACCTCTTGGTCATTTTGCTCGGTCTGTGGGGTTGAGCCGGGCACGGCGGATGCCAAGCGAGACTCTTGAGGCGTTTGCCGAGAGGGTAGAGAGTCTGCTGGATCTGTATGGCCACTCAGATGATGAGAATCTGCGGATCTTCCTCCTATTTTTCTTTAGGAGACTACTATTTGCCACGGCCTCTGACAAGGTCAACCTGAAGTACTTGCTGCTGCTGGTGGACCTCCAAGCAACAAAGAAGATGGCATGGGGGGCAGCGATGCTCGGCCACCTCTTCTCTCACCTAGTGAGCTTTAGCCAAGGATCCAAAAATTTGGGCGGGTTCATGCCTTTCCTTCAGGTAATCCTTCTTGATCGTTGATCCTTGACCTTCCTTGTTCATATGAATTGGTACTGACTGTTTTATTTCTGCAGATTTGGGTTACACTCATTTTCCCATTGGCCGTGGGACAATCTCCACGGATCATGAGGGATGGACTCCTCTCATGGCGCGGGGGGAGGTGATTCGGGATTATCGTCCCTTCTTATATCGCGTAGAAGACATCCGTGCCCAGCTTGACACCTTTCCTCCTCACATGGTGAGTGATTCATGATATACTTCTCCTGATCAACAGTAGAGTCTAACTTTCAAGTTCAAACAGGTGGTGTGGATGCCGTATGCAGAGGAGGATCTCACTGATCATCCGTGGGTGACCCAAAGCCTTCCCCAATTCCGACGAGAAGTGCCCCTGCTATGTGTGAATATCTGTTATGGCCTCTTTGTTTGGATGGCTTACCATACATGGGGATGGCATCAACCTTTACTTGCTTTGCCGACTTATCCTGATATGAACCTAGGCCGTCGCCGCTCTTCTGCAATCGGTCAAGATTGGCGAGTGATAAGGCAAGCTGAGATTGAGGTATGGCATCGCACGGGAGATGCCATGCAGGAGGACAAGACCCTTCGAGATAGCCATGTGTACTTAGGGGATTATGCCAGACGGTATGCGAATCACATGTATCTAGATGCTCGTCGGGTGAGTTAATTCAATCTTTCCAATTCACTTGCCTTTCATTTGTTTTCTTCTTACTGACTGAACCTAATCGTGCACTTATAACAGATGCCAGAGACCGAGGCTGTGCAGATTTTAAGAAATCAGAACGAGATTGGTTCTGCAGACGGGTGACTTGCTTCGTTAGATTGGAGAGCCGGTGAGTAATTTGATCTATGGATTCAGGAGTGGTATTGCCCTTTTATCTTTGTGGAATTTTTGTGATGCAGAGGGGAATGCTAGCCCGCCAAGGGCAGCGAGGGGATCCTGGCGCAGGATCATCATCCCAGGGGCCAACTGTAGGTGCTGAAAATTGCTCGTGTGATTAATGTGAAAAAACTATGTTGTTTAGGGTAAATTAACCTATTAAAAATGCAACTAAGGTGCAGTGATCGCCAGAAACTTTTAACTAAAAAGCTTCAAAAGAGGTTTTTGATCGCCTACCTATTTAAACGCGGAAGAATGAGTCCTTGGTTCCCCTCCTTCAGCCGGCTGAAGAAAGAAAGCCATTTCTTGTTCTTTTGTTCTTGCTGTTGAATGTTGAGGATCGTCCAGAAGTTCTCCTAGCTTCGTGCTTGATTTCCCTCTTTTGATCTCTTGTTGAGGTTGTTGAGTGCAGCAGAGACAGAGACAGAAAAATAAAGAAGAAATACTGATGAGAATCTAAGTATAAATAATATTAAAGCTAACCATGATTAAAAGCATGTTTAAACAGCAACTCACTTGTTTAAATGGCTTTGAAACCCCTTTAGAACAGATGGGTTTTGGAAAATTGATGATGTGGTGTGAGTTGTATGGAGTGAATAAGAGAATGAAACTAATGAATGAAAATGAAATTCAGATATGAGAAACTTATGCCCAGTCCAGTTGGTTGAAGCTTTGAAGAGATGAAGATCTTGAAGAGGGATGCCGACTTCTGGAAATGGCAGCGCTCCGGCGTTCCGACGTGGTTGCTTCGATCTCCAAATTGCTATAACGCTGAGGCTCAATAATTCTCTCTTTTTTTTTTTTTTTTTAACTCCTTGATATGCAAGGTATTTATAGGCATTTTCTGCGTTCGCGATTAACATAGAAAAATCTAGAATTTATCTACCTTAACCGACAGATAAACACTGATTAATTCATCTTTATCTGTAATTATCTAAAACGCGTCCACCTTTGCTGACGCCTTTCAGATTTAATTAAGATAAGGATAAACATCCGGGAAAACTTATCTTTATCTTTATTAGTTAAAACGCGTCCATGTATGTAGACGTCTTTTACACTAATTAAGATAAGGATAAACATTCGGAAGAGAAGTTAAGATAGCTTAGGAAACCTAAAACGCGTCGTCCTCTACAGACGCCTTTTAGTTAATAAATCAATTAATTAAAATTCAATTTTAAACGTTAAAATAGGAATAAACTCTAAATAGCGTCTACATGGGTCGACGCCTTTTAGGATTCTTCATATTTTAACTGAAATTTGAGCTAAAATCAATTCAATTGATTAACTTAAATATGTCTGTTCAACCCGACACTTAAAAAGATCAATAAAAATTAATTAATGATTAATTATCAGACCATTATGAGGCATTATTATATGATATGAAATTTACTCGAAATGATGTCAAAATTAGCGTGTCTACAGCTGCCTCACCTTGGCATCATCTTTGCAAGGGAGTGAAATGAAATGGAATGTACTGAAAAGGTGATGCCAAGGTGTGATGAGACACGCTCTTAACATCACATGATTGGAATTTTTCTCGAAATCATCAATGAAGATAGCTCAAAGAAATCAATGGAATCAATCCTGTCTGGATGAGGTAGACAAGAAAATAAAATAAGGTCGATCAACCTCCTTGGAGTGGGAAGTACCCCAGGTCATAGATACTGTAGGTTTCATCATGGGGAGCGTTTGCCAGCCAATGTGGACGTGCTGCAGCCATGATGGATCTTAAAAGAAAACAAGAATATTGGATAAAGAGTCCAAGAAAGGATAGAATTCCAAGGATATCTTCAAGCGAACCTCAAAGATAATCAAGATACTCAATTCAGAATGGAATATTTCATATCATGTTTAAATTGTTTGATTTAATGGTCTGAAACTTAATCAGTAATTAATCCTTATCACAATGATTTCAAAGTCCTACATGATGCATGCTGGGCTAAAAGAAAAATATAAAGTCAAATAAAATATAAATTAATCAAGGATAATATTGTTAAATTGTCATTAATGAGTCAAGATACCAATTTTTGTAATTCAGTGCTAAGCCGAAGCTCGTTTATCCACGCACCGTTTCACAAAAGTGGAACCATCGTCCTCACTAATTAACAATCCAACGGCCTATCCGTGCGATTAAGAATTCTCTGGAATTATCACTGTTTTTGTTGAAGGGGAACTCGAATTCCAGTTTCATCAAAAACACAAGGTCCTTGATATACTCTAATAAATACTTATCATATAATAATGCGAATGCATAATAATTACATGAAATAGAGTACAAGGGTAGAAATAACCGTCTTTTTAGCCACGGTCGAGACTTCTTGAACTCCCACAGTGAGATTTTCTTGACATTTCCAGATTCATTCAGGTTTCTTGAATTTTCTGCAATCAAAATTATTAGTAATTCCAAACAAATATTCAATTTAAACATGAAAACATAGAATTTCGGGTAAATCATATAAAGAGCTGAAACGCGTCGTGTCGCGCAGACGCCATTCAACGTTGAAACGTGTCAGTGCTCCTCGACGCCTTTTTCTCACAGAAACAGGTTCTTCTATTCGAATTCTCACTCTCTTCATGTCTTGTGTCCTATATATGACTGAACAAACAAGTTAAGCATCTGTTCAGGCTTAGCCCCTTGCCTGACCAAATAAATGGTCAATCAATCTTTTCTTCAATAAATGGTCAAGGGGCATGACCTTTATTAACAAAGGTAATGAGAATAATCAAACTTAAGTAAAATGCAACATACAAGCAGACGGATGCTCGCTGAAAATAAAAGGAATGAAACACACTAAATGCAACAAGCAGATGCTAATTGAAATATTTTTGTTGTTTTGAAATATTCATTTTTGTTTGGGGTTTTGAAATATATACTTTTTTTTTGAATTTTGACATATGTATTTTTTTTTTTGAATTTTTAACATATGTATTTTTTTTGGGTTTTTGGCATATGTATTTTTTTTGAATTTTTGACTTATGTATTTTTTTTGGATTTTTGACTAAAAGATCAGCATGGTACTTGGATCAAAAGATCATATTCATTTATTAACTTCATTTCCAAAATATTCTTTAACAACTTAACTTAAACCCATCGTGTTTGAATTTGTGTTTCCATTCGTGATCCCATTTGATGATTTGACCCTTAGTCAATCTAAGCCATTCCTTAAGTTTGGAGTACATCTCTTTAGTAAGAAAAGAGGAATAAGTTTAGAAAACCCATGAGAAGGTTCCGGAGACTTAAAAAGATGTTCCTTTTCTACCCTAATATCCGTTGGGGTTCGGTCATTTTCTTTCCGGGGTATTTATCGACCTTGCGTTCCCTTTCATTTCATTTCATGGCCTTGATGTAACGTTTGTAATGTAATGACCTTTTTGATTTGACATTTGGCTTTTTGCCTTGCTTTTTCTTTTCTTCCTTTCTTTTCTATTCTTCGGGACGGATCTCCCCCCTTTTTTTTATGACGGCCTCCTACTAAGATGGCGGGTATTCTTGGTAGTCTATTCTAAATCTCGTTCCGACATCATGGGCCGAGTATAAAACAGAATTTTGCTTTAAAAAAAATGAATGATTTGTACTTTACACTTTCGGTCAAGCTTTCGATATTCTTTAGGACTTATCATCTCTTGTTTCTCACGAATCAAACGTGTCAGTGTGTGCAGTAATGGGTTTGAAATTAAGTTATCCAGACTGATAAGGAAATTTGAGTTTATAAACTTTCTGACTCCACTGGTCTTTGTACCATACTGATCAACTTTTTAACCTAAGGGTAGTATTTCTTAAGATGTAAACCATTCCAAGGATGTTTTAACTCTTCTCCTTCTGCATTAACAAGACGATAAGCATTACCAGGAAAAGCGTGCGATACAACATAAGGTCCTTCCCAGTTGGGTTGGAGCTTAGAACGCGGACCACCAGGTTTTATAAAAATTCTTTTGACAACCATTTCACCGACTTTGAACTTACGTTCAATGACTTTCTTTTGATAAAAACGTGCTAGTCTATTTTGATAAACTTTTGCATGATTAGCAGCTGACCATCTTTTCTCGTCTAAAAGTTCCAATTGAGCAAGGAGTGCTGAACGATGTTCATCAATGGAAAATTCCTTATTCAATTGTACTCTTAATGACGGTATGAGGATCTCATATGGAACTACTGCCTCCATTCCAAATGTTAAGGAATAAGGAGTTTGCCCAGTAGGCGTGCGGATTGAAGTTCGGTAGGCCCATAGAGCCTCAACCAATTTTTCTGGCCAATCTACGAACTTATTAGATTTGCACGTCTTTTTGATGATTTTTATCAAAGTCTTATTAGTTGCCTCTGCTTGGCCATTGCCTTGCGGATAATAAGGAGATGAATGATGCAATGTAATTTTATACCTGTTACAGAGGTCCTTCAATTCCTGTGACACGAACTGCGGTCCGTTGTCGGTGACGATGGTGCTTGGAATTCCAAATCGGGTGATGATGTTCTTCATGATGAACTTGCAGACGGTTGATGCTTTGATCTCTACATACGCTTCAGCTTCAGCCCACTTGGTGAAGTATTCCGTTGCCGTGAGAATGAAAGATTTTTGCTTGATGCCGGAATCTGGGTTACCAAGAGGTCCAATAATGTCGAAAGCCCACATGGAGAAAGGCCATGGGGAAGAAACAGGATGGAGTGAAGATGCAGGAGAATGAATTTTATCGGCGTGAAGTTGACACTTAGCACACCTACGAACATATCCTACGCAGTCTTCTTCCATGGTTGGCCAATAAAATCCTTGTCTAAGGATCTTCTTTGCTAACATCTGTCCATTGACATGACCACCACAAACTCCACTATGAGCTCCTTCCATAACTTTCCAAAGCTCATCTTCGTCTAGACATCTCAAAAGAACTCCATCAAAACCTCTCTTATATAATGCTCCTCCAACTAGGGTGTATCTTTGAGCAACTCTCCTGATAGCTCTCTTCTCCTCAGTTGTAGCTTCCTCAGGATACGATTGATCTTCACAATATTTTGCAATTTCATAATACCATGGCTTCTGTTCATCATCCATCTCTTCTAACAGCTCCATTAACATGATTTCCCTTTTCTCAATGATATCTCCGTCTCTGACTTTCTTCAGCAATTTCTCCTTAGTTCTAAGGAATGAAGGGTCTTTCACGGCAGGTGAAAGACGCCTATGAACTATGATTGATTCGGATTGTTTGCTGATTGGAAAATCAAGAGAAGATGCAAGTGAAGCTAGAGCGTCAGCTAAGATGTTTTGATTCCTAGGGACATGGACAAAGATCAATTTCGTGAAAAGCTTTGAATATGCAGAAGTAAGCTCCTGATAAGGCTTGAGCTTAGGATCGAGAGTTCGATACTTGGTCAGCACTTGGCGAAGAATCAATTGGCTATCACCCACGATCCTGAGTTTGGTAGCACCATGGAAATGAGCAGCCTCAAGACCAGCAAGGAGTGCCTCGTATTCAGCTATATTGTTTGTGACTGGAAAATCAAGCTGAAAGGCTTGTGGAATGGTGATACCTTCAGGTGATAACAGAACAATACCGATCCCTTTTCCATGAGAATTCAGAGCTCCGTCAAAATGCAGAGTCCACATATCATCTCTGATTTGATTTACGGACATCAGTTCCTCATCCGGAAACTCTGATCGTACTGGATCAAATCTAGGAAGGGGATGATGAGCAAGATGTTCTGCTATGGCATAGCCCTTGATCGCTTTCTACTGAATGTAGATGATATCGAATTGAGATAGAAAGCTTTGCCATCGTGCTAACCTATCAGTAAGAACAAATTTCTCTAGGAGGAATTTGATCGGATTCATCCTAGCGATGAGATGGACTTCATGGGCCAGAAAATAATGCTTTAATTTCTGCACAACCCAGACCAATGCTGCACATGTTTTCTCCATCGCCGTATATCTCTGTTCAGCGGGGTTGAGAAGTTTAGAGAGATAATAGGCTGCCCTCTCTTTTCCTTCTTCATCTTCTTGTGCTAGAACAGCCCCCACTGCATCATCCAGGACTGAAATGTAAAGTATCAATGGTTTGCTTGGAGATGGTGGTCTCAAAACAGGAGGACTTGCTAAGTAGTCCTTCAATCCATCGAATGCCTCCTGACACTTATCGTCCCAATCAAATTTGACTCCCGGCTTGGTAAGCTCGTAAAACGGCTTACACCTTTGTGAGTGCTGGGAGACAAAACGGCGAATAAATTGCAACCTCCCGATTAATCCTCTCAATTCTTTCAAGTTTTTAGGAGGTGGCATTTCTCTAATAGCCTTCGCCTTGTTAGGATCGATCTCAATTCCCCGTTTGCTGACGATAAATCCAAGCAATTTTCCTGAAGATACCCCGAATACACATTTCTTGGGGTTCATCTTTAACTGATATTCTCTCGATCTTTCTAATACCCTTGCCAAAACTTTGGCATGCTCAGCCTTTGTTTTCGATTTAACCAACAAGTCATCCACGTACACTTCCAGATCTATGTACATCATGTCATGAAATATTGCCATCATGGCCCTCTGATATGTGGCTCCAGCATTCTTTAATCCAAATGGCATGACAACATAACAGTATGTTCCCCAAGGTGTAGTGAATGACGTCTTCTCTTGATCCTCTTCTGCCAGCTTAATCTGATTATATCCTGAAAATCCATCCATGAATGATAACGTCTCATAACCAGCAGTGTTATCGATGAGTACATCAATATGAGGCAATGGAAAATCATCTTTAGGACACGCCCGGTTCAGATCGCGGAAGTCGATGCAAATTCTGACCTTTCCGTCCTTCTTCATAACCGGGACTATATTGGCCACCCATTGTGGATAAAGGACAACTCTAATAAATTTGGCTTTATGCAACTTATCGACCTCTTCCTTCATCTTTAAAGCCATCTGTGGGTGGAATCGCCTTAATTTTTGTTTGACCGGGCTAGCTCCTTCCTTTAATGTCAATCTGTGTTCAACCAAAGTTGAGTCTAACCCCGGCATATCTTCATAACTCCAGGCGAAAGTGTCCTTATAGTCCTTTAGCACTTGTACCATTGCTTTTTCATCCTCTGAAGAAAGATTTTTACTGACGAGGACAACCTTAGGTTCGTCTTCAGTCCCTAAATTAATTTCTTTGGTGGGCTCTTCTACGGCAGCTGAGGGTTCATCGAATCTCTTTACTCCACTGGCATATGCCTCAGCTGCGTCCTCGTCGTCTTCCTCAATGGGGTCCTTTTCATGTACTAATTCATATACCCCGTACCCATCATTAACTAACTCATCGTCCATACAATCTTCTGGCATTTGAATTGGATTTTCTAAAAGCTGAGGGATTAAAGAACAAGAAGAGCACTTATCAGCTAAGTCCTGGAGGTATCTATCTGGAATTTGCCTACCCTTAGGCTTCCTAGACTTACTAACCTGACTAGACTGCCTAACTTCACTAAACTCACTATTATAACCTAACGAAGACGAAGCAGGATGAAAATCCTGGGATACAAGTGGAAATACAAGAGAATCCTCCTGAGTGGAGGGATAGAGTAAATCTAGGAGAGAATCTTGACCGAAGGACCCGCGCGGCGGGGTGCAATCGAACAAGTGAGATGTTTCCTCGATGAGGATTTGGGAAGAATTTGTTGCCAAATTGGCGTTTTTTTTTGGAAAATGAAAGAATTAAACATAAAGCAGGAATGAATATAAATGGGAGGGGAATCAGACAGAGGAAGTGGCACCAAGGCCAAAGGATTAGGGGGATCATATAGTAATATGTCCCAGATTAGATCATACAACCTCTCTAGATCGAGAGGAGGTTGTGGTATGATGTCCCGAGGGGACAGAGTAATCATGACGGGCGGAGCCCGTGGAATATCTTCAATTATGACCCGCGACCAAGTTGGGGTCAAAAGCAGTGTGCGAAAAAGAGTATGGAGCATGAAGACATGTGAAGGATATGTCCCCCTCCAGAGCAAATCTGTTGTGTAACCAGCTTCATAGGGGTCATCCGGCTCCCCTTCATATGTTTCTTCGGATAGCAGTATCCGCTTGTCAAATATGGCACCAGGGCCTTCAATCAGTTCATCAATCTGCGGCGGCCACTTAGGTTCTGCAGGATCCAGAAATGGACTGTTCAGCGCAATATACAGGTCTCTGAGGTCGAACCACCTGTACCATTCACATTCAGGGTCATGGAATTTCCTCCTTTTCATAGGCCGCAGAGCCTCCAAGGATTGGTACGTAAGCAGTTCAGAGCAATGTCTGGCCAAATCCCTCCCATATATATCATGGAAGTCAAAACAGGAAGTAATGACTACCGTATTGTCATAGCTAAGTATGGGCCCTTTCACGAAGTGCGTACACAGGGTCCATGTTAGGGGATCTCGGCCTTCTTTGAGTGGCGTAGACATTGCCTCCCAGATCTTCGGGCCTTCTTTGATTTCTGCTTTCTGAACCGGATCTTGCTTCAGTTTTATTGGCCTATAGCCCAGACCACTTCCAGGTGCCGCTCGATGATTTCTGACAGGAGTGGTCCTGCCTTGCAATTGTGTGCCCAGACCTTTCCCAGGCTCGTAGCCGTTCTTCATCATGATCCTCCATCCTGGGGTACTCATGCACTTCCCCCTCTTGATAGCATCTAACGGATATGGAGAAATAATAGCGGCTTTCAGAGGATCAGCCACTGGACGGTAGACCTGTAATACCGACAGAAAAGGTTGTCGGCCAGGTAAGACAGCAGATTTAATGTTCAAGGAATGAGCAGCAGCAAGGATCGGCATGCTCGTTACTTTAATAATTCGTCCTTTGTAAGGAAATTTGAGGCATTGATGATTCGTAGAAGGAATCGCCTCGAGAGTTTTAATATAAGGACGACCTAAAATGGCATTTATGGAAGGGTCGATTTCCAGGATGTGAAATTCGACCTCTGCATGACTTACAGGGCCCAGCTCCACCTTTAAATAGACCATTCCCAGAGGGGAACGGGTAGAATTGTCATATGCTGTTACTGATATGGGGCTGGGCAGCCATTTCTCTTTGGGCACACCGCATAACTCCAGGGTCTTCGGAGGTAGAACATTGATCGAAGCCCCTGTGTCGACCAGGCATGCATCCACGGCCTTCTTACTGATGTTGACCGTAATACTCAGGGCCATGCTTCTGGCTGCTGGCGGTGCTAGTTCCGATGTATGAAATGTTATAGAGGGCTGATCCCCCTGAGGAACTAGTAGTGCTGCAATTTTCTCTACCGGCACGTCCTCGTTGACCATCACCTTCTGCAGATATTCCATTAAAGCTTCTTGGTGACTCTTGGATCTTTTGATCAGTTCGAGTATAGTGATCCGTGCCGGTGTCTGATCCAGGTGTTTCAACAAGTCATATTGAGTGCCTGGTGCACTCTCTTCATTATGGGCTTCCTCAGTCGGCTGTGATGGGCCGTCTCTAACCGTGGACTGAGGAAAGACTTTGTTGAAAATCCTTCCACTCCGGAGCGCGTGTTCCTCAACCGTGGAGGATCCGGGTGACACCTTAAGTATCGCAGGGTTGGATGGTGCGGATGGCGTAGAGGGTTGGTATGTAGGTGGTGGCGTAGAGCTAGGTGGTGATGGCGCAGTGCGGATTAAAGGCCTAGAGGGTTGGATGGTGGATGGGTAAGTGGTTGGTGAAGTGGGGAATGGTACGCGTAATAGCGGTCTAGATGGTAAGGGCATATCTGGATAGGCGGTGGTGGTAGTGGGTGAAGTAGGAAACGGTACGCGTAATAGTGGCCTAGATGGTAAGAGGGGCGCGTTATTGGTTTACGGGGGGCTATATGATGGAGGCGTAGGAGTGCGGGGTGTAATGGGTCTAAGGAAAGCGGGTAGTGGTAATGGGTTATTGGGCGTGGGTGAGTGGTATGTGGGTGTGGGTATAGGGGTGATAGTAACGGGTTGTGGCCTTGGTATGTGGATGGTGCGGCGTGGTGGTCGCTCTGCGGTACTTTGAACGTGACCCGTTGAACAAAGAGAGGAAGAGTCCTCTACTCTCCACTGCTGCCCACGACCAGCCTCAGACTGGCTGTTCGTTAAGATGGGAGCAACCTGGTTTTGGTTCTGATGCTCCGGGAGTGGATTCTGCACTATTCCCATGTTGGGTGGTGCTGCTGCTTGTGCCGGTGGTCTTGCTTGCTGCTGCTGCTGCTGCGGTCTCCTCGCCTTCAGGGCTGTTATGTACTTTTTCATTTCCTCCCAGTCTATGCCGCCCTGCTCATTGAGATCATGAATATAATCTCTGAATTGAAAGCAGGTGTCAATGGTATGCCCAGGTTGCCTGTGGAAGTAGCAATACCTGGACGTATCGGCATTCTGAGGCCAGACGGCCTTCTCCCTCGGCAAAACTAAGGCATTGGCTGCCATTAAAGCGCTGAAGATATCCGCCAAGGATTCTGGGAGGGCCGGGTATTCTGCCCTTTTCGGGCCTGGAGGTCTCCTCTGCTGGTTGTAGTCACCAGGAGGAGGGACATTGTGGTATGCCGGCGGTGCACGCGGCTGGTACTGTGGCTGTTGCTGTTGATACTGCTGCTGAGGGGGCTGCTGGTACTGCTGCTGCCGTTGCGGCTGTTGCTGTAGCTGTTGCTGGTTCAGCTGCTGGGGCC
Source organism: Zantedeschia hybrid cultivar (assembly GCA_030544215.1). Classification (NCBI taxonomy): domain Eukaryota; kingdom Viridiplantae; phylum Streptophyta; class Magnoliopsida; order Alismatales; family Araceae; genus Zantedeschia; species Zantedeschia hybrid cultivar. The sequence continues at coordinate 46,783,046 of JARZZO010000002.1, read as the reverse complement.
GCTGGTACTGCTGTTGGTAATGGGGGTTCTGCTGTTGCCTATATCCTTGTTGGCTCGGCTGTGGTGGCCTCTGGTACTGCTGCTGATTCCTCACAAACTGGGGCGAATTATTGTTCATGGTACTGACCTGCTCGTGAGAGAGCGTGCCCTCAGTAGTCGGACCTGTACTAGGAGAATTCAGCACGGCAGGCTTCCGAGGTGGAGGCCTGTTAGGTCTGTGAGGATCAAAGACGCTAGAGAACGTAGCGTCCTTGAAAGCATTCTGGCAATACCGGGCTCTTTCATAGAGCTTCGCCATATTAGTCAAATTGTTCAAGGAGAGGACTAGCTTGAATTGGGGCGTGGCGTTAGAAATCAACATTTTCACTTGTTCGGATTCGGACAAGTGATCTTTCACTTTTTCAGCCAGGCCCCGCCACCTGTCAGCAAAACTGACAAACTCCTCATCCGGTTTCATCTTTTCTGCAATAAGGTCCGTGATAGACAAGGAGGGTGCAACTCTGTCCTGGTATCGCTGGATAAATTTACGTGAAACGATACCGTAATCCTCTACTTCGGAGGGTTCCAGAGAAAAGAACCACTCGAGGGCTGGTCCCTCTAGAGATCTCCTGAACAAGAAGGCCAACGACCTCTTGTCATTCTGCCAGAAAGAGGATTCGTACATGAACTCCTTCAGGTGCGTGAAGGGGTTACCAGTACCATTATACTTTCGATACACTGGCATTTCAGAGGGTGGCAGATGGAATACTGGCAGGCTCGGTAGACTGATTTCTGGCACAGCTTTAACCCCCATCATCTTCTGGAGATTGTTGAACTGCTCATCCATGCGCTCCATCTTGGCCAGCAACGTCTGCGTGGTCAGATCTGCCTGGGGAGGAGGAGGAGGAGGAAGTACTTGATAGGCCTGCTGCCTAGAGTACGTTGGACAAGGAGGATAATAAGGATGAGGTCCGGCAGAGCTTCCGCCATGCCCGAGAGCATTTTGATAAATGGGCGTCTGCGGTCTAGCCGGTTGCCTGGATGATGAAAGTTGTGGCCCAGTTGGCCGAGAAGTAAGATGAATGCCTTCCATGGCCTGATGGATATAAGGAGGAGGAGGAGGAGGTTGTTGAGGAACAACGGGGGGAGCCATAGGGTTCGGCTCAGCAGGCTGCATGGGTGCCTTCCCCTTCAAAATAGACTGGATGGCCTCGAACTGCTGAGGGTCCAGTCGGGAGGCAAGAACTCCCAGAGCATTGACAAGATCCATAGGATCGGAGGATGAGGGATCATGATGATTCATGTCCCCCTCAAGATCGGGATTGGGGATCGCATATTCATGCGGAGGAAGATCATGATATTGATCGTGCGGATGAAAAAGAGGAGTTCGGACATTCCCGTCATGTCGAACTGGAATGGGGACAGAGTTACGAGAGGCATCAGCATCTCTCCCGTTCTCATAATTGAAATCTGAATCGCGAGGGGCATTAGCATCTCCCTCGTAGTTAATGATGGCGTCTTGGGCCATACTCAAATCTCTGCCTTATCGCAGCAACATGATATTAGATTCCCTTTTCAAAGATTTAATCAGACAAGTTGTGCAGAGATTAATCAAATAAGTGGATGCTTAACGTGATTTCAGGATTCCTTGTTGAGTTATTTGAATTGGATTAAACCACAATTTCGCTCAGGGAAGGATCCTAGTTTCAGTTCAGTTTCCACCGTTATTCTCTAGGGTTCTCTCTCACAACGCTTTCGGAATCTAGCCGGGACTTCAATTGGTACAACCAGCCCGATGATCAAGGAGGAATACCTTGATTTTGGGGACTTATGGAGGTCTCAACGTCAACTTCTCTAGTCTGATCAAGGGACCAACCCAATCAGAGAGAGTTGTTGACGTCGAGTAATGTGTTCCTAAGAAAAGGAGGGTTTTAGCCTCAATGCGTATGCCCTGCGACCTGGATGGTCTCTAATGCTTAATAAAGTAATGGGTAGCTAGCACTCAACACAGAAAATCTGGAAACTGAAAAATAATTAAGAAACTGTCTGAATAGCGTCGATGATAGTCGACGCTATTCAAGACAGAATTTAATTCTTTCGCAGAGAACAGATGCAAACAGCAGAGAAAGCCTGGAAAATAACTAAAAACTGTCTGAATCGCGTCGATTATAGTCGACGCTATTCAACACAGTTTTTAATTATTTCGCAGAAACAGATGTAAGCGACAGAGAAAGTCTGGAGGCTAAAAGGCGTCTAGGTGTGCTGACGCGGTTTCGAAACGCGTCGCTGTTCCTGGACGCTTTTTAATTCGCAGAAACAGATTTCCAGAAGGATTTTCTGGGTCGGATCCTCCTTAAACAGGGTAAAATGCAGTAAACAATCGACTCATGCAAAGATTTTTAGTTTCAGATTTTAAACAGGATGATTTACTAACTAAACAACTAGGAAATCACTCAATCACACAGCACTTTATCACAAAAAATAGCTTTTTTTTGAACTAATCAAGGGGAGGCAAGATCTTGCCACTGGGGTGTGCACGTGGTGCACGAGAGAAATTAATCAAACTAAACACTCACCAATTGGTGAGGACGTGTCGAAAGACACAAATGGTGCACCGTGGGTGCCCGGTATGATAATAGCAAGAACAAAAGAAATTAAAAGACGGCGAGACCAAGTCCCACCGTGATCGCCAAAAGAGCTGTAGGTGCTGAAAATTGCTCGTGTGATTAATGTGAAAAAACTATGTTGTTTAGGGTAAATTAACCTATTAAAAATACAACTAAGGTGCAGTGATCGCCAGAAACTTTTAACTAAAAAGCTTCAAAAGAGGTTTTTGATCACCTACCTGTTTAAACGCGGAAGAATGAGTCCTTGGTTCCCCTCCTTCAGCCGGCTGAAGAAAGAGAGCCCTTTCTTGTTCTTTTGTTCTTGCTGTTGAATGTTGAGGATCGTCCAGAAGTTCTCCTAGCTTCGTGCTTGATTTCCCTCTTTTGATCTCTTGTTGAGGTTGTTGAGTGCAGCAGAGACAGAGATAGAAAAATAAAGAAGAAATACTGATGAGAATCTAAGTATAAATAATATTAAAGCTAACCATGATTAAAAACATGTTTAAACAGCAACTCACTTGTTTAAATGGCTTTGAAACCCCTTTAGAACAGATGGGTTTTGGAAAATTGATGATGTGGTGTGTGTTGCATGGAGTGAATAAGAGAATGAAACTAATGAATGAAAATGAAATTCAGATATGAGAAACTTATGCCCAGTCTAGTTGGTTGAAGCTTTGAAGAGATGAAGATCTTGAAGAGGGATGCCGACTTCTGGAAATGGCAGCGCTCCGGCGTTCCGACGTGGTTGCTTCGATCTCCAAATTGCTATAACGCTGAGGCTCAATAATTCTCTCTCTTTTTTTTTTTTTTAACTCCTTGATATGCAAGGTATTTATAGGCATTTTCTGCGTTCGCGATTAACATAGAAAAATCTAGAATTTATCTACCTTAACCGACAGATAAACACTGATTAATTCATCTTTATCTGTAATTATCTAAAACGCGTCCACCTTTGCTGACGCCTTTCAGATTTAATTAAGATAAGGATAAACATCCGGGAAAACTTATCTTTATCTTTATTAGTTAAAACGCGTCCATGTATGTAGACGTCTTTTACACTAATTAAGATAAGGATAAACATCCGGAAGAGAAGTTAAGATAGCTTAGGAAACCTAAAACGCGTCGTCCTCTACAGACGCCTTTTAGTTAATAAATCAATTAATTAAAATTCAATTTTAAACGTTAAAATAGGAATAAACTCTAAATAGCGTCTACATGGGTCGACGCCTTTTAGGATTCTTCATATTTTAACTGAAATTTGAGCTAAAATCAATTCAATTGATTAATTTAAATATGTCTGTTCAACCCGACACTTAAAAAGATCAATAAAAATTAATTAATGATTAATTATCAGACCATTATGAGGCATTATTATATGATATGAAATTTACTCGAAATGATGTCAAAATTAGCGTGTCTACACCAACTGCCCCTACTGATTGGGAGGCGAGGTTACAGGATGCCCTCCATCTTGAGGAGGCCCGGGAGGCAGACTTGGCACAGCAGGTGAGAGCTGTTTATCCTTGTGTTACCTTGATTAAACTTGCCTAACCCCAAGTTCTCTTACAGCGCCAGGAGGTGGAGGCTGCCTTAGCCAGGGCGAAGGAATTGGAGAACCTCAATCAGCAATTAAGAGATCAGGTGCTTGAACGGGCTGCTCGAGCAAGAACAGGAAAGGGATCCCACCCAGATGTGTACTGGGAGGGGAAGATAGCCGGCTTGCGAGAGGAGCTGACGAGGTTTCAGACAGAGGCGAGGGAACTTGATTTCACGTACCGGACTTTATGGGACTGAGTGATGAAGAAGGGGCGAGAATGAGCCACGAGATATAGTGCACAGAGTCCAGGAGCTCGTCCGCCTATCCGTGCCCCATTAGCTGGGCAGGCACCCGCCGGGAGTTCTATCTTTAGGGACCTTGACTCCCTACTTGCTGAGGATGCATGGACGGCTGTCCGACTTGCCGGATCTTCGAGTTCCATGCAGCCGACATCGGGCCATCGCCGTGCTCGAGAGGACGATGCCGAGAGTTAGATGAGACACTCCTCTCATGAAAGGAAAGAGGATGAGGGAGAGAAGAGAGATTGAGTGTATTTACAGGGGGCATGCCCCTGTTTTATGATGTATAAACTTTACGTTATGCTTGCATATTTCACTGTTGGATGTCTGGGCATTTCTTGCTTTGCTTCTGTTCACACCTGTTCTTCCTGTATACACAACATTAGGGGAAACGGTTAGTAGTATCTGTTTTCGGCCCTTTGCCCAAAAAAGAGCAACAACCTTTTCCCTAGTCTTCGCGTAGGGTCAAGGGGCCGTGTCCTACTAACCAGACAAAAGTAATGATGCGATAAAACATGCAAATGCTGAGGGATATTAACAAATGAGGTGTGTGGTGGTGGATGCTTTTAATAAATGAAAACATGTTTTTGATTCTGACTACCTAGTGACTGCCCATTCTTTGCCTGGTTGAATGATGAAAGAGAATGCACACTCAACTTCCCAGGTATCCTAAGCACACATCTAGGTTGATTTGGGCCTCTAGACTCCTCAAACTGACCTCGACCGGCTATGACTCATATGTAGACACGCTAATTTTGACGTCATTTCAAGTAAATTTCATATCATATAATAATGCCTCAGAATGGTCTGATATTTAATCATTGATTAATTTTTATTGATCTTTTTGAGTGTCGGGTCAAACAGACATGTTTAAGTTAATCAATTGAATTGATTTTAACTCAAATTTCAGTTGAAATATGAAGAAGTCTAAAAGGCGTCGACCTATGTGGACGCCATTAGAATTTATTCTTATTTTAACGTTTAAATTTGAATTTTAATCAATTGATTAATTAGTTAAAAGGCGTCTGTTAGACATGACGCGTTTTAGGTTTCCTAAGCTATTTCTACTTCTCTTCCGGATGTTTATCCTTATCTTAATTAGTGTAAAAGACGTCTACACATGTAGACACGTTTTAGCTAATACAGATAAAGATAAGTTTTTCCCGGATGTTTGTCTTTATCTTAATCAATCTGAAAGGCGTCTTCCATGGATGACGCGTTTTAGATAATTACAGATAAAGATGAATTAATCTGTAGTTATCTGTTGGTTAAGATAGATAAATCCCAAATTTTTTCATGTAAATCTGCGGACGCAGAAGAAGTCTATAAATACCTTACATCTTGAATGGGTAAAAAAAAAAATAAATAGAATCAGAGTTGGTGATTAGTTAGTGATTGAGGCGATATCGAATTGAAGATCGAAGCAACGACGTCCAAACGCCGAAGTGCTGCTGTTTCCAGAAGTCGGCGTCCGTTCTTCGTCCATTCTTCATTCAATTCAAGGCTTCATCCAATCGGCATAAGTTTTTCAATTCATTTCTGCACTTTTTCATATTCACATCTTCATTAATTCTACATTCTTCATCATCACTCTATGCAACGCACACAACACTAGCATCATTTTCAAAACCAATTTAAAGGGGTTTCAAAGACCATCCCAACAAGTGAGTTCTATGTTTAGTTGCATGTTTAAAACTATGTTTAGAATGGATACTCCCTCTGCTTAAATTCTCACTGTTTCTCCATTCTTCTTTCTATTTCTTGCAAGTTGCAAAGAAGAATCAAAAGGGGAGGAAAACAAGCAAATCACAAGAACTCTGGACGATCCTCAACAGCAATCACAGCAAGAACAAAGGAAAAGGAAGGGCTCTCTTTCTTCAGCCGGCTGAAGGAGGGGAATCAAGAGCTCAACATCTCCCACGTTTAAACAGGTAGGCGATCAAACTCTTTCTTTTGGAACTTTTAAGTCAAAAGTTTCTGGCCATCACTTCACGTAGTTTCCTTTTAATAGGCTTTATTTTGCACCTAAACAACATAGATCTTTCATGATAATCACACATTCATTTTAAGCACTTACAGCTTTTTTTGGCGATCACGGTGGGACTTGGTCTCGCCATCTTTTAGTTCTTTTGTTCTTGCTATTATCAATCGGGCACCCACGATGCACCACTTGTGTCTTTCGACACGTCCTCACTAATTGGTGAGTGTTTTTTTAGTTTAGTTAATTTCCCACGTGTACCACGTGCACACCCCAGTGGCAAGATCTTACCCTCCTCGTTGATTAGTTGAAAAGCTGCTTTTTGTGATGAAATGCTGTGTGATTGATTGATATCTTAGTTGTTTAGTTGGTAAAATCATCATGTCAAAATCTGAAACTAAAAAAAAATCTTGCATGAGCTGATTATTTACTGTTTTTATCCTGTTTGAGGAGGAATCAACCCAGAATTTCCTCCTGAAAAACTGCTTCTGCGACTTGAAACGTGTCCAGGAACAGCGACGCATTTCAAACTGTGTCGTTACACCCAGACGCCTTTCAGTCTTATTTCTCTGCTGTCTGCAATCTGAGCTTCTACGAAAAATTAAGATTTTGTTTGAATAGCGTCGACTGCTCTCGACGCGATTCAGGCAGTTTCTTATTTCTTCTCCATTTCTCAGATTTTTGTGATCTGTGTGCTAATTACCCATTATGTATTAAGCATTAGAGGCCATCCAGGCTATAGGTCATACCTATTGAGGCTAATACCCTCCTTTTCTGAGGAACACTCTACTTGACGTCATCAACTCTCTCTGATTGGGTCGGTCCCTTGATCAGACTAGAGAAGTTGGCGTTAAGGCCTCCGTAAGTCCCTAAAATGAAGGTGCTCCTCCTTGATCATCGGGCTGGTTGTACCAGTTGAAGTCCCGGTTAGATTCCATAAACGTTGTGAGAGAAAGCCATAGAGAATAACGGTGGATATTGAATTGAAACTAGGATCCCATCCCTTGAGCGAATTTGTGGTTTAATTAAATCCAAATAACTCAACAAGGAATCTTAAAATCACGTTAAGCATCCACTTGTTTGTTTAAATCTTTGTACAACTTGTTTGCCAATCCTTGAAAAAAGAATCTAACATCATGCTGCTTCGATCGGGCAGGGACTTGAGTATAGCTCCATATGCCATTGTCAACTACGAGGGAGATGCTAATGCCCCTCGCGATTCTGATTACAATTATGAGAGCGGGAGAGATGCTGATGCCTCCCGTAATTCTGTCCCCATTCCGTTTCGACATGATGGGAATGTCCGGACCCCTCTTTTTCATCCCCATGAGCAATATCCGGATCCTCCCCCGTATGAGTATGCGATTCCCAATCCCATTCTTGAGGGAGACATGAATCAAAATGATCCCTCGTCCTCTGATCCTTCGGATCTTGTCAATGCTTTAGGAGTTCTTGCCTCCCGTCTGGACTCTCAGCAGTTCGAGGCGATCCAGTCCATTCTAAAGGGGAAGGCACCTACGCAGCCTGCTGAGCCGAACCCTGCGGCTCCCCCTGCTATCCCTCAGCAACCTCCTCTTCATCCTCCTTACATTCATCAGGCCATGGAAGGCCTCCATATCACTTCTCGGCTAGCTGGGCCACAACTTTCATCTTCTAGGCAACCGGCTAGACCACTAACGTCTGCTTATCAAAATGCCCTTGGGCATGGCGGAAGCTCTGCCAGACCTCCTCTTTATTGTCCTCCTTGTCCGACGTACTCTAGGCAACAGGCCTATCAAGTACCTCCACCTCCTCCTCCTTCCCAGGCTGATCTGACCACGCAAGCGTTGCTGGCCAAGATGGAGCGCATGGACGAACAATTCAACAACCTCCAGAAGATGATGGGGGTCAAAGCCGCACCGGAGATCAATTTACCGAGCCTGCCAGTTTTCCACCTGCCACCCTCCGAAATGCCAGTGTACCGGAAGTACAACGGTACTGGTAACCCCTTCACCCACTTGAAGGAGTTCATGTACGAATCATCCTTCTGGCAAAACGACAAGAGGTCGTTGGCCTTTTTGTTCAGGAGATCTTTAGAGGGACCAGCCCTCGAGTGGTTCTTTTCTTTGGAACCCTCCGAAGTAGAGGACTATGGTATCGTTTCTCGAAAATTTATTCAACGATACCATGACAGAGTTGCCCCCTCCTTATCCATCACTGACCTCATAGCAGAGAAGATGAAACCTGATGAGGAGTTCGTCAGCTTTGCCGACATATGGCGAGGCTTGGCCGAGAAAGTGAAAGATCACTTGTCCGAGTCAGAGCAAGTGAAGATGCTGATTTCCAATGCCACGCCCCAGTTCAAACTAGTCCTCTCCCTGAACAATCTGACCAGCATGGCAGAGCTCTATGAAAGAGCGCGGTACTGTTAGAATGCCTTCAAGGACGCTACATTTTCTAGTGTCTTTGATCCTCACAGACCTAGCAGGCCTCCACCTCGGAAGCCTGCAGTGCCGAACTCTCCCAGCACAGGTCCAACTACTGAGGGCACGCTCTCTCATGAGCAAGTCAGCAGCATGAACAACAATTCGCCCCAGTTCGTGAGAAGTCAGCAGCAGTACCAGAGGCCACCACAGCCGAACCAGCAGGGGTACAGGCAGCAGCCGAACCCTCAGTATCAGCAGCCCCAATATCCGCGGCCCCAGCAGCCGAACCAGCAACAACAACAACAACAGCCACAGCAGCCGCCGCAACGGCAATTGCAGTACCAGCAGCCATAACAACAGCAGTACCAGTAACAGCAGCAGTATCAGCCGCGCGCACCGCCGGCATATCATAATGTCCCTTCTTCTGCTGACTACAATCAACAGAGAAGACCTCCAGGCCCAAAGAGGGCAGAATACCCAGTCCTCCCAGAATCTTTGGCAGACATTTTCAGTGCCCTAATGGCAGCTAATGCCTTAGTCTTGCCAAGAGAAAAGGCAGTTTGGCCTCAGAATGCCGACACGTCTAGGTATTGCTATTTTCATAGGCAACCTGGGCATACTATTGACACCTGCTTCCAATTTAGAGATTACATTCATGATCTCAACGAGCAGGGCGGCATAGACTGGGAAGAAATGAAAAAATACATATCAGCCCTGAAGGCAAGAAGACCGCAGCAGCAGCAGCAGCAACAACAAGCGAGAGCACCAGCACAAGCAGCACCACCACCAAACATGGGCATAGTGCAGAACCCGCTCCCGGAGCATCAAAACCAAAACCAAGTTGCCCCTATTCTGACAAATAGCCAGTCTGAGGCTGACCGTGGGCAACAGTAGAGAATAGAGGACTCTTCCTCTATTTATTCAACGGGTCATGTTTCGAGTACCGTAGAACAACCACCACGCCGCACCATCCACATACCCAGACCACAGCCCATTACCATCACCCCTCTACCGACACCCGCGTATCACTCACCCGCACCCAATAACCCATTACCACCACCCGCTTTCCTCAAGTCCATTACGCCCCACACTCCTACGCCTCCACCATATAACCTACCGCAAACCAATTACACAACCCTCCTACCATCCAGACCCCTACTACGCGTACCATTTCCTACTTCACCCGCTACCACTACCACCTACCCAGACACCATCCAACCATCCAGACCGCTACTACGCGTACCATTTCCCACTTCGTCCACCCCAATCACTTACCCATCCACCATCCAACCATCTAGACCTTTAATCCGCACCACGCCACCACCACCTAACCCCATGCCATCACCTACATACCAACACCCCGCATCACCTACACCACCCAACTCTGCGGTACTCAAAGTGTCACCCGGACCTTCCACGGTTGAGGAACATGCGCTCCGGAGTGGAAAATTTTTCAACAAAGTCTTTCCTCAGTCAACAGTTAGAGACGGCCCATCACAGCCGCCAGAGGAAGCACACAATGAAGAGAGTGCACCAGGCACTCAGTATGATTTGTTGAAACATCTGGACCGAACACCGGCATGAATTTTCGTGCTTGAACTGATCAAAAGATAGAAGAGTCACCAAGAAGCTCTGATGGAATATTTGCAGAAGGTGATGGTCAACGAGGACGTGCCGGCAGAAAAGATTGCAACACTATTAGTTCCTCAGGGGGACCAGCCCTCCATTACATTTCACACATCGGAACTAGCACCGCCAGCAGCCAGAAGCATGGCTCTGAGCATCACGGTCAACATCTGCAAGAAGGCCGTGGATGCATGCCTGGTTGACACAGGGGCTTCAATCAATGTCTTACCTCCGAAGACCCTAGAACTGTGCGGTGTGCCCGAAGAAAAATGGCTGCCTAGCCCCATCTCTGTGACAACATATGATAACTCCACCCATTCCCTTGTGGGAATGGTTTATTTGAAAGTAGAGCTAGGCCCTGTAAGTCATGCTGAGGTCGAATTTCACATTCTGGAAATCGACCCTTCTTTGAATGCCATTTTGGGTCGTCCTTACATAAAAACTCTTGAGGCGATTCCCTCCACGAATCATCAATGCCTCAAATTTCCCTTTAAAGGACAAATCATTAAAGTGACGAGCATGCCGATCCTTGTTGCTTCTCATACTCTGAATATCAGACCTGCTTCTTTACCTAGCCGACAACCTTTTATGTCGGTATTACAGGTGTACCATCCAGTGGCTGATCCTCTGAAAACTGCCACTATTTCTCCTTACCCGTTAAATGCCATAGAAAGGGGGAAGTGCATGAGTACCCCAGGATGGAGAATTATGATGAAGAGCGGTTATCAGCCTAGAAGAGGTCTGGGCACACAATTGCAAGGCAGGACCACTCCTGTCAAAGATCACCGAGGAGCACCTAGAAGCGGCCTGGGCTATAGGCCAAGAAAACTGAAACAAGACATTGTTCAGCAGGCAGAGAATAAGATGGCCAGAGAGTCTGGGAGACAATGTCTACACCGCCCAAGGAAGGCCGGGATCCCCTAACATGGACCTTGTATACACATTTTGTAAAGGGGCCCATAATTAGCCATGACAACACGGTGGTCATTACTTTGTGTTTTGACTTCCATGATATATATGGGAGAGTCTTGGCCAGGCATTGCTCGGAACTACTCACGTACCAGTCTTTGGAGGCTCTGCGGCCTATGAAGAGGAGAAAATTTCATGATCCTGAATGTGAATGGTACAGGTGGTTCGATCTGAGAAACCTCTACATTGCACTGAATAGACTGTTCTTAGATCCTGCAGAACCCAAGTGGCCGCCGCAGATTGATGAGCTGATCGAAAGTCCCGGGGCTATCTTTGACAAACGGATATTGCTGTCGGAAGAGACCGATGAAGGGGAGCCAGATGACCCCTATGAAGCTGGCTACACCACAGATCTGCTCTGGAGGGGGACATATCCTTCCCATGTTTTCATACTCCATACTTTATTTCGCACATTGCTCCTGACCCCGACTTGGTCGCGGGTCATTATTGAAGATATTCCATGGGCTCCGCCCGTTATGATTATTCTGTCCCCTCGGGACCTCATTCCACCACCTCCTCTCGATCTAGAGAGGATGTATGATTTGATCTGGGACATACTGCTGTATGATCCCCCTAACCCTTTGGCCTTGGTGCCACTTCCTCCATCTAATTGTCCTTCTATTTGTATTCATTCATGTTTTATGCTTAACTCCTCCACTGTCTAAAATAAAATGTCAATTTGGCAACAAATTCTTCCCAGATCCTCATTGAGGAAACTTCTTACTTGTCCGATTACACCCCATTGCGCGGGTCCTTCGGTCAAGATTCTCTCCTAGATCTACTCTGCCCCTCCCCTCGGGAGGATTCTCCTGTATTTCTACTTGTATCCCAGGATTTCCATCCTGCTTCATCTTCATTAGGTTATAATAGGGAGTTTAGTGAAGTTAGGCAGTCTAGTTCTAGGCAGGTTAGTCAAGTTAGGAAGTCTAGGAAGTCTAAGGGTAGGCTAATTCCAGATAGATACCTCCAGGACTTAGCTGATAGATGCTTTTCTTGCTCTTTAATCCCTCAATTTTTAGAAAATCCAATTCAGATGCCAGAAGATTGTATGAACGATGAGTTAGTCAATGATGGGTATGGGGTGTATAAGTTAGTACATGAAAAGGACCCCATTATTGAAGATGAGGAAGATGACGAGGACGCGGCTGAGGCCTATGCCAGTGGAGTGAAGAGATTCGATGAACCCTCAGCTGCCGTAGAAGAGCCCACTAAAGAAATCAATTTAGGGATTGAAGACGAACCTAAGGTTGTCCTCGTCAGCAAAAATCTTTCTACAGAGGATGAGAAGGCAATGGTACAAGTACTTAAGGACTATAAGGACACTTTCGCTTGGAGTTATGAAGATATGCCGGGGTTAGACTCATCTTTAGTTGAACACAGGTTGACATTAAAGGATGGAGCTAGCTTGGTCAAGTAGAAATTAAGGCGATTCCACCTACAAATGGCTCTAAAGATGAAGGAAGAGGTCGACAAATTACATAAAGCCAAATTTATTAGAGTTGTCCTTTATCCACAATGGGTGGCTAACATAGTCCCGGTCATGAAGAAGGAAGGGAAGGTCAGAATTTGCATTGACTTCCGCGATTTGAACCGGGCGTGTCTTAAAGATGATTTTCCATTGCCTCATATTGACGTACTCATTGATAATACCGCTGGCTATGAAACCTTATCATTTATGGACAGATTTCCAGGATACAACCAGATCAAGTTAGCAGAAGAAGATCAAGAGAAAACGTCATTCACTACACCTTGGGGAACATACTGCTATGTCGTCATGCCATTTGGATTAAAGAATGCTGGAGCCACTTATCAGAGGGCTATGATGGCAATATTTCATGACATGATGCACATAGATCTGGAAGTGTATGTGGATGATTTATTAGTTAAATCTAAGACAAAGGCTGAGCATGACAAAGTTTTGGCAAGGGTATTAGAGAGATCGAGAGAGTATCAGTTAAAGATGAACCCCAAGAAATGTGTATTCGGGATATCTTCAGGAAAATTACTTGGATTCATCGTCAGCAAACGGGGAATTGAGATCGATCCCAACAAGGCGAAGGCTATCAGAGAAATGCCACCTCCCAAAAACTTGAAAGAGTTGAGAGGATTAATCGGGAGGTTTCAATTTATTCGCCGTTTTGTCTCCCAGCACTCACAAAGGTGTAAGCCGTTCTACGAGCTTACCAAGCCAGGAGTCAAATTCGATTGGGACGATAAGTGTCAGGAGGCATTCGATGGATTAAAGAACTATCTAGCAAGTCCTCCTGTTTTGAGACCACCATCTCCAAACAAACCATTGATACTTTACATTTATGTCCTGGATGATGCAGTGGGGGCTATCCTAGCACCAGAGGATGAAGAAGGAAAGGAGAGTGCAGCCTATTATCTTTCTAAACTTCTCAACCCCGCTGAACATAGATACACAGCGATGGAGAAAACATGTGCAGCATTGGTCTGGGTTGTTTAGAAATTGAAACATTATTTTTTGGCCCATGAAGTCCATCTCATCGCTAGGATGAATCCGATCAAATTCCTTCTGGAGAAATTTGTTCTTACTGATAGGTTAGCGCGATGACAAAGCTTTCTATCTCAATTCGATATAATTTACATTCAGCAGAAAGCGATCAAGGGCTATGCCATAGCGGAACATCTCGCTCATCATCCCCTTCCTCGATTTGATCCAGTGCGATCAGAGTTTCCGGATGAGGAACTGATGTCCGTAAATCAAATCAGAGATGATATGTGGACTCTGCATTTTGACGGAGCTCTGAATTCTCATGGAAAGGGGATCAACATTGTTCTATTATCACCTGAAGGTGTCACCATTCCACAAGCCTTTCAGCTCGACTTTCCAGTCACCAACAATATAGCTGAATACGAGGCACTCCTTGCTGGCCTCGAGGCTGCTCATTCCCATGGTGCCACCAAACTCAGGATTGTGGGTGATAGCCAACTGATTCTTCGCCAAGTGCTGACCAAGTATCAAACTCTTGATCCCAAACTCAAGCCTTATCAAGAGCTTACTTCTGCTTACTCAAAGCTTTTCACAAAATTGATCTTTGTCCATGTCCTTAGGAATCAGAACATCTTAGCTGACGCTCTAACTTCCTTGGCATCTTCTCTTGATTTTCCAATCAGCAAGCAATCTGAATCAATCATAGTTCATAGGCGTCTTTCACCCGCCGTAAAAGACCCTTCATTTCTTAGAACTAAAGAGAAGCTGTTGAAGAAAGTCAGAGATGGAGTTATTGTGGAAAAAAGAGAAATCATGTTGATGGAGCTGTTAGAAGAGATAGATGATGAACAGAAGCCATGGTATTATGAAATTGCTAAGTATTGTGAAGATCAATCATATCCTGAGGAAGCTACAACTGAGGAGAAGAGAGTTATCAGGAGAGTTGCTCAGCGATACACCCTAGTTGGAGGAGCACTGTACAAGAGAGGTTTTGATGGAGTTCTTCTGAGATGTCTAGACGAAGATGAGCTTTGGAAGGTTATGGAGGGAGCTCATAGTGGAGTTTGTGGTGGCCATGTCAATGGACATATGCTAGCAAAGAAGATCCTTAGATAAGGATTTTACTGGCCAACCATGGAAGAAGACTGTGTAGGATATGTCCGTAGGTGTGCTAAGTGCCAACTTCACGCCGACAAAATTCATTCTCCTGCATCTTCACTCCATCCTGTTTCTTCCCCATGGCCTTTCTCCATATGGGCTTTCGACATCATTGGACCCCTTGGTAATCCAGATTCCGGCATCAAGCAAAAATCATTCATTCTCACGGCAACGGAATACTTCACCAAGTGGGCAGAAGCCGAAGCGTACATGGAGATCAAAGTATCAACCGTCTGCAAGTTCATCATGAAGAACATCATCACCCGATTTGGAATTCCAAGTACCATCGTCACCGACAACGGACCGCAGTTCGTGTTACAAGAATTGAAGGACCTCTGCAACAGGTATAGAATTGCATTGCATCATTCGTCTCCTTATTATCCGCAAGGCAATGGCCAAGCAGAGGCAACTAATAAGACTTTGATAAAAATCATCAAAAAGACGTGCAAATCTAACAAATTCGCAGACTGCCCAGAAAAATTGGTTGAGGCTCTATGGGCCTACCGAACTTCAATCCGCACGCCCACTGGGCAAACTCCTTATTCCTTAACATTTGGAATGGAGGCGGTAGTTCCATACGAGATCCTTATACCGTCATTAAGGGTACAATTGAACAAGGAATTATCCATTGATGAACATCGTTCAGCACTCCTTGCTCAATTGGAACTCTTAGACGAGAGAAGATGGTCAGCCGCTAATCATGCGAAAGATTATCAAAATAGATTAGCACGTTTTTATCAAAAGAAAGTCATCGAACGTAAGTTCAAAGTCGGTGAAATGGTCGTCTAAAAGATTTTTGTAAAATCAGGTGGTCCGTGTTCTAAGCTCCAACCCAACTGGGAAGGACCATATGTTGTATCGCACGCTTTTCCTGGTAACGCTTATCGTCTTGTTAATGCAGAAAGAGAAGAGCTAACTCATCCCTAGAATGGCTTACATCTTAAGAAATACTACCCTTAGGTTAAAGAGTCGATCAGCATGGTACAAAGACGAGTGGAATCAGAAAATTTATAAACTCAAATGTCCTTATTAGTCTGGATAATTTAACTTCAAATACATTACTACACACACTGACACGTTTGATTCGTGAGTAACAAGAGATGCCAAGTCCTAAGGAATACCGAAAGCTTGATTAAAAGTGTAAAGTACAAATCATTCGTTTTAAACCAAAAATCTGTTTTACACTCGGCCCATGATGTCGGAACGAGGCTTAGAATAGACTACCAAGAATACCCGCCATCTTAGTAGGAGGCCGTCATAAAAAAAGGGGGAGATCCGTCCCAAAGAAAAAAAAAATAGAAAAGCAAAAGCAAAAGGGCAAAATCCAAATGTCGAATCAAAAGGCCATTACATTACAAACGTTACATCAAGGCCATAAAATGAAATGAAAGGGAACGTAAGGTCGATAAATACCCCGGAAAGAAAATGACCGAACTCCAACGGATACTAGGGTAGGAAAGGAATATCTTTTTAGGTCTCCGGAACCTTCTCATGGGCTTTCTAAACTTATTCTTCCTTTCTTTCAAAAGAGGCGTACTCCAAACTTAAAGGATGGCTTAGATTGACTAAGGGTCAAATCATCAAATGGGATCACGAATGGAAACACAAGTCCAAGCACAATGGGTTTAAGTTAAATTATTGAAGAACAATTTGGAAATTAAGTTAATAAATGAATATGATCTTTTGATCTGAGTACCATGCTGGTCTTTTAGTTCACATACATATGTCAAAAACCAAAAAAATACATATGTTAAAAATAAAAAAAAATACATATGTCAAAAATCCAAAAAAAAATACATATGTCAAAATAAAAAAAATACATAGGTCAAAAATTAAAAAAAAATACATATGCCAAAAGCAAAAAAAAAATACATATTTCAAAAATCCAAAAAAAAAAAAAGGATATTTCAAAAAACAACAAAAATATTTCAATTAGCATTTGCTTATTGCACTTGGTATGTCTTATTCCTTTTATTTTTTGTGAGCATTTGTCTGCTTGTATGTTGCATTTTGCTTAAGTTTGCTTATTCTTATTACCTTTGTTGATAAAGGCTATGCCCCTTGACCATTCATTTAAGGAAAAAGATTGATTGACCATTTGTTGGGTCAGGCAAGGGGCTAAGCCTAAATAGATACTTAACCTGTTTGTTAAGTGACATGCAGGACACAAGGTAAACACAAGAACGCGAGATTGGAGGCCAAAAGTTTCATGTATATTATCAAAAGGTTTCTTTTGTACATAATACACAAAAGAAAAGAAAATACATGAGCCCTCAAGGCTGGCTCTTCCCTCCGCCCTCATTGAGCTGACTCTGAGCCTCGTCGGGCGTATCCGGCACTGGTCCTCGGCTGGGAAGTGGAGGTGGCCCCATAGTGCTCGGCCCTGCTTGGCCAGAAGACATGGCGACACTAGCGGTGAAAGCACTCGTCAAACCACGCTCCTGATCACGCTGTCGAGCACGACTGTACCTCTCCTCCACACTCCGGCGCTCGTGCTCGGCAATGCCCAACTGAACTCGGAGGGAGGCCATCTCCGAATCCATCTTTTGCCGCTCCAGCCTCTCTCTCTCCCTCTCCTCGGTAATGAACCCCAGTCGGTACTGGAGGTGCGAAAGCTCTCGAGGAAGATCCTCGGTAGAGAGGCGAGCCACCTGCTCCTCTAGCTCGCGAACTCGAGCCACCTGCTCTTCGAGAATGCGAACCCGGGCCGCATCTGCTTTAGCCCTCTGAAGGGCTTCATGAAGCTCAGCAACCTGCAGGAGAAGTCATTGTTAGTCCAAGGCAATCAAGTAATCAAAATCAAATTCAGAAGTAAAAGGGAAAGAACTTACCCGAGCAGCGCGATCCTCCTCTGCGAGGGAAGCTCGGTGGATGGCGGAGGCGAGCTGGCTCTGGAGGTCAGCCAGAGCAGCCTCGTGGGTGGCAGAAGAAGTGAATAAGGAAGGTCCATAGGAAGGGGGAGCCGCCTGGGTGTAGACGGCTCGCTGCACCAAAAGACAACCGTCAGTGTTAATCGCCAAAATAATTAATTAATCAAAACACCCATTCATAAACATGCATACATACCAGATCGAACAGCTCCTTCTGGACCTGCTCTAGCTGGGCCTCCGCGTCGTGTAGGCGGGCCCGGAGGTCAATGATGACTGCATCACGCGCATCCTGCATATCACATATACATACATTCATTCACAAATATAAATTAAGATAGTAATAAAATTAAAGACGCATAAAAGCGTACTTACATCAAGTGGTCGGAGGAGCCGAAGCTGATCGGCGTAGTGGACCCGGTACTGCTGGAGGTAGGCCTTGCTACTCTCCGCACGGGACTCCACCCGTACGCCTCGGTGGTGCCAATCCTCGTACTGCTCCGGGAACTTGGCACTCCAGTCAGTGAGGGCTTGCTTGCCCCTCATGCTCCTCCCGACGCTCTCCGAGACCTCCTCATCGATCCATTCCTGGTGGAAGCCCAGGGTCCTCATCACGAGCCGGAGGCGGAGGGGCTCAATCTCGTTCATGCAGTACAACCACATCTGCCTGCCGAACCTCCTCCTGCCAGCCGTCACCCACGGCTGACCCTCCTCGCCCATACCCAGGTACGGGCGCCAGATCACCTGAATATAAGTTAGATGCATTCATATAAATAACGTGCATTTAATAAATAAAAGATTGCATTTAATGAATAAAATTGAATAAATTAATAACTCACCAGAAGCTCTGGATAGTCGAGGAATTGACGGCGGAGGGCCGTCAGCTGATGGTGCTGGGGGGCGGTGTCCACAATTGGCTGCCAACGGCAGGCCAACGGGACAGCCCCAGGTCGTGCAATCCTCACTCTGCCGAGTGGGAAGTAATGATAGCTCCACACCTGCATACATGAACATATAAGTTAGAAAAAATCATTTCATCACATGGCATTGCATAAACAAATAATGAACAATTTAATACCTGGAGAAACGGCGAGAAGTCGCTGACGGTAGTCTCACGGTCCGGCGTGACCGCGGACAAATCGGCGAACAGGTGGGCCAGAAGGGCCGCACCCCATGCATACTCCCCTAAACTATCTAGGTCATCTAACAAGTACAAAAACCTACAATGAATGTGGTCGCCCTTCGTACCGAAGAGCAACCGACCAAAAAATAAAACTAGGAAGACTCTGAGTTTCCTATCTACCTCCTCCCCCTGACTAGGGTCACTACAATATACAAGGGAGGACGACTCGGCTAGTCTATCCCTAAACTCCTCCCGGGTCTCGTCTGACCGACGTCGGGGCTCCTCTAGTCCTAAGGCGGCCTCTACCTCCACCCTAGGGACCATCCTAGACTTCCTGCCTAGGCTGGACACTTCTATCCCTAACAATGCCTCCGCCAATCCTCGATAGTTGGGGTAAGTCACCCCGCTAACCGGTCGGCCCTCTACCCTAAGGCCAGTGATCCTGGCCACATCCTCTAGGGTGGGGACCATATGTCCCCACGGCATTAGGAAAGCCCGGCTTTCCGTATGCCACCTCTCCCGCAGCGCCTGCAGGAGGACAAGGTCGAGCCAAAATGGCTCGATGTCCAGGACTTCCCCGAACCCCATCCGGCGCAGGCACGCCTTCTTGAAGTCCGGGAGCCCCCGGTATGCACCTACAACTAAGTCCCAGCTAATCCTGGACCTCATAACTCCCTACAAATAAAAACATAAAAAAAATAGGGTCAGTAATAAATAAAAACATAAATAAAAACAGTTCTGTTTTGAAAGGCGTCAACACATATGGACGTCTTTTAAAATACGTCAACATGTTTTGACGCAATTAAGACTCATTTTCTGCCTAATTAAAATTCGGAATTTAGCCTTGAAAGGCGTCGTCCCGAGGTGACGCCTTTTGAATGGCGTCACCTGGTCTGGACGCCTTTCAAGACCCGATTCCGGGTTCTTTGGAGAACCCCTTTCTCCCCTCTTTTCTTCATCCCATTCATTCCATAGGAAGCTTACCGTGTGGAGGTCACCCTCCTCTTCTTCCTCCATGGCCACGGGCGCCGGTGGAGGGATTTCTTCCTCCAAGAACGCCGCCGCTTCGGCGAGAACGGCCGGCACCTCCTCGGGGATTTCTTCCTCGCGAGCCGCCCTACGCCGCCTTTTGGACAAAGCCTTGATCTTGCGGGAACCTTCACCGCGTTCCATTGAGCTTGGGGAGGGAGTTTTGAGAGAGAGGAAGATGAGATCGCCGGAGCTCGGAGGGTTGAAGAGAGAGAAAGCAAAGGAGAAAAGTGAGGAAGAAAAGGGGGCTTCGCGGGTCTGTAAACAGAAAGCTAAACGGCGTCGACTCAGATAGACGAGTTTTAGGGCGCATAAGTTGAGGCGGCAAGGACAACTGTTTGAAATTGATTGAAAGGCGTCTACGTGTGCTGACGCGTTTCAGGTTACCACCAATTCTGGTCAGAGCCGTACACAGCATGATGATGAAAGGCGTCTGAGCTGCGTTTTAGGAGATTAATCACGGAATTAATAGCAGAATCCTGGAAAAAGTAGGAGAGAGAATTGAAAGGCGTCTTGTATGGTAGACGCAATTTAAGCTTAAATCAGGGTTTTTGAAGATTAAATTGAATTTCTGGAAAATGAATTATGGTTGAAAGGCGTCTTTCTGAATGGACGCGTTTTTCATTAACAGAACCTGAAGTGTCATATTTTCAGGAAAAATCAAGTTTTTACTAAAGGAAAAATCATGAACACATCACAGGAAGTTAAGGAAAGGTTTCAAGGCGTGAAAAATAATTCTTTATTCAATGAAATCTTTTATTACATCATAAAAGAAAAGAGAAAAGAAAGAGGACATTTGGAAGAATTTCATGAAGACCTTTGAGGTAAGGAAATTTCAATCCTCTATCTCTATCTTTAGAGGATTTTACACGATAACTGAAGCCAAGGTTCCACAAGGTGGTGATAAGTTCGGTGGCTTCATAATCCTCGTCGGATTCCAAGGCACGCTTCTTGATCGGGGATGTGCAGGAGAACTCGGAGAATTCACGACGGTTTAAGCTAAGTTGAGTAAGGCACCGATGTGGATTGTATAATACGAACTCGGTGGCCCCAATCAACTTGAGATCTGCTCCCGCTGCAAGGCGCACCCAAACAGGCTTTCCAACAAGAGCGAGTGGAGACGAGTCAAATATATCAGATGTCATGAGCTTCAGATACTCCCTCCAGTCGGCTCGGGTCTTGAGTTTTGGGACTTTATTGACCATGTGCTCGTTAAACTTTACAATATTGGCAATACAGTGGATCGGACTATTCATGAAAATTTGAGATGGTCTTGGAGGCATCTTCTTGTAGTACTCGAATTTAAAGTGAAGTTCAACCCACAGAGCAAAGAGTAACATGCACCCGTAGGGAGGACGACCCACAGATGCCGCAGAAAGCCCGTTGTAAAGATATGCCAAGAGTGCAGTGTTAATGGATTTACCTTCAAAGATCGCGCAGATAGCACTGACCTGATTATCTTCTAAGATGTTGTCCTGCGCAGGGAAGAACAAGGCACCAGCAAGGCATGTGACGAAAGCTTTTGTCACATCCTCCGCTTCGTCCTCCCTTAGATCATCGATCTCGTATAGAGTCCACTCAGCAAGCTTTGCAAGATTGATCCCCTTTTTGGTAAGGCATCCTTTAGCTTCTGAAGGATCCTTCATGATTGATATCAACAATTGTTGACCAGTGATTATCTCTCTTGTTAAAGCCATCTTATCTTTGGTCTTTGGGAGACCCAATAGAAGCTCCGCCTCCTCCAAAAGGATTGTGCACTCAAAGTCTTGGAAGAAGAACGCATGTGTTTGGGGATGCCACCATTCGATCAAGGCACCCATAGCCGCCCAATCTATGTTCGAACTTTTATAGTTTTTGGCAAGTACCACTAGTCCTTGAATATTCCACTTGGAGATGAAAACTTGCATGGAAAGTTTAACACTTTTTGTAAATTTACGAATCCAAGGGAGAGAGGTGAATTTCCTTGGGCCAGGAAACATGGGGTAATTATGAAAACAAAAGGAAGGATTGAAGAGTTTGAAGAACAAGAACACGAAGAACATGAAAGAACCAGAAGAAGAATTGAAGGGAAGTTAATTTAACTTACTTGAAGATTGGGATCCCTTCCGATGAGGTGATTCTCCACGTCGGAGATCTTCTCCAGCGACATCTTCATCCTCTTATTTGAAGAACCCATCCTCTTTTTCGGAGTTCTTCCTTCTTGAAGCTTGGAAACCTTGGAAACCTTGAAGAAAAACTCAACCTAGGATCTTTGGATTATGGTAGGATTGCTTAGGAACAATCTAATGGTGTTTATATAGAAGGAATTGCGATCCTAGGAAGACTTTTCCGAATTGGAAAATGGATGTGCATTGGTAGAGTTGGAATTCGAATAGAAGAACCTGTTTCTATGAGTAAAAGGCGTCTAGGATAAGCGACGTTTTTTAACATTAATTGGCATCTGCGCGACACGACGTGTTTCAGCCTTTCTGTTATTCTGTGGTTTTTGATGCTTAAATTGTTTGGAATTGCTAATGGTTTTGATTGCAGGAAAATAATAATAAAAAAAATTCAAATGAAGCTGAAAATGTCAAGAAGATCCCATTATGGGAGTTAAGAAGTCCTGACCGTGGCTAAAAAGACGGTTATTTCTACCCTTGTATTATTCCATGTAAATCATTTGCATTATTATATGTTAAATATTTACTAGAGCATATTAAGGACCTTGTGGTTTTGATGAAACTGAAATTTGAGTTCCCCTTCAACAAAAACGGTGATAATTCCAGAGGATTCTTAATCGCACAGATAGGCCGTTGGATTGTTAATTAGTGAGGACGATGGTTCCACTTTTGTTAAATGGTGCGTGGATAAACGAGCTTCGGCTTAGCACTGAATTATAAGAATTTGTGTCTTGACTCATTAATGACAATTTGACAATATTATCCTTGATTAATTTATATTTTATTTGACTTTATATTTTTCTTTTAGCCCATATATTGATACTGATTAGTAGTAAATTAAATCAATTTGATTTTTTTTCATTAAATTAAAGAAATACAATTTCAAATTTCAAAATCGTTCATTAATTCAAAGTTAATAGTATAGTTAATGGTTCAATTTGCCTTGAATTTTTTAGTCATAAATTCATTTTTTTTACTCTTTTTTTTTTTGAAAAGAAAGGAAAAGTTTCTAAATGGTATGTATAAATATGTATGAAGATACAATCAATTGAAGAAAATGATCTCAATTAGATCCAATAAAAAAGAGGAATTTTTCTTTAGAAAAGGATAAGTACAACGGAATTCAGGATCCAAATCAAATAGGAAAGAAACAAACGGCTCAGTCAGTAATCCCCCCAAAAATTAGGAAAAGTTTAGGAATAAGTATAATATAATTTCAAATTTCTATCCATTTCTATTGTTTTGGCGGCATGGCCAAGTGGTAAGGCGGGGGACTGCAAATCCTTTATCCCCAGTTCAAATCTGGGTGTCGCCTGGTCAACAAAAAACTCGAGATTTCTTATCCTGCTGATCTAAACCCAAATCGAGACGAACCCGACAGAAACAGAGGTAAAGGCCTAGACCTTGTCAATACTTGATTTTAAGAATGATCCATAGGTTGTAGAAAAGCAAAGACTGTGACTTTTTCCTCAAAATATGGATTCTGAGTGTGGCCAAAACAAACCGACTGTATGTACTAGGCATCATATAGGTCTTTGAAATCATTGTGATAAGGATTAATTACTAATTAAGTTTCAGACCATTAAATCAAATAATTCAAACATGATGTGAAATATTCCATTCTGAATTGAGTATCTTGATTATCTTTGAGGTTCGCTTGAAGATATCCTTGGAATTCTATCCTTTCTTGGACTCTTTATCCAATATTTCTTGTTTTCTTTTAAGATCCATCATGGTTGCAGCACGTCCATATTGGCTGGCAAACGCTCCCCATGATGAAACCTACAGTGTCTATGACCTGGGTACTTCCCACTCCGTGGAGGTTGATCGACCTTATTTTGTTTTCTTGTCTACCTCATCCAGATAGGATTGATTCCATTGATCTCCTTGAGCTATCTTTGTTGATGATTTCGAGAAAAATTCCAATCATGTGATGTTGAGAGCGTGTCTCATCACACATTGGCATCACCTTTTCAGTACATTTCATTCTATTTCACTCCCTTGCAAAGACGATGCCAAGGTGAGGCAGCTATAGACATGCTAATTTTGACGTCATTTCGAGTAAATTTCATATCATATAATAATGCCTCAGAATGGTCTGATATTTAATCATTGATTAATTTTTATTGATATTTTTGTGTGTCGGGTCAAACATACATGTTTAAGTTAATCAATTGAATTGATTTTAACTCAAATTTCAGTTGAAATATGAAGAAGTCTAAAAGACGTCGACCTATGTGGACGCCATTTAGAATTTATTCTTATTTTAACGTTTAAATTTGAATTTTAATCAATTGATTAATTAGCTAAAAGGCGTCTGCTAGACATGACGCGTTTTAGGTTTCCTAAGCTATTTCTACTTCTCTTTCGGATGTTTATCCTTATCTTAATTAGTGTAAAAGACGTCTACACATGTAGACGCGTTTTAGCTAATACAGATAAAGATAAGTTTTTCCCGGATGTTTATCTTTATCTTAATCAATCTGAAAGGCGTCTTCCATGGATGACGCGTTTTAGATAATTACAGATAAAGATGAATTAATCTGTAGTTATCTGTTGGTTAAGATAGATAAATCCCAAATTTTTTCATGTAAATCCGCGGACGCAGAAGAAGTCTATAAATACCTTACATCTTGAATGGGTAAAAAAAAAAAAAATTAGAATCAGAGTTGGTGATTAGTTAGTAATTGAGGCGATATCGAATTGAAGATCGAAGCAACGACGTCCAAACGCCGAAGTGCTACTGTTTCCAGAAGTCGCCGTCCGTTCTTCGTCCATTCTTCATCCAATTCAAGGCTTCATCCAATCGGCATAAGTTTTTTAATTCATTTCTGCACTTTTTCATATTCACATCTTCATTAATTCTACATTCTTCATCATCACTCTATGCAACGCACACAACACTAGCATCATTTTCAAAACCAATTTAAAGGGGTTTCAAAGACCATTCCAACAAGTGAGTTCTATGTTTAGTTGCATGTTTAAAACTATGTTTAGAATGGATACTCCCTCTACTTAAATTCTCACTGTTTCTCCATTCTTCTTTCTATTTCTTGCAAGTTGCAAAGAAGAATCAAAAGGGGAGGAAAACAAGCAAATCACAAGAACTCTGGATGATCCTCAACTGCAATCACAGCAAGAACAAAGGAAAAGGAAGGGCTCTCTTTCTTCAGCCGGCTGAAGGAGGGGAATCAAGAGCTCAACATCTCCCACGTTTAAACAGGTAGGCGATCAAACTCTTTCTTTTGGAACTTTTAAGTCAAAAGTTTCTGGTGATCACTTCACGTAGTTTCCTTTTAATAGGCTTTATTTTACACTTAAACAACATACATCTTTCATGATAATCACACATTCATTTTAAGCACTCACATCATACTGATGACAAAACTGTCATGCCATGCTTAGGATCCCAAATGCTTCTAACCACCAAGTTCGCCTAAAAAGTTTTCGAGGTAAATGATTTGCCCGACTCGGGTCTCTTTCCTTATAACCTAGAAGATATAAGGTGGAACACCTTGAAGCCTTAATGGTCAACCGCACGACGCTGACCCGGAATCAGACGCCATCGCACCTATAAGTGACGCGCTTGCATTGACCTAAGCCCGAAGTCTTGAGGGTGCTCATCGAGATTATGGTTAAGAGATTAATTCACTAGAGACACAGACATTACTCTTTACCCATTTTGAACCTCTGTGATCATGTGAGCATGTGATGATTTTTTAAAACGAACTATTTTAAAATGTTGTTCAGTCTTTAGCTAGCTATCTCATTTTAAACCTTGGGGGAGAAAAAGTGAAGAAATTTAGAGGCAAACCTCACAGGAGGTTCAACAAAACCGTTAAAAGATAAAGCTAATGACAAAACATATCCTTTTTTGACCTCTAAGATGCCCTATTTACTTTTGATTTTTCAGGCCTTTGATGGATTTCATGGCCAGGAACGGTCATGACCAGGCTTTTTTTTGCACAATTACTTGAACCCTTTTCATTTTTCTTGGCATTTTCAGGGTTATTTGCTTTTCATTTCTTATCCCGCCTGCGGGGATATTGCCCTCTTTACGTGCTCTGGTCCTTTGCATTTCATATTTGGGCTGATTTGAGAGGTTACATCTATCGGGTTGTTGGGAACCGCAGCTTGCTGACATTGACCATTTAAGGGTGTCGACTGTCCTGATCAGTCGAGAGTCGAAGAGCAAAGGTTGTAATTGACAGTGTACTAAAGACATTGAACACATTTTAAGAAGGTTTACTTTGAAAAAATGTGCAAATGTGTGCATCTCGTAATGACCATAGAGATCCATATAAAAGTAGAGCAGACACGTCCAAAGTTCTGGTGGACCAAAGTCTTAACCAAACTTTAATGATAACCCAATCTATCATGCAACTAGACCTAGACAGGGGGTTACGTGGCAGTCACCAGATGGTTGGATTTTGTGTGTTTCTAATTTTTTTGTGCTTTTCACTAAGTATGTACATATTTAGAAATATTTTTGCTGCTTTTTGGAATATTCAATTTTTTTGGATTTTGAAATTTTGATTTTTTTTTTATTTGATTTTTCAAGGATAAAACTTCTTCAGATACACCTCATTCCAAGGATGAGGTAATTCCTCTCCATTTTCATTGATTAGACGATGTGCATTACCTGAGTATTCCTCCTTGATTACAAACGGACCTTCCCAATTTTCTTACAATTTATTCCTGGGACTAGAAACTTTGATCATTTTTCTTTTGAGTACCATTTCTCTAATTTCAAATTTTCTTTCGAGAACTTTTTTTGCATAGAATCTTGCGATCCTATTTCTATAAACTTGAGTGTGGTTTGCCGCCATTAACCTTCTTTCGTCTAATAGTTCAAGTTGGGTTAACATGGCTTCACGATGTTCAACGTCGCTGATTCCACTATCCAACTGCACTCTTAGAGAAGGAAGAAGGATCTCGAATGGAAGTACCAAATCTGTCCCGAATGTTAATGCATAAGGTGTTTGTCCGGTGGGAGTTCGGATAGAAGTGCGATACGCTCAAAGAGCCTCAACTAGGCGATCAGACCAATCTGAATAATTGTGAGATCTGCAAGTTCTTTTGATGATTAAAATGAGAGTTTTATTAGTTGCTTCCGCTTGACCATTTCCTTGTGGGTCGTATGGCGAGGAGTGATGCAAATTAATACCATACTTACTACACATGTCCTGGAGCTCGTAGGAGATCAATTGTGGTCCATTGTTGGTGACGAGATCGCGCAGTGTCCCGAACCTGGCGAGAATGTTGCGCTTGATGAACTTCACCACAGTGGATGCTTTAATCTCCACGAATGCTTCTGCTTCAGCCCATTTAGTGAAATACTCAGTGGCAGTTAAGATGAATGATTTCTTTTTCATTTCACCTAATCGATCTTCCAGAGGTCCTACAATATCGAATGCCTACATGGTGAAGGGCCAAGGAGAAATGATAGGATTGAAGGATGATGAAGGTGCATGAATCTTGTTAGCATGTAACTGACATTTCAAGCACCTCCGAACGAATATGGAACAGTCAGCCTCCATTGAAGGCCAATAATAGGACATGAGAAGTTTCTGAGCTAAGGCACAACCATTGATATGACCACCGCAATCGCTCGCATGAGCTGCCTTGATGATATGAGGGATCTTGGCATCATCTAGACACCAAAGGAGTATTCCAGTGAAGGATCTTCTGAAAAGAAGTCCGCCTAAGATGAGATAGCGTTGAGATGCACGGCGGATTGCCTGGCGATTAGAAGCTGTGCCATAAGACGGAAGGATTCATCACGAAGGTAGTTTATGATATCAAAATACCATGGATTTCCATCATCCCAATCGGGAGTGAGTTCCTTCATGATGACAGAGACATGCTCAGATGAGAGGAAGAACTGTTGGAACCAGGGGTCCCAAAAGGAGGGTGAGTCTTGCTTTTGTACAGTGATGGCTACTGAGCTTCTGGGAATTTCTAGTACTGAAGATAAGGAGGCTAAGGCATCCGCTAGAATGTTCTGGGACCTAGGCACATGTACATAGGTAATCTTTCTAAAATGCCTAATTAGCGAACTTACCAATTTTTGATATGGCTTCAACTTAGGGTCCCGGGTTTGATACTTGCCCACGGTTTGGTGGAGGATCAATTGAGAATCTCCAATGATTCTCAATTCTATGACTTTGAGAGCCAATGCCAATTTTAAGCCAGCTAAGAGGGCCTCATATTCAACGACATTGTTCGTCACTGAGAAGGAGAGTTGGCAATTATGCGGAATACTTACCCCTTCTAGGGATACGAGGACCGCTCCTATCCCACTGCCTTGAGAGTTAAGTGTCCCATCGAAGTAAAGGACCCAGGATAGAGTATCATCCACTATTAGGCCCAACTCCTCATCTGGGAACTCATCGTTGGTGGGTGAGAATGTAGGCAGCGGATGGTGAGCTAGGTGCTCGGCAATTGCTTGCCCCTTTATAGCCTTTTGACTTACATAAGTGATGTCAAACTGGTTCAAGAAGGATTGCCAATGCACCAGCCTATCTGTTACAACTGGCTGCTCTAGCAAATATTTTATCGGGTCCATTCTACCTAGAAGTTTAATCTCGTGGGCGAGGAAGTAGTGCTTCAATTTCTGCACTACCCAGACGACGGCCGCACATGTTCTTTCCATAGCTGCGAATCACTTTTCAACGTCGTTGAAGAGTTTGGAAAGATAGTACACTGCTCTTTCTTTCTTCTCGTCGTCAAGTTGGGCCAATACTGCTCCAGCTGAATCTTCAGTGGCGGAGACATATAGCAATAAAGGCCGCCTCGGGATAGGAGCCATAAGAACTGGTGGATTGAGGAGATAACACTTCAATTCGTCGAAGGCCTTTTGACATTTATCACTCCAAACGAACTTTGCCCCTCCTTTCAATAAATCATAAAAGGGTTTACATCTCACAGAATGTTGAGATATGAACCGTCTGATAAATTGTAGATGGCCGATAAGACTCCTTATATCCCTGACACTCCTAGGAGGGGGCATTTCCGCTATCGCCTTCACTTTGTCCAGATCAACCTCAATCCCTCTCCTGCTTACCATAAACCCTAGCAATTTGCCAGAAGAGACACCAAATACACACTTCTTTGGGTTCATTTTCAGTTGGTGCTTTCTTGACCTCTGCATTACAGCCCTAAGAATCTGAGCATGCTCCTTCCTGGTTTTAGACTTCACTAGAATGTTATCTACATAAACCTCCATGTCGGTGTGAATCATTTCATGAAAGATTGCCATCATTGCCCTTTGTTAGGTGGCTCCAGTGTTCTTAAGCCCAAACGGCATGACTATGTAGCAATAAGTTCCCTATAGGGTTATGAAAGATGTCTTCTCTTGGTCTTCTTTAGCTAGTCGGATTTGATTATATCCTGAAAAACCATCTATGAAGGACAACATTTCAAATCCAGCCATATTGTCGACCAACAAGTCTATGTGAGGAAGTGGGAAATCATCTTTCGGACATGCCTGATTGAGGTTAAGGAAGTCTATGCAAACCCTAACCTTTCCGTCCTTTTTTTCCACAGGGACGATATTACCTACCCACTTAGGATAGAGCACTACCCGAATGAACTTGGCCTTGTGTAATTTGTCAACTTCTTCTTTTACCTTAAGTGCTAATTCTGGTTGTAACTGTCTCGACTTTTGTTTCATGGGTCTTGCATCAGATTTGAGATTTAGCCGATGCTCCACCAATTTTGTGTTTAATCCGGGCATGTCCTTATATGACCAAGCAAACCCGTCAGGATATTCTCGGAGTACGGCTATTACGGACTTTTCTTCTTCTAGACTCAATTTAGCACTACCTTTGGATCCTTCTCAGTTCTGAGGTTGACTTCTTTAGTGGGCTCATCGATGGCTGACGAAGGCTCGTCAAACCGTCTCATCCCACTCACAAAAGGTTTGGCCAAGTCATCATATTCTTGCTCCTCATCTTCACTAAGCTCAAACACACCTAAGCCATTATTGCAAGACTCACCTTGCAATGGCTCTATTAGTTTAGAGATGACCCCTTCTTGAAGAAATTCGCTAGCCCCTTTTAAGTATTTACACCTGTCTGCTAATTCCTGAACTAAGAAAGATGAAACTTGCTTATACCTAAATCTTGAACTACTATGTACATGACTTGGAGAATGATTTAGAATTGTCTCTGTTAGGACAAGGGTGGATCCTTAAGACAAAGACCCAGTGATGAAAGATTTGTTCCAACATGCCAGTTCTTCGAAAGTGACTTCACACCCTTGGGTGTAGGAATTGGGCTTTTTTTTTTGTGACCAAATGTCTCGAATGCGAAACATTCGGGAGATTGTGTTATGACCGGAGCTGAGAGCATAAGAACGGAAGGTGGATGGAATAAGAAAGTAATAAACGTGGTAGGTGCCGGTTCATTCTTGACCAAAAAGAGCCCTACCCATGGGTTGTCTGGTTCATGAAACAAGGACGTTATGCCGAAGTCCTCTTCATTTTCCTCTTGATCGTCCTTGTTTTCTTCTTGTACTCCTTCTTCTATCTTGAGCAACTCCTGCTTTTTCTTCACGAAGTGATTCATGAGGGACTACTTTTCTATCCTTTTTGTTGGTTCAGTTGACTTGTAGCCTAGCCCGAATCCCCTGATGATAGGGTTCTCTGAAATGGGCTCTTGCATCCCTTGTTCTTCTCTTCCTAATCCAGAGTCTGAACTATAGCCCATTTTACCCATGAGTTGCCAACCTATGCCAGGCCTGGGCCTGGGATGAGAACTGATTGACAAAAGTATGGGTTCTTTGCCTTTCTTGGAAGTTATCATAGATGGAATCTGCTCTGATGTTACTGAGTCCAGTGACTCAATATAGGGAGTGCTTTTGACTTTCACAATGTTCCCGTTATATGGGAACTTATAGCACTGGTGGTTGGTGGATGGGACCCCCAGAGTTTGGTCTATCCAAGGTCTCCCTAAAATAGCGTTGTAGATGGGTTTAACATCCAAGATGTTGAACTCTGAAATCATGGTCACTGGACCAATTTCCAGTTGTAGGAAGATTTTTCCGTCTGCCGGCCTTTGAGAATTATCATAGGCTGAGACCATTATGGAGGTGGACTCAATCTTTTCTGGATCTATCCCTATCTTTTTGAGAGTTTTGAGGGGACATACATTAATGGAGGCTCCAGTATCCAGTAGGATGGAGTCTACTGAGTGACCATTGAGAGAGGCAGTTAGGCACAAAGGAAGAAATCGGCACTCGGGGAGAGCCATATCCTTTTATGGGAAGGATATCATGGGTGCCTGAGTGACCGAGAAAATGGCATTGGTGACTCCTCCAATAGGAAGATCTTCATTGACTTTGATTTCTTGTAGGAAATTGAACAGTGTTTCCTTATGTGTGGAAGATTTCCGGATCAGCTCCAGAATGGATATCTTGGCAGGAGTCTTCTCCAAATGCTGGAGGATGTCATATTCAGATTGAACATTTCCCGCAATCGGGATTAAGTTATCTTGGGAGTCTAAAGGCTGGCTTGGAGGAATAATACAGTTCTTGAGTGTTACCCCCACCGAAATTGGATCTACCTCATTCACTGGTGACCTTATAGGATTGAAGCGGGTTATCGACCCCTGGTTCTTGGTTGTGTAGAAGATGGATAGAGGGGTCGCTCAGCTGTGATTGGAAGGATTTGAATGAGGGTGACTGGCTTGAGGATTGCCGGTTGTTCCTTAGGTCGGATTAGGACCAAAGGTTTGTCTTGAGAGATTGTGGAGACTTCTGGGGTAGACCTTCTAGTCTCATTCAGCCAAGTGGGAACTTGATGTTGTATCCCAGATCCTTCATACTCCCAATATTGCTCTGTAACGACCCGCCACCCTATAATCGGGGATCCGATTACTAAATGGGTGCCGAATCATTAAATTTGGAGCCAAACTAGGACCTCGATAAGTATGGAAAATAAATTATAAACTAAATTAAACATCCACATCACATCGAATTGTAAAAGAAGTGCAGAAATTAAAAGTTATTACAATTCGACTCGACTCAGCAAATAATTACATACTCCAACTGAAAAAGAAATAATTAAGCGTACATGACATAAAAGGAAATAACAACTACACCGGGGCATACCCCAGAACAACGGCTGCTGGCGTGCAACCCAAGACAGCACTCTCCTCGCTATGCCTGCCTAGAACCCTCACCTGAAAACCGCAGCGGGTGAGTCTCATCGAAAAAGACTCAATAGGGATCCTTCGATCCCCACCACCCACTCACACACCCACAAGTGCAGTACATAAATATAGGCAAGTTAACTAAATAAAGCAGTAACACAATTTTGAATATAAAACGCACGCATTTATAACTGTAACATGTACGATTCTGAACTACTACAAAGTCCACAACTAGCGTCTCGGCTAAACACACAAGTCACATGGCCGAACGCGAAAAACACCGACCCGCTGAGACCAAACATCAACGCCTCGAATAGCACATTGGATACTCCGGCCTCACACGGCTCAAGGTGGTCCTGCTTCCCCCAGCACGAGTGACACTCCGAATATACCACTCCCACACCGATACTAGCTATACCCCAGGGTACACCAGGTGACCCTCTCTCTAGGCGTCACCCCACAACTCCCACACCGGCGCCGTGTCACTCCCACACCGACACAGGGTGCCTAAGCACTAACAACTGTCACTCTAGGTCCACGATCGCACAAAATGCAACACGGTGCGATCCGATCACGTAGAAATCATCGTCCTTAAGCATGATTTCAAGCATGCAATTAACCAAACTATCTATAAATATAAACACATGTTAATTGCAGGAATTAATAAGATTCTGTCTTGAATCGCGTCGCCCAAGGCCGATGTCATTCAAGCCTCCTAAACTAGTTCATGTGAAAATGGGCCTCATAATATGGTCTAAATCGCATCGTTCAAATGGGTTGCCGTTTAAAAGACGTCATTGTCCCTAGTCGCCTAATAACGACAGAAACAGAGACAGGCCTCGGGGTGATCTGAAGTTTAAAACGCGTCGTGCACGGAAGTCGCCATTTAAAAGGCGTCGCTGTCTTTAGATGCTACTCAATCTAGAGACAAAGTCTATTATTTGGGCTAAATTGCGTCGCGGGTGGAAGCCGCCTTTCTAAAAGGCGTCACTGTCCCCCCGACGCCATTCAACCCTCACAGACAAGTTCTTCCTCCGCCATCTCCCAATCCACGGGGTGAGATTTTCTCCCCCAAACCGTACAAGAGACCACAAGGTAGAGGAGGAGGAGAAGAACCTAAATACTCATTAAAAACCCCCTATTTCTCATTTCATGCAATTAGTGTTTTCACCCAAAAAATCCCCTAAACATACTCCAAAGGGGGAAAAAACATGGTTTTAAACAAAATACAACGGGGATCGTCACCTTACGAGTTACTCGAACTCCTTCTAACTCTAAGCCGCCAACCCGCCTCGCCACACGCCGCCGCCGGTACTGCCGTGGGCGCCGTTACTCCACTGGGACGTCGGCCGCCGTCCGGAGAGAAATGCGCCGCGGAGGAAGTGGTGGTGGTAGTGGAGGAAATTGGGAGATTAATGGAGTGGAGGGAGAGGAGGAATAGGGAGAGGAAAGGAAGGAGAGGGGGAAAGGGGGTGCCGGAGGTCGAAGGGAAGAGAGGAGAGAGAAGAGAATGAGGGAAAGGAGGGAGGACTCGCGGGGTCAAATAGAAACTGGGAAAAATGCGTCGTCCAAGCCCGACGTCATTCAGACGAAAAGACCGGGCCGTACTTTGATAAACCAGGGTCGTACTCTAAATGGCGTCGTCCATACAAGACGCCATTCAGACGATAAGACCGGGGCCGTACTCTCGCGGCACAGAGCCAGCCTACGTGGCGCCCACGTGCCACAACCTAAAATGCGGCCACATCGTCAGACACCGTTTGAAGCGCATCGAGCGAGCTCGACGTGAAAAGAACACAAGCCCTAGCCCCGCAAGGGCCCAAACCGAGGGATCTGACTCCAAAATTGACCAAATAACCGGATCCAAAACCTCAATCCTTGCATGCTCTCTGCAAACCACTCTGGGTTCTAGGTCTCTGATCAAGGTGTTGACCTTACCTTGAGAACTGGATGGATCTTGAACTGCTTGATGAGAAGGTAACAAATCTTTCACAATTCCTAACTCCTTCTTAGCCCTTAAGGCATCAATGGCCTTCTTCATATCCTCCCAGTTTATCCTACCTTCATCGTTCAGATCATACACCCAATCCCTGAAGGTGAAGCAGTTGTAGATTGTGTGACCTGGGATCTGTAGGTGCTGGAAATGACCCCGTGCTCAACTGGTGAGCGGAGACCGACTTCCGTGGCTACAAACCCAGAATAAAGAACAAATGACTTGATGAACTAAAACACCAAGAACTAAAATGGTGATCGCCAGGGTGTTTTACCTCGACCCAGAGGGACTACCTTGATCGCTAATGACACTCCAAGACCTCCATGCACAGCAGAATTTGTAGTCCATACTCCCTTCTCCTTGGCCGGCCAAGAAGACAGGGCCTCACGCTTTGATTTCCTGCAAATTAATCATGAATCAAAACACCCATTAGACTCTTAATTAGCATAGCATCCGTTCATTAAGGAAAAGAGAAATATCAATTAGAGGTGAGCTTACCGAATATGTGGGTGAGAAGGATGAGTGACCAAGTGTTATGGCCACCCACCTTCCCGTTTTTTGGTGTTTTGGATCAAAACAAACCCCTTAGCAAAGATCTAAGGTACCTAATCATGAGTGCATGTATGTGCAAATGGAATCTAAACATATACAAAATCCTAAACTTATGCATGCATGTATGGTACTATGAAGAGAACGATAAAAATGATAAATGAGAGAGGAGAGTAGGGTTCCCTTTTCGACTTTGAAGAGAGTGTCGCATGGGCATAAAATTGACAGCACATTCTTCCTTCTTAGAGCCTCCAAGACTCTATAGTTGTTTCCTTCCCACGAGCTCTAGAGAAGAGGTCTAATGTTAGACTTTGAAATCACTCTTTTCTCTCTCTTTTGATGTAAAATGGTACCCTCACTCTAGTGAACCTCCTTGGGGGCGTTCTTAAGGTGAAGGAGATCTTAAATAGGCAAAGGAGATCGAGTTAAAACCCTAGAAAGCCCCCATTTCGTGGGCCAATGGATGAGGATAAAGAAGGTTGGATAGAGATCTCTTCAACAAAATCTAAACCAAAACCAATAAAAAAATGACACCTAAGCCCTAAATCACCTTCATCTTAATCCATTAGAGTGAAAAAATGCGGAAGATATGGTAAAAAACCCGAGAGAAAGGTGCAAAAAAAGGTTAAAATAATCACGGAAAACCAACCAATCGGACGACCAATGAAGTGGCCGTCTGAAGGATCAGACGGCCACGAATCTAGCCGTCTTAACCCAGAAGGCCAGGAAGGTGGCCGTCTGAACTTAGAAGGCCAGCAAACTGGCCGTCTGAACTCAGAAGGCCAGGAAGGTGGCCGTCTTAACTCAGAAGGCTAGGAAGGTGGCCGTCTGATCTTAGAAGGCCAGGAAGGTGGCCGTCTGAAGGATGTTCAGACGGCCATCTTTCTGGCTGTCTGAATGTTCAGACGACCACTAGTCTGGCCGTTTGAAGGATCAGACAGCCAACACTCTGGCCACCTGATGGACTTGACAAAACTTTTTTAAAGTTTAATATTTTTGAAATCCAAATGCAAAAAATGAAAAAAAGTTTTGAAATCATACACCCTTTTTTTATTTTTTTGAAAAATGAACGTTTTGTGACAACATTTTTTTTGACAAAAAGAAATTAAATTTCAAGGAATCCTAATGAGCGGGAAACGACAAAAAGATCAAAACAAAGGTCCATTAACACAATAAAGCTCAAATCGGTTGATGGAATGGGCTAAAATTGGGTGTCTACAGCTGTCCCTCCGTGGCATCCTCTTTGCAGGGGAGCACGGTGGACTGATAAGTGGATGGTACAGACAGTACACCCTATTTTGGACCACCCCAGCCGATGTGGAACTTGCTAAAAGTCTGACAACAATGGTGATGCAAGCTAAGAATGATGAAGGGGAAAATAGTTGTGTACCCATAAACTACAACCCAAGAGGTCTTTTGGCAATTGCCGCGAGTCTCCGACACACAATGGGACGCTTGTCCAGTCGAAGGAGTTTAAGGGATGACAACCAAAGGCGCGGAAGGTGCATTCCAAGACTTAATCAAAACATTGCGCAGACGATAAAAGATTCCAACATTGGATGATTAAAGTACGGGGTGACAGGGTCCTACTCTCCTCTGCAATGATATGCTGAAAGAATGGATGATGCATGCTGGGTTTAAAATAAAAAAACCTATCTAATGCAAGACACTGGAGGATTTATTCTAGGCTGTTCAAATAACTTAAACCTTATAAATCCATCATCATTTTTGTTAAAGGGGAACTCCGGATTTATGTGCCTTAAGTTATTAGCCTCCAGTTTTTCTAAACTAATGTAGACTCTTCAATCTTCTTCTTCCTGCGAAATCAGATGTTAGAATCAGCAATAAAGTAAGAAGCACACATTTTTCTAATTTTTTTCTAATTTTTTAGATTTTTTTATAATTTTTCTGAAATATTTTGTCAGAAGGCCAAACTGGTGGCCATTTGAAGCATCATAATACCATCTACCTGGCTGTCTGAAGGTTTTATGCTGTCCCTTTACTTTTCTTTTATTGTGGGACTCCGGCGCATGGTAGTACATCTCTATCCGCATTTTGGTATAAAATAAGTGCAAGAAAGCTTGGATGGGACCCTTCCAATCTCTCATGGTGTCCTCTTCTTCCTCCAAAAGGCTACCTTTGGGCTTCATGCTTTGCACGCCTGATGTTTTGACCGAGATCGAGGGTTATCTTAGCAATCGTGTGGCTCGTAGGCAGGTATGCCCTTGATGATGATGTTGGATGCAGGGGTATGCCCCCGATGATGTTGTTGGATGCCGGGGTATGCCCTTGATGATGATGTTGTATTCATGACTTTTGTGATTGCCACTGAACTTGCTTTTCTCATTGCCTGTTCCTATGCAACACCACTGAGAAAGAATGTTATTTTCATAGTTTATTTTAGCCCCTTGCTCAAAAAGATGAATACCATTCTAGCCTTGGCGACGAGTCAAGGGGCCTTGTCTTATTAAACAGACATAAGGAAATAAAGAAATATGCGGCATGCAATCATGCATATGCAATTTGTCTGTACAAAATGACAAGCATTCATACTGATGAATGTGTGTGTGTGTGTGTTTTATTTTTTTTTGGATTTTGAAATATGTGATTTTTTTGGATTTTGAAATATGTGATTTTTTTTGGATTTTGTAATATGTAATTTTTTTGGATTTTGAAATTTGTGATTTTTTTTTTTTGATTTTGAAATGTCCCTTGCTGAACTCCCCAGGCGTCCTATGTGCATACCTAAGCCGATTTGGGTCGTTAATAGTCTTTGACCAGAACCCACCCGGTTAAGTCTTATGTTGATGACAATACCGTCACACCAAGCTCTGGCTCCCAACTACTTTCGACCAACAGATTCTTCTCAAAAACATATCAACGATAAATGATTTGTGTGACCTGGGTCTCTTTCCTCACAACTTAAGTAGTAAATGATAGACCACCCTGGAACCCTAATGGCCAACCGCGCGACGCTAACCCGGAATTAGCGGCGTCGTACCATTCGGTAAATCGCTTGCGTTGACCTAAGCCCGGAGTCTCAAGGGAAACTGACAGACTCTAAAAATCAGCATGGTACACAGATTAAAAGAACCTTCGACTAGACTTCACACACCTTTTCTTTTCTAAGAGGGTTTGGTTTGGGGAAGTGTGATAGTTAAATTTGCCATGTCATTAATTCCATTTAACTTTTGAATCTTAGTTCACTTCAACCTCACTAAGAAGAAGAGAGAACACCCAAAATAAAAAGAATGAATAGATAAGCCGCTTGAGAGAGAGGGTTAGGTGACCTCAGGGATTATCCTTCCTCCACCCTATTGCTTGTTGGGATTCGATCTCTCTTTTTTTTTTTTTTTTTTTCTTCTTTTTTCTTTGTGGCCTTGTTTTGAGATTTGACTTGGTAGGCCTTTTCTTCATTTGCCTCCTTTTACTGACTTGACATTTGGTCTGGAGGCTTTTGATTCTTTTTGCCTTTGACGTGGCTTTTTCTTTTGATTTCTTTGTTTGACTTCCTCCTACTAAGGCGGCGGATGGACTCGGGAGTCCTCCCATAAGGCCACGGTCCCCCAACTTTGGCCGAATAAGAGGAAAAAAGGGTGTTCTATCTCCTTCTAAGCTTGGTTTCCATTCTCTTTGACTCGTCCGTTATTTGCTCCTTAATGATAGGCATGAGTGTATGTAAAGACTTCCCCTTTTCCAAACGTCTAAAAGAAATATAGCTAGTTTATGAAAATCTAACCTTAAGCCCCACTGGTCATAGCACCATGCCGACTATCCTATTCCTATTTGAAACAAAAGATAAGTGACCTAAGGGTAGAACTTCTTCAAGTAAACACCATTCCATGGATGAGATAACTCTTGCCCCTGCTCATTTACCAACTTATATGCGTTCCCAGGATACACCTCTTTAACCACAAATGGCCCTTCCCAATTTTCAAGCAACTTATTTCTTGGTCCAGAAGATTTTATGAATTTTCGTTTTAGGACCATCTCTCCCACTTCAAATTTACGTTCAATTACCTTTTTGGTATAAAATCTTGCAATTCATTGACGATAAACTTTACCGTGATCGGTAGTAATCATTCGCTTTTCGCCTAAGAGCTCCAATTGGGTCAACAAAGCTTCCCGATGGCCATCGGAATCTAAATCTTGACCCAATTGTACTCTTAATGAGGGGATAAGGATCTCGTATGGAAGTACCGCCTCTGATCCGAATATGAGAGCAAAAGGGGTTTGACCGGTAGGAGTTCGGATTGAGGTGCGATATGCCCATAGAGCATCCACTAAACGTTCTGGCCAATCTGCGAAATTATGTAATTTGCAAGTTTTCTTTATGATTCTGATGAGAGTTTTGTTTGTTGCTTCTGCCTGGCCATTATCTTGTGGATAATATGGAGATGAATGATGTAATTGAATGCCGAACTTACTGCACATTTCCTAAAATTCCTGGGCGACGAATTGCGGTCCATTGTCAGTGACGATGTCCCTTGGGGTTCCGAACCTAGCTAAAATGTTGCGCCTGATGAACATGATCACTGTTGAGGCCTTGATCTCGGAGAAGGCTTTTGCTTCAGCCCATTTGGTGAAGTATTCTATAGCAGTGAGGATGAAGGACTTCTTCTTGATTTCTCCAGTTCTGTCTTCCAAGGGTCCAACAACATCAAATGCCCACATGGCAATGGGCCACAGAGCGATCATTGGGTGAAGAGATGAGGAGGGAGCATGAATTTTGTCGGCGTGAAGCTGACACTTCACACAATGCCGAACGAAGATGTTACAGTCTTCCTCCATGGTGGGCCAGTACTAAAGTTTTAGGAGTTTTTGAGCTAGTGAGCGGCCATTGACATGGCCGCCGCATTCACTAGCGTGAGCAGCTTCGATCACTTGTTTAGCCTCTATTTCATTCAAACAACGAAGAAATACTTTGCTAAGTGACTTCTTGTGTAGTATACCTCCTAGAATTATATATCTCTGTGCCACCCGACGGATTGCCTTTCGATCTTGAGATGTGGTATATTCTGGGAAAGACCCATCCTTACAGTAATTCTCAATATCAAAATACCAAGGGTTCCCATCATCAAAGTCCACCACTGGCTCTACATAGGACACCTCTAGTATCGAGACTTCTTCATCAGGAGGCTTAAGGAATTGCAGGAACCAAGGTTCATAAAGAGAGGGAAAGTCCATTTTCTGGATCAGGATTGTTTCAGATGATTTGCCTAGTGGGAATTCTAAAGAAGAAGATAGCGAAGCAAGGACATCTGCTAGAACATAGGTGAGTCTTCTAAACCGACAGGCTACACTTTTCACCAACTCTTGATATGGCTTCAACTTGGGATCTTTAGTTCTGTACTTGTGAATAACTTGTCTAAGGATTAGTTGAGAATCACCAATGATGCGCAACTCTTTGACTCCAAGTATTACTGCCGTCTTCAGTCCTGTTAAGAGTGCTTCATATTCTGTTATATTGTTAGTAGCAAGAATTGTTAATTGTCGAGCCTAAGGGATGCTCACTCCTTCAGGTGACAATAAGACTGCCCTTATTCCCTTACCTTTAGAGTTGAGAGCACCATCGAAATAGAGAACCCAAGATGGACTGTCATCCACTAAAGATCTCAATTCTTCATCGGGAAACTCAGTTTCGACATGAGAAAAGATTGGTAAGGGGTGATGTGCCAGATGTTCTGCAATGGCTTGTCCTTTGATGGATTTCTGATTCACATATGTTATATCAAATTGATTCAAGAAACTTTGCCATCTAACCAAACGATCCGTCAATACTGGCTTTTCTAAGAGATACTTGAGCGGGTCCATCCTAGCCAGAAGCTTTACCTCACAAGCAAGAAAATAATGCTTGAGCTTCTGAGCTACCCAGACGAGAGTTGCACACGTCCTTTCCATGGCAGTGTATTTCTTTTCTGCTTCATTGAATAATTTAGAGAGATAATACACCGCCCTTTCTTTCTTCTCGTCGTCATATTGGGCCAATACTGCTCCAGCAGAATCGTCAATAGCAAAAATATAGAGCAATAGGGGACGTCCCGCCACTGGGGGCATCAGGACCGGGGAGCTTTGTAAATAGCTTTTTAATTCATCAAAAGCCTTCTGACATTTCACATTCCAATCAAATTTTGCCCCTCCCTTCAGCAGTTCGTAGAATGGCTTGCACCTCTGTGAATGTTGCGAAATAAACCTCTGAATGAACTGCAATCTTCCAATAAGTCCTCGAACTTGTTTGATATTCTTGGGAGGTGGCATTTCAGAAATGGCTTTGGTCTTGTTAGGATCTATCTCTATTCATCTCTTGCTTACAATGAATCCTAATAGCTTTCCCGATGATACTCTGAACACACATTTCTTAGGATTCATTTTCAGTTGGTGTTCCCTTGACCTTTGCAAGACCTTTCTCAAGATTTTAGAGTGATCTTCTCGAGTCCTTGATTTTATCAAGACATCATCTACATACACCTCCATATCCACATGCATCATGTCGTGAAAAATGGCTATCATAGCCCTTTGATATGTTGCCCCTGCGTTCTTCAACCCAAAAGGCATCACGACATAACAATAAGTTCCCCACGGGGTGGTGAAAGATGTCTTCTCTTGATCTTCCTCAGCTAATCTGATCTAGTTGTATCATGAAAAGCCATCCATAAATGAAAGCATCTCGTAGCCCGTGGTATTATCTATCAGGACATCTATGTGGAGTGGGAAATCATCCTTGGGACAGGCTTGGTTCAAATCTCTAAAATCTATGCACACCCTGACCTTACCGTCCTTTTTCATCACTGGGACGATGTTTGCTACCCACTGAGGATAGAGAACAACTCTGATGAATTTTGCTTTGTGGAGTTTATCAACTTCTTCTTTGACTTTCAGAGCCAATTTTGGATGGAGTCTTCTCAATTTTTGTTTAACAGGCTTAGCATCATATTTTAAGACCAGCCGGTGCTCCACTAGGGATGTATCTAGTCTCGGCATATCCTCATAAGACCAAGCGAAACCATCCGGATATTCCTTTAACACAGTTGTTATCTCAGCTTCTTCTTTGGTACTCAAATTTGCACTAATAAGGATTATCTTAGGATCTTCCTTTATGCCAATATTAACTTCCTTGGTTGGCTCATCAACTGCAGCTGTTGGCTCATCAAATCTCTTTGTCCCACTTACATAAGGAGTTATCGAATCCTCTTCATCCTCAGATTCTTCCTGCTCATTAATTTCTCCCACTTCTAATAGATACACCCCAAGTCCATCAGATTCCAAACATTCTGTGACTTTCTCATTTTCAATTATATTGATGCAATCTTCCTGTGAGAAAGCAGACTCTTGGATTAAACTTCCACATCTATGTGCCAACTCTAAAACAAAGTGTCTAGGAACTTCTCTTCCTTTCCTTTTCCTGTGGTGTGGACCTAAAAAGGTACCTTTTGAACCTATTCCTACCCTATTCCTATTCCTAAATTACTATGTACAAGCGGGTGGATGATTGATGAATTCAGCTGATGGGAAAGAGAGGTCTCTTGAACAAGGAAGCTCTTTGTACATTCATTCACCCAGTATGAAGGTTCTTCCAGAGTGATTTGGCATTCTCTCCTTTCAAAATGGGCGTTTTTTTTTCATGATCAGAAGTGATGAATGAGAAACAATGTTGGGGAGATTCTGGTATTGGAAGAGTGGTGAGTGGAGGGACTGGAGGGTGAAACAAGAATGGAATGAAAGTGAGGGGACTATGATGCTGATGGGCTAAGAATATTCCTATTCCTAGCTGTAAGGGAGACCCTTCTTCTATAATATGTAGACAAAATAATGCCTGGAGTCCTAGTTCTTCTTCCACTTCTTCTTTGTCACTCTCATCAGATGGATTATCCCTCACCTGATATATCATCTTCTCTTCCTCTTGAAATCCAGTGGCCCCTGAGGTAAAGTGTTCCCAGAGCATCCAATCCAAGGGTTGCCAATATTCATCTCTGTGCAGATACCCCAATCCTACTCCATTGAAATTTTCTTCATCCTCGATGGGCTGCCTCATTCCTTGCTCTTCCTTTCCTAACCCTTTTCCCGGATAATCTCCCATCTTTATCATCATTTGCCAACCCTTTCTTTCTTTATCCACTTTAGTCTCCTTCCTGAGTGGTAATGAAGCAATAATTGTCCCAACTTCTTTTCCAAACTGAGCTGAATTAACTGTGGACAAACTCTCTTCATTTTTTCTCTCAATGACAGTCATGGAGGGAAGTTGTTATGTGATTATCGTCTCCAACATTTCCATTATAGGGGTGCTTTTGATCTTCACTATTTTTCCTTTAAATGGGAATTTGTAGCATTGATGTACTGTAGACGGGATTCCCACAGTCTGCTCTATCCAAGGTCTTCCCAAAATTAGCTTGTAGGTTGGTTCAACATCTAAAATGAAGAACTCTGAAGGCATGACTATCGGCCCAACTCCGACTTGGAGAATGATTTTTCCAGGGGAAGTCAGTTTGGAGTTGTCATAGGCTGAAATGGTGGTTGAAACCCCTACCAACTCTTCTTCCTTTACTCCAATTTGTGTCAATGTCTTCATCGAGCACACATTGATGGATGCCCCAATGTCAATCAAAGTAGAATCTACCCTTACCCCATTTAGTGTAATGGTAAGTAGTAAGGGTAAAGAA
The DNA here is from genome assembly GCA_030544215.1 of Zantedeschia hybrid cultivar. NCBI lineage: Eukaryota > Viridiplantae > Streptophyta > Magnoliopsida > Alismatales > Araceae > Zantedeschia > Zantedeschia hybrid cultivar. The sequence goes on along the minus strand of JARZZO010000002.1, from coordinate 46,739,503 downwards.
CGGTGTTTAGGAGCAGCCAAATCTTCATTGGAGAAAGTGATCATTGGTTGCCCCTGAGTGATAGAAAGAATAGCGTGGGAGACATCATTAGCTGAAAGATCCTCACTCACCATGACCTTTTGGAGGAATTTGAGAAGTGTTTCCTGGTGTGAGGGAGATCTTTTGATTAACTCCAAAATAGAGATCCTTGATGGGGTCTTCTCAAGATGTTGGAGAATGTCATATTCTGTAGACATGGAGCTTGATTGAGTGTTGGACTCCTCTTGAGTCTCAGGCATCCTGGAAGGTCGTGGGATTATCCTATTCCTGAGTGAAATATTCATGGTGTTTTCAATGGGAGTACTGACTTCTTTAGTACTTGGTGTGATCAATTGAAGTGGACGGGAGTGATTAAGAGTCATGAGTGAGGATGTGGTTTGAGTCAAGAAATTCAGTGAAGGATCATGACCTGATAGTGTGGTTGGAACATGTTCTTTCTTAGGCCAGAGGAGCACTAAAGGCCTTCCTACTTCCTGTATAACTCCCACACTCTTTTCCATCTTTTCACAATGATCTTCTTCATGTTCCCCATATTCTCGAACTAGTGGTCCTCCTTCATACCCCCAAAATTATTCTCTTCGGATCACCCGAGACTTTTGGCCAACTGTGAAGGTGTTGACTTTCTCTTCTTGTTCCTATCCTGATGTAGATGGGCCTGTAACCTTTTGATGATCTAGGAGAGGGTTCTGAACTATGCCAAGGTCCTGATTCCTTCCTTTCAGATTAGAGACAACAATTCTGACATCTTCCCAATTAATACGCCCCTTATCGTTCATGTCATAAACCCAATCTCTAAATGCAAAGCAATTGTGAATGACATGCCTAGGAGCTCTGTGATAAGGAATATTTGGAGGTATCCACATTGGGAGAAATCCCTTCCCTCTGAGGTGGAAGCTGAATGGCTTTGCAAGCCATAAGGGCAAAGAAGATATCACCCAAAGATTCTGGAAGTGGGGGGTAGGAAGTACTTTTTGGAGCGGGCCTACCGTAACTGTTTGGTGGAGGAACGACAGAGTACTGCCGAGGATTGTTGGCAGGAGTGGTGGTAGGACCGGGATTGATGGGTCGCCCTTTGGTTGGCTGATTAAAGGCGTTGATGTTTTCATTGGTAGTGACCCCCTCAGTGGTTGGCATAGGTGTTGCCTTCCGATTTCGAGGGCGGATGTCAAGGAAGGAAGGGAGAGTGGAATCTCTTATCTGAGTCTGTATCACTCTAGCTCTGTTGTACAATTGAGCAAAGGTGTGGAGTTCACTGAGCATTAGAATGGTTTTAAGCTGAGGTGTTGCATTATTCACAATCATGGTAACTGCTTGAGCTTCTAGAATGATAACTTCAGCTCTTGATGCCATCACCCTCCATCTATTGGCAAATTGGGTGAAATCTTCATCCGGTTTCATTTTCTCCGACACTAGATCAAAAAGGGTAGGAGCCAGATTAGTCATGTGACTAAAATGACTAATGAATTTTTCAGAAACAGTGTCAAAATTGAGCAGATCTGAAGATGGAAGTGAGGTAAACCAACGTAGAGCTTCTCCTTCTAAAGATTTCTGAAAGAGGTGGACCAATAACACTTTGTCATATAGCCACTGGTGTGAATCCATAAGAAAACCCGACAAATGGTGATGTGGGTCAGTACTTCCATCATACTTTCGGTACTTCGGAGCCTTAAATCCAGGTGGAAAATATGCTGGGGGGAGTTTGCAGTATTCAACTAAGGAATACGGCTTAGAAATTGTTAATGATTCAGCAAACAATTTTCTGAGGTAAGGCTCCATTTCCTACTTAGAAATGTACTCTGGAGGTCCAACTGGTTTTGATGATGTCGGGATTGGAGTGATTGGTTGCCAGGGTGTGGCTGCAACAGGAAAAATGGGTGGAATTGAAGCATTTGGATTGGACTCTAATTGAGTCTTGCAAGGAGCTTTGTTTGAAGATGCCTGGTAAAGTGTGCGGGATAGATCTGGAAAGGCGGGATGATTGATTGAAGTCTTGCCTTTTGAGGCGATCAAGATAAGTTGCTCAGGTGTGTACCTTGCCAGCACCCTAATTAAGTCAGCATCATCACTAGGATTCTGTGTCGCTGACCTTCCAACTCTGAGACTAACTAGTTCATCCCCTCCATGGGAGGGGACCTCGTCTGGATCCTCATGACGTGAGGCATCCCCTTGATGTGTGTTGAGCATACCTACATATGTACTAGCTCTCATGTCTTCTGTCTCAAAAGGAAATTCACTTTGGAACATGGGATTTGAAAACATGTTGTTCATTTTCTTTTGTTTTGCAAACAAGTTGAACAAGCAAAAAAAAATGTTAATTTAGAGTTCAGGCCTGTGTACTTTGTGTTTTGAGACTTAAAAAAGATTTCCTATTGAATGTTCAATATACACTCGTCTCAATCCCAAGGTTCTAATAGGGCTCACTCAAGGTACAACCAGCTCGGTCACCGCGTAGGAATTCACGGAGTACGGAGACTAACGGAGGTTCTCTATTTGAACTACTTTTCTGCTCAGGCGGGAATACCCAAATAGAGAGTTAATCCAAAAGAGTCTTTCCTAGAAAAATGTGCAGAGGCTCTTCCACTGAGCCCCCAAAAGGAGTATTAAATGTAAATCACATCAAAAATGAACCTCAAAACATCAAGGATCAAGAAAAATATCACTAAAATAATTCTGAACAGGACCCACCTGGCGGCGAAATCGATGGCCGTCTGACAGATCAGAAGGCCACTTACCTGGCCGTCAGAAAGATCAGAAGGCCAGCTAACTGGCCGCCAGACAGTTCAGAAGGCCACTTACCTGGCTGTCAGAAAGATCAGAAGGCCAACTAACTGGCCGCCAGACCGTTCAGAAGGCCACTTCACTGGCCGTCTGACAAATCAGAAGACCACTTCACTGGCCGTCTGATGCTTCAGAAGGCCAGCAATCTGGCCGTCTGAACCTCAGAAGGCTAGCAATCTGGCCTTCTGATGGCCCTAACTATAACTCACAAAAAATCTTAAAAATGAAATATTTACAGGAAATAAAATAAGAAAATAGCGTGATAGGCACAAGTGGTCCCACCGTGATCGCCAGAAGGCTGTAGACGCCAGAAATGACCCTGCGCTCAACTGGTGAGCGGAGACCGACCTCTGTAGCTAGGAACCCAGAATAAAGAACAAATGACTTGATAAACTAAAACACCAAGAACTAAAATGGTGATCGCCAGGGTGTTTTACCTCGACCCAGAGGGACTACCTTGATCGCGAATGACACTCCAAGACCTCCATGCGCAGCAGAACTTGTAGTCCATACTCCCTTCTCCTCGGCTGGCCAAGAAGACAGGGCCTCACGCTTTGATTTCCTGCAAATTAATCATGAATTAAAACACCCATTAGACTCTTAATTAGCATAGCATCCGTTCATTAAGCAAAAGAGATATATCAATTAGAGGTGAGCTTACCGAATATGTGGGTAAGAAGGATGAGTGACCAGGTGTTATGGCTACCCCACCTTCCCATTTTTTGGTGTTTTGGATCAAAACAAACCCTTTAGCAAGGATCTAAGGTACCTAATCATGAGTGCATGTGTGTGCAAATGGAATCTAAACATATACAAAATCCTAAACTTATGCATGCATGTATGGTACTATGAAGAGAACGATAAAAATGATAAATAAGAGAGAAGAGTAGGGTTACCTTTTCGACGTTGAAGAGAGTGTCGCATGGGCACAAAATTGACAACACATTCTTTCTTCTTAGAGCCTCCAAGACTCCATAGTTGTTTCCTTCCCACGAGCTCTAAAGAAGAGGTCTAATGTTAGACTTTGAAATCACTCTTTTCTCTCTCTTTTGATGTAAAATGGTACCCTCACCCTAGTGAACCTCCTTGGGGGCGTTCCTAAGGTGAAGGAGAGCTTAAATAGGCAAAGGAGATCGAGTTAAAATCCTAGAAAGCCCCCATTTTGTGGGCCAATGGATGAGGATAAAAAAGGTTGGATAGAGATCTCTTCAACAAAATCTAAACCAAAACCAATCAAAAAATGACACTTAAGCCCTAAATCACCTTCATCTTAATCCATTAGAGTGAAAAAATGCGGAAGATATGGTAAAAAACCCGAGAGAAAGGTGCAAAAAAAGGTTAAAATAATCACGGAAAACCAACCAATCAGACGGCCAAAGAAGTGGCCGTCTGAAGGATCAGACGGCCACGAACCTGGCCGTCTGAACCCAGAAGGCCAGGAAGGTGGCCGTCTGAACTTAGAAGGCCAGCAAACTGGCCGTCTGAACTCAGAAGGCCAGGAAGGTGGCTGTCTGAACTCAGAAGACCAACAAACTGGCCGTCTGAACTCAGAAGGCCAGGAAGGTGGCTGTCTGAAGTCAAAAGGCCAGCAAACTGACTGTCTGAACTCAGAAGGCCAGGAAGGTGGCCGTCTTAACTCAGAAGGCCAGCAACATGGCCGTCTGATCTCAGAAGGCCAGGAAGGTGGCCGTCTGAACTCAGAAGGCCAGGAAGGTGGCCGTCTGAACTCAGAAGGCCAGGAAGGTGGCCGTCTGAAGGATGTTCAGACGACCATCTTTCTGGCCGTTTGAATGTTCAGACGGCCAGCTATCTGGCCATCTGAACTTCAGACGGCCACTAGTCTGGCTGTCTGAAGGATAATACGGCCAGCACTCTGGCCACTTGATGGACTTGACAACACTTTTTTAAAAATAAATATTTTTGAAATCCAATTGCAAAAAATGAAAAAAAGTTTTGAAATCATACACCCTTTTTTTATTTTTTTGAAAAATGAATGTTTTGTGACAACAATTTTTTTGACAAAAAGAAATTAAATTTCAAGGAATTGTAATGAGCAGGAAATGACAAAAAGATCAAAACAAAGGCCCATTAACACAATAAAGCTCAAATTGGTATATGGAATGGGCCAAAATTGGGTGTCTACAGGATCCTATGGTAGGGGTAGTACCTAGATGTATCCATACTACGCGGAACACCTTCTCATTGTGGCGGGAGTTAGATGGCATTGCAAGCTAGCATGGCATAAAAAATGTCCGCTAGCGATTCTAGCAAAGGTGGATACGATGTGCGTTTGGCCATGGAACGACTATAATTAGTCGGGGGAGGAACAACTGAGTATTGCTTCTGATTGGACTGAGCATCATACTTGGGTTGAGAATTGGGAAACCTGGTTGGTTGTTCTAGCATGCTAACCTGCTCATTGATGGTGACTCCTTCTGTGGTGGGAGTTGGTGTGGCTTTCTTGTTCCGGTTTCTGTTCTCGAAGAACGAAGGCAAAGTGGAATCCCGGATTTGAGATTGAATTACCTTAGCTCGATTATATAACTGAGTGAACGTTTAAAGTTTGCTAAACATGAGAATAGCTCGGAGCTGTGGGGTGGCGTTGTTGACATGCACAGTGACAGCTTGGGCTTCAGGGATGATAACCTTTGCTCTAGAGGCCATGGCTCTCCACCTATTAGCGAAGTGAGTGAAGTCTTCGTCAGACTTCATTTTTTCCATCACAAGATCGAATAAGGTGGGAGGCAAGGCTACCATGTGATTGAAATGGGTGACAAATATTTCCGAGACCATATCGAAATTGATTAGGTCCGTGGCTGGTAGGGAAGAAAACCACCTCAAAGCCTCACCTTCTAGAGACTTCTGAAAGAGGTGGACAAGGAGGACTCTATCATAGAGCCACTGGTGAGAGTCCATGAGAAACCCTGATAGGTGATGATGTGGGTCTGTGGTACCATAGTACTTCCTGTACTTGGGTACTTTGAATCTTGGTAGAAAGTAGGCTGAAGGAGCTTACAGTAGCTCGAAAGGGAATAAGGTGGTCTCAGGATAAGATTTTCGGCCATGAGCTGCCGCACACAAGTCTCGACCTCATTCTTGTAAATGAACTCCTCCTGCTTGGGAGGTGTGATCTGGTTGATGAAATTAGATGGGATTGTTTGAGCTGGCATCGTCTGATTAGCCTGGGGCAGGCTAGAAGATCCTTGGAATTGAGTCTTTCGAGGAGTGGCATCTTGCGTTTTACCACGAGAGACTAACTGAATGAGTTGATTAGGAGTATACCGCAATAATACGGCAATGAGTTCTGGATCTTCTCCGGAATTTTGAAATGTTCTATTTGAAATTACCGGCTCATCTTCCCCTTGCGAGGTAGAAGACTCATCATAATCCTTCCTCCTAAGTTCGTCTCTGGATGTTTGGAGCATACCTATGAAGGTTTGCTGTGGATCCTCTTCAATTTCAAATAGAAGGTTGTGTATGACATTGTTACCAAACTCATCCATGTCATCATACACAGTGTTAACATACATTCGATTCATTATGAAACACAAATCCTAAAAGATTTTATATTTTACTTGAAAGGTTAACCGTGTATTATGAGTGTTGGTTTCTAACAAATCAAGTTCAAACCCTTAGCAACCCTGTACTTTTCTTTCAAAACCTGTTACACCAAAGTTCAGTTAGGTGTCTTTGATTTTGAAATAATTCTCTCAGTGACGTCTATGGGTGGACGATTTTGAATGGGAAGGCTTAATTCCTCACACAAACCCGGGATCCTATTAGGTGGTTTAGGTACAACCCGCTCAATGGCCAAGTGAGAATCCCTGGCTCGCGGAGACTCACGGAGGTTCCCAACAGAATAAGACTGGTCACACCCGAGTGGGAATCCTCAGGTGGAGAGTCAAACAATGTGGGAGAGGTAACTAGAAGTGTGATGCCGGCTCTTCCTTAAAACCCCCATGGAGAGTACCATGGAATTGATCCACAGTTCAACATACAAGAGAACAGTAAACAAAATCAGAACAACAGGAATGAGGGAGTTGCGTTGGACGGCCATGAAGTTGGCCGTCCGAGCGCTGGACGGCCATGTGGTTGGCTGTCCGAAGATTGGACGGCCAGGTGTCTGGCCGTCTAGATTACTGGGCGGCCAGTTGGCTGGCCGTCTAGGTTATTGGGCGACAAGCTGGCTGGCCGTCCAAGTTACTAAGCAACTGGATGCAGGTGTTGGGGCTCTTACCTTTGATGTGCGCGTAGTGAGCAGGTAGGCGTCCCACCGTGATCGCCACAGGGCTGTAGGTGCCCGGAACATCTCTGCCGCTGCTGTCCCCTTCCGGCGAGGGCTTCACTGTTCGTCTTAGCACTGCGGCTAGTTAGACGGGGTTAAGGATTGGAATGTGTGATCGCCAGGAGCATTACCTTACGGTCCCTGTGCTCCGCAAGATGATGAGGTTGATCGCGTTTTGGTGGAGCGGGAGATGACGGGTTCCTCTTCTTTACTTCCGGCCGGCCGAAGGTAAAGAGCTCGGTAGTCTGCGCGCGAAAAGTAGTAAGAGACCCTAAGGTACAAAGATAGAACAAGAAACAAAAACCCAATTAGGACTATAACGTGCAGAAGCTATTCATGCATATGAACAAATAAATCGAAAATTAAATAGGAATGCACCGGTGGGTGTTTGGAGAGGGAAGGAGACCATATGTTTATGGCGACCCACCTACCATTTTTTTTTTTTTTTTTTGAAACCTTTGGGGGTGAAGGGTGCTAAGTCATCCTATGATGCATGCAATGAAGTATACGTGTGTGCCATGGTGACAAGATGGATGAGTTGTAGTAAAAGAGGACTATGAAATGTGGTAAAGAGGAGAATGTAGTAAATAGAAGAGAAAGAGGGGAAGAGTTAGAAGAACAAGCCCATGTAGGAAGGATTCCTGGTGCTCCCGTTCTACTGCCCGCAACCTCCAGACTTGCCAACCTCCAAAAATCCAACCCCTTTCTCTGAGAGAAGTAAAAGGGTTTAAATAGGGGAGAAGAAAATAGGGAAAATCCATGGTCTAAATCCCCGTTAATCATCAAGGAGCCAATAGGAAATGGTCAAGGGTCGGAGGTCGTGGCCGCGGCAGTAGCCGGAGCGGGGAGTGATCGGAGTAGTGGGGGATGAGGGTGGCGAGTGGAGGAAATTGTGGGAAGACGAGGTCAAGATGGAAGTTAGGGGAATAGACGGCCAACTATCTTGCCTCCCACTTCCATGGAAGGCCAGGTAACTGGCCTTCCATGAATAGGTGGGAGGCGTCCTAGTGGATGGTGGAAGGTAAGGGTTGGCCTTCCAAGGGTGGTGGACGGCAATGGTTAGCCTTCCAAAGGTGGTGGAAGGCAGGCTGGTTGGCCTTGCACGAAAAGGTAGCGGAAAGTAAAAAGGTGGCTAAAAGGTAGAAGACAAGGTAGCTGGCCTTCCGCGGGTGGTGGAAGGTGGCCTGGTTGGCCTTCCACGGGTAGTGGAAGGCAAGGGTTGGCCTTCCACGGGTGAGAGGAAGCGGAGATTGGTTAATGGGTTTGATTATTTACTGGGCTGAATTATGTGGAGAAATATGATGGGCTAAATGAGTTGTGCTAATGTGATGGGGGTTTAGGGCCAAAAAGGGGTCCAAAATCGGTGTTTACAAGAGGGTCATGTTTTTATTTTTGACACTGGAGTATCTCTATTTTGCAATATGCCTCTAGTGTGTATCTCTCAAGTAAGTGTCTCTAGTTTATCTCAAGTATCTTAATGTTTGAACTCGAGCTTCATGTTTTATATCAAGCCTTCAAAAGTCTGCCCGTTAGATTGGAGAAGAAAAACATTGGAGAGAGTGGCTTCCTACTGTGTCTAACATTTGAATCTTCAGAGAGAAAGAGAGTCTTCTAATATGAAAACTTCACAAGCAACCAGGTGCATGTGGCCCAAGGGTACTAAGGTACGACCTTAGATAGGTTGGTGAGATCTCTTGTTAATGTCCTAAAATGGAAGAATACACAAAAAAGACAACCATACTTTTTCTGCCCTGTATGTCAGTGTAATAGAGTTCCATAATAATGTAACAGTATAGAGGCATGGGAACTCATGAAAAAATCTAAATAGCTGTCAGTCAATACGGTGAGAAAATCTCTCTTTCAGAATCCTTAATATAAATAAGGTAGGCTCGAGATATGACATAAAAGAACATGAACATATTGACCAATAAAAAATCTTACACAAGACTAGGCAGTTAGGTCATGAAAATCAAGAATACGAAAGTGAATAAACTGATAAGACACTAAATTGATTAATATATATAGAGCAACTTTACTTCATTAAAAAAAACTTAGATTTAATCAGTAATTGCTGGAGTAAATATATTCAACAACCACTGATAATCGAAGTTTAAAGATGCTACCCAAGATGCTCAATAATTGATTTGAAAATAGTAAATAATTGAAGTTATAAGTGAAGGTTAATCCATTTGAGATCATAAGGATAGTCGGAGTTCAATTCGAATCCGATAATCGATTAAGCTTAGCACAGTAATTGATTAGTCATGAAACTATAATCGAAGTAATAAATTGTCACAATAATCGATTAAATCGGTCTTGGTAATCGAAAGTGAAAGACTTGAACACTTAATCGATTTATGATATATTGATAATCAAAGTAAAATGCTTGAATGCTTAATCGATTTTCAATATATCGATAATCAAAGTGAAAGAGTTGAATGCTCAATCGATTTACAATATATCGATAGTCGAAGTAAAATCGCAAGGCAAAGCGTTAATCAAAGGAAACATTTGAAATAATAATCGATTAGGGATATAATTTTAATCATAAAAAGTGATCGATCAGGACTATATTGTTAATCGAATGGAGTTTGATAGTTGATATGAAGAATGAATCGATTAATGAAGTCATAACACAGATTAAACTTGTTAATCGTTTAGCGATATGTACTTAATCTATTTTCTAATTGAGTCTATAATCGATATTACGATAGATCTCTTGAATTCGACTAAGTCTAGAACTAAGTATATAATCAGTAAAATTGATATCATATAAAACAAATAAATTTTTAGTTATTAGTAAAAATTTAGATAGTGCTTATTACAAATATTTTCATTGTTCGTTGTCACCAAAATATGGGAGTTAAATGCATACACAAATTTCTCAACAATGTACCCCTTTCTGGTGATGTCAAAAACTTCTGAAAATGCAAGCATAAGCACATATCTCAATTGTCTAAAGAGCAAAAGTTCTATGTGCTAAGAATTACTTAATGATTAAATGGAATGTTTAGATAGACTATTTAATGAAAATGTTTGAATATTTCTCTTCCTTTTCGTCAATCACTCAAAAAAGAGAATAAGGACAGAGAAAGGATCACATGAACTGCATGAAATGCTCTGGGACCATGAACGTATAGGTGTTAATGATTTTCTATGGCTTCTATTTAAAGGATTTGGATCTGGATAAGAAGGCCACCGGGGAGAGATCAATAGGCTGACCATCTGTAATCTTCTTCTGGCAGTACTGCTTATAGATTCTCTGCACCCTCATGGTGTACTCTGCTGGAGATACTCTAGATCTCAAGATTGAAGGAACTGGGTTCCTTACATATCTCAAAAATGTAGTAATATTGAGTGGGAATTTAACTGGTATTGAGACAACTCTCTCTTCATATTGTAAAATGCCAAGTATTTCTACTTCCAGTCGATATAAGTATCTAGAGAGTGAGCAATAGATTGATGGTCCTCATACTCTTGTATAGTCAAAGAGTTTTTTCTATTTGGTCCCCTTTCTTTGTTGACTTTTAGTACCTGTTGTGGGTTTCTGGATAAGCTTTAGGCCATTCCTATTCTGTGTATCTCTCTGCCTGAGAATAGACATTAGCAAGAGATTCTGGAGAGATCATGCTTTCTCTATGGGCCAATTTCAAAAATTGAGGAAAGGACGGGCCTGTGTTGAATTTCGCACTCTGCTTGGCCTTAATCTTACCATACATTTCCATTACCTTACCCCCTTAAGGTGTGTCCACCATCAAAAAATATAACTTAGGAAACCTAATGCAATATGAGATGATGTTTAGGTTGAGATTCACTGAGAGCTTAATTCGGGATTCTAGTTGTGCTATCTGTGCAGCCAGGATGAGGTACTGAAACTCGCTCAGAATGAGCTCAGGTGCATTCACTACTCTTTTCCTCTCATTGAATTGCAGGAAATTTTTGTACTTCCCACTTAGTTACTTCTCTATAATTGCCCCATTTCAGCTCATAGGTTGCCTTCATCTAGTGAAGAAGGGTCCAAGGAGGCAAATTATGCTCTATTCTGCTAACATTGTTCTGAATAAATTTGAAGTACAGAGGGGTATGATCTTTGCTCCACTCTTCTTCAGTATGGAATGCTGAGTTATCTTTGACACTAGAGATATGATGTTGAGCAATGTATTGCTCAATGTACTCATCAAGTGGCAGAACATGAAGTCCCAAAGTTTTAGTCTGGCATTCCTTTCCAGGTGGTCTATATATAGAAGTTTGCGCTTTGGAATAGCTAGAAAGATATCCTTGAATAAAGAAAATATGTGTGTAGCATTCCTTTCTAGGTGGTCTATATATAGAAGTTTGCACTTTGGATGATTGTGGAGGAGATACAACAAATGTAGGAGAGATTCTACTAGGTGATGGGGGAGGAGAAGGAGAGGGTGAAACTGGTCTTTTAGATGATGGAAACAACTCCTTATCAGTAAATGTAGGTATTGAGGAGGATGGTTCACTATGGAAGTGAGAACAAGATAATCCAAAAGAGGAGCTAGAAATATTGTATGGATCAAATCTAGATGAGGGACCAACTGATGCTGGTGTAACAAACTCAGTCTGAGGTGCATCAATGGGTTCTATAGGCTGGTGATAAGGTGAAGATCTAGAAGTGGAGGTTTCCACAGTGGGTTCAGTAAGAGGATGAATGACTGAGAGTATAGAAATATTATCCAAAATATTTACACTCTCAGACAAAAGAACTGTAGAAGGCATTATGTTTGGAACAAAAGGTAGTGCCTGAGGAGAACTGGGTCCTTCAACCACTGGTTTAGCAGGTTGTACAGGAGATGAAGGATGAGTAGGATTAGGAACTCTTAGTGGAGAAGGTGCTCTAGAAGGGGAAGGTGAGGGTGTAGTGGCAGGCAGAGTACTTCTAGTCCTCCTTCGTCTTACAGGAATGACCTTCCTTCTCATTTGACTAATTCTCAGCTTAGTCACAGTATTAAGCACATCCCTTAAGAGTCTCTTCATCTCATGCATCCCTGTCCTTAGCTCATCAAGATAAGCCTGCTGCTGATCCAGTCTCTTCATCACATCTACAAGCTGTACAGCTTGTTCTTATCTGTCCTCCCTTCTATTCCTTACTTGTTCCTTCTACGGCACATGAGGAGGATGAGGAGGCATAGGTTCTGCTTGAGGATGCATAAATCCTGTGTCTTTCAGAAGCTCATCAACAGTAGATGCTCCCTCTTCAGCTCCTAATTCTTCTTCAGCAATATCTTACACCTCCCCCTGAATAGCAGGCTCCCCCTCAACAAATGATGGTTGAGGAGAGGATTCCTTATCAACTTTTGTAGGAATCTCCATAGCTTGTTCCTGCATTTTAACTTTTGTGGCATCTATTGGTTGTGGCTGGTCCACAACTTCTTAGCCTCTACTGCTACTGATGATGATGATGTTGCTCCTGCTGATGCTTCTACTGCCGCTAGAGGAGCAATTATAGGTGGAGCTACTGCTACACCTACTTCTATCTTTGGATCTTCTAGAGGAACAAACTTCTTGTGCCACAAGTCATTGTGGAAAGTAAACTGGCTCCTCTTCAGGCTGCTAGAGGTCATTGGCATGTGAACTAGCTCCTGTTCATTCTTAAAGTCAATGTCTGAAGATTATAGTCAAAAGATGCCCATATGAAAGCCATACACTGTTTGACCTCTGGGGCTTTTGCAACCCATCAATGGTATCTACCATATTCCAAATAATATAAGCATGCATAGTTTACTTGTATTTTCTTCAACATCCAGTAGAGCAGATCCAAATCCTTCTATGTAATGACTGAGAATGTGGCCCCTCTACTTATCAAAAGATGTGCAATGATCATATGCAACATCCTCTTTTTTGCAGACAGTTAGGTAACATCTACAAATCTCTTCCTTAATACAAATCTGAGCCCAACTATTCGTCTGGCCTTAGTATAGTATGTATTTCTACACAATCATCTAGCCCTATACCTTTAACTTCACACCTGAAAAACTGTTCAATCAATCTCGGGTGGTGATCTCTATTATTTTCCCTTTCACATTGCTAGTGATGGATATAAAGGTCCTTTCCACAATGTTGATGTAAAAAGCCTTTACCAAATCTTTGTAGCAAGGCTCACTAACCTCACAAATCTGTTTTTACTTGAGCTCTGCCAGCAACTTCTCCATTTTTTCCAAACTTCTCTTGTTAAGCTCTGCGAATTCCACCTTCTTGCAACTGAAAAAATCTACCTTAGCTGCTAGGAAACTCTGGTACTTTGCTTCTGACGCAAAGTGAACTGCGGAGGTGGTTGGAGCAACTTGCTCAGCCCCAGCGACCGGAACAGAAGTGGAGGTAGAAGCTGCCATTGCAGAAGGTCTAGGATTTTGGAAAAACACAAAATAAAAATCCAATGAAAAAAAAGGACATTTATCGTCTGAATAAACTGAAGGGAAAGGTAGAGGAATTCAAACTAAGTAGAAATGAGTCTACCTTTCCAGAGAAATCGAGCTAGAAGATAGAGAATTAGAAGATTTTTCTTTAAGGACATAATCGATAACAAATCAGCATTAATTGAAGCAAGGAGTAATCGATCTAGGATGAGAATCGATTACAGAACAAACTATAATCGAAGTGAACTGGCAACAATAATCGATTAATTAACAACATCGATTAATCGAAGAATATCGATTATCAAGAGATATAGATTAATGATTTCTAGGAGACAATCGATTAACTGTGTGTTGAGTAATTTGTGTTTTCATATTCCCCATGTTTTGGTGATAGTACACTATGAAAATGTTAGAACTTTGTTTCTATAAGAGTGAGAGAAATCTCTCAATTTCATTAGTTTAGTTGCTGACAGTTTCTATCATAACTTGTGTAAGCTCTATGATTTAGTTGCTTTCAAGATTGCTTAACTCTTATAATTAAAAGAGCTAACTGAAACTTCGATTAAGCTTCAAGACTTCAATTAACTTGTAGTTAGTTCAACACTAACCGAAACATTACTTCTATATTAATCAAATCAGTTTCTCTAAGTGTTCTATCGATTAGGTGATTAAGTTTCACTTCAATTAATGCTGACTTAATCACTTTCAGTAAAGAACTTAAAGTTCTATTTTGATTAGCTTTATAAGTCATCTATCAATTAGCGTTGTAAGTTCTCTATCAATTAATGTTTCATAGTTTCATTTTAATTAGCATTTCTGAGATATCCTTTCAATTACTATCATAACGATAATCAAAGTTTCTCTCTCGAACTTCACTTCGAGTAACGCTGTAAGTTTCTCTTCGATTAACGCTTCGAGCGTTACTTCAATTAATGATGTATTTTAGTTTGTATGAACTTAAGTGATTTTTCGATTACTGATCACGAGTCTAACTGCAATTACTAAACAACTTGAGACTTCGATTAGCAAGACATTTCACTTAAGTTTAGCAGGTATCTTATATCAATTACGATTTCGTTTAACGCTTTAATTATCACTTCGATTAACTGTCTCTTGCGTTTTAAGTTAAGTCATTCTTCTAATCTGATTGAAACCCACCTGTACCTCAATTAATAGTTTGTTTGTGAGTCAGATTAACAGTCACTTACTGACTTCAATTAGTGACCATATTTTCACTTCAATTAGCATTTCATTTATGACTTATATTTAAGAAGTGTCATTCTGATTATCCTGTAACTTCGGCTAGCGATTACTTTACTGAATTTAATTTAAATTATCCAGTACTCTTAAGTTAGATTTTATATTTACCTTTTGCTTAAGATCTCTACCATATCTTTGTCTGACATATTTGTTAGAGTTTTTATGCACCTTGTACCATCATAGACTTCTGCTATAGACTGATGCAATGACAGGAAACAACAATTTGCCTTTTTAGTGTTTGCATTTTTTGTAGGACTGAACTGACATGTTTGTACCCAAGGAAGCTTCCATGTATTAATTCAACTACCTCGAGTCCAACAATGTAGTAGATCAGCCATGCTTTCTCTCTAGTTTCTCTCTTGGAAATTTGAACATTAGACATAGGCGGGAAGAAGCCTTCTTGAAGCAAATCAGTCTAACAGTTTGTTTTTGAAGAAGGGATATAAGTAGAAGCCCTTCACCAGAAAAATTAGATATAATAGAGAGACACACAAGAGAAATATGTATCCAAGTCTTTGCAAGAGCAAAAACGCCAAGCTCATTGAGAGAGAGTTTGAAGATCTCAAGAGTTGTGCTTCACAGTTAGTAGTCCATATAAGCCTCACTCATTTCTTAGTCAATTTGGTCATCGGGGCAGCCAAAATAGAGAATCCTTCAATAAACATTATGTAATAAGTAGCCAGTTCTAGAAAATTACTGATTTTAACCATTGACTTGGGTGCTTCTCATTTCAAAACAACTTCTACCTTGGTAGGGCCCATAGATACACCATCGTTCGAAATGATATTTCTCTCTGAACCGACATTAGGCTCCAGTGCATGTTGAGTCGCTACAAGTGAAGGAGTCTCTGCCAATGTAGCCGCCCCCAACTAATTAGAGTTGTCAACAAAGGACGGCTGGAAACTTTTGGCACCGGCAACATTGTAGTCGATCCTGTGGCTGCCTCCGCTTCGCTACGCTCCGAAAAGACTGGTTCTAGGGGTCAGTGACCTTCTGGGTCATAAGCATCGCTACTAGAGAGGTCAAAGAAGTTTGAACAGGTTTGCGGTAAAGCTACAAGAAAGGTCAAAGAAGGCTAGAAAGCTTTGTGGTAAAAAGTACATGCACATGTATTTAATGGTAACCTCCCAATGCCACAATCCACTGTGCTGGCTTCCCTTCCTCACTTCCCCTAGGGGAATACTTTCTCACATTTGACATTCTTTTTAGGTTTGGATAGGGGAGAAGGTGTCTTTCTCTACATTATGCCAGGTCCTATGCAATATCTATTTGTTTTGATAATGTTTTGATTTAGTAAATTTGTGCTATCTTTGGAATATTTCCATATATCTTTTTTTTCAAGCGTTACACCTGTATGATTCTCCCTTTTAGTAACCTAAATTCCAAACTAAGCTCAAGAATCTTTTATGTCGTAAAAATGAACAATTTTTTTTCTTCTTTTTATCTACATCAATAGGTAGGCCAAAGATCTATAAAGTGGACCACTAGATACATATATTCCTCGACAAAGAAATCTTTTTTTTGGAATATTCCTTTTTTTGAATGGTAGGCTGGTAGATGGTAGAAAATGTCATATAAGGGAATATTATGATCCATGAACAAAAGAAAAAGGGAATGTGATTGTCTATCATTGTTGACATGTTGATGCTAAAACCTTAGTTGAAACTTCCGCTAGATACAATGTGTTAGTTGAGATGGAAAGGATGTTAGTGTACTTTTTGCTTCTTTTTAGATCTATTATTTATTTACTATGCTTGTGTATGATTTATTTTATGTGCTTTTGTTAAGGTGGCAATGCTAAAACTACTCGGACGTCACCACCAATTGTGATAGGAAGAATTATCTTATCTTGAACTTAGAGTTTTCTTAACATCAATATTTTCTTTGGGCATGCAATGTAATCAAATTAATGTCTCACCAAAGAACCAAGCTAATTGTCAATTATCTTTGTCTAGTCTCTTTTGCAATTGTAAATTCTAACCTATATGTTTTTTGTTTAACAATGTATCTTTACCATTGAAGTGTTGTGTTGAATTCTAGATAATAATAAAATTCTTACATAATAAACTTCCTTCTGTTTGCTTCTCACGAATTGGATTGGCTTTAAATTTCAACTTTTTTTTTATTTTTTTGTAGCTGTTGGTGGATTCTTCTAGGCACTTTCAAGTTACTGAAGATTCATGATTTGGTTCAACGTCTTTTTTGAACTTTCAAAATAGTGAAGTCTTGTGATATTATGGTGTAAGTTTGTATGATGAGCATTACGTGAGATATTACATTGTGTCCATGGATGTATACAACATCAACTTTGTAGTTTAAATTTTGTTGTGAATAAAAATACCTATGCATGATGGTTCAGGGTTTATGCTTATTCTCTTGTGGAAAGACAAAATTACATATGTGTAATGGTTTGATGGAACCATAGATTGATATTGGTTGATAGAACTATGGTGGAGTTATAGATTGATAATAGGTTAATGGAACCATGGTATTTGATGGAAGTATGGATTGATAATAGGTTGATGGAATCATAGATTGGTAATACTAGTTATTGACATTACAATTGCAGTTGATGTGTATACAGGTGCATATGAATGCCCACGGCAATTAAACTTGGCAGGACCTTTGCCTACTATTGTAATGTAGTCTATACTTATGGAAAAAAATAGTCCGTAATCATCTTTTCCTATGACATACCTACGACTCAAAATGATGGTGTATGTTATCCTCCTTTCTGTTGTCACCAAAAAATTGAACAAGAAGAAGAGCCTAAAAATCAACAAAGAAGGCCCAAATCAAAGAGAATAGAAAGGAAGAACCGAGCCCATTAATTCAAGCAAGAAAGGTCTAAGCAATTTTTCAAAGAAAGCTCAAGTGAAGAAGAATTAATGGACAACAGTCATGTCTATTTTACAAGCCAAATGAATAAAAAAAGAGGGTCACTCTAGGGCCCAAATGATGAAGAAATCCAATGGTACAATCGGGCCCATTATCTCAAGCAAAAGAGGTCCAAATAATTGTGCAAAGATTGTCCAAGAAAGCCCAAATGAAGAAGATTTAAGGGGCAATAGCTAAGCTCAATTTTGCAAGCCAAATGAATAAAAAAGGGGCCACTCTAGGGCCCAAATGATGAAGAAATTCAATGGTGCAATCGGGCCCATTATCTCAAGCAAAGGAGGTCCAAGCAATTTTTTAAAGAAGGCCCAAATGAAGAAAAGTTAATGGACAGCTATCATGCCCATTCTTGCAAGCCCAAAGAAGTCAAAAAGGAGTTACTTTCAGCCCAAATGATGAAGAAATCCAAGGGGGCAGGCCTAGGCCCATTATTTCAAGCAAAAGAAGCCCAATAGGGCCAATTTGGGCCCAAAAAGCAAAGGCCAAAGCCCAATTTCGTGGAAGCCTTTAAAAGGGCCCAAATGGTCCCCCCCATGGCCTATTCTTATCCCTTTGGCCTATAGTCAAATCTGCTCAAAGGAGGATAAGAAGAAAAGTAAGTGGTCCCCCCCTCAAGATTCTTCTAGAAGAGGGTAGGTGAAAAGCAAAAGGAGAAACCAATCATGATTCTCCAAGTGTTGTGGACTCATTGGAGGGCTCTCAAGAGGGGTTTTTTATCCCTAATTTAAGGCTAATGGATGCCTAATCTACCCCCAAAAAGTAACCTAACTTTATCTATAAAAGAACCCCCATCTTCTACAAGAAAAAGTTGGAGACAAAAATCCCAAAAAAGAGAAAAGAGAAGAAGAAAAGTGAGAGAGCTTGGAGGAGCACGTCTCCCTCCTCCTTACCCTCCATTTCCTGCATCCCAAGAGTGAATAAAGGGTTAGAGAAAAAGAAAGGAAGAGTGCTAGAGAAGAAGAGAGCAGATTGTAGGCTTCAAGAGCCATTCTCCCTTCTCATCCCCTCTCCAAGGTAGAGTGGGGGTGAAGAAGGGGTTTATTTCTGTCTCCTTGCTTTCTTATAATGTTTTCTTTCATTTTTATGTTCATAGAAACTTCTATCTCCCCCTTGATGTTCATCTATGGTGGTTAAAATAATGAAATGCAATGTTCAGATTTTCTGAGTCTGTTTTGTGAATCTTCTGGTTATCTTGCTTTTATGTCATTTTTTCCTTCATAAGGTATGTGTTTTTCGTGTGGGGATGGTAGAGGGGCCTTTCTGGTTCATAGAAATGATCTTCTCAAGCCTTGAAACCCCCCAAATATGGAGATATGACCCAAGATGTGCTTTGCTGTCCAGATTTCATGAAAACTGGTTTTCCATTTATTTGCCTTTGGTTTTGGGGTTTTTCAAGGTGGCTTGACCTTCCATGACCCTTAGTAGCACATACCTTCCATGGATGATGTTCCCCCAAGGCCAAACATCAAGAGAAATCCCTTAAGTTTCATATATATTAAGATCCAAGTTTCTGTTTTCATGTTGGAACCGAATGGGTTTTGTTTGGATTTCTTTCCGTTGATGGCTAAGGGTTTAGGCCCTATAGGTTCACAAGGAGGTTCCCTAACTAGTTGAGGATGAGCTTCTTTGGGTAGAAACCCTCTAACATGGAGCCAAGAAGGAGAGATCCACGGAAAAGATAAAACATATACCCAAGTTTCTCTTATGTTCATATTCAAGTTTTCATGATATTTTCCTAAAGGAAATGCATCTAAAATGTATTTTAAATAATTATTTTAGACCTTGTACCTTTTATACCTTATTTTCTATCATTTGAGTTAGTTTTAAACCCATTTTTCACCAAAATCCGGGTTTCAGCCTGAGTCTGCGCCTGCAGGTGCTACAGTGTTTGAGTCTGCGCCTCCTTGCGCAGACTCAGAGCTAGTTGCAGGTTTTGAGTCTACGCCTCTTTCGAGTGGGTTTTTGGGCTTGAGGTGATTCTTTGATCCTCCCCTAAGTTGTCCAAATGTTCCTTGGACCTAGGGTTGTCCCTTTGAGGCCCAATGAAGGTCTTAAATGGCTTGGACTTTGGGTTGTTAAGTCCTTAATGTTTCAAACTGAAATTTTTCCATATGGTTTTAAGATTTTAAATATTTTCCGATGTTTTCCCAAGATGTCCCGATCTAAGGGTGCCAGCAATCTCATGTTGGGTAACCCATCAAGAGCCCTCATACAAAAAACATCATTCTTGTGTTCCCATTTCTATAGGTTCATTTAGATGATGTGTCTCGAAGTCCCAATGAGTTGGTGGAGTTCCTTGCTCCCCAAATGTAGAAATGGAATGGGCGATTCCCTGTGGATAACCCTTTCATTTTGAAGGCATTAAGGGCACCTGTTGGGTGAGTGGTTGGATGCTCGGCACGCCCCCCTTTATAGCCACCTCCATGGTTCATGGCTACATGTGATCCTCTAGGGAAATTGGTGGAGTTCCTTACTCCCCAAATGTAGAGATCCTTTGGATTACCTCTTGTGGGTTTTTCTTACATCTTGAAGGCATTAAGGGAACCCTTTGGGTGAGTGGTTGGATGCTCGGCACGTCCCCCTTTATAGCCATCCCTATGGTTCATTAGCCATTACATATCCCTTTAAGGGAGTTGGTCCTTTGGGTCCCTTCATGCTATGATCCTTCATGAAGATCTTAAACCTTTTCATTGGATTTTCCTAATGAAAGGTTGAAATTCAACTTGGAATCACTATATTGAGCATTTTCAATGCTTTATAAAGTGACCCAAGAAGAATGAGATAAACATGAAGAAATCATGTCATTTGAAGAAATCCACACAAGAACCACTCTTTGAAAATGCCTCATATAGCCATACTCAACTTCTGAGATTTCTCAATGTTATCCTCCCAAAAATTGTGGTGATTCTTGGATCATTTCAAGTTGAAAGAGGTATAAACCTGAAATTATGCTCAGATTTTGAGTCTGCGCACCTATAACCATGGAAATTTAATTGGGAATGGGGTACAATCTGTTTTCCTCGACTCTGGATTTCATATCCTAACTTAATGGTTGAAACTAACCCCTTGATGGATTTAATTGCAGCTTGAACTGTGCAGGAAACTCAAAAATCAAATTTCAGACTTGAGTCTGCGCCGTTGTTCTGAGTCTGCGCACCCTTGCGCAGACTCAACTCAAAATTATTAAAGAGGCCTTGCATGGGATGATAGACTCATTTATGGTTCAAGTAACTCAAATAATTAAAGTTAATTCATTCAAAAAAGGTTTAAGATAGCCATCTTCCATTTTAAATAAATACAAAATTTCAAACTTAAGTTGAGTCTGCACATCTTTCATAAACTCATTTCAAATGAAAAAATCAACCAAACAATAAATCAAATTGCTCAAATAACTCACAATCATATATCAAATAGTACATGTCATTTAAATAAACATCCATTTACAAAAAAGGATCCAAATCCCTTCAAAATAAGCGAAACATTACAAGTTCAGCTGAGTCTGCGCAACCCTTGCGCAGACTCAAACTCATTTTTTCTTTTCTCCCTGATCCTTGAAGCTCCCTAGCTCTTTGAAACTCTTGGAATTCCCCTCAACCTCAGGAGGTTCCATCTTTTCAAGAATCTTGCTCAAATCTTCTTTAAACTTGAGTATGTGCATCAATCCCAAGGCCAAAACCTCATCTCTTGGCCCCCAAATCGTGCCCGCAGCTCCAAATCTGTAAATCATCACCAAACAAAACATAAAATCAAGTTATCTCACCAAAAATTCAATAAAACAACTCATAATAAAAAAATCCAAAGTTTAGACTTGAGTCTGCGCATCGTGGCGCAAACTCAACCCTGAAATTCACAAAAAATAAAAAAATCAACCTCCCGACCACTAAAAGATGATCTAAAACCCTATAAAAATCAAGTTTATTCTTATCTACCAGAATATCAAATAAAAACGCCAAGTTGTTCTTGAAAAAAATGCAATAAATAACTAAAAATACTTTGGTGACAAATGAGTCTGCGCTACCCAGCACAGACTCAACCTTGAAATCCCAAATTTGGTCTTTTTGACCTTAATTTCTCCCCAAATTAAATCCAAAAATTTACATAAAAAATTTATACTTTATATAAGCCAAAAACCTAAATAAAAGCTTAAAACTCCTTTCACAAAAAATATAAAAAATGCTAAACACTTTGATAAACAATGAGTCTGCGCTCTATAGCGCAGACTCAACCTTAAATTCCTAAAATCTGGTATTTTGGCTATTAAAATTCCATCAAATCAAACCAAACTCTTAAGAATAAAACATATATTTTTCACAAATCAAAACCCAAACAAAAAATGATAACTTTTCCCTAAAAATTACCTAAAAAACTGAAAAATGAACTTGTGATAGGTGAGTCTGCACTACCCTGCGTAGACTCAACCCCTAATTGCTAAAATCCAAATCTTTCAATTCTAATTCCTTTAAAATTGAATAAAAAAACCCAAGATAAGAATAAAATACTTCTTATAAATCAAAAATCAAATAAAAACTCAGATTTGCCCTTTTGCAAAACATAAAAAATACCTAAAAGAAGCCTCACTTCAACCTTGCTCATTCTCTAAAAACCTACAAATTCAAAAGATAAAAAGTATAAATATTTGAAGTATCTTTCACTCAAATCAAATAAGAAAACATAAAAAATACTTTTTCATACCTTTCCAAATCAAATCTAAAGTCTCTTCACTTCAAAACTGAAAAAAAACACAATAAGAAATGTTTATTAAACTTCTTTGATAAAAGGTAATCCACTTCAATCAAAATACCATAAAAAAGGGTTTTATTCCTCTCATAAATCAAAAATAAAAATCAATACAAGCATTCTCATTGGTAACAAATGAGTCTGCGCGTCCTTGCGCAGACTCAACCTCATATTCACCTCCAAAACATAAAAAATTCAAACAAATCTTCAGTGCATCCCCATAAATCAATCCAAAAAATACTAAAAAATGTCTCTCATCATCATCCATCAATAAAAATCAATCAAGTCTTATGCAGACTCAAATCTAAACTAAGAAATGAGTTTTCTTCTCAAATAAAAACTGAAATTCATTCATTTTTCAAATACAATCTTGTATATCTTTCTTATATCATTTCAAAGGGTGTTATTCTATTCTTTTGACGATTAATCAAGGGTTTTCCTCTTAAGGATGTAATTAACGCTATTCCATTTATGGGTAGCAGGATCGGGTCGAAGAACTACGCAATCATCTGATTGAGTCAGATAGAGCGCACAAATAACAAATCTAAATATAAAATCAAAAAATCAAGATCAAGTGCATTTTTTCCCTAAAAAATGTACGACACTTTCTTAATATGATATATACCAATGGAACAATATATTCTTTCCTACGACATAAAATGATGGTAATGATTATTTGTTTTTTCACTTAAAGAGCAACAACTATGATGTTGGTTACCTACTTTAGCATGAACATTAAGTAAAAGTTGAGCAATACCTACGACCCAAAAAGGGTAAGTAAGATTTTACTGACGTGACTTTTGCTGACTACATCCAATTGTAGGGAAGATAGTAGGTATAATATTTTACCTACCACTTAACGGCATAGACACTTCCATTGTAGGTATATCTGAACTTTCTTGTAGTGAGTAGCTGTATTCTTAGCTAGTTTTGCAGTAACTAGGATAAGGAACAAGACGACGACAGTTCTTAGAAGGATGGTGGGGGAAGCAAAGCCCATGTTTGGCTCTTAACTGGCTCTATTGTTTATGTTTTTTTTGCTTTCTTCCCCCTATTCGCCGTGCTTATATGCACGGTGCTGATGAAGAGACTCTTCACAAGGTCAACGATTTCAGTGGATGGTCTATTTTTTCAGGCATCAGTTTTGGATCCCCAAGACGTCAAAACGAGGGGGGTTGAGGAGGTGTCTATTTCGTCTACTTCTTCTATGGGCGCGACTCTAGCACAGGCGCGTTGAGCAGCGTTGCTGAGGAGATCATATTGTAGTCGACCTTGTTTCCCTCATGTATCTTCCAAAAAGGAAAAATATTTTTGAGAGTTGTTTCATGGATCCACACGAGAGTACTTGGGTTCTCCCAATAAATCAAAAGTGTTTCATACCCGAATCGAACCGGAGTTCGCGGTGGTGGAGCGATTGGACTGAAAGAAAAAAGGAATTCTAGTTGTAAGAGATGTAATGAAACCGTAGTTGGAATTAAGATCTCATTCAAAGAGAAGGATAGCAAATATCTGGAGTTTTTTTTTTTATCCTATGCAGATGATCCGATCTGCAAGGACCCTAATTGGGAATTGTTTGATCATCTTTCTCCCTAGAGACACAGGACCTGCTGAGGAGATCAGATTGTCACTGGTGAGATCTTTGGATTAAGATCCTTTGAATCTTTTTCTCTTACCGTTTGTGTGCCTCGAGACAGAAGGACGAAGGTGAATGAGTCATTTGTCGTCAAAAAATAAAGTACAAAGTACACTTCATCTTTATATATCGAAGGGCACATAAAGATCCAAGAGCGCAGGACACAGAAGTTACCCTTGTTTACACGTACGGCTTCATCATCTTGTACAAAAGTTTTCTTGTTGTCTTCAAGTGTTGGAATTTTTGTTTAGTTTAATGAAAAATGAGATTTGTGTTCTTAGGGATGTGATCCTATGGATGTTTTCTTGACCACTATATCTTCTTACATGGAGATGAGGGTGAATAAGTTATTTGTCTTGAACAGATGGAAAAAATAATATGTTCACCTCATCTCTATGAGTGGACATATAAAGGTCTAAAGAGAGAAGTCTACAGGATCTCATTTCTTATATGTGATAAACAAGGAAAATAAGGCTTGTACTGACTTCTCTCTTGACTACAAACTATATTTATTATAGTAAATTTTTTCTTATGATTTGAGTCATTCAATTGACAATGATAATTAAGGGAGGATCTGTAAAGATTGAGGTTTCGGATCCAGTTATCGGGTCAGTTTCGGGGTCGGATCCCTCGGTTTGAGCCTTTGTGGGGTTGGGGCTTGGGTTCCAAGCTTGACGCGGTTCAAACGGCGTCCGTCGAAGTGGACGCATTTTAGGTTGTGCCATGTGGGCGCCGCGTGGACTGATTTTGGGCCCCGGGAGTACGATCCCGGTCTTATCGTCTGAACGGCGTCTTGCTTAGACGACGCCATTCAGAGTACGGCCTGGTATGTCAGAGTATTGCCCGGACTTGTCGTCTGAATGACGTCGGGCTTGGACGACGCATTTTTCCCAGTTTCTGTTTGACCCTGCGAACCCTCCCTCCTTTCCCTCATTCTCTCCTTTCCTCTCTCTCTTCTCTCTTCTCTCTAACCTCCGGCGATCCCTTTCCCCCTCTCCTTCCTTTCCTCTCCCCATTCCTCCTCTCCCTCCACTCCATTAACCTCCTAACTTCCTCCACTACCACCACCACTTCCTCCGCGGCGCATTTCTCTCCAGACGGCGGCCGATGTCCCGGTGGAGTAACGGCGTCCACGACGGTACCGACCATGGCGTGTGGCGAGGCGGTTTGGCGGCTTGGAGCTTGGAAGAGTTCGAGTAACCGGTAGGGTGACGATCCTCGTGATGTTTTGTTTAAAACCATGTTTTTCCCGCTTTAGAGCATGTTTAGGGGATTTTTGGGGTGAAAATACTAATTTCATGTAATGAGGAATTGTGGGTTTTTAATGGGTACTTAGTTTCTCCTCCTCCCTCTCTATTTTATGGTGTTTTGTGCGAGTTTGGGAGAGGAATCCCACCCTGTGAATTGGGGGAAGGCGGTGGGAGAACTTGTCTGTGAGGGTTAAATGATGTCTTGCGACAGCGACGCCATTTAAAAGGCGGCTTCCACCCATGACGCGATTTAGCCCAGATAACAAACTCTGTCTCTAGACTGATTAGCGTCCAGGGACAGCGACGCCATTCAAACGGTGACCCTCGTGCACGATGCATTTTAGTTCAGATCATCTCGAGGCCTGTTTCTGTTTTTGTCGTTATTAGGTGACTAGGAACAGCGACGCCTTTTAAACAGCGACCTGTTTGAACGACGTGTTTTAGGCCTTCTTCCGAGGCCAGATCTCACATAAACCAGTTTAGGAGTCTTGAATAACGTCGGCCTTGGGCGACGCAATTCAAGACATAATATCATTAATTCCTTCAATTAACATGTGTTTACATTGATAGATAGTTTGGTTAATTGCATGTTTGAGAACATATTTGAGGACGATGATTTCTACGTGATCGGATCACACCGTGTTGCGTTTTGTGCGATCGTGGACCTAGAGTGACAGTTGTTAGCACTTAGGCACCCTGTGTCGGTGTGGGAGTGACACGGCGCCAGTGTGGGAGTGGTGGGGTGACGCCTAGAGAGAGGGTCACCTAGTGTACCCCGGGGTATAGCTAGTACCGGTGTGGGAGTGGTACATTCGGAGTGTCATTCATGCTGGGGGAAGCAAAACCACCTTGAGCCAGGTCAGGCCGGAGTAGACAATGTGCTATCCAAGGGGTTGCTATTTGGTCTCAGCGGGTCAGTGTTTTCTGCGTTCGGCCGTGTGACTTGTGTGTTTAGCCGAGACGCTAGTTGTGGACTCCGTGGTAGTGTGGTTTCAGAATCGTACATGTTACTGTTATAAATGCCTATGTTTTATATCGAAATCTAGGAATTGTGTTACTGCTTTATTTAGTTAAATTGCCTATATTTGTGTATTGCACTTGTGGGTGTGTGAGTGGGTGGTGGGGATCGAATGATCCCTACTGAGTCTTTTTCGATGAGACTCACCCCCTGCGATTTTCAGGTAAGGGTTCCAGGTAGGAGTAGCGAGGAGAGTGTTGCCTTGGGTTGCGCACCAGCAACCGCTGTTCCGGGGTATGCCCCGATGTAGTTGTTATTTCCCTTTCTGGCCTGTACGCTTAATTATTTCCTTTTTGTTGGAGTATGTAATTAATTGTTGAGTTAAGTCGGATTGTAATAATTTTTATTTTCTGCACTTCCTTTACAATTCAATGTGATGCGGATGTTTAGCTTAGTTTATCATTTATTTCCCAGACTTATCGAGATCCTGGTTTGGCTCCAAATTTAATGATTTGGTACCCATTTAGTAATCGGATCCCCGATTATAGGGTGGCGGGTCATTACAGGATCTTAGGAGTATTTTAAGAGAATAAGAATGGCATCACTTTTTTGACAAGTAGTAGTTAAGAAGTATTGTTTCGATGGAGATTGTGAGCAAATCACTATCATTCGAGGGACTCCTTACAGTTGTTAATCATGCGCAAGGAGAAATTGGCTTCCTTCACATGCATCCCATACGTCTCCACCAGTGATTACTTATTGTGGAGACTCTTTTTCTCTGTGCTGAGATGATTCATTTTCCATAATTAATATGATATGTATATAATATGACAAGAAAATTTGGGTTAGGTTTAAGCTTCCAATGAGATGGTCAAAGATTTGGCTAAATGATCAAAAAAGTGAAAGAAGATTCAGCAAGATACATGTAATTTCTTATCAAGATTTTAAAATTTTAAAAAAACTATAATCACATAATAAATAGTTATCTGTCATAAGTTTTGTTACTGAAAAAGTGAGGCTTTTTATCATATGATCTCATCTTCTATAAGATTTAAGTAAAAAAAGTCTTAATTTAATTTAATAATATGGCCTATTAAATGGAAAATATTAAACAATTTTATATTATACCTAGACAAAAAAAGGGTAGTGTCAAAAAATGAATATTTTTTTCTTTTCGTTCAATATGCAAGAATTTCGCTGAGAAATTTATATGTACCTAAATAGTACATGTAATATTATCTCCAACTAACTATGCCACTCCTTGATTGATCCAATCTACACATACACTTCAAAAGTAATGTCAATGATCAATTCTAAGCATGTATTATATGAAAACCATTTTATTCAAGATTGCAACTACATATATAGGATAGAATATTTCCTAGTAGATTCATTCAAAAACACAAGAGCTATAAGAGCTTAAATCAAATGAGTCGAAGTGTGCCATCACCCTCTCTTAGAGTTATGTTGCCCTATCATAATAAAATAAACATTGTTTAACTCTTCAGACTTAAAATTAACAATGTAAAGAGGGGTTTGAATCACCTTAGTAAAGTGATGGAGGGAGGCCCAATAGTTACATGTCCTCGAGTAACATGTGTCTTGTGGGACCGGATCCCTTCCCACTAGAGCCCATTTCCTTCTCTCGTTCCCCACTTCCTTGGTTCCCCCTATTTCTCTCCTCCTTCTTCCAGTGTCTCCCTTGCTTCTCTACTCTATGTCTTTTGACAGAAGACCAAAAGAGGAAAGCCTTGTCCCATGCATGCCTTTCCACAAACTACCCCCTTCATGCCTTGATCACCATGGGCACACCATATGCATCCCCTTCATGTCTTGCTATGGGTTGTTCCCCTTGTTAGCCACTTATATTGTACACATGCCCTACCGCATGCACACCATCGCCTACTACCTCCTAACATCATACAACCTCCCTCATTATTGGGATCCCGTCTCCTCTTCCTCTTCAATGATGCTAGCCCCCTCACCCTTTCTCCTTGTTTATATAACCAACAGGGGTTTCCCTCCTATTTCATATCCAATTTCATCTACGGGAATTGAAATCAAAACAAAAAAGATAATTCTTTTTAAGGACCATTTTCCATGTTAGCTGCCCCATTCATCACCCTCTACCCTGATGGGTAACAATTGCTAGTGCCACAACTCTAGTCTTAATCATAAGGTCCATATCCTACTCATTGTATAGCTTCTTTGCCTCCCTACGGGCAAGCCTCTTATTCTACAAGTTCTAGTGCATGTTGTCTAGGTGGCATAGCCATCCCTTCCAACTAGATAGTTTTATTATCTACCAAACGGTAGGTTATGTTTACATTTTCCTTGGAAATTTTATTCTTTAGAATATATTTTCATCCTTAAGACATTTTTCAACACCTTGTAAAATTGGAAAAACATATTTATAGCCTAGTTATCATAATTTAGCTAAAACTTGTTCCCTTTGAAACATCTCAATGTCGAACACATAGGCACAAAGCGACCTCCAAATTGAAATGCTTTTTAGAAAGACATTGCAACTTCCCACATTATATTACTTCTACATTGGTGAAAGAAAGCAATATTTGTTAAGGACAATGTATTATAGATGTAACGCCCCAAACCCTGTGTCCAGTCATATCTGACTTTCGACATAATTCAGAGACAGTACAAATATGGAACATAACATATACATAACAGAAATGAGAGAATAAAAGTCCACAAGGTAAAACAAATAATAATAAGTCTCTGAATTAGAAACTATAATAATAAGTCAACACAATCCACAAAAGCCTCATAATTAGTAACTATTTCTAAATAACATAATCAACCTCTCTCAACTTCCTAAGATCTCATAAATTATATAATAAACTCAATTATGCCTACTATATCAATCTATAAAGATGAAAAGACTCATAAATCCACAACTAGCCTTGAAACCAATAAGCTCCAAGCAAACCTACTCCTCGTGATTAGAATCAAAGTCCAACTCTCTAACTATCTCTCTTGAAAAAATTTCAACAAATTTACCGAGTACAAAACTTAGTAGGCATCATGCCCTCCACAGGCTAAACACAGAATAATTGAAATTCATATGATAATTACATCATATTATGAACGATTCTTAATACTACATATAGATCAAATAAGAGAATGATACAAGACACGATCTCACATATATCTCATATCAAATCATATGTATTTTCTAATAATCTAAAATAGACATGCTAATTCATAATACTCATTACATATATAAAACTTTCTTATTTTGCTTAAAAATAAAATACCAGTCATAAACATATCACATAATTCCTATAACGACCCGTCACCCTATAATGAATGATCCGATTACTAAATGGGTACTGTATCATTAAAATCTGGAGACAAGCCAGGATCTCGATAAGTCTGGAAAATAAACGATAAACTAAGCTAAACAATCCAGTACACATCGAATTGTAAATGAAGTGCAAGAATTAAAAATTATTATAATTCGACTCAACCTAGCAAATAATTACATATTCCAACTGAAAAGTGATAATTAAATGCACAGGCCTGAAAAGAAAATAACAACTACATCGGGACATACCGCGGAACAGTAGCTACTGACGCGTAACCCGAGACGAAACCCTCCACGCTACGCCTGCTTGAAACCCTCACTTGAAAACCAAATGAGTAAGTCTCATCGAAATGGACTCAATAGGGATCCTTCGATCCCTACCACCCACTCACGCACCCACAAGTGTAACACACGAATAGGCAATTAAATAAGTAAAGCAGTAAACACAACTCCTAAAGATTCTCAAATTCCGATACAAAACACATGTATTTGTAAATGCAATAGGCACAACTCTAAAACCACTCCACCATGGAGTCCACAACCAGCATCTCAGCTAAACACACAAACCACGCAGCTGAATGCGGAAAACACCAACCCATTGGGACGGAAAAGCAACCCTTTGTATAGCGCGCTGGCTACTCTGACCTGTCTAGCTTTAGGTGGTTCTACTCCTCCCAGCCATGAGTGACACTCCGAATGTACCACTCCCATATCGGTACTAGCTATAACCCGGGGTACACCAGGTGACCCTCTCTCCAGGCGTCACCCCACTACTCCCACACCGGCACTTGTCACTCCCACACCAACACAAGGTGTCTAAGCACTAACAACTGTCACTCTAGGTCCACGATCTCACAAAACACAGCACAGTGCGATTCAGTCACGTGAAAATCCTCGTCCTTGAAGTACAGTTTTGAACATGCATTTAACTGAACTATCTAACAATGTAAACACATGTTAATTGCATGAATTAATGAGGTTCCGTTTGAATTGCGTCGCCCGTGGGCAACGTCATTCAAGACCCCTAAACTAGTTCAATTTTCGCAGAGCTACTAGGACCAGGGATATTGGCCTGAATGGCATCGCCCATGGCCGACGCTATTCAGCTCTTTATCTCACACTGGCTTTGGGAACTAGATAAATGGGCCACAAATAACGTCGACTCAGGTCGACGCCTATCTCAAATAGCGTTCGCCTGGGTGGACGCCTTTTACCCCCGTTCCACGGAGCAAAACCGAGGGCCCCTCTCTCCTAAAACACCCAAAAACGCAAGAAGATAGGAGAAGAAATCAAATAACCAATTGAAACACACGAAACCCCATTTCATAAAAAAGGTCCATTTTCATTAAAAACCCGTTTAAACATTTTCTTTCTACCCAAAATCTCCATACACATCGCATCCTTCAAAGTGGGAAAATCATAGTTTTAAACAAAACACAACGAGGATCGTCACCCTACCAATTACTTGAACTCCTCCTTGCTCCTAGTCGCCGAGCTACCGCCGGTTCCACCGTGGACGCCATCATTCCATCGGGACGTCAGCCGCCGTCCGAAAAGCAAAGTGTCGCGAAGGAGATGGTGGTGGTAGTGATGAGGGTTAGGAGGTTGATGCAGTGGAGGAAGAGGAGGAATGGGGAGAGGAAGGGAAGGGGGATTAGAGCCACTTGGAGAGGAGGGGGAGAAGAGAGAGAGGAATGGAGAGAATGAGGAAAAGGAGGGAGGGCTTCGGAGCATCAACTGAAACTCGCTAAAACGCGTCGTTCCTGAACGACGCCAATCAGGCGACAGGACGGGGTCGTACACTGGCAGATGTCTGAATCGCGTCGTCTATGCAAGACGCCATTCAGACGACACGACCGGAGCCGTACATACGTGCCCCTACGCCCGCCCATGCGGTACCCCTACAAAGTTCCTAAATGGCGTCCCTATAGGTTGACGCCATTCAAAATCGCGTCGCTCGATGCGAAATAGAGCCCATGCCTTAGCCCCACAAGGGCCCAAACTAAGGGGTCCGACACCGAAACCAACCCGATAGCCAGATCCGAAACCTCAGTCCTTAGATTCTTTCACCCTTAAAAGAATTTCGTCCCCGAAATTACTGCAACAGAACTAGCACCAACGACAAGATAGCACAAGTTTAAAAAGGAACTTACAAGAAAAGGTAAGGAAATTGCTCCCGCATCTCATCCTCTCGCTCCCAGGTCACCTCGCCTCCGGAGCGATACTGCTTACAAGAAAAGGTAAGAAAACTGCTCCCGCATCTCATCCTCTTGCTCCCAGGTTGCCTCGCCTCCGGAGTGATGTTGCCAAATCGCCTTCACTAAGGGAACAATCTTGTTCCGAAGGACCTGCTCTTTGTGATCCTCAATGCGCACTGGATACTCTGGAAAGGACAAATCCTCAGCAACCTCCAATTCCGAAAAGTCTAAGACATGAGACGGATCCTGGACATACCTTCTCAGTAAAGAAACATGGGACACATCGTGCACTCTTACAAGACTGGGTGGCAAGGCTAACTGATACGCCGTTTCCTCAATTCGAGAAAGAATGGGAAAAGGCCCAATATACCGCGGACTCAGCTTCCCTTGCTTCCCAAATCTCATCACACCCTTGGAGGGTGAGACTCGGAGGAACACATGGTCCCCAACTTCAAACTCGAGTGACTTCCTGTGGATATCTGCATAACTCTTTTGCCTATTCTGAGTTGTAGTCAACCTCTGTTGCACCACTTTGGCAACCTCTGCACATTGTTATACCAATTATAGCCCTGCTATCTACCTCTCACATTTCAGACCAGTTTGTAGGAGATCGACACAGCCGCCCTTACAAAGCCTCATACAGCACCATGCCGATACTGGAATGATAACTGTTGTTGTAAGCAAACTCTACCGTGGATAAGTGTTTCTCCCAAGAACCTCCCTAATCTAGGCAACAAGCCCTAAGCATGTCTGTAGACACCCGATTTCGGACACCTTCTAGTCCTAAGTTCCTCATTATCATTAGCCCATCGCCTTTCAACCCATTCCCATTTAGCCCATTATTCAGCCCATTAGTAGTTAAGCCCATTTAACCAACACTCGCCGCCTTCCACCCTTTTGGCAGAAGGCCAACTTGGTGGCCTTCCACCTTCCCCGAAGGCCAGGTACGCTGCCTTCCACCTTTTTGCCACCTTTTTGCAGAAGGTCAACTTGGTGGCCTTCCAACTTCCCCAAAATCCAACTATGCTATCTTCCACCTTTTTGCCACCTTTTCGCAGAAGGCCAACTTGGTGACCTTCCACCTTCCTCGAAGGCCAGCTATGTTGCTTTCCACCCTTTCGCCACCTTTTTGCGGAAGGCCAACTTGGTGGCCTTCCACCTTCCCCGAAGGCCAACTATGCTGCCTTCCACCTTTTCGCGGAAGGCCAACTTGGTGGCCTTCCACCTTCCTCGAAGGCCAGTTATGCTGCCTTCCACCTTTTCGCAGAAGGCCAACTTGGTGGCCTTCCACGAAAGTAGAAGGCAAAAGGGTTGGCCTTCCATTCTCCCACTTTTAGCTTGACTTCGTCTTCTCACGTTTTCCTCCACTCGTGACCTTCACCCCCCCACTACTCCGACCACTCCCCACTTTGGTGACTGTCGTGGCCACAATCCTCAGTCATTGACTACTTCCTATTGGCCCTCGAAGATCAACGAGGATTTAGACCATGGGTTTCCCCTATTTTCTTCTCCCCTATTTTCTTCTCCCCTATTTAAACCCTCTAGGTCCTCTCGGGAAGGGGGTTGAGAATTTTAGAGGTTGAAGAGGTTTAGGTTGGAAGGCTTCGGGTTGGTAGTTCTCAGAGGAAGGCTCCAGTGGAGGTTCTGGCAGACAGAGGCGGGAGGTTGGCTAGGAAACGAGGAGGAGTCCTCCGCATTCTAAATGGGCTTATCTCTTTAACCTTCTCCTCTTTTACTCTTTTACATCACCTATCATTCATTCACCCCGTAATCTTTTCTTTTCTTTCTCCTCCTTTCCTTTTTACGACAACACATCCACTTTTCACTATTGTCACACACGAACACCCCATTTGCATGCATACATCCTAGGATGACCTAGCACCCACTCTAAGAGAGGTTCCAAACAAAAAAAACAGGAGGTGGGTGGCCATAACATATGGTCACCTTCCCACTCCAAACACCCATCCGGTACGTCGCCTTTCAATTTTAACTTGTTTATTTGTTTGTATAGATAGATTTTACACATCGCAGTTCTAATTGGACTATTTCCTTTCCTGGCTTGTCTTTCCGTTTCAGGGCTCTTACCACAGTTCATGCGCAGATTACCGAGCTCTCTCCCTTCGGTCAACCGGAGGCAGAGAAGAGGAATCCACAACTCCCGCTCCAATAAGACGCGATCAACCTTCACATCCTACGGAGCACAGGGACCTTGAGGTAATGCTCCTGGCAATCACACACTTCAGTTCCTAACACCTCATCGCCGCAGTTGCGACGGACGGAGGCCTTCCTGTGGAAGGAGAGCGGGAACACTCCGGGCGTCCATAGCCCTCTGGCGATCACAGTGGGACATCTACTTGCTCACTGCGCGCACCGCAACCAAAAGGTAAGAAGGTAAGGCCCCTGCCAATTTTTCTCTTAACCCGGACGGCCAGTAGCTTGGCCATCTAAGCTGTCAGACGGCCAAACAGCTGGCCGTCGATCCTACTGGACGGCCAAGCCCCTAGCCGTCCTCCCCCTTAAACGGCCAATCCATTGGCCGTCCACATTTTGGACGGTCGAGTTGTTGGCCGCCCACTTCTCCTGCATGATAACCTGTTCAGATGCTTAAAATGTTGTATGTTTTGCATGCCATTATTATTCTGGCCCGCTCTTTGTTAATTATTGGATTTCAGGATATTCTCCATAGGGATTTTAAGGAAGAGCCGGCATCACACTACTAGTTACCCCTCTCACAGTGTTTGACAGTCCACCTGAGAATTCCCACTCGAGTGTGACTTATTTTACTCTGTTGGGAACCTCTGTGAGTCTTCGCGAGCCAAAGATTCCCACTTGGCCACCGAGCAGGTTGTACCTAAGCCACCTAATAGGATCCCTGGACTTTGTGAGGAAAATACGATTTGCCACTCAAAAATCATCTACCCATAAGCGTCATTGAATGAATTGTTTCTAATTATGATGCCTAATAAAACTTTGGTGGAACAATCTTCTAAAAAAGGGGGCGTTAAGGGTTGAACGCATTCTGTTAGAAACCAATGCATCCATAATACACGATTAACTCAAAGTGGGACATAAAATTTTCCAGGATTTGTATTTCATAATGGACCACATATATTTCAATCATGTGTATGATAACATGGATGAATTTGGTGACAACATTATACACCTCCCCTTATTGGAAATTGAGAAAGGCTCACAACAAATATTTGTGGGAATGTTCCAAGCATCTAGAGAGGAACTTAGGAGAAGATGCTCGGATGAATCTGTTTCTTCAGAAGATGACCCTGTGATCTCCAACAAAACCTTTCAAAACCCGAGTGAGGACCTGGAACTTACTGCCGTGTTATCACGGTACACCCCTGATCAACTCATCCAGTTGGCCTCCTATGGCAAAACTCAGGATATTACTCCTCAGATAAATCACTTCCAAGGATCTTCCAACAGAGCTCAGACTCGCATCAACAAGCCAACTCCTACTCCAGTTGCTCCACCCGTCATGCCTATTCCTGTCTCTCAAACTACACCTCCTCCTAAATAGGAGGAATTCATTTGCAAAAGTGAGGTCGAAACCTATGTGCGTAAGCTTATGGCTGAGAACCTTACCTTAAAACAACCTCACTCTCTCTCGAGCTATTGCAAGCTCCCTCCAACCTTCTTTCCACCAGGATTCAAAGCCCCTAAGTACAGGAAATATGATGGCACTTCTAACCCTCATCACCACCTGTCAGGTTTCCTCATGGACTCCCATCAATGACTCTACGACAGAGTTCTCCTTGTCCATCTGTTCCAGAAATCCTTAGAAGGTGAGGCCTTAAGATGGTTCTCTTCCTTGCTTGCCACAGACCTAATCAATTTTGATATGGTCTCTGAAAAATTCATCACTCAGTTTAGTCATATGACAACCATGCCTCCTATCTTGTTTGATCTTGTGATGGAGAAGATGAAGCCCGAAGAGGACTTCACATATTTTGCCAACAGGTGGAGGGCAATGGCCTCTAGGGGGGAAGTGACAATCCCCGAATCTCAAGTTATCACCATGCTGATCAATAACACTATCCCGCAGCTTCGAGCCATTCTCATGCTGAGCGAATTTCATACATTTGCACAACTTCATAATCGAGCTCGGATAGTTCAATCTCAGATCTGGAGTTCCACTTTGCCATCCTTCTTTGAAAAATCAGAACAGAAATAAGAAGACCACACAAACTCCACTTATGGAGGGAATAACTATTAATGAACAGGTGAGTGTCTTGGGGCAGCCCTTTAGGTCACCCAATCCTATGTCCAGATCAGACAACCAATTCAATCAAAAATCATACTCAGCAGTTCCCCCTTCGACTAGCTACATTTGGCCTATGCCTAAACGTACCTCATATCCGCCTTTGTCGGAATCTCTGTTGGACATTTTCCATGCCTTATTATCTTCCAATGCTATCCAGTTTCCACCTCAGCGTGAGGCCATCCCCTGCAATGTGGACATGTCCATATATTGTTTGTATCATAGAGTGTCGGGGCACACAATTTATGATTGCTTCACTTTCAAGGATTGGGTATATGATTTGAATGAGGAAAGCAAGATCAATTGGGGAGACATGAAAAAGGTTATTAAAACCTTGAAAGCTAAAAGAGAATTAGGAATTGTGGAAGACCCTCTGCCCTCTCATCAGGTAGTTCAAGATCCATCTAACTCTCTAGAAAGGGTAAGCACCCTTGTTAAAAATTTGGAACCGAATGTTGATCACAGAGGACAACACTGGGAGTATGAAGAGGCCGGGGTATGGCGTGAGTGCCCTACTAGGATGAACAAACCTAGAAAGCCATTGCAAGAAGTCTCCACTATTATCCAAGACAAACCTTTGGTTTTGATACGACCTAGGGGACAACCAACAATCATCAACCCAGTCACTCTAGTCCAAGATCCCTCAATTTCAATCAGAGAACCTCCTCTATCCATCTTGTGTCCAACACCAAAGCTGGGTCCAGTAACCCAATTCAACCAAATAAATTCACCACTAGTTCAGCCACTAAAGTCAGATCAAGCAGTAGACCCCAGTTTGATTGGTGTTACACTGATAAATCGCATCATTCCCCCAACAAGTCAACCCTTGGACTCCCAAGAGAATTCGAATATGTCTGGAGGGACTACTCAATCAAAGTATGACATCCTACAACATCTAGGGAAAACTCTCGCCAAGATTTCGGTCCTAGAGTTGATTCGGAGATCTCCTACACACAGGGAGGCATTGTTCAAATTCCTCCAACGAACCACAGTCAATGAAGATCTTCCTATCAGGGAGGTCACAAATGCCATCCTCTCAGTCACCCAGACACCTATGATATCCTTCGCAGATAAGGATCTAGCTCCCCCTGAATGCCAATCCCTTCCCTTATACTTAACTGCAACACTCAATGGTCACTCAGTGGACTCCATCCTATTGGATACCGGTGCATCAATTAATGTTTGTCCACTCAAGACCCTCAAGAAAATAGGAATTGAACCAGAAAAGATTGAGTCTACCTCCATGATGGTCTCAGCCTATGACAATTCTCAAAGCCAACTAATGAGAAACTGGAAATTAGCCCAGTGGCTATGATCTCTGAATTCTACATCCTTGATGTCAAGCCCATATACAAGGCCATTCTGGGAAGGCCTTGGATGGACCAAACCCTGGAAGTGCCCTCCACTAATCATCAGTGCTATAAATTCCCATACAATGGGAAGATTGTCATATGAAGGGTACCCCTTATGTTGAGTCTTTGGACATAGTCTCGACTGAACAAATTCCATCCATGATCAATTCTGGAAAAGGGAAAGAGCCCTTCCTTTCATTGGTTGACTCTCAGGCCAAGCCTCGGCCTAGAATAGGTTGGCAGCTTATAGACAAAATGGGATATAGTTCAGGATCTGAATTAGGCAAGGAAGAGTAAGGAATTCGAGAGCCTATCTTTGAAAATCTGACCATTGGGGATTTGGATTGGGTTACCTACCAACCAAACCAACTGAGGGATCAAGAAAATGGACTCTCTTGGATTACTTTGTGAAGGAAGATCAAGAGGTACTCAAGATACATCATCTTGAGAATGAGTTGAAAGAAACAATCAATGAAGTTTAAAAAGAAGATGAGGAAGACTTCGGTACATGGTTACTGTTTCATGAACCGAACACCCCACGAGAAGGAGTCTTCTTAGCGACGGATGAACAGGCACCCGCTGCATTTGTTCCTTCCTATTTCACCCACCTTCCCTTCTTCTACTTCCATCACCGGTCGTAGCACATTTCCCCGAGTGTTTTATACTTGGAGACTACAACCCCCACAAAAGGATAAAGTCCCACTCCCATATAGGAGGGTGTGAAACCACCATAGAGGAGCCCGCATACTAGGGTAGTTATACTATCATTGGGTTGCTGTCTCAAGGACCCACCCTTGTAACGAATCTGACTCACTCTCAAAGTCTTGTGCATAATCGCTTAGGGATTGGATAGCTTACTCTTTATCTAAAAGTTGTAGAGGTAAGTAAGTTCTTTCAATTCTAGTTTAAGAGTTAGCAAATAAGTATAAATATTTGAAAAAAAAAAGAAAGAAAAAAAAAAGTTGAAGAATTCTTTAGGATAGAGGTCTATCTAAAGAAATCCTACCCCTAAAAATGCACAAAAATTTCAAAATCTCAAAAAATTGAATATCTAAAAAGCATAAAAAATATTTGTAAATATGTACATACTTTAATAAAATCACAAAAAAAATAGAAAAACACAAAATCCAACTATCTGGTGATTGCCATATAACCCCTATCTAGGGCTAGTTGCATGATAGATTGGATTATCATTAAGGTTTGGTTAAGACTTTGGTCCACCAGAACCTTGGATGTGTCTGCTTTACTTTCATATGGATCTCTATGGTCATTATGAGATACACACATTTACATGTTTTTCAAAGAGAACCTTCTTAAAATGAGTTCAATGTCTTTAGTACACTATTAAATTGCAGCATTTGCTCTTCGACTCTCGACTGATCAGGACAGTCGACGCCCTTAAACGGTCGAGCTTAGCAAGCTGCGGTTTCCAACAACCCGATAGATGTAACCCCTCAAATAGGCCCAAATATTAAATGTAAAGGACCAGAGCACGTGAAGAGGGCAATGTCCCCGTAAGCGGAATAAGAAATAACCCTGAAAGTGTCAAAAAAGAAGAAAATCAAAAGGGTTCAAGCAAGTGTACAAAAAAGCCTGGTCGTGACCGTACCTGGCCATAAAATCCATCAAAGGGCCTAAAAAGTCAAAAGTAAATAGGGGCATCTAAGAGGTCAAAAAAGGATCTGTTTTGTCATAGCTCTATCTTTTAATGGTTTTGTCGGTCCTCCTGTGAGGTTTGTCTTCAAATTTCTTCAGTTTTTCTCACCTAAGGTTTAACATGAGATAGTTATCTAAAGACTGAACAATATTTTAAAATGGTTTGTTTTCGAAAATCATCACATGCTCACATGATCACAGAAGTCCAAAGTGGGTAAAGAGTAATGTCCGTGTTTCTGGTGAATTAATTTCTTAACCATAATCTCGATGAGCACCCTCAAAACTTCGGGCTTAGGTCAGTGCAAGCGCGTCACCTATAGGAGCGACGGCGTCTGATTCCGAGTCAGCGTCACGCAGTTGACCGTTAGGATTCCAAGGTGTTTCACCTTATATCTTCTAGGTTGTGAGGAAAGAGACCTGGGTCGGGCAAATCATTTACCTCGAAAACTTTTTGGGCGAACTTGGTAGTCGAAAGCAGCTGGGAGTCTAAGTATGGCATGACGGTATTATCATCAGTGTGAGTCTTAGCCGGTCAAGGCCAGTTTAAGGTGTCTAGAGGCCCAAATCAACCTAGATGTGTGCTTAGGATACCTGGGAAGTTGAGTGTGCATTCTCTTTCATCATCCAACCAGGTTAAGAATGGGCAGTCACTAGGTGGTTGGAATCAAAAATATGTTTTCAGTCATTAAAAACATTCACAACACACACCTCATTTGTTAATATCCCCCAACATTTGCATGTTTGCTTATCGCATCATTACTCTTCCTTTTGTCTGATTAGTAGGGCACGACCCTTTGACCCTACGCGAAGGCTAGGAAAAAGGTAGTAGCTTTTTTTTGGGCAAGGGGCCGAAAACAGATACTACTAACTGTGTTCCCTTTAATGTTGTGCATACAGGAAAAATAGGTTATATGTCCAAAAGGTAGACACTTTTACTGTCGAGTCAAAGCCAAAGGTAGCTGGATTGCCATTCTACTTTAAGAATGGCCATATCTTTTGTGCTGGGTTCGACTCGACGGGGACCTTTGCCACTTATTTTCTTGCAATCTGTCATTAAAAGCTGATGATTGTTGTTTATTTACATTTTGCTGATGTGCGTTATTGCAGCTGCAGGAAATTTGAAGCAAAATTCAAGACGTAGGAGGCTAATAGCTTTGGGCATATAGACTATGAGTTCCTCTTTAAACAAAACAATGAGGAGTCTATATTCCCCAAGTTATTCGATTGACCAATAAATCCCTCCTACTTGCATTTGCATTAGGAATTTATTTTCCAACTAGCATGCATTGCATAAGCTTCATCAACAAGAAAATCCATCCTCGCCCTAGGGGCAATGACCATGATTTATCAGTCTGCTTATCCCATTGGTGACTTGTGACTCTGGCAAGTGTTAGTTTATTAGCTCTTTGAATTGCAAGATCTTACATTTTCTTAATCTATGTGCTTGAAGATTTTCTCACTTGGCGATCATGTGATGTGCCAGGCCGCCATGCGCCTGTTGTGTTGAGACCTTTTTGAGTCACACCCCCTTACCTTCCCAACTTTAGATCCCCTTGGGCCAGATCACCATGCATCTTAGTGCGCCAAGGCCTCGCGGTTCCAGCACCCGAGGGTCCCATGGATTATGATTCTCCAATATAGATCCTATTCCACTCCCTAATTTCCCTTGCAATCCAAATACATAACTCTCATGCATTTACCACATTCGCATATCATCTTTGGATATAGCTCATCCCTTCTTCGGGCTATCTCAAATCAGGTTCGATTTCTGGAACACCTACTTATCATTCCGCTTCGCTCCACTGCAAAACAGGTGTCCCAGAGGGGCATTTGTAGAAACCCGATTTTGGACACCTTTTGGTCCTAAATTCCCCATTATCATTAGCCCATCGCCTTTTAACCCATCACCTTAACCCATTCCCATCTAGCCCATTATTCAGCCCATTAGTAATTAAGCCCATTTAACCAACACTTGCCGCCTTCCACCCTTTTGGTGGAAGGCCAACATGGTGGCCTTCCACTTTTCCCAAAGACCAGCTATACTGCCTTCCACCTTTTTGCGGAAGGTCAACTTGGTGCCCTTTCACCTTCTACAAAGGCCAGCTACGCTGCCTTCCACCTTTTCGCGGAAGGCCAATTTGGTGGCCTTCCACCTTCTCCGAAGGCCAACTATGCTGCCTTCCACTTTTTCGCCACCTTTTCGCGGAAGGCTAACTTGGTGGCCTTCCCCCTTCCCCGAAGGCCAGCTGTGCTGCCTTCCACCTTTTCGCCACATTTTCGCAGAAGGCCAACTTGGTGGCCTTCTACCTTCCCTGAATGCCAGCTATGCTGCCTTCCACCTTTTCGCGGAAGGCCAACTTGGTGGCCTTCCTCCTTCCCCGAAGGCCAGCTATGCTGCCTTCCACCTTTTCGCCATCTTTTCGCAGAAGGCTAATATGGTGGCCTTCCACCTTTCCCGATGGCCAGCTATGCTGCCTTCTACCTTTTCGCGGAAGGCCAACTTGGTGGCCTTCCACGAAAGTAGAAGGCAAAAGGGTTGGCTGTCCATCCTCCTACTTTCAGCTTGACTTCATCTTCCCACGTTCTCCTCCACTCGCGACCCTCACCCCCCACTACTCCGACCACTCTCCACTCTGGCGACTGTCGTAGCCACGATCCTCAGTCCTTGACTACTTTCTATTGGCCCTTGAAGATTAACGGGGATTTAGACCATGGGTTTCCCCTATTTAAACCCTCTAGGTCCTCTCGGGAAGGGGGTTGAGAATTTTGGAGGTTGAGGAGGTTTTGGTTGGAAGGGTTCAGGTTGGTAGTTCTTAGAAGAAGGCTCCATCGGAGGTTCCGGC
This sequence comes from Zantedeschia hybrid cultivar, assembly GCA_030544215.1. Classification (NCBI taxonomy): domain Eukaryota; kingdom Viridiplantae; phylum Streptophyta; class Magnoliopsida; order Alismatales; family Araceae; genus Zantedeschia; species Zantedeschia hybrid cultivar. The sequence goes on along the minus strand of JARZZO010000002.1, from coordinate 46,697,638 downwards.
GGACAGAGGTGAGAGGTTGGCGAGGAAACAAGGAGGAGTCATCTGCATTCCATATGGGCTTGTCTCCTTAAACTTCTCTTTTACATCACCTATCATTCATTCACCCTGTAATCTTTTCTTTTCTTTCTCCTCCTTTCCTTTTTACCACAACACATCCACTTTTCACTATTGTAACACACGAGCACCCCATTTGCATGCATACATCCTAGGATGACCTAGCACCCACTCTAAGAGGTTCCAAACAAAAAAATGGGAGGTGGGTGGCCATAACATTTGGTCACCTTCCCTCCCCAAACACTCATCCGGTGCATCCCCTTTCAATTTTAACTTGTCTATTTGTTTGTCTGGATAGATTTTACACATCGCAATTTTAATCGAGCTATTTCCTTTTCTGGTTTGTCTTTCCGTTTTAGGGGCTCTTACCATAGTTTGTGTGCAGATTACCGAGCTCTCTCTCTTCGGCCGGCCGGAGGCAGAGAAGAGGAATCCACAACCCCCGATCCAATAAGACGCGATCAACATTTACATCCTGCGAAGCACAGAGACTTTGAGGTAATGCTCTTGGCGATGACACACTTCGATTCCTAACACCTCATCGCCGCAGTTGCCCAATGAATGGAGGCCTTCCCACGGAAGGAGAGCGGGAACACTCCGAGCGTCCACAATGTCCTCCAGTGTCTTAATGGTTCTCTCTGACTGTCCATCAGTCTTGGGATGATAAGCTGAGCTAAAAGCTAACTGCATACCCAAGACTTTCTGAAAACTCCTCCAGAATCAAGAAGTAAATCTCAGATCCCGATCGGACACGATGGACAAGGGCACCCCATGCAGAGAGATGATCCAGTCCACAAACAACCTAGCCAGACCGACCAGTCCTTCCTAATAGCGATAAAGTGGTTGACTTGGTTAATCGATCAACAATAACGTAGATCGCGTCTCTCCTGCCGGGTGACAAAGGCAATCCTATCACAAAGTCCATAGTCACATATTTTCATTTCCATTTCGGGATCAGTAATGGCTGCAACAACCCTCTTGGTCTCTGATGTTCTGCCTTAACCTGTTGACAAGTCAAGTACCTTGCCACATACTCAACCACGTCCTTCTTCATGCCAGGCCACCAAAAGTGCCTCCTCAAACAATGATACATCTTAGTCGTTACGAGATGCACTACATATCTAGAACGGTGCATCTCATCTAGGACATTCCTACGCACCACTTCCTCTGCTGGAACATAGAGTCTGCCTTTAAATCAGACCGTGACGTCATCCCACAACTCCACCTCTGATATCTGGAGAATCTGCAGTAACTCTGCATCCGTCCTCTGAGCCTCGATCACATAATGGTACACCGCTGGCCTCATAGTCAAGCTGGCCAACATGGCTCTATCAATCTCTCGGGGAATTCTAAAGGAAGATTCCACAACCTGTTCATATAATCTCTATTCTTGAATCATAAGATATGATACGACCGTCTTCCGACTCAAGGTGTCCGCCACCACGTTCCCTTACCCAGATGATAAGAAAGGTCGAGATCATAGTCCTTGATAAACTTCATCTGCGCTGTCTCAAGTTCAGGCCCCTCTACGTGAATACATACTTCAAGCTCTTGTGATAAGTGAAGACCTGAAACTTCTCCCAATAGAAATAGTGCCGCCAGCTCTTCAGTGCAAACACAACAGCCGCCAGCTCCAAGTTGTGAGTGGGATAATTCTCCTCATGCTTCTTCAGCTGCCTAGAAGCATAGACCACAACCCTACCACGCTGCATCAAGACTGCGCCCAAACCTCGACGGGATGCATCTGAGTAAACCACAAATCTACCAGAACTAGATGGAAGCACTAGAACTGGAGCCGAAGTGAGACGAGTCTTCAACTCAACAAAACTCTGCTCACACTCTTCGATTCACGTGAAACGAACTCCCTTACGAGTCAACCTCGACAAGGGGCACACTATAGAAGAAAAATCATGGACACTGATAATATCCTGCCAACCCCAAGAAGCTCTTGATCTCCGAAACAGTCGCCGGTCTTTCCCAATCCATCATTGCCTCAATCTTGCTACGGGCTTCGGGCGAGGGTTCCTCCGCTCGTCTTAGCACTGTGGCGATTTAGGAGGGGTTAGAAATTAAGGTGTGATCGCCAGGAGCATTACCTTACGGTCCCTGTGCTCCGCAGGATGGTGAGGATGTGATCGCGTTCTGAGGGAGCGGGAGATGGTGGTTTCCCCTTCTCTTCCTCCGGCCGGCCAGAGGAGGAGAGCTCGGTAGTCCGCGCGTAGAATCTGGTAAGAGCCCCTGAAAAGAAAAGACAAGATAGAAAACGACCCGATTAGAACTATAATATGCAGAATCTGTCCATAAAAATATAAAAAAACTAACTAGAATTGGAGGGAGACGCACCGGATGGGTGTTTGGGAGGGAAGGTGACCATATGTTTTGGCCACCTACCTCCCGATTTTTTTTTGAAACCTCTGGGGGTAAATAGGGATTGCTAAGTCATTCTAGGATGCATGCATGCAGATAAGTGCTCGTGTGTGAAAAGTGATGTGCTGTATTAAAAGTGGACAGAAGAGTGAGAAAGGGAGAATGTTATGGCATGGATGGAGAGTGAGAATGCAATGAAATGAAGAAAGGAGAAAAAGTAAAAGTGGGTTAGGAAGACAAGCCCATTTGGAGTGCGAAGGATTCCTCTAAAATTCTCTGACTCCTTGCCCGCTTGACTCCTCAAAGTCGACCCGCTCCGAAAAAGAAACTCCTTCTTAATCCCTTTCCCCCAACCCCCTCGCTCGAGGGAACCTGGGGGGTTTAAATAGATGAAGGAAAAATAGAAGAAAATAGGGGTCTAAATCCCCATAAATCATCCTGGAGCCAATAGGAAGTGGTCAAGGATCGGAGGTGGTGCGCGCGGCAGTCGCCGGAGTGGGGAGTGATCGGAGTAGTGGGGGTGAGGGCGGCGAGTAGAGGAGATCGTGGGGAAGACGAGGTCAAGGGGGTGGTTAGGGAGTGGACGGCTAGCCAGCATGCCTTCTAATCCCGTGGAAGGCCAGGTAGCTGGCCTTCCACGAAGTGGTGGAAGGCGGCCCGGTTGGCCTTCGAAGGGGGTGGAAGGCAAGGGGTGGCCTTCGAAGGGTGGTGGAAGGCAAGGGGTGGCCTTCGAAGGGTGGTGGAAGGCGGACTGGCTGGCCTTCCAGGGATGGTGGTAGGCGGGCTGGTTGGCCTTCCACGGGCGAGAGGAAGCAGAGATTGGTTAATGGACTTGATTATTTAGTGGGTTGAATTATGTGAGAAAACCTGATGGGCTAAATGAGATGGATAAAATGATGGGTTTGGTGATGATGGGCTAATGATGGATGGGGTTCATGACCAAAAGGGTGGTCAAAAATCGGTGTCTACACTTATCTAACCATAATTCGCACTTACTAAACTTAGCATAGAGCTGGTGCTCTCTCAGGACCTACAACACTGCCTGAAGATGCGTGGCATGCTCTTCCTCAGAAGAAGAATACACTAGAATATCATCCAAAAATACTACCACAAATTGATCTAGATAGGCCCTAAAAACCGGATTCATCAAATCCATAAAATCTGTCGGAGCATTGGTCAAGCCTAAAGGCATAACCAACAACTCATAATGTCCGTACCGAGTCCTAAAAGCCGTCTTACTCACATCAGCCTTATGGATCCTCATCTGGTCATACCCTGACCTTAAGTCAATCTTTGAGAACACCTTGGCAGATCGCAATTGATCCATTAGATCATCGATTCTCGGAAGCGGGTACTTGTTATTTATTGTTACTTGGTTCAACTGTCTGTAATCGATATACAACCTCAATGAACCATCCTTCTTCCTATCGAACAAAACTGAAGCACCCTACGAAGAAGTGCTGGGATGGATAAAACCCTTTATCCAGCAAATCCTGTAATTGCACCTTCAACTCTTTGAGTTCGGTCGGAGCCATCCGATACGGGGCCTTAGACAAGGGCGCCGTACCTAATACAAGTTCAATAATAAACTCAACCTCTCGCTGAGGAGGAAGGCCAGGCAACTCCTCAGGAAACACATCAACAAAGTCACAGACTACAGGCACCTCCCATGAACTGGAACCACTACTATCACCAGCTACAACTACTGAGGCGAGGAAAGCCTTACAGCCACCAATAAGTAACCTCTGGATCTTAAAAGCACAAATATGAATACCATGGAAGTATAAGGCCCGGATGCCTCGGATGGAGAAGCGCACCCTCTTCCTGTGGCAATCCACCTCGGTATAATAAGCCTCCAACCTGTCCATGTCTAAGATGACATCAAAGTCACGAATGCCAAGTACAACTAACTGGGCAAATAACTGATGACCCTCAATGGTTAAGAGAACCTCACTCATACAGTTATAAGTCAACATGAAATCCCTAAAAGGAATCTCAACCATCAATCCATCAAATATCTCATCAATTGGTGCAGAAAGAACATCTACGAACTACTCAGAAATGAAAGAATGCGAAGCACCCGAATCAATCCACACATGCGCAGAGTTCCCAAGAACAGAATGTGCACCTTCAACCAAGTTGGACGCGCGAGCCTCCTTCCTAGTGATAGCGAGAACTCTCCCTTGGGTCCTCGGCTTCTTCTGATCTCCCGGTCCCTGCCCCTGTCCATGTCCCTACGGGCAACTCCTTGCTAGATGGCTCTGCTGGCCACAAGTATAACACTTCTCAGAAAATGCGGGACACAGAGTCCCACCACAATGATGACAAGCTGATGGGAGCCTCTGAGCTGCCTCCTGCTGAGCGCTGGACACCGACTGACTCTACTGCATCTGCCTGGGTCTGCTATTGCCACTACTACCGTTGTTGCCGCCACCACTTCGAAAGAACCTCCTGAATCTGAAGCCGAGTGAAGACGATCCCGATCCAGACGAAAGAGTTATTGCTGCTGCTGCTGTCTTCCCCTTGCCATATGCTAGCCCCTGCGTAGCCAATCCCCTCTCCCGAGCCGACGGATCGTACAATGCCTCTACTGCTGCAGCACACATAACTGCCGATTCCAAGTCCGAACAACAATGGAATGCCACAAAACTCCTCAAGTTGGACCTCAGTCCATCCACGAATCTCTCGGTCTGACACTCCTCGTCCCCTGAAATGAAGGGCACAAACCTCCCAAGCGAAACAAATTTCACCTAGTACTCGAGCACTGTCATGCTCCCTTGGGTCAATTCTATAAACTCCCTCTCCTTAGCCTTCTGGACATGCCTAGGGAAGTACTGTCCATAAAACTCCTTCACAAAAGTCTCACAATCTCCCTGAGATTCCTATCTGCATAAGACAAGCTCTTCAAAGTGGTCCACCAATCATAAGCATCATCTTTCAACATGAAGGTAGCCAACGGAGTCCTCTCATCTGCCGCACAGTCCATGGTATCGAAACTCTTCTCTAACTCCTTCAGCCAATGAACGGGGTTGGGACGACCGAGAAAATAAGGCGGCTTCAGCTTCAGGAATATCTCCAGAGCAGCTGAAGGCCCTCTCCGAGCACTAGAACTCTCACTAGGGTCTCGAGTCTGATATCTAGTCATCGTGTCCATAATGGCCTCCATAAAACACTCCATATTTGGCCTACCGGCCTCAGACCCACTAGGAATAACTCCCTGCCCTCTAATAACTGGCACTCGCTTCCTAGGAGCCATCTAATCGCCTATAGTCACAAGAATCAAAAATTCTAATTAGACCCAAAACCTAAACTATCATCGTACCTGTACAAGATAATGTATTTATTTGCTGAAATTACTATACTTAACCTGCTTATTCATTTATTTGCCAGACCGAATGTTCTGATACCAACTGTAATGACTCGTCACCCTATAATCGGGGATCCGATTACTAAAGGGGTAATGAATCATTAAAATCTGGAGTCAAGCCAGGATCTCGATAAGTCTGGAAAATAAATGATAAACTAAGCTAAACAATCCACTACACATCGAATTGTAAGGAAGTACATGAATTAAAAATTATTACAATTCGACTCGACTCAGAAAATAATTACATATTTCAACTGAAAATAGATAATTAAATGCACAGGCCTGAAAAGAAAATAACAACTACATCAGGGCATACCTTAGAACAATAGGTGTTGGCGCGCAACCCGAGACGAAACCCTCCATGCTATGCCTGCTTGGAACCTTCACCTGAAGACTGCAGGGATGAGTCTCATCGAAATGGACTCAGTAGGGATCCTCTAATCCCTATCACCCACTCACGCACCCACAAGTGCAACCACACGAATAAGCAATTAAATAAGTAAAGCAGTAAACACAACTCCCAAAGATTCTCAAATTCTGATATAAAATACATGTATTTGTAAATGCAACAGGCACAACTCTAAAACCACTTCACTACAGAGTCCACAACCAGCGTCTCAGCTAAACACACAAATCACGCAGCCGAACGCGGAAAACACCAACCTGCTGAGATGGAACAACAACCCCTCGGATAGCAGGCTGGCTACTCCGACCCGTCTAGCTTTAGGTGGTTCTACTACTCCCAGCCATGAGTGACACTCCGAATGTACCACTCCCACACAGGTACTAGCTATACCCCGGGGTACATCAAGTGACCCTCTCTCTAGGCGTCACCCCACCACTCCCACACCGGCGCTGTGTCACTCCCACACCAACATAGGGTGCCTAAGCGCTAACAAATGTCACTCTAGGTCCACAATCGCACAAAACACAACATGTGATTCGGTCACGTGAAAACCCTCATCCTTGAAGTACGGTTTCGAACATGCATCGCCCGTGGCCAACGTCATTCAAGACCCCTAAACTAGTTCAATTTTCACAAAGCCACTGAGACCATGGATACTGGCTTGAATGGCGTCGCCCATAGCCGACGCTATTCAGTTCTTTATCTCACACTAGCTTTTGGAACCAAATAAATGGGCCACAAATAGCATCGACTTAGGGCGACGCCTATTTCAAATAGCGTTGGACTGAGTGGACGCCTTTTACGCCCATTCCACTGAGCCAAAACGAGGGCCCCACTACCTTAAACCACCAAAAAATCAAGCAGATAAGGGAAGAAATCAAATAACCAATTGAAACACACTAAATTCCATTTCATAAAAAAGGTTCATTTTGATTAAAAATCCCTTTAAACATGCTCTTTCTACCCAAAATCTCCATACACATCCCATGCTTCAAAGCGGGAAAATCATGATTTTAAATAAAACATAATGAGGATCGTCATCCTACCGGTTACTTGAACTTCTCCTTGCTCCTATCCGCCAAACCGCTACGCCACGAGCTACCACTGATACCACCATAGACGCTGTCACTCCACTGGGACATCAGTCGCCGTTCAGAGAGCAAAGTGCCGCGGAGGAGATGGTGGTGGTAGTGGTGAGGGTTAGGGGGTTGTTGGAGTGGAGGAAGAGGAGGAATGGGGAGAGGAAGGGAAGGGGGGTCAGATCCGTTCGGAGAGGAGGGGGAGGAGAGAGAGAGAGGAATGGAGAGAATGAGGGAAAGGAATGAGGACTTCGAAGCGTCAACTGAAACTCGCTAAAACGCGTCGTTCCTGAACGACGCCAATCAGGCAACAGGATGGGGTCGTACACTCGCAAATGTTTGAATCGCGTCGTCTATACAAGACACCATTCAGACAACACGACCGGAACCATATACACGCTCCCCCACGCCTGCCCACGCGGCACCCCTACAAAGCTCCTAAATGACATCCCTATAGGTCAACATAGTTCAAAATCGCGTCAAGCTTGAGCCCATGCCCTAGCCCCACAAGGACCCAAATCAAGGAGTCCGACACCAAAATCGACCCGATAATCAGATCCGAAACCTCAGTCCTTACAATTCCTCTAACACATAAGGAGGCACATATCACGTAGCATATGGCTTAAAATATAACTAATAGCATGTAATCAAGTTAAATATTTTAAAATTCAGATATTTGAAAATTTTGCATCATAAGGTAGATTATAATGTCTTAAAATAAATTCAAATTATTCACATATATGTGCTAAATTATCACAATTTCATATCGTAATCGGACAAGCATCTTAACCACAACATAAAGGGCCACACATATATATACCTGCTATTTAGGCAATCATATCAAGTTTGGTGACTGCTGTAGGCGCCCGGAACGTCTCCCCGCCGCGGCTGCGGGCTTCGGGCGAGGGTTCCTCTCCGTTCGTCTTAGCACTGTGGCGATTTAAAGGGGGTTAGAAATAAAGGATGTGATCGCCAGGAGCATTACCTTACGGTCCCTGTGCTCCGCAGGATGGTGGGGATGTGATCGCGTTTTGTGAGAGCGGAAGATGGTGGTTTCCCCTTCTCTTCCTCCGGCCGGCCAGAGGAGGAGAGCTCGGTAGTGCACGCGCAAAATTTGGTAAGAACCCCTGAAAACAGAAGACATACAAAGAAAAGACAATCACCCAATTAGAACTGTGACATGCAAGAACCGTTCATGCAAACATAAAAATTAACTAAAATTAGAAGGAGACGCACCGGATGGGTGTTTGGGAGGGAAGGTGACCATATGTTATGGCCACCCACCTCCCGATTTTTGTTTGGAACCTCTGGGGGTAAATAGGGATTGCTAAGTCATTCTAGGATGTATGCATGCAGATAAGTGCTCGTGTGTGAAGAGTGAAATGATGTGTTGAAGGTAAAAAGATAGTAAAAAGGGAGGATGTTACGACATGGATGGAAATTGGAAATGCAATGAAGTGAAAAAGGTGAAAAGTAAAAGAGGGTTAGGAAGACAAGCCCATATGGAGTGACGTTCCTCCTGAAACAGCCTTCTGACTCTTTGCCCGCTCGACTCCTCAAAGCCGACCCGCTCCGAGGAAGAAACTCCTTCTTAATCCCCTTCCAACCCCTCCGACGCAACCCCCTTGCTCGAGGGAACCTGGGGGGTTTAAATAGGCGAAGGAAAAAAGGGGAGAAAACAGGGGTCTAAATCCCCGTAAATCACCCTTCAACCAATAGGGAGTGGTCAAGGGTCGGAGGTGGTGCGCGTGGTAGTCGACGGAGTGGGGAGTGGTCGGAGTAGTGGGGGACGAGGGCGGCGAGTAGAGGAGATCGTGGGGAAGACGGAGTAAAGGGGCTGGTTAAGGAGTGGACGGCCAGGTAACATGCCTTCCATATGAAGTGGTGGAAGGCGGCCCGGTTGGCCTTCGAAGGGAGTGGAAGGCAAGGGGTGGCCTTCGAAGGAGGCGGAAGACAAGGGGTGGCTTTCGAAGGAGGTGGAAGGCAAGGGGGCTGGCCTTCCACGAAAAGGTGGTAAAAAGTGAAAAAGGTGGCTAAAAAGGTGGAAGGCGAGGTAGCTGGCCTTCGAAGGGGGTAGAAGGCGGGGGGTGGCCTTCGAAGGTGGTGGAAGGCAAGGGGGCTGGCCTTCCACGAAAAGGTGAAAAGAGGGTCAAAAGGGTGGAAGGCAAGGTGGCTGGCCTTCGAGAGTGGTGGAAGGCGAGGGGTGGCCTTCGAAGGTGATGGAAGGCAAGGGGGCTGGCCTTCCACGAAAAGGTGAAAAGGGTCGGGATTTGGTTGATGGGCCTGGCTGGTAGTGGGCTGAGATGGCTGAAATGAGGGGATTTTGGTGATAACAGGCTAATGATGGGTTGGGTTCATGACCAAAAGGTGGTCCAAAATCGGTGTCTACAACTGCAGAATCGAAGATCACACATATCCCACCACTACACCGTATTGATGTAGGTTTTATGAATTATATATATTATCCTTTAGTCACAAAATACCTTAGCCAACAAGGATGCTTACATTGGAATCGGATCACATAATCTCCTAAAAATGCATTGTCCATATCACACATATTAAATTAGATGACACGTGTCTTACAGAACTTAGAATTCATTATAATTTGAAATTAACCTTAATCAAATAGCCAATGTTATACATATGCAAAAATAATATATTTTTCATTAAAATAAGATATTTTAAAAGCAACACATTGTTGCACTATTCAATTTAATGCAAAATTGATTCTAACAGATTATATATACATGAAAAAAAGGTCTATAAATTTTCTAGAAAATTATGACTACAAAATATAATTTTTATATGTCAAAAAGTTATTTTTCAGAGTTGAAAATTTATTAAATATGATGAATATAAGTAAACAGATTCAAAAATTCATCAAACTGGTAAACATGATATTTAGGCTGTAAGTATAGTACTTGAAATTTTTTACTAAATTTGGAGATCAAATAAGTATTTTCAAAATTCAAATAGCGAGTTTAAACTTGAATCAAATTTAATAAAAATAAAAAATAAATTTTCAAAAATTATAAAATCCTACAATTAAGTAGATTTTATAGAAAAAGATATATGCTCAAAATTTTAAATCATTTGGATTACAGGTAACAAAGTTATGCTCATTTAAGCTTTATGTAGATTTAAAAATAACAGTTTCAAAAATTCAAATTGGACGGCATAGCCTTCTACCATTCAGAATAACTGACATCAAGGCTGATTGCCGTTCAATATTATGGACGAAAAGCTTAGTTGCCATTTAGAATACCGAACGGCTAACCCTATTGCCGTTCAATTCCCTGGACAACAGCTCAGTTGCTGTTCAGAAAGGTGGGGGCCCAAGGTGTTGCCGTTCACAGGAAATTCCAGATAGAATTCACAAATTTGGATTTTTCACAAATAATTCGCATATCCAATCTATGTTTTAGATCATAAATATAAAGAACATGATTCTAGATTTTTCTTTTGACCACTTTTGAAATCAAAATATTATTTTCCACATTACTACAAATTAATCCGTGTTTTGGAGAATCATTACCTACCTCTTATGCTAAATTCCTCAAATCTAAAATATTCTAAGAAATCTCGATTTGCAGTATAAAGTACCACTTCTTAGCCTTCCTCATCAACCTCCAATACGCCTAGAAGGCAAGAGAATCACAAAATCATGAGTTTTTCTCAAGAACAATCTTCATCTTCTTTTCTTTCTTCAAGCATATAAACAAAACACCCACCTTTCACAATGAAGAACGACGGCTAGGGATAATCACTTCTCCAACCACATATATATAGAATTAACACATAAGTTGTTACCTCAAACAACCTCTACAAACTACTTTTGAATCAGATTAATCTTCCCTTCCACGAATGAGAGAGAATCTGACTCTAAATTGGACTCCTCTCCTACAACTCTCCCTTCCTGAACTGAACAATCAATTTTTCGGCATAGTAAACAAATGAATCAGCTAAAATATTATTCTATAAAGTTGTAGATCTCTTTGAGTTCTTTCCAACGGTACTAACCACACCAAAATCTGATCTATACAGTTAGAGTTATCGCCACAATACCGGTGCTGCTATGGGTACCTGAACCCAGAAAATTTCTCTACTTTAATGGGCTAAATCACTTACGAAACTAAGTTAATGGGCTTACTCAATTAACCATAATGGGCTAAATCACTTACGAAACTAAGTTAATGGGCTTACTCAATTAACCATATTACACTCTATCTGACTCGTTAATTATTATTATAATTATTATTTATTTATAATTATTATTTCTATTTAAAAAAATATTAGGTATTACATTCTCTCCTCAAATAAATTTCGTCCTCGAAATTTACAATGCAAGCAAAGTATAGAATCACTTACCAAATAGTTCCGGATATCTCTTCCTCATATCTTCTTCCAGCTCCCACGTCGCCTCTTCTATAGAACAATGCCTCCAAAGAATTTTGACCATAGGAATTGTTTTAGTCCTCAGCACTAACTCCTTGCGATCAAGAATATGAATATGCTTCTCTTCATATGACAAATCCGGTTGAACTTCCAATGGCTCATAATCCAGTACATAAGATGCATACTTTCTCAACATAGAAACATAGAATACTGGATGAATACCAAACAAATCCTGTGGTAAAGCAAGCTTATAAGCAACCGAGTCCAATATACTCTAAAATCTCAAATAGACCAATATACCTTGGACTTAACTTTCATTTTCTGTCAAACCTCATGACTCCTTTGATCAGTGAAACCTTCAAGAAAACAACATCTCCCCCTTCAAACACTAATTTCCTTCGCTTATGATCAGCATAGCTCTTCTGTTAACTCTTAACTGTCAAAAGACACTTCTTGATGATATCAATCTTATCTGAGCAGTCCTATATAAGTTGTGGACCAATCAATCTTTTCTCTTCAACTTCTTCCTAACACAAAAGTGCTCGACATGGTCTACCATACAAAGCCTCATACGTTGCCATGTCAATACTAACATGATAGTTGTTATTGTAAGTAAATTCAATCAACTTCAAATGATCATCCCACTTATCTTTCTACTCAATACTATAGGCTCTTAGCATATCCTCAAGTATCTGAATCATTCTCTCCGATTGTCCATCCGTCTACAGGTAGAAAGTTGAATTGAACTTCAATTGTGTACCCAAAGCTTCTTGTAGACTCTTCTAGAAACTCGCTATAAAATGAGTATCACGATCTGAGATAATAGTCACTGGAACTCTATGCAACCTCACAATCTCCTCAGTGCACATCAAAGTTAACTCTTCTAAAAAAGTTTTTTTATGCATAGCTAGGAAATGAACAGACTTAGTCAATTTATCCACGATCATCCAAATAGAATCATGCGTCTTCTTAGTCAATGACAATCTTGTCACAAAGTCTATAGTAATGTGTTCTAATTTCCATTCTGGATTACATCTATGGCTTACATGTAACGACCCGCCACCCTATAATCGAGGATTCGATTACTAAATAGGTACCGAATCATTAAAATTAGGAGCAAACCATGATTTCAAATAAGTCTGAAAAATAAATTATAAACTAAGCTAAACATTCCACATAGCATCGAACTGTAAAGAAAGTACATGAATTAAAAATTATTACAGTCTGACTCGACTCAGCAAATAATGAAATAGTCCACAACTAAAATGAAATAATTATGCGTACAGGTCAGAATTAAAGGTACAACTACATCGGGGCATACTCCAAAACAATAGTTGTTGCTACACAATCGGAGACAAAACCCCACAACTGCTATGCCTGTTGGGAACCCTCACTTGAAACTACAGGGATTAAGTCACAATAGAATGGATTTAGTAGGGATCCCTCGATCCCCACCTCCCACACACGCACACACAATCGCAACACAACAAGGATATATAGGCGACGTAAGCAGTAAATAACCATACGTCCACCGAGAGAAACACACACAAGAAGTTGCCAAGCCAAACAGTAAAACACCGACCCACTGGGACGGAACAACAACCCTTCGGATAGCACGCTAGATACTTCGGCCTGTCTGGCTCTAGGTGGTTCTGCCTCCTCCAAACCACGAGTGACACTCCGAAGTGTTTCACTCCCACATTGGTACTAGCTATTATCCCGGGATACACCAGGTGACTCTCTCTTCCTAGGAGCCACCTTGTCACTCCCACACCGATACTACATTACTCCCACACCGATATAGAGTGTAAAGCGCTAACAATTGTCACTCTAGGTACACGATTGCTTAAACATTACACAATGTGATTCCGATAACATTGAAAATTCCGCCCCAATATATGATTTCAAGCATGCATATAACAAGATTGTCTAACAATATACAAAAATCTAATTGACATAATATATAATAATCACACATGTTAAATGTAGGAAATATGGGGCTCTATTTTGAACCGCGCCAACTCAGGTCGATGCCATTCAAGGCCTTATAATTGGTTTTCCTCACGCCCAAGTCTCAGGACCCAGGGATACTAGCTTGAATTGCGTCCCCCATGGCCGACGTCATTCAGTGCCCTATTCTACTCTCTGGACTCGGGACCTAGGGGCACTGGCCGCAATTCGCGTCGACTCAGGGTGACGCCTTTCAAATCGTGTGGCCCTGAGTGGACTTATTTCACGCTCGAAATCGAGCTCCCCTCTGGTCTTTACTGAACCACAACACAGGGTCCCCCCTGTTAGGTTCTCGGGTTTCTCAAGATCGTAGACGCAGCGGAATTAAAATAAAATGTTATGCAATCCGTTTCCATTTCGAATAAACTAAAAACGATAAGAACATGGTAATTGAACATTACCACGCGTGGATTCGAATCCGCTTCCGAACAGTTCCGTCGGTGTGACACCGCCAACCGCACAGACGTCCTGCTTCTAGCGAAGTCCATGCGATCCTTCTCGCGGTAGATTTCCTCTTGTTCTTCGTTCCTTGCAGCTCACGAATAGTTCGCCGATCGTCGCAACGACCGCTGCAACGTGCAGTCGAATTCCCGTTGAACAGGAGTCAGAGAAGACGGCAAAGCAGACCCACAGTGGAGGGCTAGCCTAAGGCGCCAAAGAGAGAGAGAGAGGGAGAGAGGAGGGTGCGGCTAGGGTTGAGCAGCAGCTAGCCTGCTCAGCCCGTTCACTACAATTTATATTAACTGCGCGGTTTTTCATAAAAAGTCCCGTTTAAATATAAAATCCACTTTTAATCTATCGCCTTGAGAATCTTTTGCGTGTGATCCTCTAGACCCAAATACTAGTCCGGTTAATGGCCCATTAAGTCCAGTGACCCCTCACTGACTCACTTAATCAATTAATAATTTATATTAATTAATTAATCAAACAAATCAATGTTGCACATTAAATTCGGTTGGACCTTAGATCACGTTGGGTGCCAAGCAATACTGTATGAACCCGAAAAGTATTGGGGTTAAGCAACCCACTTTTGGAACCTGTCCGTCAACAGTTACCGCATGGATATAATCCTTCATTCGTACAATGCCCTCGAGTCAACTCAGGATATGGTATACCGTCAAACCCTAACCGGTTGACTCACTTAGATCGGATGTTGCCGTATAATATCGGAAAACTCCTTTCCCAATATTATCGTCCGCCTTGGCCAGAGACTCGTGCGCATCCTTCTTAGAACATTCTCTCTCTAAGTACTGAGAGCGAATGATTCCTTATTGACACTCAATTCCCTTCGACGGTATTTCGTTGTATTCGATCCTTGATTGTTTAGAATCCCGTGAATAGAGATTTGTAAACCAAGGTCAAAGCACAGAAGTCCACCAACAAGGCGTCCTTGGTATCTCAGGTCCGAGGACCATCCACGTAACTGCGACAATAGAATCAAGCTGGTTGACAGTGAGGTACTATACCATCCAACGATTCAGTCAAATCAGTTCGGTGAACTCATTCTCTAATGAGCACCTACATATTCTCCTTAGTGTCTCCACACAAGTGACTATGAGATCAATCACCCTTATCGTATGAGTAGGAGCAATCTGTAGTAGTTTAACTGGATATCCGATGTCCTTCTCGGATATCCTCCGACTAAGAACTATTAAGAATATGTGTTTAAGTGATTGGTCTCATTAGTATGATCTCATCATAATCTGATCATTATCACACATATTCACGGACTTCATTATGAAACGATAACAATATAAATTTACACATAACGAAATAATGTCAATTTTTATTAATAAATAAACGAGATTTACATAGTTAGATTGGCTTGTAGGCCACCAAAGACTAACACCCCCCTCCCCTCCTCTGCATGAAAACACAAAATAGAGATAAGGGGAAATGTACGAACTGAAACAAACGTACTACTCCCATTTCAAAATGTCCAGTTCAATAAAAAAACCCTTAGAGCATGCTTCATTCTACCCAAATCCCCCAACACATCCATAGCATGCTCCAAAGCAGAAAATCATGGGTTAAACAATCAAATATGTGCGTGGATCGTCACTCTACCGATTACTTGAATTCCTCCTAGATCCACGTTGCCGATCAGCCACACTACAAGTCGTCGCCGGTACCACCACGGACACTGTCACCCCACTGAGATGTCGGTCGCCGTTCGGAGGGTGAAGAAGCCGCGATGGAGATGGTGGGAGGAGTGGTGAGAGGTGGTAGAGGAGAGCCGAAGTGGAGGAAGAGGGAGAGATGGGATCAGAGAGATGGAGAGAGGGAAGAGAGAGAGTGAGAATGAGAGAATGAGAGAAAGGAGGGAGAAAGGAAGGGTGGCTCGGGACGTCAACCTCGACCAAACTAAATCGCGTCGTCCCAAGGCTTAAACGACAAGACAGGGGTCGTACACTGACAGACGTCTCAATGACAAGACCGGGGCTGCACACATGTGCCCCAACGCCCAACCACGCAGCACACCTGCATGGCTCCTAAATCGCGTCGTCTACGGCCGACGCCTTTAAGCGCGTCTTGCCAGTTCGACGCAATTAAGAGCCCATGCACTAAACTCATAAGGGCTCAAACTAGGGGATCCAACAACGAAACCGACCCAATAATTGAATCTGAAACCTCGGTCCTTATATCGTCCTCCCTTTAAGAAAATTTCATCCCCAAAATTACTACAACTAAAGTAGCGCCAACGAAAAAGATACTACAAGCTCACAAGATAACTTACTAGAAAAGGTAGGAAAACTATTCCCGCATCTCATCTTCTCGCTCCCAAGTCGCCTCACCTCCGGAGTGATGCTGCCAAATCACCTTTACTAGGGGAACAACCTTGTTCCGAAAGACCTGCTCCGTACAATTTGCAATACGCACTAGGTACTATGGAAATGACAAGTTCTCTGAGACATGCAACTCTGAAAAGTCCAAGACGTGGGATGGATCCTGCACATACTTCCTCAGCACTGAAACATGGAACACATCATAGACTCCCGCAAGACTGGGGGGCAAGGCTAGTTGATACGCTGTCTCCCCAACTAGAGCAAGAGTGAGAAAAAGCCCAATAAATCGTGGGCTCAGCTTACCTCTCTTCCCAAATCTCATCACACCCTTAGAGCGTGAGACTCGGAGAAACACGTGATCCCCAATCTCAAACTCAAGTGGTCTCCTATGAACATCAACGTAACTCTTCTGTCTACATTGAGTTGCGATCAACTTCTGTTGCACTACTCTGGCAACCTCTGCGCACTATTGTACCATCTCTTACCGTACCATATGTCTCTCACCGATCTTAGACCAATTCAAAGGGGATCGACACGGCCTCCCATACAATGCCTCATACGGCGCCATGCCGACATTAGAATAATAACTGTTGTTGTATGCAAACTTCACAACACAGTAGACAAGTGTTGTTCCCAAGAACCTCCCCATTCTAGGCAACAAGTCTTCAACATATCCTTCAGAGTCTGAATAGTCATCTCCGACTGTCCATCCGTCTCAGGATGGTAAGACAAGCTGAAAGCCAACTGTGTACCCAAAGTCTTCTAAAAAATCCTCCAAAACTCTGAAGTGAACCTCAGATCTCGATCCGATATAATGGACAAAAGGCACCCCGCGCAGAGATACGATCCGGTCCATAAACAGTCTAGCTAGCTTGGCAACTGACCACTCCTTCCTAATGGCCAAGAAGTGAGCTGACATGGTCAATCGATCAACAATCACCCAGATCCCGTCTCCCCTACTGGGTGTCATAGGCAAACCCATCACAAAGTCCATAATCACATGCTCCAATTTCCACTCTGGAATCGATAATGGCTGCAACAAACCTCCTGGCCTCTGGTGCTCTGCCTTCACCTGCTGACAAACTAGGCACCTCGCTACGTACTCAGCTACGTCCTTCTTCATTCCAAGCCACCAAAAGTGCTTCCTTAGACAGTGCTACATCTTGGTAGTTCCCGGATGCACGGCATATCTAGAATGATGTGCCTCATCTAGAACACTCACGCACCTCCTCCTTTGCTGGAACGTAAAGTTTGCCTCGAAACTTGATTGTGCCATCGTCCCATAGCTTCACCTATGATATCTGAAGAATCTGTGGCAACTCTGAATCTGCATGCGGAGCCTCAATCACTGAATGGTACACTACTGGTTTCACAGTCAAACTGGTCAACACGGCTCTGCCAACCTCTCAGAGAATCCTGAAGGAAGATTCCACAACCTGTTCATACAACTTCCACTCCTGAATCATGAAATATGACACGACTGTCTTCCGACTCAAGGCGTCCGCTACAACGTTAGCCTTGCCCGGATGATAAGAAAGGTCAACATCATAATCCTTGATGAATTCCATCCACCTGCGTTGCTTCAAGTTCAAATCTTTCTGTGTGAACACATACTTCAAACTCCTATGATCAGCGAAGACTTGAAACTTCTCCCCATACAGATAGTGCTGCCAAATCTTCAATGCAAATATAATAGCTGCCGACTCTAAATCGTGAATGGGTAATTCTCCTCATGTCGCTTCAGCTATTTGAAAGCATATGCTACAACCTTTCCGTGCTGCATTAGGACCGCAGCTAAATCTCGATGAGATGCAAAAGAGTAAACCACAAATCCACCTGAGTTAGATGGAAGCACCATAACTAAAACTGAAGTGAGACGAGCCTTCAACTCAGTAAAGCTCCGCTCATACTCCTCAATCCATACAAAAAGAACTCCCTTACGAGTCAACCTCGATAATGGTGCTACTATGGAAGAAAAATCCTAGACAAGCCGCCTGTAATATCCAGCCAACCCCAAGAGGCTTCTAATTTCTGTTACAGTCGTCGGTCTTTCTCAATCCATCACTACCTCAACCTTGGCCGGATCCACTGAAATACAATCACCAGAAATGACGTGTCCTAGAAAATGCACCTTATCTAACCAGAACTCACATTTGATGAACTTAGTGTAGAGACACTACCTAAATATGTGTAGCATGCTCTTCTCCAGAAGAAGAATACATCAAGATATCATCCACAAATACTACCACAAACTGATCTAAGTAGGCCCTGAAAACTTGGTAAATCAAATCCATGAAAGATACCAGAACATTGATCAAGCCGAATGGCATAACCAAAAACTCATAATGTCTACACCAAGTCTTGAAATCCGTCCTACTTACATCTGACTCATGGATCCTTAATAGGTAATACCCTGACCTCAAGTCAATCTTCGAGAACACATTAGCAGACTGCAGTTGATCCATCAAATCATCGATCCTCGGATGTAGGTAATTGTTCTTCACTGTTACCTAGTTCAACTATCTATAATCAATACACAGTTTCAAATAATCATCATTCTTCCTAACAAATAGAACAGGAGCACCCCACGGAGAAGTACTGGGACGGATAAAATCCTTATCCAGCAAATCCTGCAACTGCGCCTTCAACTCAGTGAGTTTGGCTGGAGCCATTTGATACAGGGCCTTAGACAAGGGCACCATACCCGGTGCAAGCTCAATAGTGTTCCCGCTGAGGAGGAAGGCCAGGCAACTCCTCAGAAAACACATCAAGAAAATCACAGATAATAGGCACCCCCAAAAGACTAAAAATACTATTATCACAAGCCACAACCACTGAGGCAAGGAAAGCCTCACAACCACCAATAAGCAACCTCTGAACCTTAAAAGCATAAATGAGAATACTATGAGAAGGGAGCCTAATACCTTAGAAGTAGAAGGCCGGAATGTCCGGAATAGAGAAGCGCACCCTCTTTCTGTGACAATCCACCTCAGTATAATAAGCTTCCAACAAGTCCATATCTAAGATGACATCAAAGTCTCAAATGGCGAGCACCACCAACTGGGCTTGTAGCTAATGACACTCAATGACTAAGGGAACCTCACTTAACAGTTATAAGTCAACAGGAAATCTCCGGAAGGAATCTCAACTATCAGTCCACCAAAAATCTCATCAACGAGTACAGAAAGAACATTCACAAACTGCTCGAAAATAAAAGAATGTGAAACACCCAAATCAATCAATACATGAGCCGAGTTCCTAAGGATAGAAAGTGTACCTTCTACCAAGTTAGAAGCGTGAGCCTCGTTCCCGGTGATAGTGACAACTCTCCCTTAGGTCCTCTACTTCTTCTGGTCTCTGAGTCCCTACCCCTAACCATGCCTCTACGAGAAACTCCTCGCCAAATGGTCCCACTGGTCACAAGTATAGCACCTCCCTAAAAATTTGGGACACTAAGTCCCACCGTGAGTACCGCCACAATGACAACAAGTCACCGGAACCTTCTGGGCTGCCTCCTGTTATGCGTTGGACCCCGACAGACTCTGTTGGGTCTACATGTGTCTGTTGCTACTGCCGCTGCTACCTTGGAAGAACCTCCTGAATCTAGAGCCATGTGAAGACGATCTTGAACCAGATGAAGGAGTTGTTGCTGCTATGGTTTTTCCTTTGCCATATGTCGGTCCCTGAGTTGCCAATCTCTGCTCCTGAGCCATCTGTTCATGTTGCGCCTCTACTATTGCTGCACACTTCACTGCCAAAGCTAAGTCTGCCAAGCTCCTCAAGTCGAATCTCAACCCGTCAACGAACCTTTCGGTCCGTTGCTTCTCATCCTCTGAAATGAATGGCACAAAATTCCCCAAAGAGACAAAATTTATCTGATACTCGAGAACTGTCATGCTCCCATGGGTCAACTCCATAAACTCTCTCTTCTTGGCTTTCTGAATATACCTGGGGAAGTATTGTCCATTGAACTCCCTCACAAATGTCTTCCATAGAATCTCCATGAGATTCTTATCTACATAAGTCATATTTTTTAAAGTAGTCCACCAATCATAAGCATCATCCTTCAACATGAAAGTGGCCAACAAGATCCTCTCACTCGCCGCACAGTCTAGAGTGTCGAAAGTCTTCTCCATCTCCTTCAGCCAGTAAGCTACCTCATCAAGGTCAGGACGACCAGTGAAATAAGGCGGCTTTAGCTTTAGGAATCCCTCCAACATAGCCGATGACCCTCCCCGAGCACTAGAACTCTCACTAAGATCTCGTGCATGATACCTAGTCATTGTCTCCATCATCGCTTCCACAAAGCGTTCCATATTCTACCTACCGGCCTCAGACCCACTAAAAACATCTCCCTGGTCACAAATAACGGATACCCTCTTTCTAGGAGCCATCTAATCGCCTACAATCACAAGAATCAAAAACCTCTAATTAGAGTAAAAATCTAAACTACTGTCGTGCCTATATGGGAGAATGTATTCATTTGCTGAAGTACGGTATGTAACCTAGTTATTAATCTATTTGCCAGACCGAATGCCTGATACCAACTGTAACGACCCGCCACCCTGTAATCGGGGATCCGATTATTAAATGGGTGTCGAATCATTAAAATTAAGAGCCAAACCAGGATCTTACATAAGTTTGAAAAGTAAATGATAAACTAAGTTAAACATTCCACACAACATCAAACTATAAAGAAAGTGCAAAAATTAAAAATTATTATAGTTCGACTAGACTAAGCAAATAATTATATAGTACATAATTGAAATAAAATAATTATGCTTATAGGTCAAAATTAAAGGTACAACTACATCGAGGCACATCCCGGAATAGTGGCTGCTGGTACACAACCGGAGACAAAATCTATAAGGACTGAGGTTTCGAGTACAGTTATTGGGTCAATTTCGAAGTCGGACCCTTTGGTTTGGGCCCCAATGGGTTTGAGGTGTGTCTTATAAATAATGTATGGGGTGCACGACGCCATTTAGAACGGCGTCGGGTTGTACGGACGCCATTAGATAGATTGTTGATGTACCTCGTAGGCGGGCGTTGGGGCACGTGTGTATGGCCCTGGTCATGTCGTCTGAATGGCGTGTTGGATGGACGATACGATTCAGACATTCTGCCAGAGTACGACCTCATCTTGTCGCCTGAATGGCGTCTGTCGAGGACGATGCGATTTCATCTGTTTCGGTTTGACGCCCCGAGCCTTCCTTCATTTCCCTCATTTTCTCCTTCACACTCTCTCTCTTCCTTCTCTCCATTCCCTCCGGTTCTCCCTTCCCTTCCCCTTCCTCTTCTTCCTCTTCCACCACTCCAACACCCTCTACCTCTCACTACTTCCGTCACCACCTCCTCCGCGGCACTTCATTCTTCGGACGGCAGCCGACGTCTCGACGAAGTGACGACATCTACGGCAGTACCGACGGTCGGCGGCACGGAGCTAGGAGGAGCTCGAGTGGCCGGTAGGGAGATGATCCTTATACGTGATTTGGTTATTTTATCCATGTTTTTTCCGCTTTGAAGCATGCGATGTGTGTGGATATTTTTGGGTAGCAAAGCAAATTTTAAGGGATTTTTTTATGAAAATAGGCATTTTTGTGAAATGAGGATTAGTATGTTTTAAGTGGTAATTTGGATTCTCCCCTTCATTCTCTATTTTTGGGTATTTTTGGGGCAATTTTGGGGAGGAAACCCCGTTTTGTGGCTCAGGGGAGGTTGCAGGAAAACCAAATTTCGAGTTCTAAATGGCGTCTGGCTAGGGCAACGCCATTTGAAATGGTGACTGGCTAGGGTGACACCATTTAGGCCAGATTTGTCCCGGGACCAATTTTTGTGGGGATGAGTTCAGTTTTGAATAGGGTCGGGCTAGGGCGATGCCATTTGAAATGGTGACTGGCTAGGGCGACGCCATTTAGACCAGAGCCCCGTTAATTTCCGTAATTCACATGTATGTTTATTGTTAGACAATCCTGTTAAATGCATGCTTGAAATCATACATTGGGGGCGGAGATTTCCATATGATCGGAATCGCATTGTATATATGTTTATGCGATCGTGGACCTAGAACGACTGTGGTTTGCGTTTGACACTTTGCGTCGTTGTGTTGTGACGCGGTGTCTGTATGGCAGTAATGCCATACTGGTGTGGGAGTGGTACATATTAGTATTTCATTTGTGGTTGGGAAAAGGCAGAACTACCTGAGCCAGCCAGACCGGAGTGGCCAGTGTGCTATTCAAGGGGTTGTTGTTCAATCCCAGCGGGTCGGTGCTTTCATAGTTTGTCGTGGCAGTTTCCTGTGTGTTTCTTACTGTGGAGCCGGGTTTGGTGCTGCTGAAGTTTACCCTGTCGCCACTGGGTCTGGTGTAACCTGAGATATCAAGGTTACGAGTGGTACCCTTCACCCTTTGGCCTGATGTAACCTAGGAGGTTAGGGTTATGACTAGTCCCTATAGCTTCGGCTTGAGGGGGGTTTCGCTGGTCCCCAGGGCCCTCGTGAAGCGCCTAGGCCTGGCATTGAGGGAAATCCTGTCGATAGGACAGTGGTCTAGACTGCTTGTGTGCACACGTAACTGGGTGGTGGTAGTTCACTAGTCCCAGTTAGTCCTAATTTGACTCACTACCTCACCCTACGGTGTTCGGAGCTCGTAGGGGCGGACATGCGTGAGTGTTGGTGGTGTTGTGAGGCGCTGTTTTGTACACATTCGGCAATGTGGGTTGTGTGTTTAGCCGAATCTCTGGTTACGAACTGCGGAGTTGAGTTGGGTTGCTTGAATTGCTTAAAATTGTGCCTCTTGCATTTACACATGCATGTATTTCATACCGGAATTTAGGAATGTTTGGGAGTCGTATTTACTGCTTTACTCTAATTGCATATATCTAGTTTTGTTGCTTTGTGGGTGTCCCGTGTGTGGGAGGTGGGGATCGGGTGATCCCTACTGAGCCCAATTTTGGTGTGGCTCACTCCTTGCATTTTTTAGGTGTGGGCTTCTCGATGAGTGTTGGCGTGTGGTGTTCTTCCTAGTGTGCGGGCCAACAACTATCTCAGTTTCGGGGTATGCCCCGATGTTGTTGTACTTTTCTTCTGGTTATACTTATTTAATTCTTTGGACCATGTAATTATTGTTGGATTGTGTACGGATATTATTATTTTACTTCTTGCGCACTTGTACTTTCCTTGAGGTCCGTGAGATTGTTATATTTAGCCATGTTTAACGCTTACTTCTCCAGACGTGTTGTTTGAGATTCGGGTGTAAACCCGTAGATAATGAGTTGATACCCATTTAGTAATCAGGTCCCCGATTATAGAGTGGAGGGTCATTACAAAATCCCACAATTGATACTCCTGTCTGGAATCCTCACCTGAAACTGCAGGGAGTGAGTCACACTAGAATGGACTCAGTAGAGATCTCACGATCCCCACCTCCTACGCACGCATAGACAATCGCAACACAACAAGGATATATAGGCAACGTAAGTACAAGTAAAGTAGTAAATAACCATACATCCACCAAGAAACACACAAAAGAAGTTGTCAAGCCAACCAGTAAAACACCGACCCGTTGGGACGGAACAGCAATCCTTCGGATAGTGCGCTGGCTACTCTGGCCTGTCTGTCTCTAGGTGGTTCTGCCTCTTCCCAGTCACGAGTGACACTTTGAAGTGTACCACTCCCACACCGGTACTACTTATTACCCGGGAGTACACCAGGTGACCCTCTCCACCTAGGCGCCACCTTGTCACTCCCACACCCACACTACGTTACTCCCACACTGACACAGGGTGTAAAGCGCTAGCAACTGTCACTCTAGGTCTACGATCGCTTAAACATGACACAATACGATTCCGATCACATATAAAATTCCCTCCCCAATGTATGATTTCAAGGATGCATATAACAAGATTGTCTAACAATATACAAGAATTTAATTGACATAATGTATAATAATCACACATGTTAAATGCAGAAAATATGGGACTCTGTCTTGAATCATGTCGGCTCAGGTCGATGCCATTCAAGGCCTTATAACTGATTTTCCTCACTCTCAAGCATCGGGACCCAGGGATACTAACCTGAATCATGTCGCCCATAGTCGACGTCATTTAGTGCCCTATCCCACTCTCTGGCCCCGAGACCTAGGGACACTGGCCGTAATTCACGTCGATTTAGGGTGACGCCTTTCAAATCGCGTCGCCCTGAGTAGACGCGTTTTACGCTCAAAATCGAGCTCCCCCCCGGTCTCCACCGAGCCACAACACAGGGTCCCTCCCTCCCCTCCCCCAAAACACATGAAAACACAAAATAAAGATAGGGGGAAATCCATGAACTGAAACAAACATAATATTCCGATTTCTAAAATGTTCATTTCAATAAAAAAAACCCCCTAAAAAATACTCCATTTTATCCAAAATCTCCCACACATCTATACCATGCTCCAAAGCGAAAAATCATGGGTTAAAACAATTAAAAACACGCACGAGGATCGTCACCCTATTGGTTACTTGAACTCTTACTAGTTCCTCGTCGCCGATCTGTCACATTGCAAGCCGCTACCGATACCACCGTGGACGCCGTCACTCCACCGAGACACTGGCCGCTACTGGTACCACCATAGACACCGTCACCCTACTGAGACGTTGGCCGCTGTCCGGAGAGTGAAGAAGCTGCGATGGAAATGGTGGTGGAAGTGGTGAGAGGTGGTAGAAGAGAGCCGGAGTGGAGGAAGAGGAAGAGGGAGAGATGGGATCGGAGAGATGGAGAGAGGGAAGAGAGAGAGTGAGAAGGAGAGAATGAGAGAAATGAGGGAGAAAGGAAGGGTGGCTCGGGGCGTCAACCCCGACCAAACTAAATCGCGTCGTCCCAAGATGATGCGGTTCCGATAACAAGACAAGGGTCGTACACTGGCAGACGTTTGAATCGCGTGGACCATGCGCGACGTCATTTAGAGAGCAAGACTGAAGTTGTACACATGCACCCCAACGCCCGACCACGCGGCATACCCGCATGGCTCCTAAACTTCGTCGCCCATGGCCGACGCCTTTCAGAAGCACATCTCGCCAGTTCGACACGATTAAGAGCCCATGCACTAGGCTCACAAGGGCTCAAACCAGGAGATCCAACATCGAAACTGACCCGATAACTGAATCCAAAACCTCAATCCTTATATTGCATCGGTCCACCTGGCTATTGATGCTCAATCTTCACTTGCTGACCAGTAAGAAATTGGAAAAAAAAATCTGCGATATCTTTCTTCATGTCAGACCATCAAATTTTTCTCTCTGTGTCCTTATACCCTTAGCCAAGCTCACCAAGTTCCAAACTTGATTGGTCTACATAGACTGGTTATCAGAATTCCTAGCATCTTTCTAACTCTTGGAGTCATAACTACTAAAAGCCTTTTCATAGGTCTTTAGATCATCATCCTTATCTTACAGTTCCTACCCTTTAGCTACCTTTGATATGTCACGCATATCTATCTGGCTATCTAGAGAATTATGAGACACCTACGTCGCTTTTTAGTGTGTGTCATGATAGGTTCCGCAGAAAAGAGATCATCCTATGATCCAATGTCAAGTTGTGTATTTGAAACTTCTTTCAGCTCTATCTAACTCCCACTGTCCTCTCTAAGGACAAATTCCTCTTCACAAAGACAACTCTCTCAACGATAAAACACTCTTTTACTAGTAGATTGATAGAAATAATGTCTAAATATTTTTCTTTAGATATCACATAAACCTACACTTCTATGTCCTTGATGCCCACTTTCTTAGATCATGCCTCTTTACAAAGGCAGGACATTCTCTGACTTTAACGTACTTAAAGTAAGGTTTCCTTACTCTATATCTCATATAGAGTACTACATACTGAAATACTTCAGAACCTAAACTAAAGGATATGCATCTAATGCCAATACCTAAGCTCACAAGGAAACAAAAAATTTAGACAAACTTGTATAGATCACACTATATCCAATAAAGTGTGATTTTGCTTTAAGTACACCATATAACTATGGCGTATTAGGAGGAGTCAATGGAGAGAAGATATCATTATCCTTGAGGAATTGTGTGAATCATATACTTAAGTATTTTTCTCCTTGATAAAATCTAAGGGTTTAATTCCTTTTACTAATTTGTTACTCATTTTATACTTAAAATCCTAAAACTTCTCAAAAGTATCTGACTTGTACTTCCGCAAGTACACATAGTTGAATTTGTAGAGATGTCATCTTTAAGGAAGATGAAGTAAGAGTAACTACCTATGGTTGAGTGGATATTAGACTATATATATCCGTATGTATAATTTTCAATAAGTCTTAGGCTATTTCTCTATATCTAATAAATGGAGAACTGGTTAACATTACCATGAGATTAGATTCATTTATTACATATGATTCACACTATGTTCTCATCAATATGACCCAGTTTACAATGCCATAGGTATTCTAGATTCACACTTTGTCTTTTACTTCAGGAGATTTGAAAATATTCATTACATGACATGTCACATTAAGAATATATGAATCATTGACTAATTTTTCAAAATCAAACATTTAATTTCTTAAACAATTGAAACAACACTTGTTACTTCCCAGTCAATGGATAATCAACTCTATCTCGGTAAATTTCTGAGATTGAGATCTTGATGAAATATGAAAAAAAATAATAATTATATAGTTCCATTACGTCTCTTGAGGACATCTCATCCACAACAATAGGTGCGACTCTTGCATCAATCTCCGTTTCCTTTTACTTGTCTCAATCTGCACACCATTGCAGATACAAGGAGCACATCCAATATCTCATACCGGAGATGTGGATTATTTAATGGACAAGCAAAAGTTAAAAGAATGCTTGAAACTTCTTCAAGCTTCTTATTCTTTTTGCTTGTCTTTTACTGCAAGATAAGACTCGCAGTACCTCTTCTAGTGTCCTTGTTAATGACAGTGGAACCACTCCTCTCTTTCAACTGGCCTGCCTTTATCCTTCTAAGCAACTGGTTCAGCCTTTTAAGGCTTCTATCCCTTGCCTTTCTTAAAAGTATCTCCTGACCTTCTCTTATTCTTGGTCTCACCAAGCAAGAGGTTACAGGAATTCTCCTTACTGACATTGTCAGCAAGCTTATGTGAGAATTGGTTATGAAGGACATAGGCAATTACTTGGATTTAAAGACATTCTTCATATTCTTGTAGCGAATCTGAATATGAAGCATGTGTCAGTATCATGGCATCAAGTATGCCACATATCAAATTATTTGACGGCATTTTAACTATTCAGAGGAAATAAAGAGAATTAGCAAATAGTCTAATTAATTCAGACATGGTCTTTTATCTTGAATTATCTTCTATTTATCGTCAGACTTTATAACCCTCAGATATATAGAATGGGAGACCCTAATGGTCTCCTATCGGGGATCAGAGTCTAACTTACTCACGGTGTGAACTTGTGGATAGCACAACAAACCACACTATGATCATAGAGCAGCCAAGTCGTGGCACTTGCAACTTCTTGCAATGTCTGATCATACTTTGGCCCCAGAATTGTAAGGATTGAGGTTTAGGATCCGGTTATCGGGTCAGTGTTCGGGGTCGGATCCCGTAGTTTGAACCCTAGTGGGGCTGAGACTTGGTTTTTGTTTCGCGTCGAGCCTGCTCGACGCAGTTTAAACGGCGTTCAGCAACGTAGACGTGTTTTAGGTTGTGCCACGTGGATGCCACGTGGGCTGGCCTTGGGTCGCGAGAGTACGACCCTGGTCATATCGTCTGAATGGCGTCTTGGATGAACGACGCCATTCAGAGTACAACCTTGGCTTGTCAGTGTACAGCCCGGTCTTGTCATCTGAAAGACGTTGGGCGTGCACGATGCGTTTTACCTGGCTTCTGGTTGACCCCGTGAACCCTCCCTCCTTTCCCTCATTCTCTCCTTCCTCTTCTCTCTCCTCTCTTCCTCCGGCGACCCGGCGACGCTTTCCCCCTTCTCCTTGTTTTCCACCCACCATTTCATCTCTCCATGCACTCCATCGACCTCCTAACTCCCACCACTACCACCACCATTTCCTCCACGGCGTTTTTTTTCTCTCCGAAAGGCGGCTGACGTCCCGGTGGAGTAACGACGTCCTCGGTGGTACCGGCGGCGGCGTGGGGCGAGGCGGGTTGGTGGCTTGGAGCTAGGAGGAGTTCGAGTAACCGGTAGGGTAACGATTTCCGTCGTATTGTGTTTAAAAATCATGTTTTCCCACTTTGGAGCATGTTTAGGGGTGTTCATGGGGTGAAAATACTAAATGCATGAAATGAGAAATTAGGTGTTTTAATGGGTAGTTAGGTTCTTCTCCCCATTCTCCATGTTTTTCGTATTTTTACACGAGTTTTGGAGAGGAAATCCCACCCCTGGATCGGGAGATGCGGAGGAAGAACCTGTCTGTGATAGTTAAATGGCGTTGAGGGACAGCGACGCCTTTTAGAAAGGCGGCTCCCACCCATGATGCGATTTAGCCCAATTAACAGACTCTGTCTCTGGACTGATAAGCATCCAGGGAAAGCGACGCCTTTTCAAAAGGCGACTTGCATGGACGACGTGTTTTAAGTGGAATTACCCCGTAGCCTGTCCCTGTTTCTGTCGCTATCAAGCGACGAGGGACAGTGACGCCTTTCAAAAGGCGCCTACATGTGACGACGTGTTTTAGGCCACTTCCGAGGCCAGATTTCACATGAACTAGTTTATGAGGCTTGAATGGCATTGGCCTTGGACGACGCGATTCAAGACAAAATCACATTAATTCATGCTATTAACATATCTTCACACTGTTAGAAAGTTTGGTTAATTGCATATTTGAAATCGTACTCGAGGATGAGGATTTTTACGTGATTAGATCGCACTGTGTTGTGTTTCGTGCGACCGTGGACCTAGAGTGACAGTTGTAGCGCTTGCCACCGTGTGTCGGTGTGGGAGGAACACAGCGCCGGTGTGGGAGTGGTGGGGTGACGCCTAGAGAGAGGGTCACCTGGTGTACCCCGGGGTTAGCTAGTACCGGTGTAGGAGTGGTACCTGTAGAGTGTCACCCGTACTGGAGGAAGCAGAAACCACCTAGAGCCAGTTGGGCGGGAGTAGCTAGCGTGCTATTCGAGGGGTTACTGTTTGGTCTCAGCAGGTCGGTGTTTCCCGCGTTCGGCTGTGTGGTAGGCGTGCTTTGCCGAGACGCTGGTTGTAGGCTCCCTGGTAGAATGGTTTCAGAGTTGTGCATGTTATATCTCGAATGCATGTGTTTTATATCGGAATTTAGGAATTTTGTTACAACTTTACTTGCTTATTCTACCTGTATTTGTGTCACTGCATTTGTGGGTTAGTGAGTGGACGGTGGGGATCGAAGGATCCCTACTGAGTCTTTTCGTTGAGACTCACCCCTGCGGTTTTCAGGTGAGGGTTCCAGGCAGGCTTAACGAGGAGAGTGTTGCTTTGGGTTGTGCGCCAGCAGCCGTTGTTCCGGGGTATGCCCCGACGTAGTTGTTATTTTATTTTCTGGCCTGTACGCTTAATTATTTCTTTTCAGTTGGAGTATGTAATTATTTGCTGTGTCGAGTCGCATTGTAATAACTTTTAATTCTTACACTTCCTTTTTAATTCAATGCGATGTGAATGTTTAGCTTAGTTTATTATTTATTTTTCAGATTTATCTAGATGCTGGTTTGGCTCAAATTTAATGGTTCGGTACCCATTTAGTAATCGAATCCCCGATTATAGGGTGGCGTGTCATTACAAGAATAATAGTGGCCATATGGATAGCACAACAAGTCATTTAATATGGTTTAAGTGGTACCATCATTACACAACATGCATATGTTAAGATTTAGCCCTTGTGGATAGCACAATAAGGTTATGCCATGCTTCTATCCCATTAAAGGCATCATCATGTCATAGTTTTAGTCTCTCATCAAAATCTAATAGGTCTTATGAATAACACAACAAACCTGTCCGATCTAAATCGAATCCTAAAACTTAATGATGGAAGGCCAAGTAGTACATTCTCAACAACTTACACTACGGCTCAAACTTTTTAAAAATTAGAGATTTTATAAATTTTACCTTGATGTCATCCTAGGTGATAGGAAATAACTATATCACATATATTTGAATATTTACTATACCTAGATTGCAATTTGAAGAAGTTAGGATGCCCTAAGTCAATCACGGACTTAATTCCTGTAATTATTATTCAGCAATAAATGGTATTTCTCATATATATGTGTATATATGTATGTTATTGTGCATCTGTTTACGCGATGTCCGAGGACTTATGCAATGAGAGTTAAATCATAACAAGTTGTGATAATGGGATTAACCCTTTATAAACATAAGTCCTAACTATTCTCAGTCATAGAATACTCGAAGCGGACATCGAGTATTCGAACAAATTGATACATGTTGTGTTTGCTCATGCAATGAGAGTGGTTGGTCTCATAACTATTAGTGCGGAGACATTGAGACAAATATGTAGGTGCTCATTAGTTGAATGAGTTCACTGAACTGATCCGCTCCAGAATTCCTAGATGGTTTTAATTGTCAACTAGGATATTCTGTATCGCAATAGTATGGTAGCTCCTTTAACCTGAGACACTAAGGACACCTTGTACGAGGACTGCTACTACCTGACTCTTGATTAAGGATTTAGGATAAACGGATCCGAATATTCAAGTGATTGTTAGCAGTGAAAATCATATGAAGGTGATCAAGTGGTCAAGATGTAATCGTCTACAATAGTCTATGCTTGTTTAAGTTTATGGCCATGATTAATGGGATTATCAGAAAATGAGCTTTCCGATATATCATTGAGCAATAGATCCACTTAAGTTGTAAGGATTGAGGTTTCGGATCCGGTTATCGGGTCAGTCTTCGGGGTCGGATCCTGTAGTTTGGGCCCTGGTGGGGCTGAGACTTCGACGCGGTTTAAACGGCGTCCAGCAATGTAGATGTGTTTTACACTGTACCACGTGGGCGCCACGTGGGCTGGCCTTGGGTCGCGAGAGTACGGCCCCGGTCATATCGTCTGAATGGCGTCTTGGATGGACGACGCCATTTAGAGTACGACCCTGGTTTGTCAGTGTACGGCCCGGTCTTGTCATCTGAATGACGTCGGGATTGCACGACGCATTTTACCAAGCTTCTGGTTGACCCCGCGAACCCTCCCTCCTTTCCCTCATTATCTCCTTCCTCTTTTCTCTCTTCTCTTCCCTCCGGCGAGCCGGCGGCCCTTTTTTCCCTCCTCCTTGCTTTCCTCCCTCCATTCCATCTCTCCCTCCACTCCATCAACCTCCTAACTCCCACCACTACCACCATCATCTTCTCCGCGGCGTTTTTCTCTCCAGACGGCGGCCGACGTCCCGGTGGAGTAACGACGTCCACGGCGATATTGGCGGCGGCGTGGGGCGAGGCGGGCTGGTGGCTTGGAGCTAGGAGGAGTTCGAGTAACCGGTAGGGTGACGATTCACGTTGTATTGTGTTTAAAAATCATGTTTTCCCGCTTTGGAGCATGTTTAGGGGTGTTTCTTGGGGTGAAAATACTAAATGCATGAAATGAGAAATTGAGTGTTTTAATGGGTATTTAGGTTCTTCTCCTCCTCTTCCACGTTTTTTGTGTTTTTGCACGATTTGGGGGAGAAAATACCACCATGTGGATTGGGGGATGGTGGAGGAAGAACTTGTCTGTGAGGGTTAAATGGCATCGGGGGACAGCGACGCCTTTTAGAAAGGCGTCTCCCACTCACGACGCGATTTAGCCCAAGTAACAGACTCTGTCTCTGGACTGATGAGCGTCTAGGGACAGTGACGCCTTTTAAAAAGGCGACTTGCATGGGCGACACATTTTAAGTGAAAATCACCCCGTAGCATGTCTCTGCTTTTGTCGCTATCAGGCGACGAGGGACAACGACGCCTTTCAAAAGGCGGTTACATGTGACGACGCGTTTTAGGCCATTTCCGAGGCTAGATTTCACATGAACCAGTTTAGGAGGCTTGAATGGCGTCGGCTTTGGGCGACACAATTCAAGACAAAATCACATTAACTCATGCTATTAACTTATCTTCATACTGTTAGATAGTTTGGTTAATTGCATGCTTGAAATCATACTCGAGGATGAGGATTTTTACGTGATTAGATCGCACTGTGTTGTGTTTCGTGCGACCGTGGACCTAGAGTGACAGTTGTAGCGCTTAGCCACCCTGTGTCGGTGTGGTAGGGACACAGCGCCGGTGTGGGAGTGGTGGGGTGACGCCTAGAGAGAGGGTCACCTGGTGTACCCCGGGGTTAGCTAGTACCGGTGTAGGAGTGGTACCTTTGGAGTGTTACTCGTGCTGGGGGAAGCAGAAACCACCTAGAGCCAGTTGGGCCGGAGTAGCTGGCGTGCTATCCGAGGGGTTACTGTTTGGTCTCAGCGGGTCGGTGTTTCCCGCATTCGGCTGTGTGGTAGGCGTGTTTTGCCGAGACACTGGTTGTAGGCTCCCTGGTAGAATGGTTTCAGAGTTGTGCATGTTATATCTCGAATGCATGTGTTTTATATCGGAATTTAGGAATTGTGTTACAACTTTACTTGCTTATTCTACCTGTATCTGTGTCACTGCATTTGTGGGTTAGTGAGTGGACGGTGGGGATCGAAGGATCCCTACTGAGTCTTTTCGTTGAGACTCACCCCTGCAGTTTTCAGGTGAGGGTTCCAGGCAGGCTTAGCAAGGAGAGTGCTGCCTTGAGTTGCGCGCCAGCAGTCGTTGTTTCGGAGTATGCCCCGACGTAGTTGTTATTTTATTTTCTAGCATGTACGCTTAATTATTTCTTTTCAGTCGGAGTATGTAATTATTTGCTGTGTCGAGTCGCATTGTAATAACATTTAATTCTTGCACTTCCTTTTCAATTCAATGCGATGTGAATGTTTAGCTTAGTTTATTATTTATTTTCCAGACTTATCTAGATCCTGGTTTGGCTCCAAATTAATGATTCGGTACCCATTTAGTAATCGGATCTCCGATTATAGGGTGGCGGGTCGTTACATAAGTGATTGAAGGGTTTGACAGTTAACCATACTCCGTCGTCATTGTTAAGTTCTATGGATGAGGGATTATTTCCGTAAAATAATCTATGGATATACAGGTTCTGATAGTAGGATGATGAGCCTCGACATCTCCAGTTCTGTGGATGAAGGATTATTTATGTACAATAATCTATGGATATACAAGTTCCAATAGTGGGATCACGAGATGCTGCTTGGTGCCGTTCGTGATCGAAAGGCATAATTCATTTGGCCATAAGATGACAAATGAATAAATTTAACTTTAAAAGATGTTTTAAAGTTAATGGGCCTGCAACCAGCTTGATAGTCGGGCCTAGAGGGTCACACACATAAGGATTTACGTGAGACTGGGTTAATAGAGGTTTATATATATTTTCTGGACTTTTGTGTAAAAGTTAGGATAATATATATAATGAAGGAACGTAGAGAAAAATTCTAACGTTGGTCTCTTTCTGGCTGTCCCCCTCTCTCCCTCTCTGGCCGTCCCTCTCCTCCCTCTGGTGGTGGAAGGCGACACCAACGACGCGATGGATATCCCTTTTGTACGTAGATCCGTGTGGATACTACATCTAGAGGTTGTGGGCATGTACGGCTACCCCGTCCCACATGTCTACGATTTAAGGAGATTTTCGATCTCCATCCATTTGTCTCCGTCTTTTTTAAGATTTTTTCTCGACCCCGCAAAGGTGAAAATCACTACTTATTTTTGTTAGTTTTAAGTTTAATCAGTAAGAACACTATGTCCCTATCCCGTTGCTCACATTTTTATTCTTCCGCTACATCGCGAGAGCTTCTTACAATGGTATCAGAGCCAGGTTTTGATCTCTATTCTTACTGTTTTCAGGATTTTTTATGTATTCACATTTTGCATGGGGTCGCCATGTTGATGATGTTCTCGGTTTGATTATGTGATAAATGGATCGTGTTCGTCGGTTGGGAGTCGTTCCCGATAGTTCAGGACTGGTTCTTTCAGTGCGAGGTTTGAAGCACCGGAGAGCAAGAATCGGTGCTGCAAAGTCGGTCATTTTGCTAATTTGCAACAGAAAATTTTGGGCTCTAAAATCGTTTTATAGCCCCACAAATCGAGTCGCCAGAGTTTCTGGATCACCATAAGAGGTCCAAGTTGGTAGTGGACGTTGGACGAGGGTCGTAGGAGGTCTAGGCAGCGCTCGGTTGAGGTGAACAGCAAATCGAAGTCTGGCACAGCAAGGAGGAGGTGTTTTGACCAAAAAAAAAAAACACTATATGTTAGGGCTTGCCTTTGGCACTGGCATCGTCGAATGGTGGCCTAGCAGCAGTGGCTGTCGGGTCCCTGGCTAGTAGCCAATGCCTCCCTCCTTGGCACCGGGAAGGGGAGGGGCAACTGCGGCTAGGCGAAACCCTAGCTACAGGTGCCTGGGTCGGGGGAGACCTGTGGTCCACCGCCTGACTTAAACGCAGGCATGGACCATGGTCCACTACACCCCTAGCCCATTGCGTCGCCCCCTTCCTCTACCTTGCACGTAGGCGTAATGTGCCGGATTCCACAATTTTTCTGAAAAATTAAAATTTTGAGTTCTAATGGTTTAAAAATCCTAGAAATTTTTTAAAAAATTCCTATAAATTCTAGAAATTTATTTTTGCACATTTTAAAATTATTCTATCACCTATTAATATATTTTTTTTAGAAATTCATTGGAATCATATATAACTAACTAACTAACGAAATAACTTTGTGTTAGTTAATGGCTAAATATTGAAATTGTTTCAAATATTAGACTTAACTAACTCTGTGTAAGTTAATTAAATGTTGGGATGGGATTCTGATGGGATTAATTAACTGCACTTTATGGCAATACCCCATGTTGAACGACAAATAACTTTGTCTAAAATTGTTTAGACTTAGTTAGTGATTAACTAAATTGTTTAGTTAATAATGTTTTACAACTTAAAATATATAGTTATATTATTTTGAAATAATGAGTTATTTCAAATATAACTAATTATATTACCACCATTATATACATGTGATGTATGGTTGAATGTGGTTGGATGATCATGAACATGTGCCATGCGATGATATGTGTATGGTAGATGAATGAATGTTTATATGATGTGTGAATTTATGAGACTTGCATGTCTACCTCTGTCTTTATTAAATCTGCATTACTTTCTATCTCCTCCTATGTTGTACTCCCCTTGAATGCTGATCAAGGTTTCTTGATATTGTTGAATGTAAATTTGTGTGCCTGCGTGCCTTATTTTTCATTCATGTAATTTTAAGAAGCGGATATGCTGAGAAGGACCAGAAGACTAGTAGAACTCATGGGAGATGAAGCCTCATCATCTAGAGCATTTGATGCTAGTCATGCTTGTATTTATTTTCACCATAAGATTTAATTGGATCATCAACTGGCTCGGTGTATCCAATTAGATTGTGGAGTCCATGATCATCTAAGGATGTTTATACATATGTATTATATATATATATATATATATATATATATATATATATATGGATGCGCTACTGGATATATATTTACTATAATTTGATAATATATGATATTCCAAATTTACTTGATATGTATGTAGCACAATAATTAATGAGACCTGAAAATATTAACTTGAAAATCCCTCGTTTTAAAATTCAAGTTAATTGACGTGAGTGAGTTCAGAACACTAGCTATGTGGCCTTTCAACATAATGGACTAAAGACTTATTCTTTGTTAAGTGTTGCTTGTTGAGCTACCTCAAGGCTAGCCTGACAAAAGAATGAGAATTTAGTCTATGACACCAGATGCCTCACCTTAAGGTGGAGTCCGGATGTATCTTTGTTGAGCTACCTCAAGAGGTGCATTCTTACTCTATGCTTATAATGTTATGATGGTTAAACTTGACCAAATATTCAAGATTTTTGTTGTGCTACCACAAGGTCATGATAATTTGGAGGCCAAACTAACGGGAGTTGTAAGAAATTGCAACTGGCAAGAGTTATCTACCTATTAAGAATGGTATAATTTATTAAGATACCTCAAGACATTGCACATTATGTTAATAGGGTCTCGGTACCCACTAGGAGATCGTCAAAATCTCTCGCTTCACATAATGAGAGTTATGTGATTCGAAAAAAATTAGTGGGAGATTACATTTTAAAAAAATAAATAAATTCTTAATGTAATTAAAAACTTCAAATTTTTGCATGCTTATCAAAATCATATTGCAAACATGTCATCGATTAACCCACTCCATAGCATACTAGATGCTAACAAGCTCACAGACCCGAACTTTACTGATTGGCTGAGGAACATGAGGATATCCTCACTATTAAGACAATAGCCTATGTCCTCGAAGAGGAGGGGTGCTTGAGCTTGCCGAAAACCCCTCAAGAGTTGAGATAGAGGCTAATAAGAAATAGAGGAATGATGTTGTTGTTAGTATTAGGTGGCCTACAAGCCAATCCGATACTGTGTATTATTCAGTTTATTAATTTAATGTCAACAATT
Organism: Zantedeschia hybrid cultivar; assembly: GCA_030544215.1. Classification (NCBI taxonomy): domain Eukaryota; kingdom Viridiplantae; phylum Streptophyta; class Magnoliopsida; order Alismatales; family Araceae; genus Zantedeschia; species Zantedeschia hybrid cultivar. The sequence continues at coordinate 46,660,641 of JARZZO010000002.1, read as the reverse complement.
CATTTTGTGTATTTAATTCGATCTATGTTTATCGTATCACGATGAAGTCTATGAACATGTGCAATGGTCTTCAGATTATGATGAGATCATAATTACGAGATCGAAGACATATAAACACATGTTCTTATTTGTTCATAGTCGGAGGATGTTCGAGAAGGATATCAAACATTCGGATAAACTAGTACAGGTTTCTTCAGCTCATATGATGAGGGTGACTGATCCTATAAGTCACTTGTGTGGAGACATAATGCTGGACCTGTAGGTGCTCATTGGTGAATGAGTTCACTGAACTGATCCGACCATGAATCGTTGAATGGTATCTACCTAACTGTTAACCAGCTCGATTCTTTTGTCACGGTTACGTGGATGGTTCTTGGACCTGAGACACTAAGGATACCTTGTTAGTAGATCTTTGAACTTTGACCTTGATTAACGAATTCCTAACCATGGATTATCTATAAGTCAAGTGATCGGATTCAGGGAGATGCCTTCGAAGGTAATTGTGTGTTTAATATAGGATCATCCGCTCTCGGTAATAGGAGAGAGAATGTTCCAGAAATGATGTGCTTAAGTCCCTAGCCAGGGCAGACTCTGTATCAGATAAAGAGTTATCTGATATAGAATAGCGGCATCTGATTCAAGTGAATCGACCGACTAGGGTTTAACAGTAAACCATACTTTAGGTCAATTCGGGAACATTGCACGAATGAAGGATTATATCCGCGCAATAACCGATGACGGAAAGGTTCCCATAGTGGGTTGCATAAACCCCAATGCCTTTTGGGATCACGCAGTGTTGCTTGGCAACCAACGTGATCGGAAGCCCGTCTGAATTTATTGTGGGACATTAAATTTAGCTGATTAATTAATATAAGGATATTAATTAAATCAATGGGTTCATAAAGAATTACTAGACTTAGTGGGCCATTAACTAGACTGGTATTTGGGCCTAGAGGGTCACACGCAAAAGGTTTTCAAGTTGGTGGATATTTTGACGGGGTTTTGGATAAGTATGGGTTTTTCTGAAAAATCGCAAATCACTTATTATAAAAGTAATGTTGCTAGGTCAGGGGCTAGCAACACTGACCTAGCTTCCCCCCTCTCTCTCTCCTCTCTCTCTAGGCGCCCCCCATCTGTAGCAGGCCTCGGAGACTCTATTCCGACTCCCATCCGACCGGAATTCTGAATCCGCATGTCGTAAAGGATTACGTACAACCAGATGGGATCTGCGGACGCTGCTAAGAGCGAGGAAGCGAGGAGAATCCACCAAGAGAAAGACCACATAGATACCGCTAGAGGTCGAGCATCTGCATGGCTCGCGGCATCACACCGACGGAACTGATTGATTGCGGAATCGAATCCAAGCAAGGTAAATCCAACTTACCGTTTAAGTTTTGTAAATCAAAGCGGGACATATCTGATCCCAATTTTATTTTATCTGCTACGTATTGTTTGGATCCAAACACAGCGAACCCAACAGTAGTATCAGAGTCAGGTTCCACTGTGTTCTTCGCCATTTCGGTCCTCGGATTGTCATTTTTATAATATATTCCATGCTAGTTTCTGATTTTAATTGCATGATCTATAATTCATCAGATGAACATGGTTAATTAACAGTAAATTATTGCATTAAAAATCAGAATTTTCGGTGTGTGTTTCGTGTTCTTCATCTGACGAAGAACTGGTTCGAATCGGGGTCTTCACGGGCACCCCAAGTGTTGGGGATTGCTCACCGGGGTCTTTGATCCTCCCCGGTGGGTCGCCGGCCCTTGACCGGCGCCAGAGAAGGCCAGGGCCGGCCCCCTTTCTCCTCCTTCATCGTGCTAGTTCGTTTGGGGGAGGGGAATACACACACAGGGAGTTTTGGGGGGGAATCGTCGGCGACCTGGGGAGTACCGACACTGTCGCTGGAGCCCTAAGCCGCCAGGCGGCCTCCCGCAGGGCGCCGCCCCCCCTTCACCTTGCGCAGCCATGGTTTCCCTAGCTGCGTCGAGTAAAGGAGCCGAGCCGGGCTGGGCCCTATCGCCCGAGCGCGAGTCTGGGCCCGAGCCAACCCCCCCCCCCCCCGGCCTATTAGCCCTTTGTACCATGTTTTTTTCCCCTATTTGTTAGTTTTTAAATTACAAATTTTAATTTAAATTTAAAATGAGATTTTTAATTAATTAGATTCTATTTTCTAGTTGTTAATGACCAGCAAATGAATATTTTATGTGGGGATATTTTTAACAAATCATTGTTAATTAGTTTTTTAATCTAATTGTTAAATTAAGTATTGTTGAAGATGATCAATTTAAATGTTAAATTAATCTCTTTAATTTCAAATTATTTAGCTTGCATGGAATATTATAAATCTGTCAATTTGAAGTTTTAGCACATATGATGTGATATGATTGCTTATTTAAATTTTATTTAAATAAACAAATTTTTTTTTTCAAAAATTCAAATCCAAATTTTGTTTGGTCCTGATTTATGAAACCAAATTATATATTTTCGAAAATTCTATTTCTTTAGTCATGTGATGTGCTAATTCATGTGTGGTTTGTTTAATTAAAAATTGCACGGTGGTCATGGATAAGCACGTAATATAATTTCATGTGATGATATGTGGATATGGATCAATGGTATGTATGGATTATTAATTGTTAATAAATAGAAGTCTGTGTACCTCTCCCTCTCTTATATTCCATTGTATCTCTACCTTCCTCTTTAATGTACTTGCCATAAGACTTTTTTTAAATTATCATGCAAATTATGAATTTATAATGTAATTTGATCGAGGCCACTAAGTGTAGAGTGAGGATGATCCACAACTGCAACTAATAAGGAAATGAAAAAATTCATTCAGCCTATGAGTTAGCAGACTCATAATATAATTGTTATATTGTGTATATATGTGTGTTTGACTATATAGCTCAAGTCAAACCACAGTACTATCATTGACCACACTATGACATGTATGTGATGCGTGTATATTTCTTTTGATTACAAATCAAATTATATAGGTTATTAGCATATGTAATATATGCGATATATTTAAATACTATCTCCTAGGATGAGACCAAAAACAAATAAAATAAAACCTTCATTATAAAGTCTAAGCCGTAGCGCGAGTAATTAAGAATGCAATGCATGGCTCTCCATCAATGCAGTTTTTAGAACTTAATTCAGTGGTGACATTTTCTACGTATTTATCTAAGATTTGTCATCATCTGATAAGAGGACTATTAACTATGTCATTAGATGCCTTGAGATTGGAGTAGAGGAACGATATAACTATCCTCGTGTTTACCCGGGAGCTATATGTCTACTCTACTCTATCACATATTGATAGTAAAGTTTAGACTAAGTATAATGGTCTACTGTGTTTACCTGGGACCATTAATGACTTGGGAGCCAAAACAGGATCGGATATTGCAGAGTTGCAATTACCATGAGATGGTTGCTCTGAGAAAGCAGTATGATACTATGTGTTTACCCGAGGTCATATTGTGATACTTTGAGATTCTGATCCCCACTAGGAGACAGTTGGCGTCTCTCGTTCTATATATCTGAAGGTTATACAGTCCGACAAAAATTAGTGGGAGTAAAACTAGATAATAAAGTTCATATCTTGTTTTCCATTAATAACTAAATTTCTGCTAATTAAAATTTGATTATCTCATGTAGGCTAAAATATCTCACCATAACCCGTTACATGACATATTGGATGTCAATCGTTTGACAAGTCCTAACTACTCAGACTGGCTCAAGAACCTAAAGATTGTCCTCATGCCTGAACAAATTGCGTATGTCCTAGATAATAAACTTCCTACTGAACCAGCATTAGATGCTCTAGAGGAAGACATGGTGACATATGAGAAATGGAAGGAAGAGTCCACTATAGCCCAATACTACATGCTGGCCTCTATGAGTAATGAATTGAAGAGGCAGCATGAAGAGATGGATGCTAGATCCATCATGCTCCATTTGAAGAAGCTATTTGGTGAGCAGAACAAAATCGAAAGATATAAGATATCTAAGAATCTATTCAAAGTTCAGATGGCAAAGAGATCTTCAGTGCAGACTCATGTGCTGAAGATAATAGAATGAATGAAAAGGCTGGATGCTCTTGGGGTCCCACTTCCTAAAGAGATACATACCGACCTTGTGTTGTCTTCACTTCCACAATCATATGCTCAGTCATTGTTAACTTTAACATGAACAAAATCCAGACAACTTTGGCTGAATTACTAAATATGCTGAAGACTGCAGAGGGAAACCTTGTGAAGGAAAAAACTCCAAGTCCTCGTGGTTGGTAAGACCAACCGAAAGAGACTAGCAGTCCAAGCCTTTAGGAAAGGTAAAGACAAGAATCAGAAGAAGCCAAAAGTTGTCAAGAAGGACAAGGGCAAAAGTGTTGAGAAGGGTGAATGCTTCTACTGTCATCAGAAAGGTCACTCGAAGAGGAATTGCAAAGAATGCCTCAAGGACAACACTCAAGGAACTGTGAAGTAACAGGACGCTTCAAGTACCTATATAATAGATGATAGATGTAAACTTGTCAATTAGAGATTATACATCATGAGTATTAAGTACTAGATGTGTTTCTCATATCGTAATTCAGTGTAGATATTAACAAAAATACGTAAGCTAAGGCTAGGTAACGGCGTAAGAGTTGCGGCGATCGTTGTGGGGACAGTGAAGCTCAAGCTACCATCCAGAGACACTTTTTCATTAGATGAATGTTATTATGTACCTAGCATAAGAAGAAGTCATTTCTATTTTATGTTTACATAGAATTGGATACACTTTCTCTGTTGGGAACAATTGTTGTTCAAGTTATTTCATAAATAAATTAATATCTTATGCTTTCTTATCCAATGGAATGTACTTATTGAATGTGTCTCACGATAATTTAAATATCAATTCTTTAACTGAAAGAAATATGTATGAAGTGAACAAAGTCTACCTATGGCATCATAGGCTTGGTCACATTGGAGAAAACAGACTCCAAAGGCTGTATAAAAATGGATACTTAGATCCATTTGATTATGAATCATATGCAACATGTGAGTCATGTTTGATAGGTAAAATGGCAAAATCTCCATTTACTAAAACTAGAGAACGAGCCAAAGACATACTGAAACTAATACATTCTGATATATGTGGTCCTATGTCAACCCAAGTCATTGGTGGTTTCTCTTATTTCATCACGTTCACTGATGATTTCTCAAGGTATAGCTTCATATACTTATTGAAGTATAAATCAGAAACTTTTGAGAAATTCAGAGAATTTAGGAATGAAGTAGAAAAACAAATTAGAAAGAGCATCACAGTCATCCGATTTGATCGTGGGGGAAAATACTTGAGTACAAAGTTCACAAAATACTTAAAGGATAATAGTATCCTTTCTCAGCTTATACCTCCGTATACACCTTAAATGAATGGTGTATCAAAAAGGAGGAATCGCACATTAATGGAAATGGTGCGATTGATGATAAGTATGTCTAAATTACCAGTGTCCTTATGGGGATATGCACTTAGCTTGGCTATGTATATCATGAATAAGGTATCAAGCAAATCTTTAGCATCCACTCCATATGAGATATGTAATGGAAAGAAACTAGACCTTAAACATGTTAAAGTCTGGGGATGTCCTGTTCATGTCAAAAGACATGATGTAGATAAGTTGGAGTCTAGAACTGATAAATGCATATTTGTAAGTTATCCGAAGGAAACTTACGGATATTACTTTTATTATCTTAGCGAACAAAAGGTGTTTGTAGCCAGGAGAGTTGTCTTTTTTGAAGAAGATTATATTCTCCAAAAGGACAGTAGGAGTAAAGTAACTCTAGAAGAAATTCTAGACTCACAAACTGTCAATGGTTCATCAGATGAACTATCAATTTCTGAACCTGTTTAAGAAAATACACAAGAACCTTGTAGGTCAGAAAGAGTATCTAAACCACCCAAAAGATATGTAGGACATATCAATTTGAATGGTTCTAGGATACTCTATAATGAGGATGATGATCTTAAGACTTACCAAGAGGCCATTGAAAGTCCAGAGGACGGGAAATGACGAGAAGCCATGAATCCTAAAATTTAGTTTATGTACATCAACCAAGTTTGGAACTTGGTCAACTTGCCCAAGGGTATAGTACCTATCGTTGCAAATAGATCTTTAAAAAAAAGATTAGTGCAGATAGATGAATTGACACTTATAAGGCAAGGTTAGTGGCGAAGGGCTGTCGTCAAAGGCAAGGCATTAACTATGATGAGACTTTCTCTCCCGTTGCCATGATTAAATCGATCAGAATTTTTCTCGCTATTGCTGCATACCATGGTTACGAAATCTGACAGATGGATGTGAAGACAACCGTCCTCAATGAAAACCTTGAAAAAAAGGTGTATATGATACAACCAGAGGACTTCACATCAAAGGAATCTTCAGATATGATATGCAAGTTGCAAAGATCCATTTATGGACTGAAGCAAGCTTTCCGGAGCTGAAGCATAAGGTTTGACAAGGCAATCAAATCTTACGGCTTCATTAAGAATGAAGATGAGCCTTGTGTGTACAAGAAAAATAGTGGGAGCTCAATCACATTTCTAGTCCTTTACATTGACGACATCCTACTCATTGGGAACGATGTAGGGACGATGTCATCGGTAAAGATTTGGCTATCTAAGAACTTCTCCATTAAGGATTTAGGAGAAGCATCTTAAGTATTGGGAATACGGATTTATAGAGATAGATCAAAGAAGATACTTGTTTTAACCCAGTTCATATACATAGAAACCATTGTCAAAAGATTTGGCATGGAAAATTTCAAGAGAGGTCTCATACCGATGAGACATGGAATTTATCTTTCTAAAGGTCAGTCTCCAAAGACCCCTGAAGAGAGGGCAATGATGGATAAAATTCCCTATGCATCAGTCATAGGTTCCATCATGTACGTCATGCTATGTATTAGACCTAATGTTGCATATGCTCTAAGTGTTATGAGTAGACATCAGGCAGATCCAGACGATGAACACTGGAAGGCTGTGAAATGTATCCTTAAGTACTTGAGAAGAACTAAGGATATGTTTCTAGTCTATGGAGGAGGAGACTTAAAGCTGCAAAGATATATTGACTTGAGTTTTCAGTCTGATTCGGATGACAGCAAGACGACATCAGGGTTTGTCCTTACACTCAACGGGGGAGCAGTGAGCTGGAAAAGTTCCAAACAAGAAACCACTACTGATTCAACAACAGAAGTTGAGCACGTTGTTGTTGTTAAAGCCGCTAAGGAAGCAATCTGGATGAAGAAATTTATCGGCGATCTTAGTATGATGGATAGCTTCTCTGGTCCCGTCCCACTGATATGTGACAAGAATGGGGCGATACCTCAAGCGAAAGAGTCGAGGTCTCATCAGAAGTCGAAGCACATTATGTGGCGCTTTCATCTGATCAGAGAGATAATAGCTTGAGAAGATGTTGTGGTGGAAAGAGTGCTCTCAACCGACAACATAACACATCTATTGACGAGGCCTTTGTCTCAAAATGTATTTGAGCGTCACTAGAGAATATGGGTATTATGTATAAGAGTGATTGGCTTTAGTCCAAGTGGGAGATTGTTAGTATTAGGTGGCCTATAAGCCAATCCGATACTGTGTATTATTCAGTTTATTAATTTAATGGCAATAATTCATTATGTGTATTTAATTCTATTTTTGTTTACCGTATCACGATTAAGTCCATGAACATGTGTAATGGTCTTCGGATTATGATGAGATTATAATTACGGGACCGAAGACTTATAAACACATGTTCTTAATTGTTCCTAATCAGATGATGTTTGAGAAGGACATCAAACATCTGGATAACTAGTACAGGTTTCTTCAGCTCATATGATGAGGCTGACTGATCCTATAAGTCACTTGTGTGGAAACACTATACTGGACGTGTAGGTGCTCATTGGTGAATGAGTTCACTGAACAGATCCGACCATGAATCGTTAAATGGTATCTACCTAACTGTTAACTAGCTCGATTCTTTTGTCGCGGTTGTGTGGATAGTTCTTAGACCTGAGACACCAAGGATACCTTGTTGGTAGGTTTCTGAACTTTGACCTTGATTAACGAATCCCTAACTATAGGTTATCTATAAGTCAAGTGATCGGGTTCAAGGAGATGTCCTCAAAGGTAATTGTGTGTTCAATACGGGATTATCCCCTCTCGGTAATAGAACTACGACGGCTGCAAACACCAGTTTTCTCTCTCCATCTCCTCTCTCTGTAGTTTTTTGAGTTCTCCATATTACATTGTATTTCGAATATTTTTTATAAAAGTTTCCTTATAAAAGTCATATTATTTTTCAATGTTCAATGTCTCTATAAAATTTCATACAATTCTTAATGAATGACAGTAGCTCCTTTGAAAAAAGTGATCTTTTCTCCCTCTTTTTGTTCTACAACTTTTATTTTTTATTCTATGGACACCACTCAAACTTTATATTCTACTTTTAATTAGTGTTTTAGAAGTAGTCTTAGTTTAGTAGATGGTCTGATTATGGTCGTTTATGGGTGCTCCTTTTGTGAGTTTATAATAAGTCCGGTTAGTTTCAATTATTATTTATTAAATCATCATGCTCCATGTTCTTTCTTCTCTATTTTTCCTTTAAAAAAATCCAAGATTTTCAACTCTAAAAATCTATTTCCCTGTGGATTCGACCCGGACTCACCATTGCTATTGTTAAAAATTCAATTTGAATGAGCCAATTAATTTAGATTGTTAACTTTGATTTTTAACGACACAATCTTAAGCTATCAATTTTTAGCACCGTTGCCGGGGATTTAGATTTTTAATTTTGATTATTTTAGATTTAGTGTAATTATTCTTAATGTCATATTCTTTTTCTTATTTTTGTAGGTGCATTGAAAAGAAAAAAAAGGGAAAGCAAAAGTATTGGTTAGTGTGTTCCAACTTTCTCATTTTCATTTTTCTTTATTTATTTTTCTTAGTTAGTTTTCTTTTCTATAGTTTCTAATTTAGATAGGTTCCATTAATAAATAAATAAATAAATAAGAAAAAAATAAAATTTAAAACCCTTCATTCCAAGATTAGAAACCATCCACGCTAGGCATTCATCATTTTAGGAAAGTATGAGCTAGTTTCCTTTCATACTCATTTCCATTCTTTGTTGAAGATTGCGGGGGAAAGGTATGTGTTTCAATTTTAGTAAGTCATTCATGATTGTATCAAAATCTCTTACTTGATTTGATTGTTGCATTGCGTTGAGAAAAGACATTTAAGGGTAATTCTCATAATAACATAAGGTGGGGATTTCATCACCCTTCTTTAGCCCACAAATCACCTTCCTTGCATTGTCATTTCCTAAATCCAATAAAAGCAAGTCGAAAGGGACTTTAGGGTTCACATTGTAAACGGTTTAAATTTCGGGTTGCCTCCATTATTAGCAACGGTGTCTAGGCTAGAGGTTAAAAAGGCAAACGCCTAAGTAAGAAAGTGGTTCTTTAATTAGGTCCTTACGAAAGTAGGGGGAGCCTCCCACTACCCCACCTCTTACCTGGCCGTTGACTGATTGTAGTTGTAACTTGAGGTGGACCCCATTCACTTTGTGAGAAAATTCACATAGAAGTCTAGGTCAACTTTAGGTCATTAGGTTAATATTGTTTGCCAATTTGTTTGCATTAAAAAAAAAAAAATCAATTCCTCCTCTCTCTTCGTCCCAAATCAATATCAACCTTCATCTTGTATTCACCTTCCTCAGAATCCGGCCAATCAATATGAAATTAAATCAAGCACCATTCAGATGCTCTCATCTTTTTATGGGAATATCAATGAAGATCCTTATAAACATCTGAATGAATTTCTAGAAATCTATTCCACGGTGAAAATCCAGAATTTCACCGATGATGCCCTTAAGTTGACCATATTCCCCTTCTCATTGAAGGATAAGGCCAAATATTGGCTGGGGACTATAAGAAGGCCTATTAGGACATGGGAAGAAATGCAAAAAGAATTTCTCAAGAAGTTCTATCACATAGGGCGGACCAATACCATGAGAAGGGGTATCGCAAGTTTTACCCAAACTCCTGGGGAATTAATTCATGAATCGTAGGAAAGGTTAAAAGAATTGCTTCGGAAATGCCCGCATCATGGGCTATCTAAGTGGCAAATCGTCCAAGCATTCTATGAAGGATTGTCTGAACAGTTCAGATAAATGGTGGATGCCTCATGTGGAGAGGCATTTATAATGAAAAATGAAGATGAGATTTACGATTTATTTGAGATGTGAAGTGAAAATTCCATTAATCATGCCTCCTTATCATCTTATGAGAGGTCTGTTAGGCCATCTAAACGGGCCGGAATGTATGAACTTAAGACTCGTGGAGAGCCCGAATCAAGAATGGACATTAATTTGATCAATCAAAAATTAGATAAGGTCGACATCTTAGCTCAAAAGTAAGACCAACTCTTGACCTTAAAGAAACAAGAATCTACCTATCCAACACCATCTAGTCCATACAAGGTCCCATCGTCCATCTCTCATGATATTTGTGCTTTGTGCGCAAGCCCGACCCATCAAGTGAATGACTGTCCAACTGTGCCCCAATTACCACCATTCATTCAAGAACAAGTTCAGGCCGCTCAAGGGTTCTCTAGACCCGGTAACAATCTATTCTCCAACACTTATAACTCCAGCTGGAGGAACCACCCTAATTTTGGATGGAAAAATCAACAGGACCCATTGCAAATGCCTAATCCTCTCATTCATCAAGCCCAAAAGCCCCAGAACTCCTTTCAACATCAACGCAACTTCTACGGGAATTCGCATGCTAGGGGACCACAGGCTCCATTCTCTCAAACTCAATTCTCTCAACCAGCCCACTATCAATCCTTCCAATCAGGGCAATCCACCCAATATCCTCCTCCACCACCTTACCAACAACCTCTTCAGCCCAATTTTGATGATAAATTCACGCAGCTCCAACAACTTATCTTGACTCAACAACAAACCATTTCTAAGTTGGAGAGTCAAATGGGGCAATTAGCTAAGGCCGCTATAAGGAAGGAAATGGGCTAACTTCCTAGTCAACCCATTGCCAATCCGAGGAATTAATCTCTAGGTTTTCCACCCCAATCAGGCCTTTTACCTCAATTCGTCCCATTATCACAACCTAAAGGGCCACAATTCGAGAATGCTAAAGCTATTTCGGCCCTTAGAAGTGGGAAAAGTTTGGAGAACTCACAAATGGATGGGGAGGTGACAGAAGGTTCTACTAATGGGTCTCAAGAAATTGAAAGTGAGAGTGAGGCTGAACCCAATTTGGAGAAGTTGGGGGGGGCGGATCCGAAAGGAAAAGGAAAGTTGGATGAAGGCCCAAGTTCATATCAACTACGGGTGCCATTCCCCAATGCTTTACTAGCCAAACCCAATGCCAGGAAGAAACTGGCCAAGAATGAGGAGTTACTGGAATTATTCAAACAAGTTCATATTAATATTCCACTCCTCGATGCCATCAAGTATGTGCCAGCTTATGCTAAATTCTTGAAGGAATTGTGCACGCCGAGAAGGGAATCGAGGTTGGCTTCCGAAAAGGTTAGACTCTCGGAGGATGTTAGTACATTTTTTATGAACCATCTGCCTAAGAATCTCAAGGACCTTGGGGCACCTTTAATCTCATGTGACATAGGTGGAGTCACATTTAATAAAGCCCTATTGGATTTAGGTGCTAGTGTGAACCTATTGCCAACCGCTATTTATGAGGAATTTGAAGCCCACATCCATCGTCTTGCAGTTGACAGATAGGTCTGTAAAAATTCCACGGGGACTTATTAAAGATGCTATTATAAAAGTCCATGATTACTACTTCCCCGTGGATTTTCTCATTCTAGATATGGCCTCACTTGAGGAACTCATTCACACCCCGATCATCTTAGGACGTCCATTCTTAGCCACTGCCAAAGCTAATATCAATTGTGAAACTGGCATGATGGACATATCCTTTGGGGGTCAAAAGGTCAAGATTAATATATTCAAAGTGTCCAAATATCCGGATCACGAAGGAGAGTGCCACACCATTGATATTTTGGATGATTTGGTTGAAGAGAATTCGATGTTCACTCGTGATCTCTTAGAAGAAGCCAAGGCTCTGAAAGATTCTCCCAGCCCATTAACATCTTGGCCCAAGGTTAAACCCTTACCAGCCTTGCAGTCTGAGCCCGCTTTGCCATCCTTAGAGGACCTTCCTGAACTTGAACTCAAGCCATTACCTGAGTCTCTCAAGTATATCTTCTTAGACCTGGACCGAACTCTTCCGGTCATCATCGCGTCAAACCTCACATCGTCGCAAGAGGCCCAATTAAACGAGGTCCTTAAAGATTATAAGAGTGCCATTGGATGGTCGGTAGCCGATTTAAAGGGAATTAGCCCGTCCATTTGCATGCATCACATCTATATGGAAGAGAATTCTAAGCCCAGTCGGGAAATGCAAAGGCGGCTTAACTCAAACATGAAAGAGGTGGTTTGAACGATCATGGGGAAGAGGTACCCACTAGGCTCACCACGGGATGGAGAGTGTGTATGTATTACAGAAAGCTTAATCTCATAACTAAGAAGGACCACTTTCCACTCCCGTTCATAGATCAGATTCTAGAAAAGTTATAGGGCCAAAAGTACTTTTGTTTCTTAGATGGATATTCCGGGTATAATCAAGTAGCTATTTACCCAGAGGACCAAGAAAAGACCACTTTTACGTGCCCTTATGACACGTTTTCTTTTAGGAGAATGCCATTTGGATTATGCAATGCACCAACCACATTTAAACGGTGCATGATGTCTATATTCTCCGACATGGTAGGAGAGTTCCTTGAAGTTTTCATGGATGATTTTTCAATCTTCGGGGACTCTTGAGAATTGCTTAGAGAATCTGAAACAGGTGCTAGCAAGATGTATAGAAACCAACCTCATTCTTAGTTGGGAGAAGAGCCACTTCATGGTTCGAGAGGGTATTGTTCTAGGCCACATTACGTCTGAGAGGGGGATAGAGGTAGATAAAGCTAAGATTGATCTCATATCTAATCTTCCTCCTCCCACTTCGATCAGACAAATCCATTCATTTCTTAGCCATGTTGACTTCTACCACAGATTTATCCAAAATTTCTCTCAAATTGCTCGACTTCTAACTCTTCTCCTAGCTAAGGATGTCCCATTCCACTTGGACGAACCTTGTATAAAGGCATTCAATTTTTTGAAGGATTCGTTGACCAAATTTTTGATCCTTCAATCTCTTGATTGGTCTTTGCCCTTTGAAATCATGTGTGATGCCTCCGACTATGCTATCGGTGCAGTTCTGGAACAAAGAATCAACAAGTGTCCCGTGGTGATCTATTATGCAAGTCATACCCTTGCAGATGCTCAAATGAATTATACCACCACGGAAAAAGAATTATTGGCTGTGGTCTTTGCCCTAGAAAAATTTCGATCTTATCTTTTAGGGGCAAAAGTCATAATCTATTCTGATCACTCAGTTCTGAAATATATTTTAACAAAAAAAGATGCCAAGCCTAGACTCATCAGATGAATCTTACTCCTTCAAGAATTTGATTTAGAAATTTGGGAAAAAAAGAGATCTGAGAACGTGGTAGCTGACCACCTATCTGGAATTCTGATTTCTGATAGTGAACCAATGACTGATTCTTTCCTTGATGAGCATCTATTGGCCATTTCTCATACCATTGCACCTTGGTATGCCCATATTGTCAACTATAAGGTAGCTAATCAGCTCCCGAAAGGATAGACCAAAAGTGAAAATGACCGATTCTTCTCTCAGGTGAAGTATTACTTCTGGGAAGAGCCTAAACTTTTCAAATTCTGTTCCGATCAAATCATCCGGCGATGTGTCCCGGAGGAAGAACAACAAAGTGTACTGAATTTCTGCCACAATCTTTCTTGTGGGGGCCACTTCTTGGGAAAGAAAACTACCACCAAGGTCCTTCAAAGTTGTTTCTACTGGCCTACACTCTTCAAAGATGCCCATGAGTTCAGCAAAACGTGCCTCAAATGTCAAGCTGTAGGGAATATGGCAAAAAGGGACATGATGCCGCTCAACCCAATCTTAGTGGTTGAAGTTTTTGATGTTTGGGGGATAGATTTTATGGGACCGTTTCCACCTTCGTTTGGTCATGAATATATCTTAGTAGCAGTGGATTATGTCTCTAAGTAGATTGAAGCGGTAGCTACCCGAACCAATGATCATAAAGTGATCATGAAATTTGTCCAGAAAAATATCTTTTCTCGGTTCGGGTGGCCCAAGGCGATCATAAGTGACGGGGGCACGCATTTCACGAATTCCCAATTTCGATCTCTGCTTAAGAAATATGGGATCACTCACAAGCTAGCTACCCTGTATCATCCTCAAACCAGTTGTAGGCACCCGGAACGTCCCCCGCCACGGCTTCGGGCGAGGGTTCCTCCGTTCGTCTTAGCACTGTGGCGATTTAAAGGGGGTTAGAAATTAGGATGTGATCGCCAGGAGCATTACCTTTCGGTCCCTGTGCTCCGCAGGAGTGTAAGAAGTGATCGCGCATTCTGTGGGAGCGGGAAATGTTGGTTCCTCTTTCTCTTTCTCCGGCCGGCCAGAGGAGGAGAGCCCGGCACTCTGCACGCGGAAATGTGGTAAGGATCCCTGGAAAGAAAAGACAAGACATAAAATAACCCGATTAGAACTATAATATGCAGAATCTATCCATAAAAATATAAAAAACTAACTAGAATTGGAGGGAGACGCACCGGATGGGTGTTTGGGAGGGAAGGTGACTATATGTTATGGCCACCCACCTCCCATTTTTTGTTTGAAACCTCTGGGGGTAAATAGGGATTGCTAAGTCATTCTAGGATGCGTGCATGCAGATAAGTGCTCGTGTGTGAAAAGTGAAATGATGTGTTGAAGGTGAAAAAAAAGAGTGAGAGTGGGAGATGTTACGGCATGGATGAAAGTGAGAATATAACGAAATGAAAAAAGGTGAAAAATAAAAGAGGGTTAAGAGGACAAGCCCATTTGAAGTGCGAAGGATTCCTCTGGAACTCTCTGACTCCTTGCCCGCTCGACTCCTCAAAGCCGACCCGTTCCGAGAAAGAAAATCCTTCTTAATCCCCCTTTCCAACCCCCTTGCTCGAGGGAACCTGGGGGGTTTAAATAGATGAAGGAAAAAGTAGGAGGAAATAGGGGTCTAAATCCCCGTAAATCAACCTTCAGCCAATAGGAAGTGGTCAAGGGTCGGAGGTGGTGCGCGCGGCAGTCGCCGGAGTGGGGAGTGATCGGAGTAGTGGGGACGAGGGCGGTGAGTAGAGGAGATCGTGGGGAAGACGAGGTCAATGGGGTGGTTAGGGAGTGGACGGCCAGGCAACTTGCCTTCCAATCTTGTGGTGGAAGGCGGCCCGGCTGGCCTTCAAAGGGGGTGGAAGGCAAGGGGTGGCCTTCGAAGGATGGTGGAAGGCAAGGGGTGGCCTTCGAAGGGGGTGGAAGGCGAACTGGCTGGCCTTCCACGAAAAGGTGGTAAAAAGTGAGAAAGGTGGCCAAAAGGTGGAAGGCAAGGTGGTTGGCCTTCCAAGGAGGTAGAAGGCAAAGGGTGGCCTTCCACGAAAAGGAGGTAAAAAGTGAAAAAGGTGGCAAAAGGTGGAAGGCAAGGTGGCTGGCCTTCCAAGGGTGTAGAAGGCAAGGGGTGGCCTTCGAAGGAGGTGGAAGGCGGACTGGCTGGCCTTCCACGAAAAGGTGGCTAGAGTCGGGATTTGGTTAATGGGCCTAGTTGTTAGTGGGCTGAGATGGCTAAATGAGGGGATTTTGGTGATAAAGGGCTAATGATGGAGGCGGTTTTATGACCAAAAGGGGTGGTCCAAAATCGGTGTCTACACCAGTGGCCAAGTATAAGTTTCCAATAGAGAAATCAAGAATATTCTGCAAAAGTCCGTTGGCCTTATAAAAAAGATTGGTCTGAAAGATTGGATGATGCTTTGTGCGCCTATCGGACCGCGTATAAAACTCCTATTGGCATGTCTCCTTATCGCCTGGTTTTTGGAATGGCTTGCCACCTTCTTATGGAATTATAACATAAGGCGTAATGGGCCATCAAACAAGTCAATTTGGACCTAGTCCAAGCTGGTACCCACAGGACCCTACAGCTGAGCGAGTTAGAAGAATTACGCAATGAAGCCTATGAGAACTCCAAGATCTACAAAGCCAAAACCAAAGCTTTCCATGATAAACATATTGTGAGAAAATCTTTCCATCAAAATCAAAAAGTTTGGTTATTTAACTCTAGGCTTCGCCTATTCTCAGGGAAACTGAAATCAAGATGGGATGGGCCATTCCTGGTCATCAAAGCCTTTGACTACAGAGCTTTTAAAATCATGGATCCAAAAACTGGATACACATTCACTGTTAATGGGCAACGATTAAAACCGTTTGTTGAAAATCTTCAAAATAATCCACCTGAATCCATAATGCTGAGTGATCCACAGTGATTGCATTTCTGTCTGGCTGAAGACGTTAAACTTAGCGCTTGTCAGGAGGCAACCCAACATTTTGGAGTAACTTCTGTTTGTCTTTTCATTTTTAAGCTTTTCTGCAATAGTCGGCTTTGGTAAAGTCGCATCTTCATGGCCACAGGTTGTTTCTCTCCTTCTCAGTTTTCTTATGGCTAGCAAATATTCTTATTTCTTATACCATTGAGGACAATGTCAATCAAGTTTAAGGGGCGGGGGGGCAATCGATATGAATTTTTTTGAAAAATCTTTTGAAGAAAATTGATATTTTTTACTGAGAAAATGGCTACAATTTTTTTTTCACATCCTACATAAGTGCCTAGAATCATGCTTCATTAAGTAAATCATAATCCGATCAATTTTGTGTTAGTCAAATTGGATAGAGCTTTTAAAGTTCAGAATATCCCACTTCATAAGAAGCCATGACAGGAATGATTTTCACACACATACGGCAACTTAGAATGAGTGAAAGACCTTGAAAATATAAAATTGTTGGAATTAACCTTAAGATAGGACTATCTATTCCATTTTTTTTTCTTTTAGTTGAACGAAAAGAACGTTAGGATTCGTAATAGGGGACCGACCGACTCAGCACTCTAAAGAGGCGATCATTTAAAAAGGGACATTTGTAGACATTAAATGTCAAATAAGGTGTTCAAAGAAAGAGCTAAAGGAAGATAGGTGGCAAAAAGTACGCACCTCCCCTCAAACAGTTTAAAGAGAGTAATAAAAAGTAAGCACTCTCAAAGGCAAATGCGTAACTAAATAAAAAGCCGCACTTAATGAAAAGTCCTTCACACTAAAAATACGACTAAGTCGTGAAAAGTGCTGAGTCAGAACAGAAGATGAAAAACGATCCTCTCGGACTGATCGGGAAATCCCTTTTCTCTTCTCTCCTCCAGCTAGTTTTATCTAAAGCGTTAGTAAAGGCGAGGATATAATGAAAAGGGCAGAAACAAGTTCTAAGCATGCCAACTTACTTGCACAATCACCTGTCGCGAATCAAAGTGTAGTGGGAAATGAGAACTTTAACCTAACCGATCAGTCACCATTTAATTGATTGTGATAGATAACTATAAATGAAGCATGATAGTTCATTGTTATCCCAATTTGTCTTCTATTTGCATTTCTAAGGGACTAGCAATAAGTAAGTTGGGGAGTGTGATAAGTTGATAATTTTGATCATTTAAAAGGGCAATCGCATGCATCATACTCACAGTTTTATGTGTAAAATATCATGGAATGATAGATAATTTTGTACCGATCCCAACAGTACTAATTTCGTTAAATTCCGAATTAAAAACATCATCATTTCATGTAATTGCGGTTTTCTCAGCAAAACCGAGATAAAATAATTTATTTAAACATAAATGTAATTTTATTCATAATAATATCATAATTTACATTTATTTTATGTGAATAGGACATGAAGAAGATGCAGTGCAATTGGCTAAGTTTTTGGTCGTTTGTGGGAAGGACGGGAGTTCGAATCCCAACAAAATTGACTTCATTTTGGCAAAAATACTAAAGCAGGGGTAAAAGGGTCTTTTGCTATCCTAAATGATTGCCCTAATTCTCACCCAAGAAGAGAACAAGCAAAGCCAGCCGCCATCGACTTTCTTCCTTTCTTTATTTTAAAATTCTCTCTCCTTTTTTAAAAGGTCTCTCCTTCCTTCCTTCTCTCTCTCTCCTACTTTTTCTTCTCCCTCCTGCCTTCCCTCCCTTTCGCTCTCACTTTTGTCTCCCTCTCTGCTACAGTACCCCTGCGGTACTGTAGCTACAGTACCCCTGCGGTACTGTAGCATCTCTCTCTCTCTCTAGCTTTGTTCTCGCTCTCTCGCTCGCTCTCTCTCTCTCTACATCTCTCTCAAACCAGCGGCTGTCAAGGGCAAGAGGGGGACTCAAGGCACTGTAACCAACTAGTGGAAGGAGTCTAGGACGGCCAAAGATCCACACGAAGGACTAGAATGGCTGCAAACACCAATTTTCTCTCTCCAACTCCTCTTTCTCTAGTTTTTGAGTTATCTATATTACATTATATTTAGAACATTTTTTGTAAAAGTTTCCTTATGAAAGTTATATTAGTTTTCAATGTTCAATGTCCCTGTAAAATTTCATACAATTATGTTAATAAATGACAGTAGCTCCTTTGCAGAAAGTGATTTTTTCTCCATCTTTTTGTTCTACAACTTTTATTTTTTATTCTATGAACACTACTCATACTTTATATTATACTTTTAATTAGTTTTTTAGAGGTAGTATTAGTTTAGTATATGGTCTGATTATACTCTTTTAGGGGTGCTCCTTTTGTGAGTTCATAGTAAGTCCGGTTAGTTTCAATTGTTATTTATTAAATCATCATGCTCCATCTTCTTTCTTCTCTGTTTTTCCTCTAAAAAAATCTAAGGTTTTAAACTTTAAAAATCTATTTCCCTGTAGATTCGACTCGGACTCACCATTGCTATTGTTAAAAATTCAATTTGAATGAGCCGATTAATTTAGATTGTTAGCTTTGATTTTTAACGATACAATCTTAAGCTATCAGCTCTCTTCTCGTAGTATTCTTATTTTTGCTTTTAAGGCCAAGAGGTTACTTATTGGTGGTTGTGAGGCTTTCCTTGCCTCAATATTTGTAGCTGGTGTTAACAGTGGTTCCAATTTTCGGGAGGCACTTGTAGTATGTGACTTTGTTGATGTGTTTCCTGAGGAGTTGTCTGACCTTCCTCCTCAACGAGAGGTTGAGTTCACTATTGAGCTTGTACCGGGTACAACGCCCTTATCTAAGGTCCCGTATCGGATGACTCCGGTCAAAGTCGCTATGTTGAAGGCACAATTGCAGGAATTGCTAGATAAGGGTTTTATCCGTCCCAGCACTTCTCCGTAGGGTGTCCTAGTTCCGTTTGTTAGGAAGAAGGATGGTTCTCTGAGGCTGTTCATTGATTATAGACAGCTGAATCAGATAATAGTAAAGAATAAGTACCCACTTCCGAGAATCGATAATCTGATGGATCAGTTGCAGTCTACTAAGGTATTCTCAAAGATTGACTTAAGGTAAGGGTATTACCAGATTAGGATCCATGAGGCTGATGTGAGTAAGACGACATTTAGAATTTGGTACGGACATTATGAGATTTTGGTTATCCCTTTCGGCTTAACCAATGCTCCGGCGGCTTTTATGGATTTGATGAATCGGGTTTTCAGAGCCCACCTGGATCAGTTTGTGGTAGTGTTTGTAGATGATATTTTAGTGTATTCTTATTTTGAGGAAGAGCATGCCACGCATCTTCAGGTGGTATTGCAAGTTCTGAGAGAGCACCAACTTTATGCCAAGTTTAACAAGTGTGAATTCTAGTTAGATAAGGTACACTTCCTGAGGCATGTCGTTTTTCTGGTGACGACATTACTATAGATCCAGCCAAGATTGAGGCAGTAATGGACTGGGGCAGACCAACAACAGTAATCAAAATCAGGAGCTTCTTGGGATTAGTAGGGTATTACAGATGGTTTGTCCAAAATTTTTCTTCAATAGCGACCCCCTTGTCGAGGTTGACTCGTAAGGGAGTTTGTTTTGTGCGAACCGAAAAGTGTGAGCGGAGTTTTACTGAGTTGAAGACTCGTCTCACTTCGGCTCCAATTCTAGTGCTTCCATCTGGTTCTGATGGATTCGTGGTTTACTCAGATACATCTCGTCGAGGTTTGAGTGCAGTTCTGATGCAGCATGGTAAAGTTGTGGCCTATACTTCTAGGCAGCTGAAGAAGCATGAAGAGAACTACCCCACTCATGACTTAGAGTTGGCGGCTGTAGTAGTTACACTCAAGATTTGCCGGCTCTACTTATATGGGAAGAAGTTTCAGGTCTTCACTGATTACAAGAGCATGAAGTATGTATTCACGCAGAGGGATCTGAACTTGAGGTAGCGTAGGTGGATGGAGTTTATCAATGATTATGATTTCAACCTTTATTATCATCCGGGCAAGGCGAACGTGGTGGCGGACACCTTGAGTCGGAAGACGGTCGTATCATATCTTATGATTCAAGAATGGAGGTTATATGAACAGGTTGCGGAATCTTCCTTTAGGATTCCTCGAGTGGTTGATAGAGCCGTGTTGGCCAGCTTGACTGTGAGGCCAACGGTATACCATTCTGTGATCGAGGCTAAGAAAGCGGATGTAGAGTTACCACAGATTCTCCAAACATCAAAGGTGGAGTTGTGGGATGATGGCACGATCAAATTTAGAGAAAGACTCTATGTTCCAGTAGAGGAAGCGGTGCGCAGGAATGTCCTAGATAAGGCGCATTGTTCTAGATATGCAATGCATCCCTAAATGACTAAGATGTATCATTGTTTAAAGAAGCATTTTTTGTGGCCTGGTATGAAGAAGGACGTGGCTGAGTATGTGGCAAAGTGCCTGACTTATCAGCAAGTTAAGGCATAACATCAGAGACCAAGAGGGTTGTTGCAGCCATTATTAATTCCGGAATGGAAATCGGAACATATGACTATGGACTTTGTGATGGAATTGCCCGTGTCACCCGGCAAGAGAGACGCGATCCAGGTCATTGTTGATCGATTAACCAAGTCAACGCACTTTCTAGCTATTAGGAAGGACTGGTCAATCGGTAAGTTGGCTAGGTTGTTTATGGACCGGATCATCTCTCTGTATGAGGTGCTCTTGTCCATCGTGTCAGATCGAGATCCGAGGTTTACTTCTAGATTTTTGAGGAGTTTTTAGAAGGCCTTAGGTATGCAGTAAGCTTTCAGCTCAATTTACCATCATGAGACTGATGGACAGTCAGAGAAGACCATTCAGATATTGGAGGATATGTTGAGAGCTTGTCTACGGTGGAGTTTGCTCACAACAACAGTTATTATTCTAGTATCAACATGGCGTCATATGAGGCATTGTACGGGGGGCCGTGTCGATCTCTTGTGAATTTGTCTGATATTGGCGAGAGGCAGATAGCAGGACCAGAGTTGGTATAGTATACTGAGCTTGCGAGAGTAGTGCAGCAAAGGTTGACTACAGTTCAGAACAAGCAAAAGAGTTATACAGATATCTGTAGGAGACCGCTTGAGTTCGAGGTTGGAGACCACATGTTTCTCCGAATCTCACCCTCCAAGGATGTGATGAGATTCGGAAAACGAGGTAAGCTGAGTCCACGATATATTGGGCATTTTCTCATTCTTGCTCGAATCGGAGAAACGATGTATCATCTAGCCTTGCCACCCAATCTTGCAGGAGTGAATGATATGTTTCATGTTTCTTTGCTGAGAAAGTATGTCTATGATCTGTCTCATGTCTTGGACTTTTCTCGAGTTAACCTAGGGTATGGTCAACTGTCAAACCCTAGATTGTCAACTCACTTGAATCAGACTCCGCTTTACAATATCCGAAAACCTATTTTCTGATATTGTTTCTGCTCTGGCCAGAGACTCCTGCGGATCTATTCTAGGACATTCTCTCTCCAGTTACTTGAGAGCGAACGATCCTTTATTGAACACACAATCACCTTCGAAGGTCTTCCGCTAGACCCGATCCTTGACTATTAGAGATCCCGTGGATAGGGATTCGTAGGTCAAGGTCAAAGTCCAGAAGTCCACCGACAAGGTGTCTTTGGTGTCTCAAGTCCAAGGATCAACTACGCCACTGTGACGATGAATCAAGCTGATTGACAGTCAGGTAAATTACCATTTGGCGATTCATGTCGGATCAGTTCAGTGAACTCATTCTCCAATGAGCACCTACAGGTTTACCATTGTGTCTGTACACGAGTAACTAATGAGATCAGTCGCCCTCATCATATGAGCTGGAATAACCTGTACTAGTCTAACCGGATGTTTGATGTCCTTCTCAAACATCCTACGACTAGGAACAATTGAGAATATGTGTTTATAAGTCATTAGTCTCATTATTATGATCTCATCATAATCTCATGACTATTGCACATATTCATGGACTTTATTATGCGCAATTATAAATATGCCAATCTACATAATGAATTTAATGCCATTGATCAGTGAACCAGATTGAAATAGGTGCCTTATGATTGGCTTAGAAGACACCTATATCCATCAATCTCCCACTTGGACTCAAGCCAATCACTTTCGCATTTGATCTCCATCAAATTTAGGTGATGCTCACATAAAGTCTGTGACTAAGACTTGGTCAAGTATCTGCTAAATTATCTATAGATGGAATATTTTCCAATACGTTATTTCCTCTTAATCCTTTGTCTCTGAACCTGTGAAAGAGCCTCAGAATGTTCTGTAACTTCTGAAGAGACCATGGCTCGATCACACAATTCATTGCTCCCACTGTTGTCCTACAACGATAGAATGGTATCAGAGACCCTTTAGGACTACATCTAGTTCAAGGATGAACCTTTTCATCCATACTGTTCTAATAACAATATCATTTATTTATGTCATCACCTTAATATCGAGTTGTGGATTGGAACCATTCCAATCCATTCCTTTCTACTAGAAGGTTGAATCCATTATTTGACTTGAAATTTGAGTCAGTGTGACCTCATAGTTTCAAATCATCCTCTCTATATACGTGAATGCATCCTTAGCACTTCTCAAGCGCTTAATGATGCATTTCACTCTTGTATCCTTTAAGGAATCTTTTCTTTAAAGTAATAAATTCCATATCTCAACAATTGAAATTTGTTATGAAATTTACGTCAAACATCTTGACATACAGGTCAATATAATATCCCCACCAATCTATCTTAATAGATTCGTATTTCCAATACGTGGAATATTATAACTAAATCTATTATGGAGGAAACCATGGTTAACAATGTTTTCACTAATAGTAACATCCCTAAGTCATTCTTAATGACTTTGATATTATTATTATAAAGCATTACTAAAGCGACCGTACTCCCACTGTCCTCTTTGAACATACACGGTCCGTGATCATTCTTAATGATCACGTAATATCTGACAATTAAGTCAAAAATTCTTATTACAACTTTTGGAAGTTTTAGTTTGATTCAAAATAATCTTTTGAAATCATAACTTGCTTCCAGGACATTTTAAAAGCTTTAAAGGTGTATCATATACATCTTTACCTCAATCACATTGAGTGGACGCTTTTAATATCTAACTGTCATCATCTCGTGATTGGCAGTATAGATAAGTAGAATTCTAATAAACTTATCAATCTCAAAGTTGTAATGACAGAGAGCATCATTATCATAGATTTTAGATCATAATCTATTTTGAGCTCCTCTCACCTTGCTAAATCAGATATGTCAAACATATCCTTCTAGTCACTGGGAGAATCTCAAAAATCTATGAAGCTCTCTGATGTGTGTCGTGAGTGGTTCCAAACAACTAAAGATTATCTAATAATCTTATGTTAACTTGTGAATCTAGAACATCTTCTAGTTTTATCAGCTCCCACTGTCTTCTCTGAGGACATGTTCCTCTTCATAGAAGATAGCTTTCAGGACGATAATTATCTCATTATCGCCTGGCCAATAATTGTAATGTCCAAACTCTTTAGACATTCACAAATTCACATACGATATAACTTGACTTTAAAATCAAGTTTGTTCATAATTCACATCTCATATGAATTATTTGGTTTCTATATCTTACATGGACACACACTGACTTATTTGGAACCATCTGTAAAGTATGGACATCTTATGTTCATACTCTTGTTCACAAGGATAAGAATTAGGCAAATCTTATTATGTATTGCACCATATCTTAATAAGGTGCAATTCCTCATTCTATCATATTATTATGATGCACAATGAGGATTAATCGAGTGAGGATACAATTATCCTCTTAATGATTTATGTGAATCATATATCTAAGTATTAGTTTCTTTGATCAAATCAAAACTTCTAATACTTTATATTGATCTTATACCTAAATCTTTCATATGCATTTGTCTTGTACTTCATTAAGTACGTACAGTCGAATCATTCTAAGAGTACACTAATAAGGTAAGTCAATAGAAGTGATTATCTTTCGCCTTAAGAGGACATTGAGCTGTTTACATCAGTATGCATCAGCATGCATCATCATCAATAATTTCTTATTGTACAACCCTATGTACAATACCATAGATAATCAGGATTCACACAGTTCATTTCTATATGAGACTTGTGAACATTCATCACATGAAATGTCACTTCAAGAATCTATAGTGCATTGCTTATTCGAACAACTATTATTCTTTTCAATCAATGTTATTCTTGATTTCTTATGCAACTAAATAACAATTATTTAGTTTCATATTAGACTCTTATAGATATACAAAGATTTATTGTCTAACAGTAATCTATGAATATCATGAACAATAGTTGAGTCTAACTCAACACTTACATTTTCTCGATTTCCTTTTACTTATCTAAGTCTGCACACTATTGCAGTTCTGAGAATCATTTCCAATATCTCATATTGGATACGCTAATTCTCCAATAGACATGCAAAAGTAGATAACAAGAATATATGAGACTTCTTTCAAGTTTCATATTCATTTGTCCTTTGCCAGTATCCTTATGTTGGTTGCAGTGGGAGAACTACTACTTCTCTATCTCAGCTGACTTTTCTTTATCCTTTTCAGGTATGGATTCGATCGTTTAAAATCTTACTACTTGTCTTTCTCAAAGGCACATCATAAATATCTCTTCATCTTGGTCTATCCAAATAAGAGATTTCATGACATTGATTAAGCCTTTCAAAAAGGCATATCATGAGTACCTCTTCACCTTGGTCTATCCAAATAAGAGGATTCATGATACCTGATTAGGATAGTGACTTTCACTCGACCCTGAAGACATTCTTCAGAGTTTTCTAGTCAGTCTGAGTATGAGAAGTATTGGCATTCAACATGCCAAAATCTCGAATAGACGACATATTAGTGATCGAAGGAAATAACGTGATTTAAGCAGATAGTTCTTATAATTCAATTATGGTCTTTTATCTTAAATTATTTCCCACTATTTTTCGACGGACTGTATAACCTTCAGGTATATAGAACGGGAAACTCCGACGGTCTCCTAGTGAGGATCAGAATCTCTAAGAATCACAGTATGACCTCGGGTAAACACATAGTATCATACCATTATCTTAGAGCAACCATCTCATGGTAATTGCAACTCTTTGCAATATCCGATCTTATTTCGGCTCCCAGGTCTTTAATGGTCCCGGGTAAACATAGTAAACCATTATACCTGGTCTAAGTTTTACCATCAATACGTGACAGAGTAGAGTAAGAATGCAGCTCCCGGGTAAACGCGACGATAGCTACACCGTTCCTCTATTCTAATCTCAAAGCATCAAGATGCCATAGTTAATAGTCCTTTCATCAGATGGTGCCAGATCTCTGGTAAACACGTAGAAACTGTCATCACTTAATCAAGTTCTAAGAACTATATTGATGGAGAGCCACGCGGTACATTCTCAATGACTCGCGCTCCGGCTTAGACTTTATGTTGAAGGTTTTGTTTATGTTAAGTTGGTCTCATCCTAGGTGATAGTTTATAAATATATCGTATATATTTAACTATACCTAGATATTAGTAATCAATTCAAAATCTAAAACTAAAAAGCATGCATCAACCATACATGTTCATTATGTGGTCATGGACAGCACGGTGATTAACTGGAGCCAAACAATTAATCACCAAAACTATATTACATTTACATAATTTAAACATGCAAACACATAGCCACTGGTGATCTCATCTCCTATCGTCTTCCTGGTTGCATTTGTGGATCATCCTCGCCTCTCCTCGGTCGGTGCGATCAAATACAAATAATATTTATTTTTGAAACAATTTCAAATACAAATAAATTGTAAGAGAAAGCCTTATAGCCGAGTACAATAACAGAGGGAGAAAGAATTACAATGGAATGGAGAGAGGGAGGCACGCAAGCCTCATTAATTAACACTTTATTAATGTACATCACATTCCATAACAATCCACATAACCACACATCATCACATAATATGAAATTTGACTAAGTGCATGTCCATGACCACCACAAATTTTAACCATCCACATATGATAAAGCACATCACATGAAGGCTAAAATTTTGAAATTATAATAATTTTGACTTTCTTAAAACCTGGGTACCAATCAAATTGGATAATTTGAATTTCGAAAATCATATTTTCTAACATGCATTTAAATCTAATTTAAAGCATTAAACACATCAACATATGCACACAAAACTAAAATTAAAATTCTAAAATATTCCATGCAAGATTTAGAACAATTCTAAATTAATTAATCTAACACTTAGATTAATATTAAATCACATTAATAACAATTATTAATGCGAAACAATCTAACATTTAGATAGAATTAGAAATTCCTAAATAATATTTATAAAAGAATTTTCAACTCAAATCATTAACCCCTTAACAACTCCTTGTTAATAAACCCTTTTCATTAAAAATATTTCTCAATAACAATTATTAAGAAATAATAATTAGAATATTTCTAATTAAAATAGTCTAACATCTTAGACTTAATTTAATCCTTTTAATAACTTTTATTAAAAGATTAATTATTAAGTAGATTAGATCTTCAAAATTTAATTAAGGGATCCTTGAGAATATTAAATAGCTTAATAACTATTAGTAAGCTTTAATTAATCCTCAATAACTTTTATTAAGGTTAATTCTCAAGAAACAATTAACTCTTTAATAACTATTATTAAAAGTTAATAAAACACTTAATAACTTTTATTAAGTGTCTCTTAATCAAATAATTAATTTCATAACAACAATTGCTAAGAAATTAAAATAATCTAAGCACTTAAATAATTAACATCATTTGTTGATTAATTTTAAAGTCACAACTTAATCAGATTAACAACACTTGTTAATTATAATTTAAGATCAAAATCTTAAATATTAATCCCTTTAATTACTTTAATTAAAGGTAAATCAACAAATCATGTTAATTTTGTTTAAGATCACATCTTAAAATTAAACTCCTTTATCATTTAATGAAAAGATATTAACAACAATTGTTAATAACCAAATTAAGATCTCATCTTAATTAACCCCCTTTTAATCACTCATATCAAATATATTAAATTAACAACAATTGTTAATTAAATTAAGATCATATCTTAAATAATTAATGCCCCTTTATTTAAGATCAAATCTTAAATCATAATCCCCTTTATTAAGATCATGTCTTAACAATTTGTAACAACATTTGTTGGTTAATAAATTGAGATCATATCTTAATAAATTAACCTATCATTAAGATCAAATCTTAACAAACCCATTTAACTGAAATAATAAATTTAATTTTAAAACTGTTTTAAACAAAAAAATAATTATGTTATTCAATTTAAATGGGTGGGGTTCATAATAATAAAAGGGTCACGGGGAAATAGGGGTTAAATGGGCTGGGTTAAGGGGTTTAAATGGGCATGGCCCATTAGGCCTTAGGCTAGGGCTCGGGCCAAGCTTGGCCTGGCTCGAGCCCGGTGGGCGCCCGGGCTAGGGGAAACCTGGCCGAGCCAAGTCGGGTGCCTGGCGCGCCCTGCCCGGGCCCAGCTGGCCCCGGTCCGGGCTCTAGCCCGCCTGGACAGGGTGCACGGGACCGCCCGGTCCGGCGCCCAGCGCACCAGGCTCGCCCGGTTAGGGTTTCTTTCCCCTTTTGTTGCTATTGCAGGTTTCTTTAGGGCGCCGCCGCCACCGGCAACGGTGGCTGGGGTGGTCGGAGGTCGCCCCCCTTCATCCCCGGTGCCGACATTGTCGTCGGAGAGCCCCAAAAAACCGGCGGTTAAATGAGTTTTTAAGCATTTGAAGCTCCCCGTTCCATCTTTCAACATTTGAAAAAATGGAAAAAGAAAGCTACACCGCCAGCCGCCAGTATCCAATAAAAATTTCTGGCGATGGGGAGGAGCAGCTGGTCACACCAACATGCCTCCTAGTGATCTTCCATCACCAATAAACCCCTAACCAAAACATTAAACATTGTTCTTCATCTCCATGAAGAACCAAACGAAAAGACACCTTAAATTCAGATTTTCTCCATAGAAAAATAATCTAATTATTACAAGTTCATCCCATGAACAATTTCCATGATAGAAAAACAAACAAAACATGGAATTAAATTTTAAAACGTTAATTTTATCGTTCCGGAGCGGATCAGAGCGGCAACCTGGCTCTGATACCACTATTGGGATCCGGGCGGGACGTGAAGAACACAGCGGAAACGACGAACAAAATTTTATCCCGCCCGATGCCCGCTGATCCGATTCGGAACGAAAAACTAAAACCGAAAACAACGAGAAGTAATCCAATTACCGTGCGCGAATCCGAATCCGCTTCCGTCTCGGTTCCGTCGAGGCGATGCCGCGAGCCGCACAAGCGTCCGGCCTCCAACGGTATCCACACGATCCTCCACAGTGGTTCGTCCTCGATCCCTCGTCCATTTCAGCTCGCTCGCTGAAGATCCGTCGCCGCAACGATTGCTGAAATCCCGCCGACGGGAATTCCCGACTTTCGGGAATCACACGCGGCAGAGACGGAAACTGTTCTGGCGCCTCAAACGAGGCGCCTAGAGGAGGAGAGAGAAAGGAGGGATGACGGCCAGCAAGGGGAAATCCTAGAGCTTGGCCCAAGGTTTCTCAACAGCACACATATATATTAAGTCGGTGCGGCTTTTCACATAAGTCCCCGAGTTAATATAAATCCCACTTATGTACCACCAACTAAGAATCTTATTGCGTGTGACCCTCTAGGCCCATTTACCAGTCCGGTTTTTCAGTCCGTTAAGTCCAATAACTAGTTATTGACTTATTGTAATTAATTAATATTTAGATATTGATGTAGACTGGATCTATCACGACCGGATTCCGGAGCTGGAATCCGAGGAAGAGGATCCGGAGCTGGGCCGGATCGGTGTTCGAAGGGGCCCGACGGGGATCCGGAAGGCGAAGGATGCAGAGGCGGAGCTGGGAGTCCGAGGCCGGAGGTGACTCGGAGCGGGCTTGCTCTTGGATAGTGAGCCCAAAAGGCCCTTCAGCGCGAGACCGAGTCTCCTGTCTTGGGCCGAAGCTCCTTCGGCGGACGAAGGAGCGGCGCGTATGGATCTTCCGACTGCTGTCGACAGGCGACGAAGCCGAAGGTCCGAGCCCGGAGGCGACTCGGAGTGGGCTTGCCCTTGGATAGTGAGCCTAAAAGGCCCTTCAGCGCGAGACCGAGTCTCCTGTCTTGGAGCAGCCGGCGTACGGCGTCGAGACCAGGGAGAGGAATCCGAGGTCGGCGGCCGATACCGACTCGGGAAGGTCGGCGAAGATTCGAACCGAACTCCTGTAGGAGGGAAAGAAGAAGAAAAACCAGTCAGCAGGTGTCCCGGGCTTCAGCCCTGGGGAACCCCCTCCGACGGTCAAGTTAGCTCCTGAAGAAGATTCGATTCAGAAGGCAAAGAGAGCAGCTTTAATGCTTTTCGGACTGTAGTCCTTTAAAGGTCTCGGAGGCTTGAGGAAGCATCCATTGCATGCCTTTGGCAATAAATAGCGGGGTATTTATAGCAGAGGATAGCGGATGGTTAACGGTGGCAGCCGATATAGCACTAAATGAGGGCTTACTGATAAACCGCCATAGTGCCCGATCCGCCACCGGAGTGGGCCGGATTCGGCTACCGGGCCGAGGGGGGTTGGGCCGCTGATGGGCCGAAGCCTGTTGGGCCCTGGGCTGCCGCGCTGCTCTCGGGCCGTAGGCTAGTGGGCCGCTGACGGGCTGAAGCCCGTTGGGCCGGGAGCGACGGTGCCGCTTATGGGCCGAAGGCTGCTGGGCCGCTGACGGGCCGAAGGCTCCCGGAGGGCCTGGTACTGCTGCTGTTGGGCTGAACGGGGTTTGGGCTTGTTTTAATGGGCCGAATCGGATTCTGCCTCATCACATAGCCCCCCACTCTTGTCTTCCTCAGTTCTGAGATGGCGAGAGTATAGCCCGAAGCTGTCAGAAGAATGTCATAACAGGTGTCTTACCCGAAGCTCTGTTCTTTTTTCACTAGGAAGAGGGTGCCCTCAGTCGGCCGAGGGCTACGCGGTTGCTTCGTCCTCACTCGGAGTGGCGACGAAGGCTCAGAGCTCAGAAGCCGAAGGGCCGAGCCCTCTGATTCGTGTCAAGCTTCATTAAATGGACGGGACGGCGCGTCGCCTCGCGAGGAAGCACGGGACACGCGTCGCGCATCCGGCTGCTCCGTAAAAAACACAAAAGGATCCAGACCGCCCGCGGGTCGCGGATCGCCTCGGCTCTCTGCCCGAGGCTCCACTCGGATTGCCGCCGCTCCCTTCGTCGCACGCGGATCGGGACACGTGGCGGGCATCCGAGAGGTTAGCCGAAGGGTCGGGGCGCTCTCGGCCGTTGATCGCTCTGCTTCAAGTCTCGGAGCCGGCCCGTCATCATTGCCGAAGGACGGTGCACGTGGCGGGCATCTGAGAGGAGCGAGGGGACGAGCGGGATGATCTCGGCCGTTGGCTTCGGCGGGAGGCGCTTCAAATGGACTTATAAATACAAGCCCTCAGCAGGGCACTGTTCTTCTTCTTGCTGCTGCG
Organism: Zantedeschia hybrid cultivar; assembly: GCA_030544215.1. Classification (NCBI taxonomy): domain Eukaryota; kingdom Viridiplantae; phylum Streptophyta; class Magnoliopsida; order Alismatales; family Araceae; genus Zantedeschia; species Zantedeschia hybrid cultivar. The sequence continues at coordinate 46,629,545 of JARZZO010000002.1, read as the reverse complement.
CTTGCGTTTCCCTTGCGATCATCCGAGCTCTTCTTCCTTCTCCAGCGAAAGGCTAGCTTCCTGAAGGCTTCGTCCGAGCTCGCCGGCCACCGTGGGAGGTTCTCCGTTCCTCAGAGCGCATCGCTGGTGGAGCTTGGAGGCTTGAGGCAGCATTCGGTTTAGGAGAGACTCCCTCCCCCTTCCTGCGAGTAAGCTTTGGCCTCCTTCCTTCCTTCCGCGACCTTATGGTCCGGAGTCCTTCCAGTGAGATTACTCCTTCGGACGAGGAGTATACTCCTTCCCACTCTCCAAAATCTTCTCTGTCAGATCCCCTCGCCTCGGATTCTCTTGTTTCCGCAATGTCTGAGGAGCCTGAAAACTCCGGGACTGAGGGGTCCGAGACTTCTAGGGTGGAGGTCTCCGAGGCCGAGGTTTCTGGGGCCGAGGCTTCCGGGGCCGAGGCTTCCGAGGCCGAGGCTACCCAGGAGGTCCGGAACTCAGGCCAGGCTTCCACCTCGGAACGCCGCCTTTCGGACATTGCTTCGGGAGCATCCTGCGCCCTTTCGGACATAGAGGTGAGGAACTTAGTTTCTTACTTTCAGCTTCCTTCCTGGACGACCCCCCATCGGCCTAATTCCGCCACCAGGGCCAATACTGTCCGCCCGGGCTCCTTCTCCATCTATGTTGATAGCTTCGAGGCGGGCTTCCGTCTTCCTCTTCCCACCTTCGTCATTAATCTCCTTACCTTCTACGGGCTGGCCCCGTCTCAGCTCTTTCCCAATTCTTGGCGCACTGTATACGGATTTTTGAGCGTCTTCGCTCGTATAAAGATCCGCCCTTCCATCAATGTCTTCCGTTATCTCTTCAAAATCCAAAGGCAGGGGAAGTCCGAGTGGTACTGCTTCGTCCCTCGGGTCGGCCGAAGCATCTTCTCCGGGAAGCCCTCGTCCATCCACGGCTGGAAGAGGAAGTTCATCTTCGTCTCCCTGCCGGAGAACGAGAAGGGCGTGTGGCCCTTTCCCACCGAATGGGCGCCGCTGGCCGCAGGCCTCTCGGACCCTCCTGCTCTGACCCCCGTGCAGAGCACTCTCGTGGGCCATGTCCAAGTCATGGCCCCGTACGACATCTGGGGGCTCCTCAGCGCGTCGGAGCGGCTGGTGAACGCCGAGGTGTGGCCGGATCCCCGGTCTGATCCGGAGCGGGCTTTCCCTTCCTTCCTCCCGGGGAGATTCCGCAGGGCCGCGGAGGAAGGGCTGCCGCTCCTCTGGCCGAAGCTCTTCCGGCTGAGGATGCTGATGAAGTTTCGGCCGAGGGTAAGTCGGCTTTGATTTTGTACTTGATCACCGTTTTGTTTCTAACATATTCCTCTTGCTTTGCAGCAATGGCCGAGCTCGACGACCTCCTCGCCCTGATATCCGACCAGCGCGGTTCAGGCCGGGCACCGGCCCTGCAAGCGGCAGGCAGGTCTGGCCGAGGCGCTGGGGCTCCGAGGACCCGAGGCGGGGTCCCAAAGACTGCGGCCTCCGCCGAGAGCCGCGCTGCCGCTGCTGCTCTTGAGAGGGAGCAGAAGACAAAATTCGCCGCTCGAAGGGGCGGCCGAGCGTCGAAGCGCCCCCGGGCAGAGGAGGCCGAAGAGGCGGAGCCGGATCCGCTGATCAGGAAAAGTGCCGGGGCCCGAAGGGCCGCCAGGCTGGCGTCTCCCAAGGCGTCGAGGGGCGACTCCCCTCCGGCCGTATCGGCAGGGGCCGATGACGGAGGCGCTGGGTCGCAGACGCCCCGGGCGCAACGTGAATGGTGGCACCCCGAGCCGGGGGTGTACAAGGATGAGAGCATGGAGGACCCGCAGACGTGCCTCCGTCTGCTCAGCAGCCTCACTCTTCCTTCAGCTTTCGAAGAGCTGAAGGAGCATTTGATTACCGACCTGGCGGCGATGAGCGCCCGGTTGGCGGTCCAGGTAAGAAGTCTAAAAGTTCTTCAACTTAGCTTTCCTTAGCCGTTTTTTGACTTTCTGACCCTTATCTGATTTCGGTCCGCAGGCTGCGGTGACGGGTAGCGTACTGATGCATCATCAGGAGCTGCTCCGGCTCAAGCTTCTGGAGGCCGAGGAGGATCCGGCCGGTTCGGGTGAAGGTACCTCGGCGGCGCCCCGCATCGAGCCCTTGGTTGATAGGCTCGCAACCGCGAGCGGCCGGGCGCGGGCGCAGCTAGAGGAGAGGGCAGCAGAGGCCCGTGCTGCCGCCGAGGCCAGGGCGAAGGCCGAGCAGGAGAAGGAGAAGGCCGAGGGCGAGCTTGCTGTGGCTCAGACTGAGATCCGGGCCCTCAAGGCCCAGATCCAGGACAAGGAGTCCCGAAGGGCTTCGAAGAAGCGCCGCCACGCCGAGGAGGTCTCGGCTCTGAAGCAGGAACTGGAAGAGGTGGCGGAGTCGGCCGTAGCCGATTACAAGGCCGGGCGTGACTATGCCCAAGAGATCATCCAAGCCCAGCTGCTAGCGTCTTCTTCGGTCTTCGACCTCGGACTGGCTGTCGCCCAGAGGGCCTGCCCGAGCGTTGATTGGACCGGGGTCACCCTGCCGATGGGCGCGGAAGCCAGGGAGCTCCTATCCTGGTGGAAGGATCTTATGGCCGAGAGGGCCTCGCCTCCAGTCGCTGAAGATGAAGTCGAGACCGCCGAGGAGGCCCCCGCCGAGGCTGCCGCTCCTGAAGCGGTGCAGATCGTCGACTCTCCCTCTCCCTCTCCCGGCCAAGGCGCGGTCGAAGCAGAGGAGGAAGGGGTCGTCGAGGGCTGATACGATGGTCCCGCCCCCCGGTTTTTGTTTTTCCACTTATGTAAGCCTTCGGCCAGGCATACGGCCGAGTTTGTACTTCCTTTCGTTAGTGAATACAAGGAATGTTTTTGTCTTTACCTTATTGTTTCCTGCATAACGAGTGGATTTGGCCTTTCTGAAATCCGAGACCTTTCCGTTGTTCGCTATAGTTTGCGAAGCCGAGACCCGATATAGGTTCGGATAGGGCGTTGATAGAATCTCGCCAGCAGATACGGCTGCTTTAGATGTGGCTCCTGTGGCCGAAGCCGCTCCCGCTTCGTCTTATGCAGACTTAGAGAATAACCTGCCGCGTCCTTATCCGGATTTACATGGCCGAAGCCATTCGTCGGATCGAAGGACTCGCGGTCTTTAAAAGAACTATGCCGCTCCCGGTACGGTTTGCATGGCCGAAGCCACTCCCGATACGGTTTACACGGACTTAGAGAAAACCATGCCGTGTCCTGATCCGGATTACATGGCCGAAGCCATTCGTCGGATCGAAGGACTTGCGGACTTTAAGAGAACCATGCCGCTCCCGGTACGGTTTGCATGGCCGAAGCCACTCCCGATACGGTTTACACGGACTTAGAGAAAACCATGCCGTGTCCTGATCCGGATTACATGGCCGAAGCCATTCGTCGGATCGAAGGACTTGCGGACTTTAAGAGAACCATGCCGCTCCCAGTACGGTTTGCATGGCCGAAGCCACTCCCGATACGGTTTACACGGACTTAGAGAAAATCATGCCGTGTCCTGATCCGGATTACATGGCCGAAGCCATTCGTCGGATCGAAGGACTTGCGGACTTTAAGAGAACCATGCCGCTCCCGGTACGGTTTGCATGGCCGAAGCCACTCCCGATACGGTTTACAGGGACTTAGAGAAAATCATGCCGTGTCCTGATCCGGATTACATGGCCGAAGCCATTCGTCGGATCGAAGGACTTGCGGACTTTAAGAGAACCATGCCGCTCCCGGTACGGTTTGCATGGCCGAAGCCACTCCCGATACGGTTTACACGGACTTAGAGAAAATCATGCCGTGTCCTGATCCGGATTACATGGCCGAAGCCATTCGTCGGATCGAAGGACTTGCGGACTTTAAGAGAACCATGCCGCTCCCAATACGGTTTGCATGGCCGAAGCCACTCCCGATACGGTTTACACGGACTTAGAGAAAATACCAACAGATTTCCTGAAAAAGGGATCTTTATTCATACCCTCCGGCTAAAAGCCTGGGGAGAGGTGACTTACATATAATAACGCCGAAGGCGATCTATATTCCAGGTGCGCGGAAGTGGTTGGCCCGAAAGGGTCTCCAACTGATAAACTCCACGCCTGACCACCTCCCTGACCCGATAGGGCCCCTCCCAGTTGGGGGCAAGCTTCCCTGAGGCTTCGGCTGGTTTGGAAGCATGAGCATTCCTCAACACGAGGCTCCCTACTTCAAAGCTTCGGGGCTTTACTCGAGTGTTGTGGTATTTGGCCATGCGCTGTTGATAAGCCGCCAGCCGGATACGAGCTTTGTCTCGGGTTTCTTCGATGTGGTCCAGGTGGTCTGTCAATCCTTCCTCGTTGGCTTCCGGACTGTAGGCAACGACCCTGGGAGAGGGAAGGCCGATTTCCACCGGAATAACGGCCTCTATCCCGTAGGCCATGCGAAAGGGAGTTTCGCCGGTGGGGGTTCGGCTTGTCGTCCGATAGGCCCACAGAACACTCGGCAGCTCCTCTACCCATCGGCCTTTAGCCTCGCCGAGGCGGGTTTTCAATCCCTGCAGGAGGCTTCGGTTAGTGACTTCGACTTGGCCGTTTGCTCGAGGATGCGCCACCGAAGTGAATTTGTGAAGTATGCCGAAGCTGGCGCAGTTGTCGTTGAATCGTCGGCTGTCGAACTGCTTTCCATTGTCAGAGATGATGGCCCGAGGGATGCCAAACTGGCAAATGATGGACTTCCACACGAAGTTCCATGCATTGCTATCGGTTATTGACGCGAGGGGTTCGGCTTCGACCCACTTAGTGAAGTAATCGACCACCACGATGAGGAATTTTCTTTGGCCGGTGGCGACGGGAAAAGGTCCCAGGAGGTCGATTCCCCATTGGGCGAAAGGCCAGGGATCGGACAAGGGGGTCAGAAGGGTGGCTGCCTGGTGAATGAGGGAGCTGAACCTCTGGCACTGGTCGCAGCGCCGCACGAGGGCTAAAGCGTCCTCTCGGAGCGTTGGCCACCAGTAGCCTTGCCTCAGGAGCTTATGAGCCAGGGCCCTTCCTCCCGCATGCGCCCCGCAGACTCCTTCATGGACTTCTCTTGTGGCGTAGTCGGCTTCAGCCGGGCCGAGGCACCGCAGCAGTGGTCGGCCGAAGGATTTTTTGTACAGCACCCCGTCCAGAAGAAGGAAGTGGGATGAGCGCTGTCGAATGTGCTTCGCCTCCCTCGGATCTGGCGGGACTTCTCCTTGGAGAAGGAAAGCGACGAGGGGGGTCATCCACGTCTCGGCCTCTACCTCAGTGACTTGCATAGCTTCGGTTTCGCCGAGGCTTGGTTCGGCGAGCTCCTCGACGAGGATCATTCGGCCTCCGCCCCCGTCTTGAGTTGACGCCAGCCGGGAAAGGGCGTCGGCTCGGGTGTTCTCTGCTCTCGGGATCCTCACTATTTCATAAGAATCGAACTAGGTGAGGATCTTGCGAGTCACCTGGAGATAAGACGCCATCACCGCGTCCCGAGCCTCGTACTCCCCGGAGATGTGGCTGGTGATCAACTGGGAATCGCTGAAGGCTTTCAGGTTCCGGGTGCCGAGCTGCTTCGCGGCCCGGAGGCCAGAGTTGAGAGCTTCGTACACGGCAGCATTGTTAGTTGCTGGGAAGGAGAAGCGCAGGGCGTACTCCGTGACGACCCCTTCGGGCGATGCCATGATCCATCCGGCGCCGCTGCCCGTGGAGCACGCGGAGCCGTCCACGAAGAGTCGCCATTCGTCTGCCGGCGCAGGAGCCGAAGTAGCCTCGGCTTCCATCACGTCGGGTGTCGGTTGAGGTGCCGAGGAGGCGCTGGGGGTAAGTTCAGCGATGAAGTCTGCCAACGCCTGGGCTTTTATTGCTACCCGAGGGGCGTAGGAGATGTCGAACTCTCCTAGCTCGATCGCCCATTTCGCCAGCCTGCCGGACACCTCTGGCCGGGAGAGAATCTGCCTTAGGGGCTGGTCGGTGAGGACCTTCACGGAATGAGCCAGAAAGTAGGGCCGGAGCCTCCTCGCGGACGAGACGAGGGCCAGCGCCAGCTTCTCCAGGGAAAGGTACCGGAGTTCTGCTCCTTGAAGGGCTCGCTGGTGTAGTAAACCGGCTTCTGAACGCCATCTTGCTCTCGGACGAGGACGGCGCTGAGAGCCGTCTCGGAGACTGCAAGGTACAAGCTCAGAGGTTCCCCGGGAACCGGTTTGGACAAGATGGGGACTTTGGAGAGGTAGGCCTTCAGCTGATTGAAGGTTGTCTGGCACTCCTCCGTCCAGTCAAAGTTGTTTGCCTTCTTCAGCAGCTTGAAGAAGGGGAAGCAGTAGTCAGCCGCCCTTGACATGAAGCGGCTGAGGGCTGCGATCCTCCCGTTCAGCTTCTGTACCTCTCGGAGGTTTGCCGGGGGTCGCATCTGCATGATGGCCGAAACCTTCTTGGGATTAGCCTCCACCCCTCGGTGAGTGACCATGTAGCCGAAGAACTTGCCGGAGGCTACCCCGAAGGCGCACTTGGCCGGGTTCAGCTTCATCTTGTACCGCCTAAGGGCGGAGAAAGTCTCGTCCAGGTCGGCCAAATGCTCCGCAGCAACGCGGCTTTTGACCAACATGTCGTCTATATAGACCTCCATGTTTCGGCCGAGCTGCGGGGCGAACACTTTGTTGACCAGGCGCTGATATGTCGCGCCGGCGTTCTTCAGACCGAAGGGCATTCGGGTATAGCAGTACAGGCCCAAATCGGTCGTGAAGCTGGTCTTGTTCTCATCATCCGGATGCATCCGGATTTGGTGGTAGCCTGAATAGGCGTCGAGGAAGCTTAGCAGCTCGTGGCCGGAAGTCGCGTCCACCACCTGGTCTATCCGAGGCAGCGGAAAGCTGTCCATCGGACAGGCCTTGTTGAGGTTGGTGAAGTCCACGCACATACGCCATTTGCCGTCTTTCTTTGGCACCATAACCACGTTGGCGATCCAGTCCGGATGGTGCACCTCTCGGAGGTGTCCGGCTTCCAGCCCCTTCTGTACTTCGGCTTGGATGGCGGCTCTCCTTTCCTGATTGAAGGTGCGCCGCTTCTGCTTTACCGGGGGCTGGTCGGGATCGGTATGGAGTCGGTGCTCTGCTACCTCCGGGTCAACCCCGGGCATGTCCGCCGGAGACCAGGCGAAGACGTCGAGATTCTCTTTCAAGAACTCGGTAAGCTTCTCTGCTTCACCCCTCTCCAGGCCGGAGCCTATCATCAAGACTCGTCCTTCGCCTCCCGGAATAGGGACGGCGAGGAGCGCTTCTCCTGGAGATGCCTCGGCCGATGACTCGATCGTTAGGGTTTCGGCTGCGGTCTTCCCCTTGACCGAAATCATGTAGCACTGCCGGGCTGCTTCTTGGTTCCCTTTGGCCTCGCCTATTCCATGGCTGGTATGAAACTTCAGCTTCTGATGGAAGGACGAAGGCACAGCTCCGACTCCGCCGATGAGCCTTCGGCCGAATATGGCGTTGTAGGCCGACTCGATCTTTACAACGGCAAAGTCCGTTTCAACTGTTAATTGCCGGGGGGCGGAGCCTAAGGTTACAGGAAGTCGGACAATTCCCTCTACTCGGCAGGGCGAGCCATTAAAACCGAAGAGGGGGCCCCGGTGAGGCTTCATATTAGCCTCACTCAATCCCATTTTCTCAAAATAGTCATAAAACAAGATGTTTGGGGCACTTCCATTATCCACAAATATGTACATCATAGCTATTTATTACAGCATTGACGACGAGAGCGTCGTCATGAGGGACTTGAACATCAGTCAGGTCCTCGGCGCCAAAGCTGATGTCTTCCAGACGAGGCCGCTTCGGTTCGCCATCAACTGCCGCTACTGTGTTGCGCTGCCGTGGCCTTGATCCTTCCCCCGGTCCCCCGGATATCATCATGATAGACCCAGAACTGGGTCTTTGATGGGATGACTCTACCGGGGCCGAGGTGGCTTTTGGCGGAGGAGCGGCTTCTATCGCCGGGGGTTGCTGTTGCCTGGGCGCTGTAGGGACGTCCCGGTTCTGCTGCGGCGGCTGCTCCCGTCGGTACTGCGGCAGTCTTCCCTCCCGGATGATGCGGTCGATCTCCTCCCGGAGCTGCCGGCACTCATCCGTCGTGTGGCCGATCTCCCGGTGGTATTCACAGTAACTGTCAGGGTCCCTTCGGTGAGGATCGGTCTTGATGCGGTCAGGCCGCCGGAGCATGCCCTTCACCTCCATAAGCATCCGGGAAGGGGGAGCAGGTAAGGGTAGGTACCGCGGCTGCAGGTCCCGTCGCCTCTCCCTGTCCCAGTCCTCCCGGCGGTATCGCTTTCGGGAGGGCTCTTGGTCTTCAAGCCGGGGGCGGACCACCTGAGGAGCAGGTGCCGAGGTGGCTTCGGCTGCGCCTTTGCCTCTGGACAACATCAGGGCCTCCCGGTTGATGTACTTATGGGCCCGGGCCACGAGGTCCTGGAAGGTAGGGGGATGGCGCTTCCCAATGGAGCCGAAGAGCCCCTCGTCCCGGCACCCGCTGATCACGGCCGAAACCGCAATCGAGCTGTCGAGGTTCGAGATCTGGGCGGCCTCGGTCCGGAACTTGGTGAAGTACTCTTGGAGAGTCTCGGCGGGGCCTTGCCGGATGGCCAGCAAGCTGGCAGAAGTCTTGCACTGCCGGGTGGCATCATAGAACTGGTCGATGAACAATTGGCCCAACTGGACTAGGGAGTGGATGGAGTTGAGGGCCAATGTCTCGAACCAGGTGAGGGCGATTTTTTCAAGGGTGAGGGGGAAAAGACGGCAGCGGACTGCCTCGGAGATCCCTCGGACCCGGAGGTAAGCGTTGAATCTCTGGAAATGACAGATTGGATCTGTCATTCCGTCGTAGAGAGGGCCCTTCGGTAGCTTGAAGCTGGGGGGCACCTCGGTGGCCAGGAGCTCCGCCATGAACGGGGTCTACTCCAGGATGCTGCTGGCGAGAGGCGCCCCGTGAGGCCGGGACACCATCTGCTGCATCTCTTTGCGCATCGCCGTCAGCCGCCGGTCCAGGTCCGGGGCGGTCGAGGTGGTGACGGACTGTCCTCCGGTCCGGGCCGGACGGTACTCCGACGAAGCATAGTCCTGCTCCGCCAGACGATCGGCGCGGGGAGCTCGGGCAGGCAGCGCCGAGGGCTCGCTGCGCGTCGCCGTGGTTTCGTCGAGTGAAACCGGCGCAGGCACCGGTCGGAACCGGGCGTCTTGTACTGGGTAGAGTGGGGGGAGCGTCGCCTGCTGAGGAAGCTGCCCCGTCAGTCCCATGCGCTGGGCGATGGCGGACACCATCTCCTGAAGAGGCACTAGGGACGTGACGGCAGCGGCCAGCGTTGCCATCTGCTGCTGGAGCACCCCCACTCGATCTTCCGAGCCGAGAGACTCCGGTATGGTCGGCAGAGGCAGGTTCGGCGGGGCAGAAGGTGCGCCTTCGGAAGGCAGCATCTGCCCCGAGGCCTCCCGCACTTCTGCTTCGCTTTGTCCGGATCGTCGGGTCACAGGTCGCTGAGACATGACTTGTTTTGTTGGTTTCCCACAGACGGCGCCACGTGATGTAGACTGGATCTATCATGACCGGATTCCGGAGCTGGAATCTGAGGAAGAGGATCCGGAGCTGGGCCGGATCGGTGTTCGAAGGGGCCCGACGGGGATCCGGAAGGTGAAGGATGCAGAGGCGGAGCTGGGAGTCCGAGGCCGGAGGTGACTCGGAGCGGGCTTGCTCTTGGATAGTGAGCCCAAAAGGCCCTTCAGCGCGAGACCGAGTCTCCTGTCTTGGGCCGAAGCTCCTTCGGCGGACGAAGGAGCGGCGCGTATGGATCTTCCGACTGCTGTCGACAGGCGACGAAGCCGAAGCCGAAGGTCCGAGCCCGGAGGCGACTCGGAGTGGGCTTGCCCTTGGATAGTGAGCCCAAAAGGCCCTTCAGCGCGAGACCGAGTCTCCTGTCTTGGAGCAGCCGACGTACGGCGTCTAGACTAGGGAGAGGAATCCGAGGTCGGCGGCCGATACCGACTCGGGAAGGTCGGCGAAGATTCGAACCGAACTCCTGCAGGAGGGAAAGAAGAAGAAAAACCAGTCAGCAGGAGTCCCGGGCTTCAGCCCTGGGGAACCCCCTCCGACGGTCAAGTTAGCTCCTGAAGAAGATTCGATTCAGAAGGCAAAGAGAGCAGCTTTAATGCTTTTCGGACTGTAGTCCTTTAAAGGTCTCGGAGGCTTGAGGAAGCATCCATTGCATGCCTTTGGCAATAAATAGCGGGGTATTTATAGCAGAGGATAGCGGATGGTTAACGGTGGCAGCCGATATAGGACTAAATGAGGGCTTACTGATAAACCGCCATAGTGCCCGATCCGCCACCGGATTGGGCCGGATTCGGCTACCGGGCCGAGGGGGGTTGGGCCGCTGATGGGCCGAAGCCTGTTGGGCCCTGGGCTGCCGCGCTGCTCCCGGGCCGTAGGCTAGTGGGCCGCTGACGGGCTGAAGCCCGTTGGGCCGGGAGCGACGGTGCCGCTTATGGACCGAAGGCTGCTGGGCCGCTGACAGGCCGAAGGCTCCCGGAGGGCCTGGTACTGCTGCTGTTGGGCTGAACGGGGTTTGGGCTTGTTTTAATGGGCCGAATCGGATTCTGCCTCATCAGATATTAACTAATTACTCAACCGAATTATCATCACATGTAAATTCGGTCGGACTTCCGATCAAGTTGGGTGCCAAGCAACACCGTATGATCCCGGAAGGTAATGGGGTTCAGCAACCCACTCATGGAACCTGTCCGTCCACAATTACCACGTGTCTATAATCCTTCGTTCGCACAATGCTCTCGAGTTAACCTAGGGTATGGTCAACTGTCAAACCTTAGATTGTCAACTCACTTGAATCAGACTCCGCTTTACAATATCCGAAAACCTATTTTCTGATATTGTTTCTGCTCTGGCCAGAGACTCCTGCGGATCTATTCTAGAGCATTCTCTCTCCAGTTACCTGAGAGCGAACGATCCTTTATTGAACACACAATCACCTTCGAAGGTCTTCCGCTAGTCCCGATCCTTGACTATTAGAGATCCCGTGGATAGGGATTCGTAGGTTAAGGTCAAAGTCCAGAAGTCCACCGACAAGGTGTCTTTGGTGTCTCAAGTCCAAGGATCAACCACGCCACTGTGACGATGAATCAAGCCGATTGACAGTCAGGTAAATTACCGTTCGGCGATTCATGTCGGATCAGTTCAGTGAACTCATTCTCCAATGAGCACCTACAGGTTTACCATTGTGTCTGTACAGGAGTAACTAATGAGATCAGTCACCCTTATCATATGAGCTGGAATAACCTGTACTAGTCTAACCGGATGTTTGTTGTCCTTCTCAAACATCCTACGACTAGGAACAATTGAGAATATGTGTTTATAAGTCATTAGTCTCATTATTATGATCTCATCATAATCTCATGACCATTGCACATATTCATGGACTTCATTATGCGCAATTATAAATATGTCAATCTACATAATGAATTTAATGCCATTGATCAGTGAACCAGATTGAAATAGGTGCCTTATGATTGGCTTAGAGGACACCTATATCCATCACTAACTCCCACCACTACCACACCATCTCCTCTGCGGCACTTAGCTTTCCGGACGGCGACAAACGTCCCAATGGAGTGACGGCGTCCACGACGGTACCGGCGGCAGCCCGTGGTGTGGCGGTTCAGCGGCTAGGAGCATGGAAGAGTTCAAGTAACCGGTAGGGTGACGATCTTCGTTGTATTTGTTTAAAATCATGTTTTTCCCCTGCTTTAAAGCATGTGTTGTGTGTGGAGGTTTTTGGATAGAAAAGCATGTTTTAAAGGATGTTTTTGATGAAAATAGACATTTTTTATTATTCGAGAAGTAAACCGGATTGTTGGGCCTCTCCCTTTATATTCCTTATGTTTTTTTGAATGCTTTGGAGGAGAAAGAGGGACCCTCGGTTTAGCATCGGTGGAATACAGTTTCGAGCATTAAATGGCGTCGGGACTAGGTGATGCCATATAGAATGGCATCAAGACCAGGTGACGTAACGGCCCAATTTCCCGGTTCCTGAAGCTAGCGTTGGATAAAGAGCAGAATGACGTTGGCCATGGGCAACGCCATTCAAGTCAGTATCCCTAGTCCCAGTGGCTCTGCGAAAATTGAACCAACTTAGGGGTCTTGAATGACGTCGGCCACGAGCGACGCGATTCAAGACAGAAATCCATTAATTCATGCAATTAACATGTGTTTACATTATTTAGATAATTCGGTTAAATGCATGTTCGATACCGTACTTCGAGGACGAGGGTTTCCACGTGACCGGATTGCACTGTGTTGTGTTTTGTGCGATCGTGGACCTAGAGTGACAGTTGTTAGCGTTTAGGCACCCGGTGTCGGTATGGGAGTGACACAATGCCGGTAAGGAGTGGTGGGGTGACGCCTAAAGATAGGGTCACCAGGTGTACCCGGAGTATAGCTAGTACCGGTGTGGGAATGGTACATTCGGAGTGTCACTCGTGACTAGGAGGAGCAGAACCACCTAGACCTAGACAGGACGGAGTAGCCAATGCGCTATCCGAGGGGTTATCATTCCGTCCCAGTGGGTCGGTGTTTTCCGCTTTCGGCTGCGTGGTTTATGTGTTTAGCCGAGACGCTGGTTGTGGACTCCATGGTAGAGTGGTTTCAGAGTTGTGCATATTGCATTTATAAATGCATGCGTTTTATATCGGAATTTGAGAATATTTGGGAGTTGTGTTTACTGCTTTACTTATTTAATTATCTTTATACTATGTTGTTACACTTGTGGGTGCGTGAGTAGGTGGAGGGGATCGGAGGATTCCTACTGAATCCATTTCGATCAGACTCACCCCTGCGGTTTTTCAAGTGAGGGTTCTAGACAAGAGTAGCGTGGAGGGTTCCGTGTTGGGTTGCACGCCAGCAGCCACTGTTCGGGGTATACCATAATGTAGTTGTTATTTACCTTTTAGGCCTGTATGAATAATTATTTCTTTTCAGTTGGAATATGTAATTATTTGCTGAGTCGAGTCGAATTGTAATAATTTTTAATTCCTGCACTTCCTTTACAATTCAATGTGTTGTAGAATGTTCAGCTTAGTTTTGTTGGGTTTCTCAGGTTTCTCCGGATCTTCCGCACTGCAGAAATAAAATAAAAAAAGGAGATCCATTCCCGTTTCGAAAATCGGAAAAACCAGATTATCAGATAATCGATTCTCACCGTGTGCAGATTCGAATCCGCAACCGTCCGGTTCCGTCGGTGGGACACAGCAAGCCGCGCAAGTGCCCGGCCTCTAGCGAAGTCCACGTGATCCTCCTCGCGATGGATATCCTCACGTTCCTCGTTCTTCGCACCCATGAAACCTCTACCGATCGCCGCAACATGCGAACGATTTCCCGTCAAACAGGAGTCAGAGAAGCGGCGGAGTAGATCCAAATCTATCTAGGACGCCAAAGAGAGAGAGAAACTGAGGAGGGGCGGCTAGAGTTAGCAGCAGCTTGGCCTGCTCAGCCCGTTCGCTATGTTTTATACTAACCGCACGATTTTTTATAAAAACCCCCGGTTTATATAAACTCCACTTATTTATCCATCGCCTTGAGAATCATTTGCATGTGACCCTCTAGGCCCAATTACCAGTCTGGTTAATGGCCTAATAAGCCCAATAACTCCTTACTGGCTTTATTAATCAATTAAAAACCCTTTATTAATTAATTAATCAATCGAATTGATATCGCACATCGAATTCGACCGGGCCTTCGATAACGTTGGGTGCCAAGCAACACCACGTAAACTCGAAAGGTATCGGGGTTAAGTAACCCACTCTTGGAACCTTTCCGCAGACAGTTACCGCGTGGATATAATCCTTCATTCGTACAATGCTCTCGAGTCAACTCAGGGTATGGCGTGCTGTCAAACCCTAACCGGTTAACTCACTTGGATTGGATGTCGCTGATGAATATCGGAAAACTCCTTTCCCGATATTATCGTCCGCCTTGGCCAGGGACTTCCACGCATCCTTCCTAGAGCATTCTCTCTCTAAGTACAGAGAGCGAATGATTCCTTATTGACACACAATTCCCTTCGACGGTATTCCGTTGTACCCAATCCTTGGCGTTTTAGAATCCTATGGATAGATATTCATAAACCAAGGTCAAAGCACAGAAGTCCACCGACAAGGTGCCCTTGGTGTCTCAGGTCCAAGAACCATCCACGCAACTGCGACAATAGAATCAAGCTGGTTAACAGTGAGGTACAATACCATCCAGCGATTCAGTCGGATCAGTTCAGTGAACTCATTCTCCAATGAACGCCTATTGATTCACCTTAGTGTCTCCACACAAGTGACTTATGAGATCAGTCACCCTCATCATATGAGCAAGAGTAATCTGTACTAGTCTAACCGGATATCCGATGTCCTTCTCGGATATCCTCCAACTAGGAACGATTAAGAATATGTGTGTTTAAGTGATCAGTCTTATTAGTATGATCTCATCATAATCTGATCACTATAGCACATATCAATGGATTTCATTATGAGACGATAATTAATGCGATTTACACATAATGAATATTATGTCATTATATTAATAAATGAACGAGATGTACATAGTCAGATTGGCTTGTAGGCCACCTAAAACTAACAATCTCCCACTTGGACTAAAGCCAATCACCTTTATACAGTAAGCCTATAGGCTCTAGGTGACGCTCAAACACAATTTGAGCCAATGGCTTTGTCAGTGGATCTGCTACATTGTCGACAGACGGAACTCTTTCCACTATTACATCTCCTCTGGATAAGATGAAAGGGCCTCAGAATATCTTTCGATTTCTGATGAGACCGCGGCTCTTTCACTTGTGCAATAGTCCCATTGTTGTCGTACAACAGCAGAATATGATCAAAGATATAGGGAACTGTGTCAAGGTCGGTGTTGAACTTCTTCAACCACACTACTTCCTTAAAAGCTTCAGCTGCAACGATGTGCTCTGCTTTAGTCGTCAAATCTGCAGTGTTTCCTTGCCTGGAACTCTTCCAGCACACTGCACCTCCGTTAATGTAAACACAAATCCAGATTTTAGACTTGCTATCATCTGGATCTGACTGGAAACTCAAGTCAGTAAAGCCTCGCAGTTTCAAGTCACCTCCTCCATTGACAAGAAACATATCCTTAGTTCTTCTCAAGTACTTAACGATACATTTCACTGCCTTCCAGTGCTCTTTGCCTGGATCAGCCTGAAATCTGCTCGTAACACTTAGAGCAAATGCAACATCAGGTCGTGTACATAGCATGACATACATGATAGATCCTATGGCAGAGGCTTAGGATATTCTATCCATGAATGCCCTCTCATTAAGAGTCTTCGGAGATTGCTCCTTTGAGAGACTAATTCCATGTCTCATCGGTATGAGACCTCTCTTTCAATTTTCCATGCCAAACATTTTGACTATAGTATCTATGTACAAGGATTGGGTCATTCTAAGCATCCTCTTTGATCTATCTCTATAGATCCGTATTCCCAATACGTAGGATGCTTCTCCCAAATCCTTCATGGAGAAATTTTTCGACAGCCAGATCTTTACTGATGAGATCATAGCTACATCATTCACAATGAGTAGTATGTCATCTACGTAAAAAACTAAGAAGGTGACTGCGCTCTTACTGGTCTTCTTGTACACACAGGGCTCATCTTCATTCTTAATGAAGTCATAAGACTTGACATCCTCGTCAAATCTTATGTTCCAGCTCCGGGAAGCCTGCTTCAGTCCATAAATGGACCTCTGAAGCTTACACACTTTATCTGGAGATTCTTTGGATGTGAAGCCTTCTGATTTTATCATATACAACTCTTCCTCAAGGTTACTGTTGAGGAAGGCAGTCTTCACATCCATCTGCCAGATTTCACAATCAAAATATGCAGCAATGGCGAGTAGAACTCTGATCGACTTTATCATGGCAACTGGTGAGAAAGTTTCGTCATAGTCAATTCCTTGCCTTTGACGATATCCCTTTGTCACCAACCTTGCCTTATAAGTGTTGATCCGTCCATCAGCACCGATCTTACTCTTAAATATCCACTTGCAACCGATGGGTACAATACCCTCGGGCAAGTCCTCCAAGTTCCAAACTTGGTTGGTGTACATGGACTGGATTTCTGAGTTCATGGCTCCTCGCCATTTCCTGGTTTCTGGGCCTTCTATGGCCTCCTGGTAGGTTTTCGGATCATCATCCTGATTATATTCAACCTTAGACTCTCCTTCAGCGATATGTCCCACATATCGTTCGAGCAATCTAGGTACTCTACCAGATTTACGAGGCTCATCTGTGTGTATCTAAATAGATTCAGGAACTGATAGCTCATCTGATGATAATGCAGCTATTTGGGGATCTGGAACCTCTTCCAGTACTATTTTACTCCCACTGTCTTCCTCGAGAAGGTATTCCTCTTCCAGGAAGACAACTTTCCTGGCGACAAACACATTTTGTTCACCAGGATAGTAAAAAATAGTATCCAAAGGTTTCTTTTGGATATCCCACAAACCTGCATTTATCAGTTCGTGATTCCAGCTTGTCTGGATCATGTCTCTTTACATGAGCAGGACAACCCCAAACTTTAACATGTTTAAATTCTGGTTTCCTGTCTTTCCATAACTCATATGGAGTAGAGGCCACATACTTGTTGGGTACTCTGTTCAGTAGGTATGTTGCTGACTCTAAAGCATACCCCCAGAGGGACATTGGTAATCCCGAAAAGCTCATCATGGATCGCACCATGTCCAACAAGGTGCGATTCCTCTTTTCGGATACACTATTTATCTGTGGTGTATATTGAGGGGTTAGCTAAGAAAGAATACCATTATCCTATAAGAATTGTGTGAAATTAGTACTCAAGTATTCTCCTCCTCGATATGATCGAAGAGCTTGAATACTCTTTCACAACTGCTTCTCTACCTCATTCTTGAACTCCTTGAACTTCTCAAATGCTTCCGACTTGTACTTCATTAAGTACACATAGCCGAATCTTGAGAAGTCGTCGGTGAACGTGATGAAGTATGAGAAGCCACCTTTGCTTGGGTGGACATGGGACCACATACATCCGAATGTATTAGTTCTAAAATGTCCTTGACACATTCTCCATGTCCAGCAAACGGAGATTTTGCTATCTTTCCCATAAGGCATGATTCACATGTCGCAAACGATTCATAATCGAATGCTGTTAAATAACCATACTTGTGCAACCTTTGTAACCTGCTTTCACCAATATGCCCAAGTCTACAATGCCACATGTAGGCTTGGTTCGCACAATTCTTGCTCTTCTTAAGAGCATTATCAATTTGCATATTGTAATTAGAAACATCTAATAGATATAAACCGTTGCCTAAAGATGCTGAAGCTATTGATTTATTACCATAATAAATTGAATAACTTCTATTCTCAAAAGACAACCTATATCCAATCTTGTCCAAAGAAGATATTGATATGATCTTCTTTATTATGCTAGGAACATAATAACAATCTTCTAATAGTAAGGCGTCTCCTGATGGAAGCCTAAGGTTTGTTGTCCCAACAGCAATCGCCGCAACTTTTGTGCCGTTTCCTAGCCTCAATTCCACCTCGCCTTGTCTCAGCTTGCGCTTACTTGTCAGCATCTGTGCATCATGACAGATATGAGAAACACATCTGGTATCCAATACCCAAGATGTTGAATCTCTAACTAACAAGTTGATATCTATCATATAGATATCTGAAGCTTCAGACAACTTCACCTTTCCATGAGCTTTATCGTTAAGGAACTCCTTGTAGTTCCTCTTCCAGTGACCATACTGCTTATAGTAGAAGCAATCACCCTTTACTACTTTTTTGCCTTTATCCTTCGATCTTTTATCGTTAGCTATCATCTCCGCTTCAGGGGCATCTAATATCGATTCAGCAGGAGGATCAGCTCCAAAGATAAAGTCAATGTGCTCAGATCTGAGGACATTATTCAGGTTTCTGAACCAATCCGAGTAGTTCAGGCTAGTCAAACGTTTGGCATCAAGTATGCCATAGAGTGGGTTATTCGACGACATAATTCCATAGAGGAGATGTGTAATATCCTTTTAGCAGATGTTCAATTATTAAAGATAAACAAGACATGGTCTTTTGTTCAAGTTTTAACTTCCACTAATTTTCGACGGACTGTATAACCCTCAGTTATACAGAACAGGAGACGCCGACAATCTCCTAGTGGGGATCAGAATCTCAATGACTTGCACTACATCCTTGTGGATAACACAACAAACTGTAATGCAATCTAAGAGCACCCATCTCATGGGACTTGTAACTCCTTACAATATCTGATCATGGCATCGGTCCCCAGAGATTCAATGGCCTTGTGGATAGCACAACAAACCATTAATTCTGGTCTAAGCTAGCCATCGTTACGCGACAAACATAGATTTGCATGCAGCCCTTGTGGATAGCACAACAAAGCTACATGGTTCCTCTACCCCGATCATATAGGCATCTAATGCCATAGCCATAGTTTCTCCTCCCAATTAAACATGCCTTGTGGATAGCACAACAAACCTGCCTAAAGTGATTCGAATCCTATGACTATAACGATGGTGACCATACAGTAAGTTCTTAACTACTCACGTTACGGCTTAAAGTTTATCTAAGGGTATTTAGATAACTTTTATCTTGGTCTCTCCTAGGTGATAGTATATAAATATATCGTATATATTTACTAAATACTATACCTGCTCTGATTCATAATCTAAAGAAAATAATGCATCACATACATGTCATTAGTGTGGTTATGGATAGTACAGTGGGTTTGACTAGAGCCAACAGTCAAACGCACACACAATCTAACACAACAATTATATTAGATTACCTACAAACACATAGACAAGAGATCTCCATCTTTACGCCTTCCTGGTTGCAGCTGTGGATCATCCTCGCTCCTTCCTCGGTTGCTTCAATCATATTACAATAAATTCTAGAATTTACAAGTAAATTGAAGAAGACCTTATGGCGAGTACAAGAGAGAGGGAGGTAGAAGTACATCGGAGTATGAGAGAGAGAGAGGTACGTAGACCTCTATTTATTAACAATTAATAAATATCTATAATTCAAACATCCACGATCCACAGACATCATTCATCACTTGAATAATTAAACAAGTGCATATCCATGACTACGGTGTGTTTTAAACATCCCACACATGATTCAGCGCATCACATGGCTAAAATAAAAGAGTTTTCAAAATTTATAATTTTGGCTTTCAAAAAGTTGGGATCCAATCAAAATTGGTATTTGAATTTCGAAAACACTTTTAATCAATTTAACCTGCAATCAAATCTAATTTAAAAGCATCAAAATACACATCACATGTGCACACACTCCAAATTAATAATTCTACATTATTCTATGCAAATTAGAACATTTCTAATAATCTAACACTTAGATTAAACCCCATTAACAATCTAACAATTAGACCATTAATAACTAATCTAACTCTTAGACTAGTCCAACAAAGTTAATTAATAATTTAACACTTAAATTAATAATCAACTATAATTAATTATTAACTACTAATCTAACATTTAGATCAGTCAATTAATGTTAATTATTAATTTAACTCTTAAACTAATAATTAACACTAACTAATTAATAATTAATTAATCTAACTTTTAGATTAGATAATTAAAGTTATCATTAATTTAACTATTAAATTAATGACTAACAATAATTAATGAAGGACTACTAATTTAATATTTAAATTAGTCATCTAAGTTAATTATTAATTTAACAATTAAATTAATAACTAACTGAAATTAATAATTAACAATTAGATGTATTAAAAATTAATAATCTAACAATTAGATTAATAATTATTGACTACTAATTTTAACTCTTAAAATTAGACAAATTAAGGTCAATAATTAATTTAACACTTAAATTAATATTAACCTCAATTAATTCACAACTAATAGCTAATTAATAATAAATCATTAATTGACATAATGATTCAAAATCATTAAATGCATTAAATTAATTAAAATTGAATACTAATTTAAATTTTAAAACAAATTTAAATTTTAAAGAAAAATCCAATTTAATTAATATCTAGGTAAATGGGGTTTTAACAAATGGGAATTGGGCAAAGGGTTCAGCCCATTAGGGCTGAACCAGGGCTCGGGCCCTGCTGGACCTGGGGTCGAGCCTGTTAGTTTAGGTGGCCTACAAGCCAATCTAACAATGTAAATCTCGTTCATTATTAATAAAATGGTATAATATTCATTATGTGTAAATCGCGTTAATTATCGTTTCATAATGAAGTCCGTGAATATGTGCTATGGTGATTAGATTATGATGATATCATACTAATGAGACTGATCACTTAAACACACATATTCTTAATCGTTCCTAGTCGGAGGATATCCTAGAAGGACATCGGATATCCGGTTAGACTAGTACAAATTACTCCTGCTCATATGATGAGGGTGACTGGTCTCATAAGTCACTTGTGTGGAGACACTAAGGCGAATCTATAGGCGCTCATTGGAGAATGAGTTCACTGAACTGATCCGACTGAATCGTTGGATGGTATTGTACTTCACTGTCAACCAGCTTGATTCTATTGTCACAGTTGCGTGGATGGTCCTCGGACCTGAGACACCAAGGACACCTTGGCGGTGGACTTATGTACTTTGACCTTGGTCTACGAATCTCTAGCCACGGGATTCTAATACGCCAAGGATTGGGTGCAGCGGAATACCGTCGAAGGGAATTGTGTGTTAATAAGGAATCATTCGCTCTCTGTACTTAGAGAGAGAATGCTCTAGGAAGGATGCGCGGAAGTCCCTGGCCAAGGCGGACGATAATATCGGAAAAGGAGTTTTCCGATATTCATCAGCAGCATCCAATCCAAGTGAGTCGACCGGTTAGGGTTTGACAGCTCGCCATACCCTGAGTTGACTCGAGAGCATTGTACGAATGAAGGATTATATCCACGCGGTAACTGTCGGGGGAAAGGTTCTAAGAGTGGGTTACTTAACCCCAATTACCTTCCGGGTTCACGCGATGTTGCTTAGCACCCAACGTGATCGGAGGCCCAGTCGAATTCGATGTGCGACATCAATTCGATTGATTAATTGATTAATAAAGGGTTATTAATTAATTAATAAAGCCAGTGAGGAGTCACTGGGCTTGTTGGGCCATTAACTGGACTGGTACTTGGGCCTAGAAGGTCACACGCAAATGATTCTCAAGGCGATGGATAAATAAGTGGGTTTTATATAAACCGGGGGTTTTTGTGAAAAACCTCGCGGTTAGTATAAAACATAGCGAACGGGCTGAGCAGTTGCTGCTAACCCTAGCCGCTCCTCCTCGTTTTCTGTCCTTCTCTGGCGTCTAGGTAGATCCAGATCTGCTCCGCCGCTTCTCCGAATCCCGTTCGACGGGAAATCGTCCGCGCGCTGCGGCGATCATTGCGGCGACCGGCGGAGGCTTCGTGGGCTGCGAAGAACGACGAACTCGAGGATATCCGTCGTGGGGAGGATCGCGTGGACTTCGCTAGAGGCCGAGCGCTTGCGCGGCTTGCGGTGTCGCACCGACGGAACCAAACAGCTGCGGATTTGAATCCGCACACGGTGAGAACTTCGATAATGCGATTATCGTATTTTAGTTTTCGAAACGGGAACGGATCGCTGTAAATATTTTTGTTTTCCACTGCATGAGCGATCCGGAGAAACCGAGAAATCCCAACAGTGGTATCAGAGCCAGGTTCCACTGTTTCTCGTCCCGTTTCGGTTTCTGAAATTAATTTTTCTTGAGTTATTCCATGCGTTTAATCCGATTAAAATGACGGAATAGTGTTCATGAGATGAACACAAATATTTAGATCATTTTTCTGTGATTTTTCGGATTTTATTTTGGGTTTTCGGATTTCTTCATGAGATGATGAACCGGGGTACTTTAGCAGCTTCGTACACGATTCCCAAGCGTTGGGATGGCGGCCCGGTTGCACAGATCTCTTGGTGATAGTCACCACTACACATCCGACATATTTGCCGACGCCAGGGTAGCCTCGAAGAGCTGCAAAATTGAGCCCCAAATCGGATTTAAACCCTGCGAAAACCAGGTTTTTAGGGGATTTTTGGGTGCTTAGCCGGCTCCTTCGGGGCCTCTCCGGAACCCTTGCCGGCGCCGGGCACGTCGCCGGTGCCGGGGACATCGTCGGCTGGGCCGGGCGACACCAGGGCCGGCCGGCGGCGGCGCCGGTACCACCTTTTTCCAACCTGCAAACCCTAGGTTTCAGGTTTGCAAGGAAGACCCATCGGGTGAGGGGGCGAGCCGGGTCGGGGCCGGTCCAACCGGTTGGACCGGCCGGCTGGGCGAGCCAGGGGCGCCTGGGCCAGGGGCCCGGGCCCTGGCTCGAGCCCAGCGACCCTGGCTCGGGCCCTGACCGAGCCCAGGCTCGACAGTGGCTCGAGCCAGTTGGCTCTATTGGGCTGAGCCCATATGCCCTCTAATTTTAAATTAAACTCCAATTAAAACCCCAATGCCCATATAAAATAAAATTGGAAATAAGTTTTGAAATTCAAAAACTGTTTTGAAATTTAAAATTTATTATTCAATTATTTTATTTAAATGGACTTAATATGATTTTGAATCATATTAAACCCCTTTATTCATTGTTAGCCCATTTAATCAAATTAAAATTGGATTTTAATTTAATTCAAAATCTGTTTTGAAATTTATTAATTATTATTCAGTTTTATTAAATTGGGCTTTAATGATTTTAGAATCATTATAATTAACAATTGTTGTTAATTGATTAAAGTTGGTTATTAATTTAAGTGTTAAATTAATAGTTAACTTTAATTAGCTAATTTAAATGTTAAATTAGTAATTATCAGTTAATTAGAGTTAATTGTTGATTTTAAGTGTTAAGATTAATGATTAATTTCAAGTTAACTAATCTAAGTGTTAGATGAAAATTATTAATTAATTAGTGTTGATTAATAATTTAAATGTTAAATTACTAATTAACATTAATTAACTAATCTAAGAGTTAGATTAGTAGTTAATTAATAATTAGAGTTAATTAATAATTTAAGTGTTAAATTGTTAATTAATTTTGATGGATTAATCTAAGAGTTAGATTAATCTTTAATAGTCTAATTGTTAGATTATTAATGGGGTTTAATCTAAGTGTTAGATTATTAGAAATGTTCTAATTTGCATGGAATAATCTGGAATTATTAATTCGGAGTGTGTGCGCATGTGATGTGTGTTTATTGCTTTTAAATTTGATTTAATTGCATGTTAAGTTAATAAAATGAGTTTTCGAAATTCAAATACCAATTTTGATTGGATCCTAGCTTTTTGAAAGCCAAAATTTATTTATTTTGAAAAACTCATTTGTTTTAGCCATGTGATGCGCTGAATCATGTGTGGATGTTTAAAACACACCGTGGTCATGGATATTCACTTAATTTATTATTCATGTGATGAATGGATTGTGTGGATCGTGGATGTATGATTTTTATTAATTGTTAATAAATAGAGGTCTGCGCACCTCTCTCTCTCATACTCCGATGTATTTCTACCTCCCTCTCTCTCTTGTACTCGCCATAAGGCCATCTTTCATTTACTTATTAATTCTAGAATTAATGTAATATGATCGAGGCAACCGAGGAAGGAGCGAGGACGATCCACAACTGCAACCAGGAAGGCGAAAAGATGGAGATCTCTTGCCTATGTGATTGCATGATATCTAATGTAAATGTTATGATTAGAATGTGTGTGCGTTTGACTGTTGGCTCCAGTCAAACCCACTGTGCTATCCATGACCACACTAATGACATGTATGTGATGCATTGTTTATATTTTGATTATGAATCAAAGCAGGTTATAATATTTAGTAAATATATACGATATATTTATATATTATCACCTAGGAGAGACCAAGATAAAGTTATCCAAATACCCTCAGATAAACTCTAAGCCGTAACGCGAGTAGTTAAGAACTTACCGCGTGGTCCACCATCGTTATAGTCATAGGATTCGAATCACTTTAGGCAGGCTTGTTGTGCTATCCACAAGGCCTGCTTAATTGGGAGGAGAAACTGTGGCTATGGCATTAGATGCCTATAGATCGGGGTAGAGGAACCATGTAGCTTTGTTGTGCTATCCACAAGGGGTGCATGCAAATCTATGCTCGTCGCATAATGATGGTTAGCTTAGACCAGAATTAATGGTTTGTTGTGCTATCCACAAGACCATTAAATCTCTGGGGACCGAAGCTATGATCAGATATTGCAAGGAGTTGCAAGTCCCATGAGTTGGGTGCTCTCTGATTGTATTACAGTTTGTTGTGCTATCCACAAGGCTGTAGTGCAAGTCATTGAGATTCTGATCCCCACTAGGAGACTGTCGGCGTCTCCCGTTCTGTATAACTGAGGGTTATACAGTCCGTCGAAAATTAGTGGGAGTTAAACTTGAACAAAAGACCATGTCTTGTTTTAAACTTTAATAATTGAACATCTGCTAAATAGATTTTACTTATCTCCTGTAGGGAATTATGTCGTCGAATAACTCACTCCGTGGCATACTTGATGCCGTTTTGACTTACCTGATCTACTCAGATTGGTTCAGAAGCCTAAAGAATGTCTTCAGATCTGAACGCAATAACTTTGTCCCTGGGGCTGATCCTCTTGCTAAATCGGCATTAGATGCCCCTGAAGTAGAGATGATAGCTAACAATAAAAGATCGAAGGACAAAGGCGAAAGAGTAGTGAAGGGTGACTGCTTCTACTATAAGCAGTATGGTCACTGGAAGAGGAACTGCAAGGAGTTCCTTAACGATAAAGCTCATGGAAGAGTGAAGCTGTCTGAAGCTTCAGATATCTATATGATAGATATCAACTTATCAGTTAGAGATTCCACATCTTGGGTATTGGATACCGGATGTGCTTCTCATATCTGCCATGATGTGCAGATGCTGACAAGTAAGCGCAAGCTGAGACAAGGTGAGGTGGAATTGAGGCTAGGAAACGGCGCAAAAGTTGCGGCGATTGCTGTTGGGACAGCAAACCTCAGGCTTCCATCAGGAGACGCCTTACTTTTAGAAGATTGTTATTATGTTCCTAGCAAAATAAAGAACATCATATCAATATCTTGTTTGGACAAGATAGGATATAGGTTGACTATTGAAAATAGAAGTTGTTCGATTTATTATGGTAATAAATCAATAGTTTCAGCATCTTTAGTCAACGGTCTATATCTATTAGATGTTTCTCATTACAATCTTCAGATTGACAAAGCTCTTAAGAAGAGCAAGAATTGTGTGAACCAAGCCTATATGTGGCATTGTAGACTTGGGCACATTGGCGAAAACAGGTTGCAAAAGTTGCACAAGCAAGGTTACTTAACAGCATTCGATTATGAATCGTTTGCAACATGCGAATCCTGCCTTATGGGAAAGATGGCAAAATCTCCATTTAGTGGACATGGAGAACGTGCCAAGGACATTTTGGAACTAATATATTCGGATGTATGTGGTCCCATGTCCACCCAAGCCAAAGGTGGCTTTTCTTACTTCATCACGTTCACCGATGACTTCTCAAGATTCGGCTATGTGTACTTAATGAAGTACAAGTCGGAAGCATTTGAGAAGTTCAAGGAGTTCAAGAATGAGGTAGAGAAGCAGTTGTGAAAGAGTATTAAAGATCTTCGATCAGATCGAGGAGGAGAATACTTGAGTACTAACTTCACACAATTCTTAAAGGATAATGGTATCCTTTCTCAGCTGACCCCTCCCTATACACCATATGAGATATGGAAAGGCAGGAAACCAAAATTTAAACATGTTAAAGTCTGGGGTTGTCCTGCTCATGTAAAGAGGCATGATCCAGACAAGCTGGAATCACGAACTGATAAATGTAGGTTTGTGGGATATCCAAAGGAAACCTTTGGATACTATTTTTACCATCCTGGTGAACAAAAGGTGTTTGTCGCCAGGAAAGCTGTCTTCCTGGAAGAGGAATACCTTATCCAGGAAAACAGTGGGACTAAAATAGTACTGGAAAATGTTCCAGATCCCCAAACAGCTGCATTATCATCAGATGAGATATCAGTTCCTAAACCTGTTCAGGTACACGGAGATGAGCCTCGTAGATCTGGTAGAGTACCTAGACTACCCGAACGATATGTAGGACATATTGATGAAGGTGAGTCTAAGGTAGAATATAATGAGGATGATGATCCAAAAACCTACCAGGAGGCCATAGAAGGCCCAGAAGCCGGAAAATGGCGAGAAGCCATGAACTCAGAAATCCAGTCCATGTACACCAACCAAGTTTGGAACTTGGAGGACTTGCCCGAGGGTATTTTACCCATCGGTTGCAAGTGGATCTTTAAAAGAAAGATCGGTGCTGATGGACGGATCGACACTTATAAAGCAAGGTTGGTGGCAAAGGGATATCGTCAAAGGCAAGGAATTGACGATGACGAGACTTTCTCACCAGTTGCCATGATAAAGTCGATCAGAGTTCTGTTCGCCATTGCTGAACATTTTGATTATGAAATCTGGCAGATGGATGTGAAGACTGCCTTCCTCAACGGTAACCTTGAGGAGGAGGTGTATATGATACAATCAGAAGGTTTCACATCCAAAGAATCTCCAGATAAAGTGTGCACGCTTCAGAGGTCCATTTGTGGACTGAAGCAGGCTTCCCGGAGCTGGAACATAAGATTTGACGAGGCAGTCAAGTCTTATGACTTCATGAAGAATGAAGATGAGCCTTGTGTGTACAAGAAGACCAGTGGGAGTGCAGTCACTTTTCTAGTTCTTTACGTAGATGACATACTACTCATTGGGAATGATGTAGCTATGATGTCATCAGTAAAGGTCTGGCTGTCGAAAAACTTCTCCATGAAGGATTTTGGAGAAGCATCCTACGTATTGGGGATACGGATCTATAGAGATAGATCAAAGAGGATGCTTGGAATGACCCAATCCTTGTACATAGATACCATAGTCAAAAGGTTTGGCATGGAAAAATTCCAAGAGAGGTCTCATACCAATAAGACATAGAATTAATCTCTCAAAGGAGCAGTCTACTAAGACTCCTGATGAGAGGGCATTCATGGATAGGATACCCTATGCCTCTGCCATAGGATCTATCATGTATGCCATGCTATGTACACGGCCTGATGTTGCATTTGCTCTAAGTGTTACGAGCAGATTTCAGGTTGATCCAGGCGAAGAGCACTGGAAGGCTGTGAAATGTATCCTTAAGTACTTGAGAAGAACTAAGGATATCTTTCTTGTCTATGGAGGAGGTGACTTGAAACTGCGAGGCTTTACTGACTCGAGTTTCCAGTCAGATCCAGATGATAGCAAGTCAACATCTGGATTCGTGTTTACATTGAACGGAGGGGCAGTGTGCTAGAAGAGTTCCAAGTAAGTAACCACTACAGATTCGACAACTGAAGCTGAGTACATCGCTGCAGCTGAAGCCGCCAAGGAAGCAGTGTGGTTGAAGAAATTCATCACCGACCTCGGCGTAGTTCCCAGCATCTCTGAGCCTGTTCCACTGTTGTGCGACAACAATGGAGCGATTGCGCAAGCAAAATAGCCACGGTCTCATCAGAAATCGAAGCATATTCTGAGGCGCTTTCACCTTATCAGAGAGATCATATCCAGAGGAGATGTAGTAGTGGAAAGAGTTCCATCCGTCGACAATGTAGCTGATCCACTGACAAAGCCGTTGGCTCAAATTGTGTTTGAGCGTCACCTAGAGTCTATGGGCTTATTGTATAAAGGTGATTGGCTTTAGTCCAAGTGGGAGATTGTTAGTTTAGGTGGCCTACAAGCCAATCTAACAATGTAAATCACGTTCATTATTAATAAAATGGCATAATATTCATTATGTGTAAATCGCGTTAATTATCATTTCATAATGAAGTCCGTGAATATGTGCTATGGTGATTAGATTATGATGAGATCATACTAATGAGACTGATCACTTAAACACACATATTCTTAATCGTTCCTAGTCAGAGGATATCCGATAAGGACATCAGATATCCGGTTAGACTAGTACAGATTACTCCTGCTCATTTGATGAGAGTGACTGGTCTCATAAGTCACTTGTGTGGAGACACTAAGGCGAATCTATAGGCGCTCATTGGAGAATGAGTTCACTGAACTGATCCGACTGAATCGCTGGATGGTATTGTACCTCACTGTCAACCAGCTTGATTCTATTGTCGCAGTTGCGTGGATGGTCCTCGGACCTGAGACACCAAGGACACCTTGGCGGTGGACTTCTGTACATTGACCTTGGTCTACGAATCTCTAGCCACGGGATTCTAATACGCCAAGGATTGGGTGCAGCGGAATACCGTCGAAGGGAATTGTGTGTCAATAAGGAATCATTCGCTCTCGGTACTTAGAGAGAGAATGCTCTAGGAAGGATGCGCGGAAGTCCCTGGCCAGGGCGGACGATAATATCGGAAAAGGAGTTTTCCGATATTCATCAGCGGCATCCAATCCAAGTGAGTCGACCGGTTAGGGTTTGACAGCTCGCCATACCCTGAGTTGACTCGAGAGCATTGTACGAATGAAGGATTATATCCACGCGGTAACTGTCGGCGGAAAGGTTCCAAGAGTGGGTTACTTAACCCCAAATACCTTCCGGGTTCACGCGCTGTTGCTTGGCACCCAACGTGATCGGAGGCCCAATCGAATTCGATGTGCGACATCAATTCGATTGATTAATTGATTAATAAAGGGTTATTAATTAATTAATAAAGCCAGTGAGGAGTCACTGGGCTTGTTGGGCCATTAACTGGACTGGTACTTGGGCCTAGAAGGTCACACGCAAATGATTCTCAAGGCGATGGATAAATAAGTGGGTTTTATATAAACCGGGGGTTTTTGTTAAAAACCGCGTGGTTAGTATAAAACATAGCGAACGGGCTGAGCAGGCCAAGCTGCTGCTAACCCTAGCCGCCCCTCCTCGTTTTCTGTCCTTCTCTGGCATCCAGGCAGATCCAGATCTGCTCTGCCGCTTCTCCGAATCCCGTTCGACGAGAAATCGTCTGCGCGCTGCGGCGATCATTACGGCGACCGGCGGAGGCTTCGTGGGCTGCGAAGAACGACGAACTCGAGGATATCCTTCGCGGGGAGGATCGCGTGGACTTCGCTAGAGGCCAGGCGCTTGCGCGGCTTGTGGTGTCGCACCGACGGAACCAAACGGCTGCGGATTCGAATCCGCACACGGTGAGAACTTTGATAATGCGATTATCGTATTTTAGTTTTCGAAACGGGAACGTATCGCTATAAATATTTTTGTTTTCCGCTGCGTGAGCGATCCGGAGAAACCGAGAAATCCCAACAGAGCCAAGCGCGCCTAGGCTCGGGCCCGGTCCAGCCAGGGACCCTACCTAGTCTGGCCGGCTTGGCGGCCCGGCCCGCCAGCGGTTTGCCCCACTTCAACCGCCCATCCCCTTCCCTGCATCAGGTTATAGAAACCCTAGACCCTCCCCACCCCTTCCGGCGGCGCTGACGGCCAAGCCCCCACTGGCGATGCCCCCCGGCGCCTGCACGGCATCGTCGGAGAAGCCCAAATAGGCCTGTTGGCCAAGCTCCATCAAAAGGGGTTTTCTGGTTTTCTTTAAAACCGAGGAGGATTAAGAAGATGGGAAGGAGGGGGTAACCTTCCTTCAGCCTCTCCAGCGCCGGTGAGGAGTCCAATGAGGACTGGAGACTTTCTCTAGGAGGATCTTAGGTCCGGTTAACCTCCCCAACACTTGGGATGAAAGAATGAAGCCATTGTAATCCCGGTTCTTCGTCGTACGAAGAACACAAAGAAACCCAAAAAAGTTCGAAATTTTCAGAAATAAAAAATAATCAGATTATTCTTAAATATCTGTGTTCATCTCATGAACACGGATCCAGCAAACAGATTGAAATCGCACATGGAATAATACATGAAAACATTAAATTCGGACACAAAAACGGGACAAGAAACAGTGGAACCTGATTCTGATACCACTGTTGGGTTTCTCGGGTTTCCTCAGATTTTCCGCACAACGGAAATAAAATAAAAAACGGAGATCCGTTCCCATTCGAAAATTGGAAAAACTAGATTATCGGATAATCAATTCTCACCGTGTGCGGATTCGAATCTGCAACCGTTTGGTTCCGTCGGTGTGACACTGCAAGCCGCACAAGCGTCCGGCCTCTAGCGAAGTCCACGCAATCCTCCTCGCGACGGATATCCTCACGTTCCTCGTTCTTCGCAGCCCACGAAACCTCCGCCGGTTGCCGCAACGTGCGGACGATTTCCCGTCGAACGGGAGTCGGAGAAGCGGCGGAGCAGATCCGGATCTGTCTAGGATGCCAGAGAGAGAGAGAAACTGAGGAGGGGCGGCTAGGGTTAGCAGCAGCTTGGCCTGCTCAGCCCGTTCGCTATGTTTTATACTAACCGCGCGGTTTTTCATAAAAACCTCCGGTTTATATAAAATCCACTTATTTATCCATCGCCTTGAAAACCATTTGCGTGTGACCCTCTAGGCCCAATTACCAGTCTGGTTAATGGCCTAATAAGCCCAATAACTCCTTACTGGCTTTATTAATCAATTAACAACCCTTTATTAATTAATTAATCAATCGAATTGATATCGCACATCGAATTCGACCGGGCCTCCGATAACGTTGGGTGCCAAGCAATACCACGTAAATGTAGGCGCCCGGAACGTCTCCCCGCCGCGGCTGCGGGCTTCGGGCGAGGGTTCCTCTCCGTTCGTCTTAGCACTGTGGCGATTTAAAGGGGGTTAGAAATAAAGGATGTGATCGCCAGGAGCATTACCTTACGGTCCCTGTGCTCCGCAGGATGGTGGGGATGTGATCGCGTTTTGTGAGAGCGGAAGATGGTGGTTTCCCCTTCTCTTCCTCCGGCCGGCCAGAGGAGGAGAGCTCGGTAGTGCACGCGTAGAATCTGGTAAGAACCCGTGAAAAGATAAGACAGACAAAGAAAAGACAATCACCCAATTAGAACTGTGACATGTAGGAACCGTTCATGCAAACATAAAAATTAACTAAAATTAGAGGGAGACGCACCGGATGGGTGTTTGGGAGGGAAGGTGACCATATGTTATGGCCACCCACCTCCCGATTTTTTTTTGGAACCTCTGGGGGTAAATAGGGATTGCTAAGTCATTTTAGGATGTATGCATACAGATAAGTGCTCGTGTGTGAAGAGTGAAATGATGTGTTGAAGGTAAAAAGAGAGTAAAAAGGGAGGATGTTACGGCATGGATGGAAATTGGAAATGCAATGAAGTGAAAAAGGTGAAAAGTAAAAGAGGGTTAGGAAGACAAGCCCATATGGAGTGACGTTCCTCCTGAAACAGCCTTCAGACTCTTTGCCCGCTCGACTCCTCAAAGCCGACCCGCTCCGAGGAAGAAACTCCTTCTTAATCCCCTTCCACCCCCTCCGACACAACCCCCTTGCTCGAGGGAACCTGGGGGGTTTAAATAGGCGAAGAAAAAAAGGGGAGAAAATAGGGGTCTAAATCCCCGTAAATCACCCTTCAACTAATAGGGAGTGGTCAAGGGTCGGAGGTGGTGCGCGCGGTAGTCGACGGAGTGGGGAGTAGTCGGAGTAGTGGGGGACGAGGGCGGCGAGTAGAGGAGATCGTGGGGAAGACGGAGTCAAGGGGATGGTTAAGGAGTGGACGGCCAGGTAACATGCCTTCCATATGAAGTGGTGGAAGGCGGCCCGGTTGGCCTTCGAAGGGAGTGGAAGGCAAGGGGTGGCCTTCGAAGGAGGCGGAAGGCAAGGGGTGGCTTTCGAAGGAGGTGGAAGGAAAGGGGGCTGGCCTTCCACGAAAAGGTGGTAAAAAGTGGAAAAGGTGGCTAAAAAGGTGGAAGGCGAGGTAGCTGGCCTTCGAAGGGGGTAGAAGGCGGGGGGTGGCCTTCGAAGGTGGTGGAAGGCAAGGGGTCTGGCCTTCCACGAAAAGGTGAAAAGAGGGTCAATAGGGTGGAAGGCAAGGTGGCTGGCCTTCGAGAGTGGTGGAAGGCGAGGGGTGGCCTTCGAAGGTGATGGAAGGCAAGGGGGCTGGCCTTCCACGAAAAGGTGAAAAGGGTCGGGATTTGGTTGATGGGCCTGGCTAGTAGTGGGCTGAGATGGCTGAAATGAGGGGATTTTGGTGATAACAGGCTAATGATGGGTTGGGTTCATGACCAAAAGGTGGTCCAAAATCGGTGTCTACAAATGCCCCTCCGGGACACCTGTTTTGCAGTGGAATGGAATGTAATGATAAATAGGTGTTCCGGAAATCGAAACTGATTTTGGACAGCCCGAAAAGGACTGAGCTAGCCCCAGGGATGATATGCGAATGCGACAAATGCATGAAGGCTAGCTATTTGAGTTGCAAGAGTGGTTTAAGAAAAGGAACAAAGTTCAGTACTAGAGAATCACAGTCCGTGGGACCCCCGGGTGCTAGAACCGCGAGGCCTTGGCGTACCAGAATATAGCAATCTGGCCCAAGGGGATCTCGAGCATGAAAGGTGTAGGAGTGTGACTTGAAGAACTCTCAACACAACGGGTGCGCGGTGGCCTGGCGCATCATGGGATCGCCAAGTGAGAGGATCTCAAGCACACTTGCTGAAAAGCGGAAGAGGTCTTGCAATTCAAAAGGCTAACAAACGTATAACTGCCAGAATCACATATCAGCGATGGGTTAAGCAGAGTGATGAATGATGGTCATTGCCCCTAGGGCGAGGATGAATGCTTATGCAAATGCATGTTGGTTTAAAATTAAAATAAATTCCTAATGCAAACAGGAGGGATTTATTGGCCAATCGAATAACTTGGAGAATATAGACTCCTCATTGTTTTGTTTAAAGAGGAACTCAGAGTCTATACGCCCGAAGTTATTAGCCTCCTGTGTCTTCAATCCTACTTGCTTTAAATTCCCTGCAGCTGCAAGAATGCACATCAGTAAACGTAAATAATCAATGATCCACAATATCTTAATGACAAGCTGCAAGGAAGCGAGGGACAAAGGTCCCTGTCGAGTCGAAGCCAGCGCGGAAGATATGGCCATTCTCAAGGTAGAATGCCAATCCGACTGCTTTTGGCTTCGACTCGACAGCAAAAGCATCCACCTTTTGGACATAATCCTTTTCCTGTATGCACAAAATGAAGGGGAAACAGTTAGTAGTATCTGTTTTCGGCCCCTTGCCCAAAAGAGCAACTACCTTTTCCCTAGCCTTCGCATAGGGTCAAGGGGCCGTATCCAACTAACCAGACAACAGGGAGAGTACTGAAATTGATGCGACAAGTAAATATGCAAATGCTGGTGAATATTAACAAATGAGGTGTGTGATGAATGAAAACATGTTTTTTTTTTTTTTTTTTTTGTCCGACCACCTGGTGACTGCCCAAACTTAGGCTGGTTGAATGATGAAAGGGAAATGCACACTCAACTTCCCAGATATCCTAAGCTCACATCTTGATTGATTTGGGCCTCTAGACTCCTCAAACTAACCTTGACCGGTTAAGACTCATATTGATGACAATACCGTCATGCCATGCTAAGGCTCCCAGCTGCTTCCGACCACCAAGTTTGCCCAAAAAATTTTCGAGGTAAATGATTTGCCCGACCCGGGTCTCTTTCCTCACAATCTAGAAGGTATGTAATGGAACACCTTGGAACCCTAACGGTCAACCGCGCGACACTGACCCGGAATCAGACGCCGTAGCACCGATTGGTGACGCGCATGCATTGACCTAATCCCGAAGTTGTAAGAGTACACATTGAGATTATGGTTAAGAAATTAGTTCACCAGAAACATCGACATTATTCTTCACCCATTTTGGACTCCTGTGATCATGTGAGCATGTGACAATTTTTGAAAACGAACCATTTTGAAATGATGTTCAGTCTTTAGATAGCTATCTCGTGCTGAACCTTGGGGGAGAAAAAGTGAAGAAATTGTGGAGACAAACCTCACAGGAGGATCAACAAAACCGTTAAAAGGGCGAACTGTGACAAAACGGACCCCTTTTGACCTCCTAGATGCCCCTATTTTGACTTTTCAGGCCTTTGGTAAATTTCATGGCCAGGCACGGTCACGACCAGGCTTTTTTCATGATTGCTTGAACCCCTTTTTCTTTTTTCTTTTTTGTATTTCTTTTCTACTCTTGACATTTTTGGGGTTATTTGATATTCCGCCTGCGGGGACACTGCCCTCTTCACATGCTCTGGACCTTTACATTTCATTTTGGGCCCTTTTTTGAGGGGTTACATCTATCGGGTTGTTGAGGAACCGTAATTTGCTGAGCTCGACCGTTTAAGGGCGTCAACTGTCCTGATTGGTCGAGAGACGAAGAGCAAAGGTTGCATTTGACAGTGCACTAAAGACTTGGAACTCATTTTAAACAGGTTCTCTTTGAAAAACGTTCAGGTGTGTGCATCTCATGATGAGCATAGGGATCCATATGAAAGTAAAGTAGACACGTCCAAGGTTCTGGTGGACCAAAGTCTTAGCCAAACCTTAATGTCAACCAAACCTATCATGCAACTAGACCTAGACAGGGGGTAACGTGGCAGTCACCAAACAGTTGGATTTTGTGTTTTTGATTTTTTTTTGTCATTTTCATTAAAGTATGTATATATTTACAAATATTTTGATGCTTTTTGGATATTCGATTTTTTTGGGATTTTGAAATTTTTGATTTTTTGTATTTTTAAGGGTAAAACTTCTTCAAATAGACTCCTATTCAAAGGAAAACTTATCAAAATATTTACACTTATTTGCTGGAAACGAAAGAACCTACTTACCTCTACAACTTGTAGATAAAGAGGAAGCTATCCAATCCCTAAGCGATTATGCACAAGACTCAGAGGGTGAGTCAGACATGTTGCAAAGATGGGTCCTTGAGACAGAGACCCAATGATGGCAGAATTGCCCCAAGAGTGTGCTACGACTGGTGATAAGAACCTGAGAGGGGCAGGTGTGTGAAATAGTAAGGGAATGAGGGCGGTGGATACCTGTTCATCCCTCACTAAGGAGGCTCCTTCTCGTCGAGTGGTTGGTTCATAGAACAACAGCTGTGTTGCGAAATCTTCTGCATCTTCCCTCTGAATTTCATTGATTGCTTCCTTCAACTCATCCTCAAGATAGTGTATCTTGAGTACCTCTTGATTTTCCTTCACAAGGTGATCCAAGAGACTCCATTTTCTTTATCCTTCAGTTGATTTGGTTAGTATGTAACCCAATTTGAATCCTCCAATGGTCGGATTTTCAAAGATAGGTTCTTGATATCCTTGCTCTTCCTTGCCTATCCCAGATCCCGAACTATACCCCATTTTGTCCATAAGCTGCCAACTTATGCTAGGCTGGGACTTGAGCTGAGAGTCAACCGATGAAAGGATGAGCTCTGCCCCTTTTCCAGGAGTGATCATGGGTGGAATTTGTTCAGTCGAGACTAAATCCAAAGGCTCAAGATAGGGGGTACCCTTCATTTTGACAATCTTCCCCTTGTATGGGAATTTATAGCACTGATGATTAGTGGAGGGCCCTCCCAGGGTCTGGTCCATCCAAGGCCTTCTCAGAATGGCGTTGTATATGGGCTTGGCATTAAGGATGTAGAATTCAAAGATCATGGCCACTGGCCCAATTTCCAGTTTCCCATTTGAGACCATCATGGAAATAGGCTCAACCTTTTCTGGGTCGATCCCTACTTTCTTGGGGGTCTTGAGCGGACAGACATTGATTGATGTCCCAGTATCCAACAGGATGGAGTCCAATGAGTGACTACTGAGTGTTGGGGTCAAGCATGAGGGAAGGGATTGGCATTCAGGGGGAGCTAGACTCTTATCTGTAAAGGACATGGTAGGTGTCTGGGTGACCGAGAGAATGGCATTGGTGACCCCCCTGATAGGAAGATCTTCATTGAGTGTAATTCGCTGGAGGAACTTGAACAATGTCTCCCTTTGTGTAGGAGATCTCCTAATCAACTCTAGGGCTGGCATCTTGGTGGGAGTTTTTCCTAGATGCTGTAGGATGTCATACTTAGACAGATCTGAATCCTCTTGAGAGTCCAAGGGTTGACTTGTTGGGGGAATGATGCGATTTCTCAGTGTAACGCCAATCGGACTGGGGTCCACTGCCTGATCTGACTTTAGTGGTTGAACTGGTGGTGAATTTATTAGGCAGAATTGGGTTACTGGACTTGGCTTTGGTGTTGGACACAAGATAGATGGAGGAGGTTCTCTGATTGAAATTGAAGGAACTTGGACCAGAGTAACTGGGTTGATGGCTGTTGGTTGTTCCCTAGGTCGTATCAAGACCAAAGGTTTGTCTTGGATGATAGTGGAGACTCCTTGCAACGGCTCTCTAGGTTTGGTCGTCCTAGTAGGGCACGCACGCCATATCCCAACCTCTTCATACTCCCAGTGATGTCCTCTATGATCGACATTTAGTTCCAAATTTTTGACAAGGGTGCTCACCCTTTCTAGAGAGCTAGATGGATCTTGGGCCACCTGATAAGAGGGCGGAGGGCCCTTGACTTCCAAGGTTTCAGCAGCCTCTTTCATGTGCCCCCAATTGATCTTGGCACTGGAGAAAGGGGGAACTGCTGAATATGGTTTCTGATTGGATTGGTTGTCTGATCTGGACATAGGACTGGGTGACCTAAAGGGCTGCCCCAAGGCACTCACCTGTTCATTGATTGTCACTCCCTCTATTGGTGGAATCCTCTTACTTCTGTTCTGATTTTCAAAAAAGGATGGCAAAGTGGAACTCCAGATCTGAGATTGAACTACCCGAGCTCGATTATAAAGTTGTGCGAATGTGTGAAATTCGCTCAGCATGAGGATAGACCGAAGCTGTGGGGTAGCGTTGTTGACCAACATGGTGATAGCTTGAGATTCGGGGATTTCCACTTCTGCCCTAGAGGCCATTGCCCTCCACCTGTTGGCAAAATACGTGAACTCCTCTTCAGGCTTCATCTTCTCCATCACAAGATCAAACAAGGTGGGAGGCATGGTTGTCATATAACTAAACTGAGTGATGAATTTTTCGGAGACCATATCAAAATTGATTAGGTCTGTGGCGGGCAAGGAAGAAAACCATCTTAAGGCCTCACCTTCTAAGGATTTCTAGAACAGATGGACAAGGAGGACTCTGTCGTAGAGCCATTGATGGGAATCCATGAGGAAACTTGACAGGTGATCATAAGGGTCAGAGGTGCCATCATATTTCCTATATTTGGGGGCTTTGAATCCTGGCGGAAAGTAGGCCAGAGGGAGCTTACAATAGCCCGAGAGAGAGTGCGGTTGTTTCAGGGTAAGTTTCTCGGCCATGAACTTACGCACACAGGTTTCAACCTCACTTTTGTAAATGAATCCTTTCTGCTCAGGAGGAGGTGTAGTTGGAGAGACTGGAATTGGCATGACGGGTGGAGCAACTGGGGTAAGAGTTGGCTGATTGATGCGAGTCTGAGCTCTGTTGGGAGATCCTTGGAAGTGAGTTCCCCGAGGAGTGGCATCTTGGGTTTTGCCACCAGAGGCCAACCGGATGAGTTGATCAGGGATGTACCGTGATAACACGGCAGTAAGTTCCAGATCCTCACTTGGGTTTCGGAGGGTTCTGTTGGACATTATAAGGTCACTTTCTGAAGAAGAAGATTCATCCAAGCATCTTCTCCTAAATTTCTCTCTAGGTGTTTGGAACATACCCACAAATGTTGGTTGTGGATCCTCTTCAATCTCAAACAGAGGGTTGTGACTAACATTATTACCGAACTGGTCCATGTCATCATACACAGCATTGACATACATTCGGTTCATTATGAAGCACAGACCCTAAATGATTTTATGTTCCACTTGAAATGTTTGCCAATGTTTTATGAAAGTTGGTTTCTAACAAATCAAGTTTAACCCTTAACGACCCTTCACTTTTTCAGAGCTTGTTCCACCGAGATTCAATTAAGTGTCTTTAAATTTGAAACAGTTCACTAATTCCTCACATAAACCCAAGGTTCCTACAGGGTGCTTTCAGGTACAACCTGCTCGGCGGCCAAGTGGGAATCCCTGGCTCGCGGAGACTGACGGAGGTTCCCAACAGAATAAGACTAGTCGCACCCGAGTGGGAATCCTCAGGTGGAGAGTCAGATCCTGCGGGAGAGGTGACTAAAGATGTGATGCCGGCTCTTCCTTAAAACCCTCGCGGAGAACACCCCCAAAAAAGCCCAGAAAGTTAACAAGCAGCAGGTCATAACAAATCAACAAAACATGGAGCAGAACAGCGTACAGCAACAACAAGCAGAAAAGGACAAAGAACCGACAAGAGGTCGACGGCCAGGGGCTGGCCGTCCAAGGAGTCGGACGGCCAGGTGCTGGCCGTCCAAGGGGATGTCAACGGTCGACGGCCAGCTGCTGGCTGTCCAATGGGTCGGACGGCCAGGTGCTGGCCGTCCAGTGGGAGGTCGACGGTCAGCTGCTGGCCGTCCAGTGGGTCAGACGGCCAGGTGCTGGCCGTCCAGTGGGAGGCTGACGGTCGGCTGCTGGCCGTCCAGGGGGTCGGACGACCAGGTGCTGGCCGTCCAGTGGGAGGCTGACGGCCAGGTACTGGCCGTCCAGGGGGCTGACGGCCAGGGGCTGGCCGTCCAGGGATCAATGGCCGTCGGGATCCTTACCTTCTTTTCCTTTTCGCTGCAACGCGTGCAGTGGGCTATAGGTGTCCCACCGTGATCGCCAAAGGGCTATAGGCGCCCGGAACGTCTCCCCGCCGCGGCTGCGGGCTTCGGGCGAGGGTTCCTCTCCGTTCGTCTTAGCACTGTGGCGATTTAAAGGGGGTTAGAAATAAAGGATGTGATCGCCAGGAGCATTACCTTACGGTCCCTGTGCTCCGCAGGATGGTGGGGATGTAATCACGTTTTGTGAGAGCGGAAGATGGTGGTTTCCCCTTCTCTTCCTCCGGCCGGCCAGAGGAGGAGAGCTCGGTAGTGCACGCGCAGAATCTGGTAAGAACCCCTGAAAAGAGAAGACAGACAAAGAAAAGACAATCACCCAATTAGAACTGTGACATGTAGGAACCGTTCATGCAAACATAAAAATTAACTAAAATGAGAGGGAGACGCACCGGATGAGTGTTTGGGAGGGAAGGTGACCATATGTTATGGCCACCCACCTCCCGATTTTTGTTTGGAACCTCTGGGGGTAAATAGGGATTGCTAAGTCATTCTAGGATGTATGCATGCAGATAAGTGCTCGTGTGTGAAGAGTGAAATGATGTGTTGAAGGTAAAAAGAGAGTAAAAAGGGAGGATGTTACGGCATGGATGGAAATTGGAAATGCAATGAAGTGAAAAAGGTGAAAAGTAAAAGAGGGTTAGGAAGACAAGCCCATATGGAGTGACGTTCCTCCTGAAACAGCCTTCTGACTCTTTGCCCGCTCGACTCCTCAAAGCCGACCCGCTCCGAGGAAGAAACTCCTTCTTAATCCCCTTCCAACCCCTCCGACGCAACCCCCTTGCTCGAGGGAACCTGGGGGGTTTAAATAGGCGAAGGAAAAAAGGGGAGAAAACAGGGGTCTAAATCCCCGTAAATCACCCTTCAACCAATAGGGAGTGGTCAAGGGTCGGAGGTGGTGCGCGCGGTAGTCGACGGAGTGGGGAGTGGTCGGAGTAGTGGGGGACGAGGGCGGTGAGTAGAGGAGATCGTGGGGAAGACGGAGTCAAGGGGGTGGTTAAGGAGTGGACGGCCAGGTAACATGCCTTCCATATGAAGTGGTGGAAGGCGGCCCGGTTGGCCTTCGAAGGGAGTGGAAGGCAAGGGGTGGCCTTCGAAGGAGGCGGAAGGCAAGGGGTGGCTTTCGAAGGAGGTGGAAGGCAAGGGGGTTGGCCTTCCACGAAAAGGTGGTAAAAAGTGAAAAAGGTGGCTAAAAAGGTGGAAGGCGAGGTAGCTGGCCTTCGAAGGGGGTAGAAGGCGGTGTAGACACGCTAATTTTGACGTCATTTTGAGTAAATTTCATATCATATAATAATGCCTCATAATGGTCTGATGTTTAATCATTGATTAATTTTTATTAATATTTTTGAGTGTCGGGTCGAACAGACATGTTTAAGTTAATCAATTGAATTGATTTTAGCTCAAATTTCAGTTAAAATATTCAGAAATTCTAAAAGGCGTCGACCCATGTGGACGTCATTTAGAGTTTATTCCTATTTTAGCGTTTAAATTTGAATTTTAATTAATTGATTTATTAACTAAAAGGCGTCTGTGAGTGTCGACGCGTTTTAGGTTTCCTAAGCTGTCTTAACTTCTCTTCCGGATGTTTATCCTTATCTTAATTAGAGTAAAAGACGTCTACACACGTGGACGCGTTTTAGCTAATAAAGATAAAGATAAGTTTTCCCGGATATTTATCCTTATCTTAATTTAATCTGAAAGGCGTCGGCCATGGTGGACGCGTTTTAGATAATTACAGATAAAGATGAATTAATCAGTAATTATCTGTTGATTAAGGTAGATAAATCCGAGATTTTTCTATGTTAATCGCGAACGCAGAAAATGCCTATAAATAC
Source organism: Zantedeschia hybrid cultivar (assembly GCA_030544215.1). Taxonomy (NCBI): domain Eukaryota; kingdom Viridiplantae; phylum Streptophyta; class Magnoliopsida; order Alismatales; family Araceae; genus Zantedeschia; species Zantedeschia hybrid cultivar. The sequence continues at coordinate 46,588,913 of JARZZO010000002.1, read as the reverse complement.
CTTGCCTATCAAGGAGTTAAAAAAAAAAAAAAAAAAAGAGAGAGAGAATTATTGAGCCACAGCGTTATAGCGATTTGAAGATCGAAGCAACCACGTCGGAACGCCGGAGCGCTGTCACCAGAAGACGGCATCCTTCTTCAAGATCTTCATCCTTCAAGGCTTCTCCAACTGGACTGGGCATAAGTTTTTCATATTTGAATTTCATTTTCATTCATTAGTTTCATTCTCTCATATTCACTGCATGCAACACACCACCTCATTAATTTCCAAAACCCATCTGTTCTAAAGGGGTTTCAAAGCCATCTAAAACAAGTGAGTTGCTGTTTAAACATGTTTCTAATCATAGTTAACTTTATTATTTCTATTTAGATTCTCATCACTATTTCCTCTTTATTTTTCTGTGTCTCTGTCTCTGCTGCATTCAACAACAACAACAAGAAATCAAAAAGAGGGAAATCAAGCAAAAGCAAGGAGAACTTCTGGACGATCCTCAACATTCAACAGCAAGAACAAAAGAACAAGAAGAGGCTCTCTTTCTTCAGCCGGCTGAAGGAGGGGAACCAAGGACTCATTCTTCCGCGTTTAAACAGGTAAGCGATCAAACCTCTTTTTGAAGCTTTTTAGTTAAAAGTTTCTGGCGATCACAGCACTTTAGTTGCATTTTTTTTAATAGGTTAATTTACCCTAAACAACTTAGTTTTTCACATTAATCACATGAGCAAATTTTCAGCACCTACAGCTCTTTTGGCGATCACGGTGGGACGTGGTCTCGCCGTCTTTTAATTTCTTTTGTTCTTGCTATTATCATACCGGGCACCCACGGTGCACCGCTTGTGTCTTTCGACACGTCCTCACAAATTGGTGAGTGTTTAGTTTGTTTAATTTCCCTCATGCACCACGTGCACACCCCAGTGGCAAGATCTTGCCTCCCCTTGATTAGTTAAAAAGCTGTTTTTGGTGATAAAATGCTGTGTGATTGTGTGATTTCTTAGTTGTTTAGATAGTAAACCATCCTGTTTAAAATCTGAAACTAAAAATCTTTGCATGAGTCGATTATTTATTGCATTTTTCCCTGTTTAAGGAGGATTCGACCCAGAAAATCCTTCTGGAAATCTGTTTCTGCGAACTAAAAAGCGTCCAGTAACAGCGACGCGTTTCAAAACCGCGTCAGTACTCCTAGACGCCTTTTAGCTTCCAGATTCTCTCTGTCGTTTACATCTGTTTCTGTGAAATAATTAACTTCTGTGTTGAATAGCGTCGACCATCATCGACGCGATTCAGACAGTTTTTAGTTATTTTCCAGGTTTTCTCTGCTGTTTGCATCTGTTCTCTGCGAAAGAATTAAGTTCTGTTTTGAATAGCGTCGACTATCATCGACGCGATTCAGACAGTTTCTTAATTATTTTTCAGTTTCCAGATTTCTGTGTTGAGTGCTAGCTACACATTACTCTATTAAGGATTAGAGGCCATCCAGGTCGCAGGGCATATGCATTGAGGCTAAAACCCTCCTTTTCTTAGGAACACATTACTCGACGTTAGCAACTCTCTCTGATTGGGTTGATCCCTTGATCAGACTAGAGAAGTTGACGTTGAGACCTCCATAAGTCCCCAAAATCAAGGTATTCCTCCTTGATCATCGGGCTGGTTGTACCAATTGAAGTCCCGGCTAGATTCTGAAAGCGTTGTGAGAGAAAAACCTTAGAGAATAACGGTGGAAATCAAACTGAAACTAGGATCCTTCCCTGAGCGAAATTGTGGTTTAATCCAATTCAAATAACTCAACAAGGAATCCTGAAATCACGTTAAGCATCCACTTGTTTGATTAACCTCTACACAACTTGTTTGATTAATTTTTTTGAAAAGAGAATCTAATATAATGTTGCTGCGATCAGGCAGAGATTTGAGTATGGCCCAAGACGCCATTATCAACTACGAGGGAGATGCTAATGCCCCTCGCAATTCTGATTTCAACTATGAGAACGGGAGAGATGCTGATGCCTCTCGTAATTCTGTCCCCATTCCAGTTCGACATGACGGGAATGTCCGAACTCCTCTTTTTAATCCGCACGATCAATATCATGATCTTCCTCCGCATGAATATGCGATTCCCAATCCTGACTTTGAGGGGGACATGAATCAGCATGATCCCTCATCCTCCGATCCTACGGATCTTGTCAATGCTCTGGGAGTTCTTGCCTCCCGACTGGACCCTCAGCAGTTCGAGGCGATCCAGTCCATCTTGAAGGGGAAGGCACCCATGCAGCCTGCCGAGCCGAATCCTGTGGCTCCCCCCGTTGTTCCTCAACAACCTCTTCCTCCTCCTCCTTATATCCATCAGGCCATGGAAGGCCTTCATCTTACTTCTCGGCCAACTGGGCCACAACTTTCTTCATCCAGGCAACCGGCTAGACCGCAGACGCCCATTTACCAAAATGCCCTCGGGCATGGCGGAAGCTCTGCCGGACCTCCTCCTTATTATCCTCCTTGTCCGACGTACTCTAGGCAGCAGGCCTATCAAGTACTTCCTCCTCCTCCTCCTCCCCAGGCAGATCTGACCACGCAGACGTTGCTGGCCAAGATGGAGCGCATGGATGAACAGTTCAACAATCTCCAGAAAATGATGGGGGTTAAAGCTGTGCCAGAAATTAATTTACCGAGCCTGCCAGTATTTCATCTGCCACCCTCTGAAATGCCAGTGTATCGAAAGTATAACGGTACTGGTAACCCCTTCACGCACCTGAAGGAGTTCATGTACGAATCCTCTTTCTGGCAGAATGATAAGAGGTCATTAGCTTTCTTGTTCAGGAGATCTCTAGAGGGACCAGCCCTCGAGTGGTTCTTTTCTCTGGAACCCTCAGAAGTAGAGGACTACGGTATCGTTTCACGTAAATTTATCCAACGATACCAAGACAGAGTTGCACCCTCCTTGTCTATCACGGATCTTATTGCAGAAAAGATGAAACCGGACGAGGAGTTTGTCAGTTTTGCTGACAGGTGGCGGGGCCTGGCTGAAAAAGTGAAAGATCACTTGTCCGAATCCGAACAAGTGAAAATGTTGATTTCTAACGCCACTCCCCAGTTCAAGCTAGTCCTCTCCTTGAACAACTTGACGAACATGGCAGAGCTCTATGAAAGGGCACGGTACTGCCAGAATGCTTTCAAGGACGCTACATTCTCTAGCGTCTTTGATCCTCACAGACCTAACAGGCCTCCACCTCGGAAGCCTGCAGTGCCAAATTCTCCTAGCTCAGGTCCAACTACTGAGGGCACGCTCTCTCACGAGCAGGTCAGTATTATGAACAATAACTCGCCCCAGTTTGTGAGGAATCAGCAGTACCAGAGGCCACCACAGCCGAGTCAACAGGGGTACAGGCAGCAGCAGAACCCCCATTACCAACAGCAGTACCAGCGGCCCCAGCAGCCGAATCAGCAACAGCTACAGCAACAGCCGCAACGGCAACAGCAGTATCAGCAGCCATATCAGCAGCAACAGCAACAGCCACAGTACCAGCCGCGTGCACCGCCGGCGTATCACAATGTCCCTCCTCCTGGTGACTACAACCAACAAAGGAGACCTCCAGGCCCGAAAAGGGCAGAGTACCCGGCCCTCCCAGAATCCTTGGCGGACATTTTCAGCGCTTTAATGGCAGCCAATGCTTTAGTTTTGCCGAGAGAGAAGGCCGTCTGGCCTCAAAATGCCGATACGTCTAGGTATTGCTATTTCCACAGGCAACCTGGGCATACCATTGACACCTGCTTCCAATTCAGAGATTATATCCATGATCTCAATGAGCAGGGCGGCATTGACTGGGAGGAAATGAAGAAATACATAATAGCCCTGAAGGCGAGGAGACCGCAGCAGCAGCAAGCAAGACCACCGGCACAGGCAGTAGCACCACCCAACATGGGAATAGTGCAGAATCCACTCCCGGAGCATCAGAACCAAAACCAGGTTGCTCCCATCTTGACGAACAGCCAGTCTGAGGCTGGTCGTGGGCAGCAGTGGAGAGTAGAGGACTCTTCCTCTCTTTGTTCAACGGGTCACGTTCAAAGTACCGCAGAGCGACCACCACGCCGCACCATCCACATACCAAGGCCACAACCTGTTACCATTACCCCCATACCCACACCTACATACCACTCGCCCACACCCAATAACCCATTACCACTACCCGCCTTCCTTAGACCCATCACACCCAGCACTACTACGCCTCCATCATATAACCCCCCACAAACCAATAACGCACCCCTCCTACCATCTAGGCCACTATTACGCATACCATTTCCTACTTCACCCGCTACCACTACCGCTTATCCAGATATACCCTTACCATGTAGACCGCTATTACGCGTACCATTTCCCGCTTCACCAACCACTTACCCATCCACCATCCAACCCTCTAGGCCTTTAATCCGCACCGCGCCGTCACCACCTAGCCCTACGCCTAGTCCTACGCCATCACCTACCTACCAACCCTCTACGCCATCCGCACCATCCAACTCTGCGGTACTTAAGGTGTCACCCGGATCCTCCACGGTTGAGGAACACGCGCTCCGGAGTGGAAGGATTTTCAACAAGGTCTTTCCTCAGTCCACAGTCAGAGACGGCCCATCACAGCCGACTGAGGAAGCCCATAATGAAGAGAGTGCACCAGGCACTCAGTATGACTTGTTGAAACACCTGGATCGGACACCGGCACGGATCACTATACTCGAACTGATCAAAAGATCTAAGAGTCACCAAGAAGCTTTAATGGAATATCTGCAGAAGGTGATGGTCAATGAAGACGTGCCGGTAGAGAAGATTGCAGCACTACTAGTTCCTCAGGGGGATCAGCCCTCTATAACTTTCCATACATCGGAACTAGCACCGCCGGCAGCCAGAAGCATGGCTCTGAGTATCACGGTTAACATCTGTAAGAAGGCCGTGGATGCATGCCTGGTCGACACAGGGGCTTCGATTAATGATCTACCTCCGAAGACCCTGGAGTTATGCGGTGTGCCCAGAGAGAAATGGCTGCCCAGCCCCATATCAGTAACAGCATATGACAATTCTACCCGTTCCCCTCTGGGAATGGTTTATTTAAAGGTGGAGCTGGGCCCTGTAAGTCATGCAGAGGTCGAATTTCACATCTTGGAAATCGACCCTTCCATAAATGCCATTTTAGGTCGTCCTTATATTAAAACTCTCGAGGCAATTCCTTCTACGAATCATCAATGCCTCAAATTTCCTTACAAAGGACGAATAATTAAAGTAACGAGCATGCCGATCCTTGCTGCTGCTCATTCTTTGAACATCAAATCTGCTGTTTTACCTGGCCGGCAACCTTTTCTGTGGGTATTACAGGTTTACCGCCCAGTGGCTGATCCTCTGAAAGCCGCTACTATTTCTCCATATCCGTTAGATGCTATCAAAAGGGGGAAGTGCATGAGTACCCCAGGATGGAGGATCATGATGAAGAACGGCTACGAGCCTGGGAAAGGTCTGGGCACGCAATTGCAAGGCAGGACCACTCCTGTCAGAAATCATCGAGCGGCACCTGGAAGTGGTCTGGGCTATAGGCCAATAAAACTGAAACAAGATCTGGTCCAGAAAACAGAAATTAAAGAAGGCCCGAAGATCTGGGAGGCAATGTCTACGCCACCCAAAGAAGGCCGAGATCCCCTAACATGGACCCTGTGTACACATTTTGTGAAAGGGCCCATACTCAGCTATGACAATACGGTGGTCATTACTTCCTGTTTTGACTTCCATGATATATATGGGAGGGATTTGGCCAGACATTGCTCTGAATTACTTACGTACCAATCCTTGGAGGCTCTGCGGCCTATGAAAAGGAGGAAATTTGATGATCCTGAATGTGAATGGTACAGGTGGTTTGATCTGAGGGACCTGTATATCGCATTGAACAGACTATTTCTGGATCCTGCAGAACCTAAGTGGCCGCCGCAGATTGATGAATTGATTGAAAGCCCTGGTGCTATATTTGACAAGCGGATACTGCTGTCCGAAGAGACTGATGAAGGGGAGCCAGATGACCCCTATGAAGCTGGTTATACAACAGATCTGCTCTGGAGAGGAACATATCCTTCACATGTCTTCATGCTCCATACTCTTTTCCGCACATTGCTTTTGACCCCGACTTGGTCGCGGGTCATAATTGAAGATATTCCACGGGCTCCGCCCGTCATGATTACTCTGTCCCCTTGGGACATTATACCACAACCTCCTCTCGATCTAGAGAGGTTGTATGATCTGATCTGGGACATATTACTATATGATCCCCCTAATCCTCTGGCCTTGGTGCCTCTTCCTCCGTCTGATTCTCCTCCCATTTATATTCATTCCTGCTTTATGTTTAATTCTTTCACTTTCCAAAAAAAAACGCCAATTTGGCAACAAATTCTTCCCAAATCCTCATTGAGGAAACATCTTACTTGTCCGATTGCACCCCGCCACGCGGGTCTTTCGGTCAAGATTCTCTTCTAGATTTACTCTGTCCCTCCCCTCGGGAGGATTCTCTTGTATTTCCACTTGTATCCCAGGATTTTCATCATGCTTCGTCTTCGTTAGGCTATGATAGTGAGTTTAGTGAAGTTAGGCAGTCTAGTCAGTCTAGTCAGGTTAGGAAGTCTAGGAAGCCTAAGGGTAGGCAAATTCCAGATAGATACCTCCAGGACTTAGCTGATAAGTGCTCTTCTTGCTCTTTGATCCCTCAGTTTTTAGAAAATCCAATTCAGATGCCAGAAGATTGTATAGACGATGAGTCAGTCAATGATGGGTACGGGGTATATGAATTAGTACATGAAAAGGACCCCATTGAAGAAGATGACGAGGACGCGGCTGAGGCATATGCCAGTGGAGTAAAGAGATTTGATGAACCCTCAGCTGCCGTAGAAGAGCCTACCAAAGAAATTAATTTAGGGACTGAAGACGAACCTAAGGTTGTCCTCGTCAGTAAAAGTCTTTCTACAGAGGATGAGAACGCAATGGTACAAGTGCTAAAGGATTATAAGGACACTTTCGCCTGGAGTTATGAGGATATGCCGGGGTTAGACTCAACTTTAGTTGAACACAGGTTGACATTAAAAGACGGAGTTAGCCCGGTCAAACAGAAATTAAGGCGATTCCACCCACAAATGGCTTTAAAGATGAAGGAAGAGGTCGATAAGTTGCATAAAGCCAAATTTATTAGAGTTGTCCTTTATCCACAATGGGTGGCCAACATAGTCCCGGTTATGAAGAAGGACGGAAAGGTCAGAATTTGCATTGACTTCCGCGATTTGAATCGGGCGTGTCCTAAAGATGATTTTCCATTGCCTCATATTGATGTACTCATCGATAATACCGCTGGCTATGAGACGTTATCATTTATGGATGGATTTTCAGGATATAATCAGATCAAGCTGGCAGAAGAGGATCAAGAGAAAACATCATTCACTACACCATGGGGAACATACTGTTATGTTGTCATGCCATTTGGATTAAAGAACGCTGGAGCCACCTATCAAAGGGCTATGATGGCAATATTTCATGACATGATGCACATAGATCTAGAAGTGTATGTGGATGACTTATTGGTTAAATCGAAAACAAAGGCTGAGCACGCTAAAGTTTTGGCAAGGGTGTTAGAAAGATCGAGAGAATATCAGTTAAAGATGAACCCCAAGAAATGTGTATTCGGGGTATCTTCAGGGAAGTTGCTTGGATTTATTGTCAGTAAACGGGGAATTGAGATCGATCCTAACAAGGCGAAGGCTATTAGAGAAATGCCACCTCCTAAAAATTTGAAAGAGTTGAGAGGATTAATCGGAAGGTTACAATTTATTCGCCGTTTTGTCTCCCAGCACTCACAAAGGTGTAAGCCGTTTTACGAGCTTACCAAGCCGGGAGTCAAATTTGATTGGGACGATAAGTGTCAGGAGGCGTTTGATGGATTAAAGAATTATTTAGCAAGTCCTCCTGTTTTAAGACCACCATCTCCAGGCAAACCATTGATACTTTATATTTCAGTCCTGGATGATGCAGTGGGGGCTGTCTTAGCACAAGAAGATGAAGAAGGGAAAGAGAGGGCAGCCTACTATCTCTCTAAACTTCTCAACCCCGCTGAACAGAGATATACAGCGATGGAGAAAACATGTGCAGCATTGGTTTGGGTTGTGCAGAAACTGAAGCATTATTTTCTAGCCCATGAAGTCCATCTCATCGCTAGGATGAATCCGATCAAATTCCTCCTGGAGAAATCTGTTCTTACTGATAGGTTAGCGCGATGGCAAAGCTTTCTATCTCAATTCGATATCATCTATATTCAACAGAAAGCGATCAAGGGCTATGCCATAGCAGAACATCTAGCTCATCATCCCCTTCCTCGATTTGATCCAGTCCGATCAGAGTTTCCGGATGAGGAACTGATGTCCGTAAATCAAATCAGAGATGATATGTGGACTCTGCATTTTGACGGAGCTCTGAATTCTCATGGAAAAGGGATCGGTATTGTTCTGTTATCACCTGAAGGTATCACCATTCCACAAGCCTTTCAGCTTGATTTTCCAGTTACAAACAATATAGCTGAATACGAGGCACTCCTTGCTGGTCTCGAGGCTGCTCATTTCCATGGTGCTACCAAACTCAGGATTGTAGGTGATAGCCAACTGATTCTTCGCCAAGTGCTGACCAAGTATCGAACTCTCGATCCCAAGCTCAAGCCTTATCAAGAACTTACTTCTGCTTACTCAAAGCTTTTCACGAAATTGATCTTTGTCCATGTCCCTAGGAATCAAAACATCTTAGCTGACGCTCTAGCTTCACTTGCATCATCTCTTGATTTTCCAATCAGCAAACAATCTGAATCAATCATAGTTCACAGGCGTCTTTCACCTGCCGTGAAAGATCCTTCATTCCTTAGAACTAAGGAGAAATTGCTAAAGAAAGTCAGAGACGGAGATATCATTGAGAAAAGAGAAATCATGTTGATGGAGCTGTTAGAAGAGATGGATGATGAACAGAAGCCATGGTATTATGAAATTGCAAAATATTGTGAAGATCAATCATATCCTGAAGAAGCTACAACTGAAGAGAAGAGAGCTATCAGGAGAGTTGCTCAAAGATACACCCTAGTTGGGGGATCATTATATAAGAGAGGTTTTGATGGTGTTCTTCTGAGATGTCTAGACGAAGATGAGCTTTGGAAGGTTATGGAAGGAGCTCATAGTGGAGTTTGTGGTGATCATGTCAATGGACAGATGTTAGCAAAGAAGATCCTTAGACAAGGATTTTATTGGCCAACCATGGAAGAAGATTGTGTAGGATTTGTTCGTAGGTGTGCTAAGTGTCAACTTCACGCTGATAAAATTCATTCTCCTGCATCTTCACTCCATCCTGTTTCTTCCCCATGGCCTTTCTCCATGTGGGCTTTCGACATTATTGGACCTCTTGGTAATCCAGATTTCGGCATCAAGCAAAAATCTTTCATTCTCACGGCAACGGAATACTTCACCAAGTGGGCAGAAGCTGAAGCGTACGTGGAGATCAAAGCATCAACCGTCTGCAAATTCATCATGAAGAACATCATCACCCGATTTGGAATTCCAAGCACCATCGTCACCGACAACGGACCGCAGTTCGTGTCACAAGAATCGAAGGACCTCTGTAACAGGTATAAAATTGCATTGCATCATTCATCTCCTTATTATCCGCAAGGCAATGGCAACAAATAAGACTTTGATAAAAATCATCAAAAAGACGTGTAAATCTAATAAATTCACAGATTGGCCAGAAAAATTGGTTGAGGCTCTATGGGCCTACCGAACTTCAATCCGCACGCCTACTGGGCAAACTCCTTATTCCTTAACATTTGGAATGGAGGCGGTAGTTCCATATGAGATCCTTATACCGTCATTAAGAGTACAATTGAATAAGGAATTTTCCATTGATGAACATCGTTCGGCACTCCTTGCTCAATTGGAACTTTTAGACGAGAAAAGATGGTCAGCTGCTAATCATGCAAAAGTTTATCAAAATAGATTAGCACGTTTTTATCAAAAGAAAGTCATTGAACGTAAGTTCAAAGTCGGTGAAATGGTTGTCAAAAGAATTTTTATAAAACCTGGTGGTCCGCGTTCTAAGCTCCAACCCAACTGGGAAGGACCTTATGTTGTATCGCACGCTTTTCCTGGTAATGCTTATCGTCTTGTTAATGCAGAAGGAGAAGAGCTAAAACATCCCTGGAATGGTTTACATCTTAAGAAATACTACCCTTAGGTTAAAGAGTCGATCAGTATGGTACAAAGACCAGTGGAATCAGAAAGTTTATAAATTTGAATTTCCTTATTAGTCTGGATAACTTAATTTCAAGCCCATTACTGCACACACTGACACGTTTGATTCGTGAGTAACAAGAGATGACAAGTCCTAAAGAATATCGAAAGCTTGACCGAAAGTGCGAAGTCCAAATCAATCATTTTTTTGAAGCAAAATTCTATTTTAAATTCGGCCCATGATGTCGGAACGAGGCTTAGAATAGACTACCAAGAATACCCGCCGTCTTAGTAGGAGGCCGTCATAAAAAAAAAGGGGGAGATCCGTCCCGAAGAAAAGAAAAGAAGAAAAGGAAAAGAAAAGCAAAAGGCAAAAGCCAAATGTCAAATCGAAAGGCCATTACATTACAAACGTTACATCAAGGCCATGAAATGAAATGAAAGGGAACGCAAGGTCGATAAATACCCCGGAAAGAAAATGACCGAACCCCAACGGATATTAGAGTGAGAAAGGAACATCTTTTTAAGTCTCCGGAACCTTCTCATGGGCTTTCTAAACTTATTCATCTTTTCTTTCTAAAGAAATGTACTTCAAACTTAAGGAATGGCTTAGATTGACTAAGGGTCGAATCATCAAATGGGATCACGAATGGAAACACAAGTTCAAACACGATGGGTTTAAGTTGAGTTGTTAAAGAACAATTTGGAAATTAAGTTAATAAATGAATATGATCTTTTGATCCAAGTACCATGCTGATCTTTTAGTCAAAAATCCAAAAAAAATTACATAAGTCAAAATTACAAAAAAAAAATACATATATCAAAATCCAAAAAAAATTACATAAGTCAAAAATCCAAAAAAAATACATAAGTCAAAAATCCAAAAAAATACATATGTTTCAAAAATTCAAAAAAATACATATGTCAGAAATCCAAAAAAAAAGCATAAATTTCAAAAAAACACAAACAAAAATGAATATTTCAAAACAACAAAAATATTTCAGTTAGCATCTGCTTGTTGCATTTAGTGTGTTTCATTCTTTTTATTTTCAGTGAGCATCTGTCTGCTTGTATGTTGCACTTTGCTTAAGTCTGATTATTCACATTACCTTTGTTAATAAAGGCTATGCCCCTTGACCCTTCTATCAAGGATAGGATCAAGTAGTCGGTTACTTAACCAGGCAAGGGGCTAAGCCTGAACAGATGCTTAACCTGTTTGTTCAAGTCATATACAGGACACAAGGTATGAAGAGAGTTGGAATCCGAGTAGAGAACAGCCAGAAACCTGTTTCTGTGAGTGAAAGGCGTCGAGGAGAACTGCCGCGTTTCAACATTGAATGGCGTCTTCTCGACACGACGCGTTTTAGCCTTTCTATGATTTACCCAAAATTCTATCATTTATCCGAAATTATGTGGTTTTGATTGAAGATTGTTTGGAGCTAACAATTTTGATTACAGGAAATTCAAAGAAAACCTGAGTAAAGCTGAAAATGTCATGAAGATCCCACTGTGGGAGTTCAAGAAGTCTTGACCGTGGCTAAAAAGACGGTTATTTCTACCCCTGTATTATTTCATGTAATTCATTATGCATTTGCATTACTATATATAAATATCTATTAGAGCATATCAAGGACCTTGTTATTTTGATGAAACTGGAATTTGAGTTCCCCTACAACAAAAACAGTGATAATTCCAGAGGATTCTTAATCACACGGATAGGCCGTTGGATTGTTAATTAGTGAGGACGATGGTTCCACTTTTGTGAAACGGTGCGTGGATAAACGAGCTTCGGCTTAGCACCGGATTACAAGAATTGGTGTCTTGACTCATTAATGACAATTAAACAATATTATCCTTGATTAATTTATATTTTATTTGACTTTATATTTTTCTTTTAGCCCAGCATGCATCATGTAGGACTTTGAAATCATTGTAATAAGGATTAATTATTGATTAAGTTTCAGACCATTAATCAAATAATTCAAACATGATATGAAATATTCCATTCTGAATTGAGTATCTTGATTATCTTTGAGGTTCGCTTGAAGATATCTTTGGAATTCTATCTTGATTGGATTCTTTATCCAATATTTCTTGTTTTCTTTTAAGATCCATCATGGCTGCAGCACGTCCACATTGGCTGGCAAACGCTCCCTATGATGAAACCTACAGTGTCTACGACCTGGGGTACTTCCCACTCCGAGGAGGTTGATCGACCTTATTTTATTTCTTTGTCTACCTCATCCAGACAGGATTGATTCCATTGATTTCATTGAGCTATCTTCATTGATGATTTCGAGAAAAATTCTAATCATGTGATGTTAAGAGCGTGTCTCATCACACCTTGGCATCACCTTTTCAGTACATTCCATTTCATTTCACTCCCTTGCAAAGACGATGCCAAGGTGAGGCAGCTGTAGACACGCTAATTTTGACGTCATTTTGAGTAAATTTCATATCATATAATAATGCCTCATAATGGTCTGATGTTTAATCATTGATTAATTTTTATTAATATTTTTGAGTGTCGGGTCGAACAGACATGTTTAAGTTAATCAATTGAATTGATTTTAGCTCAAATTTCAGTTAAAATATTCAGAAATTCTAAAAGGCGTCGACCCATGTGGACGTCATTTAGAGTTTATTCCTATTTTAGCGTTTAAATTTGAATTTTAATTAATTGATTTATTAACTAAAAGGCGTCTGTGAGTGTCGACGCGTTTTAGGTTTCCTAAGCTGTCTTAACTTCTCTTCCGGATGTTTATCCTTATCTTAATTAGAGTAAAAGACGTCTACACACGTGGACGCGTTTTAGCTAATAAAGATAAAGATAAGTTTTCCCGGATATTTATCCTTATCTTAATTTAATCTGAAAGGCGTCGGCCATGGTGGACGCGTTTTAGATAATTACAGATAAAGATGAATTAATCAGTAATTATCTGTTGATTAAGGTAGATAAATCCGAGATTTTTCTATGTTAATCGCGAACGCAGAAAATGCCTATAAATACCTTGCCTATCAAGGAGTTAAAAAAAAAAAAAAAAAAAGAGAGAGAGAATTATTGAGCCACAGCGTTATAGCGATTTGAAGATCGAAGCAACCACGTCGGAACGCCGGAGCGCTGTCACCAGAAGACGGCATCCTTCTTCAAGATCTTCATCCTTCAAGGCTTCTCCAACTGGACTGGGCATAAGTTTTTCATATTTGAATTTCATTTTCATTCATTAGTTTCATTCTCTCATATTCACTGCATGCAACACACCACCTCATTAATTTCCAAAACCCATCTGTTCTAAAGGGGTTTCAAAGCCATCTAAAACAAGTGAGTTGCTGTTTAAACATGTTTCTAATCATAGTTAACTTTATTATTTCTATTTAGATTCTCATCACTATTTCCTCTTTATTTTTCTGTGTCTCTGTCTCTGCTGCATTCAACAACAACAACAAGAAATCAAAAAGAGGGAAATCAAGCAAAAGCAAGGAGAACTTCTGGACGATCCTCAACATTCAACAGCAAGAACAAAAGAACAAGAAGAGGCTCTCTTTCTTCAGCCGGCTGAAGGAGGGGAACCAAGGACTCATTCTTCCGCGTTTAAACAGGTAAGCGATCAAACCTCTTTTTGAAGCTTTTTAGTTAAAAGTTTCTGGCGATCACAGCACTTTAGTTGCATTTTTTTTAATAGGTTAATTTACCCTAAACAACTTAGTTTTTCACATTAATCACATGAGCAAATTTTCAGCACCTACAGGCGGGGGGTGGCCTTCGAAGGTGGTGGAAGGCAAGGGGGTTGTCCTTCCACGAAAAGGTGAAAAGAGGGTCAAAAGGGTGGAAGGCAAGGTGGCTGGCCTTCGAGAGTGGTGGAAGGCGAGGGGTGGCCTTCGAAGGTGATGGAAGGCAAGGGGGCTGGCCTTCCACGAAAAGGTGAAAAGGGTCGGGATTTGGTTGATGGGCCTGGCTGGTAGTGGGCTGAGATGGCTGAAATGAGGGGATTTTGGTGATAACAGGCTAATGATGGGTTGGGTTCATGACCAAAAGGTGGTCCAAAATCGGTGTCTACAGTAAACTCGAAAGGTATCGGGGTTAAGTAACCCACTCTTGGAACCTTTCCGCAGACAGTTACCGCGTGGATATAATCCTTCATTCGTACAATGCTCTCGAGTCAACTTAGGGTATGGCGTGCTGTCAAACCCTAACCGGTTAACTCACTTGGATTGGATGTCGCTGATGAATATCGGAAAACTCCTTTCCCGATATTATCGTCCGCCTTGGCCAGGGACTTCCGTGCATCCTTCCTAGAGCATTCTCTCTCTAAGTACAGAGAGCGAATGATTCCTTATTGACACACAATTCCCTTCGACGGTATTCCGCTGTACCCAATCCTTGGCGTATTGGAATTCCGTGGTTAGATATTTGTAAACCAAGGTCAAAGCACAGAAGTCCACCGACAAGGTGTCCTTGGTATCTCATGTCCGAGGACCATCTACGCAACTGCCATAATAGAATCAAGCTGGTTGACAATGAGGTACAATACCATCCAGCGATTCAGTCGGATCAGTTTAGTGAACTCATTCTCCAATGAGCACCTACAGATTCGCCTTAGTGTTTCCACACAAGTGACTTATGAGATCAGTCACCCTCATCATATGAGTAGGAATAATCTGTACTAGTCTAACCGGATATCCGATGTCCTTCTCGGATATCTTCCAACTAGAAACAATTAAGAATATGTGTGTTTAAGTGATCAGTCTTATTAGTATGATCTCATCATAATCTGATCACTATAGCACATATCCATGGACTTCATTATGAGACGATAATTAATGCGATTTACACATAATGAATATTATGCCATTATATTAATAAATGAACGAGATGTACATAGTCAGATTGGCATGTAGGCCACCTAAAACTAACAAGTTTATCATTTGAAATCAGACTTATCGAGATCCTAGTTTGGCTCCAAATTTTAATGATTCAATACCCATTTAGTAATCGGATCCCCGATTATAAGGTGGGTGGCGGGTCGTTACAATAAGGATATTAATTAAATCAGTGGGTCTGTAAAGAGTTACTGGTTAATGGGCCATTAACTGGACTGATATTTGGGCCTAGAGGGTCACATGCAAAAGATTTTCAAGTCGGTGGATATTTTGACAGGGTTTCGGATAAGTGTGGATTTTTCTAAAAAACTACAAATCACTTATTATAAAAGTAATGCTGCCAAGTCAGGGGCCATCAGCCCTAACCTAGCTGCCCCCCACTCTCTCCTCTCTCTCTGGGTGCCCCCCATCTCTGGCCAGCCCCGGAGACTCTGTTTCGACGCCCGCCTGCTCCGCCTCCCATCCGATGAGAATTATGAATCCTCATGTCGCAGAGGATTACACGCAGCCAAACGGGATTTGCCGACGCTGTTACAAGCGAGGACGATCCACCGAGAGGAAGACCGCATGGATACCGCTAGAGGCCGGGCACCTGTACAACTCGCAGCATCATACCGACGGAACCGGTTAATTGCGGATTTGAATCCGCACAAGGTAAATCCGATTTACCGTTTAAGTTTTGTAAATCGAAGCGGGACGGATCTGATCCCAATTTTATTTTATCCACTGCGTATTGTTCTTAACCGGACACAGCGAACACAACAGTTGTCACTACTCAATGCTCATGTTAGCTTCAATGTCAAATGAGTTGCCAAGGCAGTACAAAAAGATAAGTGCCTACTCCATATTGGTTCACTTGCAAGAGTTGTTTAGTGACCAGAGTAGAATTGAAAGGTATGAGATATCTCGTAATCTCTTTCGTTCAAGGATGGCAGAAGAATCACCTGTTCAGGCTCATGTCCTTAAAGTAATTGACTGGATAGAGAGACTTGAAGAACTTGTTTTCTCGATAATGCGTGATCTCCAGATTGCTTTGATCATGTAGTCCTTCCTAAATTCATATTCTAACTTTATAATGAACTTCAACATGAACATGATTAATGCCACCATGGCGGAACTCCTGAACATGTTGAAGATAATTGAGATCACTATAAAGAGGGATAAGAATCTAGTCTTACTTGCCGGTAAGACTGACAAGAAAATAAAGCCTCAAAAACCCTTTAAGAAGGGAAAAGGCAAGAAGGCTAAGATAAATATGGCCGTTAAGAAAACTCAAGTAGATCAGAAAGATAAAGAAAAGTGATTCCACTGGAAAAGGAATTGCAAGAAGTATCTTGAAGAGAAAGCTAAGATGAAGCAAGCTAAGGTTACATGTATATATATAATATATATGAACCTTTCTTACATATCTACATCTTGGGTGTTAGACACTAGTTGTGCCTCACATATCTGTAATGACTTACAGGCGCTGCAGGGCAGTAGGAGACTTGCTAAAGGAGAGGTCGAGCTTCGCATGAAGAATGGAGCAAGAGTTGCTGCACTTGCCGTGGGATCCATCAACCTCAATTTACCTTATGAAGTTATTTTGTTTCTGGACATCTGCTATTATGTTCCCGGCATTGTTAAGAACATTATTTTTATTTCTTGTTTGGACAAGATAGGAGATAGTATTTCTAATAAGAACAATGATTGTTCATTATTTAGGAATGACAATAAGATCGCAGATGAGAATTTATGTAATAACTTGTATGTTTTAGATTGCGTTCCTTTCATGATGTTTGTTGATAAGCCCATCCCATCAAAAAATTTAAAGATGGGGTGAATGTTGCTTATCTTTGGCACTATAGGTTAGGTCACATCAATAAGAACAGACTCACTAGGATGCATAAAAATAGATATCTTGATCTGTTTGATTATGCATCATATGCCACATGTGAATCATGTCTCGCTGGTAAGATGACCAAAACTCATTTTAATGGAAAGGATGACTTGTATGTTTTAGACTGCACTCCTTTCATGGTGTTTGTTAATAAGTCCATCCCATCAAAAGATTTAAAGATGGGGTGAATGTTTCATATCTTTGACACTATAGGTTAGGTCACATCAGTAAGAACAGACTCACTAGGATGCATAAAAATAGATATCTTGATCCATTTGATTATGAATCATATGTCACATGTGAGTCATGCCTCGTTGGTAAGATGATCAAAGCTCCTTTTAATGGTAAGGGAAAAATATCAGTGAGTTATTAAAACTCATACACTCAAATATATGTGGACCCATGTCCACACAGGCCAAAGTGGTTTTTTACTTCATTATCTTCACTGATGATTTTACTCGATTTAGATAATGTATATTTGATGAAGTACAAATCCAAGGCATTCGAGAAATTTAAAGAATTCAAAAATGAAATGAAAAAACAAATCGAAAAAAGCATCAAGAGACTCAATCAGATAGAGGTGGTGAATACTTGAGTATGAAATTTACCCAATATCTTAAAGATAATGAGATTCTATTACAATGGACACCTCCCTACACCTCAATTAAATAGAGTTACTGAAAGGAAAAATCATACCTTATTAGATATGGTATGATTCATGATGAACTTTGTTGCTATTCCTGTGTTTCTTTCGAGCTACGCCCTAGAGACAGCCGCATATCTCTTAAACAAGGTTTCAACTAAATTAGCTTTTTTCATACCATATAAGATATAGAAATGTAAGAAACTAGACCTTATATATATTAGAGTGTGGAGATGCCCTGCACATGTTAAGAGATATGATATGGATAAATTGGAGTCCACGACTGAAAAGTATACACTTGTTGGATATCCAAAAGAGACTTTTGGATATTATTTTACTAGTCTAGCGAACAAAGTGTATTTGTCACTAAGCGTGTCAAATTCCTTGAGAGCGAGTACATCCTTAATAGGAATACTGGGAGCAAGGTAGTCTTAGAAGAAGTTCTAGACTCATAGGTCAGCACTCAGACCCCTCAGGAATCTGCTTAGGAATTAAAAATACACTCCAGTTCAGTAGAGATCAGATCTAGTTGTATGCAAACCAGATAGGATACCTAGACAACTTGATAGATATGTGGGACATATTTCTTAAGATAGGCAAAAGGTACACAACATTGCGGGTGAGGACCCTCAAACTTTTGAAGAGGCACTAAAAAGTATTGACTTTGAGAAATGACCGGAAGTTATGAATTCTGAAATAAGAATCAATGTATTTCAACTAAATTTGAAACTTGGTAGATCCACCAAAGGATATTATACCCATTGGATGCAAATGGGTCTATAAAAGAAAATTTGACTCTGATGGGAAGGTAGAGACCTTCAAGGCAAGGCCAATTATAAAAGGCTACACACAGAACTAAGGCATTGATTATGAGAAGACCTATTCGCTAGTGGCCATGATCAAATATGTCAAAATCCTACTGGCCATAGCAACACACTATAACTATGAAATATGGCAAATGGTTGTGAAGACAGTGAAGATTCGAGGAAGACGTGTATATGATACAACCTTAAGTTTTACATCCATAGAGTTTCCAGGAAAGGTGTACAAACTATAGAAATCTATTTATACACTGAAGCAGGGATCTCGCAGCTGCAATATGAGATTTGATAAAACAATCAAATATTACGACTTCATTAAGAATAAAGACGAACCCTATGTATATAAAAAAGTCAGTGGGATCGCAGTGACTTTTCTTGTTCTTTATGTTGACGACATTCTACTCATTAGAAATGATGTTGGAATGTTATCGTCTATGAAAGCTTAGTTGTCATCTAATTTTTGTATGAAAAACTTGAGAAAAATATCCTATATCTTAAGGATAAAGATCTATGTTCTACTTTGTTTGCAAAATAAGTTATTACGTAGGGTCCACTGGCAGAATGGCTTATACTAGAATAAAGGATGTTTCGCTTTGATAGTTTTGTGGGGCCCGCTGACGGAATAAGAAGAATAAATAATTCTTGGGTCTAGGGTGGGATGGCTTATTCTCTTTATTCCCCGAATACGCTATTCTGCACCGGTATAAGTCATTCCGCTTGTCAAAGTAAAATTAAGCTTATTCTCCCCTTATTCGTCCTTATTCTTCTCCTATTCTCCAATCAAAATTGCGCTATAGGAATAGATCTAATAGGATGCATAGGTTATCTCAGTCTATGTACACTGACACAATTGTTAAAAAGTTTAACATGCAAGATTTCAAAAAAGATCTTATACCAATGAGACATGGAATCTATCTCATCAAGCATATGTCACTAAAGACACATGAAGAGAGAGTACATGAGTGAGATACCTTATGCTTCAGCTATTGGGTCTATCATGTACGCGATACTATATACTAAGCTTAACGTGACGAATGATTTTAGCATAATCAGTAGATATCATATTAATCTAGATCCAAAATATTGGGCAGCCGTAAAATATATCCTTAAGTACTTAAGAAGGACTAGGGATATGATATTAGTCTATAGAGGTACTGATTTGAAAGTTGTAGGATAAACATATTCTAACTTTCAATCAAATCAAGATGAAAACAAATCCACATCAGGATATATCTTTATTCTGAATGGTGGGGTGGTCTGTAACGACCCGCCACCCTATAATCGGGGATACGATTACTAAATGGGTACCGAATCATTAATTTGGAACCAAACCAGGATCTAAGTAAGTATGGGAAATAAATAATAAACTAAGCTAAACATTCACATCGCATTGGATTGAAAGGAAAATGCAGGAATTAAAAGTTATTACAATGCGACTCGATACAGCAAATAATTACATACTCCAATAGAAAAGAAATAATTATACATACAGGCCAGAAATAAAATAACAACTACGTCGGGGCATACCCCGGAACAACAGCTGACGACGCTCAACACACAGCCGCACTCCCCTCGCTAGGTCTGTCGGGAGTCCTCACCTGAAAACCGCAGGGGTGAGTCTCAAAGAAAAGACTCAGTAGGGATCCTTCGATCCCCACTGCCCACGCACACACCCACAAGTGTAAAATACAGCTGAAGGTAAAGTAACAAGCACAGTGGTAATTACTATTCCTAAATCTCGATGTGAATCACATGCAGTCGAAATGTCTTAAACATGCATATTTCTAAACCAGTCTACTAGGGAACCCACAACCGACATCTCGATAGCACACGCCAACCACACAAACGACGGTGGGGAAAACACCGACCCGCTGAGACCAAACAGTAACCCCTCGGACAGCACTCTAGCTACTCCGGCCCAACTGGCTCAGGTGGTTACTCCTTCCCTCAGCATGAGTGACACTCCGAAAGTACCACACCCACACCGGTACTAGCTGACCCCGGGGTTCACCAGGTGACCCTCTCTCACTAGGCGTCACCCCGCCCACGCCCCCACCGGTGCTGTGCTCCACCCACACCAGCACAGGGTGATAAAGCGCTACAATTGTCACTCCAGGTCCACAGTAACAAAAAACCCGGTACAGTGCGATCCGGTCACGTGAAAAGTCCGCGGTCGCATGACACACAACGCAGTGCCATCCGGTCATGAAGAATCCATCATCATCGAGTACACTAAAAGCATGCATTAACCAACTATCTAGCAGTGTAAACACATTTTACTGGCATGGATTAGTGTAGTTTTGTCTTGAATCGCGTCGCCCGAGGCCGACGCCATTCAAGCACCCTATACTGGTTCATGAAACACCGGCCTCAGAATCTGGCCTAAAAGGCATCGACACCAGAGGTCGCCTTTTAAAAGGCGTCAACATCATCAGACGCCAACAACACAGAAGTCCAGGATTCGCAGAAAACGTTAATCAGGGGATTTCTGCCTTAAAAGGCGTCATGGTGACCTGACGCTATTACAAATCGCGTCGCTAACCCATGACGTCTTTTAGTCCCAGAATCCCCGAACTGACAGAGCCTAAGCGAAACGATTCCTGCCTAAAAGGCGTCATTATGGCCCGACGCCCTTCAAAAAGGCGTCGTCCATGCACGACGTCTTTTAACGCCAGGAGCCAGGTCTGTCTCGAGCCCGAGGGCTCCCCTTTTCACCCCAAAAACCCCAAAATCGCCCAAAAACAGAGGAGAGAGAGAGGCAAACCAAACCATCATAAACCCACATTCATAGAGATCCCCCATTCCATCAAGAAGAGCTCCTAAACATGCTTATTCTACCCCAAAACCATAGATCTAAAACATGCTTTAAGAGGGAGAACATGGTTTTAACACAAAATACTATGGGAATCGTCACCCTACCGGTTACTTGAACTCCTCCAAGCTCCAAGCCGTCCACCCGTCTCGCCCCACGCCGCCGCCGGTACCGCCGAGGTCGTCCTTACTCCACCGGGACGTCGGCCGCCGTCCGGAGAGTAAACGCCGCGGAGGAAGTGGAGGTGGTAGTGGTGGGAGCTAGGTGGGTGATGGAGTGGAGGGAAGGACGAAGTGGTGGGAGGAAAAGAGGGAGGAGAAGGGGTCGTCGCCGGAGTCGCCGGAAGGGAGGAGAGAAAGAGAGAAGGAAGAAAATTGAGGGAAAGAAAGAGGGCTCGCGGGGTTAACCATAGACTGGCTAAAACGCGTCGATGTGGACGGACGCCTATCAGATGACGTGACGGCCGCTCTGACAGGAATCTGAAACGCGTCGTTCCATCAAGACGCCATTCAGGAGACATGTCATGGCCGCACTCTGACAACCCAGAGTCGCAGTCTGAAAGGCGTCGTCCCTCGTGGACGCCGTTCAGACGACACGACAGGGCCGAACACTCGCGACCCAAGGCCAGCCCACGTGGCATCCACGTGGCACAATCTAAAACGCGTCTGCCACACCGAACGCCGTTTAAACCGCGTCGAGCCTGGCTCGACGCGAAACAGAACAGGGTCCCAGCCCCGCTAGGACCTGAACTACAGGGTCTGACCCCGAAAACCGGATCCGAAAATCTCAATCCTTACATTCTCCCCCCCTTAAAAGAATTTTGCCCCCGAAATTGTCTGCTAGAATTAACAAGGTCAAAAAGCAGAGATACAAGCTCACAAGGAGACTTACGAAAAAAGGTAAGGAAACTGCTCCCGCATCTCATCCTCACGCTCCCAGGTTGCCTCGCCCCCGGAGCGGTACCGCCAAATCACCTTGACCAAAGGTACAACCTTGTTCCGAAGGACCTGATCTCTGCGATCCTCAATACAAACTGGAAACTCTGGAAAGGACAAGTCCTCAACGACCTCCAACTCTGAAAAATCTAAAACATGGGATGGATCCTGAACATACTTTCTCAGCAAGGAAACATGGAACACATCGTGTACCCCTGCAAGACTGGGCAGCAAGGCCAGCTGATACGCGGTTCCCCCAATCCGAGCAAGAATGGGAAAAGGTCCAATATATCGCGGACTCAGCTTGCCTCGCTTCCCGAATCTCATCACACCCTTGGAGGGTGAGACTCGGAGAAACACGTAGTCCCCAACCTCAAACTCAAGCGGTCTCCGTCGGACGTCAGCATAACTCTTCTGCCTACTCTGAGCTGCTGTCAATCTCTGCCGGACTATCCTGGCGATCTCAGCACACTGCTGTACTAACTCTGGTCCCGCTATCTGTCTTTCACCAATCTCGGACCAACACACAGGAGATCGACACGGTCGCCCGTACAAAGCCTCGTAAGGCACCATGCCGATACTGGAATGATAACTGTTGTTGTAGGCAAACTCCACTGTAGACAAATGTTGCTCCCAAGAACCTCCCCAATCTAAGCAACATGCTCTGAGCATATACTCCAGAGTCTGAATGGTCCTCTCCGACTGCCCATCAGTCTCGGGATGGTAGGCCGAACTGAAAGCCAACTGAGTACCCAAGGCCTTCTGAATACTCTTCCAAAACCTGGAAGTAAATCTCGGATCCCGATCTGATACGATGGACAAAGGTACCCCGTGCAGAGAGATGATCCGATCTACAAACAACTTAGCCAACTTACCGACTGACCAGTCCTTCCTAATAGCGACTGGTCAGCCGATCAACAATGACCCAGATAGCGTCTCTCCTGCTAGGGGATGTAGGTAATCCCATCACAAAGTCCATAGTCACGTGTTCCCATTTCCATTCCGGAATCGGCAAGGGCTGCAACAACCCTCCAGGTCTCTGATGCTCGGCTTTAACCTGCTGACAAGTCATGCACCTAGTCACATACTCAGCCACATCTTTCTTCATACCAGGCCACCAGAAGTGCCTCCTCAAACAATGATACATCTTGGTTGTCCTGGGATGCACTGCATATCTAGAACGGTGCGCCTCATCAAGTACACTCCTGCGCACGTCCTCTTCGGTCGGAACATAAAGTCTACCTCTGAACCTGACTGTACCGTCATCCCACAACTCCACCTCTGACCTCTGGAGAATCTGTGGTAACTCAACATCTGCCCTCTGAGCCTCAATCACAGCATGATACACTGTTGGTCTCACGGTCAAGCTGGCCAACACGGCCCTATCATCTTCGCGTGGAACCCGAAAGGAAGATTCCACAACCTGCTCAAATAATTTCCATTCTTGAATCATAAGGTATGACATAACCGTCTTCCAACTCAAGGCGTCTGCCACTACATTCGCCTTGCCCGGATGATAAGAAAGGTCAAGGTCATAATCCTTAATGAACTCCATCCACCTACGCTGTCTCAAATTCAGGTCTCTCTGTATGAACACATACTTCAGGCTCTTGTGATCAGTAAAAACCTGAAATTTCTCTCCGTACAAGTAATGCCTCCAAATCTTAAGTGCAAATACTACAGCTGCCAGTTCCAAATCATGGGTAGGATAGTTCTCCTCATGCTTCTTCAGCTGCCGAGAAGCATAAGCCACTACCCTGCCATGCTGCATTAGAACTGCGCCCAAACCTCGACGGGATGCGTCCGAGTAAACCACAAACCCACCTGACCCAGATGGAAGCACCAACACTGGAGCTGAAGTGAGGCGAGTCTTTAACTCAGTGAAACTCCGCTCACATTCCTCGGTCCACACAAAACGAACTCCCTTTCGAGTCAACCTCGACAAGGGGGCCGCTATCGAAGAAAACCCCTGAACAAACCGCCTGTAATAACCGGCAAGCCCCAAGAAGCTCCTGATCTCGGTTACTGAAGTTGGCCTGCTCCAATCCATCACTGCCTCGATCTTGGCTGGATCCACTGCGATGCCTTCGCCAGAAATGACATGCCCAAGGAAGTGTACCTCGTCAAGCCAGAATTCACACTTGCTAAACTTGGCATAGAGTTGGTGCTCTCTTAGGACCTGCAACACCACCCGAAGATGAGTAGCGTGCTCTTCCTCGGAAGAAGAATATATTAAAATATCATCTACAAATACTACCACAAACTGATCCAGATAGGCCCTGAAGACTAGTTCATCAGATCCATAAAGGCCGTCGGAGCATTGGTTAGGCCGAAAGGCATAACCAAAAACTCATAATGTCCATACCGAGTCCTAAAAGCCGTCTTACTGACATCAACATCACGGATCCTTATCTGATAATATCCAGATCTCAGGTCAATCTTAGAAAACACCTTCGCAGACTGCAGCTGATCCATCAAATCATCGATCCTTGGAAGTTGGTACTTATTCTTTATCGTCACCTAGTACAGCTGTCTATAATCAATGCACAACCTCAGAGAACCATCCTTCTTCCTGACAAATAGGACTGGAGCACCCCACGGAGAAGTACTGGGACGAATGAAACCCTTATCCAGCAACTCCTGCAACTGCGCCTTCAACTCAGCGAGTTCGGCTGGCGCCATCCGATACGGGGCCTTAGACAAGGGCGCCATACCTGGTGCAAGCTCAATGGTAAACTCGACCTCTCGCTGAGGAGGAAGGCCAGGCAACTCCTCAGGAAACACATCTGCAAAGTCACACACTACAGGCACCTCCCAAGGACTGGGACAGTCACGGACATCGGAAACAACAACAGAGGCAAGGAAGGCCTCACAACCACCAGCAAGCAACCTCCGAGCCTTAAAGGCAGAAATGAGAATACCTCGAGAAGAGAGCCTAATACCTTGGAAATAGAAAGTCGGGATGTCCGGAATAGAGAAACGCACCATCTTCCTGTGGCAGTCCACCTCAGCATAAAAAGCTTCCAACCAATCTATGCCCAGGATGATATCAAAGTCACGAATGGCAAGCACAACCAACTGGGCAGGTAACTCATGGCCCTCAATGGTCAAGGGAACATCCCTCAAACAATTATAAGATAACATGAAATCCCCAGAAGGAACCTCTACCATCAATCCATCAGATAGCTCATCAACGGGTGCAAAAACAATATCTATGAATTGCTCAGAAATGAAAGAATGCGAAGCACCCGAATCGATCAACACATGTGCAGAGTTCCCAAGGACAGAAAGTGTACCTTCCACCAAGTTGGACGCGCGAGCCTCCCTCCTGGTGATAGCTAGAACTCTCCCCTGGGTCCTCGGCTTCTTCTGATCACCTGAACCCTGTCCCTGACCATGCCCCTGCGGGCAATGCCTCGCCAAATGACCCTGCTGGCCGCAAGTGAAACACCTCCTAGGAAAAGTAGGACACTGAGTCCCACCATGGGTACCACCACAGTGCTGACAAACTGCTGGAAGCCTCTGAGCTGAATCCTGCTGAGCACTGGACACCGACTGAGACTGGCTCTGCTGACCCTGCCTGGGCCTGCTGTTACCGCTGCTGCCACTACTGCTGCCACCGCCTCGAAAGAATCTCCTGAATCGGGAGCCGAGTGACGACGATCTCGATCCGGACGAAGGGGCTGCTGCCGCTGCCTTACCCCTGCCACGAGCTGGTCCCTGAGCAGTCAGTCCTCTCTCCCGGGCTGACTGGTTCTATTGAGCCTCCACTGCTGCTGCACACCTAACCGCTGATGCCAAATCTGTGCAACAGTGGGATGCCATGAAGTTCCTCAGACTGAGCCTCAGTCCGTCCACAAACCTCTCAGTACGACGCTCCTCGTCCCCAGATATGAAAGGCACAAACCTCCCAAGCGAAACAAACTTCGCCTGATACTCGAGTACTGTCATACTCCCCTGAGTCAAATCCATAAATTCCCTTTCCTTGGCCCTCTGGACATGCCTAGGGAAATACTGCGCATTGAATTCCTTAACAAAAGTTTCCCATGAAATCTCCTTGAGACTCCTACCCTCATATGACAAACTCTTCAAGGTGCTCCACCAATCATAGGCGCTATCCTTCAACATGAAGGTAGCCAACGGAGTCCTTTCAACTGCTGCACAATCCATAGTATCGAAAGTCTTCTCTATCTCCCTAAGCCAGTTAATGGCCTCATCAGGGTCGGGACGACCGGTGAAGTGAGGTGGCCTCAGCTTCAGGAATCTCTCCAGTGTAGCTGTAGACCCTCCCCGAGCACTGGAACTCTCACTAGGGTCTCGGGTTTGGTATCTAGCCATAGTGTCCATCATAGCCTCCATAAACTGCTCTACACTCGGCCTCCCGGCCTCAGATCCACTAGGGACATCTCCCAGCTCTAGAATAACCGGCATCCTCTTCCTAGGAGCCATCTACTAGCCTACAATCACAAAATCGAAAAGTTCTAATTAGAATCCTAAAACCTATACTACCGCCGTGCCTGTACGGGATAATGTAATTATTTGCCGGACTCACGACATTTAACCTAGTTATTCATTTATTTGCCAGACCGAATGCTCTGATACCAACTGTAATGACCCGCCACCCTATAATCGGGGATCCGATTACTAAATGGGTAACGAATCATTAATTTGGAACCAAACCAGGATCTAAGTAAGTCTGGGAAATAAATAATAAACTAAGCTAAACATTCACATCGCATTGGATTGAAAGGAAAATGCAGGAATTAAAAGTTATTACAATGCGAATCGATACAGCAAATAATTACATACTCCAATAGAAAAGAAATAATTATACATACAGGCCAGAAATAAAATAACAATTACGTCGGGGCATACCCCAGAACAACAGCTGACGGCACTCAACACACAGCCGCACTCCCCTCGCTAGGTCTGTCGGGAGTCCTCACCTGAAAACCGCAGGGGTGAGTCTCAAAGAAAAGACTCAGTAGGGATCATTCGATCCCCACTGCCCACGCACACACCCACAAGTGTAAAATACAGCTGAAGGTAAACTAACAAGCACACTGGTAATTACTATTCCTAAATCTCGATGTGAATCACATGCGGTCGAAATGTCTTAAACATGCATATTTCTAAACCAGTCTACTAGGGAACCCACAACCGACATCTCGATAGCACACGCCAACCACACAAACGACGGTGGGGAAAACACCGACCCGCTGAGACCAAACAGTAACCCCTCGGACAGCACTCTAGCTACTCCGGCCCAACTGGCTCAGGTGGTTACTCCTTCCCTCAGCATGAGTGACACTCCGAAAGTACCACACCCACACCGGTACTAGCTGACCCCGGGGTTCACCAGGTGACCCTCTCTCACTAGGCGTCACCCCGCCCACGCCCCCACCGGTGCTGTGCTCCACCCACACCAGCACAGGGTGATAAAGCGCTACAATTGTCACTCCAGGTCCACAGTAACAAAAAACCCGGTACAGTGCGATCCGGTCACGTGAAAAGTCCGCGGTCGCATGACACACAATGCAGTGCCATCCGGTCATGAAGAATCCATCATCATCGAGTACACTAAAAGCATGCATTAACCAACTATCTAGCAGTGTAAACACATTTTACTGGCATGGATTAGTGTAGTTTTGTCTTGAATCGCGTCGCCCAAGGCCGACGCCATTCAAGCACCCTATACTGGTTCATGAAACACCGGCCTCAGAATCTGGCCTAAAAGGCGTCGACACCAGAGGTCGCCTTTTAAAAGGCGTCAACATCATCAGACGCCAACAACACAGAAGTCCAGGATTCGCAGAAAACGTTAATCAGGGGATTTCTGCCTTAAAAGGCGTCATGGTGACCTGACGCTATTACAAATCGCGTCGCTAACCCATGACGTCTTTTAGTCCCAGAATCCCCGAACTGACAGAGCCTAAGCGAAACGATTCCTGCCTAAAAGGCGTCATTATGGCCCGACGCCCTTCAAAAAGGCGTCGTCCATGCACGACGTCTTTTAACGCCAGGAGCCAGGTCTGTCTCGAGCCCGAGGGCTCCCCTTTTCACCCCAAAAACCCCAAAATCGCCCAAAAACAGAGGAGAGAGAGAGGCAAACCAAACCATCATAAACCCACATTCATAGAGATCCCCCATTCCATCAAGAAGAGCTCCTAAACATGCTTATTCTACCCCAAAACCATAGATCTAAAACATGCTTTAAGAGGGAGAACATGGTTTTAACACAAAATACTATGGGAATCGTCACCCTACCGGTTACTTGAACTCCTCCAAGCTCCAAGCCGTCCACCCGTCTCGCCCCACGCCGCCGCCGGTACCGCCGAGGTCGTCCTTACTCCACCGGGACGTCGGCCGCCGTCCGGAGAGTAAACGCCGCGGAGGAAGTGGAGGTGGTAGTGGTGGGAGCTAGGTGGGTGATGGAGTGGAGGGAAGGACGAAGTGGTGGGAGGAAAAGAGGGAGGAGAAGGGGTCGTCGCCGGAGTCGCCGGAAGGGAGGAGAGAAAGAGAGAAGGAAGAAAATTGAGGGAAAGAAAGAGGGCTCGCGGGGTTAACCATAGACTGGCTAAAACGCGTCGATGTGGACGGACGCCTATCAGATGACGTGACGGCCGCTCTGACAGGAATCTGAAACGCGTCGTTCCATCAAGACGCCATTCAGGAGACATGTCATGGCCGCACTCTGACAACCCAGAGTCGCAGTCTGAAAGGCGTCGTCCCTCGTGGACGCCGTTCAGACGACACGACAAGGCCGAACACTCGCGACCCAAGGCCAGCCCACGTGGCATCCACGTGGCACAATCTAAAACGCGTCTGCCACGCCGAACGCCGTTTAAACCGCGTCGAGCCTGGCTCGACGCGAAACAAAACAGGGTCCCAGCCCCGCTAGGGCCTGAACTACAGGGTCTGACCCCGAAAACCGGATCCAAAAATCTCAATCCTTACATGGTGAGTTGGAAAAGTTTTAAGTAGAGCACGACAACCGACTCTACTACCGAGGGAAGAGTACACTGCAACCTTAGAAATAGCAAATGAAACGATCTGGATGAAGAAATTCATCACTGAACTGCAAATTATGCCTAGTATCTCTGATCATGTGCCCTTGTTTTGTGACAACAATGGGACAATAATGCAAGCTAAGGAACCCAAGCCTCATCAAAGGTCAGAAACATATTCTGCGGAAGTTCTACTTGATTAAGGAGATGATTGCTCAAAGAGATATTTTTATGAAAAGAGTTCCATCTGAAGTTAACATTATAGACCCATTGATAAAACTTTTGGTTCAAAAAGTTTTTGAACGTCACTTACTTGAGACGGGAGTCAAATATGTGGGTAATTGAGAGAATAAAGGAATTAAAATGTCTTAAGTCAATCACGGACTTAATTTATATAATTCTTATTCAGCAATATATAATATTTCTCATATATATGTGTATATATGTGTACTATTGTACATCTATTTACGTGATATATATATGATGTCCGAGGACTTACGCACTGAGCGTTAAATCATAAGGAGTTGCGATATTATTCTCAATCATAGAATACTCGAACCAAACATCGATTATTCAAACAGACTGATACAGGTTATGTCTACTTATGTGATGAGAGTAGTTGCTCTCATAACCATTAGTGTGGAGACACTAAGACAAATATGTAGGTGTTCATTAGTTGAATAGGTTCACTGAACTGACCTCCTACAAAACTCTTAGATGGTTTTAACTGTCAACCAAGACATTCTGTATCAAAGTAGTAGGATAGGTCTTTTGACTTGAAACACCAAGGACACCTTGTACGAGAACCACTGATACCTGACTCTTGATTAAAGATTCAAAATATACGAATCCGAATATTCAAGTGATCGTTAACAGTAAAAGTCATATGAAAATAATTGAGTGAAATGTTCCACAATAGTCTATGCTCGTTGAAATTCCTGATCAGAATTAATGGGATTATCAAAAAAAGAATTTTCCGATATATCATTGAGCGATCAATCCGCTTAAGTGATTAAAGAATTTGACAGTTAACCATACTCCATCATCACTGTTAAATCCTATAGAGAAAGAATTATTTCTATACAATAATCTATGGATGTACAGGTTCTAATAATAGGATCATGATCTGCAACATCTACTGCGACCACGAGATATTGCTTCGTGCCCTTCATGATCAAAATACTTAATTCATTTGGTCATGAGATGACAAATGAACAAAGTTTAATTAATTATAGATATTAAATATAAAGATTGTGGAGGCATATGAAGAATAGTAAAAGATTATAGGGATAAAATACAAATCTTAATATTAAATGAAAATAATTATAGTTGGTTTTAAGTGGTTACAAAAGTCAATTTTTGGATAACAATATCATTTCTTCATAATTTAAGAAGTTTGAATTTATACTTTTAGTTGATATTAAGTCTTTTGATCTCTATAAAATATTTTTTAGTTTTCTTTTAAGATCCATCATGGTTGCAGTATGTCCACATTGGCTGGCAATCGCTCTCCATGATGAAACCTGTAGTGTCTATGACCTGGGGTACTTCCCAATTGTGGAGGTTGATCGACCTTATTTTATTTCCTTGTCTATTTCATCTAGACATGATTGATTCCATTGATCTCCTTGAGTTATCTTCATTAATGATTTTGAGAAAAATTCCAATCATGTGATGTTGAGAGCGTGTCTCATCACACCTTGGCATCACCTTTTCAGTACATTCCATTTCATTTCACTCCCTTGCAAAGACGATGCCAAGGTGAAGCAGCTGTAGACACGCTAATTTTGACATCATTTTGAGTAAATTTCATATCATATATTAATGCCTCAAAATGATCTGATATTTAATCATTAGTTAATTTTTATTAATCTTTCTGGATTAATTGTCTAAATGACATCGGTCAGACAGACATAATTTAAGTTTATTAAAGAAATTTATTTGAACTCAGATTTTAATCAAATATGAAAAATTCTAAAAGACGTCGACCTGTAAAGACGACATTTAGGGTTTTATTCTTTTTTTTATTTTTAATCTGATTTTTAATTAATTTATTAATAAACTAAAAGACGTCTTCCATGCACGACGCCATTTAGGTTTCATAAGCTGATTCTGTCTCTTCTTCCTGATATTTATCCTTATCTTAATTAAGCTAAAAGACGTCTCCCATGGGCGACGCGTTTTTGAAAATTACAGATAATGATGAATTAATCTGTGTTTATATGTTTCTTAATTGGATTAACTTCAAAAACTTTTCCATGTTAATCTTTAAGTAACCGCGGATGCGTGAACTTAAGCCTATAAATACCCAACCCCTTGGTCATTAAAAGAGTTAGTGATGATAGCGATAATTGAGTGAAAATTGAGCAAAGAATCTTGGCGACGACGTCCAAACGCTGAAGGATCGAGGTGTTGTTACTACTTCCAGGAATCTTGAAGCAAGCTTCATCCTTTCTTCATCGCTTCTTCGTCCTTTCAAGATCCATTCAAGAACCAAGGCTTTCCAGGGGCCACCTGTAAGGATCGAGACTTTCGGATCCGGTTTTCGGGTCAGACCCTGTTGTTCTAACCCTTGTGGGGGGCGGAAATTCTGAGTTGAATCGCGTCAGGACCTGGCGGCGCGTTTTAAACGGCGTCCACCTTGGCAGACGCATTTTCAGGTGCTGCCACGTGGGTGCCGCGGGGGTTGGCCTTGAGCCGCGTGAGTACGGCCCTGTCAGGTCGTCTGAACGGCGTCTGCGAAGGACGACGCCTTTCAGACTGCGACTCTGGGTGTGTCAGAGTACGGCCCTGACAAGTTGTCTGAATGGCGTCTGTGTAGGACGACGCATTTCAGAATCTTGTCAGAGCGGCCGTCACATCACCTGATTGGCGTCCGTAGATGTCGACGCGTTTTAGCCAGTTTCTGGTTAACCCCGTGAGCCCTCCTTCTTTCCCTCATTTTTCTCCTACTCTCCTTCTCTCCTCCTCCTCCGGCGACCGGCGGCGGCCACCTCCTCCTCCTCCCTTTTTTCCTCCCACCATTTCGCCTCTCCCTCTACTCCGTCCTCTACCTAACTCATACCACTACCACCTCCACTTCCACTGCGGCGTTCTACTCTCCGGACGGCGGCCGACGTCACGGTGGAGCAAGGACGACCACGGCGGTACCGGCGGCGGCGTGGGGCGAGAAGGGTGGACGGCGTGAAGCTTGGAGGAGTTCGAGTGTCCGGTAGGGTGACGTTCCCTGTAGCATTGTGTTTAAAATCATGTTTTCTTCGATATGCATGTGGTAGATCTTCGGTTTTGGGGGTTAGAATGAGCATGTTTAGGTTTTCTATGGGGGTGTTTGCCTATGAATTACCTTGCTCTCCGTTTCCCCTCCAGTTTAGATGATTTTTGGGGTTATTTGGGGTTGGAAAGGGAGCCCTCGGGTTTAGGGCGTTCCTGGTTCCTGGGGCTGAAAGACGTCGTGCATGGACGACGCCTTTTTGAAGGGCGTCGGGCCATCACGACGCCTTTTAGACAGGAATCGACTGACAGGCAGATTGCCCGGTTGGGGATTCTGTGGCTAAATGGCGTCATGGGTAAACGACGCATTTTTGAATGGCGTCAGGCGTCCATGACGCGTTTTAACCACAGAAGTTCCCTGAATAAAGCTCTTGGAAATTCCGGATTTTCGTGTTGAATGGCGTCTTGGGATGTCGACGCCTTTTAAAAGGAGACTACTGGTGTCGACGCCTTTTAGGCCAGAATCTGAAGACTGATTTATATAAACCTGTACTTGGAGCTTGAATGGCGTCGACCTTGGTCGACGCGATTCAAGACAGAATCTCACCAATGCATGCCTGTAAAACGTGTTCATACTGCTAGTTAGATGGTTGCACATGTTTTAGTGCACCCGAAAGAGATGGATTCCTCAAGATCGGATGATTCTATGTGTGTTATGCGATCGCGGGCTTTTCACGTGACCGGATCGCACTGTGTTGGGTTTTCAGTTACTGTGGACCTGGAGTGACATTGTAGCACTTTATCACCCTGTGCTGGTGGGGGCGTGAGCACAGCGCCGGTGGGGGCGTGGGCGGGGTGACGCCTAGTGAGAGAGGGTCACCTGGTGAACCCCGGGGTCAGCTAGTACCGGTGTCGGAGTGGTACATTCGGAGAGTCACTCATGCTGGGGGAAGGGGTAGTCACCTGAGCCAGTTAGGCCGGAGTAGCGAGCGTGCTATCCGAGGGGCTACTCCTTGGTCTCAGCGGGTCGAGGTTTTCCCCACCGTTGTTTGCACGGTCGGCGAGTTCTATCGAGATGACGGTTGTAGACTTTCTAACGGCTGGTTTAAAATGTGCATGATTATTATAATTACGATTGCATGTATTCTCACGTAGAGAGTTAGGAATTGTACCTGCCACTACACTTGTTACTCCACCGTTAGTTGTACTTTACACTTGTGGGTGTGTGCGTGGGCAGTGGGGATCGAAGGATCCCTACTGAGTCTTGTTCTTGAGACTCACCCCTGCGGTTTTCAGGTGAGGACTCCCAGCAGACTTAGAGCGGCGTGTGCGGCCGTGTGTTGTGCTTCTTCGGCAGTTGTTTCGGGGTATGCCCCGATGTAGTTGTCATTTATTTCTGGCCTGTATGTTTAATTATTTCCTTTCAGCTGGAGTATGTAATTATTTGCTGTAATCGAGTCGCATTGTAATAATTTTAATTTCCTGCACTTTTATTTCAATTCAATGTGATGTGGATGTTTAGCTTAGTTTATTATTTGTTTCCCAGACTTACTAGATCCTGGTTTGGTCCCAAATTAATGATTCGGTACCCATTTAGTAATCGGATCCCCGATTATAGGGTGGCGGGTCGTTACAGTTGGTATCAGAGCATACGGTCTGGCAAATAAATAAATAACTAGGTAAATGTTGTAAATTCGGCAAATAAATACATTATCCCGTACAGGCACGTCGGTAGCATAGGTTTTATGATTCTAATTAGAACTTTTTGATTTTGTAATTGTAGGCGAGTAGATGGCTCCCAGAAGGAGGATGCCAGTTATCCGAGAGCAGGGAGATGTCCCTAGTGGGTCCGAGGCCGGGAGGCCGAGTGTTGAGCAGTTCATGGAGGCGATGATGGA
Source organism: Zantedeschia hybrid cultivar (assembly GCA_030544215.1). Classification (NCBI taxonomy): domain Eukaryota; kingdom Viridiplantae; phylum Streptophyta; class Magnoliopsida; order Alismatales; family Araceae; genus Zantedeschia; species Zantedeschia hybrid cultivar. Next base: position 46,554,570 of record JARZZO010000002.1, on the reverse strand, counting down.
CACTATGGCTCGTTATCAGACACGAGACCCTAGTGAGAGTTCCAGTGCGCGGGAAGGGTCCACCGCTACACTTGAGCGGTTTCTGAAGCTGAGGCCACCTCACTTCACCGGTCGTCCCGACCCTGACGAGGCCATCGATTGGCTTAGAGAGATAGAGAAGACCATTGACACCATGGATTGTACTGCAGTAGAGCGGACCCCGTTAGCGACCTTCATGCTGAAGGATAGCGCCTACGACTGGTGGACCACCTTGAAGAGTTTGTCCTATGGGGACAAGAGTCTTAGGGAGATATCTTGGGAGACCTTTGTCAAGGAGTTTAATGCACAGTATTTCCCTAGACATGTCCAGCGAGCCAAGGAGAGGGAATTCATGGATCTGACGCAGGGGAGCATGACAGTACTTGAATACGAGGCGAAGTTTGTTTCGCTGGGACGGTTCGTGCCTTTCATATCCCAGGATGAGGAACGTCGCGCGGAGAGGTTTGTGGATGGGCTTAGGCTCAGTTTGAGGAACTTCGTGGCGTCCCATTGTTGTACAGACTTGGCGTCAGCAGTTAGGCGTGCGGCAGCTGTAGAGGCTCAGCAGATCCAGTCGGCCCGGGAGAGAGGGCAGACTGTCCAGGGGCCATCTCTGGGCAGGGGTAAAGCAGCGGCACCGGCTCCTTCAGTCGGATCGGGATCGTCTTCTCTCGGCTCCCGATTCAGGAGGTTCTTCAGGGGTGGTGGCAGTAGTAGCGGCAGCAGCGGTAGCAGCCGGCCCAGACAGGGGCAGCAGAGTCAGACAGTGTCCAGTGCACAGCAGGAGCCAGCTCAGACGCTTCCGGCAGTCTGTCAGCAATGTGGTGGTACCCATGGTGGGACTCAGTGTCCCACTCTTCCCAGGAGATGTTTCGCTTGCGGCCAGCAGGGCCACTTGGCGAGGCAGTGCCCGCAGGGGTATGGTCAGGGTCATGGTTCAGGCGAGCAGAAGAAGCCGAGGACCCAGGGGAGAGTGTTAGCTATCACCAGGAGGGAGGCTCGCGCGTCCAACTTGGTGGAAGGTACACTTTCTGTCCTTGGGAACTCTGCACACGTATTGATTGATTCAGGAGCTTCGCATTCTTTTATTTCTGAGCAGTTCTTAGATATCCTTTCTGCGCCTATTGTTGAGTTATCTGATGGTTTGATGGTGGAGGTTCCTTCTGGAGACTATATGATATCTTATAACTGCTTGAGGAATGTTCCCTTGACCATTGAGGGTCATGTGCTCCCTGCCCAGTTGGTTGTGCTTGCCATTCGAGACTTTGATGTCATCCTGGGTATGGATTGGTTGGAAGCCTGTTATGCAGAGGTGGACTGCCACAGGAAGAGGGTGGGATTCTCCATTCCGAACATCCCGACCTTCTTCTTCCAAGGTATTAGGCTTTCTTCCCGAGGTATTCTTATTTCTGCCTTTAAGGCACGGAGGTTGCTTGATGGTGGCTGTGAGGCTTTCCTTGCCTCTGTTGTTGTCTCCGATGTCCAGAGTAGTCTCAGCCCTGTGGAGGTACCTGTTGTGTGTGAATTCATCGATGTTTTTCCTGAGGAGCTGCCTGGCCTTCCTCCTCAGCGAGAGGTCGAATTCACCATCGAGCTTGCACCAGGTACGGCGCCATTGTCTAAGGCCCCGTATCGGATGGCGCCAGCCGAACTCGCTGAGTTGAAGGCACAGTTGCAGGAGCTGTTGAATAAGGGTTTCATTCGCCCCAGTACATCCCCATGGGGTGCTCCAGTCCTGTTTGTTAGAAAGAAAGATGGTTCTCTGAGGTTGTGCATTGACTATAGGCAGCTGAACCAGGTAACAATAAAGAATAAATACCCACTTCCAAGGATTGATGATTTGATGGATCAGCTGCAGTCTGCGAAAGTATTTTCCAAGATCGACTTGAGATCCGGGTATTATCAGATGAGGATCCGGGATGTTGATGTTAGCAAATCGGCCTTCAGAACTCGGTACGGACACTATGAGTTTTTGGTTATGCCCTTTGGCCTGACCAATGCTCCGGCGGCTTTTATGGAGCTGATGAACCGAGTCTTCAGGACTTATCTGGATCAGTTTGTGGTTGTGTTTATTGATGATATCCTGATCTATTCTTCTTCTGAGGAAGAGCATGCCACCCATCTTCGGGCAGTATTGCAGGTCCTGAGGGAGCATCGACTCTATGCCAAGTTCAGCAAATGTGAGTTTTGGCTAGACGAGGTGCATTTTCTCGGGCATGTTATTTCTGGTGATGGTATCGCAGTGGATCCAGCCAAGATCGAGGCAGTGATGAATTGGAGCAGGCCGACTTCAGTAACTGAGATCAGGAGCTTTCTGGGGCTTGCCGGTTATTACAGACGGTTTGTTCAGGGATTTTCTTCGATAGCAGCCCCCTTGTCGAGGTTGACTCGAAAGGGAGTTCGCTTTGAGTGGACCGAGGATTGTGAGCAGAGTTTTATTGAGCTAAAAACTCGTCTCACGTCAGCCCCAGTGCTGGTGCTTCCATCTGGGTCAGGTGGATTTGTGGTTTACTCGGATGCGTCCCGTCGAGGATTGGGAGCAGTCCTTATGCAGCATGGCAGGGTAGTTGCTTATGCTTCTCGGCAGCTGAAGAAGCATGAAGAGAACTATCCTACTCATGATTTGGAGCTGGCAGCTGTGGTATTTGCACTCAAGATCTGGAGGCATTATTTATATGGGGAGAAATTCCAGGTTTTCACGGATCATAAGAGTTTGAAATATGTGTTCACTCAGAGGGATCTGAATTTGAGGCAGCGAAGATGGATGGAGTTCATTAAAGATTATGACTTTGACCTTTCTTATCATCCGGGCAAAGCGAAAGTGGTGGCAGACGCTTTGAGTCGGAAGACGGTCATGTCATACCTCATGATTCAGGAGTGGAAATTATTCGAGCAAGTGGTGGAATCTTCCTTTAGGGTTCCACGTAAGGATGACAGAGCTGTGCTGGTCAGTTTGACTGTGAGACCAGCAGTGTATCATACAGTTATTGAGGCTCAGAGGGCAGATGTGGAGTTACCCCAGATTCTCCAGAGGTCTGAGGTTGAGTTATGGGATGATGGTACCGTCAGATTCAGAGGCAGACTCTATGTCCCGACTGAGGAAGGTGTGCGCAGATGTGTTCTTGATGAGGCGCACCGATCGAGGTATGCAGTGCATCCCGGGACAACTAAGATGTATCACTGTTTGAGGAGGCACTTCTGGTGGCCCGGTATGAAGAGAGATGTGGCTGAGTATGTGGCCAGATGCTTGACTTGTCAGCAGGTCAAGGCCGAGCATCAGAGACCTGGTGGATTGCTACAGCCTTTGCCAATCCCAGAGTGGAAATGGGAGCATGTGACTATGGACTTCGTGATGGGATTGCCTACATCTCCTAGCAGGAGAGATGCCATCCGGGTCATCGTAGATCGGCTGACCAAGTCGGCACACTTCCTAGCTGTTAGAAAGGACTGGTCGGTCGGCAAGTTGGCAAAGTTGTTTGTAGACCGGATCATCTCTCTGCACGGGGTCCCTTTGTCCATTGTATCAGATCGAGATCCGAGGTTTACTTCCAGATTCTGGAAGAGTTTTCAGCAGGCGTTGGGGACTCAGTTGGCTTTCAGTTCAGCTTACCATCCCGAGACTGACGGGCAATCGGAAAGAACTATCCAGACATTGGAAGATATGCTCAGAGCTTGTTGTCTAGACTGGGGAGGTTCTTGGGAGCAGCATTTGTCCACTGTGGAATTTGCCTACAACAACAGCTACCATTCTAGCATCGGCATGGCGCCTTATGAGGCTTTGTATGGGCGGCCGTGTCGATCACCGGCGTGTTGGTTTGAGATCGGTGAGAGGCAGATTGCAGGGCCCGAGTTGGTGCAGCAGTGTGCTGAGGTCGCCAGGACGGTTCAGCAGAGGTTGACCGCAGCTCAGAGTAGACAGAAGAGTTATGCCGACATCCGACGAAGACCACTTGAGTTTGAGGTTGGGGACCACGTGTTTCTCCGAGTTTCACCCTCCAAGGGTGTGATGAGATTCGGGAAGCGAGGCAAGCTGAGTCCGCGTTATATCGGACCCTTTCCCATTCTTGCTCGAATCGGGGAAACCGCGTATCAGTTGGCCTTGCCACCCAGTCTGGCAGGAGTGCACGATGTGTTCCATGTGTCCTTATTGAGAAAGTATGTTCAGGATCCGTCCCATGTGTTGGACTTTTCAGAGTTGGAGGTCTCTGAGGACCTGTCATTTCCAGAGTACCCGGTTCGTATTGAGGATCGCAGAGAGCAGGTCTTGCGGAACAAGGTCGTACCGCTGGTCAAGGTGATTTGGCAGTACCGCTCCGGAGGTGAGGCAACCTAGGAGCGAGAGGACGAGATGCGGGAGCAGTTCCCTTACCTCTTCTCGTGAGTCTTATTGTAACTTGTATCCTTGTTTTGACCTTGTTAATTCTAGCAGTCAATTTCGAGGACGAAATTTCTTTAAGGGGGGGAGAATGTAAGGATCGAGACTTTCGGATCCGGTTTTCGGGTCAGACCCTGTTGTTCTAACCCTTGTGGGGGCCGGAAATTCTGAGTTGAATCGCGTCAGGACCTGGCGGCGCGTTTTAAACGGCGTCCACCTTGGCAGACGCATTTTCAGGTGCTGCCACGTGGGTGCCGCGGGGGTTGGCCTTGAGCCGCGTGAGTACGGCCCTGTCAGGTCGTCTGAACGGCGTCTGCGAAGGACGACGCCTTTCAGACTGCGACTCTGGGTGTGTCAGAGTACGGCCCTGACAAGTTGTCTGAATGGCGTCTGTGTAGGACGACGCATTTCAGAATCTTGTCAGAGCGGCCGTCACATCACCTGATTGGCGTCCGTAGATGTCGACGCGTTTTAGCCAGTTTCTGGTTAACCCCGTGAGCCCTCCTTCTTTCCCTCATTTTTCTCCTACTCTCCTTCTCTCCTCCTCCTCCGGCGACCGGCGGCGGCCACCTCCTCCTCCTCCCTTTTTTCCTCCCACCATTTCGCCTCTCCCTCTACTCCGTCCTCTACCTAACTCATACCACTACCACTTCCACTGCGGCGTTCTACTCTCCGGACGGCGGCCGACGTCACGGTGGAGCAAGGACGACCACGGCGGTACCGGCGGCGGCGTGGGGCGAGAAGGGTGGACGGCGTGAAGCTTGGAGGAGTTCGAGTGTCCGGTAGGGTGACGTTCCCTGTAGCATTGTGTTTAAAATCATGTTTTCTTCGATATGCATGTGGTAGATCTTCGGTTTTGGGGGTTAGAATGAGCATGTTTAGGTTTTCTATGGGGGTGTTTGCCTATGAATTACCTTGCTCTCCGTTTCCCCTCCAGTTTAGATGATTTTTGGGGTTATTTGGGGTTGGAAAGGGAGCCCTCGGGTTTAGGGCGTTCCTGGTTCCTGGGGCTGAAAGACGTCGTGCATGGACGACGCCTTTTTGAAGGGCGTCGGGCCATCACGACGCCTTTTAGACAGGAATCGACTGACAGGCAGATTGCCCGGTTGGGGATTCTGTGGCTAAATGGCGTCATGGGTAAACGACGCATTTTTGAATGGCGTCAGGCGTCCATGACGCGTTTTAACCACAGAAGTTCCCTGAATAAAGCTCTTGGAAATTCCGGATTTTCGTGTTGAATGGCGTCTTGGGATGTCGACGCCTTTTAAAAGGCGACTACTGGTGTCGACGCCTTTTAGGCCAGAATCTGAAGACTGATTTATATAAACCTGTACTTGGAGCTTGAATGGCGTCGACCTTGGTCGACGCGATTCAAGACAGAATCTCACCAATGCATGCCTGTAAAACGTGTTCATACTGCTAGTTAGATGGTTGCACATGTTTTAGTGCACCCGAAAGAGATGGATTCCTCAAGATCGGATGATTCTATGTGTGTTATGCGATCGCGGGCTTTTCACGTGACCGGATCGCACTGTGTTGGGTTTTCAGTTACTGTGGACCTGGAGTGACATTGTAGCACTTTATCACCCTGTGCTGGTGGGGGCGTGAGCACAGCGCCGGTGGGGGCGTGGGCGGGGTGACGCCTAGTGAGAGAGGGTCACCTGGTGAACCCCGGGGTCAGCTAGTACCGGTGTCGGAGTGGTACATTCGGAGAGTCACTCATGCTGGGGGAAGGGGTAGTCACCTGAGCCAGTTGGGCCGGAGTAGCGAGCGTGCTATCCGAGGGGCTACTCCTTGGTCTCAGCGGGTCGAGGTTTTCCCCACCGTTGTTTGCACGGTCGGCGAGTTCTATCGAGATGACGGTTGTAGACTTTCTAACGGCTGGTTTAAAATGTGCATGATTATTATAATTACGATTGCATGTATTCTCACGTAGAGAGTTAGGAATTGTACCTGCCACTACACTTGTTACTCCACCGTTAGTTGTACTTTACACTTGTGGGTGTGTGCGTGGGCAGTGGGGATCGAAGGATCCCTACTGAGTCTTGTTCTTGAGACTCACCCCTGCGGTTTTCAGGTGAGGACTCCCAGCAGACTTAGAGCGGCGTGTGCGGCCGTGTGTTGTGCTTCTTCGGCAGTTGTTCCGGGGTATGCCCCGATGTAGTTGTCATTTATTTCTGGCCTGTATATTTAATTATTTCCTTTCAGCTGGAGTATGTAATTATTTGCTGTAATCGAGTCGCATTGTAATAATTTTAATTTCCTGCACTTTTATTTCAATTCAATGCGATGTGGATGTTTAGCTTAGTTTATTATTTGTTTCCCAGACTTACTAGATCATGGTTTGGTCCCAAATTAATGATTCGGTACCCATTTAGTAATCGGATCCCCGATTATAGGGTGGCGGGTCGTTACACCACCCAACTTAGTTCTTAATTGATTTCTGCATCTTTCTCATATTTTTATCACATTGGCATCACAATTCCATCACATCACTCCATGCAACACACACTCACTAGCATTATTTTCCAATTCATGTTTAAAGGGGTTTCAAAGACCACAAACAAGTGAGTTCATTTGTTCAAGTTGCATGATCAGAATCTTCATTAGAATAGATACTACTTCTGCCTGAGTTCTTATTATTTTCTTTTATCATGTTTCTTGCAAGGTACAAAAGAAGATTAAGAAAATCAACAACAAGGGAATCAAGCTAGATGATCATCAAAGTCCGATAAGCATCTAAAGCAAGAACAAAGTCAAAAGGGCTCTTTTCCTTCAGCCGGCTGAATGAGGGGAATTAAGGACTCCAACATCTCCCAATTCTAAAACCAGGTAGGCGATCAATTTTTGTCTTTTGGAACTTTTTAGTTAAAAGTTTCTGGCGATCACATTCACTTAGTTTTTAATAGGTTTATTTGTCACATAATCAACATAAATTTTCATGATAATCACACACCTGATTTGAGCACTCACACATAGGACCACATACATCTGAATGTATTAGTTCTAATAAGTGAGTGGCTCGTTCTCTAGTTCTAGAAAATGGAGATTCTGCCATTTTATCCATTAAATATGACTCACAGGTTGCATATGATTCATAATCAAATAGATCTAAGTTATCCATTTCTGTGCAGCCTTTGGAGTCTGTTTTCACCAATGTGGTCAAGCATACAATGTCATAGGTAGGCTTTGTTCACTTCATACTTGTTTCTTTTAGTTAAAGAACCGACATTGAAATTATCATGAGACACATTTAATAAGTACAAGCCATTGGATAACATAGCAGAAGCTATTAATTTATTTCTGAAATAAATTGAACAACAATTATTCCCAACAGATAAAGTGTACTAAATTCTATCTAAACTTGAAATAGAAATAATATTCTTTATTATGCTAGGTAAATAATAACATTCATCTAATGAAAAAATGTCTCTAGATGGCAGCTTGAGCTCCACTGCCCCTATAGCGATCACCGCAACTCTTGCGCCGTTACCTAGCCTCGGCTCCACCTCATCGGTTCTCAACTTACATCTTCTTGTCAATGCCTGCACAGTATTGCAGATATGATAAACACATCCAGTATCTAATACCCATGACGTATAATCTCTAATTGACAAGTTTACATCTATCATATAGATACCTGAAGCGTCCTGCTACTTCACAGTTCTTTGAGCCTTGTCTTTGAAGTATTCTTTACAATTCCTCTTCGAGTGACCCTTCTGATAACAGTAGAAGCATTCACCCTTCTAGCACTCTTGCCTTTGTCCTTTTTGACAACTTTCAGTTTCTTCTGATTCTTGCATTTGCCTTTCCTAAAGGCTTGGACTGCCAGTCTTTTTCTGCTGGTCTTATCAACCATAAAAACTTGGGGTTTATCCTTTACAAGGTTTCCCTCTGCAGTCTTCAGCATGTTTAGTAATTTAGCCAAAATAGTCTGGATCTTGTTCATGTTAAAGTTAACAATGAACTGAGCATATGATTGTGGAAGTAAAGATAACACAAGGTCGGTATGCATCTCCTTGGGGAGTGGGACCCTAAGAGCATCCAGCCTTTCCACCCATTCAATCATCTTCAGCACATGAGTCTGTACTGAAGATCCTTATGCCATCTGAGTTTTGAACATATTCTTAGATATCTCATATCTTTCGATCCTGCTCTGCTCACCAAACAACTCCTTCAAATAGAACATGATGGATCTTACATCCATCTCCTCATGCTGCCTCTGCAACTCATTGCTCATAGAGGCCAGCATGTAGCATTGGGCCATGGTGGAATCTTCCTTCCATTTATCATATGTCAGCATGTCCTCCTTTGGGGCATCTAATAATGGTTCAGTAGGAGGTTTATCATCTAGGACATAAGCAATTTGTTCAGACATGAGGACAATCTTCAGGTTCCTGAGCCAATCTGAGTAGTTTGGGCATGTCCCCGAATTTCGAAGGATTGTTGGATCTTTTTCCTCCTCACTTTTTTGTAATGAGACCCATTGCTTCCTCTCCCCATGTTCATCTAAATGGTTGAAAAAATCCTTTTTTTCTGCCCCCTTGTTTGATCATGCATGCACTGCTTAGCCAGATCATTCGACAGCAAGAAAGGTTGCTCCTTTTTTCCTCCTCTCTTTTCTATAATGAGAGCCACTACTTCCTCTCCCATATTCATCTAAAAAAAAACTCATTTTTCTCCCCCATTGTATGATCATGCATGCACTACTTGGCCAGAGGAAGGTTAAAATAGTTTGATGTCAAAAAAAAAATAATTGGAAAAGTTATACTAATTTGATTTGGTTTGCAACCACCAATATTCACAAAAAAACACTAACTTGTAGGTGAAATTTTTTTTATGTGGGCATATTTGTGTAATCTTTCAAATTGTCACTGCTTGTGCAGAAAGTTACGCTAATCTGATTTTTCTTATGCAAAAAGTGAAGGAAAGAGAAAAACATATTTATGTGTTTGTATCTTTCTTGCATACAAAGTGAAAAAATCTAATTTATGTCTATTCTTCACAAATTTGTTTTTTTATTATATTTACATGTCATATTAGCATAACAATAATCGTTTATTGTAGGAGAATGAAAGATAATACGGATTATAAACTTACATTATTCTACGGTGTAGTTTGGAAAGAGGTTTCTTCTAATTTTAAATGGAAGTATATAGGCGGACAACAAAGGACTACGACTATAGATGTGGATGAGTTATCAATTTCAAGATTTTTGCCATGTGTGTAAATGGGGAACTGGGCAACGTTTAATATTCACTTATGTCATTTCCCACACCAGAGTAAGAGATATTGTGGTGGTTGATTCAGATAGAATATTGATACAAATTGTCCAAGATATGTGACTGCTATGAAGTTTACATTGTACGTTGTGGTTGATAAAAAGGTGTAGGTTACTCCTATTGAACCTGTCAGGCCACCTAAGTGCAGATATGAAGCACATATAAATGAGGATGCTAGTGGCAGAGCTTCCAATCCATCTGAGAGGATAGTATAGCCCAATGATAATGTTGACCAAGGGACTGTAGCTAACTTTGAATATGTCACATTTGATGATGTTGATTATGATGTTGAAGGTGAACTTGTTACTTCTGAGGAGGGTCATATTATGGCTAATGTAACTAATGAAGAAGAAGATTCAGACAAGTACTACACATATGAAAGGTATAAGAGTGTCTTGCCAAATTCAGATGATTATACTGTAAGCTCCAAAGATGGAGACAATATTGAGATTATTGAAGGTTCTACTAAGGATTCTCAAATAGTTGTAAGGGCAAAGTTTAAGAATGTTGATGCATTCATATTGTCACTAAGACAACACTGCATATAATCTGAGTTCGAAGTATTTTATATCAAGAATGACAAGGTTAGAGTCACTGCAAGGTGTAGTAACATGGATTGTACGTGGCGCATACATGCATCAATATTGCTAGATAACGTTACATTTCAGGTGAAGACTATGCAAGAGAAGCATACTTGCAATCCCAATAGCAAGACAGGAAATCACATGGCTTCAGTAAAGTGGATTGCCGAGAGAATAGTTCCTTTGTTCATTACAAACTATCAAAATGGTTATGTTCTTTTACCCAATTATGAACTAGGCCCTTTATGAGTCACATTTTATTGGACTAGGGCTAGTAAGACAAATTGCCATATGCTGACAAGCCAAGAGTTCATGATAGGATGCCTAGAACATTGATCTATTATCTTTATTCTCTCCTATTATAGACTTGTAGTGACCTGGGTTACTATTATATATCTTGCATCCTTGCCTATATCCAAGTGATGTTTGATTGTGTCATCCTACATTTGTATTGATGTTGATGCACATTTTCTCCAACCAATTATGGATAATCAATAAGTAATATTTTAGATTGGTCTAGAGTTTGTCTTTTTTTTGCAGGCCACCAACCTTGCTCAGTTAGACTGGGGGCAAAGGTAGCACTCAGGGGAGTGTTGCGTGTTCCATTGAAGCTCAAAGTAGGGGTGGAAGCCATGGCAGACGTGGTGGCAACAAAGGAAGATGAAGTGTTAGCCATGGTAGAGGGAGAGCAACTGGTGCAGAAGAAGGCCGGGACAATACTAGAACCTCCCAAACTAGGGCTAGCAGAGGGAAAACATCTCCTGCTCAATATCAAGGCCAAGGCATTGGTGGATGGTCTCAAGCTGGATAGTGCTCAAAGCGGAGGATGGATGAAATTTAAAAAAATTGTCATTTTTTATTTAACATGATACTTAAGTGTCATTTTCATGGTCTTGATCAGTTATTTTGTACCATCCATGAATAATTTTCTATAAATTAGCCCTAGTGGTTATTTAAGCATACTTGTGTTGGGTTTGACGATGAAAAGATAGTTATATTTAGCTTTATGATGAAACTCAGCATGTTGGGTTTAGTGTGACTAAATTTAGGTCTTGTATATGTGGTTGTGATGGTTTTTTGTGGTGGTTCTCCTTTTTCAAGTGGTTAGGTGGTCACATTGGATGTATTTTTTATGATAAATACTAGTCATTTTAATTGTGACAGGTTGCGGCCGACATGAGTTTTGTAACCAAACTTGTTTTTCACCTATTAACCAGTTTTTCGAGGGTTAAAAACTGATACATGCCTTGATTGTTAGTGAAAAAGGATTTTACGATGATCTTTTTTAATTAGTGTGATTAAATTGTAGATGCTATAACATGTGGTTTTGATTGTTCAGTGTGGTTGTTCTCTTATTTCTTTTACTATTTAGATATGTTGTTTTTCAGGAGAAAGGCAGGTGGGATAGTCAGATGGTCATATTATATATTATTTAAACCTTAAAAACATCTATGTTCTTCACGTACTCATTACGTGCAAGTTACATGAAAAAAATCTTAAAAGCTAGTATAATTATAAATGCCCAACAAAGGATCATCACACGTTGGAGGCATCTTTCCATCGATGCGATTTTATTAGTAATCCTTTCATTTATCGCCATTAATTGATATTTCATATCCACTATCGTGTAATTTGCGTCATCCACTCAATCAAAAATCCGCAATCTCCATTGTTGTTGTAGCAAGGGTATTGGTAGAAATGCCGACGTTTACTGGAAGGTTAAAAGATATAAGCACTCTGCATCTTCCTCTATCGCACGGACATTCAATTCTTGGTATCATATTTAAAGGGTGACCAAAGAACCTTGAAACCTAAAAGAAGAAGAGATGCAGAGAAAAATGAGTTTTGTCTATTATTTGTACAATAGATAACACACAAAAAGTAAAAAAATATCAATCATCCATCACACGATCAGGTGAGAAAGATGATCGACGTGGAAAAGTGAATGGTAATGCAAAGGAGAAGAGAAAGCACTGGAGGTTTATTTGCAAGAAGACAATTTATAGCCCTCAATGCCTTCAAACGGCTCTATTTATTATCGTTATAGTGACTATCTCATAATTATTTAGCTTTTTAACGACATTGTTAGAACATGCTTTTACGTTCATGTTTCAAATAAAAAAAAAGGAAAGTAAAATTGTAAGGACTGAGGTTTCGGGTTCAGTTATCGGCTCGGTTTCAGTATCGGACCCTTTTGGTTTGGACCCTTGTGGGCCTGGTGCATGGTCTCCTTATCGCGTCGAGCAAGCTCGACGCGATTTTGAATGGTGTCGGCCTAGGGGGATGCTATTTAGAAGCCTTATTGGTGTGCTGCATGGGTGGGCGTTGGGGCGCGTGTGTACAACTCCAGTCTTATCGTCTGAATAGCATCTTGCATGGACGATATTGCGATTCAGAGATCTGCAAATGTACGACTCTGTCCTGTCGTTTGAATGGCGTCATCTGGGAACGACACGATTTAGCGTGTTTTAAGTTGATGCCCCGAGCCCTCCCTCATTTCTCTTATTTTCTCCTTTCCTCTCTCTCTCTTCACTCTCTCCAAATCTCTCCGACTCTCTCCTTCCCTTCCTCTTCCGCTTCTTCCTCTTCCACCACTCCAATAACCTCTCACCACTACCACCACCATCTCCTCCGCAGCACTTTGCTCTCCGGACGGCGGCCGACGTCTCGGTGGAGTGACAGTGTCCACGGTGGTATAGGCGGCAGTTTGCGGGGTAGCGGATCGACGGCAAGAAGATAGGAGGAGTTCAAGTAACCGGTAGGATGACGATCCTCGCATGTAATTTGTTTGATTTGAACCATGTTTTCCCACTTTGGAGCATATTATGGAGGTGTGAAGATTTTGGGTAGAATGAGCATGCTTAGGCGGATTTTTTATGGAAATGCTCATTTTTATGAAATGTGGATTGGTGTGTTTTCAATTTAGTTATTTGGATTCTCCCCTACCTTTTCTATTTTGGTGTTTTGGGGCAATTTGGGAGAGGAAATCCAACGATGAGACTCAGTGAGGCCGGAGGGAAATCCTGTTTTGGGCGTTAACTGGCGTCGGGCTAGGGCGACGCGATTTGCAAATTGTGTCGGCCATGGACGATGCGATTTAGGCCCAGATGCCAGAGGGCAATTTGGTTTTCGGGCATTAAATAGCGTCGCGGCCAGGTGACGCTATTTAAATGGTGTCGACCATAGGCGAAGCGATTTAGGCCCAGGTCCCTAATCTCTCGAGGCCAGTTTCTGTGGGAGCCAGTTTTAGGGCTTTCAATGACGTCGGCCATAGGCGACGCGATTCAAGCCAAAGCCCCTTAAAATTTTCTGCATTTAGCATGTATGACTGTTATGAAAATGTTAAATATATTCTTGTATATTGTTAGACAATCCTGTCAAATGCATGCTTGAAATCATACATCGGGGGCGGGGATTTCCATGTAACTGGATCGCATTGTTTTGTGTTTATGCGATCGTGGACCAAGAGTGACAGTTGTTAGCGCTTAACACCCTGTGTCGGTGTGGGAGTGACACAGTGTCAGTGTAGGAGTGACAAGGTGATGTCTAGTAGGCGAGGGTCACCTGGTATACCACGGGGTAATAGTTAGTACTGGTGTGGGAGTGGTACACTTCGGAGTGTCACTCGTGGCTGGGAGGAGGCAGAACCACCTAGAGCTAGACAGACCGGAGTAGCCAGCGCACTATCCGAGGGGTTGTTGTTCCGTCCCAGTGGGTCGGTGTTTTTCCAGTTAGTTTGGTAGTTTCTGGTGAGTTCCTTTTCGGTGGACGTGTGATTTAATTACTTCATTACTTACGCTTTTGTTGCCTACATCCTTGTCTTCTTGCGACCGTGGGTATGTGTGGGGGAGGTGGGGATCGAAGGATCCCTACTTAGTCCATTCTGGTGTGACTCACCCCCTGAGGCTTTCAGGTGGGGATTCTCGGCAGGCGTAGAAGTTGTGGAGTTTCGTCTCGAGTTGCGCGTCAACAGCTACTGTTCTGGAGTATACCCCGATGTAGTTTTTCTTTCCTTTTTTAGGTCTGTACGTATAATTATTTCTTTTCAATTAGATTATGTGATTATTTGCTGAGTTGAGTCGAATTGTAATAATTTTTAATGCATATACCTTCTTTACAATTCGATGTTGTGGGGATTGTTTAGCTTAGTTTATCATTTATTTTCAAGACTTATTTAAGATCCTAGTTTGGTTTCTAATTTTAATGATTCGGTACCCATTTAGTAATCGGATCCCTGATTATAGGGTGACGGATCGTTACAGTTGGTATCAGAGCATTCGGTCTGGCAAATAGATGAATAACTAGGTTAAATATCATAATTTCAGCAAATAAATACATTATCCCGTACAGGTACGACGGTAGTTTAGTTTTGGATTCTAATTAGAAGTTTCTGATTCATGTGATTGTAGGCGATTAGATGCCTCCTAGAAAGAGAGTGCCCGTTATGTATGATCAGGGAGATGTTTCTCGCGGGTCTGAGGCCGGTAGGCAAAACATGGAACGCTTTGTGGAAGCGATGATGGAAACAATGACTAGATATCAAACCCGAGACCCTAGTGAGAGTTCTAGTGCTCAAAGAGGGCCTTCGGCTACTCTGGAGATATTCCTGAAACTGAGGCCGCCTCATTTCACTAGTCATCCCGACCCTGATAAGGCAACTCATTGGTTGAAGGAAATGGAGAAGACTTTTGACATCCTAGACTGTGCGACGGTTGAGAGGATTCCGTTGGTCACCTTCATGTTGAAGGACGATGCCTATGATTGGTGGACCACTTTGAAGAACATGAAGTATGCAGATAAGAATCTTAGGGAGATTCCATGGGAGACATTTGTGAAGGAGTTCAATGGGCAGTACTTCCCTAGGCATATCTAGAAAGCTAAGAAGAGAGAATTTATGGAGTTGACTCAAGGGAGCATGACAGTGCTTAAGTACCAAATGAAGTTTGTCTCTTTAGGGAGATTTGTACCCTTCATCTCAGAAGATAAGGAGCGACGGACCGAAAGGTTTGTTGATGGGTTGATATTTGACTTGAGGAGTCTGGTGGCATTCCACTGTTGTTCAGACTTAGCTTCAGCGGTGAAGTGTGCTACGACAATTGAGGCACAGCACTACCAGATGGCTCAGGAGAGGGGACTGGCAACTCTGTGACGGGCTTATGGCAAGGGGAAGACAGCGGAAGTAGCTCCTTCATCGGGTTCGGGAGCATCTTCGCTCGGATCTAGATTGAAGAGGTTCTTCAGAGGAAGCGGCGGCAGCAGCGGTAGCAGTGGCAGCAGCAGACCCAACAAAGTCAATCGGCATCCAGCGCGCAGCAGGAGACAGCTCAGAGAGCTCCGATGACTTGTCGTCATTGTGGTGGTACTCATGATGGGACTCAGTGTCCGACATTTTCTCGGAGGTGCTATACTTGTGGCCAACTGGGCCATTTGGCGAGGAAGTTGCCCGCAGAGGCATGGTCAGGGGCAGCAACCCAGAGACCAAAAAAAGTAGAGGACCTAAGGGAGAGTTCTCGCTATCATCAGGAAGGAGGCTCGCGCGTCTAACTTGGTGGAAGGTACACTTTCTGTCCTTGGAAGGTTCACTTGACTCACCCCCTGTGGCTTTTAAGTGAGGATTCTCGGCTGGCATAGAAGTTGTGGAGTTTCGTCTCGGATTGCACGTCAGCAACAACTATTCCGGGGTATGCCCCGATGTAGTTGTTCTTTCCTTTTTCAGGCCTGTACATATAATTATTTCTTTTCAGTTTGATTATATAATTATTTGTTGAGTCGTATCGAACTATAATAATTTTTAATTCTTACACCTTCTTTATAATTCGATGTTGTAGGGATTGTTTAACTTAGTTTATCATTTATTTCCCAAACTTATTTGAGATCCTAGTTTGGTTGCTAATTTTGATGATTCGATATCCATTTAGTAATCGGATCCCCAATTATAGGGTAACGGGTCATTACAAAAATAGTCTTTTTCATCTATTATGTAATGATCCGCTCACTTTGACAAAATCTTATATGTGTATACTCATCATATTCCCCCGTACATAACAATTATTTATCGGAGGGACTAATAAATCTTGTTCATAAACTTTATAGGGGCCTACATCAAAATACACAAGATACATGGACTATATTGAATTCACGCTGTTTACAGGATCGAAACCAATCAACCCAAATGTTAAAAGATTATTGAGCCTAAAAATTAGAACAGTTAAAGTCCCCACTGAGTTCGGAAGTAAAAATATCGGTTGCATGCTGCACTGGTGCAATAGACGGTTCCACTGCATCCAGACAGTTGTCTACTCTAATTTGTATGGATACGAGCCATCATATCTATATATATAGAGAGAGAGAGAGAAAGATATGCTTGAATGTGACTCACTATATGCATGTGATTAAATAGCACATACTGTTTTTTATCTTATCTTCATATTTTAAAAAATAAAAATGTTTATAAATTTTAAATAGTCAATAATCTCCTTAAGATTCTTTTCATCTCTTGAGACTTTATTTTGTTCAGTTGATCCTAGTCTAATCTTGAAAGTCGATCCTAACTATCTATCGGATATATGCAAATCTCGATTTCAAAAGATTATATATATAAAAAAAAATCGGCAAATTAATCCTTAAGATTGTTCCCATCTCTTAGGATTATAGTATTTATCATCAATTTATGGATGTAAAATCAGATAGCTTAGATTAAAAGACTCATGATCTAACGATAAAATTAAAGCCAAAAGGGTTGAATAAAAATAATTTTGGGAGAGAGTTGAATATTTAAAAATTTATCATGACGTTTACTTTTTTTAACATGAGAAAAATGTCAAAACAATGCATGCGATGTAATTGCACTGTAGCAAACACATCGTATCACTCTTAAATATTCAACTCTCTCCTCAAAATAAATTTTGTCCCTTTTAGCTTAAATTTCACTGTTAGATCATGAGGCTTTCAATCTAACTCGTCTAAATTTACATTCGTAAGTTGGTGATGAATGTTAAATCTCCAAGGGATGGGAGAAATCTTAGGGCTAATCGGATGAATTTTCTATTTTTTGACTCTTTTTTTTCATAAATTTTAGAAATCGAGATTTGCATGTATCCAATGGACAGCTAAAAGCAAGTTTCAAGATTGAACCAGGACAGTCAAAATAAAGTCCAAAGGATAAAAATAACTCTAAGAGAGGTTATTAAATATTTAAAAGTTTATAATTATTTTATTTTAGATATGAGGATGAGATTCAAAATAGTGCGTGCAGTCCCACACTATACCGAACCATATTCTAACATTTCTCTCTCTCTCTCTCTCTCTCTCTCTATATATATATATATATATATATATATATATAATCTTATTTTTTAACTAAAACATTAAGGGGCATTTGTGTTCTCAATATTTCCCTGGAAAGTAGATAATCACAAAAAAAAAATCAAGGAGTAAAAAAACATAGAACGTGTTTTCCTGCAAAATAAAAATATGCATTTGCTAAGCTCATGGAGAAGTTGAAATTCCCACACGAAGAGAGAAAGATATGGAGAAAGTGTGACCTAAGAATCTTACGTGGAGAGAGAGAGAGAGTAGTTAATACTTTTCATGATAATATTTTCCCTTAGGGAGAGGTAGGGAAATAGATCCAAAGAAAGTAAGAAATATTTTGAGAATATGAAAAATATTTTTTGAACTAACTTTCACTCGGTTTACGAAGTATGTGAAACCTTTTTGTTTTTTGGACAGAACAAAAGTATTTATATTAAGATGCTCTTGGCACGAGTACAAACAAGAAGACAATAGAGAAGACCTTCCACAGCTGCGGACAATACTAGACCATACCCAAATACACACAAAGTCAAATAAAGCCCATAATCCATCATGAAAAAACATTAACACACTAGACTTCTGAAAGCAACGGCCATACTGAGAGGTCCATAGATGGGCACACAACACGATCCAAAGTCCCAGGCCCAGAGTGGCACACTGAACCATAGTTTACACAGAAGAAGTAACAACTTTGCAATGAAGGATGCACTTAGGAAGATAGTCTCTAGCATGGAGGTTGGTGGTAATGCTCCAGAAACACCGAGCAACAAGAATGTCGGAAGGCAGCTGATCAAAGTGGCCTCTCTTGGATGGAACAACCGAATGGAACGACATTTCTCGAAACGGACGATCACTGAAACATGCACACATCTATCATCCATAAGAGGGGGCCTAGAACCCCAAGGTGTTGATGGAATCCTCTAGATTGGACCAGACACAGGATGGAGATTGGCGCTAAAGGGAGAGCCAAACTCAGAACAAGCACGAAGGGGCAGCTATAAAGAGGGGAGGGCCATAATCTATCTAATCGAACAAGAGGTCAAGGGCATAGACAGAGAGAAAGGAAGGAGGAAGTATAGGCATGCAACAAGAAGAAATATGGAAAAGGAACCGGCAGCCGAAGAAAAGCGACCCAGGGAACGCCAAAAAACTAGAAGCCCCAACGAGGGACTTCAGCCTACAAAATAGGAAAAGAGGTGGTTTGGAACAGGTTAAACAAAAGAATGGATGGGTTGGAGTAGGGGGTGGTCAAATAGTGCGGGGCAAATAGGAACGGAAGCAAAGGGCCAACACAACGAGGAGAACATTGGTGAGAAAGGGGATCGACGAAGGATGGGAGGGAGAATGACGGCGAGGAGGTAGGCAAAGGGGTCAAAGAAATAGAGAAAATAAAGATGGCGCACCTAGCGGTTTGGGGGGATGGGGGGAGTTTCTAGAGAAGACTTCCCCTACCCAACGCTCGTCACTGAGGCAACAACGGTTCCGCCGAAGGGTCGGTGATGCTTTTGATGGATATAGGTGTCCTCTAAGCCAATCATAAAGCACCTATTACAATCTGGTTCATTAATAAATGGCATTTATTTCATTATGTAGATGGACGTATTTATAATTACGCATAATGAAGTCCTTGAATGTGTGCAATAGTCATCATATTATGATGCGATCATAATAATGAGACTGATGACTTATAAACACATATTCTTAATTGTTTCTAGTCGTAGGATGTTTGAGAAGGACATCAAATATCCGATAAGACTAGTACAGGTTATTCCAACTCATATGACTAGGGTGACGAATCTCGTTAATCACTTGTGTGGAGACATAATGGTGAACCTATAGGTGCTCATTGGAGAATGAGTTCACTGAACTGATCCGATATGAATCGCCGAATGATAATTTACCTGACTGTCAACCAGCTTGATTCATTATCACAGTGGCGTGGTTGATCCTTAGAGTTCAGATACCAAAGACACATTGTCAGTGGACTTCTGGACTTTGACTTTAGCTTACGAATCCCTATCCATGGGATCTCTAATAGTCAAAGGATCGGGTCCAGTGGAAGACTTTCGAAGATGATTGTGTGTTTAATATAAGATCGTTCGCTCTCAAGTAACTAGAAAGAGAATGCTCTAATCCGCAGGAGTCTCTGGCCAAAGCAAACACCATATCAGAAAAGATGTTTTCTGATATTGTACAACGGAATCTGATTCAAATGAGTTGATCATCTAGGGTTTGACAGTTGAGCATACCCTAGGTTAACTCGAGAGCATTGTGCGAACGAAGGATTATAGCCACGTGGTAACTGTGGACGAATAGGTTCCATGAGTGGATTGTTGAACCCTATTACCCTCCTGAATCATGCGGTATTGCTTGGCACCCAACTTGATCGAAAGTCCAGTCGAATTTACATGAGATGTTAATTCGATTAAGTAATTAATTAAATATCATATATTAATTAATTACAATAAGTCAATAAAATGTTATTGAACTTAACGAGCTGAAAATCGGACTGGTTAATAGGCCTAGAGGGTCACACGCAAAATGATTCTCAGTCGGTGGTACTTAAGTAGGATTTATATTAACTCGGGGACTTTTATGAAAAATCGTGCTGACTTAATATATATACACGCTATTGAGAAATCTTGGCCCAAACTCCAGGAGCTCTCAAGGCTGGCCGTCCCCCCCTCTCTCTCCTCCTCCTCTAGGTGCCCCTCTCAGTGCACCGGATGATGTCCCGACTCCGCTGCGCGCAATTCTCGAAAGTTGGGAATTCTTGTCCACAGGTTTTCGAAAGTCATTGCGATGGCGGATCTTCAGCGAACGCGTTATTCTGGACAAGGAAGTGAGGACGAACTACCGCGGAGGATCGCGTGGATACCGCACTGGAGGCCGAACACTTGTGCGGCTAGCGGCATCGCCTCGACGGAACCGACACGGTCGCGGATTCGAATCCGCGCAAGGTGATGTGATTACACAACCCGGTTTCTCAGTTTACTATTTTTGTTCCGAAACCGATCTACGGGCATCAGGCGGAAATTTTAATGTATGTTTCCACTGCATTTTTTGCGTCCCACTTGGATCCCAACAGCTTTCGCCAGAAGGCCGACGAAGGGTCTGGTATTAGGTGGGAGCTCCCACCTACCACTACTACCCTCGAAAGAAACTTCAAAAGCTAGTAAATATGTGAAAGTTAGATGGAAAAATATTTCCTAGGAAAATTTTTGCGAACGGAGACACCCCCCAAGATGGGATGAACCTGAGGTGAGCGACTCCAACCTGCTGAACTGAACGCAATGTGGCAAGTCAGATATAGTCACGAAATATGCCTTGAAATACAAATTAAAGTGACATAGCTTAACTTGAACCTACCATACATAGGTTAGTTTGTGCTTGGGCATGACAAGTTTCCATCCAAGGGTCGGTTTTAAATAACAAGCAAAATACCAGAGTTGTAGATGGGCTCACACTCCATCATCCATGACCTAGGATCCCATTTAGTATATAATACACATATTTATGTACTATGTACATGATGGAGTGGTATGATAACACTACACAACTTTTTATAACTTTTTCATATTTTTGAGGTGCTTTTTTATATTAAAACTAATAGTTGCGGAAAAAGAAACAAAAATCTCATAAATATTTATAATAAGAATTATCTAATTAAGATTAGACAGTTATAAATGCGGCAAAAGATCTAACAGCCATTACAACAAAATATTCATGTTTCAATATTTAGTCTAAATTTGTTTGTATTATTAGTGTAGATTTCAAGGTTTTTGTGTAAGAAATTGTTTGGTGCATTGTAAAATGAAGTAAAATGTCAATTTTAAAAATAGACGAAAAAAAAATCCTTGATTTTAAAATCTTTGCTTTTGCTTTTTCACAAAATTTGGGGTGAAAATTGAAAATCTGCTAAAAAGTATGATGTAGGGTTAATTGGTTTTGAAATACAACAATCTATTAGTAGTCTAGATGTATTAAAAATCATGTAAAATAATTTGCAATACTTTAAGAGGTTGTTTGGTGTGTCTCATAATGTAAGGATCCACAAATAAATTATATTTACATGAAAAGTTTACTTATAATTTTAGGAATTTTATAGTACAATTGGATGGTAATAAGTTTTACCAACATACACATAATTATGAAAAAGGATATATTCATAAATACTTAAAAAATATAAATATAATTATAAAAAATTAGGGATAAAAGTGCGACTGTCAAATTTTAAGGGGTTTAAACTTAAATATTCTAAGATATTAAAAGTGCTTTCTAATAACCAAGATGGGTTGATCTCAATTTTGAGGGTATAAATATAATTATCAAACATATACGGGTTAAAGTATAATAAGTAAAAGATTAGTGGCATAAGATACAGATATATATATATAATTAATTAAAAAGAATAGGTAAGATAGAGATTACTTACCCCTTAAGTTATTTATCCTTAAGTTACTTAAACCTTAAGTTAATTAGCCCTTAAGTTACTTAATCCTTAAGCTACCCCTTACCACCTATTTCCTTCCAGAAGCATCCATAGGCGCCACCTCATCGTGTAATGATGAGGGTGGCCACCCCATCATGTCATGACGAGGAGGGTGGACACATCGCCATGCCACTTCATCATGTCATAATGAGGAGAGGGACACCTCCGCGGACACTTGTCATCATTTCCTCATCCTTATCTCCAAGTTATGATGGAGGGACATCTCAAGGAACCACATGTCACCCTCTTCTTTGCTAAGAAAAAAGATATTGATAGAAGGATGGATAAATACTATTGATAAAGGATAAGGATATTGGTAAGGTTATTTGGCCCTTAAGTTACATAACCAACAAGTTACTTAGTTAACTTATCCCTCCAGTTAACTTAAGCCTTAAGTTATCGCCTTTTTCTCCTCCTATAAATAGGAGGGTACCTTTCCCCTCCTACTACAACCTAAGAGGCATAGAAGTAGAGAGAGAGAGAGAGAGAAGGAAGAGAGAAAAAGAGAGAGAGAGGGAGAGTTAGGATGAAGTTTAGAGAGCCTTAGGGAGAGAGTTCTTAATGCCAGTTCGAGACACCTTAGAGGACGGCGCGAGGAGGATCTTCAAAAGGCTGTGAGTGCATGTATAAGTGCTTTTGGCCTTACCTCCGCGAGCTTCTTCGAGTTCCTTAGCGTGAAGCAAGAGGCAAGTAATGATTAACCTTGATTTCACAGATATTTTTATGTAGGAAATTCTATTTTCAACATTATTTTCCTACTTACTATAAGTATAAAGATCTATATGAAATGTTTAAGATGATAATTATGAAAATTTGTATATGTTAGATAACATAGTTGCATATAGTTTCATATGTTTAAGTATGTCGCATGCATGTGTTAAGATGGTCAACCAACCAGTAACTTAAGAACTAAGTGCCACACAGGTTGTAATGGGAGGAACGGCTACCTATGGAAAGGACTACCCTTAGAGGTGAAGCCGCCATAGCGTTGAGTCACCCCTTGAACTTGTGGGGCCACCTCTAGAATCCTTTGTCTATCCAGTTATGGACAACACCACCTTAGAAGTCCACGTGTCCGAATCATAAAAGTATCTTTGTGAGGCAGACAAACTCAAGGCAAACAGGTAAAATCTTGACTACAGTTTTCCTAATCCAGGTGGGACGGGTGGGTCCCCCTGCTGTGCAGTAGAAGCGCCAATGGGCATTTGTCTTACTATTGGCTGTATGTCATGTTAAAAGATACGTGAAACACGAGGAAAACGGGTAAAATCTTGGCTACGGTTTTTCCGGTCCAGGTGAGACGGATGGGTCCCCTTATTGCACAGTGGAAGCACCAGTGGGCATTTGTCTTACCATTGGCTGCATGTCATGTTAAACACAATACTCTCCATGTTGTGATTTGGATGCATGTCCGTTAAATAAATGATAATATGATGATATGTGTGATCATATTCAGTTAAGCATGTTAAAAAGTGCAATGCATGATGGCATGTTAACAAGTAAGATGCATGATATATTAAGTTCATGATAAGGCATGTATGTTAAGATGTATGTTAAGTCATGTTAAGCATGTTAAGAAGTAGGATGCATGATAGCATGTTAAAAAGTAAGATGCACGATATATTAAGTTCATGATAGAAACACATTATGGTAAGATGTATGTTAAGTTATGTTAAGATGCATGTTGTAGATGCAAGCTAGGTTTATGATGATTCATATATAAGTTTAAGTCATGTTTAGTTGCTCATGATAGGATTTGATGCTAAAGAATAGGTTTAGGACATAAGAATGTATACACGATATCATGATACATGTCACTTAGATATTTATTATGTCTTTTCCCTTTATAATATATTGTATGAAAAATCTGTGATTTTGTGGGTTATGAACTTGCTAAGTCTGTTGGGACTTGCACTTGCTCACTAATGTTTTTTAGTAAAAGCAAGGTAAAGATTAAGCTATGGGACTAGGAGACTTAAAGCCAGAAGATTTAGTTCCTATTTAGACGTATGTTTCAGATTTAGAATCTATGTAATTAGATTAGTTAGAACTCTTGAGATGTAATTTGGATATGTTTAGAGATCCTGGATAAGTATTGTACTTTTTAGTACTTATTAATTAGTGAAAATATTTGTGATGGTTGATTCATGGAGTTGTGGATGTATGTATGTGCTCACTATGGAATAAGTGTATATTTGGATTGTTCACACTATGGCGCGTCCGCTGGTTCGAAGTAAATCGACACGACTGAACCGAGTCGGCGAGACGTTACACATAAACAATGTAAAATGATATTTTCCTTGTATTTAGAGTATTGTAAATCATTTTACGTCACTGTTTTATATGTTTGGCGTATCAAAAATTACCGTATTTCAAAACTAGTTAATTCTTAAAATTCTCCTTTCAATTGATTTCGATTTTTAGTCTCAAATCATAGTAAACTGAAAAGGTGATCTTAAAATTAGAAAAACAATTCGTTGATTTTAAAACTGGCGATTTCAAGATTGAGATTTTACAATATTTTATGATGCACCTAATGAGTGTTAAGTATATAAAAATACTGTAAATCAATTTATAACACTCTCAGCATAGGGAAAGCACCATCTTATTTTACAATGTTTTATAGCACATCAAATCACCCCTTGGAAAGAAGCTAAAAGATCTGAAAATGTAGAGAAATGGAAGCAGCCAATCCAAGATTTTAGAAATGTTCCTGCATATGGCAATCAGCTTCAATCAGACGGTCGCAACAATATGCATATTTTTTTTATATTTTTTAAGGAGCCAAAAGGGTGGGGACGACTTAAAGGAGTTAGATCTTTGATCTGACAATCTCAAAAAAGAATTAAAAAGGCGAGACAAAAGGAGTTGCATATTTTTTTATTTTTCTGATATGACTTCTTTAAGGTTATCTAAAAAATATAAAAGGGCCGCAAAAATACATTATAGTAGCATTGTACTGTTGCTGACGTTGCAATCCACATCAAGACATTGCAGTAAGTATTACTGTCCAACATATGAGAATGAGTCCTTAGAATGGGTGAAGGAACCACTCCATCTTTTTACTTTGATAATTTTTTTAAAAGATTAAAACAACATTATGCTGCCGTAACATTGTCTGATCTTAATGATCAGACCGGTGGCAGAGGGGCGGAGCAGGCATTCTTCATCTGGGAACCCCCTCTGAAATGGGGGGAGAATCACTTGAGACACCGTTCTCTTCCTTTTCATCTAATTTCATGCGAGGAGGTAGGATGTACCACTTCTATTATTTTAAGATCAAATGCCGCACCTTCCTTCTCTTCTTCTTTTTTTTTTTTTTTTTTGATAGGGCTCGGGGGGGCCGAGTCTGTACAACTATTTACAAGGATCGGGATTCAACTGAACCCGAGATTTCCTCTAAAGGAGATATTTTCGGCCGGGTCGAAGGGTCCGCCTAATTAAGCAATAATTCAAGATCCGCCAGATTTTTGGGGAAGTAATCCCAAAGACCAAGAGATAAATATCCCTATAGCACTGAGGCCATATAGTTAGGGAGTTTTTAGGCCCCAACCGAGAATCGAACCTGAGACCTCCCTTTTGCAAAGGAGGTGCATTAGGCCCCTGGTTCCAAAAGTATTCTCTTTACACAATGGCCAAGACGCTCCGGTATATCAAACGCACCGGCCCTTTGGAGAAGTTGAGGCGGTCTGGGCCTGAAAGAAGACCTATGTTTATATTGCTGCCGCACAGATGTTACAGCAACAGGATGCAAGTGTTGATCTATGTTCCTTGTTTTAAATTTTTTTGTTCGTTTAATTTTTGATTGGGTGGTACGAACTTCAAGTTAAGAATTTTTTAATTTATTCTTTTCTAAAAAAATCAATAAATATGTGCTCTATTACACTGCCATCTAATCAAAATGATCAGACGGCAACACATTCAACATTACATTCCATGTGAATTTATAATAACTAAAGTATTACGGCAAATATTATCTTTTTATTATTATTATCAGATTTGTTTATTTCAATTTCTAAAACACTCCACGAAATTAAACCTAAATGTATGGGTCAGAGAGGGTGCTCATAATAGGAATCTCTTAAATTTAACGAGTACCGGACAAGCACGGTGATGCTGTGTACAGAGCACAGGACAAATAATTTAAGATTGAGTTATTTAGTTTTTAATTCTTATAAAAAAATTATATAGAAATAAATTCTTGTGACTTGGGTATTTGGTGTTTGACTCCAAAAAATTTACTCTTTCTTAGACATAAGTTTTTCTGGTTCGAAGGAGGAAAATAGATGATAAGGACTACTAAAATGTTAAGCATAAGTTTACTGGAGTGAATACTAAATATATGGGATAAAGTTTTTCTTAGATTCAACAGTTAAAAAAAAAAAAAAAACTAAAAAACACTTCAAAATTACATCAATGTACATTTTATTTACATTAGCCCTTTTTTTAAATTATCCAGTGGTTGAGAATGTCAACCAGCAAGGTGTCCAATCTGACAAGGCCCGAGACGTCCTAATTATGTCTTTTTTTTTTTTTTTGAGAAACGTTCTAAATATGTGGCATATGAGGTATTTTGCGCCTACGACGGAAGTAACTCCGTAGGGTAAAAATTTTGTCGACCCATAAAATATGCACACAAATTTGATCTACTTATAACTATATTTATATCTTTATTTGATTATGTAATGCAACGGTAAAAAGACCTTAACGCTACAAATTAAAGAACCATTCCACTCTGTACCTGCAGTGCAACCCCCAACGATCTCAGTTACATTTGTACGGTTGTACCTCCGGCTGTTCACTATTCGATTTAAATTAAAAAATTAAATTAAATTAAATTAAAATTTTGATTTGATTCGTCTGAAAGTAGTTCGGGTTGATTTAATTTTCCAAGTCTTCAAACCACACGAATCAAATCAAACTGTATAAAACGAATTATTTATTATTTTTAAAATATGTAAAATATAAAATGTTTTATTACACCCTTTTAGTTGGGCCAAAAACCCGTGGTTGCTGTTGGACCCTACGCTTTTTAGATCCAAGAATATAAGACTTCGTCGTCAACCCTTATAATAATTCTGGCCCAACATTTCTTTGGTTCTCCGACCTATCACTAAAGAAGTCATTGTCAAAAACCAAGAAGGAAGGTGCATTGAACCAGCTGCCTAGTGCAGTTGGTTCATCCGCCTCCTTTGCAAAAAGAAGGTCTCAGGTTCGATTCTCTGTTGGAGCCTAAAAGCTCTCCAACTATATGGCCTCAATGTTATAGAGATATTTATCTCCTGGTCCGTGGGATTACTTTTTCAGAAATCTGGCGAATCTAGAATTATCGCCTAATTAGGCGGACCCCTCAACCCGGCCGAAAATATCTCCTTTGGAGTAAATTTCGGATTTCGTTTGAACTTCGATCGCTTGTAAATAGTTGTACAGACTCGGCCCCCTGAGCCCTACCAAAGAAAGAAGAAAAAAGAAAAGAGAAGGAAGGTATGGCATTTGATCTTAAAATAATAGAAGTGGTACATCCTACCTCCTCGCATGAAACTAGATGAAAAGGAAGAGAACGGTGTCTCAAGTGTTTCTCCCCCCATTTCAGAGGGGGTTCCCAGATGAAGAATGCCTGCTCCGCCCCCCTACCACCAGTCTGATCATTAAGATCAGACAATGTTACGGCAGTATAATATTGTTTTAATCTTTTAAAAAAATTATCAAAGTAAAAAGATGGAGTGGTTCCTTCACCCATTCTAAGGACTCATTCTCATATGTTGGACAGTAATACTTACTGTAATGTCTTGACGTGGATCTAATCTTAAAATTTAAAATAAAAAATAAAAAAATTAGACTGCACCCTTAAGGTGCAGCAAATTTGTTGCACCACAGTATTACTCAAAAGAAATATATCATTTTCCTATTGCCATGGACTTGAGTAGGTGTAACTGAATTAAAAATATACTGTAATTGGAAAGTTCAGCTGACGCTTTTCGTTATGTTTAGAAGCTATAAATTATTTTACAGTAATTTAAGCACCAACAGCCCATGTGTTCCTCTTTTAAGTTACTTTTCATTCCAACCCAAAACTACCGATAAACTATAGATTCTTTTAACCCGTGCGTTTAAAATCAGAAATTTTATTTTAATTTGTTTTAAAGTTAGTGATTTCAAAACTGACATTTTATAATATTTTACAATGCGGCAAATGTCCTTTAAGTAACTGAATATATTTAAATACATTTTTAAGTCCAGTTAATAAACGAGTGAGCCTTGAACATAGACCTGTTCCACTCATTTATGTTTGTCAATAAAATCAGTTATAGTTTTTAAGATACGTTCATGTTAATGCATAGGCTATTTGGTGTGTCATAAAATACTAACAAACATTGTAAAATGAGATAAATTGGATATTTTTTTCTATGTTTGAAATGCTGTAAATTATTTTACGGTGTTCTGGATCTACTTGCAATACATACATTACTGTATTTCAAAATCAGTTGATACATACGATACTCTTTTAACTGATTTGAGATTACAGATTCTAAAATCAGTGACTTTAAAATAAAAAAATTTACTTTTACCAATTTTAAAATCAGTCATTTAAAATCTGAAGTTTTATAACACTTTATAATACACCAAATGACCCCTCAATAACTCACGTGTATTTGATTTAATAATTGAATTATTATACTACATCCATATAAAGATGAATATTTTTTTTAATCTTCATTCATTTAGCAATTTAAAAGTTGTTCTAAATATTAAATGGGTAAAGGATTCATATTGGATCAATTATGAAGAGCCAAACTTGAGCAGAATAAAACCCTAGTTGTTCTATACTAAAACAACTCGAGCTCAATAGTGCCAATAATAAAGGCAAACATGGAAGGTAAGCGTCCGGCTCAACTCATTTGCGAATGGAACATTTGGCAAAATATTGTTACCTTTCTCATGGTAATTGAAGTATGCTCATAATTTACATCTTTCAACCAGTCTTTGGTTTTAGTTTTAACTGGTTCCAACCTATGTGAAAGAATGCCTTGGAGCCTCATGCAATATTGCACCGCAATCTTGACCACACCGTACGTACATGTGCATGATGTTCATGGAAAATTTATATAACGGCATTTGATTCAAGTAAGTTAACCATCTAAGATTTGACAGTTGATTATGTCGTATGTTGACTTGAGAGTATTATACGAATGAAGAATTATAATTGTGCGATAAATGTGGATGGACAGATTTCATTAGTAGATTGTTGAATTCTATTACCATCTGGAATCATGCAGTGTTATTTGGCATCTGACTTGATTGAAAGTTCGATCAAATTTACATAAAATGTTAATTCAGTTAAGTAATTAATTAAATATAAAATATTAATTAATTATTGTAAGTCGATTAAGTGTTATTGGACTTAAATGAGATAAAAATCGGACTGAAAAAATCGGACTGATAAATGGACTAGAGGGTCATACGCATAAAGATTCTTAGTCGGTAGTATTTTACTAGCTGTTATATTTATTCGGAGACTTTTGTAAAAAATTATACCAACTTAATATATATACACATCATAAAGAAACTCTAGGCCAAACTCTAGGGCTGCTCCATACTGGCCGCCCCCCTTCTCTCTCTCCTCCTCTTCTAGGCGCCCCGCTCGAGGTGCTGGGTTCTTCTCCATCTCTGTCGTATGTGAATCCCGATGGTCAAGAAATCTCCGCTTACATGATGCAGGCTCCATTATGGCGAAGAATCTTCAGCGAGCATGTCAATCAGATGAGGGAGTGAGGGAGAACTGTCGATGAGGGTCACGTGGATACCGCTGGTGACCGAATGTTTGTGCGGCTAGCGGCATCGCCTCGACAGAACAGATACAAACATGGATTCGAATCTACACACAGTGATATTTGATCATCCAGGTTTTCCGATTTTTGTTTGTTTTGTCTGAAATGGATAGGAATACGAATGGGATTGATTTTTATTGTCCGTTTCTGCTACGTTCTTCGTCGTCCTGCCCCAATCATTACATGTTGTACCCTTTTTGCTTGGCAGATGTTCTTCTGGGCTTTTCTACGTTATCTCCATACTTCTTAATGGGTTTTGTTACTTTGTATCATTACAGGCACAGTTGTTGATTAGAGGTAGTTTTGGACCTCCACCTAATTACTTTGGGAGAGAGAAATTAAGCGCTGAAAGTTATTCATATGGTGTTTTGGTTGTTCTTTTAGCTACGAACTAAAAACTCCAAGTTGATATTGCTAAGGAAGAAAATTATCTAAATTGATTATAGCTATTCCTACTCAACATTTCTTATATTAAAAGATGAAGCTACTTTCAACTAGAAGTTTCACAAAGCATACCCTAAGGTTAAGAAGAAAGAATTGATCTTTTGCGCCATGCCTTAGTACACCCGACTAGTAGAGGAATACCAATTGCATGTCTATATGATAAGACGATCGGAAAATTATATGAAACTGTGGCATATTTCTATAAAGAGGATGCAATGAGCCAGGGCAACGGAGAGCTCATCGTTCCAATGTTTGGGTGTTGGCTCTTAAGTGGCATAATGATGAGATTCAGTTTGGTAGGTCGATTGCTGTTGGCAATCAACAAGGCCACTCTATCATAAATGCTATGCATAGGACTTCCCGATGTAGAGCTCCACAATGGTAAAAGAATTAGGATTTTTTATATGTAATTTTCTATCATCTTTTAATATTACAAATAAGTCTCCTTAATCTAATTATTTACAAGTAAGTTTCCACAATTTACCGTGAATTAATGAAAGACTCCTAAAACTTACAAGTAAGTTCCTGAGAGTGTTACAAATAAGCCTTTAAAAAGTTTTATTTGTAAGAAAGGTACGACTGTGGGGACTTACTTTAGTAAGATTATGAAAAATTATTTATAATATCAAAAAATTATAAAAACTTATATGTAAAAAGTTCAAAGAATTATTGATGAGATGCAACAAGTGGGAGATAATATAATTTGGTTTGAGGACAACCTGATAATCATAAAAAGAGGAACCAGGTAGCTGGATGCACGTCTGACCATTCACAGGTGACACCCCGAATGGCATCCTACAGTGTGAAGATTAGAGACAATTGATGTTACAAGATCAGACTTCTTTGTTTATTAGGTTTTTCATTTTTAATTCTTACCGTCATTCATTATTCTTTATAATTCTCATATTTATTTTAAACTCCCTACAATCTTTGAACCCTTCCTAGAAAATCTCTCTGGAGAAAGTTTTTTGGGAGAGTTGAGGGGCCTTCTAGGGACAGTTCAAATATTGCCGGGACTTAAAGTAAATATGAAAATTGCAATGACTAATAAAGAATATTGAATGATTATATAGACCAAAAAATAAGAAAAAAGATCCTTGTTAATTTCATGGGCCCCCACATCCTTACATGAAGATTTTAAGCCCAGTGATTTGAGAGGAGTGTACTAGGTCTTAGAAGTCATGTGTATAGTTTCGTTAATTTGTTATATTTTTGTTTACAATTAAATGCTCAAAAGTGTAGCATCCTAGATTAAATTAAACATGAGAGCAATTGTTTTGAGTTGTGTAATTGTGTACAGTAATTGTAGAGATTCCACCTTATATTTTTCCTCTTAAAAGTGAAAACAAAACTGAATTTCGAACTAAAGATCTCTCTAAGTGCATCCTAATTAAACTTTGAAGACTATTTTTATGTGGATTTGTTGGCTTTCAATAGAAACTCCACAATAAATCTCTCTAAACTGAGTAAGAACGAAGTTATCAAGAAAATAATTTGACTAGTAATACTACTCAAAATTAACTATACATATTTTTCTCAATATTTTTCACTCTTAAAATAAAAACTGAAAATATGATATCGTTATGGTAGGTCACACATAGACTATGCTTTCCCAATTTATTTATTTTTTTTGGTCATTATGCTTTCCCAATTATATCAGCTCATTCGCAGAGTGAGTGCATAACACGTTAGCCTTAGACTGGATAACACTCTGCTATTTGAGATTAAGAAATCGATGCAGATCATTCTTTGAGTCATTAAATTATATAATTAATTCTTAACTGAAAAAACATGTCAGCTACCGCAGTTTTGTTCAGGATCTGAACGACTGGGTGATCAAGACAGATCTATCTCACTCGTTTAATCCGATCTCTCCCACTATCATTATTCTTAAAATTTTTGAATATCCAGAAACAAATCACACAAAATTTTAAAATAAAGACTGAATTTTCAAAATGAGATTTTATTGGCACCGTTTAAATTTTTAGAACATTTAAAGTTCATCAACTAACACGCTATTAGCTTTCTTCTCTTGATAGTACGACAGAGTAGAATTTAACTCGGTTCGTAGAGACTTATGCCTGAGTGCTCTCGACAAGTGATGATACTCATGAAAAAAAAATATTTTTTTTTCCTGTGGTGGGTCCCACGAGGTTGGAATTCTCTCTTGAATAATTGAAATAATTACGATTTGTATGAAAAAATATCTACTTAGGAGGAATTAGTTATTCTTCATATGGTGGATCCCCCGATGCGCAAATTCTCACTTGAATAAGCAGAGTACTTGTTATTTAATTTGCTTGGAAAAATATCTCTTTAACGGGAATTAAAGTGTTGGTTGTTACTTAGATTCGAATCTTGATCATTGGAACGAGTCATACAAACCAGCTGGATCAGGTAACCATCTTACCTTTCCAGAAAAGAAAAAAGAAAGAGTGTATATATTGTTGATTAGATTTTCTTACACTCTAATTATTTTAGGATCATAAAAGAATATACTGATACTTTTCAAAAATCTAAGAAATAGTAGCATCATTAAACATGCTCCTTTAGTCAATTCTAGGGTCAAACGAAGCCTTTTAACATCTAACAATTAGGTCCAAAAGTAGATTTACCTCTCAAAGCTATCATCATCACATGCCAAAGCCTTACCAGCTACTTGTTGGTTAGACCAAATTGGGTGCTCTTTTTAGAGCTCACATACGAACTACGTATGCCTGGCCTCATCAATTCTCACAAAAAGGGGCTGCCAACGGCTCTTCTCAGGCCTGCGGAATACTAGCTAATTCATCCTCTCATTTTTAGAGGAATCGAATTTTGAGACCTTTGATTAATAACTGAAGCCTCCGAGTCAACCTTTCTAAAGACCGCGCTCCACCCGTGGGGCTTCTTCTGATCACCCAAAGAGATGAAACAGCGACAGACAGATCGGACTTCATGGGTCGGTAAGACTTTGTAAAGTTAACATACCATATGATACCTGGAAAGCCGAGCACAGCCCCCCAATCTAACTACTGCACCATCTCTGACGGCGACGGCTGCAGCTTCCCCGGCGGCCGCGCGCAGGCCACCTGGCAGCTACTGCGGCAGGTGGGGCAGGAGGGCTTGGATGCCAGCCAGGCCTCTATGCACTTCACGTGGAACCCGTGGTTGCACGCCGGAAGCACCCGCACCCCCTCCCCCTCCGCGAACTCCGCCAGGCATATCGCGCACTCCGCCGCCGACCCCGCCAGCTCCATGCCCGCCGTGAACGCCAGCGTCGCGTGCTTCCCCGCCGGCTCCTGCTTCTCGACGTCGGCTTCCGTCGAGGGAGGCGGGTGACGGCGGCGGCGGAAGAAGCGGACCGCGGCGGTGAAGGCGAGGACGACCACGAGGGTGCAGACGAGGATGAGGAGGACCAGGGCCATGGTGGCGCTGAAGTCACTGGCGCTGTGGTACGGCCCCCACCGGTTGCTGTTGCCGCTGCTGGCGTTGGCGGCGGAAGTAGAGGTAGAGGGGGTGGGGCGGGAGGGAGGGTAGAGGACGGGTTCATGCTGTGCGCCTGCCATGGAAGGGGAGGGGCTGTGAGGGGATGGGTTTCCTACTTCCTGGCAGCTCGTAGGGTTTGTGGGTTTCGGCAAGCAGAGAGCCATATTATAAATCCACGTGAGAAGGTTTGTTCCTCACTCTTCAGCGTTTAAAAACTGAGAAGAGATCCACTCCGGTCCAAACGTGTACAGAGAAGAGAAGGGGAGGGTGTAGATATTTGTCACTTTTGAAAAGGATTTTTTTGTAATATTTAGTTTCTCTTTTTTTCTCAGTACTGTTGGACTTCGATTTAAAAGTGTACTGAGAAGATCTCCTCTTTTAAAAATTCGACATGAATGGAATGAAGTACAGTTACTAATATAAAAATATTTAATATATAATTTTAAATTAGTTAACATTTAATATATAAAGCTCATTCTTAATAATGCTTTTTAGCATACTTGACCATCGGATTGTTGATCAAATAAAAAAAAACTATCAATCAAATTTGAAGTGGACGGTAGTTTAACTGGGCCACCTAGTATAAAAACTATACAATCTGTTAGATAAGTAATTTTCTTAGAACCTTTATTGCTTAAATATCTTCCAAGATGTACAAATGTACGTACATTTTTTTCACATGCACAAGGATCAAACAAATCTCCTCGAATCAAGGGTAGTTGCACCGCACGAAAGGGTTGATTACTTGATGAAATTATTTTGGTACTCAATCGATCATACCTGCAGGTTAAGGGACCCTCCACTGAAAGGCTAGCCGAGTTAAGGTTCTCTCTGTTTAAAACTCTTTAATTTGTATCCTACTCAAAGCATCGGAAAAATGGAAAATTAGATTATTGCAAAGATCTTTGAACATTTAGAATGAAGTAAAAAAAAAAAAAAAAGGTTCAAAGTCCTCCCTACTCTTTTCTCCTCAATAATGATGTAGTGGATCATCTAAAACATCTCACGGCTCTTTACAATAAGGCATCTAATAAATTACATGAGAATTGTTGAACGTCTCTATTGATGGGATGTATTGAGGTAATCTGAACCAGGGAGTGTCATCTTCTAGTCATAAATCTAGCCACCTCAGGGCTGATCCGGACCCCGGTGAACCCCTCATGCATCGATTACTCACCAACTCTCGGACCAAACCCATTAACGGTGCTCGTCCTCCTCCGGTAATGTTTGGGTCTATGAAAAAAAGGTGTTATTTATTGTCGCCGCCGTGGGGGATGTACCCAGTAGTTCGAGCATTTAAGCCGGAACGATAGGCGTGTCTTCGGCCACCGGAGCCAATATGCCAAACCTCTCTCTCTCTCACACACACACAATGGACCAAATCCTTCTCATTTTCCTAATAAAAATATTGAGTAATACTTACTACATCATAAATCAATGCAGTCACAATAATTTGTTTTAGGAATTTTTAAGGTGGGCCCTACTATGTTTCACACATTTGTATCATCCTATCTCAATAGGATGACCGAAGAAATTTTAAAAAATCAAAAATTTATTAGGCTTTGGTCACAGACAATTTATTATGAATTTTTTTTTACTATTTACTGAGGTTCGATTTTTAAATTTTTTAAAATTTTTAAAGTTTTCCGATCAAATTATACGAATATGTGGTACATGATGAGGCCAACCTAAAAAAAATTCATTCTTTCCTCAGTGTGACTGTTATACTATGCCGTATAATAAGTAATATTTAATAAACTTAATTACAAAACAGTTGAATTGTGTACTCTCTCATCTAATTACCGCATCATTTTGACCGACCATATTTTCATCTGAACAAGAAAGGGAGTAGCTCGATGGTCATCTCCTGCATGAGCCGTCCTAGTCGTTAAAGGGAAAAGGGTCAAATTCGACTTGGGTGGAATTTTCCTTTTTGGAAAAAAAAAAGAAAGAAAAACTTGGGGTGGTGCACCATTGCGACGGTCCACTCGAATGTCCGATATTGTTAAGTCTCCTCGTTTGGGAAGGAATTTTATATACTTGACTAATTGTGTCATTTATAAAAAAAAACACTATCTAAAATAAAATTAAGAAATATATTCATTCAAAGGGATGCAAATGTGCTTTTTTCTCTTTGCTTTGCTAGAGTACTTGTTCCTATATAAGTAATTTCGGATTGCGTATACCAAAAGAATCCCATTTTGTTTTAGTAACTGCTTATTCCCTCTATTAGGAATAAGTCATTCTAATTAGATAAAATAGATAAAAATAAATATGATATAAGAAACATCGTTAATATTTATTCTAGGTAGAATAAACATTTTAGGTATTTTCATTCACACTACTTATTTCATTTTAATCTGGTATAATTCATGTTCATCCTGATTAAAAAATTCGTTCAATCAAAACGGGGTGGAAAGAATAAGTTAGAGGGAAAATTCTATATCCTATTCTCCCTTATGAAGCATTTTTATTTGCTTAGATGCATGCAAACTTGTGTTCTTTCTTCCCGGTGGGAAATGTTTCCCGAGAGGAGCCTATATAAATATATGATTATATTGAAATGTTCTTTTAAATTGAAATTAGCTAGGAGCTTTCAGCCTGAACAGGTGCATGGGCACAAATGAGGGTTACAGTTGATTGGCATAAAAAATGTATCGTCTTCTTGTAGAATATACCATACATATTGAAAAGATAAAGACTTTGTAATGACTTGAACACGAGGAAGGCAATTTTCTACTTGCAAGATTCTGCATCGATAAGATCAGCATTCTTTTGCTTCAATAAAATCATTTTTCTACGAAGCCAGTGTTAAATGTCTCCATAATCTGTCTTTTGATGTATGTGATAAATAACATGTAAGAAAATCATCCTGCATACTATTTGTAGCTTTGGCTTAAGAAATTAACACTAGTCTTTTATGATATAAAATAAGGATAAAGTTATAATCACCACATGTTGAGTTTTAGTAAGATTATCATGTATGCAAGAGTATTTTTCAATTAAAAATTGAAAAAAAAAAGGATTAACCTTATTATTTAACATGAAAACTTCTAGGTGTATCATTAATTGCACATTTCAGCAAATTGTAACATACAACTACGATTGTGGCAGCCTATGTCGACAGGAGAAGAAAAAAGTACATAATTAGGAAGAAAACTTAATAGAGTATGTTGCATTGAAGTTTTTTTTTTTTTTTCAAAGAAAATTAGACTAGAAAGAACACGAAAGAAATGATCTCTTGCCTGAAGGGGTAGTTGAAAAGAGGCTGACAAGAAGTGTTTCAGGAGTTAAGATATATAAGAAGAAAGACAATCACACTTTATACATTTTGTATTTGCATTCCAAATTGTTCTAAGATTTGATGAGGAATCCCACAAGCCAAATCCTCCTATGCTGGAGTACCAATGTACAAGGGTGAGATTTGAACATGTGATCTTCTTAAGTCCAAAGGCCATGAAATATCAACTACACGTGTTTTTGGTAGTGCAACGAAACGATTTCAAATGCTCCCGAACTTTACCATGTCATCTAATTCTTCTTCTCTCCTTTCTATGGGGTTCCATAGCGGCGAGAATAATACTTGCTGCATGCTTGTGTCACAGTGGACGCGTTGCCGTACAATCTAGATCATTCAATCACGTGAGATATTGTGATCTCCTTTTTCATAATCATCTGATCAAAGATCCGATATTATGGATGCCAAATTCAGTTGATCTCTAAATTCGGTCTAAAACACTAACTTCAGATTTAGATGATAGCTAGAGCAGCAATGCCAGGAGTATTAATTGCAATTAGATGATAGCAAGAGTGGCTTACATTGATGTTTATGTTCATAATAATAACGATGATATAAAGAGAAATACTTTGTTGTACTAGTAGTCGACGGTGTTTCTAATTTAAAAGAAAAAGATATTTTTTAATTTTTTTGATAGGTTGGTCTTATTTTATACCACGTGATCATACAATTTAATCTCCGATCGAACAACTAAAAAAAAGATGAAAAATAGGAGATGCTGATCAACTGAGTTGAATCCTACTTTAAAAATTCAAAAAATAATTGAAAAAAAAAATCAGTAGCGAGTGTAGTGCAGCAAGTGTTTTCATGATACAAATTATTGTGTAGAATATATAAAATTGGTTTCTCACGTACGGTGAAAATTGTAGGGAGTTTAACTTTAACGGTGCATTTGGAAAACCATACAAAACGATCGAAGAGAAGACTGAAGAGGGATGGGCGTTGGAAATTAACTAGGTGCCGTATGCAACGGGGCACCAAACCAATCATCCCTGCATTAATGAGAAGGGAGCGGCTTCGAGCTCTCCCTTAACTTGCGACAGGGACAACAACCTTCTGCACACGTAATTGATACTTGTTAAAATCTGGGGACTTCCTTGGTAGAGGGTAGGTGTGGGTGACGCTAATGGGACAAGAATTGCAGATTCCACATGGACACGGTTTCTTTCTAGTGTAGCCGAGTGGTGGGACACCCCCTGTGCCGTGCACAGAGACTTGCGGCGCGAGTTCAATCTCGTTGGCCGTGTTCTCCCCTTCTTCGTGGATTCCGTCTCTTTGGACGTTTTAAATTGGAGGGAGTTGTGGTGGGTGGGGAGGGCAGGGTTTCGATCCCAACTCTTTAGAATTGTTAGTTAGAGTCCTTTGCCGCTTAACCATGTTTCAAAAAAATAAAAGTGACAAAAGAAGCACGTACATACGTCTTTAGTTACCCCAGATTAACTTGAGCCAGCCAATGCAAGCAACTGAAGTATACGCAGCAGATAATTAACATGGAGAGTCGTGACCTCACTGCATGCTTCTCAATTCCAGGGTTAATCTCAATTTTGCAGAAACAAGAATACAAATTTCCAAGAATCCTAGGGTGAGGATAGCATTAAGTGTTAATTCTGAGCTAGAGTAGTTGCCTCGGAGGTGGATCAAACAGGGCTGATGAATGGGACACAAAGTTAATGGCAGGTATCTACTCCCAAGGAGTATGTTTTTTTCTTACTTGATTTTCCATCCAAATACTATGAATTATCACGAAACAACAACTATGAGATGGTTGTGTTGAAATTATTGGATCATCCAACTCAAAATTTTAAGACAATGAATAAAATAAACATCATCTATTAAATACTTTTAGATTTTGTCCCTTATCTGATGCGGGACTATTCTAACAGGTTGGACATTTTTAACAGTGGAATATATGTGATCTGTTGCTTGAGTACGGCTGAGGTACTGCAACAATTCGTAGGTGAACATATGTAAAAGAGTGCTACCACGTAACCAAGGCCTCGTGCGCCATTTTTTATTCTGAATTTTCCATGTTATGGTTTCAATCACTTTTATACTATACATTTTGAATACTTATTCCAAAAAGTATGCTTTCTTTTGCATTATGCACAAGATTAAACCACGATTGTATTTTGTGCAAAGATTTGGTTTTAATATAGGATTTTTTGAACAAGGTTTTACTTTTTATAAAATTATAAAGGTCATATTAGTTATTCGACACAACTTCCATCAACAATCCAAGGGCTATGGGATCCGATCTTTTGTGAGGAAACCGTCTAGCTTGGTTCAAACCTAGTACCAAAGAAATACGGTGGCCTGCGACCAGTGTTTTGCTTTTATTTTCATTTGATTCTCTACTTTACTCTTATTTTCCTCTTTTTCTCATACTCTCCAATAGCACAAATTTCTGGAGAGTTGGCCTGTCAATGGATACCTATTAAGTGGTGGCCTAGGACATTAAATTGAGGACTTACACTTAGGGTCATTTTGGTTGCACGTAAAATATAATCGGATGGAAAAGGTTTTTCAAAGGAATCAATTTACGAAGAAAATGAAAACGTAATCGATCACTTGACACTTCTGAATGTAACTTACTGCACTCTTAGGGTTATTACGTCACATGATGATATAGTCAAACTAAATAAAAAATAAAAAATTGAAGCCTTCAACATGTCCTAGATGTCCACATAATTGGATTTTCTAGCGGATATCTTAAAAAACTAATAAAAATTCATAAACCAAGGTTCGATGAACAATAATATACTATTCATTGAGGATCGATTTTTTAATTTTCATAAAAAAAATTTGAATGCTTCTAACGTGACCTACTTGCTCATATAATTCGATTTTCGATTGGACATCTCAAAAAAGATGAAAATTCAAAAACTGAGTCCCAATGAACAATAGTGTCCTACTCATTAGAGCTGGATTTTTTATTTGTTCATATCTTTTGATTTTTTTTTTTAAAGTCCCTTGACATGTCCTATATGCCTATCTAATTCTATTTTAGATCGAACATCCCAAAAAAGATGAAAATTTATTTTAATGACATAAAAGAAAAGACAGTCTCTTTTACTTTTAACTAACTGCACCCACACTCATCCTTATCAAACACGTACACAAGAGGTTTGAAGTCATACGGACCTTCTCCTCGGATGCCA
The DNA here is from genome assembly GCA_030544215.1 of Zantedeschia hybrid cultivar. NCBI lineage: Eukaryota > Viridiplantae > Streptophyta > Magnoliopsida > Alismatales > Araceae > Zantedeschia > Zantedeschia hybrid cultivar. The sequence goes on along the minus strand of JARZZO010000002.1, from coordinate 46,514,311 downwards.
AAATCCTGATTTAGCTGGAGTCAACATATTATATTTTCTGTTGAGTAACGTTTTCTGAACTACCAAATAAATCTTTGTATCAGATTTTCCTGAAAATATTTTCCTAAGTGTTATTTCACTGGTTACCAAATGGATCCTTATTGCATTGACCTCAGTGCTGGAGGGTCAGTGTCGTGGGTAAAAAATATTTTTTAATTTTTAATTTTTTTTTCAAGTAGACTCTAAGGTGTCCAACATGTCTATATAGGTCAATCTCTGATTGGATGACCCAAACAAATTTGAAAAATAAAAATTATTATTGGGTTTGACCCATTAAAGGCATTTTTAACTATTCCTTTGGGTTATATTATTGGATTCGGCCCATTAAAGGTATTTTTTTTACTATTCATTGGGGCTTGTTTTTTTATTTTTCAGATTTTTTAGGTCATCTGATCGGAGATCGGCCTATACAGACATGTAGAACACCTCGGGACCTACCTAAAAAATCTTAAAAATAAAAAAGTTACCCACTGCACTAGCCATTAATGTCGTATTGGGATCAATGCGACATGTGTTACTCAAATCGAGCCTATTCCATTCTTGGGTTGGTTTTGGGCCACCATTTTTAGCTTGAACCTCTTAATAGGCTGCACTTGAGTTTTTGGACAATGTTCAAAACCCAATAAACACTAAATATAAAAAATAATAATTGTATTACATAAATGTATGCATAAGTCAACAACAATAATATTTACTCTTGCATGCGTATTAAACTTAGCAACTGACAAACAAGTATGATCATTAGATTGATGATCAATTGGTCACTAAATAAAATAAGTGCTCTTTGCATGTAAAAAAAGTCTCATGCACCTTTAGGATCATCAAGCTCACCATCGCCCATTATAACCGTCACATCCATCTTCACCCATTGTAACTTCTTAGCGTAATTTTAGTCTACATTAGGTATAAGTGCTATATTAGGCTTTTCTTCTATAAGAGACGCTATCTTTAGAAAGACTTTTATTTTAACTTGGAGGTAACACCTTTTGGTACTATTGGTACTCAAGTCAAAACGGGAAAAGTGGGAAATCAATGCTGAGAATTGAGTTGACAGCATGAAGAAAAACGTACCTAGCTGCCTTATATATGGTATCAGGAAGAGCATCCCTGAGATCTATGATGTGGGATTATTCTCCTATGCTTAATACTTGTTGTACTGTCATGTGGTGTTGTACCACGTGATTGAAAAGTTACACTAACTTTTTTAATTCATTTTAGGTTGGACTTCGCATACCTCGCGTATCCGTGTAATTCAATCTCTAATTTCCAAGCGACCCCTTGGAAGTCCCACTGATACAATGGCTATACACGGTGCAAATCCCTTATATGTAATATACCATAAAACACACCCAGTCTCAATTGGTCTTCCCTTCCCTCAAAAAAAGATAACAATTACTATACCTAGTAGGTCTTCCCTTCCTCTCAAGAAAAAAGTAATAACCATATTATTATTTGATCAAGTTTTGCCTCTTAATAGCTGAATATGCGTACAATAAAAACAAATAAAGATCTAGAGTAAGAACACAAGAAGTGGATTGCATAGTCTTGATCGGTCGGTGAAGAAGCTAGAGAGTTTTAAGCAGCACAGTAGATGAGGGAAGGGAAGACCAACTGAGACTGGATGTGTGTTTGGTATATAACTTGCTCCCAGACTCCTAGTTCAAGAGAGACAAGAGAGAAGAGCCCTGAATTCGCAAGAGATCTAGTCTATATTTTCTTCTATCTACTGCCTCTTATTTATAGGTGAATTTGAATTGTTCCGTTGAGGCTTAGCTTTCTTACAATTATCTTTGTAAGGAGTCCATGAGTCTAACACTCTGTTGAGTCTAGCATTAACTAGATTAAGTCTTGACTGGAGGGAAACTAGCACACAACTTTGTCTTTATTGGCCGAAAGCTTCTATCCCTTGTCTCCTTGTTTTCCTAATCCAGCTGCACAGGCCTTACTTAATCCTGTGAAAAACCTAAAATAGGAAAGTTCTCATCTAGTATACAGATCAAAGGTAGGTGAGCAGTAGAGAATCTACAAAAGCAGATCAGGTAAGTAGCAAACATAATCTGTCAGTCGATGTGAAGAAGATAAACGGTGTCGCTCCAAGAGGATTGATTATAGAAGTTTGACTAAGTTCAACGAAAATCGATCAGGAGATCAATAAGTGTAATTTGCAAAGTTTCAAACTTAGATTTTAGGTTGGTTTGGTGGGCCTTTTACGAGGTTGCTTGTCGGATATGATTTGCACATAGTAAGGTGACGCGTTTTGAAATGCATCAACATGTGCCTACGCGACTCAAGGCACATGCATGTTGTAGACACGCTAATTTTGACATCATTTTGAGTAAATTTTATATCATATAATAATGTCTCAAAATGGTCTAATATTTAATCATTAATTAATTTTTATTAATCTTTTTGGATTAATTGTCTAAATGACATCGGTCAGATAGACATAATTTAAGTTTATTAAAGAAATTCCTTTTAACTCAGATTTTTAATCAAATATGAAAAAAGTCTAAAAAACGTCGACCTGTGTAGACGCCATTTAGAGTTTAATTCTTATTTTGATTATTAATCTGATTTTTAATTAATTTATTAATAAACTAAAAGACGCCTGCCATTCACGACGCCATTTAGGTTTCCTAAGCTGATACTGTCTCTTCTTCTCGATATTTATCCTTATCTTAATTAAGTTAAAAGACGTCTCCTATAGGCGACGCGTTTTAGATAATTACAGATAATAATGAATTAATCTGTATTTATCTGTTTCTTAGTTGGATAAACTTCAAATTCTTTCATGTTAATCTATTAGTAACAGCGGTTGCGTGAACTTAAGCCTATAAATATCCAACCCCTTGGTCATTAAAAAGTTAGTGATGATAGCGATAATTGAGTGAAAATTGAGCGACATCTAAACGCTGAAGAATCGAAGTGCTACTTCCAGGAGTCTCCATCCTTTCTTCATTCATTCTTCGTCCATTCAAGAACTTTCAAGACCAAGACTTCCCAAGGGCCATCCAACTTAGTTCTTTTTATTAATCTCTGCTTGGTTTCATCATCATATTAATTCAAAATCTCATTCATCACATCACTCCATGCTTCACACACTCACTAGTATTATTTTCCAATCCATATTTTAAAGGAGTTTAAAAGACCATCAAACAAGTAAGTTCTTTGTTTAAGTTGCATGATCAGAATCTTCATTAGAATAGATACTACCTCTGCTTGAGTTCTTATTATTTTCTTTTATCTTTATTTCTTGCAAGGTACAAAATGAGATAAAGAGGAGATAATCAACAATAAGGAAATCTGGATGATCCTCAAAGTCCGATAAGCATCCAAAGCAAGAACAAAGTCAGAAGGGCTCTCTTTCTTCAGCCGGCTGAAGGAGGGGAATCAAGGACTCCAACATCTTCCAATTCTGAAACAGGTAGGCGATCAATCTTTTCTTTTGGAACTTTTTAATTATAAGTTTCTGGCGATCACATTCACTTAGTTTTTAATAGGTTTATTTGTCACATAAACAACATAAATTTTTCATGATAATCACACACTTAATTTGAGCACTCACAGCTTTTTGACGATAACGATGGGACTTGGTCTCACCATCTTTTAATCTTTGTTCTTGCTTTTCATCAATCGGGCACCTACGGTGCACCACCTATGTCTCTCGACACGCCCTCACCGATAGGTGAGTTTTTAGTTTAGTTATTATTCCCACGTGCACCACGTGCACACCTTTGCGGCAAGATCTTGCCCTCCCCGTTTGATTGATTGAAGAGTTGTGATTATGATAAGAAGTATGTGTGATTGATTGAATGTTTTGTTGTTTACATGATAAATCATCCTGTTAAAAAAAAATTGAAATAAAAAAGATTCGCATGAACCAATTATTTACTGCTTTTATTTTATTTGTTTGAAGAGGAATCGATCCAGAAATTCCTCCTGAATTGTTCATTCTGCGACCTGAAAAGCATCCAGGAATAGCGACGCGTTTCATACCACGTCGCCCAACCCAGACGCCTTTCAGGTAATTTTCTCTGCTGTTTGCTGCCTGAGATTCTGCGAAAAAATAAGGTTCTGTTTGAATAGTGTCGACCAACAACGACACGATTCAAGCAGTTTCTTGTTTTTCTTCAGTTCTTAGATTTCTGATCTGCTTGCTACTACACATTACGTAATAAGCATTAGAGGCCATCCAGGCCACAGGTCATACGCACTGGGGCTAACACCCCACTTTTTCTCTTAGGAACACCTTTCTTGACATCTTCACCTCTCTCTGATTGGGTCGGTCCCTCTATCAGACTAGAGTGGTTGGCGTTAAAGACCTCCGTAAGTCCCCAAAATTAAGGTATTCCTCCTTGTTCATCGGGCTGGTTGTACCAATCGAAGTCCTGGTTAGATTTTCATAATGTTGTGAGAGAAAGCCATAGAGTATAACGGTGAAAATTGAACTGAAATTAGGATCCTACCCATTGAGTTAATTTGTGATTAACTGAATCCAAATAACCCAACAAAGAATCTTGAAATAACGTTAAACATCCACTTGATTGCTTAATCTCTATGCAACTCGTCTGCAAATTTTTAAAAAAAATCTAATATCATGCTACTTCGATCAGGTAGGGATTTGAGCATGGCTCCAGATGCCCTAGTCAACTACGAGGGAGATGCTAATGCCCCTTTTGAGTCTGATTACCACTTTGAAAACGGGGGAGATGCTGATGCCCCCCGTAATCTCCATTCTTGTCCAGTTCGATATGAGGGAAACCACTAAACCCCTCTTCCTTGTGCTCATGATCAATATTCTGATCTTCCTCCCATGTGCATGCGGTTTCTAATCCTATTTTCGAGGGGGGCATGAACCCGAATGATCCCTCATCCTCTGATCCCTCGGATCTAGTGAACGCTTTGGGAGTTCTTGCCTCCCATCTAGATCCTCGATAGTTCGAGGCAATCCAGACTATTTTGAAGGGGAAGACGCCCATGCAGTCTGCCGAGCCGAATCCTGCAGCTCCCCCTATTATTCCTCAACCACCTCCCCATCATGCTTTATTCATTCACCAGGTCATGGAAGGCCTCCAGGTTTCAACTTCTCGGCCAGTTGGGCCACAATTGTCCTCCTCGAGGCAACCGGTCAGGCCGCTGACGCCTACTTACCAAAATGCCCTCGGGCATGGCGGAAGCTCTGCCGGATCTCAACCCTATTGTCCCCCTTGCCCTACATACTCTAGGCAACAGGCCTATCATGTACCTCTACCTCCCCCTCCTCCCTAGGTTGATCCAACGACACAAGCTATGCTTGCTAAGATGGAGCGTATGGATGAATAGTTCAACAACCTTCAGAAGATGATGGGAGTTAAAGTTGCACCTGAGATTAACTTGCCAAGTCTGCCTGTGTTCCATTTGCCGCCCTCCGAAATGCCAGTATATCAAAAATACAATGATACCGGTAACCCCTTCACCCATTTGAAGGAGTTTATGTATGAGTCATCTTTCTGGCAAAACGACAAGAGGTCATTAGCATTTTTGTTCAGGAAATCCTTGGAGGGACCAACCCTCGAATGGTTCTTTTCTTTAGAGCCATCCGAAGTAGAGGACTATAGTATCGTATCACGAAAGTTTATTCAACGATACCAGGATAGAGTTGCCCCCTCTCTGTCCATTACTGATTTGATAGCAGAAAAAATGAAGCCCGACGAGGAATTCATTAGTTTTGCTGATAGATGGAGGTGCGTGGCAAAAAAAGTGAAAGATCATCTGTCTGAGTCAGAGCAAGTAAAAATGTTAATCTCCAATGCTACACCTCAGTTTAAGTTAGTCCTCGCCCTGAACAACTTGACCAGTATGGCAGAGCTCTATGAAAGGGCGCAGTATTGCCAAAATGCTTTCAAGGATGCTACATTCTCTAGTGTCTTTGACCCTCACCGACCTAGCAGGCCTCCACCTCGGAAGCCAGCCATGCCAAATTCTCCTAGTACGGATCCAACCACTGAGGGCACGCTCTCCCATGAGCAGGTTAGTAGCATGAACAACAATTAGTCCCAACAACTTCTAAGCCAGCAAGGTTACAGACCTCCGAATAAACAAGGCTATAGACCTCTGAACCAGTAGGGCTACAAGCAACAGCAGCCGCAGTATCAGCAACCCTAGCAACCGAACCCACAGTATCAGCAGCCTCAGTACCAATAGCCTCAGCAGCCAAACCAGCAACCACAACAGCAACCACAGCAGCAGCCACAGCGGCAGTTACAATACCAGCCCTCACAACAGCAACAGTACCAACCGTGCGCGCCACCGGCGTACCATAATGTACCTCCCCCTGCTGATTATAACTAGCAGAGAAAGCCTCTAGGCCCGAAAAGGGCAGAATATCCAGTCCTTCCAGAATCCTTGTCAGATATCTTCAGTGCTTTAATGGCAGCCAATGCCTTGGTTTTACCAAGAGAAAAAATAGTTTGGCCCCAAAATGCCGACACTTCTAAGTATTGTTATTTCCACCGACAACCTGGACACACCATAGATACCTGCTTCCAATTCTGAGATTATATTCATGATCTCAACGAGCAGGGAGGCATTGATTGAGAAGAAACGAAGAAGAATATATCCGCCTTGAAGGCGAGAAGACCACAACAACAACAACAACAACCAAGAGCGTCGGCGCAGGCAACGGCGCCTCCAAACATGGGTATAGTGCAAAACCCACTCCCGGAGCACCAGAACCAGAATCAACTTGCCCCTATTTTGACAAATAGCCGGTCTAAGGCTAACCAAGGGCAACAGTGGAAGATAGAGGATTCTTCCTCTATTTATTCAACGGGTCACACTCCGAGCACCATTGAACAACCACCACGCCGCACCCTCCATATACCTAAACCACAACCCGTTACCATCACACCTATACCAACACCCGCATATCACTCACCCGCACCCATTAACCCATCACCACCGCCCACTTTTCTTAAACCCATTACCCCTCACGCCACCACACCTCCATCAAATAACCTACCGCAAGCTAATTACGCACCCCTCATACCATCCAAACCACTGCTCCGCGTACCATTCCCTACATCACCTACCACCACCACCGCTTACCCAAACACCATACAACCATCTTAACCATTACGCTACGTACTATTCCCCACTTCATCCGCACAGACCAATTACCCTTCCACCATCCAACCATCTAGGCCTCTCATCCGTACCATGCCACCATCAACTCACCCCACGCCATCACCCGTATACTAACCATCCACACCATCTACACCATCCACTAACCCTGCAGTGCTCAAGTTATCACCCGACCCTTCCACCATCCAACCATCTAGGCCTCTCATCCGTACCATGCCACCATCAACTCACCCCACGCCATCACCCGTATACTAACCATCCACACCATCTACACCATCCACTAACCCTGCGGTGCTCAAGTTATCACCCGACCCTTCCACCACTAAAGAACATGCACTCCGGAGTGGGAGGATCTTCAATAAGGTCTTTCCTCAATCAACAGTCAGAGACGGCCCGTCACAGCCGCCGGAGGAAGCACATAATGATGAGAGTGCACCATGCACTCAATATGACCTGCTGAACCAACTAGATAGAACACCGGCACGAATCTCTGTACTGGAGTTGATCAAGAGATCGAAGACCCATCAGGAGGCTCTGATGGAGTATCTACAAAAAGTGATGGTCAACAAAGACGTGCCGGGGGAGAAGATCGCCGCACTACTAGTTCCTCAGGGGGATCAGCCCTCTATCTTATTTCATGCCTCAGAACTAGCACCACCAGCAGCCAGGAGCATGACTCTGAGTATTACGGTCAATATCTGCAAGAAGGCCGTAGATATATGTTTGGTCGACACGGGGGCTTCAATTAATGTCCTGCCTCCGAAGACCCTTGAATTGTGTGGTGTACCCAAAGAAAAATGGTTGTCTAGCCCTATCTCTGTTACAGCATATAATAACTCCACCCATTCCCCTCTGGGAATGGTCTATTTAAAAGTAGAGTTAGGCCCTGTATGTCATGCCGAGGTCAAATTTCACATTTTGGAAATCGATCCTTCCTTGAATGCTATTTTGGATCGTCCTTATATTAAAACCTTTGAGGCGATTCCCTCTACGAATCATCAGTACCTCAAATTTCCCTACAAAGGACGAATCATTAAAGTTACGAGCATGCCGATCCATGCTGCTGCTCACTCTTTGAATATCAAGCCAACTTCTTCACCTGGCCGACAACCTTTTCTGTCGGTGTTACAGGTCTACCGTCCGGTGGCTGATCCTTCAAAGGCTGCCATTCTTACTCCTTATCCACTAGATGCCATAAAGCAGGGGAAGTGCATGAATACCTCTAGTTGGAAAATAATGATGAAGGGTGGTTATCAGCCTAGAAAGGGCTTAAGCACGCAATTACTAGGCAGAACCACACCCCTCAAGGATAACCGAAGGACACCTGGAAATGGCCTGGGCTATAGGCCAAGGAAAGTGAAGCATGACATTCTTCAACAGGAAGAAAATGAAGACGGCCAGAAGATATGGGAGACAATGTCTACACCATGCAAAGAAGGTCGGGACCTCTTAACATGGACCCTATACACACATTTCGTCAAAGGGCCCGTGATCAGTCATGATAACACAGTGGTCATTACTTCCTGTTTTGATCTACATGACATATATGGAAGAGACCTGGCCAGACATTGTTCAGAATTGCTCACGTACCAGTCCTTGGAGGCTCTGCGGCCAATGAAAAGGAGGAAGTTTCAAGATCTTGAGTGTGAATGGTACAGATGGTTTGACTTAAGAGATATGTATATTGCATTGAATAGACTATTTCTTGATCCTTCATAACCAAAGTGGCCGCCACAAATAGATGAACTGATTGAAAGGCCTGGTGCCATTTTTTATAAAAGAATACTATTGTCTGAGGAAACAGATGAAGGGGAGCCAGATGACCCCTATGAAGCTAGTTATACCACGGATCTTCTTTAGAGGGGGACTTATCCCTCTCACATTTTCACACTCCATACCTTATTCCGCACTCTGCTTCTGACCCCGACTTGGTCGTGGGTCATTACTGAAGATATTCCACGGTTTCCGCCCATCATGATCACCCTATCCCCACGGGAGTTCATTCCCCAACCTCCTCTCGATCCAGAGAGGATTTATGATTTAATATGGGACATACTACTGTATGATCCCCCCAATCCTTTGGCCTTGGTGCCACTTCCTCCATCCCATTCTCCTCCTATTCACCTTCATTCTTGTTTTATGATTAATTCATCTTTTCTCCAAAAAAAAATGTCAATTTGGCAACAAATTTCTCCCAGATCCTCATTGAGGAAACTTCCTACTTGTCCGATTGTACCCCATCGCGTAGGTCGTTCGGTCAAGATTCTCTTCTAAATCTACTCTACCCCTCCCCTCGGGAGGATTCTCCTGTCCGCCTGTATCCTATAATTTTCATTTGCTTTGTCTTCATTAGGTCAAGATAGGGAGTCTGGCGAAGTTAGGGAGTCTAGTTTTATGCAAGTTAGTCAGGTTAGGAAGTCTAGAAAATCTAAGGGTAAACAAATTCCAGATAGATACCTCCAGGATTTAGTATTTAAATGTCTTTCTTGCTCTATGATCCCTTAGCTGTTAGATAATCCTATTCAGATGCCAGAAGATTGTGTAGATGATGAGTCAGTTAATGATGGATATGGGGTGTATGAATTGATACACGAAAAAGACTCCATTGTTGAAGATGAGGAAGATGACAAGGACGCAGCTGAGGCATATGCCAGTGGAGTAAAAAGATTCGATGAACCCTCAGCTGCCGTAGAAGAGCCCACCAAAGAGATCAATCTAGGGACTGAAGACAAACCTAGGGTTGTCCTCGTTAGCAAGAATCTTTCTGAAATGGATGAGAAAGCAATGGTACAAGTTCTTAAGGATTATAAGGATACTTTCGCCTGGAGTTATGAGGATATGCCGGGGTTAGACTCATCACTAGTGGAACATAGGTTGACATTAAAGGATGGAGCTAGTCCGGTTAAACAGAAGTTAAGGCGATTCCACCCACAAATGGCTTTGAAGATGAAGAAAGAGGTCGATAAGTTACATAAAGTCAAATTTATTAGAGTTGTCCTCTATCCACAATGGGTGGCCAATATAGTCCCGGTTATGAAGAAAGATGGGAAGGTCAGAATCTGTATTGACTTCCGAGATTTGAACCGGGCGTGTCCTAAGGATGATTTTTCACTGCCTCACATTGATGTACTCATCGATAACACGGCTGGCTATGAAACTTTATCACTTATGGGTGGATTTTCAGGATATAATCAGATCAAATTGGCAGACATCATTCACTACACCTTGGGGAACATATTGTTATGTCGTCATGCCTTTTGGATTAAAGAACGCTGGAGCCACTTATCAAAGGACTATGATGGCAATATTTCACGACATGATGCATATCGATCTAGAAGTGTATGTGGATGACTTGTTGGTGAAATCTAAGACTAAGGCTGAGCATGCCAAAGTTTTGGCAAAAGTATTAGAAAGATCAAGAGAATATCAGTTAAAAATGAACCCTAAGAAATGTGTATTCGGGGTATCTTCAGGGAAATTACTTGGATTCATTGTCACTAAACGGAGATTTTGAGATCGATCCCAATAAGGCAAAAGCTGTCAGAGAAATGCCACCTCCCAAAAACTTGAAAGAATTAAGAGGATTAATCGGGAGGTTGCAGTTTATTCATTGTTTTGTCTCCCAACACTCACAAAGGTGTAAGCCGTTCTACGAGCTTCCCAAACTGGGAGTCAAATTCAATTGGGACAATAAGTGTCAAGAGGCATTTGACGGATTGAAGAATTATTTGGCAAGTCCTCCTGTTTTGGGACCACCATTTCCGGGCAAACCATTGATACTATACATTTCTGTCCTAGATGATGCAGTGGGGGCTGTCCTAGGACAAGAGAATGAAGAAGGAAAGGAGAGGGCAGCCTACTATCTCTCTAAACTTCTCAACCCCGCTGAACAGAGATACACAGCGATGGAGAAAACATGTGTAGCACTTGTCTGGGTGGTTCACAAATTGAAGCATTACTTTCTAGCCCATGAAGTCCATCTTTTTGCTAGGATAAATTCGATCAAGTTTCTCCTTGAGAAATCTGTCCTTACTGATAGGTTAGCATGATGGCAAAGCTTTCTATCTCAATTTGATATCACTTACATTCAACAGAAAGCGATCAAAGGCTATGCCATAGCGGAACATCTCACTCATCACCCCCTTCCTCGTTTTGATCCAGTCCGATCAGAGTTTCCGGATGAGGAACTAATGTCCATAGACCGAATCAAAGATGGTATGTGGACTCTGCATTTTGATGGAGCTCTGAATTCTCATGGAAAGGGTATCGGCATTATTCTGTTATCACATGAAGGTGTCACCATTCCACAAGCCTTTCAGCTTGACTTTCCAGTCACTAACAATATAGCTGAATACGAGACACTCCTTGCTGGCCTCGAAGCTGCCCATCTCCATGGTGCCACCAAACTCAGAATTGTAGGTGATAGCCAATTGATTCTCCGCCAGGGGTTAACCAAATATGGGACTCTTGATCCCAAGCTCAATCCTTATCAAGATCTCACTTCTGCTTATGCTAAGCTTTTCACAAAATTGATCTTCATCCATGTTCCTAGGAATCAGAACATCTTAGCTGACGCTCTAGCTTCACTTGCATCATCCCTCAATTTCCCAATCAGCAGACAATCTGAATCAATCATCGTTCATAGGCGTCTTTCACCCGCCGTGAAAGACCCTTCGTTCCTTAGAACTAAGGAAAAGTTGCTGAAGAAGGTCAGAGATGGAAATATTGTGGAAAAGAGAGAGATTATGTTAATGAAGCTGTTAGAAGATATGGATGATGAACAGAAACCATGGTATTATGAAATTTCCAAATATTGTGAAGATCAATCATATCCTGAGGAAGCCACAGCTGAGGAGAAAAGGATTATCAGGAGAGTTGCTCAAAGATACACCCTAGTTAGAGGAGCATTATACAAAAGAGGTTTTGATGGAGTTCTTCTAAGATGTTTAGACGAAGATGAGCTTTGGAAGGTTATGGAAGAAACTCATGCTGGAGTTTGTAGTGGCCATGTTAATGGACAGATGTTAGCAAAGAAAATCCTTAGACAAGGATTCTATTGGCCATCTATGGAAGAAGATTGTGTAGAGTATGTCCGTAGGTGTGCCAAGTGCCAACTTCATGCCGATAAGATCCATTCTCCTGCATCTTCACTACATCCTGTTTCCTCCCCATGGCCTTTCTCCATGTGGGCTTTCAATGTCATTGGACCCCTTGGCAATCCTGATTCCGGCATTAAGCAGAAGTCCTTCATCCTCACGGCAATGGAATACTTCACCAAGTTGGCAGAAGCTGAAGCGTACACAGAAGTCAAAGCATCAACCGTCTGCAAGTTCATCATGAAGAACATCATCACGAGATTTGGAATTTCAAGCACTATCGTCACCGACAATGGACCGCAGTTCGTGTCACAAGAACTAAAAGACCTCTTCAATAGGTACAAAATTGCATTGCATCATTCGCCTCCTTATTAGACCAAGCAGAGGCAACTAACAAGACTTTGATAAAAATCATCAAAAAGACGTGCAAGTCTAACAAATTCATAGACTGGCTAGAAAAATTGATTGAGGCTCTATTAATGAACACCATTCAGCACTCCTTGCTCAATTGAAACTCTTAGATAAGAAAAGATAGTCAGCTGCTAATCATGCAAGAGATATCAAAATAGATTAGCACGTTTTTATCAAAATAAAGTCATTGAACGTAAGTTCAAAGTTGGTAAAATGGTTGTCAAAAGAATTTTTGTAAAACCTGTTGGTCTGCGTTCTAAACTCCAACTTAATTGGGAAGGACCTTATGTTGTATCACATGATTTTCTTGGTAACGCTTACCGTCTAGTTAATGCAAAAAGGCAAGAGTTAACTCACCCCTGGAACGGTTTGTATCTTAAGAAATACTACCCTTAGGTTAAAGAGTCGATCAGCATGGTGCAAAGACCAGTAGAATCAGAAAATTTAGAAACTCAAATTCCCTTATCAGTCTGGATAATTTAATTCAAACACATTACTACACACACTGACACGTTTGATTCGTGAGTAACAAGAGATGCTAAGTCCTAAGGAATATCGAAAGCTTGACTAAGGGTATAAAGTGCAAATCATTCTTTTCAAATAAAATTCTGCTTTTACACTCGGCCCACGATGTCAGAACGAGGCTTATAATAGACTACCAAGAATACCCGCTATCTTAGTAGGAGGCCGTCATATAAAAAAAAAGAGGGAGATCCGTCCAAGAAAAAGAAAAGAGAAGCAAAAGCAAAAGGCAAAAGCCAAATGTCAATATCAAAAGGCCATTACACTACAAACGTTACATCAAGGTCGTGAAATCAAATGAAAAGGGAACGCAAGGTCAATAAATATCCCGAAAAGAAAATGACCGAACCCCAACAAATATTAGGGTAACAAAGGAACATCTTTTTTGGTCTCCGGAACCTTCTCGTGGGCTTTCTAAACCAATTCTTCTTTTCTTTCTGAAGAGGTGTACTCCAAACTTAAGGAACGGCCTAAATTGACTAAGGATCAAATCATCAAATGGGATCACGAATGGAAACACAAGTTCAAGCACGATGGGTCTAAGTTAGATTATTAAAGAACAATTTGAGAATTAAGTTAATAAATGAATATGTTCTTTTGATCTAGGTACCATGCTGGTCTTTTAGTTTGCACAATATCTCAAAATAATAAAAAATATATATTTCAAAATCCAAAAAAATAGATATCTCAAAAAGAAAAAATACATATTTCAAAATCCAAAAAAAGGTACATATTTCAAAATCAAAAAAAAAATACATATTTCAAAATCCAAAAAAAAAGCACATATCTCAAAATTAAAAAAAAAATAGATATTTCAAAAATCCAAAAAATATATATATGTTCCAAAACCCAAACAAAAATGAATATTTCAAAACAAAAAAAAAGCTTTCAATTAGCATCTGCTTATCGCATCTAGTGTGTTTCATTCCTTCTATTTTCAGTGAGCATTTGTCTGCTTGCATGTTGCATTTTTTACAGTTTGATTATTCATGTTACCTTTGTTAATAAAGGCTATGCCCCTTGACCCTTCTATCAAGAAAATGATTGATTGATCAGTTACTTGACTAAGTAAGGGGCTAAGCCTAAATAGATACTTAACATGTTTGTTAAGTAATGTACAGGGTACAGGAATGAAAGCCAAGGAAATCACACAAATGAGACACAAAGTTGATTTCACATATATATATATATATATATCAAAAGGTGTTTGTACATGATACACAAAAGAAAAGAAAAGTACATATGCAGTCCTCATGGCTGACTCTCCCCTGCCCCTTCATCGAATTAGCTTTGAGCCTCATCAGGAGCGTCCGGTGCTGGTCCTCGACTAGGAGGTAGAGGCGGTCCCATTGCACTCAGCCCTGCCTGGCCGGACGATATGGCGATGCTGGCCGTAAAAGCACTCGCCTGACCTCGATCGATAGCCCGCTGGCGGGCTCGCTGGTATCTCTCCTCCACCATCCGGCGCTCGTGCTATGCCACGGAGAGGCAACCTTGAAGACTCTCCAGCCGAAGACGGTTGCGATCTCTCGCCTCAGTCAGGATCTCCAGGCGAACCTGAAGTCGTGCGAGATCCCCGACGGAGAGACGGGCCACCTGCTCCTCGAGCTCAAGGACCTGAGCTGCGTTGATCTCAACCCTCTGAAGGGCCTCTTGAAGCTCATCAGCCTGTAAAAGAAGATATTGTTAGTCCAAGGCAATCAAGCAATCAAAATCAAATTTAGAAAAGAAAGTCAAAGATGAACAGAACTTACTCTAGCAGCCTGGTCCTCCTCCGCGAGAGAAGCTCGATAGATGGCGAAGCCAAGCTGACTCTGGAGGTCAGCAAGGGTGGCCTCATAAGCAGCAGGCAGGGCAGAGGATGAGGCTCCATGTGAAGGAGGAGCCGCCTGGGTGTAGACGGCTCGCTGCACCAAAAGACAACCGTCAGTGGTTAATCGTCAAAACAAATAATTAAAATAATCATTCATAAGCATGCATACATACCAAGTCAAAAAGTTCCTTCTGGACCTGCTCCAGCTGGGCCTCAGCATCCTGGAGGCAGGCCTGGAGGTCGATGATCACGGCATCTCGTGCATCCTGCATACCACACATGCATACATTCATTCACAAATATAAGTTAAAGATAATAATAAAATGAAAGACGCATAAATCATACTTACATCGAGTGGTCGGAAGAGTCGTAGCTGGTCGGCGTAATAGGTCCGGTACTGCTGGAGGTAGGCAGTACTATCCTCCGCGTGGGACTCTACTCGTACGCCGTGACGGTGCCAGTCCTCGTACTGCTCGGAGAACTTGGCACGCCAATCTGTGAGGGCCTACTTGCCCCTTATGCTTCTCCCCACGTCCTCTGGGACCTCCTCTTTGATCCATTCTTGATGGAGGCCCAGAGTCCTCATCACTAGGCGGAGGCGGAGCCGCTCGATTTCATTGAGACAGTGGAGCCACATCTGCCTCCCGAACCGTCTCCGGCCAGTCGTCACCCACGGCTGGCCCTCCTCACCCATGCCTAGGTACGGGCGCCAGATCACTTGCATACAAGTTAGATGCATTCATATAATTGCATTTAATAAATGAAACACTGCATTTAATAAAATTTGATAAATTAAAGACTTACCAAAAGCTCCGGGTAGTCAAGAAACTGACGGCAGAGGGCCGTCAACTGATGGTGTTGTGGGGCCGTATCCATGATTGGCTACCAATGCCGAGCGGGAAATAATAGTAGCTCCACACCTGCGCACATGAACATATAAGTTAGAAATCATCGTATCATATCACATTTCATTGCATAAACAAAGAATAAAATGATTTAATACCTGAAGAAACAGCAAAAAGCCGCTGACGATGGTCTCACGGTCTGGCATAACCGCAGAGAGATCGGCGAAGAGATGGGCCAGGAGGGCCGCACCCTAGGCATACTTATGGAGGTGGTCAAGGTCATCTAACAAATAAAGAAACCTACAGTAGATATGGTCGCCCTTCGTACCGAAGAGCAACCGACCGAAAAAGAAAACTAAGAAGACTCTCAACTGTTTATCTACCTCCTCTACCTGATCAGGGTCACTACAATAGACGGAGGAAGAAAACTCAGCTAATATATCTCTAAACTCTGCTCGAGTCTCATCCAACCGACGCCGGGGCTCTATCAGTCCTAGGGCAGCCTCTACCTCTACCTTGGGGACGGTCCTAGATTCCCTATCTAAGCTAGACACCTCTATGCCTAGTAGGGCCTCTGCTAGACCACAATAATCGGGGTAAGTCACCCCGCTCACTGGTAGACCCTCTACCCTCAGGCCAGTAATCCTGGCCACATCCTCCAAGGTTGGGACCATGTGGCCCCAGGGCATTAGGAATGCCCAACTCTATGCATGCCAACGCTCTCTGAGCGCCTGCAGCAATACCAAATCGAGCCAAAATGGCTCGATGTCCAAGATCTCGCCGAACCCCATCTGGCGTAGGCGCGTTTCTGGAAGTCTGGGAGTCCCCGATATGCCCCTACTACCAAGTCCCAAGAAATTCTGGCCCTCATTGTTCCCTGCAAATAAAAACAAGAAATTCATCAGTTAATAGATATAGAAAATCAATAAAAATTGAAAGGCGTCGAGCTACATGGACGCCCATTGAAAGGCGTCCACATGTCTTGACGCCATTTGAACCTATTTTCTAATCTAATTAAAAACCGAATTTTGCTTTGAATGACATCAGACCAAGGGGACGCCTTTTGAAAGGCATCACCTGGTCTGGACGCCGTTCAAAGACGATTTCGGGCTTCTTCCAAAGAGCCCCTTTCTCCCCTTTCCCTCATTCCATTTCATCATAAATCAATCCCGCAGGAAGCTTACCAGGTGTAAGGCTTCTTCTTCTTCTTCTCCTCCTTCGATCTCCGCCGGTGGAGGCATTTCTTCACCAAGGATCGCCTCCGCCACTTCTAAAGCCATAGCTTCCTCGGGAGGGACCGCCGCGGGCTCCTCTACTCTCCTTGTCACACGCACGGCACGATGGCGTTTGCCGGTTCCCCTCAATCCTTCACCAAACTCCATGACTAGAAAAAGGAGAGAGAGCTTGAGAGGGAGAGAGTTTGAAAGGAAGAGGGCACTCGAGAGAGAACTCGAGAAGGAGAGAGAACTAGAGAGAAAGCTCGACAGAGAGAGTTTGAGAGAGGAAGGGTCACCGGAGAATGGAGATCGCCGGAGAAGGATTTGAGATCGCCGAAGGTGGAGAAGGAAGAGAAGTTTTGGGAAGAATGAGGAAGAAAGAGGGCTTGTGCGGGTTCTATTAGAGAAGATTGAAACGCGTCGTTGGACAACGACGCCATTCAAGGCGCATGAACTAAGGCGGCAAGGCAGTGGGTTTGAAATTGACCAAAAGGCATCTTGACAGAGCGACGCGTTTCAGTTGAAACCGTCAATTCTGGTCAGAGTAGTACAAGGCATGATAATTAAACGCGTCTACATCTCAGGGCGCGTTTCAAGTGGATTAATCACAGAATTAATGGCAAAATTCTGGAGAAAGTAAGAGAGAGAATTGAAAGGTGTCTACACATGTAGACGCATTTTAAGGATAATTCGGGATTTTCAGGATTAATCTCTAATTTTTGGAAACTGATTTTGACTGAATAACGTCTACACATCTGGACGCGTTTTATGGATAAATGGGATTTTCACGATAAATCTTTGATTTTTGGAAAATGATTTTGGTTGAATGGCGTCTATACATGTAGACGTGTTTTAAGGATAATTCGGGGTTTTCATAATTAATCTCTTATTTTGGAAAAGGATTTTGACTTAATGACGTCTACTAATATAGACGCGTTTTAAAGAATAATTCGGGATTTTTAGGATAAATTTTTGATTTTCGAAAAATGAATTATGGTTGAAAGGCGTCTTTTTGAGTGGACCCGTTTTACATTAAGTAAACCCGAATTACAATATTTTAAGGAAAAATCAAGTTTTTATTCAAGGAAAAATCTTGGACAAGTCGCAAAATATTAAGGATGAATTTTCAAGAGATAAAAGAACAATTCTTTATTGAAATAAATTCTTAATTACATCATTAAAAGAAAAAAAAATGGAACATTTAAGGAAGGAATTCCCGAAGTCCCATTATATATGGATAAGATAATTCTCTATCTCTATTCTCAGAGGATTTTACACGAGGATTGAAGCTAATATTCCACAGTGTGACTATAAGTTCAGTAGCTTCATAGTCTTCATCGGATTCCAGGGCACGCTTCTTGATTGGAGAAGTGTTGGAAAACTCAGGGAATTCATAGCGAGGCAGGCTGAGTTGAATATGACATCGATGAGGATTGTACAGCACGAACTCAGTAGCCCCGATCAGTTTAAGTTCTGCACCCGCTGCATAGCGCACTCGAATGGGTTTTCCTACAAAAGCAAGAGGTGAAGAGTCGAACCCATTTGCTGACATTGTTCTCAGATAATCTCTCCAGTCAGCTCGAGTCTTGAGTTTTGGCACTCGATTGATCATCTTCTCATTGA
Source organism: Zantedeschia hybrid cultivar (assembly GCA_030544215.1). Classification (NCBI taxonomy): domain Eukaryota; kingdom Viridiplantae; phylum Streptophyta; class Magnoliopsida; order Alismatales; family Araceae; genus Zantedeschia; species Zantedeschia hybrid cultivar. Next base: position 46,495,623 of record JARZZO010000002.1, on the reverse strand, counting down.
ATTTCACAATGTTGGAGATATGGAAGATAGGGCTATTCTGATAGATTTGAGATGGTCTTGTAGAATTCCTACTGTGATATTCAAACTTGAAGTGCAACTCGACCCACAGAGCAAAGAGTAGCATGCAACCATAAGGAGGCTGACCTGTAGACGTTGTAGAGAGCCCACTGTAGAGATAGGCTAGAATCGTTGTGCCAATCTGTCTTCCCTCAAAGATCTCGCAGATTGCATTGACTTGATCATCTTCTAGTATGTTATCTTGAGCAGGAAAGAACAAAGCTCCAACTAGGCACGTGGTGAATGCTTTCATCACGTTCTCAGTGTCATCCTCTCTAAGATCTTCAATCTCGTACAAAGTCCACTCTGCAAGCTTTGCAAGGTTGATTCCTTTCTTGGTGAGACATCATTTAACTTCTTTTGGATCCTTCATGATCTTCATCAACAATTGTTGACCTGTGATCTTTTCCCTCATCAAAGCCATCTTATTCTGGATCACTTCATTGTTACTGTTCAACTTGATTTTGGGAAGGCCCAATAGAAGTTCAACCTCTTCTAGAAGAATAGTGCATTCAAATTCAGGAAAGAGAAAAGTATGGGTTTGAAGATGCCATAACTCAATCAAAGCACCCATAGCCGCCCAGTCCACGTTTGGACTTTTGTAGTGCTTTGCATGAACTACTAGACCTTGGATGTTCTACTTGGAAACAAAGGATTGCATGGAGATTGTAATACTTTTAGCAAGCTTGCGAATCCAAGGAAGAGATGTGAATTTCTTTGGACCAGGAAACAAAGGATATGCTTAGAAAATAAAAGGGAGAATTGCTATAAAGAACTCGAAGAACATGGAGAAAAAAAAAAAGGAAATTGAAGAAGAAGGATTGAAGGAAAAGAGGATTTAACTTACTTGGAGGTTAGGATCTCTTCCACTTAAATGATCTTTCACATTGGAGAGCTTCTCTAGCATTTTCTTCATCCTCTTGCTTGAAGAATCCATCTTGTTCTTGAAGTTTTTCCTTCTTGAAACCTTGAAACCTTGAAAATCCTTGAACTTTGAAGAAAATCTCTAGCTTTGATCTCTAGATTGTGTTAAGGTTACCTTGATACAAGTTAATGAAGTTTATATAGAGGGATTTGCGATTCTAGGAAGGCTTTTCTGGATTAGAGAAGGGATGTGCACGAAGAGAGTTGGAATCCGGGTAGAAATTAGCCAGAACCTGTTTCTGCGACTTAAAAGGTGTCGTTGAACAGCGACGTGTTTTAACTGGACTTAATGGCGTCGGCTCGACACGGCGCGTTTCAGGATTTTCTGTTATTTGCCCGAAAAGTCATGTTTATCTAGATTTTAATACACTTATTTGAAGTTACTAATAAATTTTTGAGTGCAGGAAATTCAGAAAATTCAAATGATGTTGAAAATTCAAAGAAGACCCCACTGTGGGAGTTTATGAGTCCCGACCATGGCTAAAAAGACGGTTATCTCTATCCCTTGTATAATTTCATGTGATTAATTTGCATAATCATTACTATATGTAGAATATTTATTAAAGTATATCAAGGACCTTGTGGTTTTGATGAAACTGGAATTTAAGTTCCCCTTCAACAAAAACAGTGATAATTCTAGAGAATTCTTAATCGCACGGATAGGCCGTTTGATTGTTAATTAGTGAGTACGGTAGTTCCGCTTTTGTGAAACGGTATGTGGATAAACGAGATTTGGTTTAGCACTGAATTGTAAGAATTGGTATCTTGACTCATTAATGATAATTTAACAATATTATCCTTGATTAATTTATATTTTATTTGATTTTATATTTTTCTTTTTATCCCAGCATGCATCATGTAGGACTTTGATATAACTGTGATAAGAATTAATTATTGATTAAGTTTCAGACCATTGATCAAATAAATTCTAACATGATATGAAATATTCCATTCTGAATTGAGTATCTTGATTATCTTTGATATTCGCTTAAAGATATCCTTGGAATTCTATCCTTTCTTGGATTCTTTATCTCCAACATTTCTTGTTTTCTTTTAAGATCCATCATGGCTGCAGCACGTCCACACTGGCTAGCAATCGCTCCCCATAATGAAACCTGCAGTGTCTATGACTTGGGGTACTTCCCAATCGTGGAGGTTGATCGACTTTATTTTATTTCCTTATCTATTTCATCCAGACATGATTGATTCCATCGATCTCCTTGAGTTATCTTCATTGATGATTTTGAGAAAAATTCCAATCATGTGATGTTAAGAGCGTGTCTCATCACACCTTGGCATCACCTTTTCAGTACATTCTATTTCATTTCACTCCCTTGCAAAGACAATGCCAAGGTAAGGCAGTTGTAGACACACTAATTTTGACATCATTTTGAGTAAATTTTATATCATATAATAATGCCTCAAAATGGTCTAATATTTAATTATTAGTTAATTTTTATTAATCTTTCTAGATTAATTGTCTAAATGACATCGGTCAGATAGAATAATTTAAGTTTATTAAAGAAATTCATTTTAACTCAGATTTTTAATCAAATATGAAAATAGTCTAAAAGAGGTCGACCTGTATAGACGCCATTTAGAGTTTAATTATTATTTTGATTATTAATCTGATTTTTAATTAATTTATTAATAAACTAAAAGACGTCTGCTATTCACGACGCTATTTAGGTTTCCTAAGCTGATTCTGTCTCTTCTTCCCGATGTTTATCCTTATCTTAATTAAGTTAAAAGACGTCTCCTATGGGCGACGCGTTTTAGATAATTACAGATAATAATGAATTAATCTGTATTTATCTGTTTCTTAGTTGGATAAACTTCAAATTCTTTCATGTTAATCTATTAGTAACAGCGGTTGTGTGAACTTAAGCCTATAAATACCCAACCCCTTGGTCATTAAAAAGTTAGTGATGATAGCAATAATTGAGTGAAAATTGAGCAAAGAATCTTAGCAACGACATCCAAACGCTGAAGGATCGAAGTGCTACTTCCAAGAGTCTGCATCCTTTCTTCATCCATCCTTCGTCCATTCAAGAGCTTTCAAGACCAAGGCTTCCTAGGGGCCATCCAACTTAGTTCTTTTTATTAATCTCTGCTTGGTTTCATCATCATATTAATTCAAAATCTCATTCATCACATCACTCCATGCTTCACACACTCACTAGTATTATTTTCCAATCCATGTTTTAAAGGGCTTTAAAAGACCATCAAACAAGTGAGTTCTTTGTTTAAGTTGCATGATCAGAATCTTCATTAGAATAGATACTACCTCTGCTTGAGTTCTTATTATTTTCTTTTATCTTTGTTTCTTGCAAGGTACAAAAGGAGATAAACAGGAGAGAATCAACAACAAGGAAATCTAGATGATCCTCAAAGTCCGATAAGCATCCAAAGCAAGAACAAAGTCAGAAGGGCTCTTTTTCTTCAGCCGGCTGAAGGAGGGGAATCAAGGACTCCAACATCTCCCAATTCTGAAACAGGTAGGCGATCAATCTTTTCTTTTGGAACTTTTAAGTTATGAGTTTCTGGCGATCACATTTACTTAGTTTTTAATAGGTTTATTTGTCACATAAACAACATAAATTTTTCATGATAATCACACACCTAATTTGAGCACTCACACATGTGTGCCGTGTGGCATGACCCTATCAAGACTTTTTGATTCATGTCTTCGGTACCTGATGTGATTTACAAGTCACATCTACTCGACGTAACACATTTCAGTGTCTCTCTACATGGCTTTTGGCCGTCCCGTGGCACCCTCCGCACATGCGTGGCAGGCCACTACACAGCGGAGGCGCCGAGGGGGCAACCCGTACACCCTTTTCTTCCCTTCCCCACTCACTCTTCCCATTCTTCCCTCACTCTTCTCCATCTCTTCCATCTTCTTCTTCCTCTTTTCCTCTTCCTCTCCCATCTCCTTCCTTTGCAAGTCCTCTCCCTCTCACCAACATCCACCACTACTGCCCTTTGTAGACACGTTAATTGTGACCTCATATTGAGTAAATTTTATGTCACACTTATAATGGTCTGATATTTAATCATTAATTATTTTTTATTATTATTTTTTCAAAATTTGTTAATTAGTGTTGCCCACGCACGACGCTATTTAGATTCCTAGCTGAAATCAGTTCAGAATTAAATTTCTAAATTCAGATAGATTTAACTGAATAGCGTCGCCCATAGGAGACGCCAGTTAAGTCCTAATCCGTCTGGGTTTTCGATTTTTAATCTGAATTAATTTCCTAGATTATCTAAAGCACGTCACCCTAGGAGACGCAATTTAGGTTTCCTAATATATTTCGATTTTATTTCCGGATTTTATTTCTATTTTGGCTGCTTTAATTAGCCAAATGACGTCTCGGTTGGGTGACGCGATTTGTGGGTTTCCTGATAAACATGATTTGGCAGAGATAGTCTGGTTTCTGAAGTTGGGAAGGTTGCTAACTCCTCCATGCTCATTCAAGGTAAGTCCGACTGCGGGAGAGAGTCCTTTTGAAGCCCTAAACACCCCTAAACCTATTCTTATAAATACAATACCTTTTGGACCTTTGAAAAAGGTTGGCCATTGGTGATTTTGAAGCTTGCAACAAGGTGTTTAAAAGCTTTAAAGGAGAAAAACGTAGACAACAAGAAGAACTTCATACAAGCCTTCTTCTTCTTCATCCTCTTCATATTTTGAAACTTTTGAAAACAAAAGCTTTGGAGGAACCAACCAACCATCTTCTTTCCCTAACTTCTTTCTAGCTTTTCATTAATTTCAATATAGTTTATTCATCATTGTTTTCCATAGCCCATCATTATCATCACTCCATATTCACACACACATAATTATTTCATATACCCACATGCATATTAGGGGTTTAAAGAACAACCATCAATTGAGTAGATTAGTTTAGTTGTATATTTAAATTTCTTTTTAGAATAGATACTACCCTACTCTAGTTCTAATTAGATTCTTTCTTTATTTGATCTTACAAGGTATAAAGAAGGAGAAAGAAAGAGATTCAAAAGAATAACTATTAAGAAATCAAAGCAAGAACACATTGATAAAAGGGCTCTCTTTCTTTGGCCGGCCAAAGGAAGATAATCAAGGACTCAACATCTCCCAAATTTGAAAAGGTAAGTGATCAATCTTTCTTTGAAACTTTACAGTTTCTGGTGATCACGTTTTCTTTAATTTTTAATAGTTTTACTATTCATATAAACAACATGAAATTCATGAATGTCACACGCCTAATTTAAGCACCCACAGCTTTTTAGCGATCACGGTGGGACTTGATCCCGTCATCTTTTAATATTTGTTCTTATTTTTTATTATCGGGCACCCACGGTGCACCACTTGTGTCCCTCGGACACTCCTTTCACCAATTGGTGAATTTGGTTACTTTTATCCCTACATGCACTATGTGCACATCCCTTTGCGGCAAGATCTTGCCCTTCCATGATTGATTGAAAGTTGTGAGTGTGATAGGATGTGTGGTTGATTGAGTTTATGTTGTTTGCATGATAATAAACCTGTTTAAAACGAATTTGCATGATCACTTAGATTCTTGTTTATCTTGATAATTTGTAAAAGGATTGTCCTCGAAATTGCTCTCTGTTTATTGTTTCCAAGCTCTGAATAGCGTCTAAATAGAGAGATGCTATTCAAACTGCGTCGCTATGCCAAGACGCCATTCAGCCTCATATTCTTGCTGCGCTGTTGCCTGAGCGTCAGTGAACAGAAGAAACTTCTGTCTTGAATAGCGTCAGTGAACAGCGACGCGATTCAAACAGTTTCTTCTTTTGATCATCAGTCCTCGGATCTTTGATTTCTTTTGTTAGTTAGTCATTCATACGTTTGTGAGAGAACCATAGAGTATAACAGTGGAAAAACTAAACTGAAACTAGGATCCGACCCATTGAGTGAATTTGTGTTTAACAATCTAAATAACTCAACAAGGAATCCTAAAATAACGTAACCATCCACTTGTTTGCTAATCCTCTACACAACTTGTTTGAATCTTTGTTAAAAAAATTAATATCATGATGCTCCGATCAGGTAGAACTCTCGGCATGGTGGCCTTCGAACAAGAAGATATGGTGGAGTACGAGGGAGATGTTCATGCTTCTCGGGTTTATGATACGCCTTATTCAGAAGATGAGAGAGATGCTTATAATTCCAATCAATTCCAAACTATACACGAGGGAGATGCTTATGCCCCTCAATTTCAGATGAATTCAACTTATGATCAATATAATCAGGATATGGGCGATCATTCCTATGTTCATGTCATCTCCAACCCCATCTTCGAGGGAGACCAAGACCAAGCCGGGCCCTCTTCCAATCATTTTTTTGATCTCGCTACCCTCATGGGGGCTTTATCTAATCATGTGGTTCCCCGTCAGTTTGACGCCATCCAATCTATTCTGAAAGAGAGAACCCCTTTACAGTCATCTGAACCAAATTCATCTGTTCACCTTTCTGTTTACCAAGCTCCTACTCGGGCCATGGAAGGCCTCCATATTTCTACCCCTCGGCCCACGGGTCATCAACAATCTAGTTCACGGCATCCTGTTAGGCCGCAGACTCCAATTTATCAGAATGCCTTCGGACAAGGTGGAAATACTATTAGTCCACAACCTTACTGTCCTCCCATCCCTGTTTATTCCAAGAGGCAGTCTTTTCAACAACCCCCACCTCCACCAGCAAATTATGCCACTCAACTTCTACTTAATAAAATTTCTCAGATGGATGAGTGGTTCAAGAGTTTTGAGAAGAAGATGGATAGTAAAACTGCTATCGAACTCTCTATTCCTGATTTGTCAGTCTTCCATCTCCTGCCTTCTTAAATGTCAGTCTATAGAAAGTACAACGGCACAGGCAATCCTTTCCTTCATATCAAGGAATTCCTATATGAATCATCATTCTGGCAGCATGATAAGTGAGCACTGGCCTTCCTCTTCAGGAGGTCGTTGGAAGGGTCAACTTTGGAGTGATTTTTCTCTTTAGACCCGAGTGAGGTAGAGAACTTCGACATTGTGTCAAAGAAGTTCTTACAGAGATACAAAGACAGGCTGGCACCTACCTTATCCATTACTGATTTGTTCAAGGAGAAGATGAAACCTGATAAAGACTTCATAATGTTCACCGACAGATGGCGAGGAATGGCTGAGAAAATAAGAGATCACCTGTCCGAACAAGAACTACTAAAAATGATGGTTGCCAACGCCACTCCCTAGTATAAATTGGTATTGACATTGAATAATCTGACCATCATGGCAGATCTGTACGAGAGAGTGAAACACGTTCAAGGATTCCACTTTTGCCAGTATTTTTGACCCCCATTGACCCAGCAGACCTCCACCACGGAAGCCTGCAATGCCAAATTCTTCTAGCATGGGTCCTACTACTGAAGGCACACTCTCCCATGAACAAATCAGCACTGTAAACAACAATCAACCGTAGTTCATGAGAAACCAACAGCAACAACCACAGTATACAGGGCAGAGACTGCCAAATCAGCAGGGTTTCAGGCCACCTCAGCAACCATACCAGCCAGTCTACAATCAGCCTCAGTAACAATATCAACAGACATTCAATCAGTCACGTCAGCAACCGACATACCACAATGTACCCGCACCGGGTGACTACAACCAACAGAGAAAACCGCCAAGCCCAAAGAGGGCATCTTATCCTCCACTCCCATAATTCTTATTAGACATATTCAACGCCCTTATGGCAGCCAATGCTTTGGTTTTGCCAAAGGACAAAACAGTTTGGCCTCAGAATGCTGATGCCTCCAGATATTGTGTCTTCCATAGACAACCTGGGCATACAGTGGATGCGTGTTTCCAATTCAGGGACTATATCCATGATCTGAATGAGCAAGGGGGTATTGACTAGGAGGAGATGAGAAAATATATAGCCGCCCTGAAGGCAAAAAGACCACAGGAACAACAGCAGCAACAACAACCATAGCAGCAACAATAGCAGATGCAAAGAGCACCAGCATAGGCAGCAACACCACCAAATATGGGTATAATGCAGAACCCGTTTCCAGAGCATCAAAACCAGATCGCCCCAATCCTTATTAATAGCCAGTCTGAAGCTAATAAGGGGCAACAATGGAAGGTAGAGGAATCATCCTCTGTTTACTCAAAAGGACATATCCCGAGTACCGCCAAGCAACCACCTTGCCGCATTCTACGCATACCCAAGCCAGAAACCATAATCATCACCCCTTTACTAACATACGTCTACCATAAACCCATTCCACCGCCTACCTTCTTTAAACTCATTACTCCCTCCGCTACCATGTATCCACCAAATAATCCTCCGCAACACAATCACGAACCCCTCCTGCCATCCAAACCATTGCTCCGCATTCCCTTCCCAACAACACCTACACCAATCGCCTATCCTAATACTATAAAACCTTCCAAACCACTCATCCGCATTCCAACACCTCCACCAAATAACCCACCATCGTCCATATATAAACCCATTACCCTCTCCAAACCCCTCATTAACCCGGCGGTACTCAAAATATCACCTTCCAATGATGATCAATATGCGCTCCGGAGCGGGAGAATTTTCCACAAAGTCTTTCCTCAATCCACAGTTAGAGACGGCCCACCACAACCGCCAGAGGAAGTACAGAATAAGGAGAGTGCACCTGGCACTCCATATGATCTGTTGAAGCACCTGGACAGAACACTAGCACGCATCTCAGTACTCGAGTTGATCAAAAGATCCAAAACCCACCAAGAAGCTTTAATGGAGTACCTCAAACAGGTTATGGTCAATGAGCATGTGCCGGTAGAGAAGATAACTGTACTATTAGTTCCACAGGGAGATTAGCCCACCATTTCATTCCATACATCTGGCCTAGCACCACCAGCAGCCAGGAGCATGGCACTCAACTTTACAGTCAACATCTACAAGAAGGCTGTAGATGCATGTCTAGTTGATACAGAGGCTTCTATCAATGTGTTATCACCAAAGACTTTAGAATTTTGCGGTGTACCCAGAGAGAAGTGGTTTCCTTCTCCCACATCTGTTACTGCTTACGACAATTCTACCCGTTCCCCTCTGGGAATGGTTTACTTGAAAGTAGAGTTAGGTCCCGCTTGTCATGCCGAGGTTGAATTCCACATCTTGGAGATTGATCCCTCTTTAAAAGGCATTGTTGGGCACCCTTACATCAAATCCCTTAAGGCAATTCCATCTACAAATCATCAATGCCTCAAATTTTCACACAAGGGATAGATTATTAAAGTAACAAGCATGCCGATCCTTGCTGTTGCTCATTCTTTGAACATTAAGCCGGATCCTTTACTTGGCTGACAACCGATTCTATCGATTTTATAGGTCCATTCTCCTTCGGCTAATCCTTTGGAAGCCACCATACTTTTTCCTTGTCCAGTTGACGCTGTGAAAAGGGGGAAGTACGTGAGTACCCCTGGCTAGGATATCATGATGAAGGGTGGTTATCAACCTGGAAAAGGCTTGGACACACAACTGTAAGGCAGAACTAAGCCTATCAAAGACTGCCGAAGAGCACCCGGTAATAGTCTGGGTTATAGGCCAGTGAAAGTGAAATGGCAGATTGTTCAGTAATATGAAGACAAAGATGGTCAGAAAGCCTAAAAGACAATGACCATCCCGTACAAAGAAAATTGGGATCCCTTAACTTGGACCCTATATACACACTTCATTAAGGGACCCGTGATAAATCATGACGATGATAACACGGTAGTAATCACCTCCCACTTTGACCTGCATGACATTTATGGGAGAGATCTAGCCAAGCATTGTTCTGAGTTGCTGACATACTAATCATTGGAGGCTCTGCGGCTAATGAAGAGGAGGAAGACTCAAGATCCAGAGTGTGAATGGTATCGCTGGTTTGACACCTGGGATATGTACATTGCACTGAACAGGCTATTCCTTGATCCCTCAGAACCAAAGTGGCCCCCATTGATTGATGTGTTGTTTGAAGGGCTTTGAGTTATTTTTGACAAGAGAATTTTGCTAAGTGAAGAGATAGACGAAGGAGAGCCAGATGATCTTTATCAGCCTGGATTCACCACTGATCTTCTCTGGAGGGGAACTTATCCCCGTCATGTTTTTACCCTCTATACACTGTTCTGTACTCTACTCTTGACCCCGACTTGGTCGAGGGTCATCACTGAAGACATTTCTCGGGCCCTGCCCATCATGGTTACTTTGTCTCCTCTAGACCTAATTCCTTAGATTCCTCTTGACCTTGAGAGGATCTATGATCTGATCTGGGACATACTATTGTATGATTCCCCTAATCCTTTGGCCTTGGTACCATTACCTGAGTATCCTCCTCCTCTTCATATTCATTCATGTTTCATGATTAATACTCAACATCATCAAAAAAAAATGCCAATTTGGCAACCTCTTCCTCACATATCCTCATTGAGGAAACTTCATACTACTGGTCCGATTATACCCCATCGTGTGAGTCACTCAGACAAGATTCTCTTCTAGATCGGCTCTGCCCCTCCTCTCGGGAGGATTCACCTGTACTCTCTCATGTATCCCTTGATTTTTATCCTTATTCGTTCTCCCTAAGTTAGGATAGTGAGTCTAGTGGTAGACAGGTTAATGACGTTAGGGAGTCTAGTTCTAGGCAGGTCAGTCAGGTTAGGAAGTCTAGGAAGTCTAAGGGTAGACGAATTCCGAATAGATACCTATAGGATCTAGTTTTAAGATACCTTTCTTGCTCTCAGATCCCTCAGCTTTTAGAGAATCCCATTCAGATGCCAGAAGAATGTGAAATAGATGAGTTAGTCGATGATGGATATGGGGTTTATGAATTGCTACACGAGAAAGACCCCATTACTAAAAATGAGGAAGATGACGAGGACGCGGTGGAGGCGTATGCCAGTGGAGCGAAGAGATTTGATGAACCCTCAACTGCTGTAGAAGAGCCTACCAAAGATATTAATCTAGGCACTGAAGACGAACCTAAGGTTGTCCTCATCAGTAAAAGTCTTTCAGAAGCATATGAGGAGGCAGTGGTCCAAGTTCTCAGAGACTATAAGGACACTTTCGCCTAGAGCTATGAAGATATGTCGAGGTTAGATTCTTCCCTAGTGGAGCACCGATTAACATTGAAAGACGGAAATAGTCCAGTTAAACATAAATTAAGGCGATTCCACCCTCAAATGGTTTTGAAGATGAAGGAAGATATCGATAAATTACATAAAGCCAAATTTATTAGAGTTGTCCTCTATCCGCAATGGGTGGCAAATATAGTCCCGGTCATGAAAAATGATGGGAAGGTCAGGATCTATATTGACTTTCGAGATTTGAACCGGACATGTCCTAAAGATGATTTTTTACTGCCTCACATAGACGTACTCATTGACAACACAGCTGGTTATGAAACATCATCATTCATGGATGGTTTCTTAGGGTATAATCAGATTCACTTGGCAGAAGAGGACCAGGAGAAGACGTCGTTCACTACACCTTGGGGCACTTATTGTTATGTCGTTATGCCATTCGAACTGAAGACTGTTGGAGCCACTTATCAAAGGGTTATGATGGCTATATTCCACGACATGGTGCATATTGATTTAGAAGTGTATATGGATGATCTGTTAGTAAAATCTAAGACTAGGGCCGGGCATGCCAAAGTTTGGGTGAGAGTTTTGGAAAGGTCAAGGGAATATCAATTGAAAATGAATCCCAAAAAGTGCGTATTTGGTGTCTCATCAGGGAAGCTGTTAAGATTCATAGTCAGTAAGAAGGGCATTGAGATCGATCCCAACAAGGCTAAGGCTATTAGAGAGATGTCACCTCCCCGAAATTTAAAAGAATTAAGAGGATTGATTGGCATATTGCAGTTTATTTGCCGGTTTGTCTCCTAGCATTCACAATGGTGTAAACCATTTTACGAGCTTACTAAGCCGGGAGTCAAGTTTGATTGGGACGATAAATGTCAAGAGGCGTTTGATGGATTGAAGACATATCTAACAAGTTCCCCTGTCTTGAGACCACCATCTCCGGAGAAACCTTTGGTTCTTTATATTTTTGTCCTGGATGACGCGGTAGGGGCTGTCCTAGCACAAGGGGATGAAGAAAGGAAAGATAGGGCAGCCTACAATCTCTCTAAACTTCTTAACCCTGCAGAATAGAGATATACAGTGATGGAGAAGACATGTGCTGCATTAGTCTGGGTAGTTCAGAAATTGAAACATTATTTTTTGGCTCATGAAGTCCATCTCATCGCTAGGATGATTCCAATCAAATTTCTTCTCTAGAAATCTTTTCTCACCGATCAATTAGCACGATGGCAAAGCTTTGTATCTCAATTCGATATCATCTATATTCAACAGAAAGCAATCAAAGGATATGCCATCGCAGAACATCTTGCTCATCACCCTCTTCCTCGTTTTGATCCAGTCCTATCGGAGTTTCCGGATGAGGAACTGATGTCCATAAACATAATCAAAGATGATATATGGACTCTGCATTTTGACGGAGCTCTGAACTCTCATGGTAAAGGTATCGACATTGTTCTACTATCACCCGAAGGTGTCACCATTCCGCAAGCCTTTCAACTTGACTTTCCTGTCACCAACAATATTGCTGAATATGAGGCTCTCCTAGCTGGCCTCGAGGCCGCCCATCTCCATGGTGCCACCAAACTCAGGATTGTAGGTGATAGTCAGCTAATCCTTCGCCAAGTGCTCACTAAATACCGAACTCTTGATCCCAAGCTTAAGCCTTATCAAGAACTTACTTTCGTCTATGCCAAGCTTTTCACTAAATTGATCTTTGTCCATGTTCCTCGGAATCATAACATCTTAGCCAACGCTTTAGCTTCTCTCGCTTCATGCCTGAATTTCCCAATCAGCAAGCAATCTAAATCTATCATCGTCCATAGGCGTCTCTTACCCGCCGTGAAAGACCCCTCATTCCTTAAGGTTAAAGAGAAATAGTTGAAGAAGGTCAGAGATGGAGATATAGTGGAGAAATAAGAAATCATGCTATTGGAATGGCAAGAAGAGATGGCAGATGAAGAGAAACCATGGTATTTTGAGATTGCCAAATACTGTGAAGATCAATCATACCCTGAAGAAGCCACAGCTGAGGAAAAAAGGGCTATCAGGAGAGTTGCTCAAAGATATACTCTAGTTGGGGGAGCACTTTATAAACGAGGTGTTGATGGTGTTCTTCTGAGATGCTTGGACGAAGATGAGCTTTGGAAGGTTATGGAAGGAGCTCACAGTAGAGTTTGTGGCAGCCACGTTAATAGACAGATGTTATCAAAGAAGATCCTTAGATAAGGATTCTATTGGCCAACCATAGAAGAAGACTGTGTCGGATATGTCTGTAGGTGTGCTAAGTGTCAACTTCATACCGACAAGATTCATTCCCCTGCATCTTCAGTCTATCATGTTTCCTCCCCATGGCCTTTCTCCATGTGGGCTTTCGACATCATTGGACCTCTCGGTGATCCCAATTCCGACATTAAGGAGAAATCGTTCATTCTCACAGCAACGGAATACTTCACCAAGTGGGCAGAAGCCGAAACTTACGCAGAAGTCAAAGCGTCAACAGTATGCAAATTCATTATGAAGAACATCATCACAAGATTCGTAATTCTAAGCACCATCGTCACCGACAATGGATTACAATTCATATCACAAGAGCTGAAGGATCTCTGCAAGAGGTATAAGATTGCATTGCATCATTCATCTCCATATTATCCGCAAGGCAATGGCCAAGCAGAGGCAACTAACAAACTTTGATAAAAATTATCAAGAAAACGTGTAAATCCAATAAGTTCTCTGACTGGCTAGAGAAATTAATGGAGGCTTTATGGGCATATCGAACTTCAATCCGCACACCCACTGGGCAAACTCCATATTCCTTAGCATTCGGAATGGAGGCAGTAGTTCCATATGAAGTCCTCATCCCGTCTTTAAGAGTACAATTGAATTAGGAGTTTTCCATTGATGAGCATCGCTCAGCACTCTTAGCTCAATTGGAACTTTTAGACGAGAAGAGATGGTCAGCCGCTAATCATGCACAAGTATATCAGAACATATTAGCACGTTTTTATCAAAAGAAAGTCATTGAACGAAAGTTTAAAGTCGGTGAAATAGTTGTAAAAAGAATCTTCGTGAAACCTGGTGGTCCGCGTTCTAAGCTCCAACCCAACTAGGAGGGACATTATGTTAGCTCGCATGCTTTTCCTAATAACGCCTATCGCTTAGTTAATGCAGAAGGACAAGAGTTAACTCATCCCTGGAATGGTTTGTATCTTAAGAAGTACTACCCTTAGTTTAATGAGTCGATCAGCATGATGCAAGGACCAGTGAAGTCTGAAAATTTGAATACTCGAATTCCCTTATTAGTCTTTGATAATCTAATTCAAACGCATTATTGCACACAAACACGTTTGGTTCGTGAGTAACAAGAGATGTGAAGCCCGAGGAATACTGAAAGCTTGACTAAAAGTGTAAAAGTACAACTCATTCTTTTCAAAAGAAAACTTATGTTTTACTCTCAGCCCACGATGTCGAAACGAGGCTTAGAATAGATTACTGAAAATACCTGTCATCTTAGTAAGAGGCCGTCATAAAAAAAAGGGGAGAGATCCGCCCCACGAAAAGCAAAAGAAAAAGCAAGGGCAAAGTGCCAACAAAATCAAAAGGCCAACAAAATCAAAAGGCCACTCAACATTATAAACGTTACATCAAAAGGCCACAAAATCAAATGAAAAGGGAGCGCAAGGTCGTTAAATATCCCGTAAAAGTGAAAATGACCGAACCCCAACAGATAATAGGATAAAGGAGGGACATCATTCTGAGTCCAGAACCTTCTCGCGGGCTTTCTAGACCAATTCTTCCCATCATTCTAAAGAGGTGTACTCCAAACTTGAGGAATGGCCGAAGTTGACTAAGGGTCGGACCATCAAATGGGATCACAATTACAAACATATTTCATGCACAATGAATCTGGATGAGGCTATTAAAGAATGATCTGGAAATTAAGTTAATAAACGAATATATTCTTTTGATCCAAGTACCATGCTGGTCCTTAGGTTAGTTGAATACTGTAAAATCACAAAAAAAATGAATATTGCAAAACCACAAAAAAAAATGAATATTGAAAAATCACAAAAAAAATTGAATATTGCAAAACCACAAAAAAAAAATGAATATTGCATAACTACAAAAAAAAAATGATATGGCAAAACCCCAAAAAATTAGATATTTCTAAAATTGCAATTGCAAAATAAAAATATTTCAATTAGCATTTGTTTGTCACATCACGTGTGTTGCATTATTTTTATTGTCAGTTAGTATTTGTATGCTTGTATGTTACATTTTACTATTTATTTCCTTTTAATTATCTTTATTTGCCTTCATTAAATAAAGGCTTCGCCCTTTGACCCTTCTACCAAGGATAGGATCAAGTAGCCGGTTACTTAACTGAGCAGGGGCTAAGTCTGAACAGATATTTAATTTGTTTGTTCAAGCCGCGTGCAGGTATGAAGAGAAAGCCAATAGAGAAAAATATAAAGGCAACTTAAGACACCATTCATATATCAGAAGAGTTTATGTACAAGTGTAAGTCCATCTACAGGACTTCAAAATGAAAAGAAAGTACATGATGGCAGCCATCACGGCTGGCTCTCCCCCGCGCCCTCGTCTAGCTAGCTCTGCGCCTCGTCCTAGACGTTTGGTCCTCATGCTAGCGGCCGTGGTGGTCCCATAATGCTCGGTGGTGGTAAAAGCACTCGCATCTCCTCGATCCAACGCCTGTTGTTGCGCACGCTGGTATCGAGCCTCTATACTCTGGCGCTCGTGTTCCGCCACTAATAGTCGGCCCTGGAGACTTTCCAATCAAGAACGGTTGCGATCCCTCTCGTCAGTCAACATCTCCAGTCGAACCTGGAGTCGTGCAAGCTCGCGAGGAAGATCACCAGTGGAGAGCCTCGCCAACTGCTCCTCCAACTTAGCAACCCGGGTTGCTGAACCGCAAGCCTATGCCAACTCAGCATCTCTCTCTCCAAGAGCCACGCAAAGCTCTTGGACCTGCAGCAGAAGACATTGTTAGCCAACTGATCAAGCAAGCAAAACATACCATGCAAGAAACAAGTTGAAGATTTACCCGAGCAGCAGCATCTTCCTCAGCCTAAGTGGCTCGGTGGATGGCTAGAGGTAGCTGACTCCGCAGGTCGGCAAGGGCGGCCTCATGAGCAGCATAAGAAGACGAAGGACAAGTAGCTGTGGAAGATGAGGGAGTCGCCGCGTCAGTGTAAGCAGCACGCTGTAACAAAAAGGAGACCACCGTCAGTGTACAAGTGTCAAAACAGTTTAATAATAAAAGGAAGCATTCATAATGCATATGTCATTCATGCATATCATGCTTACCAGTTCATTCAGCTCTTTTTGGACCTGTTCCAATTGGGCCTCGGCATCCTGGAGGTGGCCCCAGAGTGTGATGATGGTGGCATCCCGTGCATCCTGCATATTCATACCATACATGTCATACATTCACGAATATAAGCAAGATAAGTAATAAAATAAAAGAAGCATTCATGTCATGCATCATGCTTACATCGAAAGGGCGGAGCAATTGGAGGTGGGCCGCGTAGTGGGTCCGGTAGCGCTGGAGGTAAGCATCGTTGCTCACCGCCTGTGACTCCACTGGTATCCCATACCGATGCCAGTCATCCCGCTGATCTGGGAATTTCGCCCTCCAGTCGGTGCGGGCTTGCTTACCCCGCATGGTCCTCCCAATCCCCTCTGGGATCTCCTCCTCCACCCACTCCTGATGCAGTCCCAGCGTCCGCATCACCAGCCGCAGGCATAGCAGGGCAATCTCATTCAGGCAATGAATCCAAACTTGACGCCCAAATCAGCCTCGCCCATGCTCTACCCAGGGCTATCCTGCATCGTCCATACCAAGGTACGGACGCCAGATAACCTGCATTCATATAGGTTAATTGCATTGCATGTCATATGGAAGTAATGATAATAATCAACAAGTCATGTTATAATAAACATTTAAAATATCTAACATCTAAATCATCAATCAAATATGCAATTAAATAAATGTTAACTTAACAAGTATCTAAAAACATTTTAACAAAACAATTAATTAATAGTTAAGCAGTTTAACCACATTTTAATAAAACAAATAACTAATCAAATATGAAACATAATAATAAATGACAAAAAAAGAATTAAAACTCATCAGAAGCTTTGGGTAATCGAGGAACTGACGGCAGAGGGTTGTCAGCTGATGATGTTGTGGCGCCGTGTCCACTATCAGACGCTAACGCCGGGCAAGTGGGACTGCCGCCGGCTGTGTAGATGGCCTCTCTCGGCCCAGAAGAAAGTAATAATATGCCCACACCTGCATAAAAGAACATACAGGTTAGAATTATCACATGCATTGTATCATAAGTATTTAACCAAATGAACAAAAATAAAATAATTTAAGTACCTGAAGAAACGGCACGAAGCTGTTGATGGTGGTCTTCCGATCAGGCGTGACCGCGGAAAGATTAGTGAAGAGGTGAGCCAGAAGGGCCGCACCCCAGGCATACTCGCCTAGATGGTCTAAATCGGTAAGGAGACTCAGGAAGCGACAGTGGATATAGTCGCCCTTCGTCCCAAAGATAAGCCTACCAAAGAAAAACACTAAAAATCTCCTAAGATCACTATCTACACTAACCCTATCACTAGGATCCTGACAATACACTACGCTAGCTACCTTCGCTAGTCTTGATCTCAGCTCAGCCCAGGACTCATCAGTCTGCTGCCTAGGCTCCTTTAGCCCTAGGGATCTCTCTATCGTTGTCCTCATGAGAGTCTGAGACTCTCGACCGTGCACTCTAAGCCCAGCAACTCCTGAGCTAGTCCGTGATAATCGGGATACGTGATCCCGCTCACTGCTCGACCTTCTACCTGAAGGCCAGTGATCTTACATACATCCTCGAGACTGGGGACCATGTGTCCCCAGGGCATGAGAAATGCCCTGCTCTCAGTATGCCATCTCTCTCTCAGGACCTGGAGCAATACCAGGTCGATCCAGAACGGCTCTATCTCTAATATCTCCCGGAATCCCATCTCCGTCAACCGCGCCTTTTGAAAGTCCGGGAGATCCCTATAGGCAGCCACCACTAAGTCCCAAGAGATCCTGGTCCTCATCGTGCCCTGCGATTTTCAAATAATTGATCAGAATCATCGTTAGAACACTAATAATCAATTTTTAAATTAATTTTGAGGTTTAATCACCATTTTTTAATCGCGTTAGGGTAGAGAATTTGAAAGGCGTCCCTGTCCTCAGACGCATATCACCACAGGTTTCGAGAACTTGTGGCCAAGCTCCCTTTTTCCCCACCAAATTTGAGAATTTAACTAAATGGAATGTTTTCTAGGCTTACCAAACGTGGGCCTTCCTCCTTAGCCGGTGCCACCGCTTCCTCGCTCTCCTGAGCCGCGGGAGGAGTTTCCTCGGCTTCCATGAATGCGGTCGCCTCCACTAGAACCATCGCCTCGGGAGGAGCTTCTTCGGATGCCTTCGCCCTTGCCGCTAGTGGAGCAAGCCGCCGGCACTTCCCATGGTTGTAGACATGCTAATTTTAACATCATTTTGAGTAAATTTCATATTATGTAACAATGCCCCAAAATGGTCTGATATTTAATCATTAGTTAATTTTTATTATTTTATTGGATTAAATTGTCAAGACAGACTCTATTTAAGTTTATTAATAAAATTGATTTTAATTCAGATTTTTAATCGAATATGAAAATTATCCTAAAAGACGTTGGCCTCAAAAGACGCCAATTAGGGTTTTATTCCTATTTTGATTTTTAATTTGATTTTTAATTAATTTGTTAATTAACTGAACGACGTCTTGGCTACACGACGCTATTTAGGTTTCCTAATGATAATGGTTTCTTCTTCCCGAGTTTATCTTTATCTTAATTAAGCTAAAAGACGTCTCCCATAGGCGACGCGTTTTAGTTAATTACAAATAATGATGAATTAGTCTTTGTTTATCTATTTCTTGGTTGGATTGGCTCCAAATTCTTTCATGTTGATCCATAAGTGGCTGCAGATGCGCGTGAGAACCTTGAATTCAAGTCTATAAATACCCAAGCCCTTGAAGAGGTTCGGAGGTTGGAATAATTGAAAGGTTCAAACGCTGAAGGAATCAAAGAAGGATTGAAGTGATGCGTGAAGAATTCCAAGAGCATTCAAAGGAGAGCAAGCTTCATCCTCTTCATCCATTCTTCATTCTTTCAGTCCATTCAAGACCAAGGCTTCCAGGGGCCATTCAACCTCATTCTTTCTTTCCCTTGTTTTCATCATCATTAGTATCATAAATTCATTTCGTAATCATCACTTCATGCTATTCACACACTCACAACATTCATAATTTACAACCCACATGCTAAAGGGGTTTTTAGAAGACCACAAAACAAGTGAGTGATTCTGTTTAGTTACATGATTAAAATTCTCATTAGAATAGATTCTACACTCTATTAGTTCTTATTAGTTTTCTTTATTTCTTTGCAAGGTACAATCATCAAGATCAAGAAGATCAAGTAGAGATCATCATCTAAAGAAGAACTGAAGCATAAAGGAAGATCCTCAAAGTCCAATCAGCATTCAAAGCAAGAACAAGATTAAAATGGCCCTTTTTCTTCGACCGGCTGAAGAGAAGGAATCAAGAACTTCAACATCTCCTACGTCTAAAACAGGTAAGTGATCATCCTTTTATCTTTTGAAGCTTTTTAGTCAAAAGCTTTCTGGCGATTACACTTAGTTTTAATAGGTTTCATTGTCATATAATCAACATGAAATTCATAATTTCACACATCACAATTTGAGCACTCACAGTTTTTTGGCGATCACGGTGGGACTTGGTCTCGCCAACTTTTTCTGTTTATTGTTCTTGCTTTTATCAATCGAGCACCCACGGTGCACCACCTGTGTCCCTCGGGCACGCCCTCGCCGATCGATGAGTTTTTAGTTTAATTGTTATTCCCACGTGCACCACATGCACACCCTTACGGCAAGATTTTGCCCTCCCGTTCTTTGTTTGAAAGTTGTAATTGTGTTAGGAAGAATGTGTGATTGATTGAGTTTTGTTTTGTTTGAATGATAAATCATCTTGTTGAAGATTAAAATTCGCATGAGCTGATCATTTACTGCTTTATCCTGATAATTTAAGAGGGAATTGATCCAAAAACTCCTTCTTTGCTGTTTCTACGCCTTAAATAGCGTCTTGAAATGGAGACGCGTTTCCGAACCGCGTCGCCCTTACACGACGCTATTTAGGCTGATATTCTTGTTGTCTGCTACCTGTGGTGTTGCGGATAAAATAAAGTTCTGTTGTGAACAGCGACGCGATTCAACCAGATATTTTGTTTTGTTCATCAGTCCATAGATCTATGATTTGATTGCTATCTACCCATTATGTATTAAGCATTAGAGGCCATCCAAGCCACAGGTCATACGCACTGGGGCTAACCCCCTCCTTTTATCATAGGAACACATTTCTTGACGTCTTTACCTCTCTCTGATTGGGTCGGTCCCTCAATCAGACTAGAGTGTTTGATGTTAAAGAGCTCTGTAAGTCCCCAAAATCAAGGTATTCCTCCTTGTTCATCGGGCTGGTTGTACCAATTGAAGTCCTGGTTAGATTTTCATATCGTTGTAAGGAAAAGCCATAGAAGATAACGGTGAAAACTAAATTGAAACTAGGATCCTACCTGTTGAGTGAATTTGTGGTTAAAAGAATCCAAATAATCCAACAAGAAATCCTAAATCAACGTTAAACATCCACTTGTTCGTCTAATCTTTGCACAACTTGTCTGAATTATTTGCCAAAAATATAATACCATGTTGCTTCGATCAGGTAGAGATTTGAGCATGGCTTCAGGTGCTCTGGTTAACTACGAGGGAGACGCTAATGCCTCTCATGAATCTGATTATCAGTCTGAGAACAGGGGAGATGCTAATACCCCCCGTGATCTCCATTCCTACTTATCTGAGCATAAGGGAAACCCCCATATCCCTCCTCCTTTCATTCACGATCAATACAATTTTGGCGTTGATCTTCCTTCACATGTGCATGCGATGTCTAATCCTTTCTTCGAGGGAGCTCTAGACCCAAATGAACCCTCATCCACCAATCCCTCCGATCTAGTTACCACTCTGGGAGTTTTGGCCTCCCATTTGAATCATCAACAGCTCGAGGCAATCCAATCCATCATGAAGGGAAAGATACCCTTACGTTCTGCTGAACCAAATCCCACGGTCCCCCCTGTTGTTCCTCAACCTCCTCCCCACCATACTTCCTCTATTCATCAGGCCATGGAAGGCCTTCATGTTTCAACCTCCCGGCCATCTGGACCGCAATTGTCCTCTTCAAGGCAACCGGCCAGACTACCAACGCCAACTTACCAAAATGCCCTCGGGCATGGTGGAAGCGATGCCGGACCACAGCCTTATTATCCACCTTGCCCCACCTATTCTAAGAGGCAAGCTTATCATGCACTACCACCTCCTCCTCCCCAAGTTGACCCGATAACCCAAGCCCTGCTCACGAAGATGGAACGCATGGACGAGCAGTTCGGCAATTTCCAGGAGATGATGTGAGTTGATAAAGTGTTAAATTGATCATTTAAGGGCAATCATATGCATCATACTCATGTTTTTATCTGAAAAATAGCATGAAATGATAGATAATTGTGTACCAAGTCCAACGGTACCAATTTCGTCAAATTCTGACTTAAAAACATCGTCATTTCATGTGATTAAAGGAGTATAGTGCATTTGCGGTTTTTCGACAAAACCGAGACGAAATAAATAAATATGATGATATTTTTATGATAATGTGCTAATTTAAATTTATTTTATGTGAACAGGGCATGAAGGAAGCCGTGGTGCAATGGTTCAGACTTTGCGGGCTTGTGGGAGGTCCGGGGTTCAAATCTCAACAGAATTGTCCATCTTTTTGAAAAATAAAAGGACGTAGGGGGAAACAGGTAATTTGCTCCTCATATTAGGGTTACCCTAACCCTTTACCAAGAAAATCCTAATTCTTAGCCGCCGCCCTTCCCTTCTTTCCTTCTTATTTATCTATTTCTATTTTCTCTCCCGTATTTTCAAAATTCTCCCACACCTCTCTTCGTTTCCCAGCCAGTTCCTTCTCCCTTTCCAAAAACTCTCCCACACGCCCTCTCTTTCTCTCTTCCCTCCCATATATTCTAACCTCCACAACCCTCTCTGGGAGTTTTTTCGTTTTTTCGGTAGATCCTCCTCCTTTTCGAACTCAAACCCGCAGCCCTCCTCCTCTTTTCCACAGCTCCTCCTTCTCTCTCTTTCTCCCACGCAGCTCTCTCTTCCTTTCTCCCCCTCTATTCTCTCCCCGCAGCCCTCTCTTCCTCTCTCGGTTCTGCTCTTTCTCCAGCAACTCCTCTCCAGCATCCCTCTCTCGGTTTCTCTCTTTCTTTCCCTCTCTCCGGTTCCTCCTCTTCTCGGTCTCTCTTTCTCTCTCGCTACTATTCTTTCTGCAGATCTCCTCTCTCTCGTTTAATCTCCCGCAGCCCTCTCTCCCTCTCTCCGGTTCTCCCTCTCTCGGTCTCTTTTTCTCCTTCTTTCTCTTCCTCCCTCCACAGCAGCAACTCCAGCAACCGGCAAGGTTCTTAGCCTCAGCGCATGCACGCCGGCATCCACCAGCCAGCGAGCCAGCTCCTCGAACCTGCATCCTCCCGGTTCATCTTCCACGCGCCTGAAGCAGTCTGCAAGAGCCTGCCAGCGCCCTCCTACCCTCCATGCGCAGCAGTTCCAGCAGTGCAGCAGCTCTTTCACTGCACGCACCAGCCACCAGCTGCATCCTTCACGCACCTCCAGCGCATCCCATGGTGCACCTCCACACGCCGACAGCAGCAACATCCACACGGCAAGCCTGCACCACCCAAGCTCGGTGAAGTTCCAGCAGCTCCTGCAAACGCGGCAATCCCCCACACGGCCAGTAGCTGCTTCCTCCACGCTTCAGTTGCTGCCTCAAGCACTCCAGCGGCAGCACTCCAGCAGCAGCTTCACGGCTCCTCTCGCATGCAGCAGCCGTGAACCAGCAACCTCCCATGCACGTCCAAGCTGGAACCAGCATTCCTCCAGCCAGCAGTCACTAGTCGGCCAGCTTCTCCACCCGGCTGCACCTCCACGCAGCTGCTTCCTCCAGCTGTCCCAGCTGAACCAACAGCAGCAGCTCCCTCCTAACCTCCACGTGCTGTCCCAATAACAGCAGCTTCTCCACCTAGCCTGTTCATGCAAGCACCTGCAAGCAAGCAGCCGGCAACCCACATATTTCTGTTGTGTTGTTCTTTCTATTCCCCCCACTAGTATAGTATTGGTTATTTAATTAGAGGTAGTTGTTGGTTATTTGATGGTTAAAGATGTTTTATCAGTTATTGTTATTTAATTAGGGTTAATTCTTGATTAGTTGTTGTTTAATTAGTTATTAGTTGTTTAATTAAGTTATTTGATTCATGATGATTAATAGTTTACACAATTAAACAATAGTTTGTTTTTGTTGTTATAATTTTTAGTTGTGCTTATTATTTTTTATATATGTGTTTGTGTTTAATTTTTGAAAAAGAAAAAAAAAGAGTTGTTTAATTTAAGTAATTATATTTTTAGGTAACATTAGTTAATTTAATTTTAGTTTAATTAAGTAATTAGTTTACTTAAATTTTCACTTATTTTTAGATTAACTAAATTCCAAAGTTTTCGAAATTAAAATCTTAACTCCCTGTGGATCGACTCGGACTCACCACTGTTAATTTTCAAAATCTGATTTGAGTGAGCCAGATAAATTTAGATTGAACGTTTTCATGAGTGTTTAACGACGCACAATTTGGAACGATCAATTTTTGGCGCCGTTGCCGGGGAGTTAGATTTTTAATTTTGATTCTCTTAGATTTAGTGTAATTAGTCTTTAACTAACCTTATTTTTCTTATTTTTGCAGGTAAATTGAAAAAAAAAAAAAAAAAAAAAAAGGGAAAGAGAAATCATGGTAAGTGTGTTCCAACTTTCTATGTTTCAATTTCCTTATTCTAGTTAGTTTCTATTTTTGTAGTTTCTAGTTTAGATAGATTTCCATTAACTAAAAAAAAGAAACAAAAAGAAGAACATCCAAAGTTAAAAATTTTCATCTCCAAGATTAGAAACCTTCCATGCTAGGCATTCATCATTCTAGGAAAGTAAGAGCTAGTTTCCTTGCACAGTTATTTCCATAAATTGTTGAAGATTGCGGGGGAAAGGTACGTGTTTCAATTTTAGCAAGTCATTCATGATTGCATCAACACACCTTGCATTGATTTGTTGCCTTGTATTGCATTCAAAAAGACTTTAAGGGCAGCAACTTTAACCACATAAGGTAGGGATTTGATCACCCTTCCTTAGCCCACAAATCACCTTCCTTGTATTGGCATTTCCTAATCCAACTAAAAGCAAGTCGAAAGAGAATCTAGGGTTTACACCGTGAGTGGTTTAAATCTCGGGTTGCCTTCATTTTTGGCAACGATGTCTAGGCTAGAGGTTGAAAAAGCAAACGCCTAAGCAGGAAAGTGGTTCTCTAATTAGGTCCCTACGAAAGTAGGGGGAGCCTCCCACTACCCCACCTCTTACCTGGCCGTTGACTGATTGTGGTTGTGACTTGAGGTGGACTCCATTCACCTTGTAAGAAAATTCACATAGAGAGTCTAGGTTAACATTAGATCATTAGGATAATTTGTTTGTCAAAATTGTTTGCATTTAAAAAAAAAAAAAAAACAAGAAATCGAAAACAAAATCCTCTCTCCATCAGTCCTAGTGTATGCAAGGTAGGAGATCTCAAAACCCTAACCTTCTAGGACCATTTGCTGAAATAGAAAGAATCCTACATCAAAGAAATCCACCACAAGATCCAATTGCTGATAATCAGGACCCACCAAAGCAAATGAAGGACTATTTCATTCCAAATCGATATCAACCTTCATCATGTATTCATCTTCCTCAAAATCCAGCCAATCAATATGAAATCAAATCTAGCACCATTCAGATGCTCCTATCCTTTTATGGGAATACTAATGAAGATCCTTATAAACATCTAGATGAATTTCTAGAAATCTATTCCACGGTGAAGATCCAGAATTTCACCGATGATGGCCTTAAATTGACCTTATTTCCCTTTTCATTAAAGGACAAGACTAAATATTGGTTGGGAACTATAGGAAGGCCCATTAGGATATGGGAAGAAATGCAGAAACAATTTCTTAAGAAGTTCTATCCCATCGGGCGGACCAATACCATGAGAAGGGCCATCACGAGTTTTACCCAAACTCCCTGGGAATTGATCCATGAATCTTGGGAAAGACTGAAAGAATTGCTTAGGAAATGCCCTCATCATGGGCTTTCAAAATGGAAAATTGTCCAAGCATTCTATGAAGGATTGTCTGAACAGTTCAAACAGATGGTGGATGCTTCATGTGGAGGGGCATTTATGATGAAAAATGAAGATGAGGCCTATGATCTGTTTGAGATGTTAAGTGAAAATTTCATCAATCATGCCTCATTATCATCTTATGAAAGGTCTGTTGGACCATCTAAACGGACTGGAATATATGAACTTAAGGCCCGTGGAGAGCCCGAATCTAGAATGGACATAAATCTGATTAATCAGAAATTGGATAAGGTAGACATCTTGGCCCAGAAACTAGACCAACTCCTGGCCTTAAACAAGGAAGAGCCTACTTACCCAACACAATCTAGTCCATATGAAGGCCCATCCTCTGCTAATCATGACATTTGTGCCTTATGCGCAAGTCCAACCCATCAAGTGAATGAATGCCCAACTGCGGCCCAACTTCCACCATTCATTCAAGAACAAGTTCAGGCTGCCCAGGGATTCTCCAGGTCCAATAATGATCCATTCTCAAATACTTACAATCCTGGCTGGAGAAATAACCCTAATTTCTCTTGGAAGAATCAGCAGGACCCACTACCAATGTCCAATCCTCCCATGCATCAAGCCCAAAAGCGACAGAATTCATTCCAACAGCAATCTAATTTCTATGGAAATGTTCAGGCTAGGGGATCTCAAGCCCAGTTTTCTCAACCGGCCTAGTATCCATCAGGCCAACCGGTCCCTTATCAATCATTCAAATCAGGTCAACCAGCCCACTATCATTCATTCCAATCTGGACAGCCAACCCAATACCATCCTCCACCCACTTATCCACAACCTCCTCAGCCCAACTTTGATGACAAATTCACTCAACTCCAACAACTGATTTTGACCAAGCAACAATCCATTACTAAGTTGGAAAGTCAAATGGGCCAACTAGCTGAGGCTACGATGAGAAGAGAAGTGGGCCAACTTCTTAGTCAACCCGTTGCCAATCCAAGGAATCAACCTCCGGGTTTTCTACAGCAATCGGGCCTTTTACCTCAGCCTGGCCCGTTACCACAACCTAAAGGGCCACAATTGGAGAATGCTAAAGCCATTTCAGCCCTTAGGAGTGGGAGAAGTTTAGAAAAACCACATGCAGATGGAGAGTTAGCCAAAGGTTCCACTGATGGGCCTCAGGAAATTGAAAGTGAGAGTGAAGATGAACCCATCATGGAGAAGTTGGAGGAGGATCTGAAAGGAAAAGGGAAGATAGATGAAGGCCCAAGTTCTTATAAACCTAGGGTGCCATTTCCTAATACCTTGTTAGCCAAGCTCAATACCAGGAAGAAACTGGCCCAGAATGAGGAGTTGTTGGATTTGTTCAAACAAGTCCAAATTAATATTCCACTCCTCGATGCCATCAAGCATGTGCCAGCTTATGCTAAGTTTCTCAAGGAATTATGTACTCCACGAAGAGAATCTAGAATGGCACCCGAAAAGGTTCGGCTTTCCGAGGATGTTAGTGCAATTGTGATGAATCATTTACCCAAGAAGTTAAAGGATCCTGGAGCACCTCTAATTTCATGTGACTTAGCTGGAGTTACATTTGATAGAGCTTTATTGGATCTAGGTGCTAGTGTGAATCTATTGCCAACAGCCATTTATGATAAATTTGATATTGGAGAATTAAAGCTCACACCCATCATCTTGCAGTTGGCTGATAGGTCTGTGAAAACTCCACGGAGATTAATTGAGGATGTTATTGTGAAGGTTCATGATTGTTATTTTTCCGTGGATTTTCTTATTTTGGATATGGCATTACGTGAGGAACTCATTCACACCCCGATCATCTTAGGTCGTCCATTCTTAGCCACTGCCAAAGCTAATATAAATTGTGAAACTGGCATAATGGACATTTCATTTGGGGGTCAAAAGGTCCAGATTAATGTCTTCAAAGCATCTCAATACCCAGATCATGAAAAAGAATGCCATACTATTGATGTCTTGGATAATCTGGTTGAAGAAAATGAGATGTCCACATATGACCTTATCGAGGAAGCCAACACTTTAAAGGACTCTCCTGGCCCATTAACATCTTAGCCCAAGGTTGAACCTTTACCAGCCTTACAATCTGAGCCCGCTTTGCCATCCTTAGAGGACCCTCCTGAGCTTGAACTCAAACCATTACCTGAGTCTCTCAAGTATATCTTTTTGGGCCCGGACCAAACTCTCCCGGTCATCATTGCGGCAAATCTCACATCGCCGCAAGAGGCCCAATTAACCGAGGTCCTCAAAGACCACAAGGGTGCCATTGGATGGTCGGTGGTAGATTTAAAGGGAATTAGCCCGTCCATTTGCATGCATCACATCTATATGGAAGAGAATTCTAAGCCCAGTCGGGAGATGCAAAGGCGGCTTAATCCCAATATGAAAGAAGTGGTGAAGAAGGAAGTTGTGAAATGGCTGGATGCAGGTATTATTTACCCAATATCAGACAGTAAATGGGTCAGCCCAACTCAAGTGGTACCCAAGAAATTTGGATTAACAGTTATCAAGAATGATCATGGAGAAGAGGTACCCACTAGGCTCACCACGGGATGGAGAGTGTGCATTGATTACCGAAAGCTGAATCTAATGACTAAGAAGGATCACTTTCCACTCCCATTCATGGATCAGATTCTAGAAAAGTTATCGGGCCAGAAGTACTTTTGCTTCTTAGATGGGTACTCCGGGTACAATCAAGTGGCTATTTACCCGGAAGATCAAGAAAAGACCACCTTCACGTGCCCTTATGGCACGTTTGCTTTTAGGAGAATGCCATTCGGATTATGCAACGCACCAGCCACATTTCAACGGTGCATGATGGCTATCTTCTCTGATATGGTGGGAGAATTCCTCGAAGTTTTCATGGATGATTTCTCAATCTTCGGGGACTCTTTTGAAAATTGCCTGGAAAATCTTAAACATGTGCTAGCACGATGCATAGACACCAATCTGATACTTAGCTGGGAAAAGAGCCACTTGATGGATCGGGAGGGCATTGTTCTAGGCCACATTGTGTCTGAAAGGGGGATAGAGGTAGATAAAGCTAAGATCGATCTCATATCCAATCTTCCTCCGCCCACCTCGGTCAGACAGATCTGTTCATTCCTTGGCCATGCCGGTTTCTATCGCCGGTTTATCCACAATCTCTCAAATTGCCCGGCCTCTAACTCTTCTCTTAGCTAAGGACGTTCCTTTCCAAATGGATGAATCTTGCATCAAGGCATTCAATTCTCTGAAGGAATCTTTGACCAAAGCACCGATTCTTCAATCTCCAGATTGGTCTTTACCCTTCGAAATCATGTGTGATGCCTCAGATTATGCTATCGGTGCAGTTTTGGGACAAAGAATCAACAAGTGTCCCGTGGTGATCTATTATGCAAGTCGCACCCTTGCCGATGCTCAAATGAATTATACCACCACAGAAAAGGAACTATTAGTCGTGGTTTTTGCCCTAGAAAAATTCAGATCTTATCTTTTAAGGGCAAAAGTCATAATCTATTCTGATCACTCAGCTCTAAAATACCTGTTGACCAAGAAGGATGCAAAGCCTAGACTTATTAGATGGATCTTACTCCTTCAGGAATTTGATTTGGAAATTCGGGATAAGAAGGGTTCTGAGAATGTGGTAGCTGACCACCTATCCCGAATTCTGATCTCTGAAAATACACCAATCACTGATTCCTTTCCTGATGAGCATCTACTGACCATTTCTCACACTGTTGCACCTTGGTATGCTCATATTGTCAATTACAAGGTGACTAATCAGCTTCCGGAAGGATTGACTAAAAGTGAAAAAGACAAATTCTTTTTTCAGGAAAAATATTATTTCTGGGAGGATCCTGAATTATTCAAATTATGTCCTGATCAAATCATTAGGCGATGTGTTCCTGAAGAAGAACAACAGAGTGTTCTCAACTTCTGTCATAATCTAACTTGTGGGGGCCATTTCTCAGGAAAGAAAACTGCAGCTAAAGTCCTGCAAAGTGGTTTTTACTAGCCCACACTTTTCAAAGATGCCCATGAATTTAGCAAAACGTGCCTCCGATGTCAGGCCGTAGGAAATATGGCGAAAAGGGATATGATGCCACTCAACCCAATCTTGGTGGTTGAAGTCTTTGATGTTTGGGGAATTGACTTTATGGGACCTTTTCCACCCTCTTTTGGACATACATATATTCTGGTAGCGGTGGATTATGTCTCAAAATGGATTGAAGCAGTAGCCACCCGAACCAATGATCATAAAGTGGTCATTAAATTTGTTCAGAAGAATATCTTTTCTCGGTTCGGGTGGCCTAAAGGTATCATAAGTGATGGGGGAACGCACTTCACGAATTATCAGTTTCGGGCTTTACTTAGGAAATATGGGATTAATCACAAAGTAACTACCCCTTATCATCCCCAAACCAGTGGCCAAGTGGAAGTTTCCAATAAAGAGATTAAGAATATTCTGCAAAAGTCCGTTAGGCTCGATAGAAAAGATGGGTCTTAAAGATTGGATGATGCTTTATGGGCCTATCGGACCGCTTACAAAGCTCCTATTGGCATGTCTCCTTATCGCCTGGTTTTTGGAAAAGCGTGCCACCTTCCGGTAGAATTGGAACATAGGGCTTATTGGGCCATCAAACAAGTCAATCTGGACCTAGCCCAAGCTGGTTTCCACCGAACCTTACAACTGAGTGAGCTGGAAGAGTTGCGCAACGAGGCCTATGAAAATTCAAAGATCTATAAAGCCAAAACTAAAGCTTTTCATGATAAACATATTGTGAGAAAATCCTTTCTTCCAAATCAGAAAGTTTGGCTATTTAATTCTAGACTTCGCCTATTTCCTGGAAAACTGAAATCCATATGGGATGAACCCTTCGTGGTAGTTAAAGCCTTCGATCATGGAGCCGTTAAAATTCTGAATCCTAAGAGCGAGAACACTTTCACTGTTAATGGTCAACGGTTGAAACCATTCATTGAAAATCTTCAAAATGCACCACCTGAGTCCATAGAACTGAGTGATCCACATTAACTGAACTTCCGTCTGGCTGAAGACGATAAACTTAGCGCTTGTTGGGAGGCAACCCAATATTTTCAGCTTTTGTATTTCTTTCCTTTTAGGTCCCTGAGCAGCAAGCGCCGTGGGTATGTCGCATCCTCTTCATTACAGGTTGTTTCGCTCCTTCACAAATTATCTTCTGGCTGACATGTTTTTCATATCTTTTATGCCATTGAGGACAATGTCAATCAAGTTGGGGGGTGGGACAATCAATTTGATATGGAAACTTTTTTGTAGAAAGTTGATATCTTTCACTGAAAAATAGTCAAATTTTTAAAATTTCTTTCAAAAACTTCTTTTCACATCCTAAGAAAATTGCATGAAAATCATGTTTCATTAAGTAAATCTTAAACAAATCAGTTTTTTTTTGTTGTCACATTGGTTAAAGAACCTTCAAAGTTTAAATATCCCACTTTACAAAAATCCACGGCAGGATAATTTTCACACACACACGGAAATTTAGAATAAATGAAAGATCTTAAAAGTATAGAATTGCTGAAATTAACCTTAAGGATAAGACTACTTATTCTAATTTTTCTTTTGAGTTGAACGAAAGGAATGTGTAGGATCCGTAATAGGGGACTGTCCCACTCAGCACTCTAAAAGAGGCGGTCATTTAAAATGGACAATTGTAAATGCTAAAGGCAAAAGAAGGCGTTAAAAGAGCTAAAGGAAGGTAGGTGGCAAAAAGTACGCACCTCCCCTCAGGCAATTCAAAGAGAGTGGCAAAAAGTATGCACTCTCAAAAGAAAAAGTACAATGAAATGAAAAAGCCACGCTAAAAAGTCCATCGTACCAAAAACATGACCAAGTCGCGAAAAGTGCTGAGTTAGGACGGGAACTGAAAATCGGTCCTTACTGATTGATCGGGAAATCTTTTATTCTCTTCTCCTCCCCAGGTAGTCTTATCTAAAGGGTAGTAAAGGCAAGAATATACCATAAAGGTCGGAAACAAGTTCTAAGCGTGCCAATTTTCATGCACAATCACCTGTCGTGAATCAAAATATTGTGGGATATGAAAAATTTTAGCTTAACCAATCGGCTACCACTTAAATTGATTGTGAAAGATACTACAAATGAAGCATGATAATTCATTGTTTGTCCTAACTTTTCCTTATTTGCATTGCTAAGGGACTAGCAATGAGTAAGTTGGGGGGTATGATAAAGTATTAAATTGATCATTTAAGGTCAATCATATGCATCATACTCATGTTTTTATCTGCAAAATAGCATGAAATGATAGATAATTGTGTACCAAGTCCAACGGTACCAATTTCGTCAAATTCTGACTTAAAAACATCGTCATTTCATGTGATTAAAGGAGTATAGCGCATTTGCGGTTTTTCGACAAAACCGAGACGAAATAAATAAATATGATGATATTTTTATGATAATGTGCTAATTTAAATTTATTTTATGTGAACAGGGCATGAAGGAAGCCGTGGTGCAATGGTTCAGACTTTGCGGGCTTGTGGGAGGTCCGGGGTTCAAATCTCAGCAGAATTGTCCATCTTTTTGAAAAATAAAAGGACGTAGGGGGAAACGGGTAATTTGCTCCTCATATTAGGGTTACCCTAACCCTTTACCAAGAAAATCCTAATTCTTAGCCGCCGCCCTTCCCTTCTTTCCTTCTTATTTATCTATTTCTATTTTCTCTCCCGTATTTCCAAAATTCTCCCACACCTCTCTTCGTTTCCCAGCCGGTTCCTTCTCCCTTTCCAAAAACTCTCCCACACGCCCTATCTTTCTCTCTTCCCTCCCATATATTCTAACCTCCACAACCCTCTCTGAGAGTTTTTTCGCTTTTTCGGTATATCCTCCTCCTTTTCCAACTCAAATCTGCAGCCCTCCTACTCTTTTCCACAGCTCCTTCTCTCTCTTTCTCCCACGCAGCTCTCTCTTCCTTTCTCCCCCTCTATTCTCTCCCCGCAGCCCTCTCTTCCTCTCTCGGTTCTGCTCTTTCTCCAGCAACTCCTCTCTAGCATCCCTCTCTCGGTTTCTCTCTTTCTTTCCCTCTCTCCGGTTCCTCCTCTTCTCGGTCTCTCTTTCTCTCTCGCTACTATTCTTTCTGCAGATCTCCTCTCTCTCGTTTAATCTCCCGCAGCCCTCTCTCCCTCTCTCCAGTTCTCCCTCTCTCGGTCTCTTTTTCTCCTTCTTTCTCTTCCTCCCTCCACAGCAGCAACTCCAGCAACCGGCAAGGTTCTTAGCCTCAGCGCATGCACGCCGGCATCCACCAGCCAGCGAGCCAGCTCCTCGAACCTGCATCCTCCCGGTTCATCGTCCACGCGCCTGAAGCAGTCTGCACGAGCCTGCCAGCGCCCTCCTACCCTCCATGCACAGCAGTTCCAGCAGTGCAGCAGCTCTTTCACTGCACGCACCAGCCACCAGCTGCATCCTTCACGCACCTCCAGCGCATCCCATGGTGCACCTCCACACGCCGACAGCAGCAACATCCACACGGCAAGCCTGCACCACCCAAGCTCGGTGAAGTTCCAGCAGCTCCTGCAAATGCGGCAATCCCCCACACGGCCAGCAGCTGCTTCCTCCACGCTTCAGTTGCTGCCTCAAGCACTCCAGCGGCAGCACTCCAGCAGCAGCTTCACGGCTCCTCTCGCATGCAGCAGCCGTGAACCAGCAACCTCCCATGCACGTCCAAGCTGGAACCAGCATTCCTCCAGCCAGCAGTCACTAGTCGGCCAGCTTCTCCACCCGGCTGCACCTCCACGCAGCTGCTTCCTCCAGCTGTCCCAGCTGAACCAACAGCAGCAGCTCCCTCCTAACCTCCACGTGTTGTCCCAATAACAGCAGCTTCTCCACGTAGCCTGTTCATGCAAGCACCTGCAAGCAAGCAGCCGGCAACCCACATATTGCTGTTGTGTTGTTCTTTCTATTCCCCCCACTAGTATAGTATTGGTTATTTAATTAGAGGTAGTTGTTGGTTATTTGATGGTTAAAGATGTTTTATCAGTTATTGTTATTTAATTAGGGTTAATTCTTGATTAGTTGTTGTTTAATTAGTTATTAGTTGTTTAATTAAGTTATTTGATTCATGATGATTAATAGTTTACACAATTAAACAATAGTTTGTTTTTTTTGTTATAATTTTTAGTTGTGCTTATTATTTTTTATATATGTGTTTGTGTTTAATTTTTGAAAAAGAAAAAAAAAGAGTTGTTTAATTTAAGTAATTATATTTTTAGGTAACATTAGTTAATTTAATTTTAGTTTAATTAAGTAATTAGTTTACTTAAATTTTCACTTATTTTTAGATTAACTAAATTCCAAAGTTTTCGAAATTAAAATCTTAACTCCCTGTGGATCGACTCGGACTCACCACTGTTAATTTTCAAAATCTGATTTGAGTGAGCCAGATAAATTTAGATTGAACGTTTTCATGAGTATTTAACGACGCACAAGTTGGAACGATCATGAGTCAAAGCTACGCCTGAGATCAATCTTCCAAGTCTACCTGTGTTTCACTGGCCACCCTTAGAAATGACAATGTATAGGAAATACAATGGCACTGGTAACCCCTTCACCTACCTGAAGGAGTTCATGTACGAATCCTCCTTCTAGCAGAACGACAAGAGGTCGTTGGCATTCCTGTTCTAAAGATCATTAGAGGGACCAGCCCTCGAATGGTTCTTCTCTTTAGAGCCATCTGAGGTTGAAGATTATGGTATCGTGTCAAGAAAATTTATCCAAAAATACCAAGATAGAGTTGCACCGTCTCTGTCCATAACAGACCTAGTGGCTGAGAAAATGAAGCCTGATGAGGTCGTCATTAATTTTGCTGATAGATGGAGGGGAATGGCGGAGAAAGTCAAAGACCATCTATCTGAATCTGAACAAGTGAAGATGATAATTTCTAATGCTACCCACCAGTATATGCTAGTTCTCACACTGAACAACCTAACTAGCATGACGGAACTCTATGAGAGGGCAAGTTACTGCCAAAACGCCTTTAAAGATACCACTTTTTCTAACGTCTTTGACCCCCACTGACCCAGCAGACCTCCACCTCGGAAGCCTATCGTGCCAAACTTTCCTAGCACGGATCCGACAACTGAGGGGACACTGTCCCACGAGCAAGTCAACATCATGAACAACAATTAGCCCCAGTTCATGAGAAATCAGCAGCAGCCCGCAGGGCAAAGACCGCTAAACCAACAGGGTTACAGACCACCTCAGCAGCAATACCAGCCAACCTACGATCAGCCACAACAACAATACCCACCACAGCAGCAATATCAGCCTCGTCCACCTCCGGCATATCACAATGTACCCCCTCTAGGTGATTACAGCCAGCAAAGAAAGCCTCCAGGCCCGAAGAGGGCATCATACCCTGCTCTCCCCGAGTCCTTACTAGACATCTTCAATGCCCTTATGGCAGCCAATGCATTGGTTCTACCTAGGGAGAAAACTGTATGGCCACAAAACGCCGATGCCTCCAAGTATTGTGTCTTCCATAGACAACCGGGGCATACGGTGGATGTATGTTTCCAATTCCGAGACTACATCCATGACCTCAATGAATAGGGAGGCATTGATTGGGATGAAATGAGGAAATATATAGCCGCTTTGAAAGTGAGGAGACCTCAGTAGCAACAGTAACAACAACATCAACAACAACAACAACCACAACAACAACAACAACAACAGCAATAGAGAGCACCGGCCCAGACAGCAGCACCATCGAATATGGGTATAGTACAGAACCCGCTACCGGAGCATAAACATTAGAACCAGATTGGCCCCATTTTGACAAATAGCTAGTCTGAGGCTAGTAGAGGGCAACAGTGGAAGGTAGAGGAAGCTTCCTTTATCTATTCAACAGGCTACATCCCAAACACCGTCGAACAACCACCTCGCCGCATCCTCTGCATACCCAAACCGCAACCCATCACCATTAAACCCATTACACCATCCACCACCACACCTTCATTAAACAACCCTCCGCAAACCAACTATGCACCCCTCATGCCATCTAAACCACTACTCCGTATACCAATCCCTACGTCACCTACAACAACCAATTACCCTAGTACCATACAACTATCTAGGCCACTCATCCGCACAATACCTTCACTAAATAATCCACCACCATTACCCGTTTATCCACCCATACAACCCTCCAAACCACTCATCTGAGTTCCCTTACCTCCACCAAATAACCCATCAACAACCGCTTACCAACCCATTACACCCTCCAGACCACCCATCAACCCGGCAGTGCTCAAGATAACACCTAGACCTTCCACTATTGAAGAACATACACTCCGGAGCGGGAGAATCTTCAACAAAGTCTTTCCCCAATCCACAGTCAGAGACGGCCCATCACAGCCGCCAGAAGAAGTGCAGAATGAAGAGAGTGCACCATATACTCAATATGACTTGTTGAAGCAACTAGACAGGACACCGACACGGATCTCCGTGCTCGAATTAATCAAAAGATCAAAGACCCATCAAGAAGCCCTGATGGAATACTTACAAAAGGTAATGGTCAATGAAGACGTGCCGGTAGAGAAAGTAACTACGCTGCTAGTTCCACAGGGGGGATCAGCCCTCTATAACCTTCCATACATCAGAACTAGCACCACCCGCAGCTAGGAGTATGGCTTTGAGCATTACTGTCAACATATGTAAAAAGACCATAGATGCTTGTCTAGTTGATACTGGGGCTTCTATAAATGTATTGTCACCAAAAACTCTAGAATCTTGTGGCATATCCAGATATAAGTGGTTGCCGTCTCCAATTTATGTTACGGCCTATGATAACTCTACTCGTTCCCCTCTGGGAGTGGTCTATTTGAAGATGGAGTTAGGCCCCATTTGTCACGCTGAAGTCGAATTCCATATCTTGGAGATAGACCCATCTTTGAAAGACATTCTCGGCCGTCCTTACATTAAGTCCCTTGAGGCTATACCTTCTACAAACCATCAATGCCTCAAATTTCCATACAAGGGACGCCTAATTAAAGTCACGAGCATGCCGATCTTTGCTACTGCTCATTCATTAAACATCAAACCAACTCCTTTACCTGGCTGACAACCCACTCTGTCGGTATTACAGCTTTATTCTTCTTTGGCTAATCCTTTAACAGCCACCACACTCGTTTCGTGTCCAGTCGATGTTGTAAAGCGGGGGAAGTGCATGAGTACCCCCGCCTGGAACATTATGATGAAAGGCGGCTATCAACCCGGAAGAGGACTAGGCTCACAACTGCAGGACAGAACAAAGCCCGTTGAAGATAATAGAAGAGCATCTGGTAATGGCCTGGACTATAGGCCAAGAAAAGTAAAGCATAACATCATCCAGCAGCACAAAGATGAAAATGGCCAGAAGATATGGAAGGCAATGGCCACACCGTGCAAAGAAAACCGTGATCCCCTGACCTGGACCTTGTCCACTCATTTTGTTAAAGGACCCGTGATCAATCATAATAACGACAACACGGTGATAATCACTTCCCACTTTGACTTTCATGATATATACGGAAGAGATCTGGCCAGACACTGTTCTGAACTGCTGACATACCAGTCCTTAGAGACTCTGCGGCCGATGAAAAGGAGAAAATTTCAAGACCTAGAATGTGAATGGTATCGGTGGTTTGACCTGAGGGATTTGTACATAGCACTGAACAGATTATTCCTTGATCCCTCGGAGCCGAAGTGGCCACCGCTGATAGACGAGTTGATAGAGAGCCCTGGGGCTATATTTGATAAGAGAATTCTACTGTATGAAGAAAATGATGAAGGGGAGCTAGATGACCCTTATGAAACCGGATTCACTACTGATCGTCTCTGGAGAGGAACCTATCCCTCTCATATCTTCACCCTCCACACTTTGTTCTGCACCCTACTCTTGACCCCGACTTGGTCGCAGGTTATCGCTGAAGACATCCCACAGGCTCCGCCCATTATTGTTACTCAGTCCCCACGGGACCTTATTCCTCAGCCTCCTCTCGATCTGGAGAGGATTTGTGATCTGATTTGGGACATACTGTTGTATGATCCCCCCAATCCCTTAGCTTTGGTGCCATTACCTCCACCACTTTATTCTCCCCCTATTCACATACATTCTTGCTCTATGATAAACACAAATAATTCCACAAAAAAACGTCAATTTGGCAATTTCTTTCTCTTAAATCCTTGTTGAGGAAACCTCATACTTGTCCGACCGTACCCCATTGCGCGGGTCGTTTGGGAAAGATTCTCTTCTAGATATGCTTTGTCCCTTCTCTCGGAAGGATTCACCTGTATCACTTCATGTACCCCATGATTTTTATCCTTCTTCGTCCTCATTAGGTCAGGATAGAGAGTTTAGTGAAGTTAGGGAGTCTAGTTCTAAGCAGGTTAATCATGTTAGGAAGTCTAGGAAGTCTAAGGATAGACAAATTCCAAATAGGTACCTCCAGGATCTAGCTTTCAAATGTCTTTCTTGTTCTCAGATCCCGCTGTTAGAAAATCTCATTCAGATGCCAGAAGATTGTGAAGTTGATGAGTCGGTCAATGACGGATATGGGGTGTATGAATTGATATATAAGAAAGACCCCATTACTGAAGATGAGGAAGATGACGAGGATGTGGCTGAGGCGTATGCCAGTGGAATGAAAAGATTTGATAAACCCTCAGCTGTCGTAGAAGAGCCTTCCAAAGAGATTAATCTAAGAACTATAAACTAACCTAAGGTTGTCCTCGTTAGTAAAAATCTTTCTAAAACAGACGAGGAGGCAGTGGTCCAAGTTCTTAAAGACTATAAGGACACATTCGCCTGAAGCTATGAGGATATGCCAGGGTTAGACTCATCACTAGTGGAACATCAATTGACATTAAAGGATGGAGCTAGCCCGGTTAAACAAAAGTTAAGGCGATTCCACCCACAAATGGCCTTGAAAATGAAGGAAGAGGTCAATAAGCTACATACAGCTAAGTTTATTAGAGTTGTCCTCTATCCGCAATGGATGGCCAACATAGTTCCAGTTATGAAAAATGATGGGAAGGTCAGAATCTGTATTGACTTTCGAGATCTGAACCGGGCATGTCCTAAAGATGATTTTTCACTGCCTCATATTGATGTATTCATTGACAACACAGTTGGCTATGAAACATTGTCATTTATGGATGGATTCTCAGGATATAATCAAATTCAATTGGCGGAAGAGGATCAAGAGAAAACGTCATTCAGTACACCTTGGGGAACATATTGTTATGTCGTTATGCCTTTTGGATTGAAGAACACTAGAGCCACTTATCAAAGGACTATGATGGCAATATTTAATGACATGATGCATATTGATTTAGAAGTGTATGTGGATGATCTGTTAGTGAAGTCTAAGACTAGGGCTGAACATGCCAAAGTTTTGGCAAGAGTTCTGGAAAGATCAAGAGAATATCAGTTGAAGATGAATCCCAAGAAATGCGTATTCGAGGTATCGTCGGGAAAATTATTGAGATTTATTGTCAGTAAACGGGGCATTGAGATTGATCCCAACAAGGCGAAAGCTATCAGAGAAACGCCACCTCCCAAGAACTTAAAAGAGTTGAGAGGATTAATTGAGAGGTTGTAGTTTATTCACCGATTTGTCTCCCAACATTCGCAAAGGTGTAAGCCATTTTACGAGTTTACCAACCCGGGAGTCAAATTTGATTAGGACGATAAGTGTCAGGAGGCATTTGATGGATTAAAGACATATTTGGCAAGTCCTCCTGTCTTGAGACCACCATCTCCGAACAAACCTTTGATTCTATATATTTCTGTCATTGATGATGCAGTGGGGGCTATCTTAGTACAAGAGGATGAATAAGGAAAGGAGAGGATAGCCTATTATCTCTCCAAACTTCTCAACCCCGCAGAACAAAGATATACGGCAATGGAGAAAACATGTGCAGCACTTGTATGGATAGTTCAGAAATTGAAATATTATTTTCTGGCTCATGAAGTCCATCTCATCGCTAGGATGAATCCAATCAAATTTCTTCTCGAGAAATCTGTTCTCACCGATCGATTAGCACGATGGCAAAGGTTTCTATCTCAATTCGATATCATCTATATTCACCAGAAAGCAATCAAAGGCTATGCCATCGCAGAACATCTTGCTCATTACCCTCTTCCTTGTTTTGATCCAGTCCGATCGGAGTTTCTGAATGAGGAATTGATGTCCATAAACATAATTAAAGACGATATATGGACTCTGCATTTTGACGGAGCTCTTAACTCTCATGGTAAAGGTATCGGCATTGTTCTACTATCACCCGAAGGTGTCACCATTCCGCAAGCCTTTCAACTTGACTTTCCTGTCACCAACAATATTGTTGAATATGAGGCTCTCCTAACTGGCCTCGAGGCCGCCCATCTCCATGGTGCCACCAAACTCAGGATTGTAGGTGATAGTCAGCTAATCCTTCGCCAAGTGCTCACTAAATACCGAACTCTTGATCCCAAACTTAAGCCTTATCAAGAACTCACTTTCGTCTATACCAAGCTTTTCACTAAATTGATCTTTTTTCATGTTCCTCGGAATCAGAACATCTTAGCCAACGCTCTAGCTTCTCTCGTGTCATCCCTGAATTTCCCAATCAGCAAGCAATCTAAATCTATCATCATCCATAGGCGTCTCTCACCCGTTGTGAAAGACCCTTCCTCTTTAGGACTAAGGAGAAGTTGTTGAAGAAGGTTAGGGATAGAAATATTGTGGAGAAGCGAGAGATAATGTTATTAGAATTACAGGAAGAGATGAATGATGAAGAGAAGCCATGATACTATGAAATTGCCAGATACTGTGAAGATCAATCATATCATGAAGAAGCCACAACTGAAGAAAAAAGGGCTATCATGAGAGTTGCTCAGAGGTACACTCTAGTTGGAGGAGCACTTTATAAAAGAGGTATTGATGGAGTTCTCTTGAGGTGCTTAGACGAAGATAAGTTTTGGAAGATCATGGAAGGAGCTCATGCTGGAGTTTGTGGTAGCCATGTTAATGGACAAATGCTATCAAAGAAGATCCTTAGACAAGGATTCTATTGGCCAACCATGGAAGAAGATTGTGCAAGGTATGTTCGTAGGTGTGCCAAGTGTCAACTTCACGCCAATAACATCCACTCCCCCGTATATTCACTCCATCATGTTTCCTCCCCATGGCCTTTCTCCAAGTGGGCTTTTGACGTCATTGGACCCCTTGGTAATCCTGACTCTGGCATTAAGCAGAAATCCTTCATTCTCACGGCAACGGAGTATTTCACCAAATAGGCAGAAGACGAAGCTTACACATAAGTCAAAGTGTCAACCGTCTGCAAATTCATTATGAAGAACATCATCACAAGATTCGGAATTCCAAGCACCATCGTCACCGACAATGGACCACAGTTCGTGTCGCAGGAGCTGAAGGACCTCTACAATAGGTATAAAATCGCATTGCATCATTCATCCCCATATTATCCACAAAGCAATGGCCAAGCAGAGGCAACTAATAAGACTTTGATAAAAATCATCAAAAAGCCATGCAAATCTAATAAATTCACAGACTGGCCAGAGAAACTGATTGAGGCTCTATGTGCATATCGAACTTCAATCCGCACGCCCACTGGGCAGACTCCGTATTCCTTAACATTTGGAATGGAGGCGATAGTTCCATACAAAATCCTCATACCGTCATTAAGAGTACAATTGAACAAGGAACTCTCTATTGATGAGCATCGCTCAGCACTCCTCGCTCAATTGAAACTCTTAGACGAGAGAAGATGGTCAGCAGCTAATCATGCACGAGTATATCAAAATAGATTAGCACATTTTTATCAAAAGAAAGTCATTGAACAGAAGTTTAAAGTTGGTGAAATGGTTGTCAAAAGCATCTTTGTAAAACCTGATGGTCTACGTTCTAAGCTCCAACCCAATTGGGAAGGACCATATGTCATATCGCATGCCTTTCCCAGTAACGCATATCGCTTAGTTAATACAGAAGGGCAAGAGTTAACTCACCCCTAGAGTGGTCTATATCTTAAGAAATATTATCCTTATGTTAGAAAGTCGATCAGCATGGTGCAAAGACCAGTGGAATCAGAAAATTTGGAAACTCAAATTCCCTTATCAGTCTAGATAATTTAATTCAAATACATTACTACACACACTGACACGTTTGGTTCGTGAGTAACAAGAGATGTGAAGTCCGAAGGAATACCGAAAGCTTGACTAAGAATGTAAAGTGAAAATCATTCATTTTAAACAGAAATTCTATTTTTAGACTCGACCCACGATGTTGAAACGAGGCTTAGAATAGACTACAAAAAATACCCATTGTCTTAGTAGGAGGCCATCATAAAAAAAAGGGGAGATCTGTCCGATGAAAAGGAAAAACAAAAGTAAAAGCAAAAGGCAAAAAGCCAAACATCAAATCAAAAGGCCATTACATTACAAACGTTACACCAAGGCCATGAAATCAAATGAAAAGAGAGTGCAAGGTCGTTAAATACCCCGTAAAGAAAATGACCGAACCCCAACGAATATTAGGGTAAAGGATGGACACCTTTCTGGGTCTCCAGAACCCTCTCATGGGCTTTCTAAACAAATTCTTCTTTTCTTTCTAAAGAGGCGTACTCCAAGCTTGAGGAACGGCCTAAACTGACTAAGGGTCAGACCATCGAATGGGATCACGAACGAAAACACAAGCTCAAGCACGATGAGTCTAGGTTAGATTATTAAAGAACAATTTGGGAATTAAATTAATAAATGAATATGCTCTTTTGATCTAAGTACCATGCTGGCCTTTTAGTTTGTACGTTATTTCAAAATCCAAAAAAAATAGATATTTCAAAATCCAAAAAAATAGATATTTCAAATTAAAAAAAATAGATATTTCAAAATCTAAAAAAAAAAAATATTTCAAAATAAAAATTAGATATTTCAAAATAAAAAAATAGATATTTCAAAATCCTAAAAATCAAATATTTCAAATTTGCAATTGCAAAGCTAAAAAAAATATATATTAGCATCTGCTTGTCGCATTTGGTGTTTTTCATTCCTTTTATTTCTAGTAAGCATCTGTCTACTTGTATGTTGCATTTTACTTTGTTATTTCCTTCAATTATTTCTTTGACCTTCATTAATAAAGGCTTCGCCCCTTTACCCTTCTATCAAGAATAGAATCAAGTAATTAGTTACTTGATCAAGCAAGGGGCTAAGCTTAAACAAATGCTTAACATGTTTGTCAAGTGATGTACAGGGCATAATTGAAGAAGCACAAATCTGAAGACAAAAGTTTCGTATATATTATCAAAAGGTGTCATGTACATATGTCTGAGTCCGTCAACATCAGGACTCACAAAAGGAAAAGAGAATACATGATAAATAGCCCTCACGGTTGACTCTCCCCGGCGCCCTCGCCATACTGACTCTGGGCCTCATCCTAGGCTTCTAGTGCTCATACTCTGGACGGCGGTGGTGGTGGACCCATCATGCTTGGACCAGCTTGACCAGAAGAAATGGCCACGCTGGCTGTAAAGGCGCTCGCCTGCCCTCGCTCCTGAGCTCGTTGACGAGCTCGTCGGTATCGCTCCTCGATGCTGTGTCGCTCGTGCTCAGCAACACCCAGCTAAACCCGGAGGGAGGACATCTCTGCGTCCATCTGCTACAGCTCCTGTCGTTCCCGTTCCCTCTCCTCTGAGATAACCTCCAACCGAGGCTGAAGGTGCAAAAGCTCTCGAGGAAGATCTTCGGTGGAGAGACCAGCCACCTGCTCCTCCAATTCCCTAACCCGAGTAGCATCGGCCTCAACCCTTTGAAGGGCTTCCTGAAGCTCAGCAACCTACAAGAAAAGACATTGTCAGTCCAAGATAATCAAGCAATCAATACCAAATTCAATAAAGTCAAAAGGTCAAAACTTACTCGGGAGGCTCGATCCTCTTCCGCGAGGGAAGCCCGGTGGATGGCAGAAGCAAGCTGACTCTGAAGATCAGCGATGGTAGCATCATGGACATCAAACGGGAAAGAAGATGATGAAGCCCCGGCAAAGGAGGGAGGAGGAACCGCCTGGGTGTAGACGGCTCGCTGTACTAAGAGAACCAATTGTCAGTGGCTGAACGTCGAAACAATTTAATTAATAAAATAAATAAACATGCATTCATACATACCAGATCAAACAATTCCTTCTAAACTTGTTCAAACTGGGCCTTCGCATCTTGTAGGCGGGCCCGGAGGTCGATGATGGTCGCATCACGCGCATCCTACATAACATGCATACATACATTCCTTCATAAATTTAAATAAAGATAATAATTAAAATGAAAGATGTATAAAAGCATACTTACATCGAGTGGACAGAGGAGCTGTAGCTGATCGGCGTAGTATGTCCGGTACTGCTGGAGGTAGGCTGCAGTACTCTCCGCATGAGACTCAACCGGGATGCCTCGGCGATGCCAATCCTTGTATTGCTCAGAGAACTTCGCTCGCCAATCCGTGAGGGCTTGTTTCCCCCTCATCGACCGTCCAACTCCCTCCGGGACCGCCTCATCCACCCATCCCTGGTAGAGGCCCAAGGTCGACATCACAAGGCCGAGGCGGAGCGGCTCGATCTCATTGAGGCAATGAATCCACATCTGCCGCCCAAACCTCCTCCAACCAACCGTCACCCACGGCTGGCCTGCCTCACCCATGCCCATGTACAGGCGCCAGATCACCTACATACAGATTAGATGCATTCATAAAGAGTAAATTGCATTTAACGAATGAAAGATTGCATTTAATGAATAAAACTAAATAAATGAATTAAAAACTCACCAATAACTCAGGATAGTCGAGGAATTGACGGCGGAGGGCCGTCAATTGGTGGTGCTGGGGAGCTGTGTCCACGATTGGTTGCCAGCGGCAAGCCAATGGGACAGCATCCGGTCACACGATCCTCACCCGGCCAAGTGGAAAGTAAAGATAACTCTATACATGCATGCATGCGCATATATGTTAGAAATCATCATGTCATCATATCATTTGCATAAACAATAATTAAAATGATTCATACCTGGAGAAACGACGAGAAGCCGCTGATGGTGGTCTCACGGTCCGGTGTGACCGCGGATAGATCTGCAAAGAGGTGGGCCAGGAGGGCCGCACCCCAGGCATACTCGTGCAAGTGGTCTAAGTCATCTAATAAACTAAGGAACCTACAATGGATATGGTCACCCTTCGTACCGAAGAGTAACCGACCAAAGAAAAAGACTAAGAAGACCCTAAGCTGCCTATCT
The DNA here is from genome assembly GCA_030544215.1 of Zantedeschia hybrid cultivar. Lineage (NCBI taxonomy): Eukaryota > Viridiplantae > Streptophyta > Magnoliopsida > Alismatales > Araceae > Zantedeschia > Zantedeschia hybrid cultivar. Next base: position 46,450,865 of record JARZZO010000002.1, on the reverse strand, counting down.
ACCTCATCCTCCTGACTAGGGTCACTACAGTATACTACGGAGGCTGACCTAGCTAATCTATCCCAAAAGGCCTCCCGGGTCTCATCTGATCGCCGTCTAGGCTCCACTAACCCTAAGGCCGCCTCTACCTCTACCCTAGGTACGGTCCTGGACTCCCTATTTAAGCTAAATACCTCAATACCTAGCAAACTCTCCGCCAGCCCACGGTAGTCAGGGTAGGTCACCCCACTCACTACCCGGCCCTCCACACGGAGACCGGTGATCCTAACTACATCCTCTAAACTTGGGACCATGTGGCCCAGGGCATTAGGAATGCCCGACTCTCTGCATGCCATCGCTCCCGTAGTGACTGTAGGAGCACCAGGTCGAGCCAGAACGGCTCGATATCGAGGATCTCGCTGAACCCCATCCGGCGCAAACACGCCTTCTCGAAGTCGGGCAGGCTACGGTAGGCACCGATGACTAGATCCCATGATATCCTGGCCCTCATCGTCTCCTGCAAATAATTCAACAAATTTCATCAGATAATGGGCATTAAAAATTAATTTCTTAAATAAAAATATTCTGTAGAAATGGCGTCAAACATGGAAGACGCCCTTTGAAAGGCGTCTACATATCTTGACACTATTCATCTTCATTTTCCTGCTCATTTATCGAATTAATAAATAAATATCTGCCTTGAATGGCGTCTGGACAAGTTGACGCCCTTTGAAAGGCGTCAACTGGTCTGGACACCATTCAACTAACAGATTTCGGACCTTTGCAAGGTCCCTTCCCTTGCTCGTTCCCCATACCAATCCATTCACAAGAAGCTTACCAAGTAAGGGCCACCCTCCGCCTCTTCTTCTCCCACCATTACAAGAGGAGCCTCCTCCTCTTCCAGAAACACCACCACCGCTGCAAGGTTGGCCGGCGCCACCTCGGGAACTTCTTCCGCTACCACGATCGAAGTTCATCGCCATTTCACGACGGCCTTGCTCAATTGTCCTCTTTCCATGGCTTTAAGAGGATAGGAGAGGGAGATGATGGAGCTCGGGTTGAGTGAGAGAGAGAGAGAGAGAAGAGGATGGACGCGATGTTCGCCGAAGTAGAGGTGGTCGTCGGAGAGGATTGTCGTAGCCAGGAGAGCTCACCGGAGTTGGCCGGAGACAATGGTCGGAGGAGGAAGAGGATCACCAGAGAAGGAAAAAGTGAGGAGAGAGAAAGAGCAAGAGAGAATGAGGAGAAGCGGCTCGGGCTCGCGCAGGATCTATTTGAGAAGTTTAAAACGCGTCGAGGGACAGCGACGCCTTTCAAAGCACATAAACTGAGGCGGCAAAGAAGAATTTTGAAATTGTGTGAACTGTGTCCATAGGACACGATGCGTTTCAGATTAAACCGCCAATTCTTATCAGAGCCATACCATACACCATGATTAACTGCGTCCTATCAACACGACGCGTTTCAGTGGATTAATTACAAGATTAATTAATGGCAGAATTCTATGAAAAAGTAGGAGAGAGAATTGAAAGGCGTCTACATATGTGGACGCGCTTTAGGCATAATATGGGATTTTAAGGAATTAATCTTTCCAATTTCGAAATTTAAGTAAGGTTGAAAGGCGTCTTTGTAAGTGGACGCGATTTACATTTAGTAAATCTGAAACTTGATGTTTTATGGAAAAATCATGGTTTTAGTAAAGGAAAAATTCTGAATAAATCACAGAACATTAAGGGATGATTTATATTGTATAAAAGATAGATTCTTCATTGAAAATAAAATTGAAATTACATCAAATGGAAGATAAGGGAGAGCTTTCAAGGATGAATTTTTTGAAGCTCCTTTACATATATCTCCGAAAGTCCTCTATTGGCTTCATGAGAAGGTTGTACACAACGAGAGAACCCGATGTTCCACAGAGTAGCAATGAGTTCAGTCGCCTCATAATCTTCGTTAGTTTCCAACGCCCACTTCTTTATTGGAGAAAGATTAGAAAGCTCAAGAAATTCGTAGCGTGGCATGACAACTTGTAGATGACAACGATGAGGGTTATATAGAACAAACTCAGTAGTCCCAATCAGTCAGAGTTCTGAACAGCACTACGGCGCATGCGAATTGGTTTCTTTATAAAAGCAAATGGTGAAGATTCGAATCCGATCTTTGGCATTTTCTTCAAATGAGCACGCCAATCAGCTCGAGTCTTGAATTTAGGCACTCAGTTGATCATTCTCTCATTGAATTTCACGATATTGGAAATATAGAAGATTGTACTGTTTTGATATCTGAGATGGTCTTGCAGAATTTTTACTATGGTACTCGTACCTAAGATGTAACTCTACCCACAGAGCAAAGAGTAACATATAGCCATAAGGAGCCTGACCTATAGAAGCTGCAGAGAGTCCGCTGTAGAGATAGGCTAGGACCGCTGTGCCGATTGGCTTTCTTTCAAAGATCCCATTGATTGCACTTATCTAATCATCTTCTAGGATATTATCTTAGGCAGGGAATAGTAAAGCTCCAACTAAGCATGTGGTGAATGCTCTCATCACGTTTTCTGTTTCTTCATCCTTGAGATCTTCAATCTTTTTCAAGGTCCATTGGACTAACTTTGCAAGATTAATTCCTTTCTTCATAAGACAGCCTTGAATTTCCTTTGCATTCTTCACAATCTTTTCTAGCAATTGTTGACCAGTGATTCTGTCCCTCATAACCATCATGTCACTCAAATATGGTTCATCTCCCTTCATATTGAGTTTAGGAAGGCCCAATAAGAATTCGGCTTCTTCAAGAAGGATAGCGGCTTCAAAAGTAGGGAAGATAAAGGTATCAGTTTGTGGATGCCACAACTCAATTAAAGCTCCCATAGCCGCCCAATCCATGTTTGCACTCTTTTAATGTTTGGCATGAACGATCAACCCTTGGATATGCCACTTGGAAATATAGGATTGCATGGACATACTAATCTTGTTCACAAGCTTTTGGATCCAAAGAACTGAAGAGAATCTTCTTGGATCAAGAAAGAAAGGATATTCTTAGAAAAGAAAGTTTGAAAAAATTCTATTAAAGAACATGAAAGAACATGGAAATAGAATTGAATAGAATGATAGAGAGAATACTTACTTGTAGGTTAGAATCTCTCTCGCTAAGATGATCTTTCACTTCAGAAATCTTCTCAAGTGTTTTTCACATCCTCTTGTTTGAAGAATCCATCTCTTTATTCAACTTTGAGCTTTTCCTTCTTGAAATATTGATTGTTCTTGAGCATTTGGAGAGAATCTCTTACTTTGATCTTTAGATTGTGTATGGATTTGCCTAAATACAAGTTATACAAGCTTATGTATAAAGGTTTACGAGATTGAAGAGTCTTTTCCGAATTGGAGAAGGGATATGCATTGAAGAGAATTGGAGTCCGGATTAAACACAGGGAAACCTATTTCTGCGACATAAAAGGCGTCTAGAGACAGCGACGTCATTCAAATGGCGTCTGCCCAACACGACACGTTTCAGGAATTTTTTGTTATTCGCCCAAAATTCCATGTTTATCCAAGGTTGATGCATAATTAATATTTGATTTATAATAGCGTCGACGCGACACGACGCGTTTCATGCTTCTTTTGTTATTTGCCCGAAATTCTATGTTTGATGTTTAATTGAATATCTGCTTGAAATTACTGATGATTTCTGAGTACAGAAAATTTATGGAAATTCAAGAAAATTCAAATGAAGCTAGAATTTCAGTAAGGTCCCACTATGGGAGTTTATGAGTCCCGACCGTGGCTAAAAGGACGGTTGTCTTTATCTCTATCCCTTGTATTATTTCATGTAATTGATTTACATAATCATCATTACTATATGATAAATATTTATTAGATTATATCAAGAACCATGTGGTTTTGATGAAATTGTAATTTGAGTTCCCCTTCATTAAAAAACAGTGATAATTCAAGAGAATTGTTAATCGCATGGATAGGCCGTTGGATTGTTAATTGATGGGGACGATAGTTCCACTTTCGTGAAACAGTGTGTAGACCAATGAGCTTCGGCTTAGCATTGAATTACAGAATTGGTATCTTGACTCATTAATGACAATTTAACAATATTATCTTTGATTAATTTATATTTTATTTAATTTTATATTTTTCTTTTAGTCCAGCATGTATCATGTAGGACTTTGATATAATTGTGATAAGCATTCATTATTGATTAAGTTTCAGACCATTGATCAAATAAATTCTAATGTGATATGAAATATTCCATTCTGAATTAAGTATCTTGATTATCTTTGATATTCGCTTGAAGATATCCTTGGAATTCTATCCTTTCTTAGATTCTTTATCCCAAATTTTTCTTGTTTCTTTTTAAGATCCATCGTGGTTGCAGCACTTCTACATTAGCTGGTAACCACTCTCTATGATAAAACCTGTATGGTTTGTAACCTAGGGTACTTCCCAATCGTGGAAGTTGATCGACCTTATTTTGTTTCCTTGTCTACCTCATCCAGACATGATTGATTCCATTGATCTCTTTGAGTTATCTTCACTGATCACTCTAAGAAAAATTCCCATCATGTAATGTTGAGAGCGTGTCTCATTACACCTTGGCATCACCTTTTCAGTACATTCTATTTCACTACTCCCTTACAAAGTCAATGCCAAGGTGGGGCAGCTGTAGACACGCTAATTTTGACATCATTTTGAGTAAATTTTATATCATGTAACAATGCCCCAAAATAGTGTGATATTTAATCATTAGTTATTTTTTATTATTTTACTAGATTAAATTGTCTAAATAACGTCGGGCAAGACAGACTCCATTTAATTTTATTAATGAAATTGATTTTAATTCAGATTTTTAATCGAATATGAAAATTATCCTAAAAGACATCGGCCTTTAAAGACGCCATTTAGGGTTTTATTCCTATTTCAATTTTTAATTTGATTTTTAATTAATTTTTTAATTAACTGAACGACGTCTTGGCTACACGACGCTATTTAGGTTTCCTAATGATAATGGTTTCTTCTTCCCGAGTTTATCTTTATCTTAATTAAGCTAAAAGACGTCTTCCATGGGCGACGCGTTTTAGTTAATTACAAATAATGATGAATTAACCTGTGTTTATCTGTTTTTTTATTGGATTGGCTCCAAATTCTTTCATGTTGATCCATAAGTGGCCGCAGAGGCGCGGGAGAGCCTTGAATTCAAGTATATAAAGACCCAAGCCCTTGAAGAGGTTCGGAGGTGGGAATAAATGAAGGGTTCAAATGCTGAAGGAATCAAAGAAGGATTGAAGCGCTACATGAAGAATTCCAAGAGCATTCAAAGGAGAACAAGCTTCATCCCTTCTTCATTTTTTCAGTCCATTCAAGACCAAGGCCTCCAGGGGCCATTCAACCTCATTCTTTATTTCCCTTGTTTTCTTCATCAATAGTATCATAAATTCATTTCGTAATCATCACTTCAACCTATTCACACACTCACAACATTCATAATTTTCAACCCACATGCTAAAGGAGTTTTTAAATGACCACAAACAAGTGAGTTATTCTGTTTAGTTACATGATTAAAATTCTCATTAGAATAGATTCTACACACTTTTAGTTCTTATTATTATTTCTTTATAAGGTATAATCATCAAGATCAAGAAGATCAAGTAGAGATCATCATCTAAAGAAGAACTGGAGCATAAAGGAAGATCTTCAAAGTCCAATCAGCATTCAAAGTAAGAACAAGATCAAAATGGCTCTTTTTCTTTGGCCGGCTGAAGAGAAGGAATCAAAAATTTCATCATCTCCCACATCTAAAACAGGTAAGCAATCATCCTTTTATCTTTTGAAGCTTTTTAGTCAAAAGCTTTCTAGCGATCACACTTAGTTTTAATAGGTTTCATTATCATATAATCAACATGAAATTCATGATTTCACACATCACAATTTGAGCACTCACAATGGCCACTCGAACTTCCACCGGATTCCATAGCGTGAGAGAAAGCTCGAGAGGAAGAGCTAGATAATGAGAGAGAGCAGAGTCTGAGAGAGAGAAAGTGAGAGGAGAGATGGTCGCCGGTGTTGGAGGTGGTCGCCAAAGTCAGAGAGGACGGTTGGAGGCAATAAGGATGGCCAGAGACGTCGGGAAAAGCTTAGGGAAACCCGGAGATCGCCAGAGAGCAAGGAGAAGGGAGGAGAGAGAAAGTCAAATAGAGAATGAAGAAGAAAAGGACGACGCCTTTTGGATTTTACCGCCTCTTTTGGTCAAGGCTACCACGGAAATTTTGAAAGAATTATTATTCGCGTCTCTGAAGGGAGACGCGATTCAATGGATTAATTGTTAGAAATCTCTGGAAAATAGAAGAGAGAATATAAAGGCGTCCTACTGAGCGAACGCGATTTGGATTTTTTTTTAGGATATATATTTATTTCTGAAAATTGAATTTCACTGAAAAGCGTCTCTCTGAGCCAACGCGGTTTGAATTAACTGAACCCGAAAGTACATATTTTAAGGAATAATCACAATTTCACTCAAGGAAAAATTACAGAAAAATTGGAAAGCATTAAAGGAGGATTTCTATTATATTAAGGAAGGATTCTTCATTCATTAAAAAAAAAAAAATCAAAATCTAAATATATCAAGTTGAATGGAAGATAGGATAAAGCTTTCAAGGGTGAATCCTCATATGCTCTTTTACATATGTTTTCCATAGTTCTTTATTGGCTTCCTGAGAAGTTTTTACACAACAGGTGAAGCCGATGTTCCAAATAGTAGTAATAAGTTTTGTCGCCTCGAAATCTTCGTCAGTTCCTAATGCATACTTCTTGATTAGAGAAAGAGAAGAGATCTCAGGAAATTCATAGCGTGGCGTACCAAGTTGAGGATGACAGCGATGCGCATTATAGAGAACGAACTCGGTCGCCCCGATCAGTCGGAGTTCTGTGCCAGCACCACGGCACACTCGAACTGCTTTTTCCATGAGAGCAAGTGGCGTGGATTCAAATCCAGTTCTAGGCATAGTCTTGAAGTAAGCACGCCAGTCAGCTCGAGTCTTAAGGTTGGGCACTCAATTGGTCATATTGTCGTTGAACTTCACTATGTTGGCAATGTGGAAGATGGGACTATACTGGTATGTCTGAGAAATCCTTGGAACTTCTGCTTCATTGTGGTTGAACTTGAAGTGGAATTCTACCTACAGAGAGAAGCATGCTGCTATAAGGAAGTTGACCCATGGAGGCTGTAGAGAGCCCACTGTAGAGGTTAGGCTAGAACCGTTGTGCTAATCCGCTTTCCTTCGAAAATCCCATTGATTGCGCTGATTTGATCATCTTCTAGAACATTATCTTGGGCAGGGAATAGAAGAGCTCCAGCTAAGCATGTGGTGAACGCCTTCATCACGTTCTCTATTTCTTCATCCTTGAGTTCTTCTATCTTCTTCAGAGTCCATTCAGCTAATCTAGCAAGATTAATTCCCTTCTTTGTAAGAGAGCCTTGAATTTCTTTTGGATTCTTCATAATCTTTTCCAACAATTGTTGACCCGTGATTCTTTCCCTCATGAACATCATCTCACTCAAATCAGGTTCATCATTGTTGATCTTAAGCTTAAGAAGGCCCAATAAGAGTTCGGCTTCTTCTAAGAAGTTAGTGGCTTCGAACGTGGCAAAAAGGAAGGTATGAGTCTGTGGATGCCATAGTTCGATCAAAACACCCATAGAAGTCCAATCCATGCTTGTACTCTTGTAATGTTTGGCATGAATAACCAATCCTTGAATATGCCACTTGGATATATAAGATTGCTTGGAGAGATTGATCTTGTTGACAAGCTTTTGGGCCCATGAAAGTGAAGAAAATCTTCTTGGATCAGGGAAGAAAGGATATCCCTAGATAAAGAAAGAAATTGGAATAGTTCTATCTTGCTCGTTGAAGAATTGGAATACGGAGAATATGTAGAGAGTTGCATAGAAAGAAAGAATTGATTAGAAGATAGATTAGCTTACTTATAAGTTAGGATCTCGCCCACTAAGATAATTTTTAACTTCAAAGAGCTTTTTAATCGCCTTTCTCATCCTCTTATTTGAAGTAGAATCCATCCTTTCTTCTTATTTGAGTTGATTTTCCCCCTTGATTTCTCTCTTTCCCTTGAGCTTTGGAGAGAATCTTTTAGTTTTCCCCCTTGATTGCTTATTGTAATGCTTTGATATGAAGAGATTGAGGTTTTATAGAAGGATTCGCGAGATTGAGGAGCCCTTTTCGAATTGGAAAAGGGATGTGCATTGAAGGAGGATTGGAGTCAGAACAGAGAATTGTTTCTGTAAGTTAAATGGCATCTGGATGGGGCGACGTCATTTAAATGGCATATGGACGGAGCGACGTCATTCAAATGATGTCTATGAACAACGACGCCATTAGATGCATTTTCTGCCTTTATGTTATTTTCTCGAAATTCCATATTTGTTGATACTTGATATTCATTACTACTTGCTTGAAGTTACTGACAAATTTTGAGTGCAGGCAATTCAAGAAAAGAATAATGAAGCTGAAAATTTCAACAAGGCCCCACTGTGGGAGTTTCACTGAGTCCCAGCCGTGACTAAAAAGACAGTTATCTCTATCACATGTATTCCATTATGTAATTGATTTGCACTAGCATTATTATATCATAAATATCTATAAAGTATATCAAGGACCTTGTGGTTTTGATGAAACTGGAGTTTGAGTTCCCCTTCAACAAAAACAGTGATAATTCCAGAGGATTCTTAATCACACGGATAGGCCGTTAGATTGTGAATTGATGGGGACGATGGTTCCGCTTTTGTGAAACAGTGCGTGGACAAACGAGCTTCGGCTTAACACTGGATTACAGGATTGATATCTTGACTCATCAATAACAGTTTAATAATATTATCCTTGATTAATTTATATTTTATTTCATTTTAAATTTTCTTTTAGCCCAGTATGCATCATGTAGGACTTTGAAATTATTGTGATAAGAATTAATTATTGATTAAGTTTCAGACCATTGATCAAATAAATTCCAACGTGATATGAAATATTCCATTCTGAATTGATCTCTCAATTATCTTTGAGGTTTTCTTGAAGATATCCTTGGAATTCTATCCTTACTTGGATCTTTATCCCAAATTTTCTTATTTCCTTTTAAGATCCATCATGGTTGTAGCACGTCCACATTGGCTAGTAACTGTTTTCCATGATGAAACCTGCAGGATTTGTGACGTAAGGTACTTCCCAATCGTGGAAGTGGATCAGCCTTATTTTATTTCCTTCTCTACTTCATCCAGACAGCCATTGATCTCTTTGAGTTACTTCATTGATCATTTTAAGAAAGATTCTCATCATATGATACTGAGAGCGTGTCTCATCACACCATGGCATCATCTTTTCAGTACATTCCATTCCATTTCACTATCTTACAAAGTCAATGCCAAGGTGGGGCAACTGTAGACACGCTAATTTTGACCTCATATTGAGTAAATTTCATGTCACACTTATAATGTCCCAAAATAGTCTGATGTTTAATCATTAATTCATTTTTATTATTTTTATCGAAATTTGTTAATTAGCGTCGCCCACGCACGACGCCATTTAGATTCCTAGCTAAAATCAATTCGGAATTAAATTTCTAAATTCAGATAGATTTAACTGAATAGCGTCACCCATAGGAGATGCCAGTTAAATCCTAATCTGTCTGGGTTTCCAATTTTTAATCCAAATTAATTTCCTAGATTATCTAAAGTACGTCGTCTTTAGGAGACGCGATTTAGGTTTCCTAATATATTTCGGTTTCCTTCCCGGATTTTATTTCTATTTTGGCCGCTTTAACTAGCCAAATGGCGTCCTGATTGGGCGACACGATTTGTGGGTTTCCTGATAAACACGATTTGACTGAGATAAACTGGTTTCTGAAGTTGGGAAGGTTGCTAACTCTTCATCCAAGGTAAGTCCAACTGCGGGAGATAGTCCTTTTGAAGCCCTAAACACCCCTAAACCTATTCTTATAAATACAATATCCTTTGGAACTTTGAAAAATGTTGGCCCTTGGTGATTTTGAAGCTTGAAGCAAGGTGTTTAATGGTTCTAAAGGAGAAAAATGTGGATAGTAAGAGGAACTTCATCCAAGGCTTCTTCTTCATCATCATCTTCATACTTCGTAGCTTTTGAATATAAAGACTATAAAGGAACCAACCAACCATCTTCTTTCCCTAACTTCTTTCTAGCTTTTCATTAATTTCATATAGTTTATTCATCATTGTTTTCTATAGTCCATCATTATCATCACTCCATATTCACACACACATCATTATTTCCTACACCCACATGCATATTAGGGGTTTAAAGAACAACCATCAAATGAGTAGATTAGTTTAGTTGCATGTTTAAATTTCTTATTAGAATAGATACTACCCTACTCTAGTTCTAATTAGATTCTTTCTTTATTTGATCTTACAAGGAACAAAGAAGGAGAAAGAAAGAGATTCAAAGGAATAACTATCAAGAAATCAAAAGCAAGAACACATTGATAAAACCACTCTCTTTCTTTGGCCAGCCAAAGGAAGAGAATCAAGAACTCAACATCTTCCAAATTTGAAAAGATAAGCGATCAATCTTTCTTTGAAACTCTACAGTTTCTGGCGATCACGTTTTCTTTAATTTTTAATAGTTTTACTATTCATATAAATAACACGAATGTCACACACCTAATTTGAGCACCCACACCCTCGTTCCCTCTCCCACATACGGCGGTCGACGTTTTGGAGTGGACACGGCAGCGCAGTGGCGAGGCGGTGAGGTAGAGTCCGTGATGACATGTAGAGGACCGTAGGGAGCTCGTAGGAGGCAGAGGCAACAGGTCAAGCACGCACTATTGTAGGATCAGGAGGAGTTCAAGGCTTTAGGTAGGATGATGGTCCATTCTTTGTGCTAGCCTTTCATTATAAGCCATGCTAGGACTCTGAAATGCGTTCAAACCAGGTGATGCAATTTAATTTGCGTCACTCTAAGGTGATGTGATTCAAACTCCTAAGCCTTGGACGAGGGATCTAACCGATTTACTAAACACTATCGATTAAGTTGAAAAGCGTCACTATCGATTATCCAAACTAAAAGGTGTCAACACCTGGTGATGCAATTTGAAAGGCGTCAAGACTAAATGACACATTTTAGAACAGAGACTGTCAAGCTTTGAAAATTGCATCACGTGAGTGCATTAATATAAAGTGTGATTATTTCCATATAAATTATGTATTTTACTTTCAGTAGAATTGTTAGTTATGTTCTCACACACTTGCATGCTTGACTTATTCATGATCAAGGGGCTTGTGTTCCGATTTGCATGTTTTGGACCTGGGGTGACGACACTCACTAGTAGTACACCTAGTGCCTACATGCACATCATGACCCATGAGACATGGGTGGTCACGGGCGAGCCCAATAGTGGGTTAGAGCTGGTTCCCAAGGCCCCTAGCTTGAGTCTGGGAGTGGAGAAAATCGGCCGTGGGACATAGGTTTTCCTACTTGTGTGCACATGTGGTTGGGGGTATAGACACAACGTAGACTGGCATACCCCAGTTAGTCCTATTTCTCACTGCCTTGCCTTGTGGATGTCTGAAGCTTATAGGGTAGACAGGCGTGAGGTTTTGACCGCGAGATATGACATCAGTGGATGCCCTCAGGCTATGGAGTTTGGAGTTGCACAGAGTTTATCTTAAGAGCCTTTGCGCTCGTGGTTGTGCATGTCTTTGTCATTGTATGACTTGGCAGTGTAAGGAAATCAGATATTATGAACAAATAATTTCAAAATGATTTTCTTGCCTAAATCGATTTTTTCTGATTTGACAAAGTACACAAGAATGGAGAGAAGATCCGATCTTTTCACCTTGCTAAGATTTAGCATCTCTCACGCTCGATGCATTCCTCGGATCATAGAAGCCACGCAAACGTTCGGCCTCTAGATGTATCCACACGAACTTCCGAAGACGAGATCCTCTCATGCACATCAAGACAATCTCAATGATCACCACGGCCTTCTCGTATGCTCCTCCGCACAACTGTCAGAACAGAAAAGAGAGAGAGGAGAGAGAGAGGATGAGGGGGGCGTCTAGGAGAGAAAGACCACGTGCTGGATAGGGTTTCTCTAAGCCCTCTATTTATAAAATAGTCGACATTTTTCACAAAAGTCTGATATTTCTATAAAATCCTCAATTAACCCATCTTCATGAGATTCATTATGTATGTGACCTATAGGCCCAATATCGAGGTGACAATGAGTCCAGATATTAAATTGCTATTTAATATCTTTACCGAATTAACTCTTAATTCAAATAATAGAACTAATTCTATTATTTTATGTGAACTATAACTTATTTCATTTAAATTAATCATACGATGGCTAATTTAACTGACTCATAGATCATGGTTAGCCCCAAGCAACGTGCTATGACCCCCAGACGATACCAGGGATTCACAATCCATTGGAATTTGTCTCTCATTAATTACCATACAATTTTAACTCTCCACTCATACAATATTCCTGATCAAACTAAGAATATGGTCATATGTCAAATTCTCACTGTTTAATCTGATAGAGTCTACATAAATGATCATCAGGAATAGAAATATTTTTCTATCCAACTGATCTATCATGACCACGGATTTAACCTGTGTAGGACTCAATAGAATATTCTCTTTCCTAAGTACTATACCGAAGAGTGTGTGATACCTTATTGACCACATAATCATCTTTGTATATTTCCCATGATACTCAATAACTAGATTGTAGAGGACCTATGGCTAAAGCCCATAAATCCAACATCAAAGTGTAATGTTCTCATACACACGATGTATTTAGTGTCTCAAGTCAAAGAACCAATTGCACCACTATGACAATTAGTTTTCTGATTGACAATTAAGTGTAATTAATCATTCAAGAATCTCACCGGCGGATCATTTAGTGAACTCATTCTCCAATGAGCACCCATACACTTATATGAGTGTCTTACACAAGTAGCAATGAGACTAGCCACCCTCATCAGATGAGCAGACAAAGTGTGTGCCAGTTTACCCGGATAATTGATGTTTATTCTCAATTATCTTACCACCGAGAATATTAAGAACTTATGTTTATAGAATATTGATCTCATTATCACAATCTCATTGTGATTCAATCTTGATTGCATAAGCTCACGGACTTTATTACGCCTAATGATGCAACATGCAATCATAAATAGACCCATTGAACGTATTGCCATTTAATAAGTGACTGAGACTTTTCAAAAATGTCCCACCATATTGTGGACGCCCGAAGGGTGGTCCTCTTTCTGCTCCCTTCCTCCATTCAATGTACAACTCGGGCCATACAGTAAGATATTAAAATGCGATCGCCATGAGCATTTCCTTGGGTTCATGTGCTCCGTAGGATGGAGAAGTTGATTGCGACGCGTTGGAGCGGAGGATGGTGGGTTCCTCTTATCTACCTCTAACTGGCCGAAGTCAAAGAACTCAATTCTCCATGCGCGAATGGTGGTAAGAGCCCTACAAAAAAATAAGTGAAACAACAAAAGAACCCGATTAGAACTGCAATGTGTATTGTCTACCCATGCATGTGAATAAATAAACTAAAAAACGAAAGGGGAATGCACTAGATTGGTGTTTTGGGGAGGGAAGGTGACCATGCAATATGGCCACCCACCTCCCTTCGTTTTTAAGGAAACCTCTGTTGGAAGGGATGCTAACTCATCCTAGGATGCATGCAAGTGCACGTATGTGACATGGTGGAAAAATGAATGCTTTATGGTAAAGAAAAGGATTGCAGGATGGGTGAACAAAGGATGTGGTAAAATAAATAAAAAAGGAGGAAAGAAGGAGAGAGTTAGAGAAACAAGCCCGGATGTTGGGAAGGACTCCTCCCCTGTGTAGACACGTTAATTTTGACTTCATATTGAGTAAATTTTATGTCATAATTATAATGTCCTGAAATTGTCTGATTTTTAATTATTAATTAAGAAAAAATTTACTAATTAACGTCGATGCAAGGCGACGCCATTTAGATTTCTAACAGAAATCAGTTCAGAGTTAAATTCCTAAATTCAGATGTATTTAATTGAATAGTGACGCCTATGGACGATGCCGTTTAGTTCCTAATCCATCTAGATTTTCGATTTTGAATTCAATTAATTTCCTAATTATCTCAAACACATCGCTCATGGACGACGCCTTTTTAGGTTTCCTAATGTTTTCCGGTTTCCTTCGCGGATTTTATTTCTATTTTGGCCCCTTCTAATTAGCTAAATGGCGTCCCTGATGAACGACGTGTTTCAAGAGTTTCTTGATAAATATGATTTGGCCGAGATAATCCGGTTCCAGAGGTTTGAAGTATTTCTAATTCCTTCCACAATTATCCAAAGCAAGTCCGAGTGCGGAATAGAACCCTTTTGAAGCCCTAAAGCACTCCAAAACTTACTCTATATATACATATACCCTTTGGACTTTGAAAAAGGTTGGATATTGGTGTTTTGGAGTTAAAATCAAGGTGAAAAGGAGTCCTCTACTGCAGAAAATGTAGAAGGAATTTGAAGGCTTCTTCTTCCTTCTTTTCTTCCCCCATTGAAGCTCTTGAAGACCAAGGCTATGGAGGGGCCAACCACACTAATCCCCTTTGCTTTTTTTTGCTAATTTCTTTCTAGTTTTTATTGTTAGTTCACTATTTTCTATTAGTTATACATCAAATCACTCCATCATACACAGACTCACATCATATTTTTCATACCTACATGTTAGGGGTTTAAAGAAACATAAAGTACTGAGTCTTTTTAGTTTAACTCATGTTTGAGTTGATAATTAGAATAGTTACTACACCATCATAGTTCTAATCTTTTATTTTATTTTCCTTTGTTTAATCTCCCTTTTGCAAGGTTTGAAGGCTTTGAAAAGCTTGAAGAAATGAAAAAAGAAAAATACAAAAAAACAATAGTAAAGAACTAAAGAGGCTCTTCTTTTTCGGCCGGCCGAAAAAGAGGAACAAAGAACCCCAACTTCTCCCAATTGCAAGGTTAGTAAAGCGATCAACTTTCTCCTTTGAAACCCACGGTTTATGGTGATCACACTTAGTTTAGATTAGATTTATTATTCATATTAACACTTGATATCAATTGATAGCACAATACTATTTGAGCACCACAGCTTTTGGCGATCGCGATGGGACTTGTCTTGCCATTCTTTTTCTTTACTCTTGTTATTTTCCATTGAGCACCCTCGGTGCACCATTTGTGTCCCTCGGGCACTATTCATGGTTGGTTGATCGATTGGTTATTTTTCTCCCCATGTGCACCATGTGCACATCCCTAGTGGCAAGATCTTGCCCTCCCATGGTTGTTTGAAGCTGGAAGTGTTGAAAAAAGCTTGTTCGTTGAAATTGATATCATTAGTGTTTACATGAGTAGTTAATCTGTTTAGACAGTATTTCGCATGAGCATTTAATTTCTTTTTACCCTGTTGATTGGAGAGGGGAATGCCCCTGTTGTCTTGATTATTTACTGTTTTTCGGGCTTGAATAGCATCGACACAGAGCGACGCCTTTCTGAAGGACGTCGCCCTTGCTCGACGCCATTCAACCTGCATATCCTATTGGCCTTGCTGCCTGAGGCTTTGTTGACAGTGGGTTACTATATTGAATAACGTAGACTTAGAACGACGCCATTCAAGCAGCCTAACCTTCGACCAACAGATCTTGGATTTCAGATTTGTTTGCATTATTATATTCATATTATATTGCATTAGAGGCCACCCCGGCCGCAGGTCATTTGCACTGGGAGTTTACTCCCCTTTCTATAGGAATATCCCACTTGGCACTCTCATCTCTCTCTGACTGGGTCGGTCCCTCGATCAGACTAGAGTAGTTAGTGTTGAGACCTCCGTAAGTCCCCAAAAGCAGAGAATTCCTCTCTGTTCATCGGGCTGGTTGTACCTTTGAAGTACCGGGTAGATCTTCATACCGTTGTGAGTGAAAACCATAGCATATAACGGTGGAAAATTGAACTAAAACTAGGAACCTACCCATTGAGAGAACTCATTCATAAAAATTCAATTAACTCAACAAGAAATTCCCCAAAACAACATAACCTTCCACTTGGTTGTTAATTCTATGCAAACTTGTTGAAACTCTGTGAATTAATAGAACACCATGATGCTACGTTCAAGTAGAACTCTCGGCATGGTTGCTCTTGAACATGAAGATGTGGTTGGGTACGAGGGAGATGCCCCTCAGGTCTATGATTCCTTGTACTCTGAAGATGAGAGAGATGCTTATTCTTCTCATAATCATAATCAGTTCCGAACTACCTACGAGGGAGAAGCTTATGCCCCTCAAGTCCAAATTCGTCCTAATCAATATCATCTAAATGCCGGAGACCCTTCCCATGTTCACGTCATTTCCAACCCCACTTTTGAAGAAGCCCAAGACCAAGCTGGGCCTTCATCGTCTGATTTAGCCACTCATATGGGAGCTCTGGCTACCCACGTGGATCCTCGTCAGCTAGAGGCAATCCAATCTATTTTGAAGGGAAAGACTCCCTTAGGTCCTTCTGAACCAAACACCTTGGTTCATCCTACTTCTTATCAAGCTCCCATTCAGGCCATGGAAGGCCTTCACATTTCTATTCCCCGGCCCATGGGCCATCAACAATCTAGCTTGCGGCCAAGCCGCAAACTCCAATTTATCAAAATGCCTTCGGGGACGGCGGGAATGCTGTTAGTTCACGACCTTACTGTTCGCCTGTTCCCACTTATTCTAGGGGGCAGGCTTTTCAACAACTACCTCCTTAGCCAGGAGATCAGACTACTCAGATATTGCTTAACAAGATTACACAAATAGATGAGCAGTTCAAGAACTTCCAAAAAATTATGGATGCTAAGACTGCTCCTGAAATGTTTGTTCCTGAGCTACCAGTTTTCCACCTTCTACCCTCTGAAATGCCAGTATACAGGAAGTATAAGGGCACGGGCAACCCTTTTATTCATCTTAAGGAATTCTTATACGAATCTTCTTTCTGGCAAAATGACAAGAGAGCACTGGCCTTTTTATTCAGAAGGTCATTGGAAGGGTCAACTTTGGAGTGGTTCGTCTCATTAGATCCGAGTGAGGTTGAAAATTTTGACATGGTATCCAAAAAATTCCTGCAGAGGTACAAAGATTGGGTTGCACCAACCTTATCCATCACAAATCTGGTTAATGAAAAAATGAAGCCCGATGAAGACTTTACAGTGTTCGCCAACAGATGGCGGTCCATGGCTGAGAAAATAAGAGACCACTTGTCTGAACTGGAGCAGGTGAAAATGATGATTGCTAATGCTACCCCGCAGTATAAATTGGTCCTAACATCGAATAACCTGACCACTATGGCATATCTGTATGAGAGGGCGTGCTATGCCTAAAATACCTTCCAGGATTCCACGTTTTCCAGTGTGTTTGATCCTCAACGAACCAATAGGCCTCCACCCAGGAAGCTTAACATTCCAAATACTCCTACCATGGGTCCAACTACTGAAGGTACCTTATCAATGAATAAGTTAACATCATGAACAACAATCATGCTCAGTTTGTCAGAAACCAGGCGCCACAGTGCAGTGTACAGAGGTCGCAGAATCAACAGGGCTATAGGCCACCTACTCCGCAACTTCAACAACCCCAGCAACCTCAACAGCAAGTGTATAACCAGCCTCGACAGCAACTAAATTACAATCAGGTTCCTCCCCCAAATGACTACTATGAATAGAGGAAACCTCTCAGCCCCAGAAGAGCAGCTTACCCCCAGTTACCAGAATCACTTATTGATATCTTCAATGCTCTCATGGAAGCCAATGCTTTGGCATTGCCTAAGGAAAGGGCCATCTAGGCACAGAATGTTGATACGTCCCGCTACTGTGTGTTCCATCGTCAGCCTGGGCACACTGTAGATGCATGCTTCCAATTCAGGGACTATATTCATGATTTGAATAACCAAAGGGGTATTGACTGGGAAGAGATGAGAAAATACATCACAGCAATGAAAGCAAAGAGACCCCAGCAACAGCCACAGCAAGCTCAGAGAGTCCCAGTCCAACAGGCGACACCTCCGTAGAACATGGGAAAGGTCTAGAAACCATTGCCAGACCACCCTAATCAAATAGCTCCGATTCTTACTAATAGCCAGTATAAGGCTAACAGGGGACAGTAGTGGAGGGTAGAAGACACATCATCTATATATTATGCCGTACACAGCCAGAATACTGCCGTACCACTATCTCGCCGCATTATCTATGTTCCCAAGCCTTCACCCACTCCATCACAACCCTTATACAGTACCCCCACTCCACCAACTGCCACCTTAAGACCCATACCCAGTATCCCCACTCCACCACCTGCCATCTTAAAACCTGTAGCCACCACCTCAAAGTTGCTACCATCACTACCCACTAACCTACCACCATTCACTCATGAACCCCTCATGCCATCCAAACCACTACTACGCATCCCTTTCCCCATGCCATCACCCAGCTACCACCAACCCATGCCACCCACTAAACCCCTCATACGTATTGCACAATCATCCCCTGCACCACCACTTATGCCATCAAAACCCCTCATTAACCTAGCAGTAGTCAAGACATCACCCACACCCTCCGTTGTTGAGCTTCGGAGCAGCATGATTTTTAATAAAGTATTCCCATAGTCTGCTGTCCAGGAAGGTCCGTTACGAGCAGTTGATGAAGTGCAGAACGAAGAGAGTGCACCAGGCACTCAATATGATTTCTTGAAATATTTGGACAAGACACCGGCACGTATCTCCATACTCGAGCTGATTAAAAGATCCAAAACCCACCAAGAAGTTCTGATGGAGTACACAAAGGGTCATGGTCAATGAAGACGTGCTAGTAGAGAAGATCATTGCCTTGTTAGTGCCACAGGGTGAGCAGCCATCCATTACATTCCATTCATCTGAGCTGGCACCCTTGACAGCGCACGGTATGGCCTTAAGCATCACTGTTAACATCTATAAGAGAGCTGTGGACGCGTGTCTAGTGGACACTAGAGCCTCTATCAATGTCTTATCCCCGAGAACCCTTGAGCTGTGTGGAATACCGAGGGAGAAGTGGTTACACTCACCTATCTCAGTCACTGCCTACGACAATTCAACGCGTTTACCATTAGGCATGATTTATCTGAAAGTTGTCCTAGGCAGGGAATAGTAGAACTCCAGCCAAACATGCAGTAAAAGTGATCATTAGGGTCTCTGTATCTTCCTCCTTGGCCTTTTCCATCTTCCTCAGAGTCCATTCTGCAAGCTTTACAAGATTAATTCCTTTCTGAATAAGAACATTCTAAATCTCTTTCAGGCTATCCATGATCTTTTCTAAAAATTGATGACAAGTGACCTTTTCTCTCATCAATAGCATGTCTGTCACATCAGGATCATCACTAGTAGCCTTGAGCTTAGGAAGTCCCAATAGAAGTTCAGCTTCTTCCAGTAGGATGGTAGCTTCGAAGGAAGTGAAGAGGAAAGTATGGGTTTGAGGATGCCACAATTCAATCAATGCACCCATTGCAGCCCAATCCATAAGTGCGCTCTTGTAATGTTTTGCATGGATAACTAAGTCTTGGAGATGCCATTTGGAGATATATGACTACATAGAGAGGTTGATTTTCCCCACCAACTTAGAAATCCATAGTAGAGAAGAAAACCTTCTTAGACCAAGAAAGAAAGGATATCCCTTGAAAAGAAAAGAATTGGTATATCACATTGAAAAGAATTTGGAGTATGGAGCATTCATGTAGAAGAATGAAGCAAAAGAAAAATTGAATTTGAATGGAGAGAGAGAAAATAACTTACTTGTAAGTTAGGATCTCACCCACTTAGATGACCTTCCACGCTAGAAAGCCTTTCAATCATCTTTCTCGCCCTCTTCTTTCATGTAGAATCTTTAGCAAAATTTCCCATCTTCCTTAATTTCTTAATCTCCTTCTTGTCTTCTTTTTCTTGAGCATTGAAAAGAATTCTTTGGTTTTCCTTCTTGATTGCTTGATGTGTTGGTTAAATTGAAGAGAAAGAGATTTTATAGAGTAATTTGCGAAGTTAAGTAACCCTTTCCGAGTTGGAAGAAGGAGTTTATGGGAGGAAAGTAGAGTTCGGATTGGAGTTAGAGCGGCCTGTTTCAGTAAGTTAAATGGCGTCTAGACGGGGCGACGTCATTCAAATGACGCTGACGCAGGGCGACGCCGTTTGGTAGTTTTCTGATATTTGCCTGAAACTGCATATTGTCTGCCATTTGTTCATGTTTATCCATTTGCCCGAAGTTACTAATGAAATCTGAGTGCACGAAAATCCAAGAAAAATAAAAATGGAGCTGAGTTTCAAATAAGGTCCCACTGTGGGAGTTTCATTAAGGTCCTACCGTGACTAAAAAGACGGTTATCTCTATCTCTGTATTCTTTTATGTAATTAATTTGTATTAACATTATTATATGTTAAATATTTATTAGAGTATATCAAGGACCTTATGGTTTGATGAAACTAGAATTTAAGTTCCCCTACATCAAAAATAGTGATAATTCCAGAAAATTCTTAATTGCATTGATAGGCTGTTGGATTATTAATTAATGAGGACGATGGTTCCGCTTTTGTGAAACGGTGCGTAGACAAACGAGCTTCGGCTTAGCACTGATTTGCAGGACTGGTATCTTGACTCATCAATGATAGTTTAACAATATTATCCTTAATTAATTTATATTTGATTTCATTTTCATTTTTCTTTTAGCCCAGCAAGCATTATGTAGGACTTTGAAATCATTGTAATAAGAATTAATTGTTGATTAAATTTTAGACCATTGATCAAAATAAATCTCAACGTGATATAAAATATTCTACTCTGAATTGAGTATCTCAATTATATTTAAGGTTTTCTTGAAAATATCCTTGGAATTCCTTTTTGTTTGGATCTTTATCTAACATTTTTTGTTTCCATTTAAGATATATCATGGTTGTAGCACATCCACATTGGCTGGTAATCGCTCTCCATAATGAAACCTGCAATGTTTGTGACCTAGGGTACTTCCCCACGTGGAAGTTGATCGTCCTTATTTTATTTCATTTGTCTATTTCATCCAGACGGGATTGATTCCATTGATATCGTTGAGTCACTTCACTGATCATTTTGAGAAAAATTCTTATAATATGATGTTGAGAGCGTGTCTCATCACACATTGGCATCATCTTTTCAGTACATTCTATTCCATTTCACTCCCTTGCAAAGTCAATGCCAAGGTGGGGAAGCTGTAGACACGCTAATTTTGACTTCATATTGAGTAAATTTTATGTCATAATTATAATGCCCCGAAATGGTCTGATTTTTAATCATTAATTGTTTTTTATTGATTTTTCACGAAATTCACTAATTAACGTCGACGTAGGGCGACACCATTTAGATTTCTAGCAGAAAATAGTTCGGAATTAAATTCCTAAATTCATATATATTTAATTGAATAACATCGCCTATGGACGACGCTGTTTAGTTCCTATTCTGTCTGGATTTCCGATTTTCAATTCGAATTAATTTTCTAATTATCTAAAGCATGTCGCTCATGGACAATGCCTTTTTAGGTTTCCTAATGTTTTCTGGTTTCCTTCGCGGATTTTATTTCCATTTTGGCCCCTCCTAATTAGCTAAATGGCGTCCCTGATGAATGACGTGTTTCAAGAGTTTCCTGATAAACATGATTTGGCCGAGATAATCTACTTCTAGAGGTTGAAGGTGTTCTAATTCCTTCCATGATTATCCAAGGCAAGTCTGAGTGCGAAATAGAACCCTTTTGAAGTCCTAAATCACTTCAAAACCTACTCTATATATACATATACCCTTTGGACTTTGAAAAATGTTAGCTATTGGTGTTTTGGAGTTAAAATCAAGGTGAAAATGAGCCCTCTACTGCAGAAAACGTGGAAGAAATTTGAAGGCTTCTTCTTTCTCCTTTTCTTCTCTCATTGAAGCTCTTTAAGACCAAGGTTGTGGAGGGGCCAACCACACACATCCCCTTTGCTTTTTTTTTGCTAATTTCTTTCTAGCTTTTATTGTTAGTTCATTATTTTCTATTAGTGCTTCATCACATCACTCCATCATACACACACTCACATCATATTTTCCATACCTACAAGTTAGGGGTTTAAAGAAACATAAAAAACTGAGTCTTTTTAGTTTAGCTCATGTTTGAATTGATAATTAGAATAGTTACTACACCATCATACCTCTAATATTTTATTTTATTTTCCTTTGTTTAATCTCCCTTTTGCAAGGTTTGAAGGCTTTGAAAAGTTTGAAGAAAAGAAAAAAGAAAAATACAAAAAAACAAGAGTAAAGAACAAAAGAGGCTCTTCTTTTTCGGCTGGCCGAAAAAGATGAACAAAGAACCCCAAGTTCTCCCAATTGCAAGGTTAGTAAAACGATCAACTTTCTCCTTTGAAACCCACGGTTTATGGCGATCACACTTAGTTTAGATTAGATTTATTTATTCATATTAACACTTGATATCAATTGATAGCACAACACTATTTGAGCACCACACCCTAGTCTTCCTCTGCCTCTCCGATGCTTCCAAGTCTGCCAACTCCTCTAGACTTCTGATTCCCTACTTGCCACCCGCCAACCTCCTCTTTCCGAGAGAGTTAGGAAGTTTATATAGAGGGCCAATAATATAGGGGAAATTAGGAGTCTAAATCCCCGTTAAGCATCAAAGACAAGTTTCTTGCTTGCTATTTTGATAAAAAGAGTGTTATCTACTGTACCTCTAGTGAAACCATGATGAATGAAAAGTACTTAGTCTCTCATACCAAGCTCTAGGAGCTTGCTTTAGATAAATCCCCGTTAAGCATCAAAGACGAGTTTCTTGCTTGCTATTTTGATAAAAAGAGTGTTATCTACTGTACCTCTAGTGAAACCATGATGAATGAAAAGTACTTAGTCTCTCATACCAAGCTCTAGGAGCTTGCTTTAGACTATATAGTGCCTTATGCAACTTAAAAATAGGGTTAAGAAAAGCATAATCTTCAAAACTTAGAAGTTGTTCAACATAAACTTCCTTCTTGATAAAACTATTTAAAAATATACTTTAACATCTATTTGAAATAATTTTAAAATAAATATAGATGCATATATAAATAGAATCCAAATTTGAATTACCTCAAGTCTGGCAACTGGGGCAATAAGTTTCATCATAATCTATACCTTCCTCCATATTATAACCTTAAGCAACCAGTCTGGACTTATTTCTAATAATTACATCAGACTCATCTATTTTGTTTCAGAACACCCATATGGTGTCAATTACGGGATGATCTAATTGATAGATATAGGTGTCCTCTAAGCCAATCATAAGGCACCTATTACAATCTGGTTCACTAATAAATGACATTTATTTCATTATGTAGATTAGCATATCTATAAGTACGCATAATGAAGTCCTTGAATGTGTGCAATAATCATCGGATTATGATGAGATCATAATAATGAGACCGATAACTTATAAACACATATTCTTAATTATTCCTAGTCGTAGGATGTTTGAAGAGGACATCAAACATCTAGTAAGACTAGTACAGGTTATTCCAGTTCATATGATGAGGGTGACTGATCTTGTTAGTCACTTGTGTGAAGACACTATGGAGAATCTGTAAGTGCTCATTGGGAAATTGTTCACTGAACTGATCGGATATGAATCGACGAATGGTAATTTACCTGACTGTCAACCGGCTTGATTCATCCTCACAGTGGCGTGGTTGATCCTTGGACTTGAGACACCAAAGACACCTTGTCAGTGGACTTCTGGGCTTTCACCTTGGCTTACGAATCCCTATCCACGGGATTTCTAATAGTCAAGGATCGGGTCCAGCAGAAGACCTTCGAAGGTGATTCTGTGTTCAATAAAGGATCGTTCGCTCTCAGGTAACTAGAGAGAGAATGCTTTAGAATAGATCCGCAGGAGTCTCTGGCCAGAGCAGACACAATATCAGAAAAGGTGTTTTCGGATATTGTACAGAGGAGTATGATTCAAGTGAGTTGACCATCTATGGTTTGACAGTTGACCATATCCTAGGTTAACTCGAGAGCATTGTGCGAACGAAGGATTATAACGACGCGGTAACTATGGACGGACAGGTTCAATGGGTTGCTGAACCCTATTACCTTCCGGGATCATGCGGTGTTGCTTGGCACCCAACTTGATCGAAAGTCCGGTCGAATTTACATGAGCTGTTAATTCGATTAAGTAATTAATTAAATATCAGATATTAATTGATTACAGTAAGTCAATAAAATGTTATTGGACTTAACGGGTTGAAAATCGGACTGGTTAATGGGTCTAGAGGGTCACACGCAAAGTGATTCTCAGTCGGAGGTACTTAAGTGGTATTTATATTAACTCGGGGACT
Organism: Zantedeschia hybrid cultivar; assembly: GCA_030544215.1. Classification (NCBI taxonomy): domain Eukaryota; kingdom Viridiplantae; phylum Streptophyta; class Magnoliopsida; order Alismatales; family Araceae; genus Zantedeschia; species Zantedeschia hybrid cultivar. The sequence goes on along the minus strand of JARZZO010000002.1, from coordinate 46,426,433 downwards.
TTTATGAAAAGTCGCGCCGACTTAATATATATACGCGTTGTTGAGAAACCCTGGGCCAAGCTCAAGGAGCTCTCAAGGCTGGCCATCCCCCTCCCTCTCTCCTCCTCCTTTGGGCGCCCTCTCGGTGCCCTAGGTATTGTCCCGTCTCCGCCGCGCACAATTCCCGAAAGTCGAGAATTCCTGTCTATGGGTTTTCGGACGTCGTTGCGGCGACAGGTCTTCAACGAATGCGCTGATTTGGACGAGGAAGCGAGGACGAACTACCGCGGAGGTTCACGTGGATACCGCGGGAGGCCGGACGCTTGTGCGGCTAGCGGCATCGCCTCAACGGAACCAAAACGGTCGCAGATTCGAATCCGCGCAAGGTGATGTGATCATAACTACATGGTTTTTTGGTTTTAGTTTTTCATTTCGAAACGAATCTACGGGCATCGGTGCAGGATTATTTTTGCTGCTTCCACTGCATTCTTCGTGTCCCGTCCGGATCCCAACACTAATGACCTAGGTACAAGAGACCAAACATGGTTTCTCTAGAACTAGTTCAGTTCCTCCTACATAGCTAAAGTCTAGGATTAATCTTCCAATGCTTCATTGACTATTGTTTACTCAATTTGAGATACAAAGGCAGCATAGTCACAAGGAATGATCTTACTCTTAGTTTGTACTCCTTGTTTTGGATCTCCAAGAATGTTCTCCTTAAGATGATCTCCATTATCTCCATTCTCTAGGTAGATCTTCATGTTGATCTACAGTTTGTCGTTGCTCTTCTAGAGGTGGATCTTCGTTCTCATTTTGATCTAAATCCAATTGTCCATCCTTTTTGTCAAATCACGTGCATCATCATCAACACACTCTTCTCTTTCTTTTGAAGATAGATTAGTCTTATTAAATAGAACATGAATAATTTGTTTTACTAATAAAGTTTTTTTTATTAAAAACTCTATAACCATAATGTAACACCTCGAACCCCGTGTCATATCCGACTTTCTGCGGAATTCGATGAATAGTAGAGGTATGGAGCATAGCATATACATAACGAAAATGAGAGAATAAGAGTTTACAAGGTAAAACAAATAGCTAAACATCACAAATTCCAATCAATAATAAACCAACACAATCCACATAAATTTCATAATAATAATTGTCTCAACATAACATAATCAACATCTCTCAACTCCGAAGGATCTTAAAAATTACATAATAGACTCAATTATTCCTTCTACATCAATCTACTAGAATGAAAAGACTCATATAATCGTAACTAGCCTTGAATCCAAAAGCTCCAAACAACTCCTATGCCTCGTGGTCATAATCAATTTCCAACTCTTTGGCCACCTCTCCTAAAAAATCATCCACAAACTTACTGAGTACAAAACTCAATAGGCATCATCCCTTCCACAGGTTAAACATATAAGAATTGAAATTCACATGGTGATCATATCATATCATGAACAACTCACAATACTATATATAGATTAAATAATATAATGATACAAAATAAGATCTCACATATATCTCATATCAAATCGGATGTATTTTCTAATGATCTGAAATAAACATGCCAATTCATAATACTTATTATATATATCAAACTTTCTTAATTGCTTGAAAACAAACTACTAGCCATAAACATATCACATAATTCCTCTAACACATAGGGAGGCACATATCACATATCATATGGCTTAAAAAATAACTAGTAACATGCAATCAAGTTAAATATTTTAAATTTTAAATTTTTAAAAATTTCACGTCATAAGATAGATTTATAATGCCTAAAAACAAATTCAAATGATTCACATATATGTGCCAAATTATCACAATTCCACATCTTAATCAGACAAACATCCTAACCGCAACATTAGAAGCCACACACATATACCAGGTACTTAGGCAATAGTACTAAGTCTTGGCTACCACGAAATCGAGGATCACACATATCTCACCACTACACTATACTGAAGTACGTTTCATGGATTTTACCTATTGCCCTTCAATCACATAATATCATATACAATAAGGACCCTTCCATTGGAATCGGACAATATTATCTCCTTAAGATGACAATATCTATATCACCCATATTAAATGAAATGACACATATCTTATAGAAATTAGGATTCATCATAATCTAAAATTAACATTAATCATATAGCCAATGCTATGCATATGCAGAATAATACATTTTTCATTAAAACGAGACACTTCACAAAAACATGATATTTTACTATGCAATTTGATGTAAAACTAATTCCAACATATTATTATACATGAAAAACACTTTTGAAAATTTTTAAAAATTCTTTTAATGCGAAATATAATTTTCACATGTAAAAATCTATTTTTAAAAAAGGCTAAAAATTTATTAAATAACATGAATATTAGTAAATAGACTTTAAAATTCACCAAACTAGTAACACATGATAATTAGGTTGTAAGTATAGTACTTGCAAAATTTTATTAAATTTTGAGATCCAATAAGTATTTTCAAAACTCAAAGAGTGAATTAAACTTAAATTAAATTCAATAGAAAAAAGGAAATAAATTTTTAAAAATTATAAAATTTTACAGTCCAATAGATTTCATAAAAACGGATGTATGTTAAAAATTTTAATTCATTTAGGTTACAAATAACCAAGTTATAAATATTTGAAAGTCGTACAGGTTTGAAAATAACAATTCCAAAAATCCAAACTTGAATGGCAAACCTATCTGTTGTCTAGAATTCTGGACGGCCAACCAGGCAGCCGTTCAGTGCTCTAGACAGCAAGCCTGGCTGTCGTTTAGAACACTAGACGGCAAACCCTACTGCCATTCAATAACCTAGTTCACAGGAATTCCTAGGCAGAGCATAGCAAATCGTATTTTTCACAAATAATTTGCCTATTTAATCTATGTTTTAGAGCATAAAAACAAAAAACACAGTCCCGGACTTTAATTTTGGCCACTTTTGAAATCAAAATATTTTCTTTCATATTAATACAAATTAATCTATATTTTAGAAGAAAGATCTGGACTCCCAACAAGAATCATCACTCCTTAGCCTTCCTTCTCGACTTTAATCACGCCCCCAACTACATATTTATAAAATTAACACCCAACTTTAATCTCAAAAAATGTCTACAAATCACCTTTGGATCGGCTTAATCCTCCCTTTCACGAATTAGAGAGAATAGGGCACTAAATCAAACTCCTCTCCCCTAATTCTTCCTTTCGTAACTGAAATTTTAATTTTTTGGCCTAGTAAACAAACGAATCAGTAAAACTAGTCTTCTATAAGTTGTATATCTTTTCAATCTCTCTCTAATGATATTAACTATTCCAAAATCTAAGTTATACCCTAAGAGTTATAACTAAAATACTGACTTGATATCTTGGGTACCTGAACTCAGAAATTTTCTCTAACTCAATAAGTTAAACTACTTATGAAACTAAATTAATAAGCTTACTCAATTAACCATATTGCACTCTGTTTGACCATTTAATTATTATTATTATTACTATTTATTTAATTATTATTATTTATGTTTATAAAAAAATACCGAGTATTACATCCTCTCCTCCTTAAATAAATTTCATCCTCAAAATTTACAATATAAGCAAAGCATAAAATAACTTACCAAACAATTCCAGATATTTCTCATTTATATATTCTCCCCTCTCCCATGTTGCCTCTTCCGTTAGAATAATGCCACTAAAGAACCTTGGCTATAGGAATCGTCTTAGTCCTCAACATTTGCTCCTTGCGATCAAGAATACGAATAGGTTTCTCTTCATATGACAAATCCAGTTAAACTTCCAATGACTGATAATCTAGTATATGAGATGAATTAACAACATACTTCCTCAACGTAGAAATATAGAATATCTGATGAACACCAGACATATCCGATAGTAAAGTAAGCTTGTAAGGAACCTGTCCAACATGTTTCGAAATCTCAAACGGACCAATATACTTTGGACTCAACTTTCTTTTTCTGCTAAACCTCATGACTCCCTTGGTCAGTGAAACCTTCAAAAAAATATGATCTCTCATTTCAAATACTAATTCCCTTCATTTATGATTAGCATAACTCTTTGTCGACTCTGAGCTGTTAAAAGTCACTTCTTAATGACATTAATATTTTCTGAGCAATCATGTACAAGTTGTGGTCCAATCAATCTTTTCTCTCCAACTTCTTTTCAACACAAAGTTGATCGAGACGGTCTATGATACAAAGTTTCATATGGTGCCATACCAATGCTATTATGACAACGGTTATTGTAAGTAAATTCAATCAACTTCAAATGATCATCCAAATTACCTTTCCGCTCAATGCTACAGGCTCTTAGCATATCCTTAAGTGTTTGAATGTTCTCTCCGATTGTCCATCCGTCTATGGATGAAAAGCTAAACTGAACTTCAATTGTGTACCTAAAGCTTGTAGACTCTTCCAAAATCTTGTTGTAAAACAAGCATCATGTATAAGATAATGGATACTAGAACTCTATGCAACCTCACAATCTCTTCAATGTACATCCGAGTCAACTCCTCCAAAGAAATTTTCTTATACATAGCTAGGAAATTAGCAGGACTTAGTCAATCTATCCATGATCAGTCATATATAATCATGCTTCTTCCTGGCCAATGGCAATCCTGTCCCAAAGCTATAGTGATGTGTTCTCATTTTCATTATGGAATATCTATGACTTGCGTTGGTCCACCTGGCCTTTGATGCTCAATCTTCACCTGCTGACAAGTAAGAAACCTGGAAACAAATTCTACAATATCTTTCTTTATGCCAGACCACCTAAAATTTTTCTTCATGTTCACAAAATTTGGAATGATTTGCATATGAATCAAGTGAGATATAAGATTCACAAGTTGGGATTTCAAAACTGTCAGGACAGATTATATAGTCTGAAAATAATAGTACGGAATAAATATCCAAAGAACTCAAAAAATTATGTAATTTATTGGACATAAAAAAAAAACATAAAAAATAGACCTTTGTCCAAATTTCAGCTCAATTGGGCATCATACCAAAGAGAACAAAAATATGTAACTCATGTAACCATAATTGGAAACGAAATAGATTGAACGGACTAATTGCATAGGCTGACATAATAATCATGGAATAAATAGTAAAGAACATCACAAAAATCTGAAACTTGATGATCATGAAGTAGACATATAGATTAAACTTTTTACCAATTGATTAGCTTATAAAAACTTTCAAAAATACTATAGTTTTTAATAAAAGATAGATCATGCTTAGAGTTCTCCACCTACCTCTTGAAGAAAGATCGGCCCTTAGTTTTCCTATGGCTTCCTTGTTATCTGTCCATGATTTCTTCTACTTCTAAACTATTTTTCACATTCTATAAGCTCTTTCTCACATTATCTAAGCCTCCAATAACATAAAACGTTGATTGAAATCAAATTCCTAAAATAAGTAACTATGAACAAACTCTATTCTCTCAAGAACACCACATGAACTTATCTTTGGAAGAGAGTTGCATGCAATAGAGCTTTGAGAACGACTCCAAAGCCCTATTCATGCTTATTTACCCACCTAATACAATCACTAACATACCATTTATTTGCTGGAGTCGAAATCGTACTCCCCATGACTTAATCTCCAAATCAAAGTTACTTCCTAGTGCAAATCGGACTTTGTTCATGCCACCTGCAGTTTCATTTTCTGAAGACCATTAAATTCAACCCCTTAAACATCAGAATTAGGAAATACTTTCTTCTACAAAGTTTCATAAATTTTTATTATATTTCAAATTCTACTAATTTTACTATTTTTGGACATTTTAAAAAAAATGTTATACCTATTTTACTGACCTGCTATACTGAGTACTCCGAACCCAGCAATCTGGCACATTTTCTTCCCATCCAAACACTTCCTAATTCTGACTAGTAAACGACTTATTTTTAACATATATTCTTCATGAAACTTATATACTTTTGAGTCACCATTTTAATGAAGTTGTTTTACTTAATTTAGAATTTTATATACGAAGTTATACTTAAAATACTAGGACTGTTAAATAAATCTGTGCACAGAATCCTAGTTCAAACAGGATTCCAATTATGACTTTCTACTCATTAATTAAAATCTTCATTATATTCAAATTTATTATGTTTTATTTCTTATTCAAGTCTAATATGTTACACATCACTTTTAAGGTCGTGGTTAATTTTAATTATTTCATCTTTTATTTTCTAATTCAAATCCTAGCCTAATTAGGACTTGTTCTCCATGGGCAACCCTTTATAAAATTTATCACCGATATTTTTGACCTAAAAATGGTCTTCTGCAAAGTTATCGATATTTTTATACTCTATTCAAAGATACTAACTATGCCTTGATCATAATTTTCTAACAAAAAGTTATCATTATTTTATTATGTTATTATCGAATGCATCAACCTAAAATTCAAACTAAATTAGTGGGCTATTCTTAGTAGTATAATTGGGCTAGTAGACTCTCATAGTTAATTAATTTGTCTAATTTAAATTAATTAAAGTCATTAATTCATTATAGAAATACAGGGTATAACAAAATCAGCCTTGTCATTCTCCTCTCTCGGTATCTGGACTACCTCGAAGTATTCAAACCCTTCAGTCTAGCTGCGAACCTCATGTAGGTACTGGCTCATACCTGGATCTCGAGCCTCGAAATCTCCACAAATCTACCTGGCCACTAGTTGGGAGTCGGTGAAGATCTTGATCTTGGTAGCCCCCATGCTTTTGGATATACGTACGCCCGACAGGAGGGCTTCATATTCAGAAACGTTGTTGGATGCCGAGAACTTAAAGCGTCCCACACCAATGACGGTTGCACAAGAGGATCCGTCGACATAAAGCTCCCAGATCGGACCAAGACTTGCATCTCCTGCCTCCCGCGATGGGATGGTGCACTCGGCTATGAAGTCGGCGAGAACCTGTGCCTTTATGACAGTTCTCGTAGGTGATGTCGAACTCACCCAACTCAACCACCCACTTGACCAGGCATCCCGATTCTTCAGGATTTTGCAGGATCCTCCCCAGGGGTTAGCTTGTAAAGACAACTATTGGGTGAGCCAGGAAGTGGGGGCGTAGCCGCCTGGCTGAGTGTATCAAAGCCAAGGCAAACTTTTCGGCAATGGGGTATCCGAGCTCGGGGCCTCGCAGGACCTTGTTGGTGTAGTAGATTGGCCGCTACACTCTGTCGTCTCCCACTAGCATAGAGCTTAGAGAGCAAGTGATGACTAACATGTACAGAAATAGGCGTTCCCCAGCAACCGTCTTAGACAAGTTGGTGGTGAGGCCATGTAGCGTTTTAACTCTTAGAACACATCTTCGCACTCCTGTGTCCACACGATCTTTCCCCTATTTCCCGACTTCTTCTGAATGCCCCACAGAACTTTGAAGAAGGGCAAGCACTTTTCTGTTGCTCTTGATAGGAACCGACTGAGAGCTGCTACTCTCCTAGTCAAGCATTGGATGTCCTGGATGTTAGAATTTGGGTGTCCTACGGGCCAATTCTAGGCCGGGTAGGCCCAATATGATGTACAATTTTGTTTGACATTATAAAGTGGTAATTAGAGCGTAAATTTATAATATGTGTATTGATTTACGTTGTCTCTAGAATATGTGGTTGTAAAGTCAATTCAAGATGAGATCTCGAATGTGGGTTTGGCTATACATGGACATATACTTTAAGTCATTCACTATTGGAGAGTAATCACTCTGGGACATTGATTACTCGTAAATCGGCACACAAATGTGTAGATGATCAATCTCACGATTACAGGTGCGGGGCACCGGCACATATGGGGGGGTGTTCATCCTGGGAGGATGTTCACTGAACTGATCCGCTGATGGATCTTCAGATGGTTGATTATACCTAATGTCAACTGAACATCCATCTGTCTCAGCAGTATCGTTGATCTTTTGACCTGAGACATTAATTGAGTCTTGCGCGAGGATCGGTATGGTTTGAATCTTTGGTTAAGTGACTTTAACCATAAGTCATGAAACACCAAATTATTAGCTACATCGGAATACATGCGAAGACCGTTAATGATCAAGAAGGGGATCGCTCACTGTTAGGTATATCTCGAACAGTTAATGGGTCATGACATGAATGCTACACTAAATCCCTAGCCAGGGTAGTTTCGGTTTGTTTAGAACGAACTTGAAGTTATTATGGAGGTCATGGTCAGACAACACGATCTCTAGTGGTTCGACAATATCCATACCACACGATCGTATCAGACTCATAGAATGAACGAGGGATTATAGTGATGCGGTAACTGAAGACTGACACGTACCAGACATGGTGAAGATAAACTCGGGGTCCTCTAGGATTACGCAGATTTGCTTGACCTAACGTGATCAAAAGGTCCAGATTAAATTAAACAGTTATTAAGAATAACTAGTTTAATTTACTTCTAATTAGATTAGAAGTTAATGGATCTTTAAACCAGAGTGACTATGGGCCTAGAGCATCACACACAATTGATTCTCGCATAATAGGGTGTTATTATATGGACGCATATACTAAAGCCTAAGATTCTTTTGGGAAAAAATCAACAAATGGCTTGAAAGTATATATACAATAATAGTAAGGGCATATATATAATATATGTATTATTAGACTTGTTTGATAAATAGGCTAATAATATATATATAAATATATAAATAAGATAGGAGGCGGTTTAACTTGAGGCAAGCAGCTGGTTAACCCTCCTATATATAACCCTTCTATCCCTCCAACGCAAACAATGAGAAGGTCGTCCTGGAAAATAGAAAAGGCACCACAATCCTTTTTCAAGCTTTTTCCCACAACCTCTACCATCTAGGAGAAGGCTTTAGAGGTGGACGTCTTAGAGTTGTGCGGTTTGGGGAGAAGGGCGTTGTTGCTGCGAGGGTCCATGTGGATCAAGTTCTAGAGGTCGTACGCTTGTGTGGCTCTATTCTTCGAGCAACTCAGCATCGAATTTCACAGAACAACATGTTCTGTGCATGGTGAAATTTCTGTTATTTTCATAGATATGTTTTGTTGCATCAATCAGAGCCCAAACTAGTTTCTAGGATCCCGTTTTATCTTTATCCCACAGCGAACGGGATCCCGGGGTTTTGACCGAACCCAACAGTGGTATCAGAGCCAGGTTGAAGGCTCCATTCGATGCAACAGCGTTGAATGATCTATGTTTTAACATCATGTTAGAATCATTCAAGTGTTCTTCAAATTTTTAGGCTCGGAAGAGCAATTTTTCTGTGACCAACGTAGGTGAACGGCGGGAAAGTCTGCCGTCTGACTCCTAGACGGCAGGTTTCCCCGCCATCCACAGGAGTAGACGGCGGACTACGCTGCCATCCACAGTGGATGGCGGCCTAGCCTGCCGTCCACAATGGAGTGGATGGCAGGCTAGGCTACCATACACTCCTGGACGGCGGGATAGGCTACCGTCCACATGGTTGTGGACGGCGAGCTAGTCCACCGTCAGGTACAATTTTTGGCACCCCGTATCTGTCCTCTTTAGCAAAGGAAATTGCTTCTACGTGTGGTGCATTGCATCGGCCCGAAAAATTTGAACTTTGAATTTTGAGAGGTCATTAAAATTCAATTTTGGGTTTTAAAATTATGGGATAATTTTCAAAATCAAAGTTGGAATTTTAGTGAAGGAAAATTGAGGAAAATCATTTATTTAAATTTGATTTTTAATATTTAATCATTGGATGATTAATTTTGAATTTAAATTCCATGTTTATCTCAATTATCCAAATTAATTGAATTCAATTTTGGAAAAATTCAAAATTAAATTTTTGAATTTTTTTTAAAATTCATTTCTGAATCCTCTTAACGTTTGGAATGATTTTGTGCATGGATTATCACGTCGATCCCCTGTTTTGGTCTATGTATGCATTAATTTTGAATGTTCCACTTGGATTTTAAAATTAATCAAGACCAAAAATTTTGAATTGCACAACCCATGGTTTCAATCTAAGTATAAGGATTATTTTCAAAATAACCCTTGTTTGATTGATGTGATTGTGCGGAATGGTGAGTGATCATGGACTTAGAAATTGGCTCGGTTCGTTGAGGCCTGCGAGCTTCCCTTCTCTCTATTTAATTTCCAATGTAATTCCTGTAATTCTACCTTCCTCCAATGAATGTATTCCCCCTTAAGGGCCTCTAGAAATCATTGACATGTAATTCATATTCCCGGCCTGCGAGCCGTGTAATTTTTGTAATTAATGTCGTGGATGGAGCTTTAAGGAAAGGAGGACAGACTGCGAGGATGATCCTGCTGCTTGGGAAGTAGATTGGATTTCTTTGTAGCTTTAATTTAGAGTCCATGATTACCCAAGTTTATGTTTCTGCATTGGATGTATTTATTTCATGCAAATTATTGGATATTGTAAATATATCTCAAATATATTTATTCTACCACTAAGGTGAGACCAAGATAAAATAAAATGCCCTCTTTACCAAATATTAGATTTTAAACGTAGCTCTAGGAGCTGACGTGGCCCTCCACCATTATAGGGTAACTGAATTCCATTATCTCATAGATTTGTTGTGCTTTCCACAAGGTCCATGATTTGGTGGTAGGATCATAGCCCTAAGGCTTGGCTTCAATAGAGTGAGGGACTGAACTTAGCCTTGTGCTTTCCACAAGGGTCAAGTCACAAACTCATTGTTGTGTAGTAACGGTGGTGCGATCTAACTGGGAGTATCTTTTGTTGTGCTTTCCACAAGGGGATGACTTCTTAGGGGCCAAAAGTCGAATATTGCATTAGATGCAAGTGTTTGTGGACTGCCCAAGAGATGGGATGTGGCTTGTTGTGCTTTCCACAAGGTCATATCGCAGTCTTGATTGGATTCCGACCCGCTAAGATGATCGTCTTGATCTCTCGTTCTATATGACTGAGGGTCATATAGTTCAATCGCAAATAGTAAAGCTAACTAAGATAAAAAACCACATCTAAATTAGAAACTTGAACACATGCTAAAATATTGTCTTTTATTTTTCATCCAGATCATCATGTCGTTGTCAAATCCCCTCCATTGTATCTTGGATACAAACAAGTTGACTGGACCCAACTAACAAGATTGGCTGCTCAATCTATGAATAGTCTTGACCGCTGAAAAGATTGTGTATGTATTAGACACAATTCAACTTGAGCCTCCCATTGATGCCGAGGAGGGCGATCAAATAAATTACGTGAAATGGTCGGAGGATTCTTCCCTTGCTCAATGTTACATATTGGCCTCTGTAGCTCCTGAGCTGCAGAGGCAATTTGAAAAGACTAATTGTAGAGCTATACTTCTCCAGCTACGCCAGCTGTTTTGGGAGCAGGGTAGGATAGAGAGGTATGAGATTTTCAAAAATCTTTCTAGGACAAGGAAGTCTGAGGGTGCTTCAGTACAGACTCATGTACTGAATATGACGGAGAGGATTGAGAGACACAATGGGCTAGGATTCAAGTTGGATCTTAAACTTAGCATTGACCTCACTCTCCATTCATTGCCTGAATCTTTTTTCTTCATCATGAATTTTAACATGAATAGGATTGAGGTTTCACTACTTGAACTTCTAAACATGTTAAAAAGTGTTGAAGGGACTATGCAGAAGGATAAACCATCCTCTGTAATGGTTGTTGGTCGGACCAACAAGAAAAGGAAAACCACCCAGACACCCACCAATATGAAGGGAAAGAAACATACCAGGAGTAAAGAGATAGCCAAGGCAGGCAGTGGCAAAGGCAAGAAGGATGAAAAAGAAAGCAAATATTTTCGGTGTGGACATATTGGACACTGGAAAAGGAATTGCAAGGCAATTATGAATGAAGGTATGTTTGTCATTGAATTAAATTTGTCTTTTATGAGATCCACATCATGGGTACTAGATACTGAATGCACATCTCAAGTCGGCAATTCTTTGCAGGTGCTGACAAATAAGAGAAGACTTAGCAAGAAAGATATCAAACTGAGGATGGGCAATGGAGCTTTGGTTGCTGCTAAAGCTGTGGGGACTTCTCACCTTAGTTTACCTTCATGGACAATTCTAGAATTAAAAGAGTGTTATTTTCTTCCAGAAATTATAAAGAACATTATTTCTATTTCTTGCTTGAAAAATGTTCGTTACTCATTGACAATAACTAGCACTGGGTGCTCTATCATTAATGATAGTTTGATCATTGCTAATGGTTATTTGTTCAATAGATTATATGTATTAGATACATGTACTAATATTATGTAGGTTTTCAATGCTAACACAGAAAAAGTGAATCACGCATATCTTTGGCATTGCAGGCTTGGTCATGTAGGTGAGAAGAGGAATTCTCACCTATGTTCAAATGGTTACTTGAATTCATTTGAATTCAAATCATTTGATACATGTGAGTCATGTCTCATGGGGATGATGACCAAAGCTCCTTTTAGTGGACATGGTGAGAAGGTTGCTCACCTTCTCAAACTCATACACACGGATGTATATGGACCCATGTAAACAGAAGCTAAAGGAGGACATATATGCTTCATTTCTTTTATTGATGAATTCTCTAAGTATGGCTACGTGCATTTGATGACATATAAATCACAAAACTCTTCGATCGGAGAATGAGGTCAATGCTAAGTTCAAGAAGTGGATTGAGAATTGAGACTTCGATCGGAGGAGTTTAGTACTTTAGTCATGAATCCACTTCTTACCTAAAGGACAATGGAATAATTTCTCAATGGACCCCACCGTATACACCACAACATAATGGTGTATTCGAAAAGAGAAATAGGACCTTGTTAGACATGGTCAATTCCATGATGTCCTTATCCAGATTACCTTTGTCTCTATAGGGTTATGCCTTAGAGGTAGCAACCTACTTATTGAACAAGGTTTCAAGTAAGTTAGTTAGTTCCTATCACACCATATGAGATATGGAAGGGAAGGAAACCAAACTTTAATCACATTAAAATTTGGGGGTGTCCTGCCCATGTGAAAATGAATGACGCAAATAAACTAGAGTCGAGAACAGACAAATGTAGGTTTGTGGGATATCCAAAAAAGACTTTTGGATATTATTTATATCACCCCTCTGAGCAAAGGGTCTTAGTGGCTAACAGAGCTATATCCTAGAGAAGGAATATCTCCTCTAGAAAAACAGTGGGAGTCAGATAGAACTGGACGAGGTCCATGAACCACAAACTAGTGACACAGTCTCATTAGATGAGACACCACCTTTGGAACTTGCTCATCCTAAAACACAGACATTACGAAGATCTGATAGGGTGCCTAGAGAACCTAAGAGGTATGTTGGACATGTCTCTAACCAATTCGTTTAAGGTACAAATAAATGAGGATGATGATCCTCGGTCCTATCATAAGGCAATTCGTAATTCTAATTCCGAGAAATGGAAAGAGGCTATGGATTCGGAAATCCAATTCATGTATACCAACCAAGTTTGGAACTTGGTTGACATAGCCGAAGGGAAAGTCCCTATCCGTCGTAAATGGATCTTCAAAAGGAAGATCGGAGCAGATGGACAAATTGACACTTATAAGGCTCGACTGTTGGCAAAAGGGTATCATCAAAGACAAGGAATTGACTATGACGAAACTTTTTCACCAGTGGCAATGATAAAATTAATCAGAATCCTCTTTTCCATTGTAATATACCTGGATTATGAGATCTGGCAGATGGATGTGAAGACAGCCTTCCTTAACAAAAATCTATCAGAAGAGGTGTACATGGTACAGTCAGATGGATTCACATTTAAGCAGCATCCTAATAAGGTATGCAAGCTTCATAAATCCATTTATGGATTGAAGCAGACGTCTCGAAGTTGGAATTTAAGATTTGAGGAGGCTATAAAATCTTTTGACTTCATTCGAAATGAAGACGAATCTTGTGTTTACATGAAGGTCAGTGGGAGCTCAGTGACTTTCTTGGTCCTCTATGTTGATGATATCTTACTCATTGAGAATGATGTGAGGATGTTGACATCAACCAAGTCTTGGTTGTCCAAGACCTTCTCCACAAAGGATTTGGGAGAAGCATCCTATGTGCTAGGCATTAGGATCTATCGTAATAGATCAAAAAAGATGTTGGGATTGTCTCAATCCATGTACATAGATACTATAGTCAGGAGATTCCAGTTGGAAAATCTCAAAAGAGGTCTCATTCCTATGAGACATTGAGTTTACCTATCTAAGGGCATGACCCCTAGAACACCCGAGGAAGTAGCACACATGAGTCGAGTACCCTATGCCTCAGCAATAGGGTCGATCATGTATACCATGCTATGTACTCGCCCTAATGTGGCTAATGCATTGAGCATTGCCAGCAGATATCAGAGCGATCCATGCGAGGAGCACTGGGAAGCAATAAAATGCATCATTAAGTACCTGAGAATGACTAAGGATTTTTACTTGCTATATGGAGGAGAAAAGGACTTGCAACTAAAAGCATATATATATTCTAGTTTCCAGTCAGATCCTAACAATAGCAAATCCATGTCTGGATTTGCATTCATGCTAAATGGAGTGGCAGTCAGTTGGAGGAGTTCCAAATAGGAAACGACTGCGGATTTAACGACAGAGGCAGAGTATATTGCTACGGTTGAAGCTGCCAAGGAGGTCGTTTGAATGAAGAAATTCATCTCGAAACTTAACATAGTTCCCAACATATCAGCTCCCATCCCATTATTTTGTGATAATAATGGGGTCATCGCCCAAGCAAAGGAACCTAGGTCTCACCAGAGGTCGAAGCATATTCTGAGACGTTTCCACCATATTCGGGAGATTGCTGCACAGGGAAATATGGTGGTAGAACGTGTACCATCAGAACATAATATTGCAGATCCATTAACTAAGCCTTTGTCACAAATTGTGTTTGAGCGTCATTGGGATAAGATGGCCCTTAAGATTGTGAGCAATTGGTTGTAGTACAAGTGGGAGATTGTTAGAATTTAGGTGTCCTACAGGCCACTTATGGGTTGGGTAGGCCCAATATGATGTGCAATCTTGTTCGACATTATAAAGTGGTAATTAGAGCGTAAATTTGTAATATGTGTATTGCTTTACGTTGTCTGTAGGATATGTGGTTGTAAAGTCAATTCAAGATGAGATCTCGAATGTAAGTTTGACTATACATGAACACATACCTTAAATCGTTCCCGATTGGAGAGTAATCACTCAGGGACATTGATTACTCGTAAATCGGCACACAGATGTGTAGATGATCAATCGCACGATTACAAGTGCAGGGACCTAGCACATATGGGTGGGTGTTCATCCTAGGAAGATGTCCACTGAACTGATCTACTTATGGATCTTCATATGGTTGATTATACCTAATGTCAACTGAAGATCTATCTGTCTCAGTAGTATCATTGATCCTTTGACCTGAGACATTAATTGAGTCTTGCGCGAGGATCAGTACGGTTTGAATCTTTGGTTAAGTGACTTCAACCATAAGTCATGAAAAACCAAATTATTAGCCACATCGGAATACATGCGAAGACCGTTAATGGTCAAGAAGGGGATCGCTCACTGTTAGGTATATCTCAGATAGTTAATGAGTCATCACATGAATGCTACACTAAACCCCTAGCCAGGGTAGTTTCGGTTTGTTTAGAATAAACTTGAAGTTATTATGGAGGTCATGGTCAGATGACGCGATCTCTAGTGGTTCGACAATATCCATACCACACGATCGTATCAGACTCATAGAATGAGCGAGAGATTATAGCGATGCGATAACTGAAGACTAGCACGTACCAGACATGGTGAAGATAAACTCAGCGTCCTCTGGGATTATGCAGATTTGCTTGACCCAACGTGATCAAAAGGTCTACATTAAATTAAACAGTTATTGAGAATAACTCGTTTAATTTACTTCTAATTAGATTAGAAGTTAATGGATCTTTAAACCGGAGTGACTATGGGCCTAGAGGATCATACACAACTGATTCTCGCAGAACAGGGTGTTATTGTATAGACGCATATACTAAATGTAACGACCCGCCACCCTATAATCGGGGATTCGATTACTAAATGGGTACTGAATCATTAATTTGGAGCCAAACCAAGATCTCGATAAGTGTGAGAAATAAATGATAAACTAAGCTAAACATCCACATCACATCGAATTGTAAAGGAAGTGCAGAAATTAAAAATTATTACAATTCGACTTGACTCAGCAATTAATTACATACTCCAACAGAAAAGAAATAATTAAGCATACAGGCCAGAAAAGAAAATAACAACTACATCGGGGCATATCCCGGAACAACGGTTGCTGACGCGCAACCCAAGGCAACACTCTCCTCGCTACGCCTGCCGGGAACCCTCACCTGAAAACCATAGGGAGTGAGTCTTATTGAAATAGACTTAGTAGGGATCCTTCGATCCCCACCACCCACTCACACACCCACAAGTGCAATACACAATATAGGCAATTTAACTAAATAAAGTAGTAACACAATTCCTAGATTTCGATATAAAACACAAGCATTTATACAGTAATATGCACGATTCTGAAACCACATAACCACGGAGTCCACAACTAGCGTCTCGGCTAAACACACAAGTCACACGGCCGAACGCGGAAAACACCGACCCGCTGAGACCAAACAGCAACTCCTCGGATAGCACACTGGCTACTCTTGCTTGACCTGGCTCAAGGTGGTCCTGCTTCCCCCAACACGAGCAACACTCCGAATGTACCACTCCCACACCGGTACTAGCTATACCCCGGGGTACACCAGGTGACCCTCTCTTTAGGAGTCACCCCACCACTCCCACACCGGCGCCGTGTCACTCCCACACCGACATAGGGTGCCTAAGCGCTAACAACTGTCACTCTAGGTCCACGATCGCACAAAACGCAACACGGTGCGATCCGATCACGTAGAAATCATCGTCCTCAAGTATGATCTAAAACAAGCAATTAACCAAACTATCTATCAATGTAAACACATGTTAATTGTAGGAATCAATGAGATTCTGTCTTGAATCGCGTCGCCCAAGGCCGACGTCATTCAAGACTCCTAAACTGGTTCATGTGAAATCTGGCATCGGAAGAAGGCCTAAAACGCGTCATTCAAACGGGTCGCTATTTAAAAGGCGTCACTGTCCCTAGTCACCTAATAACGACAGAAATATAAATAGGCCTCGGGGTTATCTGAATTAAAACGCGTCGTGCACGGTGGTCGCCGTTTAAAAGGCGTCGCTGTCCTTGGACGCTAATCAGTCCAGAGACAGAGTATGTTATTTGGGATAAATCGCATCGTGGGTGGAAGCCGCCTTTTTAAAAGGCGTCGCTGTCCCCCGACGCCATTTAACCCTCACAGACAGGTTCTCCCACCGCCTTCCCCCAATTCACAGGGTGGGATTTCTCCCCCAAACTCGCACAAAACACCATAAAAATAGAGAGGGAGGAGGAGAAACTAAGTACCCATTAAAAACCCACAATTTCTCATTTCATGCAATTAGTATTTTCACCCCAAAAACCTCCTAAACATGCTCCAAAGCGGGATAAAACATGGTTTTTAAACAAAATGTCACGAGGATTGTCACCCTACCGGTTACTTGAACTCCTCCGAGCTCCAAGCCGCCGACCCGCCTCGCCACACGCCGCCGCCGGTACCGCCGTGGACGCCGTTACTCCACCGGGACGTCGGCCGCCGCCGTTACCTCCGTGGACGCCGTTACTCCACCAGGACGTCGCCCGCCGTCCAGAGAGAAATGCACCGCGGAGGAAGTGGTGGTGGTAGTGGAGGAAGTTGGGAGGTTAATGGAGTGGAGGGAGAGGAGGAATGGGGAGAGGAAAGGAAGGAGAGGGGGAAAGGGATTGCCGGAGGTCGGAGAGAAGAGAGGAGAGAGAGAAGAAAGGAGAGAATGAGGGAAAGGAGGGAGAGTTCGCGGGGTCAAATAGAAACTGGGCAAAACGCGTCGTTCAAGCCCGACGTCATTCAGACGACAAGTCCGGATCGTACTATGACATACCAGGGCCGTACTCTGAATGGCGTCGTCCAATCAAGACACCGTTCAGACGATAAGACCGGGAGCGTACTCCCGCGGCCCAAAACCAGCCCACGTGGCACAACCTAAAACGCGTCCACCTCGACGGACGCCGTTTGAACCACGTCGAGCCCAAGCCCCAACCCTACAAGGGCCCAAATCAAGAGATCCGACCCCGAAACTGACCCAGTAACCGAATCCGAAACCTTAATCCTTACACTAAAGCCTAAGATTCTTTTGGGAAAAAATCAATAAACGGCTTAAAAGTATATATACAATAATAGTAAGGGCATAAATATAATATATGTATTATTAGGCTTGTTTGATAAATAGGCTAATAATATATATAAATATATAAGTAAGATAGGAGGCAGTTTAACTTGAGGCGGTTCAAGCAACCGCTTAAACCCTCCTATATATTACCCTTCGATCCCTCCAACGCAAAGAATGAGAAGGCCGTCCTGGGAAAGAGAAAATGGCACCACAACCCTTTTTCAAGCTTTTTCCCACAACCTCTGTCATTCGGGAGAAGGCTTTGGACGTGGACGTCTTGGGGTTGTGCGGTTTGGGGAGAAGGGCATTGTTGCTACGAGGGTCCATGTTGATCAAGCTCTAGAGGTCGTACGCTTGTGTGACTTTATTCTTCGAGGAACTTGGCATCGAATTTCACAGAACAACGTGTTCTGTGCAAGGTGAAATTTCTATTATTTTCATAGATCTGTTTTGTTGCGTCAATCGGAACCGGAACTGGTTTCTGCGATCCCGTTTTATATGTTATTCCGTTGCGAGTGGGATCCCGGGATTTTGACCAAACCCAACATTGGATTATGTTAGGATGTTGCATGGCTTGAATAGCTTGGAGCTTCTCCAGATTGACCTCGATCTCTCTATGAGTTACCAGAATCCCAGAAACTTTTCTTGACTTAATAGCAAACATGCATTTAAAGGGGTTTAGTTTCACGTTGTACCTCCTTAGCGTGTCAAGTGTTTCTCCTAAGTCGGAGAGGTGATCGGTGGCCTTCGGACTTTTCACGAGCATGTCGCCAATGTAGACCTCCATATTCCTCCTGAGTTGAGAGTTGGACATGGAATTCACCAAGTGTTGATACGTTGCTATAGCATTCTTAAGGCCGAAAGGCATCTTGGTGTAGCAGTAAATGCCTAAGTCGGTGATGAATGCTGTCGTTTCCTCATCATATGGGTTCATCCTGATTTGAGGATACTCTGAGTATGCATCTAGGAAACTCAACATTTCATTTCCTGATGTTGAGTTGATCAGTTGATCGATATTTGACAGTAGATAGTAGTCCTTTGGAGTAGCCTTCTTTAAGTCAGTAAAATCTATGAACATGCGCCACTTCCCGATAGCCTTTCGGACAAGGACCACGTTGGCAAGCCACTAGGGGTGTTGGACGGGTCTGAGCAGACCAGTTTCCAGTCCTTTGGTGACTTGCTCTCGGACTGCTTCCTGCCACTCGTGCGTGCATCTCCTTCTACGTTATTGGATTGGCTTCATGTCAAGAAGTAGGTTGAGATGGTGCGCCACCAACTCGATAGGAATGCCCGGGAGATCCTCCTCAGACTAGGCAAAGACATTTTAGTATTGGGATAGAAAGGACCGATACTCTTCTACTTGCGAAGCTGATAGGGTTGAGTCGACATGGACTATTCAGTCTGGATGTTCTCCTAGCTGGATGCTTATGAGATCTTCAGTGGGGGAAGTGGCCTTTAGTTCCCTCTTAGGCTTTTGAGGGAGCCCTGCAGCTTATTTGTCTTGTCCCTTAGAGGCAATAAGGTTGCAATAATGGGCTTCCTCTTAGTTCCCCTTTGCCTCTCCGACACCAAAGGGAGTAGGGAATTTCAACTTCTGAAGGTATGAGGAAGGGACCCCCGTCACTCCTCCAATGATCCATATTCTGATAATGATGTTATAAGTGCTCATCCATCTCGCAGATGATGATGAAGTCGGCAATGAAGGTGACCTCTCGGGGAGCAATCCCGAGAGTCACGGCTACCGCTACTACTCCAACAGGGGGTACTGGCATTGCCTGAGAAGCCAAATAGTGGCATGCGCATCTGTCGTGTAGGGAGGACATCAGCACCCATTCGGAGAAAACAGTCATAACTGATAATGTTGGGGTTGTTGCCTTCGTCCACTAAGATGCGACGAACTTTACCTTTCTTGACCATTGCGATCAAAACGAGAGCATCATCGTGAGGAACGGTCACTCCTTCCAAGTCCTCATCCGAGAAAATGATGGGATCCTTCATTCGGTCGCGTACAGTGCTTTTCTCGGGTTCAGGGAAGTAACGCCTCGGATCCAGTTCTTCTTTTTTTTTTCAACTAGGAGTCAGACTGCGTAATGTCGCAACAAATTCCACCATAACAAATAGATATAAGACCTAAACAACCATAAGTTAATTTAAATAAATGTCATAACCATCAAGCAATCCAAAACATCTAAATATAGACAATACCAAAGTTTACAAATTACAATATCTATCAATTTATATATAAATTCTCAATCTCCTTAAATAAAGAAAAAATACATCAATTTCACATTATCCCTACTGCATCAAATCTAAGAAAGCTATAAATTTGAATCTAGATAACTACTTGAAGATGTCAAATGCCTCAATCAGAATTCTCCTCAAATTCTACATTTTCTTTCTCTGACTCTAAAAATGTTAATAGGACTTACGAATACAATCACTCAGTAGGCTTCAAACCATCAACATGACTTAACATATAGTAAATTTTACAAATCACATTATATAATTATACAAAACATAATCTTACACAATTTTACATATATCTCAAATAAGAACGTAATACAAAACATGGTAAGATATAAGCTTATCAAATCAAATGTATTTTCAAATAGCATGAATTGATCGACTAACATATAGCATATATGGCATGATCATATTTTTATGTAACTAAATAAGTCTACTAGCCATGATCAGAACATATCATATATCAAATTGAACATATCGAACTGAACATATAGCAAATTTATCATGGTATGGTAGCTTATCAAATCAGAGTTTATATTGTGAAAATAGCTAATCAGAATGAACATGGATTCTTAATCAAATAGGCTAAGATCAAAATCACTGAACACAAATGTCAAAAGAACAAATTGAGTAGATCATAAGATGAATCAAATAGATTTAAACAGCAAATTACGTTTCATAATTATGCGTCAAACAAATCAAATCCAAACATATTAAATAGACATGCATCCAACCACTATATAAGGAGCCGAACAAACACAAACCAAAGCATATAGGTAAGTATGCTAAGATCTTGGCACATGCATAGCCGGAGAGTCTATTGTTACACCTCGGATTATTGCAAAGAAAACACAATCACCGGAATTTTCCTGTTGCCTAGGGGAAAAACTCATCTACAGACGCTTATAGAATGAGCCACAATCTCCTTAAAATGAAAATGTCCAAACATATATCAAACAAATATAATACAAACATATTTTTATAGATTTCATAACGATCATAGATCTGAAATTTAATTTTAGTGATACTTACATATAAGAATTAAAATATATATTTTTATATATAAAATAGTCACTTAAAGAGTCAACATACTCATATAGATGGATAATCATAGTACAGCTAATCAAAATAGGTTGCTAGATAAAAAATAAAGTCAAATAAATTTTCTTAGAATTTTTGGAATAATAAACATATTTTTCGACTATCAAAACAAATTTTTGGAGCTGAAAATTTAACAAATAGACCGAATAATATCAAACATATTCATAACATTATAAAACTTGTTAAACATGTCAAATTGGTCATATTTAAAGTGTAGACAAATTTTTATCAATTTATGAAATGGTTTGATATGAGTTTGGACTCCTACTTCGTTTCCGAAAATCTGACTAAAATAGAATTTCAGCAAATCAAAACAAATGGAAAAATAAATAGCAAACAAAATCATAAAATTATAAAACTTTATAGATAAGTCCAGGATAATCTAACAAAGGTCACCACTACATTTGACAAGATTTAGACGTGAATCAAGTGAGATATAAGATCCACAAGTTGGGATTTTAAAACTGTCAGAACAAATTATATAGTTTAAGAAGAATATTACGGAATAAATATAAAAAGAATTCAAAACATTATGAAATTTATTGTAAATTATGATAACACTTAATATAGACTTTTTAAAAAAATTCAACTCAATTGGATATCGGATAAATAAGAACAAATATCTGTAACTCATGTGATCATAGTTGAAAACAAAACAGATTGAATAGACAGATTGTATATGTTGAGAGTATAATCATGGAATAAATAATAAAGAAGATCATAAAAATATGAAACTTGATGATCACGAAGTACACATATAAATCAAACTTCTTACTAGTTTATTAGCTTTTGAAATTCTTTAAAAATAATATAATTTTTAATACAAAATAGATCATGCTTAGATATATCTACCTACCTCTTAAAAAAAGATCGCTCCATAGTTCTCCTATGACTTTCTTGTTATCTAACTATGGTTTATTCATCTTCTAAACTCTTTTATACATTCTCTAAGATTTTTCTCATGTTCTCTAAGCTTCCAATAACATAAAACAACGATTAGAATCAAATTTCCAAAAGAAATAACGATGAATCAACTCTATTTTCCCAAAAGTGAGTTGCATGCAATAGAGTTTTGAGCACGACCCCAAGGCTCTATTTATATTTATTTTCCTTTCTAATACAACCACTAACACCCTTTTATTTTGTTGGAGTCGAACTTTCATTCCCCAAAACTTAATCTCCAAGTCAAAGTTACTTCCTAGTGTAAATCAAATTCTATTTACACTACATATAGTTTTCTTTTATGAAAAACGTTAAATTCGACCTCTTAAACGTCCGAATTAGAAACAATACTCTTCTACAAAGGTTTAGAAATTTTGTTTATATTTCTAATGCCATTAATGTCACTATTTTTGGATATTTGTACAAAACGGTATGCCTATTTTACTGACATGCTATCCTGAGTACTTTGAATTCAGAATATGGTAGATTTTCTTCCTGTCCAAACATATCATGATTTCGATTAGTAAACGACTTATTTTAAATATATGGTATTCATAAAACTGCTAAACTTTTGAGTCATCATTCTAATGGGAACTGTCTTACTTAATTTAGAATTTTATATATGACGTTATACTTAAAACACTAAGACTTTGTCAAATAAACCTGTGTACATAACCCTAGTTCAAGTAAGATTCCAATTATGACTTTTTACCTACAAATCATAATCTTAATTATATTCAAATTTATTATGTTCTATATATAATACATAACTTTTTAGGTCGTGGTTAATTTTAATTATATCATATTTTATTTCCTAATTCAAATTCTATCCCAATTAGGACTTGTTCTTTATGGGCAACACTTTCTAAAATTGATCATCGATATTTTTGGCATTTAAAATATCTGAATTAATAAAAATAGTCTTTAAAAAGTTATAGATCTTTTTATTCTCTTTTCAATGATACCAACTATGCCTTAATTATAATTTTGTATAGAAAGTTATCATATTTTACTATATAGTTGTCTAATGCATCAATCCAAAATTTGCACTACATTAGTAGGCTATTCTTAGTAGTATAATTGGGTTAATAAATTTTTATAATTAAGATAATTGTACTAAATAAACTTACTTAAATTAATTAAATTCATTAATGGATTGTAAAAGTGTGGAGCATAACATCCTCTCCCCCTTAAATAAATTTCGTCTTCAAAATTTAATAGATTATAACAATCTATCTAACTCATAATAATTTCTAAGGACATAGAATAAGATTATAGGATTACTTAATCAAGATCAGATCACTAAGACAAATAGATCTATATTTGTGAAGCATTTATAATGTGATTAATATGCCCTTTTGATTTAATGTGTCTATAGACTTAAGATCTGATTTAGTTAATCAACATAATTAATCAATAGATAAACTTATCCTGGTATAGCTAAGGACATAGAGTGAAAAGAGATCAATGACTAACTAACTCTCATATAGTTGAGTATGTATCAAAATAATTAGGATACAGATCATGATCATAACAATCTTATCGTGACTTATAATTACTCCATAAAAATACTTTGAATATCATAAAAGTATGTCAATTAACTCTCATGGGCATTTTCAAATTAAGATATATAAGGGTTCTAACATCACAATATGTTGCTAAATAATTATCTATACTTCAAATAATTATAATATTTTAGAGATATAATGGAAATCATGAGTTATCGATGTTTTGCTTCTAATCTGAGAGCTTTTAAGAAGATGGATCTAATATCTGATCAAGATAATGCACTTAACTCTCAAATATCTTTCACAATCCACTCTCTTAACTAATTTACAAATTTTGTATACTTAGCAAATTTACTCATTATAGAACTACAAGTAATCTATATTTATATTTAAAGGTAAGACCTAAATATAGCATAGAAGGGCTTAAGTATATACTTATAGGTAGCCTAACGGATTACTTTAAAAAGATTATGTATATATCTATAAGTATCTTCTTAGTATTCTAGTAAATTAAGAGAATACATTTATGTTGTAGCACTACTATCAAATGAACTCATGTCCAATGTGATCTCTATACTTTCTCGTACAAGTACTAACGACCAATGGCATAGTATGATTCTAGTTATTTACTCTAAAAGTAGATTTAGGATCATTGACATCCAATCCAACACATGTCATGGAATTAGATATAAGTCACTTATAAAATTTAGAGGCACTATCTTCTACTAACATTTTAATGTGTTAACTGATTATTTCTAGTTCATAGGGAACACAACTGAATGTAGATAAATAGATTGTTAATTAAATATAAAAATATATGTTGTAGTCATAGTACTAATTATAAAAAAACCAGGAATAAGAATATGTTAATTTTCAATAGTTTAACAAACCTAGTAAAAAGATATAAGTAGGTGGCATCTATGTATCCTATGGCTGACTCTCTCCCTTAAAAAGATAAAATTTAATCATCTTAATCTCCATCCATACTAAGATTTCTCTTTATATAAACTTAATTGTGGGAACCAGTTAAGCACGTCATTTACAATCACATATCCCCAAATCTCCAAGCTATAACTTGAAACTAGGCATTACCTTAATTGCTAATCTAAACCCAAGATTATATTAATCTTTAACTTCATCATATCCTTTAAGATCGACTAGTATGCCTTAAGATCATATGGTTGCGGATGCTCAGACTCTCATAATTATTCTGATACCATATTGTTATGTCCCGGATCTGGTTCATTTATTTTTCGACTCGAAGTCCGACTGCGTAATCTCGGAACAAATTCTACTATAACAAATAGATATGAGAGATAAACAGCCATAAGGCGATTTAAATAAATGACATATCCATCAAATAATCCAAAATACCCAAATATAACCAATACCAAAGTTCACAAATTGCAATATCCATCAATTTGTATATAAATTATCAATCTCACCAAATAAAAGAAAATACATCAATCTCTCATTATTCCTACTACATCAAATCTAAGAAAGCTATAAATTTAAATCTAGATAACTACTAGAAGATGTCAAATATCTCAATCAGAAGTCTCTTCAAATTCTAAGTACTCTTTCTCAAACTCTCAAAATGTTAATAGGATTTATGAGTACAACCACTCAGTAAGTTCCAAGCCATCCACATGACTTAACATATAGTAAATTTTACAAATCACATTATATAATTATACTAAACATGATCTTACACAGGTCTACATATACCTAAAATAAGAACATGATACAAAACATGGTCAAATATAAGCTTATCAATCAAATATTGTTTTCTAATAGCATGAATGGATCGACTAACATATAGCATATATGGCATGATCAGATTCTTATATAACTAAATAAGTATACTACCATAATCAAAACATATCATATATCAAACTGAATATATAGCAAATTTATCATGGTATGGTAGTTTATCAAATCAGACTTTATATTGTGAGAATAACTAATCATAATGAACATAGATTCTTAATCAAATTGGCTGAGATCAAAATCACTAAGCGCAGATGTCAAAAGAACAAAATGAGCATATCATAAACTAAATCAAATGTACCTAAACATCAAATTATGTTTCATAATTATGTGTCAAACAAATCAAATCCAAACATATCAAATAGACATGCATCCAACCACTATATAAGGAGTCGAATAAACAAATACCAGAGCATGTAGACAAGTATGCTAAGATCTTGGTACATGCATAGCCGGGGAGTCTACTGTCCCACCTCGGATGACTGCAAACAAAACACAATCACTAAGATTTTTCCGTTGCCAATGGGCAGAACTCATCTATGGACGCTTTTCGAATGAGCCACAATCTCCTTAAGATAGCAATGTCCAAACATATATCAACCAAATATGGCACAAACATATTTTCACAGATTTCATAATGATCATATATCTGGAAATTAATTTGGCATAATGACACTTACAAATAAGAGTTAAAATACATACTTTTATATACAAAATAGTCACTTAAAGAGTCAATATGGTCATACAGATAAATAATCAGAGTAAAGAAGATCAAAATAGGTTGTTGGATACAAAATATAGTCAAATGAATGTTCTTAGAATTTTCGTAATAACAAACATATATTTCAGCTATCAAAACTAATTTTTAGAGCTAAAAAACTAACAAATAAGTCGAATAATACCAAACAGATTCAAAATATTATCAAACTTGCTCACTATGTCAAATAGGTTATATTTAAAGTGTGGACAAATTTGCATCAATTTTTGGATTGATTTGATATAATTTTTCACTCTCTCTTCGATTTTGAAAATCTGACTTAAATATAATTTCAGCAAATCAAAATAGAGAGCAAAATAAATAGCAAACGGAGTCATAAAATTCTCAAACTTTGCCGATAAGAAAAGATAATGTAACAAAGGTCTACATAAAATTTGGCAGGATATAGACATGAATCAAGTGAGATATAAGATCCACAAGTTGAGAATTCAAAACTGTAAGGACAGAAGTCTAAGAAGAATATTACGGAATAAATAACAAAAAAATTCAAAATATTATGCAATTTCTTGGACAAGAATATAACATGTAAAATAAACTTCTGTCAAAATTTTAACTCAATTGGATATCGGATAAATGAGAAAAAATACCTATAACTCATATAATCATAATAAAAAACAAAATAGATTGAATAATAGATTGCATATGTTGAGAGTATAATCATAGAATAAATAGTAAAGAAGATCATAAAAATATGAAACTTGATGATCATGAAATAGACATATGAATCAAACTTCTTACCAGTTGATTAGCTTTTAAATTCTATACAAGTAATATAGTTTTTAATATAAAATAGATCATACTTAAGAGTTATTTACATACCTCATGAAGAAAGATCGGTCATTGATTCTCTTATGACTTTGTTGTTATATATCCATGGTTTATTCCTCTTTTAAATTATTTTCTACATTCTCTAAGTGCTTTCCCACATTTTATAACCCTTCAATAATATAAAACAATGATTATAATCAAATTTTCAAAAGAAATAACCCTGAATCAACTTTATTATCTCAAGAACACCACATGAACTTACCCTTGAAAGAGAGTTGTATGCAATAGAGCTTTGAGCACAATCCAAAGACTCTATTTATACTTATTTTCCTTCATAATATAACCACTAACACCCCATTTCTTTGTTCGAGTCAAGCTTTAATTGTTCATAACTTAATTTCTAATTCAAAATTACTTCCTAGTGCAAATCGGACTCTGTTCACACCACCTGCAGTTTCCTTTTCTACAAACCTTTACATTCGAACTCTTAAATATCCGAATTAAGAATAATTATCTTCTACAAGATTTTATAACTTTTTATTAGCTTTCTAATGTCACTACTTTCACTATTTTTAGACATTTTCACGAAACATTATGCTTTTTTTATGGACCTACTATCTTGAGTACTTTGAACCGAGAAATCTAGTGGATTTTATTCATGTCCAAACATATCATGATTCCAACTAGTAAACAACTTATTTAAAATATATGATATTCATTAAACGTTCAAAATTTTCAGTCATCATTTTAATGAGAGTTGTCTTACTTCATTTGGAATTTTATATACGAAGTTATACTTAAAACACTAGGACTGTGTCCAATAAATCTACATACATAATCCTAGTTCAAGTAGGATTATAATTATGATTTTCTACTCGTTAATTAAAATCTTAATTATATTCAAATTTATTATGTTTTATTTCTAACTCAAATCAAACATATCATATATAACTTTTCTGGTTATGGTTAATTTTAATTATATCATCTTTTATTTCTTAATTTAAATCTTAGTCCAATTAGGACATGTTCTCTATGTGTAGCCCTTTCTAAAATTGATCATCAATATTTTTGACCTCTAAAACATCTTATTAATAAAAATGGTCTTCTACAAAGTTATATATCTTTTTATGTTCTTTTCAATGATACCAACTATGCCTTAATCAGAATTTTCTATAGAAACTTATCATTATTTTATTATGTTGTTGTATAATGCATAAACCCATAATTTCAACTTAATTAGTAGACAATTCTTAGTAGTATAATTGGACTAATGTATTTTCATAATTGGGTTTATAATTGGACTAAATCAATTTAATTAAATTCATTAATAGATTGTAAAGTGCGGAACATAACATCCTCTCTCTCTTAAAGATATTTCGTCTTCGAAATTTAATAAATTCTAATAATCTACCTTTGTATTAATAGATAACTCATAATAATTTTTAAGGACATAAAATAAGATTATGGGATTACTTAATCAAGATCAGATCACTATTACAAATAGATCTATATTTGTGGAGCATTTATAATGTGATTAATATGCCATTTTGATTTAATGTGTCGATAGACTTGAGATCTGATTTAGTTAATCAACCTAATTATTCAATAAATCAACTTATCCGGACATAGCTAAGGACATAGGATGAAAAGAGATCGATGACTAACTAACTCTTATATAGTTGAGTATGTACCAAAATAACTATGATACAGATCATGATCATAACAACCTTATCGTGACTTATAATTACTCTCTAAAATTACTTTGAATATCATAAGAGTATGTCAATTAACTCTTATGGACATTTTAAACTTAAGATACATAAAGGTCTTAACATCACACTACGTTGCTAAATAATTATCTATATTTTAAATAATTATAGTATTTTAGAGATCTAATAGAAATCATGAGTCATAGATGTTTTGCTTCTAATCTAAGAGCTTTAAGATTTTGCTTCTAATCTAAGAGCTTTAAGAAGATAGATCTAATATCTGATCAGGATAATATGCTTAACTCCCAAATACCCTTCACAAGTCTACTCTCTTAACTAATTTACAAATTATGTATACTTAGCAAATTTACTCATTAAAGAATGACAGGTAATCTATATTTATATTTAAGGATAAGACCTAAAGATAGCATAGAAGGGCTTAAGTATATGCTTATATGTGGCCTGATAGATTACTTTAAAAGGATTATATATATGTCTACAAGTATCTTCTTAGCATTATAATAAATTAAGAGAATACATTTATGGTGTAGCACTACTATTAAATGAACTCATATCCAATATAGTCTTCTATACTTTCTTGTACAAGTACTAATGACCGATGGCATAGTATGATTTTAATTATTTATCTTAAAAGTAGATTTAGGATCACCGACATCCAATCCAACACATGTCATGGAATTAGATATAAGTCACTTATAAAATTTAAAGGCACTATCTTATACTAGCATTTTAATGTGTTTAACTGATTATTTCTAGTTCATGGGAAATATAACTGAATATAGATAAATAGATTGTTAATTAAATATAAAAATATATGTTGTGGTCAAGACATCCCTTACTACTAATTATCAAAAAATCAAGAATAATAATAGGTCAATTTTCAATAGTTTAACAAACCTAGTAGAAAGGTATAAGTAGTTGGCACCTATGCATCATATAGCTGACTCTCTCCCTTAAAAAGATAAAATTTAATCCTCTTAATCTCCATCTATACTAATAGTAGTAATAATAATAATAATACTTAGCCAGAGAGATGGGAGAGATAGAGAGAGAATTAAAGAGAGAGAGAGAGAGAGAGAGAGAGAGAGAATTAATGAGAGAGAGGGGGAAAGAGATGTTGAGAGAGAGAGAATTAATGAGAAAGAGAGGAAGATAGAGAATTAATAAGGGACATAGGTATTAATAGGGAAAGGAGAGAGAGAGAAAATTTAGGTGGGAAACAAAGAATTCCGGTGTTGACATGTGGAACCAGGGAACTCAGTTATATAAATATACTAGTTGCAATCCCGTGCGATGCACGGCCAGTTAACATATTTAAATAAAAAATTATAATTAATATAAGTGAAGTTAATCTTTTACATTTTTTGAAATAATGAATAAAATAATAATTTGAAGAATATATATTTAGAAATAATAACATTTTTTTTCTATGAATATTAGATTAGTTGTTTGGTAAACATCAAAAGTTCAGAACCATTGTATTCAATTAACATATAGATTCATAGATAAAACTAAAAACTGAACTTAAGGTTATTATTATTATCACATGAAATTATCCCAATAAATGTTATGTTGAAATATAGATTGGGAGAAAAATGAGAGATTGATTGATCTCGTTAATAACAAAATTAGTTATTATTATCCCATGAGACTATCTCAATAATGATAATAGATATCAAATTTATTATTATTATCTCAAAAGATTATCCTAATATTAACAATAATAGTAACAATAATAACAATAACAACAACAACAACAACAACAACAACAACAACAATAATAATAATAATAATATGAGTGAGAAAAGTGAGAAAGAGACTGGTCACATTAATAATAATAATAATAATAATAATAATCATCATCTTAGAAATAATAATAATATCAAAACTCATTATTATTATCTCATGCGACTATCATAATAATAATAATATGTCAAAATTAGTTATTATTATCTCAAGAGATTGCAACAACAACAACAATAATAAGAATAGGGGATAGAAAAATTGGTGATAAAAATATTAATAGGGAGAGAGAAAAATGTGAAAGTGGAGAAAGAGAGATAATAATAATAATAATATCAAAAATAGTTATTATTATCCCATGAAACTACTATAATAATAATAATAATCTTAAAATTAGTTGTTGTTATCTCAAGACATTGCAACAACAATAACAACAACAACAATAATAATAATAGGGGACAAAAAAGTAAGAGATAGAAATATTAATAGGGAGAAAGAAAAATGTGAAAGAAGAAGAAGAAGATAATAATAATAATAATACTTAGGTAGAGAGAAAGGGGAGAGGGAGAGAATTGATGAGAGAAAGAAGGGAGAGAGAGATAATTAATGAGAGAGCGGAGGAGAGAGAATTAATGAGAAAGAGGAGGAGAGAAAGAATTAATAAGGGACATAGACATTAATAAGAAAGGAAGAGAGAGAGAGAATTTAGGAGAGAAATAGAGAATTCTGGTGTTGACACGTGGCATTAGAGAACTCTGTTTTATATATATAACTAGTTGCAATCTCGTGCGATGCACGGAGAATTAACAGATTTGAATAAAATAATTATAATTAATATAAATTGAAGTTAATTTTTTACTCTTTATGAAGGAATGAATAAAATAATTATAGAAGAATATCTGTTCAGAAATACTAATATTTTTTCAATGAATATTAGGCTAGTTGTTTGGTAAATATTAACATCACCCTCTAATAGAAATATAGATTGAGAGAGAAAACTAAAAAGTGTACTAAAGGTTATTATTATTATCCCATGATATTATCTCAATAAATATTGTGTTGAAACATAGTTTGAGAGAAAAATGAGAGAGAGATTTGTCTCGTTAATAACAAAATTAGTTATTATTATCCTATTAGACTATCTCAATAATGATAATAAATATTATTATCTTAATAGACTGCCCCAATATTAACAACAACAACAACAACAATAACAACAATAATATGAGTGAGAAAAGTGAGTTCACCAGAACAAAATAATAATAATAATAATAATATAAGTGAGAAAAGTGAGACATAGATTGGTCTCGTTAATAATAATAACAATAATAAAATTAGTAATACTTTTTTAAAAAATAATAATAATATCAAAATTAGTTATTATTATCTCATGACACTACCTCAATAATAATAATATAATATCAAAATTAATTATTATTATCCTAAGAGATTGCAACAACAACAACAACAATAATAATAATATAATAGGAGAAAAAAATAGCAGATAGAAATATTAATAGAAGAGAAAAAAATGTGAAAGAGGAGAAATAGATACAATAATAATAATAATAAAGTAAAGATAATAATAATAAACCACTTTTAAAAATAATAATAATGTCAAAATTAGTTATTATTATCCCGTGAGATTGTCCAAATAATAATAATAATAATAATATAAAAATTAATTATTATTTTCCTAAGAGATTGCAACAACAACAATAACAACAATAACAATCATAATAATAATAAATAGGAGATAGAAATATTAATAAGAAGAGAGAAAAATGTGAAAGAGGAGAACGAGAGTTGCTAATAATAATAATAATACCAAAATTAGTTTTTATTATCCCATCGATATTAATTTTAATAAGAATAATAATACTATCAAAATTAGTATTATTATCCCATAAGATTACCCCAATAATAATAGTAATAATCATAAAAATAATATTTTAAAAATAATAATAATTATATCAAAATTTGTATTATCTCATGAGACTACCCTAATAATAAAATAATAATAATAATATCAAAATTAGTTATTATTATCCCATGAGACTACCCTAATAATAATAATAATACATTCAAAAAAAAATATAATAACACTTTCCACTATGTTAGATAATAATAATAATAATAATATTTTAACTAATAGTATCAGAATTAATAATTATTATCTCATGAGACTACCTTAATAATAATAATAATAATAATAATGTCAAAATTAGTTATTACTCTCCTAAAAGATTGCACAATAACAACAACAACAACAACAACAACAATAATAATAACAATAGAGGATAGGAAAATAGGAGATAGAAATTATAATAGGGAGGGAGAAAAATGTGAAGGAGAAGAAAGAGAGATAATAATAATAATAATAATAATAGTTATTATTATCCCATGAGACTACCATTTTGATATTGATATTATTATTACTATTATTATTATTAATATCAAAATTAGTTATTATTATCTCATGAGACTATCTACTAATAGTAATAATAATAATATTATTAAAATTAGCTATTATTATCTCAAGAGATTGCAACCACAACAACAACAATAATAACAATAGGAGACAGAAAAAATAAGAGATGAAAATATTAATAGGGAGAGAGAAAAATGTGAAAGGAGATAATAATAATAATAATAACAATAATAATAATAATAAGAATAATAATATCAAAGTTAGTTATTATTATCCCATGAGACCACCATTTTAATATTAATTTTTAATATGAATAATATCAAAATTAGTTATTGTTATTCTATAAGACCATCATTTTGATATTGATTTTTTAATATAATAATAATATCAAAATTAGTTATTATTATCCCATTAGATTATCTCACAACAATAATAATAAATAATAATTATAAAAATAATAATAATATCAAAATTAGTTATTATTATCCTAGGAGATTACAATAATAACAATAATAATAATAATAGAGGATAGAAAAATAGGAGATAAAAATATTAATAGGGAGAGAGAAAAATGTTAAAGAGGAGAAAGAGAGATGATAATGATGATGATGATGATGATGATAATAATAATATAAAAGAAAGGTTGATTATATATAGTATATAAGAAGTTATTAGTATTATTATTATATATAAGTAATTTTTGTTATAAAGAGAGGGTCGAAAGAGAGAGAGAGAGAGGGTTAATTATAGAGAGGAAGGGAGAGAGATCGTGAGAGAGAAAGAGAGGGTGGAGAGAGAGAAAGAGAATTAATGAGAGAGAGAGAGAGGGGAGAGAGAGAATTAATGAGAGGGAGATGAGAGATAGAGAGAATTTATGAGAGAGAGAGTGGGAAAAGATAGAATTAATGAGAGAGAATTAATAGGGAGTAGAGATATTAATAGGGAATGAAAAGAGATAGAGAGAAAATTTAGGCGGAAAATAGAATTCTCTAGTATTGACACGTGGTATATGAAACTCTATTTTTTATATATAATATAGGTATAGATATAGTATAGATAAGATAATATATATGTTAATTATTTAAAAATAAAATGCATATCATTAGGGATTAAATGGTAACCGCTAACCCGTTTATTCTTATAGGACAGTTAATAGATAGCCTTTTCAAACTGATATGTATAATGGACAATATAGTAAATACAAACTTTTTATGACTGAATACATATAATAGATTGACGCTGCGATTTATAAAACAGTTAACGCAGTCTTTCTAAACCGATAATATAACAGGTATGATCAAAGATCTATCTTGGATCCATACCAAATCCTTGCATCCCTACAATTGGTGCACTAAAGATAACATAGTAAATCCGGTCATGAAGCTGGGAGGACCGTTCATCAACTTCCCCACGTTTGTAGTCGACTCGTGTTGGTAGTCCCGACTCGGAGCGTCAGGACATAATGACCTCCTCCTAAACAGAAAGCAATTCAAAAAAGGAACTCCCTTTTCTCGCCGCCACCTCCGTGAGAAAATCTCTTCGGCCTTCCGCGTTCATCTTCTCCTACTAAAGGTCGGCGCTCTTCCTGTTCATCTCCCTCTTTCTTTTTTGTCTAGATTTTAGATAACTAGTAGAGGAAGATTGGAATGTTTCTGCGGTGGAAGAGAGAACTCTTCTTCTTTCCTTAATTTTAACCCTTTTATTACCTTGGTGTTTGCTATTGTTGTTATCCTTTTTTTTTTTAATTTTAACTCTCTTATTGGTTTGAAGTTTGTTGTTGTTGTTGCTATCCTTGGGGGCCAATGGTAACCCGGGATAATTTCCTATAGGAATTTGTATTTTCCATTGTCTGAAGTTTCCAATCCCTAGAAAGAAAACGCGTTTTTCCTCGGTTCAGAATCTATCCGAGAATGGGGGAGGTTTTAGCCTGATTCTATGGTCGTTTTTGCATTGCAAGTGGCTTTAAACGAGGTAACCACTCAGTGGGCTGATGTCAAGCTTTTTGATCATATGCTTGCCTATGATGGTTTAGGGTGAAGTACTCGGCCAGGGTTACTTGGGATGGTTGAGCTAGCGAATACAAATGTTACCTCACCGGCGTGTAACTTAAACTGATCCAAGAGCAGAAGACCGTTTAAACGTTATCATAGGCTTTGCAAGAGTTTAGAAAAATAGAAATAAATTCTACTTACAAAGTGAAAATGTCCCCTGATGTCGCTCCCTTATGGGCAGAGGTCATTGGTGCAGGACGTTTGTTCGAGAAATTTATTTGGTTGGGGGGGGGGGATGGCAAGTGAACGCTGTTTTGGAGACAGAGAGAGAGAGCTGGGTGATGAATACCGTAAAGATGTGTTCCCAAAACTCTATCATCTATCAGCATAATATTTTTTTTTTTTCTGAAGCAAGTGTTCTCCTTTGGCTTTAAACGATTTAGATATGACAGAACTGAAGATCTTCCCATTCTAGATACTTTCAACATTGTTCCTCATAGCCACGTTGGCCCTCCGATTACTCTTGTCACATGGCTTTTACCTCCCTTGGACAGGCTTAAACAAATAGAGATGGTAAGGTGGAGCCATGGAGGTGCCTTTCGTAATCATGCTGGTGATTAATTTTTGCATTTGCTATTCCTCATGGGATAGTTTCCAGCATGGAAGCTGAATCCTTGGCGGTTCTTGACGGAGTCAGGATTTGCAGATCCGTCGGTCTGCAACTATTCATTTTTGATTGGATTCTACCTCCCTAGTTTCAGTGCTGCAAGGATCAGAAAGGATCCCATGGAAATTTCAACTACTATGGGCAGAACACAAGGGTCTACTGCACTCATTTAATCCAGAGCTCCTTCATACCTTTCAAGAAGGAAACCAGCTAGCCTAACCAATTATGCTTGCAGTCAAGATCGTTCTTGCAACTTCTTTACACGTGCTTCTCTGCTGGATCTTATTAAGGGAGAACCTTTCCTAGACAACACCCTGTTGCCCTCCATCAGGGGCCTCAAATGAATGCCTGCTTTGAGATATTTGTTCGCTGGGGTATGCCCTAGATTGGGAAATTGAATTCACCAATTTTGTTTTTTAGTTAGAGTTTAAGTGGGATCACATATCTGATTCCCACTTAAAATTCTATGGTTCATAACTCATAACTCGGGGATTTCATTCACACCCACTTTTAAATTAAATTCTCTATCACAGTAGCCTACCTTAAAGATTTTTTAACATCATTTATGTGCTTGATACATCGGTATGTAAACCTTCTTAAGGATATGTTCAGTGAAGAACTAAGTTTGACCACAATCTTCACATAAATCATCAAGCATCTAGCATTTTGAATTTTGATGTTTTTGGTTCCTAACTTAGATATTTCGTCACATGCTTGTGTGATCTGTTAGGGCACTATTCGACAAAGAAATGAATTCAAGTACCATGCCAAAATAAATAGCATGTGTTATAGTGATTTGAATTTTTAGTAATGTTTTGCATTATTATCTGACTTTGACATTAACTTGAAAAGGAAAATATAAAGGTTGACAATAAATTTTTGCCATTACCTTAGTGAAGTTGTATACTTTGGCAACACTTGGGTTGTCACACCCCTGATCACCAGTTCGGGTCACAGGCCTACTATCGAGACAGAAGCATATGACAGTGGGAACAACCCAACAGAAAACTCAATAGAACTTAAAAGGAGATACTCATGCCATATACAAAATCCAAACTGAATGCCATAGACAAACTTCTGAAATTTATTACAATGCCAAAGATTAAACTTACAAGCAAGAATATCTCAAAACTAAACATCAAAGATACATGAAGTATCTCTCACAAACTGAACTTAAAATTTACATGAGATTCCTCTCACCAAAGCACTTATACAGGTTCTACAGCACTGAAGTTCTTGATCAGTACGCACTTAATGCGTCTGCCATAACATCAAGCTAAAGAGGTATTGATTAATAGAACAAAGCTCAAATCAATTAACTGAACAAAGACTAATCACTTAACATGCTCAAGGCAAATCGATTAACCGAACAAAGGATAATCGAATAGCTGAACAAAGTCCAAACTGAACTTAATCGATTATAAAGCTGATTAATATGAGCTTTCATAATATCAGTGAGGTATAATTCCTCTAAATAGTAGAAATTCCAGAGAATATTTGAATTGTATTGGATTAGATGGTCAGAATTAAACTAGATCAACTGGATCACTGGGAATTAAATGAATCAATTGATTATAACAAAATTTTTAAGCTGAATTATTAAATCACGCTATTCTTCAATTTAATCAAAATAAATTGAATTTTAAGGTGGTCTTAAATCAAACCCAACTGAACTGAAATATCGAATTGGACTGAAAGATTAAGCTAAATTGAATTAATTTATCTGAGCAAAGATATTGACTGAATTAAATCGTGTAAAAAAGGAACTGAGTCATATCAAATGAACACAATCTGAACTGATGAATCAACAAAACTGAACTAAATTAGCCCTAATATCATAATCATATCAAATTTCCAAAGGACACTTATGGATCAACAGACAGACGAAGTATCAGGACTCTCAGGTATCTGCCCCAAATCAAACTAATCAATCTTATCATAGCAAAACAGACATGCATTCCAACTTATTCCTAAGGCAACATTCATATGCCTAGCACTTGGCTCCAGTGCTAAGTCTTGGCATCTGCAGCACTGGGGAGTCTAATATCTCAACTTGTTGCCAGTAGGTTTCTGACCAACCTTACGAATGCTTATACTATTGGCCCACAAATTTCCTTAGCGCGAGCATTATCTAATTATTAAGTGCTACATACATGCACAAATTTCATAAAATTTAACAAATAGAGCATCATATTTACTGAACAAAGCCATCAAACTGAAGAACTGAACGAAGCTTATATTGAAGGTCATAAACTGTACAAATCTGATAGATCAAGACTATTTGAACAGAAAAAGAATGCTTCCAATCATATAGAACTGAATTGATTAGGATTTTTTGAAAAGAACCAAAGAACAAAGCATAATTCGAGGAGGAACTGATGAGCAGATCGAATTTCACTTCAAAATCAGTGATATATTTACATATAAAAGTATTTATAAAGCATTTTGGATCCAAAAGAGATCAATTCCACAGATAAATCCTCAGATCAGAGGAAAATTTAAGAAGAACAAATTAGATTCGAATGAAATCAAAATTCCAAACATTAAAGAGAAATTATGAAGTAATTAAAACAGATAGATCTCAAGAACAATTCGAAATCCTTAAAATAGATATATTTTTTTTCTACAAATTAACTTGTTTCAGAAGATCCACCTACCTAATTCTTAACCGAATCCTCAGATTCTCAAACCTCCTCCCAAAGCTAGACTCTCCCCCCTCCAGCAGATGCAACTTTTAGAAAATTTCCTGAAAAAAAATGGAATTCCAATGGAACTAGAGGCTATTTATAGGCCTTTAAAATATCTCCAGGCACGCCCGAAACCTGATCCCTTTCTCCCACCAAAATCGGACCCCAAATAGCTTTAAAATTCTAATTCCAAATTGGCCAGTTAATTTCGCTGCTACACTTCACACAAATGTTGACTTTTCTAACTGACCTCCAGTACCATGGTAACAACCTGACAGTGACATTTCTTATCCTAACTAACGAATCTGCCAGCTCAGCCCATTTATAATCGATTGCAATAATGACTAAAACACAAAATAACTAATTAACTATCTAAGGGCCATGTTGCTAATTTGAATTCTAGTACCCCTAATTATACAAATGGCCCAATAAATTACTTAATTAAATTTCTAATTTAGTATTAATATTCATTTTAAGTACTAATTTAGTAAGGCATAACATCTTCTCCCCCTTAAAGAAATTTCATCATCGAAATCTAAATACCAATTTACCAAGTAAATGAGGGTATTTCTTCTTCATCTCTTCTTCGGATTCCTAAGTTGCTTCTTCAATAGAACAGTTCCTCCAAATAACCTTAACCAAAGGAATTGCCTTGGTTCTCAACACTTGTTCCTTGTGATCTAAGATCTTCACAGGTTGTTCTTTATATGTCAAGTCTAATTGGACTTCCAAAGGTCCATATTCAAGCAATAAGATTGATCTTGAGCATTGATACATGGAACACTAGATGTACACTTGATAGTACTAGTGTCAATGTCAACTTATAGGCAACAAGTTCAATGTTCTCTAAAATCTCAAATGGACTCTTAAATCTAGGACTTAACTTGCCTTTCTTGCCAAACCTCATAACTCCGTTCATAAGTAATACTTTGAGAAATACATGATCCTAACTTCAAAATTCAATTCTCGTCTCTTGCTGTTTGCATAATTTTTCTCTCTACTTTAGGCTGTAAGTAACTTCTTCTTGATGAATTCAGTCTTATTTGAACATTCTTGTACTATTTGAGGGCCTAACAAACTCTTTTATCCAACTTTTACCCAACATACTGGTGATCTATAAGGTCTTCTATAAAGGGGTTCATATGGTGCCATTTCAATGCTAGTATGATAACTATTGCTGTGGACAAATTCTACTAATGATAATTGCTCATCCCAATATCCTTTCCACTCAATACTACATGCTTTAAGTATATCTTCTAAGATCTGAATTGTCCTTTCAGATTGTCCATCTGTTTGGAGATGAAATGCAGAACGAAACTTTAATTTAATCCCAAAGCATCTTGCAAGCTCTTCCAGAATCTAACTGTAAATCTTGGATCTCTATCTGAAAAAATTGACACTGGTACACCATGCAATCTAACAATTTCTTCAATATATAGCCTGGCTAAAGCTTCCAAAGTTTGAGTTTCTATGATGGCCAAAAAGTGAACTGATTTAGTCAATCTGTCCACAATTACCTAAATCATATCATGTCCTTTTTTAGTTCTAGGTAAACTAACGATAAAATCCATGGTAATATACTCCGATTTCCATTGAAGAATCTCTATTGACTGCAAAGGTCCAACTGGTCTTTGATGCTTAGCTTTAATCCGTTGGCAAGTCAAACATCTAGATACAAATTTAGTAATGTCCTTCTTCATCCCTGACCACCAAAAATTTCTTTTTAAATCTCTATACATTCTGATACTGCCTGAGTGAATAGAGAATCTAGACTTACGTGTTTCAGTTAATAACTCATTCTTGAGTTCCTTATCAGCTATTACACACAATCTACTATAGAACTTGATTCCCCTATCAACAATCTGCTCAAAACCTTGCTTACTTAGCAGACTTGTGATTGTCTGATCCTCTTGCTGTTTCTCAATGATTCTTTCAATCAAAGTTGGTTGCACTGTTAATCTCATTACATATGACTTCTTATCGTACTCATGTGGCATAACTTTTACCATATTCTCCAAAAATTTCCAATCTGAACTGATCTGCAAAGACATCAACTTTCTGCTTAATGCGTCATAATCGTTTAAGAATTCCACCAATCTCCTTTAACTCAAGTTCAGATCCTTCTGGAAAAAGATGTACTTCAAGCTCTTCTGGTCTGTGAACACTTCAAACTGAGCTCCATATAGATATTGTCTCCACATTTTTAGAGCATGAACCACAACAACAAGCTCTAGATCATAAGTAGGATAATTTTGTTCACGACTCTTCAACTGTTGGGAAGCATATGCTATCACTTTCTCATGTTGCATAAGTACACAGTCCAACCCTTTCCTTGAGGCATATGTGTACACCACAAAACCTTCCAATCCATTGGGCAGAACCAACACAGGTGCATTGGTCAACCTTTTCTTGAGATCTTGGAAACTCTCCTCACAGTTAGCAATCCATTCAAATTTCACTTTTTTTTTTGTTAATTTGGTCATAGAAGCAGTCAAAATAGAGAAACCTTCAATGAACCTCC
Source organism: Zantedeschia hybrid cultivar (assembly GCA_030544215.1). Taxonomy (NCBI): domain Eukaryota; kingdom Viridiplantae; phylum Streptophyta; class Magnoliopsida; order Alismatales; family Araceae; genus Zantedeschia; species Zantedeschia hybrid cultivar. The sequence continues at coordinate 46,385,276 of JARZZO010000002.1, read as the reverse complement.
TATAGTAACCAGCTAACCCCAGAAAACTCCTAATTTTAGCCACTGTCTTAGGTGTATTCCACTTTAGAACAGCTTCTACTTTTGCAAGATCAACTGACACACCATCACTAGAAATAATATGGCCAAGGAACTGCACTTCCTTCAACCAAAATTCACACTTACTAAACTTAGCATATAGTTTATGAATTCTCAAGTCTCCAAAACAAATATATGTTCCTTATGAACTTCTTCATTAGGTGAATAGATCGGTCATCATCAATGAATACAATCACAAACTGACCCAAATAAGATCTGAAACTCTGTTCATTAAGTCCATAAAAGCAACTGGTGCATTAGTCAAACCAAATGGCATAACTAAAAATTCATAGTGTCCATATATAGTTCTAAAAGTTGTCTTATTCACATCTTCATCTTTGATTCTCAACTGGTGATAGCCAGACCTTAAGTCAATCTTAGAAAATACTCTTGCTTCATTTAATTAGTTAAATAAGTCATCAATTTTTGGCAAAGGATACTTGTTTTTCACTATGACTTGATTTAATTCCCTGTAATCAACACATAACCTCATAAATCCATCTTTGTTTCTTACAAACAACACTGGTGCACCCCAAGGTGAAACACTAGGCCTGATAATTCCTTTGTCTAACAACTCCTGTAATTGCTTCTTTAATTCAGTTAGCTCAGTAGGGGCTATTCTATAAGGTGCCTTAAATATGGGTGCTATACAATGTATCAATTCTATGGTAAAATCAATCTCTCTAATTGATGGTAAACCTGATAAATCTTCAGGAAATACATATGAAAATTCTTTGACAACTTCTGTGTTTGAAACTGAACTTTTAGATCCACTACACAGTACCACACTGGCCAGATAAGCATCACAGCCGTGATTGATCCATTTCTTGGCCTTCAAAGCTGTCACTAAGTCTTTCCTAGAGTTTCTCTTAGGGCATTAAAAATAATATTCTTCCTCACCAGGTATCTAAAACATCATCTTCTTCCTAAAGCAGTCCAAGACAGCACAATACTTTTCTAGCCAATCTATTCCCAATATGACATCAAAGTCTGCTAACTCTTATGACATAAGTAACTAAAGGCATATACCTGTCTCCAATATGAACTACCAGATCTGATACAACAAGCCAGATCTGATACAACAAGTTGTGTAGTCACTTCCTCCCCAGTAGCAGTTGTAATGATTAGGGACTTAGTGTTATGAATTAGATAATCACTCATATGCTCAACAAATCTAGCAGAAACAAAAAAAAAAAAGAGTAGTACCAGAATCAAACAAAGCTCTAGCTAATGATTCAAAAGTCAGAATGGTACCTGTTAGTGTGTTATTTGAGATCTTAGCAGTCTCCCTGGTAAGTGCATAAACTCTGCCTTTCCTTTAGCAAGTTTTGCAGCAGCGGGGTTACCCCTCTTCTTGGGATAGTCCTTGATCATGTGGCCAGATTCTCCACAACCAAAACATTTGCCACTAGCCCTCCAGCAGTCCTGTCCTCCCTTGGTACCACACTTGCCACAGAGTAGGTATTCTCTTCCTTACATGCCTGCTTGCCATTCCCTTTTCTGCTTCTTGAAGTCTCTCCCCCAAGAAGGTACAAAGGGTCTCTTCTTGTTTCTCATCCTCTGCCCTTCAACAAAGGCATTTTACTCCCTTTCTACCACATAAATGGTCTCAAAGGTCTCAGCCATGGATCTCAGTTTAAATGGGGCCACTCTTGCCCTAGTAGCAGCTTTGAGTCCATTCACAAATTTCTTAACCCTTTCCTCTTCATTAGCAAAGAATCTAGGGGCATACCTCTCTAGTTCCACAAATTTAGCTTCATACTTAGCTATAGACATACCTCTTTGGGTCAAACTCAGAAATTCTAGAGCTTTTGCATCTTTTACATGAGATGGAAAAGACTTTTTCTTGAACTCCTCCAGGAATCTTTCCCAGGGAATGTACCCCTCATGGCCAGCAAATACATTTCTCTTAAAAAAATCTCATCAAAACTCAGCTTGGTATGCAAACATGAAGATGGTTAGCTTGACTTTGCTCTCTACTGAGCAGTCTATTGTGTCAAATATCTTCTCCATCTGCAGTATCTAATTTTCTGCCATTTCTGGCTTGCTCTCCCCCTTAAAAGATGGGGGCCCAAGCTTCTTGAAGTTCTCTATAATACAAGCTCCTGAAGTTCTGTTCTGATTCTGTGTGGTGGCTTGAGCCTGCATAGTTCTGACCAGTCCTTGAAAGGTCCTCAGAAAACTGGCAAACTCCCCTTGGCTCATCATTCCCAATTCTGTGGGACCTAATGCTGAAGCTTCCACTCCTGAGCTTCTCATAGCAGAGTTAATCTCCCCAACAGGTCTGCCCGTCTTAGCCATAGTCATGAAATAACCAAAAGAGTCCTAGTAAACTCCTAAACAAATTCTAAGGGTAATCTACCCTCCACTCACTGGACATATATTAAGATCAATTGGCATGACAATTAATTCAAATGGCATTGACTGAATTCCACCACAACCCAAACAATTGGGTAACTCATTGCTTTGATACCACTTGCTGTCACACCCTTGGTCACCAGTTCATAGGCCTACTATGGAGCCAGAAGCATGTGACAGTGGGAACAACCCAACAGAAAACTCAACAGCAGTTAAAGGACAAGCTGAATGCCATAGTCAAACTTCCGAAATTTATTACAATGCCAAAGTTCAAATGTACAAGCCATAATCTCTCAAAACTAAACCTCAAAGAGACATGAAGTAATCTCTCACAAACTGATTTCAAAATTTATATCAGATTCCTCTCACCAAAGTACCTATACAGGTTCTATAGCACTGAAGTTCTTGATCATTACGCACAACCAATCACCTGAGGATCACTCCAAAATGTGGAATTTCCAAGCTAGCTGTCTCAGGCACCAAAAGCGTCCTTAGCCTTAGATTCTAAAAACATAATTTGTTTTTAATGAGTACAACTCAGCAGACTTCACAACTTACACAAGCTAAGCATATAATAATTGAAATTTGATAATTTTAAGTGTAACTGAGGAACTTCCCAATCAAACAATATATTTAAAACAATGAATTTATTACAAAGTTAGGCCAAAATTCTTGAATACCAAAGTCATGATCATATAATCCTCCACTGTCAGAATTGAGTCAAAATAGCAAAAAATGAAGTAATTTCCACAGTTATAATCACAGTCCATTCAAAGATCATCAGAATAGGTCACTTCGATTAATAGACTAAAGGAAATCAATTAGCATAGTACAAATAATCATTATCAAAACAAAAACTAGCATTCAACTGAGTTAAAGACATATCAATTATCAGTACAAGGCTTAATCGATTAACATATCAAAGAATGGATCAATTAACGGATCACGGCTTAATCGATTAACAGGTTAAAGGCACGTCGATTAGCTGAGTAAAGGCCTGATCGATCATAGTTGTCAAGGTGACGCTTAAGGGCACTTAGGCGTCTGCCTAGGTGTCCAGGCGCAAATCCGAGCCCAAGGCACTGGGCCACCTTTCTCCAGCCTAATAAGGCGCACTGGGCGCTCGCCTAGGCGGCCCAGGCGGCCTAAAGCATGCGCCTAAGTGCTTCAGGACCGCTTGGGCCTGGGAGAACCGATATGAAAGTCGTATCGGATCCCACTTTAAATGTCGCCCTCCCTGTCCTGAGCCGCTCGACCCTCCCATTTCCCTCCCCATCCTAATCCAGTTCAACCTCCCCTCCCCTCCCCTCCACTCTCCTCTAGGGTTTCCACTGCGGCGGCGCTGCCCTGACATCACTCGCCGCCGATCGCCTCACCACCACCGATGCCTTCACCGGATGATGTCACCACCGCCGTCTTCACTGGACACCATTGTCGTCGCTGTCGCCTTTGATAAGGTCGGATGCCTCTCTCTCTCTCTCTCTTACACACACACATACACACACATACACTGGAGTTGGCCGAGGTCGATGCCCTTCCCCTCTCTCTCAGTCTCTCCCTCATTCTCTCTCTCTTTCTCATAGACTCCCTCTTTGCCTCTTACCCTCTCCCTCTCCCTCGAACCCCCAGTGTAGTCGGCCTAGGCTGACGCCTTTCTCTCTCTCTCTCTCTCTCTCTCTTACTCTCAGTGGAGCTGACATAAGTCTACACCCTCTCTTTCTCTGTCTATGCGTGCCACACATAGTGTCGAGGCACTCTTCTCTCTCTCTCTCTCTTTCTCTCTCTTTTTGCCACATACAGGGTCGAAGCCCTCTGTGACTCTTATCTCCCTCTCTAATCTCTCTCACTCACTCTGTCTCTCTCTAATCTCTTTCTCTCTCTAATCTCTTTCTCTCAACCCCTCTTACAGTCTCTGCGTGTGTGTGATTATGTGTTAGAGGGGTAGAGCCGAAGCCCTCTCTTCTCTTTCACTCAGTCCTACAGTCTTCACTCACTCTCTCTCTCTCTCTCTCTCAGTCTCACATATACACCGTCACACAGGGCTTCAACCCTCTTTGTTTGCAATTTTCAGATATCTCTAACAATTATTTTATTTGTTGTTGTCGTTGTAAATTTGTCTGTTATATGTTCAAGTTCATTATGTCATGCTAGATCAATTTCTTTTAATTACAATATTTGTCATGATTGATTTATGTCTACATGTTTAAGTTAGCTATCTCATGGTAAAATAAGTTCCTTTCAATTTTAATACTAAGTCTCATTTTATTGATATTGTTTATTTATATTGAAGAATCTACAATTAATATTAACATATTTGATATATATTTTAAGGAGGCATCTAAGTCGCCGCTTAGGCATCGCTTAAGTGGCCGCCTTAACGCCTAAGCGCTTAGGCTCCCTGGGAACACCTTGGGTCACCTTGGCGCCTTGACAACTATGTAATCTATTAATAGTACGAAAGTCTAATCGATAGTAGAACGAAGGCCTAATCGATTGGCAGAACGAGGACCAAATCGATTGGCAGATCGAAGGCAATTCGAATAACTGAACTAAAGTAAATCAATTATCTGGATAAAGGCAAATCGATTAACAATACAAAAGTAAAATCAATTAGCAATAGGAGGCCTAATCGACTGACTGAACTAAGGATACTCAATTACCGGAGCAAGGCCTAATCGATTATTAGGGTAAAGAGGTATGGATTAGCAGAACAAAGCTCAAATCAATTAATTGAATAAAGACTAATCGCTTAACAGGCTCAAGGCAAATAGATTAACCGAACAAAGGGTAATCGAATAGCTGAACAAAGTCCAAGCTGAACTTACTTGATTATAAAGCTGATTAATCTAAGCTTTCACAATATCAGTGAGCTATAATTCTTCTAAATAGCAGAAATTCCAGAGAATATCTGGATTGTACTGGATCAGATGGTTAGATTTAAACTAGATCAACTGGATCACTGGGATTGAAATGAATCAACTAATTGTAACAAATTTTTTAAGCTGAATTGATAAATCACCCTATTCTGAAATTTAATCAAAATATACTGAACTATCAAACTGGTCTTAAATCAAACCCAACTGAATTGAAATATTAACTGGACTAAAAGATTAAGCTGAACTGAACTGATTTATCTGAGCAAAGATATCAACTGAATTAAATCATGTAAAAAAGGAATTGAGTGATATCAAATGAACAAAGTCTGAACTGAAGAATCAACAAAATTGAACTGAATCAGCCCTGATATCATAATCATATCAAATTTCCAAAGGACCCTTGTGGATCAACATACAGACAAAGTATCAGGACTGTCAGATATGTGCCAAAATCAAACTAATCAATCTTATCAAGGCATAACCAACATGCATTCCAACTCTCTCCTAAGGCAACATACATATACTAGCACTTGGCTCCAGTGCTATGTCTTGGCATCTACATCATTGGAGAGTCTTATGTCCTAACCTACTGTTATTAGGTTTCTGACCAACCTTACGAATGCATATACTGTTAGCCCAGAAATCTCCTAAGAGAGCACTGTCTGATTCTTAAATGTCACGTACATGTACAAATTTCATAAATTTTAACAAACATAGCATCGGATTTACTGAATAAAGCCATTAAACTTGATGAATTGAACAAAGCTTATATTGAAGGTGATAAGCTGTACAAATCTGATAGATCAAGACTATTTGAACAGAAAAAGAATAACATCCAATCATATAGAACTGAATTGATCAGGATTCTTAAAAGAACCAATGAACAGAGCATATTTGGAGGAAGAACCGATGAGCAGATCGATTCCACTTCAAAACCAGTTATATATTTACATATAAAAGTATCTATATGGCATTTCGGATCCAGGACAGATCAAATCTACAGATAAACCCTCAGATCATAGTAAAATTTAAGAGCATTTCAGATTCGCATGAAATCAAATTTCTAGGCATTAGAGAGAAATTATGGAGCAATTAAAAAAGATAGATATCAGGAACAGTTCGAAATCCTTAAAATAGATATAATTTTTCCTACAAATTGACTTGTTTCAGAAGATCCGCCTACCTAATTCTCAGTCGAATCCCCAAATTCTGCAAGCTCTTACCAAAGCTAAACTCTCCCCCCTCCAGTGGACGCAGCTTTCAAAAAATTCCCAGCAAAAAAAATGGGATTCTAATGGCACTCTATTTATAGGCCTCTAAAATATCTCCAGGCATGCCCAAAACTTGATCCCTTTCTCCTGCCAAAATGGGACCCCAAATAGCTTCAAAATTCTAATTCCAAATTGGCCACTTAATTCCACTGCTACACTTCACACAAATATTGACTTTTCTAACTGACCTCCACTACCATCTTAACAACTTGACAGTGACACTTCTCATCCTAACTAACAAATCTGCCAGCTTAGCCCATTTCTAACTGGTTGCAACAATGGCTAAAAGACAAAATAACTAAGTGTCTAAAGGTCATGCTGCTAATTGGGATTCTAATACCCCTAATTATACAAATTGCCCAATAAATCAATTAATTAATTTTTTGATTTAATATTAGTATTAATTTTAAGTACTAATTTAGTAGGGCATAACATGGGATGCCTAAATGGTTAAGAGACAGCCATGATCTTAAAGATTTGACTATCTTGGATGTGAGTAGTTTCTATCCATTTGATAGTAGTGCTTACCCTCTTCCTTTTTTGCTGGTTGAATTGCTTTAGCATGAAGTATTTGGTTTTTCAACTAATAAGAGTAACCATGCTTCACATTGAATGTGACATTATCTTGTCAAATGTAAAGCCACAGATTCATTCTAGCCTTATAGGTTCCATATTGGTATGAAATTCCATAAGAACCTATGGCATAGTGCAACCTAATACTTCTTTGAGTTACTCCATGAGTATCCTTTATGGTCTAACCTTTTCAAACATGTGTGACACAGTATTTGACAAGATCCTTAGTGTAATCATCTCATATCCCATTGACCACTCCACAATGTAGAAGATGTGCCATTTATACTCTTCATTATCATTACAAGAGTATTAGTGTGTATGAGAAGGTAAAAGTCAGAGTCCCTAATTTATTTTGTTTTTAAAGATCTTATTTTGACTTCTCTTTTCTTATCGCACATTATGAATGTAGACCCCCATAGACATAGAGAGGCAAGGTACATGGGTTCTGGGAACTTGGAGTGAGTTTCGTTGGAATCAGGGTTTGGATCAAGTTTGTAGATCTGCATATTTTACATCTCCCACTGACCTCAACCAGCGCCAATGACATTATGATGATTGAATACCCTATATTAACTAATGTTGGTTGCTACCCTTTATTTCTTAATAAATTTGGTTGTCCAACCGTTACCATTCTTTGAAAAAAAAATAATAATGTTGGTGATGTGTTGAATAAATCAATCACAAAAATATGCAAATCTAGTAATGAACACATCATTTGCATTGAGCTCAAAAGCTTTCCATGGTCCATGATGAATTTTTAAAGGTAGGAAGGTGTTTTGAGCGGTTTTGGTTTTGGTTTGAGTGTATTAGGCTAGAGGGGTATTTTGATAATTTTATAGGATTAGAGGGTCTTGGGGTATTATGGTCATTTCAGGGCTTGAGACATGTTTTAATGAATTGAGAATGTTTTAAAACCCTATGACATATTGCCAGGTCATTTTAAGTGCTTTTGTGATAAAAAAGGTATCCTGGTCATTTTGGGGAAGTTTAGGATTATAAGGGTATTAAGTGTGTTTTAATTAATTTTATATTTTTTAAGACCATTCTTTGATTTTCAATGATTTTTGCTATGTTAAGGGATTTTGATAATTTTAACTATGTTCAAAGTTTGGAGGGCACCTTTGTCACTTGATTGGAATTTTACAATTTCTGCGATTTTCAATGATTTTTGACGTGTTAAGGATATTCTGGTAATTTTGTCTATCTTTCAGGTGGATTTTGAGGGGATTTAGCATGTTCTAAGTGATTTTATGCTTTTAAAATCTTTCTATGACCGTTAGGTGTTGAGGCGTATTGTAAGGATTTGGTTAGGTTGCAAGCTTTGGGGTCATCTAGGCATTAGGCTAGGTGTCCTAGGGTTATAAGGTACATTTACCATGGTACAGCTATAGAGACTAGACTAAAGTATAACTAACTCTCAAGCACATTCATTCCACATCATACATTGAGCTAGGTCTATCTAGGTCCACTAAAGGATGCAATGCTAACGGACATTGATTAAAGATGTGAGAAGGTCATAGACAAATGGAAAGTCTGTTAGGATTAGATCCTTTAGCTAACTCAAATAATTTTGTTTAAATCCACTAAAGCATATGGTGTTAATGATTATTGATTAAGGATACAAAATGGCATTGACCTACATGAGCTGTAATTAGGATCCATAAAATTGTATCCTTTAGTTGGTTTAAAAGGGGTCTTGGCTAAGTCCCACACTAAGGGTGATGCACATGATGAACTTAAGAATTTTGCTCAAGTCCGTTAGAGGAAATAACACCAGTGGACATTAGTTAAGGGTATAACGAGCCATAGACCCAAAAGAGATATGTTAGGGTCACAAAATTTAACAACTTAGAGAGGATCCATTCAAACCCATTAAAGGGTATGTCTCATGGATAAAGGATAAATGTTAAAGATAAAATAGATAACAGACTCTCAAGGATCTTTTCAGAATCCTTGAATCAATTTCCTTTAGAAGATTTAAAACGGATCCACCTAAGACCCACTAAGCGTCCATTAAAGGTCTGTTTATGATACAAAATCTTAGTGAGTTTGGACAGACCTAGGGTAGATCCATTTGGGTTTGAAGAGACCAAATAAAGATTTTGTACGGATCCACAAGCATACCACATAAATCAACGTAACAAGCGGACTGACATGTGATTTCATTTATTTTATCCTTAACTACAATATAAAAAAATTTGTGCATTTGGGTTTGAAGAGACCCATAAGGATTTAATATGGATCCGTGAACATCAGACCACATATATCAATGCAATAAGTGGACTGGAAATTTCATCGATTTTATCCTTGTTTACAATAGAACAAAATTTGTCTCCAAGATGTTGAAGAAACCTAGCAGGGATCTCAAAGAGATTTGGAGCTCTACAGGCAGGGTCCAGAACATGTCCTCGAGCTCTATAGGCAGGGTCCAGAGCATGTCCTTGAACTTCTCAAATGAGATCCCCAATGCGTATTTGTAGGGTTTGAGGCATGGATGGCAGTACCGGCCGATACCGGTACGTACCGGCCGGTACGTACCGGTATCGGCTGGCACCGGTACCGTAGGTACCGGCTGGTACCGGACTGCTTTTGGGCCGGTACCGACCGGTACCAGGCCGATACCGGCCGGTACCGGACCGGTACGTACCGGTACCGGTACCAGGCCGATACCGGCCGGTACCGGACCGGTACGTACCGGTACCGGTACCCACCGATACCGGTACCGGTACCAGTACTGCCATCCTTGGTTTGAGGAGGTCTGCCGGTCCATGGGAAAGTGGCTTTTTTTTTTCTTTTTTTTTTTGGGGGGGGGGACCACCTCCCGACCACATTCACTTGCCTTTAAAAAAAAAAAAAAAAAAACTCTTTTTCTTGCAGAAGAAGTTAACAGCCGATGAAGGGTTCAATGTTTTTTCTTCCCCTCTTCTATTCTTCTTCCCCACTTTGGAGTTTGGACTCTCACTCTCTTTCTTTCTTCCGGACAAGAGAGAACCCTGAGCAGGGGTGTGGGTACCCTACAATTGTTGTTTAATTGTTGATTTTGACCAGATTCAACTCTGTTGATCACCCAACGAGCTTAATCACTGTAGTCAGGGGTAGCTTTGTCATTTGTATGTTATATTTATTTGTCTCTTTTTTACTCTTAGTTTGTGAATTGTTACGGGTTAGTTATGTCTCTATTGAAACAAGGGGTATTTATGTTCTTGTCCGCCTTTGTAATCCTAAAAACTCAACATATATAAGAGATGTGAGGGGCGGCCTGTTTGTAAGAGCCGCAGCCCTCTTGTTGCTGTCCATAGCTTCTCTTTTCTTCCTCCCTTTTTCTCAATTTTCTACATGGTATCAAAGCAGGGAAGGATCTGGAGGGAGTGAGAGGAGGTCCGGACCCTTGGTTCTGTTGTGGAGAAGAGGCCATCCCCTCTAGTCTTGCAGCCGGTACCCTGTTTAGGGTTTCTTGGAGGGCAGGCCCCCTTCTTCTTGCACCCAGCACTCTATTTGTGCTGCCGGTTGCTCTGTTCTGGTGGAGGAGCAGGCTGGTCAAGCCCTAAGAGCAGATCGGTGCTTTGTTTTGCTGAGAAGAGCAGGCCAGCCACCCTTTGTTGCAGTGCTGGTGCTCTGTTTTACTGAGAGGAGCAGACTAGTGCTTTGTTTTGCTGAGAAGAGCAGACCGGCCACCCTTTGCTGCAGCCGATGCCCTGTTCTCCCCCTGTTTGAAGCCTTTGGAGTTGGCCGGTGCCCTGTTCTTGGCATCCGGTACCCTGGTTTTGGTGGAGAAGGGGTCAACTACACTGCCCTTCTAGAGTTTCCACTTCCACGAAGTTTCCCTTGGTGTTGGGAGTCACCTACACCGCTGTGACAGTCACGTAGAGTTGTCTATTTCCTCGTCATGGACTCGTCTACAAGCACTGGTGCTAATTCTCAGGAAGTGAACTCCTCTATGATGCATCCTATTGATGTTCCACCGATGGAGCATCATCTTCTTACCCTGCAGACAACTACCGTAAAGTTGATAGAGACTAAATATCGTCTCTGGTCTATTTTTATATGGATTTTCTTCGGAGGACGAGGGAAGACATGTTATATTGATGGTAGAGTTAAAGAACCAACATATGATGACTCTACCTATGCTAGATGGGAGTTGGAGAATAATCTTATGATGGGATGGATCCTCAACTCTGTGAGTTTAGACATCCAATAGCTTTATTATGATGAAGAGGACTGCTAAGGAAATGTGGGACATTCTAAATCAGATATATAGGCAAAGGCAGGATGTCTCTTGTATTTATCAGTTGACTATTGATATACAGGACCTGAAACAAGGTAGTGTTTATGTTACTACATACTTTGGACTACTGAAAAGTAAGTGGGAGGAATTAGATTACTACTATGCTTACAGTTGGACCTATACTAAAGATCAGAAGATTTGTTTGCAACATGTAGAGAGGAATCGAATCTTCAAGGTTCTTGCTGGCCTTACCTCAGTTTATGACAGCTTAAGGGCTCATATACTTAGCATTGATCTCCTTCCATCTCTTGAACAAGCGTACCACAAGGTATTGAGGGAAGATGGGCGAAAGAAAACTATGAGTGGAGGTGCTATAGCAGCTGGTGACCGTAATTTGGTAGAGTCTTCTGCGCAAGAAAAAAATTGGGAGACATTATTCACATTGTGGGAAGGACAATCGAATGTAGACAAGTGTTGGGACCGCTACCCTGATAAGAAGCCGCTGAAATTTAAGAATGCAAAGAGTGGACAACATGTTAAGAGTAATGTTACCATCAATCATGACCCGAATGATCCTCCAAACTCCTCTCTGGGTGGTGGTCTCACTACTTCTCAGATGTTTACACTCTCCTCAAGTGACATTCTTCATCTTTAGCAGATCCTCTCTCAACTTGGAACATCTTCATCTGCCACCAAACCGTCCACATTAGGTATTATAGGGGCGGCTTTGAGTGTCACTCACTCTACCTCCCCTTATAGCCTTTGGGTCATTGACTCAGGAGCTACATATCATATGACTGGTGCCTCTTCTCTCTTTACTTCGGTCGCCATTGCATATGGTACCCATGCTACTGTGGCGGACAAGGGACCTATGAGTCTCAATGATGACCGCCCCTGTCTTCTGTACTTCATGTTCCTGCCTTACCTATTAACCTTTTGTCTGTTAGTAACTTGACTAAATCCCTTTAATGTTCAATAACATTCTTCCCTACATATTGTGTTTTTTAGGACTTGAAACACAAGCGGACGAATGAGATTGGTCGTAAAGTAGGAGGCGTATATCACTTTGAACATAGTGGTAAAGCTGCGATCCAGTCTATTAGTGATGGTGACATGAATCAGAGACTTGAAGCAATCCATTTGTGGCATAGTCGTCTAGGGCATTTGTCTTTTAGGTCATTACAAGTCTTATTTCCTTCTTTGTTCAAGTCAATAAAAGTTGACACTCTTCAGTGTCAAGTGTCAAGTGCGTCAACTTGGTAAACGTACTAGAACCAATTTTTAGATTTCTTTGAATAAAAACATGTCTCCTTTCCGACTTGTTCTTTCTGATGTCAGGGGCCCATCTCTTGTTCCTTCTGTGGATAGGCATCGCTATTTCATTAGTTTTATTAACGATTTTCTCATTGTTGTCAGATCTATCTTATGAAATCTCGTGAAGGGGTACCTCGAATTATTTAAGTATTCTGCAAAATGGTTGAAAATCAATTTGAACGGCGAGTTAAAGTGTGTAGATCTATAATGCAAGGGAATACTTTGAGAGGACCCTCAATTTTTTTTTATAGAAAATGAGAGAATTATTCATGAATCCTCATGTGCCTATTCATCTCAAAAAAATGGGTGGCAGAAAGAAAAAACAAACATTTACTTGAGACCTCTCAAGCTTTTCTCTTGCAATGTCAGCTGCCCAAAAACTTCTGGGTTAATATTGTCGTGACCGCCTTATATGTTATCAACCGTATGCCTTCTCGAACACTTGACTACGTGTCTCCTATTTGGGTATTTTGTCATGATCATCCACTGTTTGCTTTAGAGCCCTGTGTCTTTGGTTGTTTGTGCTTTATTTATTAATTTCCTAGTTCTACTAAGTTATATGCTCATGTTGTCCGTGGTATCTATTTAAGATATTCTTCCACTCATAAAGGGTACAAATGCTTTGACCTCAAAACATGGAGGAAATATATCTTTAAAGATGTCACCTTCTTTCTAAGTCCTATTTTGCCCCTCAATCTTCTGGTAAGGGTGAGGATTCTCCTACCTCTTTTTGTGATTCCTCGCCTGAGTCTATTCCCTTACCTCTTGCCACTAATGACTAGTGTTGCATCTGGATCGTCAGAGAAACCTACATCAAATATACTAACTTATTCCAGGCAAACATAGCACAAGAATAGGCCTCCCGCAGATCTACCATCTCAGGGAGTTGCTAAAGTTTCAGGTCCAGTACTGGCCTTCTCACCTGTTGTTTTGAACCTTCCTAATGCAGTTCGGAAAGGGACGAGAGTTTGTACCAAGCATCCCATTTCTAATTATGTTTCTTACTCAAGGTTAAGAAACCCGGGATCGGGTCCCGGATCGATCTTTCCAAAACCGATCGGATCGGATCCGATCTCGGCCGATCCTGACTGAGTCAGGCTTGGCTGGTTCGGATAGCAGAAAAAAATAGAAAAAAAATATGAAAAAATGTGGAAAAAATATAAAACACAAGTCTAATGTATAATTGTGTTGAAATACATTGATTTGAAGTACATAAGATGTTGTTGGATAAAAAAACCTTGAATAAACTTACATATATGATTATAAACTTACATTTATTCCAAACGTACATTATACTGAATGAACATATGGCTAACATACTCAACCCATGACATATAGCTCTGGTAGTATTGTTCATATTGCATCACATACCGGCTATAGTCATCCGTATTGGTATAAATGACTGAAAATTGTGGATATTCTAGACAACCCCCTGAATAGTCGGATGTATCAGAATGTTGAGGAGGGTAAACTACATATCCAGTAGGCTGACTATACCCTTTGTATGGAGAATATGATGATGCATCTGATAGTTGCTCCTGATATTCCTGAGGAGCTTTACCTTTGTCCTTTCTCCTTGATCTGCTGAATGTTTGAATGGAAGATTCTTCACGTCCTGCTCTGCTACCATGATGTTCATCTTGGGTAGCATGTGTGTATTCTTCTTCTCCAGTGAATTGAATTGGTGGAGCTGGGGCTGGGGCACTGGTAGCATCTCCGCCATCCTCAGAACTGTCGGAGCTCGTCTTTGATGTCGAGTCATTTGAGGTTTGATATTGGACCTCATCACTTGGTTCTGGCATTTTATCATCTTCCTCGATAGTCTCCAGATCAGCAATTTGAATTCCAGTACTACTCTTCCTTTTGCTTGGTGCTTGTTTTTTGCTCTTCTTCTGACGTTTTGGAGAAGGAGGTTGAAAATCAATAAGTAATGGAACATTATCTAACTCACCTTCCGCCCATTCCCGATCATTTGGGTTGAATTCAGGCTCATTTGAGGTGCTTGCATCAACCCATGCATTTAGTGGATGTTGCTCCTCGAACAGCTCATCCAAGTCTATGGGTTCTTCTGCATATGTCGTCTCTGTGGCTTGTCCGGAAATTCTCTCTTTCTCCTGCCTTTGAAGGTTCCTTATGAGCTCCAGATTTTTTAGCTTCAACCTCATGTTATAATGACAGAATACTAGCTTCTCTAGACGGCTCGACTTCAATCTATTCCTTTACTTGGTGTGAATCAAGCCAAAGGTGCTCCAGTTTCTCTCACAGCCTGATGAAGAGGTTGTTTGACTTAAGACCCGAATTGCAACATAGGCTAGATCTTCATACCCATATGCTTTTCCATGATCTAGCCACCAGTCAGCTGTAAATAGAAAATTGGCCATGTCAACAATGTGCAAGCTATAATTAAAATTTAAGTAGAACATCTAGTTAATAATTTTCAAACCTGGACTCAAAATTTTGGCAGCTCTTTGAGCAGTACTTGTCCCAAAGTGGTATAACATCATTCTGTAATCATGCATTTGCTTGCATGCCAATATTGCTCTGTCCTCATCTGCAAGCATGCGCTTAATAACAGACTTAGCCCTCATCAACACTTCCGAGCAACTATCATAGCTATCCTTCTTCCCATCAGTTCTAAACATGTATTGAGGGTTGAAAAAATAACCTAAATAAATAAGTCGAAGTTAGTTATTACTTAAGAAAAATGTGTATACAAATAATACATATAGAAAGTTAGTAGCTTACCAGCTGCATGAAGATCATGATGTAAAGTGTGTTCCCAACGTCTGTCTATTATGTCCCACCACTTCACAAAGGTTGTTGGGTTGTTCAGTTGAATGAGCTCCTTAGCTCTGTCCATAGCTTCATATAAATATCCCATATCCGATCTTCTTTCTCCATCACAAGATCGCAAGACACGGACAAGCGGTTCTACAATATTTAACACCGCTTGCACCCCCCTCCAGAAGGGTCTAGACTGAATTAGATCAGCCACTTTCTTACCTTTCTCTCTGACCTTAGTTGGTACATGCCGCAATATGTGATTCTCCCAATCTTCCGATGCCACCATCCTAATCAAGTTGTTCTTTTGTTGATTTAAACTATCTAGAGAGATATATTAAGATGCAAACCTGGTGGCTCCCGGACGAAGCAACTCTCTTCCATGAGTATGTGTGCGCATGATATCCAGAATGTTGTTGTGGTTGTAGATGAATGTGGTGATAAATCGACCACTCTTGACCACTCCATCTATCATCGGATTAGAGCAAATGTCTTCCAACATCAAGTCAATACAATGAGCAGAACAGGGAACCCAGTATAGATGTTCTCTCTTCTGCATCAACATTTGTCCAGCTAACTTGAACGCCGCTGCATTGTCCGTAACCATTTAGACAATCCTTTTTTCGCCCACTTCTTCCACTATTTGATCCATTAATTCACACAGGTACTGGGCATTCTTTATTTTTCCAGATGCATCAATAGACTTTCAAAATACGGTTCCAGCTTTGCAGTAAATTAAGTTGATCATACTTCTTGTTATCCCTGTAAAGTTCCAAACGTGATAAGAAATCAGAAAGAGACCCATTCTGATTAAGAAAAAATGAAGATAAGATAAGAAACTGAAGATAAGATTTATGTACCTGTCCATCTATCGCACATTAAAGTGCATCCATACTCATCCCAGATCCTTTCAAATGATTTAATGTATGTTCGGATGTCATCAACTTCCATATCCAAGTACTTGTTGTATATCTCATATGAAGAAGGTCCCTCAACCCCTTTGCCAACTTCTTGTATGGTCTCGATCATGGACTCATAATATGGCCCCTTGGCCGCATTAGAAGGGATACTGTTATAGAAAAATCACCTAGATGTAGCTCTTCCTATCTTCTCCTTACAAAGTTTTAAGTTCTTGAATGCAGCACTAATAGAAGGTTGTTTATCCCTCTTCTTGGTGAGCAAGGGATCTATTGGACCTACTCTAGGATCTCCAGCTTTAGTGAACTCCTGAGGCAGCTCCTCGCATACATTAGTGCTCATGCCGGCGCTAGTGCTCCCTTGTACAGAAGGTGTGGAGCCACTTCCTTGTCCTCCATATCTTCCAGTGTGCCGAAATAAGTCCTCATCTGCAAAGGACCGCCGGCTTGCTTCCATTGCACGTCGCAATTCAACTTTAAATGTAAAAGAAAAAAAATTAATCTACTATAATTGTTTGTCTGAAAACGTTAAATGAAGAACATGAAAATAAGTTAAATAAGAAACTTACTTGTATCCCAATCATCAACATTTATAGGTTAATTACTTCCACCAAGCCGGACCCCAGCATCAGACATTCGCGCTGGTTCAGACAATTCCTCTCGAATTTCCTGTCTTCTTCTGGCAGTACTTGCTTTGCTTGATTCCTTCTCCTTCATGTAAGTTCGAAATTGGATCCTAACCTCTGAAGGAACTCGAGCACATGCTGCAACTTCACCTTTTATTCCAGCAAGATATTGTTTGAATCGGTAGACCCCGCCAGAGACAACCCGGTTGCAATATTTGCATTGTACCTTTCTTTGGCCCATGTCCACCGGTGTACAATGACCCCAAGCAGGATCAGCACTAGGAGGATTCCCAGATGACCGCTCAGCAGCACCTTGAGATGCCATTCCTTCACAGCACAAGAAGATGAGAGATCGCGGAGCTTGTAGTAGACTAGAAGTGACCTCGTGGGAGAGATGGAGAGAGAATTCTATGATCGAGAGAGTGGGAGAGAGAGCAAGAATATTAGGAGGCTCAAAGGGCAATTGTGGAGCCTTAGGAGGGCCTTGGGGGGGTTAAAATAGACCCCCAAGGCCCAAACTAGCCGTTGCTGGCCGTTTGGGAACGGCCAGCAACGGCTAGTTTGACCCCCAACGGCTAGTTTGACAAGCCGTTGGGGGCCGGGTCGGGCCGACCCCGCCCGATCCGGCGATCCGAGTCCTGGACTCGGCCAGGTTACTCGGGATCGGCACGGTCGGCCCAAAACCGGTCCGACTCGGCCGATCCGAGCCGAGTTTTTAAACCTTGTTCTTACTCTCATCTTTCACTGTCCTAATGTTCTTTCTTGTCTGGTATTTCCACCTATCATGTTCTTAACTCTTTTGTTGAAACTGTTAAGAATCTAAAGTGGGTGCAAGCAATGGATAAGGAGATGTAAGCACTTGATAAAAATAATATCTGGGAACTGGACCCTACCTTAGGAGAAGAGTCTAGTCGGGTCCAGATGGGTCTACACCATTAAATACCATTTTGATCGCACTATTCAGAGATATAAAGTCAGACTAGTTCCCAAGGGTTTTACTAAAACATATGGAGTGGATTATATGGAGACTTTTGCTCATGTTGGCCAAGCTGAAGTCTGTAAGGGTTGTGTTCTCTTTTGTTGTCCAGTTCTCTTGGGAGCTTCACTAGTTGAATGTCTAGAATGTTTTTCTCAATGGTGACTTATAGGAGGAAGTCTATATGCAATCCCCACCTGAACTTGAGGCCAGGGGGAGAGTATGGATTGAAGAAGGCATTGTATAGCTTGAAACAGTCCCCAAGAGCATGGTTTGACAGATTTAGAACTGTTATGGTTCGACTTGGTTACCAACATGGCAACTCTAATCATACTCTTTTCACCAAGTGGAAGGATGGCCGAGTGGTGGTTCTCCTTGTGTATGTGGATGATATGATTATTACTGGAGACCATTCCACATAGAAACAATAGCTTAAGGACAATTTGGCACATGAGCTTGATATCAAAGACCTTGGGGAGGTAAAGTACTTTTTTGGCATTGAGGTGGCCAAGTCACAGATAGTCTCTACATTTGCCAAAGCAAATACGCCCTTGATTTACTTCAAGAAACTAGAAAGTTAGTGTGTAAACTAGCTTTTACTCCTTTTGAGACCAATCATGGACTTTCAGAGTCAGTAGGGGAACTTTTGTCTGAATCCAATAAAGGTACATATCAGCGCCCTGTGAGCAAATTTTTGTATTTATCTCTCACTCGACCAGACATTATCTATACTGTGAGCATTGTTAGTCAATTTATGCATACTCCTCGGATCCCACGTATGCGAGTTGTGGAGCGAATATCGCACTACATCAAATCCTGTCCTGACAGAGGGTTGTTGTACTCTAAGGCTGCTCATTTAAATATTGATGGCTTTACATATGCTGATTGGGCAAGTTATCGAGATGATAGACGGTAAACCACTGGCTACTAGTTTCTAGGTGGGAATCTTGTCACTTGGGGAGCAATAAATAGATTGCATGTGCTCATTTTAGTGTTGAAGCTGAGTATCAAGCCATGACACATAGTGTTATAGAGATGTTATGGCTAAAGCTTTTCCTTCAACATCTTTGGGTCCAAGTTCACACTCCAATGTACTTGTATTGTGACAATAAAGCTGCCATCAACATTGCTAATAACCCGGTTCAGCACGATAGAATAAAGCACATTGAGATTAATCGTCATTAAATTTGAGAAAGTTAGATTATGGGGAAATATGCCTTTCTTATGTTCGTTCTGCTGATCAACTCTCCGATATCTTCACCAGAGGGCTGTCAAGGAATTTTTTACATCTCTTTTGTCTAAGTTGTGCATGTCTAATATCTATGCTCAGCTTGAGGGAGAGTGTAATCAGGGATAATTTGTCATTTGTATGTTTTATATTTATTTGTCTCTTTTTTACTCTTAGTGTGTGAGTTGTACGGGGTTAGTTATGTCTCTATCGGAACAAGGGGTATTTATGTCCTTGTCCACCTTTTTAACCCTAAAAACTCAACATATCTAAGAGATGTGAGGTGCAGCCTGTGTGTAAGAGCCGCAGCCCTCTTGTTGCTGTCCACAGCTTCTCCTCTCTTCCTCCTCCCTTCTTAATTTTCTACAATCACTACTCAGCTGCATTAGATTCCGTGAGTGCTTTACTCATCTGGATTCTTTAGTGATTCTATTTCCTCTGCAATAGCCATTTCACTCCTGACTCTTTCTGCATGTATTCTAGAGACTTTGGGGCTTCTCATGACATGACACTCAATGGCTCCTTATTAGTTGATTGTGCTACACTCCTGCATCCTTCAGATCCGCATGGCTACTGATACTTCTTTTCATGTCTCCAAGTGTGGTACTATCAAGAGGAATCAGATATAAGTGTATTGTGCGTACCTTATTTCTGTTCAAGAGATCAAGTGGCCAACACTCTCACCAAGCGATTGACAAGAAACAAATTTGTTTCAGCCTTAGCAAGCTGTGCATGAGATACATCTATGCTCAGCTTGAGGGGAGAGTAGCAAAACCAAGTCTTCCAGCTATTGTGTCCTCCGTCACAGTTCATTAGATCTGAGATTCAGAAACCAGTATCCAATATTTAATAAATCAGGGAAGTTTTACCTTTTTATTATTATTGTTAACCCTAGCTTAACTGGACCAAATACTCCATGAATGATTCATTGTAATAGTCGGTATTTATGTCTTGAGACAGGTTATTGGGTCCTCTGCCAAAGTTTATAAGATCCAAAATAACTAGTACTTTGATAAATCAAGGTAGTCCTGTCGTTCTATTATTATTGTTAAACCGTAGCTTAACTGGATTCTAAACTCTTTGAATGGTTCATTGTAATAGTGGGTATTTATGTTCCCCTACATGTGAACTAGATTAGGTTGAATGTGATGGAGATTGAGAGGGTGATGACTGCTGAAAAACTTGTTTTCCGGCAGGTCTGGCCCATGTTCAGGCTATTTGTCATTTTTCTTCTCTTTCTACTATTTTCCTGGCATTTCTAAGGTATGAATTTATAACAAGGCCCAATGGAGAGTGAAGTCCTTATACAACATCATAAAAAATAATTGTTCAAACTCCCTGGATCTGAAATGTGAAGCTCCTCTCAAAGTCCAATTACTCATATGGCTTGTACAAAGAAACATATAGTTAAAAAGGTCCTAGAAGTAATGGAGGCCTGATGAGAGCCACTTGTGTGCCCTCTGCTTGATTGATGAAGAAGATGCTGATCATCTCATGATAAGGTAGGCTTGGAAAATCTTGGGAGACATTGCTCAGGAACCTCTGAAGTTCTGTCCAGTGCAAGAGATGTGGCTTTGTTTCAGCAAAAGATGGAGCATGGGAGCATGAGTGGTGAGAGATAGAATTCTCCAACTCATTATCATGCTATGTGCTGGAGCACTTGGAAAGAGATAAAAAGTGGCAGTTTTTCAGAATTGAAGGATCTATGCCAAAAAATAATATATGTAGAAGAGTAGTTGTATTTCAACGGGCTATTGGCATACCAAATATTCCTATTATAGTGCTGGGAAAATTCCCAAGAGTTTAAGGTGAATTATGTATGGATTGGACATGTATCGCTGCATATTGCCTAAATAAAGTTGGTGGTACGTCCCACTTTTCTCATAAACAATGTGGTTGCCTTAGGCTCATCTGCATTTTGTCATAATTGTTGATTTGAATGTAATAATTCAAATTTCTGGTTTTTCAGTCAAAAGCTTTTACTGATGATTGCTATTTATATGGGCGTTATAATGACTTTTCCAATCTTTTCAAAACAGAATTGAACTACGGATGTCTTCATCTTGCCCTTTCTGTCATCTAAATGTTTCCCTAGCTGAGCTGGAACGGTATTTCTTCCCTCTTTCATGTTTCCTAAAGTTTAACAGTTCAAGTACTCACATAGTTCGTTTAGTTGTCTTCAGTTTCATGAACTCCTTTCTTTCAATTGTGTATGTGCAATTAACTATTAATTCTCGTAAGAAAAACAGGCATGTAAATAAGCACTTTGAGGAAGATGAACTTGCAAGGGACATCGAACTAGCACATCAAATTGCATCAGCCCCTCCAAGTCCTATATACATGGTATGACCATGCTCACATGGAAAGTATTATGGATCAATATTATTCTTGAGAACATATCATGGAATGGACATATAATCATCATATGTTTTTCACTTGGGTGTCCATGAATTTTATGTGCTGCGTATGCATGTCATTGTGTTTGTTTTCAGGGTGCATCGTAATAATTGTACATGTATTGTATTGGTACATGGGAGTTGTACATAAATTGTATTCAGGAGTGGTGCCTTAGATGGTAATAATAGATGCCCAAATTACTCCTATATATAGCTAATGCCTTTATCTTAGTGGCACAGAGTAGGAGCAGGAATGAGAACGGGATCGATTTGAGGGATCGATAAGTTTTTAGTGTCCTATTTTAGGAGTGTTTAGGAAGCGATTTAATAATTGTGTATGCATATGTATATCGTCAAAAAGATAAATAAGCGACTCATAAGAATTACTTTCACTAATAGATCATACTTTGCAACATTATTATTATTAGAAAAGAAAAGTATGCTTTAGAATTTTTTATATTTTTTATAGTTTCTATTGTTTTTATGTTTGAAGGCTTGTGCGAATATTGTTTGCATATTTACTCAATGACTGGTTTATATAGTTATTTTATAACTAACTTTTAGTCTAGGGGTCATTTCCATAATTGCGTAGAAGTTTATAATGCAGTGTTGCATTTCAAACCTACAAAGCCAATACAAATCAAACTGAAGGTACTGTTGCAAGGCATTAAGGGTATTCACACAATATTAATGATGAAAAATAATACTCTTTAAATGTGGGGGTCATTTTATAATTTTCCCTCTTTTTCAACTTTCATCCCAACCCGAATCTCTCACTTCACTGCTGTGCTGCATCTCCTTCTCTATTCTGTACCCATCACTCTTCGTCTATCCTCACCACCATAGAGGATGTCAGGCCCTTGCTTCAAGCACGTCGCTGCCTCCGCTACCCCCCTTGTGCCATCATCGTCGCCATCCATGCTTGCATGCTGCTGCCACTGCCATCTTGAGGTATGTCTCTTATCTCTTTTCCTTTCTCTTTCCCCTTCCTCTCCACCTCTTTCTAGTTTCTTCTCTTTGTTTTTCTTTTTCCTGCCCATCCTCACCACCCAAATGAGAGGGCTTATTCTGGATCTTTTTTTTTTTTTTTGAAAAATTATGGGGCACCACCAATTTTATTAATAAATAGAGGTAGTACATCCTTAAAAGTCCAAGGAGAGGTTACTCAGACTAAAGAAAGAAAAAAAACAAAATTACATAGATTTCATAATTCTGAACCACTCTTCAGCAGAAATTCCCAAAATAAATCTTGTATTGTTGTCACCCTCTTGTGGCCATGGATGGCAGTACCGGCCGGTACCGGTTCAGCCAGAAATGGCTGGTACCGGTATTAAATAAATAAATAAATAATAAAAAAAAAATTATACCGGGCTGGTATGCCCAAAACCGGGTCGGTACCGAACCGGTACGCCCGTGACACTTTCCCCTCTCACAGAAACATATCTGTGAGAGGGGAGGCTCGTTTTTGGCAGTGGCAAGGGAAGGGAAGGAGGGGAAGGAGCCGTCGCCGCCCATTGCCGGAGACGTTTTCACCGTTTTGGGTGGAATTAAAAAATAAGGTATGATATATATTTTAAATCTAGTGATTATTTTTTAGTTGTGAACTAATTATTAGATTGTTTACATTTATTTTCTTAGTAAAATAGACAACCCCCAAGTTTAGACCATAATTAGTAGTTAAAAATTAGGACTTTTGTCTAATTACTTAAATTAAACATCAATTGAAGCCTAAGTTTCATTGCATATTTTAAAGTAGGAGTATGCTGTCAATTGCGTTGATCGACGGTTAATTAGGAAAAAATTCCAATTTAGACCCTAATTAGCAGTTAAAAATTGGGACTTTTGTCTAATTAGTTAAATTAAACATCAATTGAAGTCTAATTAAGCTTCATTGCATATTTTAAAGTAAGAGTGTGCTGTCAATTACGTTGATCGACAGTTAATTAGGAAAAAAATTCCAATTTAGACCCTAATTAGTGGTTAAAAATTGGGATTTTTGTCTAATTACTTAAATTAAACATTAATTGAAGCTTAATTAAGTTTTATTGCATATCTCAAAATAGAGCATGCTGTGAATTGCTTGATTGACGGTTAATTAGGGAAAAATTCAAATTTCGACCCTAATTAGTGGTTAAAAATTAGGGCTTTTGTCTAATTAGTTAAATTAAACATCAATTGAAGCCTAATTAAGCTTCATTGCATATTTTAAAGTAGGAGTGTGCTGTCAATTGCGTTGATTGACGGTTAATTAGGAAAAAATTCCAATTTATATCCTAATTAGCGGTTAAAATTTGAGATTTTTGTCTATTTACTTAAATTAAAGATCAATTGAAGCATAATTAAGCTTCATTGCATATTTGAAAGTAGGAGCATGCTGTGAATTGTATTGATCAACGGTTAATTAGGGAAAAATCTCAATTTTGACCCTAATTAGTGGTTAAAAATTGGGCTTTTGTCTAATTACTTAAATGAAACATCAATGGAAGCCTAATTAAGTTTCATTGCATATTTTAAAATAAGAGTATTATGCCAAATGTTCTTATATTTGTTTCTATTTTTTTCTTTCTTGTTGTAGGATCATGGCTGAACAGTTAGAGCAGGACCTAAGGTGGGCCTATATCACCTTAGTTAATACTGTAAAGAGAAGAGTGAAATGCAAATATTGTGGCAAAGAGATGGGTGGTGGAATCATTCGAAGAAAAGAATATTTAGCAGTGAAGACAGGACATGTGACAAGGTGTATTGTCTGTCCTCGACAAGTCGCCGATGAGATGCGTGAATTGTTGCGTGGCCGGAAAGCACAAAAGGAGCAAAAGAATGAAGAGGAGGTTGAACTTCAAGACGAGATTTTAGGTAAACATAATAGAAAAGGTAAAGGGATGTATACTGGGGCCAGTGACATTTCTATACGTGAGAGGCAAAGGGCTGAACAAATTGTAGACTCTAGTGATGATGATGATGATGAAGAACCTGCGATGGTTGCAGTTAGAAGAGAGAGTTTGTGGCATCAAGAAGAAGATGAAGCCCGAAGGAGAGGTGATGGACCATCAACAAGAGGCACAAGTCAAGGTAGAGGCCAAGTGGGTCATATAGATAGTTATCTTTTCAGAAGACACCCTTTTACTCAGCCAAAAATCAAGCAAGTAATGAGAAGAGTAAAAAAGTCAGCTAAAGCGGCAGGACATGCTTTTAAAAGCATTTGCAAATGGTTTTTGCATGTAGGTGTTTCCTTACATGTTGCTCAGTCTCGTTATTTTCAACCTATGATTGATGCAATAGCAGATCATGGTCGTGGGTTCAAAGCCCCCATACGTCGAGACATATGGACGTAGGCTTGATGGAGAATATGAGGAGCTTCAACAGTGGGTTAAAAGTTTTAAAGCTGTATGGAAGGAAAGATGATGCACAATTATGTGCGATGGCTCGACTGGTACCACGAAGAAGTCGATGATTAATTTTATTGTTTATTGCACTGAAGGGATAGTTTTTATGAAGTCTTTTGATGCATCAAACTATTCAAAGAACGCCAAATATTTATTTGGTTTGATGGATCAGATGGTGCAAAAAATTGGAGAGGAAAATGTTGTCCAGGTGGTCACTGATAATGAACCAAGTTATAAGACTGCAGGGAAGAAGTTAATAGACAAGCGCAAACACCTTTATTGGGTCCCATGTGCAACGCATAGTCTGGACTTGATGCTTGAAAACATTGGTAAGGACCCGACTATCAACAAGACAGTAAAGAGAGCACAAAGAATTATCTAATTTATTTATGGTCATCTTAGGATCCTGAACATGTTCAGAGAAAAAGCATATGGAGGTTGAGATCTCATCCGTGCGGGGTCTACAAGATTTGCATCTAATTTTATTTCTTTAGAATCTTTGCACAAATTCAGGAATGAGATCAAGGGGTTTATGTTTAACAAGGAGTTCTTAGAATATATGCGGACTACCTCCAATGAATCTAAATCCGAACATTTGGAAGTGAGAAAAATCATAGAGAATAAAAAATTTTGGAGCCATGTGCAGACTTAAATGAAGTTGGTGGAACCGCTCGTACAAGTCTTAAAATTGGTGGATGGGGATGATGAGAATTACATGAGATATTTGTACGAGGCAATTGACATTGCTAAGGTGCACATCAAGAACACATTTCCCAACACTTACACCACGACTTTATTGATGGGACTTTATTGATCTCAGATGGGAAAACACATTACACCACGACTTGCATGCAGCTGGTAAGTGAAGTGTTATACTGTTACATGAGGGATTATTTAATAAATTGTTATTTATTAATTATCCACCTAAATGTAGGTTATTTTTTAAATCTTCGAGTAATATATAGTCGTTAAGTTCACATTGATGGAGAGGTGATATAAGGCACACTGAATGTGATCACATGCTTGTCGAGGACAATAAAAGATAGAATTGAGGTAGAGAGACGTGTTTATCTCTTATATGAAGAATTGACTTTAAGATACATTCAATTACTTGTATTTTCAAGAGTCCATGAATTATATTAATTGTTAATTCTATCTTTGTAGATGGAGGCTTATAGGCTAATGCTGGAGACATATAATGAAGACCCTGTGCAAATTGCCGTAGAGAAAGTGAGCCCAGGTATACTTAGTGATTACATTGTTGTCATATGTGCATAAGAAAGAAGAACATACATTGATTCATTTTTTTGTTTTTTACTGATGGCATAGTTGGGTGGTGGATAATGGTGTACAACAGAGATAGGTGTTATAATCCCTTGGCTTTCGTTGCAGTGAGGGTTTTGAATCAGACGACATCGGCAAGCGAAGGCGTTACTACTAGGCTTTATACAAAAAATGGGAAGAACATAAGGCTTCTCAGATTCCTCAAGTGAATGTACCTCCTGCGAGGGCAGTTTCAAAGCCAACGATAATAAGGGCACATGTTGCCGAAGTCAATTTTGTCCCCGATAAAGTGCAGGAGGCCCGAGATGAAGAACTAAATCTTAATGTTCAGCAATTCAACGCTTGGCAGAAGATGTTGCAATATCACAGAAGCGCCTAATTGAACAAATTGTGGAGGCGAAGATAGCCGAATAGGATGAGGAGATAAGTGCCTTTGACTTATATAAGGTGCCGTTCCCAGTCTACCATTTGTTTAAGAAGCTCCCGCTAAATAACACCAAATGCCCCAAATTTACAAGATATGATGGAGAAAGATCTGCCCAAGAGCACATCGCTCATTATATGAGTGATTTGGGGTAGCTAGCCACATATGAAGCATACCTATTGAGGTATTTTTTTACTTCACTACGGGTACAACATTCCAATGGCACTCGAAGTTAAAACCCAATTCCATAAATAATTGGAAAGAAATGCAGAAGAAATTCCTAGACCGCTTCAAGGTGTAAGAGCGGAAGGTCACCATCACTGAATTGGTGACTCTGAAGCAGGGCAAGAACGAGTCCACAATCGATTACATTAAGAAATGGTGAAATCTCAGAATGAAGTGTGACAACCCGCGAGTCTACGAGGACGTAATGAAATTATGCAAAAGGAGCCTGAAGCCGGAAATCAATGAGAAGCTGATAAGAGCAAATGTGAGAAACTTTGACCAACTCAACAATATAGTATCAAACATTGAGATCTTCTTTGCTGACAATCCGACCATTGGCTTCAACAAGGGAAAAGCTCCAAGCGAGCGAATATCTAATGTAAAGGAGGTGAACGCAATAGATTTCGCCCCTGCGGTAGAGAAGACATGGGGCAAGGGGAATGCCAATGCAATAGATTTCGCCCCTCCTCCCTTAGTAAAAAGATGAAAAGCCTTACTCTTTTGCTCGGGATCATACCAAGAAGCTATTTGAAGCTTGCATGCAGGCAAATCTCTTGGCACTGCCAGAACCAAAAAAACCCAATGAAGTGAGTAGATCCAATGAACCCAACTATTGCAGCTATCACCATATGTTGGGCCATACTATTGAGGACTACTATCTCTGCAAGGATGAGATCGAAAAGCTCATCCAAAAAGGGGATGTGGAAATGGGCCGATACTTGGTGAGTCCACCCCAACCACATCAAAAGCCGAAGCAAATATTCTTAGTGAACATTGTTTATGCAAACGAAAGCTCGTTGGGGGAAGTGCCTGAAAAGGAAAGCATAAAAGCCTCTCATAAGCAAGAGGCGACACCATTGCATACTCCAGTAGCCCCTACTTCGGAAGGGTCAATTATGGCAACATTGGAAGAAATCCAGGCAAGTATGGGGCATCTTACCCAGGTGGTAGAAGGTCTTTCGAGATAGCTGGCTGAAGTCTTAATGGAGAAGGAAGTCAACATGTCATTGTCCTTTGAAGGAAAGTGACCGAAATGTAACCTCCCTCAAGGGAAGAAGGGCAAACATGTCATAGACTTGAATGAAACACCTAAAGCTTAACACAAGGAATGCATATTCCCTAAAAGAGAGGGCTATGATGATCGAAGCAATAACCCTTTAAACTGTGTTGAGTAGAGAGGTAATTGATTTACCTAACCTAAAAAAAGGAGAGGAAATGTACAAGACGGATGCGCCCAATTATTGTCCCTATCACCGCTCCATCAGCCATCCAATTGAACATTGTTTTACGTTCATAGATGAAGTTGAAAGGTTAATTCAAGATAGGAAGATCAACATAGGCAAATACCTAGTAAAGCCTCCGCGAGCACATGATCGGGACGCGATCACCTACACCGTTAATGTGTTGCATAAGTACTATGTTGATAAAAGCTTCCTGGAAGTCCCAATCCATGAGATGTCCAGACCCCAACCTGAAGAGGAACCCCGTCATCAATATGGAGGGGGTAGCTCTGGATAGGCCCCATACTCCGAAGACTAAGGCAAAATTTGACACTATTGCACTGATCGCAAAGGACATGAAAAGGCAAGAGTTAAGGCGTCCACAAGAAGTATGGGAGGAAGAAAGAGCAAAAGTTAGTTCCTCTAAGCAAGATGAAGAGAAGACATACGGGGAATATCAAATGGACCAAAGTTCGAAAGAAGAAGCTGGTTCCTACGAAAGTTCCAAAAGCTGAGGAAAAAAAAGGGCTTAAAAACGAGGTGCCCCGACAGACTTAATTGGTCTTCTCATAAAGAAGGAAGCCAGTTAAAGACAAAAAGGTCTTGAACCCAGTTGAGGTGAAAACCCGCAAGTACGTCTCAGGCAAAAATGGGAAACCCTGCTGTGTGAAAACGGGAAAGGGCGCACAGGCAAAAGCAAGAAGGAGCTAGCCTTGGAGAAAACCTATGAGGGCGCTATGGTTAGTTTTTTAAAAAAAAAGAAAAAAAAGAAAACATCCCATTGGGGAACGATTAACAAAAGCACCCCGATCGGGAGAGAATTCTCCTCGCCTACCCCTTGGTGATGGTCAAATTTTTCTACATCCTTATCCAGGGAGGATGTCAGAGTCGTCAATAACGAGAAAACCCTTAAATCACTCGACAACGGGTGTGATGACATTCAATAAAGGGCTACGACCGAGACAACGATGACGATATCCTCCCGACTCGATAAAAAAGTGGGAAAATCCGATCTTTACCTTAGATAGGCTCAAAAGGTTCCTACATCCTAAAATTGCTTATCACCTCCAGTAGAACCAAAGTCCTCTAAAGTTTTTCCAAGTTTCTAGTTCGGGGAGCCATTGTATCAAATTTTTTTTCAAAATTTCTGACCTGGGGAGCCATTGTATCCCAAGATCCAAAAATTTTCCAAAGTTTCCGGCCCGAGGAGCCGTTGTATACCAAAACCTAAAATTTTCCAAAGTTTCCAGCCCGGAGAGCCATTGTATCCCAAAACCCAAAATCTTCCGAAGTTGCTGGCCTGTGGAGCCATTGTATCCCAAAACCCAAAACTTTCAATCATAAAGCCTTAGAAACCCAAAATACCCCGTCCTATCGGGAGAATCTCCATTAATAAATCCAAAGTGCATGTCTACCTGAAGCCTTTATCCCCTTGAAAATCCAAAATTCATGACTATTTGGAGCCTTCATCCTCTCGAAAATCAAAAGTTCATGGCTAGTTGGAGCCTTCATTTCCTTGAAACCTAAAGTTCATGGCTACTTAGAGCCTTTACCCCCTTGAAAACCCAAAAAATTTATGGCTATTGAGAGCCTTCATTCCCTTGAAAACTCAAAACCCATGGCTACTTGGAGCCTTCATCCCCTTGAAAACCCAAAGTGCATGGCTACTTAGAGCCTTTATCCCCTTGAAAACCCAAAGTGCATGGCTACTTTGTGCCTTCATCCTCTTGAAAATCCAAAACTCTTAGCTACCTGGAGCCTTTATCCCCTTAAAAATCCAAAATTCATGGCTACCTAGAGCCTTCATCCCCTTGAAAATCAAAAGTGCATGGCTACTTGGAGCCTTTATCCCCTTGAAAACCCAAAGTGCATGGCTACTTGGAGCCTTCATTCTCTGGAAAACCCAAAAATCATGGCTACCCGGAGCCTTCATCTCTTTGAAAATCCAAAACCTATGGCTATTTGGAGCCTATATCCCCTTGAAAATCTAAAATCCATGGCTACTTGGAGCGTTTAAAATTTAAAATCTATGGCTACTTGGAGCGTTTAAAATTTAAAATCTATGGCTACTTGGAACCTTTATCCCCTAAAAAAAGCCCAAAAGTCCAACACACTACCTGGAACTTTCACTTTATGGGAAAATCACTAAATCCCCCGTCCTACTGGACAAGTTCCGCTCAAAAGGCAAATGTGGCCCGGGGAGTGTCCCAAAGCCTTACAAATTCAGAATTCCTAAGCCCTCCACTTCGGCACACATGGAAGCCATAATTTCCTGCCGAACAAAATTGAAAACTTTATCCAAGTTTGGCCCATAGGGGAGCCATAATCCTCTATTGAAAAAAAAGGAGCTTAAAATTGAGGTGCTCCGACGGATTTAACTATTTCCTCCCAGAAAAGGTATAGTGAAGGGCAAAAAGGTCCCAAAATCCGACTAAAGTGAAAACCCGAAAGGGCGCCTCAGGCAAAAGTGGATAACTCTGCTGCATGAAAACTTGAAAGCGCGTGCAGGCAAAAATAAGAGGGGGCTAATTCAGGTGAAAACTTGGAAGGGCACTAGAGTTAGTATATATATATATATATATATATATATATATATATACAAGTTACACGGCATTGAAATGATTCCATTAATGGATAAATGTGTTGCCCGAGATAGGCTTTCGAGACAACCAAGTCATAAGGAAAGCGCTATTCGAGACAAGCCCTTAGGGTAGCCGGATCACGAAGAGAAGGGAGACAAAATCAAAGTCACCTTCAGAAAGACGGCGATATAATTATGACAAGAACCTGCCAAAGTCCAAGTCCCAGGTTGTCCCGGAAGCGTTCAAATGCATTTGAGGAACTGAAGACGGTGTTCGATATTCGGAGAAGCCGAGAAAGCAGATGATCAAGCAAGTCAAAGTCGGACCGACTTCACCAAAAGTTTTCAGGCGTCGTCCAGGAACAACAAAGACAAGCCTCCTGCCTCGGCCACGACGTAAAGGAAGAAAGAAGTGGGCTAAGTGCAAAAGGAAAAAAAGAACTGAGTGCAGTTTACTATCAAAAGGTGTGGAAGGACAAAGAAGCAAAATGAAAGCCTACGAATAATAACAAAGTTACAAAGACCAGCTCACTGCAGTCAAAGCTTCGGCCAGTTAGGGTCACTTTCCCAATATGCCTTAAAATGTCAAAAGAGGGTGTCCCTACCCAAAGATCGACTCGTTACAATCAAAGCTTCGGCCAGTTAGGGTCACTTTCACGATGTGCCCTAAAATGCCAAAAAAGTGGGTTATTCATACCTAAAGTGCGGCTTATTGAAGTCAAAGCTCTAGCCAGTTAGGGTCACTTCCACCATGTGTCAAAAATGCCAGAAAAGGGTTATCCATATCCAGAGATCGGCTGGTCACAGTCAAAGCTTCAGCCAGTTAAGGTCACTGTCATAATGTGCCATAAAATGCCAAGTGTGGGTTGTTCATACCCAAAGTTCAGCTTATTACAGTCAAAGCTCCGGCTAGTTAGCCATGTGTCCTAAAATGCCAGAGGAGGGTTATCCATACCTAAAGATCGGCTGATCATAGTCAAAGTTTCGGCCAATTAGGATCACTTTCACAATGTGTCCTAAAATGCCAAGAGTGGGTTATTCATACCCAATGTTCGGCTTATTGCAGTCAAGGCTCCGACCAGTTAGGGTCACTTCTACCATGTATTCTAAAATGCCAGAGGAGGGTTATCCATACCTAAAGATCGGTTGGTCACAGTCAAAGCTTCGGCCAGTTAGGGTCACTTTCACAATGTGCCCTAAAATGCCAAGAGTAGGTTATTTATACCCAAAGTTCGGCTTATTGTAGTCAAAGCTCCGTCCAGTTAGGGTCACTTTCACCATATATCCTAAAATGATAGAAGAGGGTTATCCATACCTAAAGATCGGCTGGTCACAGTCAAAGCTTCGGCCAGTTGGGGTCACTTTTACAATGTGCCTTAAAATGCCAAGAGTGGGTTATTCATATCCAAAGTTCGGCTTATTACAGTCAAAGCGCCGGCCAGAAGAGGGTTGTCTATACCCAAAGATTGACTGGTTTTAGTCAAAGGTTTGACCAGTTAGGGTCACTTTCACAATGTGCCATAAAATGCCAAGAGTGGGTTATTCATACCCAAAGTTCGGCTTATTGCAGTCAAGGCTCCGGCCAGTTAAGGTCACTTCCACCATGTGTCCGAAAATGCCAGAAGAGGGTTATCCATACCTAAAGATCGGCTGGTCACAGTTAAAGCTTCTGCCAGTTAGGGTCACTTTCACAATGTGCCCTAAAATGCCAAGAGTGGGTTATTCATACCCAAAGTTCGGCTTATTGCAGCCAAAGTTCCGGCCAGTTAGGATCACTTCCACCATGTATCCTTAAATGCCTGAAGTGGGTTATCCATTTCCAAAGATCCGCTGGTTACAATCAAAGCTTCGGCCAGTTGGGGTCACTTTCACAATGTGCCCTAAAATGCCAAGAGTAGGTTATTCATACCTAAAGTTCGGCTTATTACAGTCAAAGTGCCGGCCAGTTAGGGTCACTTTCACCATGTATCTTAAAATGGCAGAAGAGGGTTATCCATACCCAAAGATCGGCTAGTCACAGTCAAAGCTTCGTCCAGTTAGGGTCACTTTTACAATGTGCCCTAAAATGCCAAGAGTGGGTTATTCATACTTAAAGTTCGACTTATTGCAGTCAAAGTTCCGGCAGTTAGGGTCATTTCCACCATGTGTCCTAAAATGCCAGAAGAGGGTATCCATACCCAAAGATCGACTTGTTGCAGTCAAAGTTTCGGCCAGTTAAGGTCATTCACAATGTATCCTAAAATACCAGAAGACGGTATTCATACCCAAAGATCGACTCGTTGCAGTCAAAGCCTCGGCAAATTAAGGTCACTTTGATCATATGTCCTAAAATTCCAGAAGAGGGTATCCATACCTAAAGATCGACTTGTTGCAGTCAAAGCTCCAGCTAGTTAGAGTCACTTCCATTGTATACCATAAAATGCCGAAGAGGGGTATTCATGCCCAAGCATTTTGAAGAAATTGGCAAATGCCGAAAGATGATAAAGGATTAACCTCCTACCAGCTACAAGTTACCTTTGTTGGGAGGCAATAAAATCCTGGAGGATTAACACCACAAAGAATGGTTTAATTCCAAGATCTCAAGGCAGGTTACGACATACTCAAGACAAGGTCTATAAGCCCTTAACCGAATGCAAGATAAGCGCATTTGATGAAGCCAATAAGAGGCCATGATGCAGATACACGGGACATATGCCTCCGCCCCTGCTCCCGACACGTCCTGTGGGGGGTATTTCTTGAAACATTTTTTTCAGGAAAAAAATAAAATAAAAAAAAAGAATGGAGGGATTTTTAACAAAAAAAGAAGGAGGGGGGAGGAGGAGCCAACCGGTGGCTTCCCCCCCCCACCTGACCGGTGGGGGGTGCCACCGGTGGACAACCCCCATTAGTGGGCATGCCCACCGGTGGGGGCTGCCACCAATTGGTAGCCCAACCGGTGCGGGGTGCCACCGCACCCCCCCTTCCTCTCTTTCTCACCCCCAGCCCCCTATAAAAACCCCTATAGAGGGGCTGCTGTAGCACACAAAGAAGAAGGCCAAGAAAAGAAGAAGAGGGGAAGGCTCTGGAGATTTTTTTTGCTGAAAAAGAGAAGAACAAAGGAGCCTTTTTTTTGTGAATTTTTCTGTGTCTGGGAATAAGGACATAAACAAAGGCCCACTTATTTTTTTTTTAAGATCTTGTAATGTACATGTGGCTCATTCATATTGGTTGAATGGCCCAAGTTCTTTTTTTAATTAAGTAATTATGTGTGGTTCATTCATATTGGTTGAATGGCCAAAGTTTTAATTAGTTAATCATGTGTCGTTCATTCATATTGTTGAATGGCCATAGTTTTTAATTAATAATGTGTGGATCATTCATATTGGTTGAATGGCCAAAGCTTTAATTAATTAATAACATGTTGTTCATTCATATTGGTTGAATGGCCAAAGTTTTAATTAATTAATATGTGGTTCATCCATATTGGTTGAATGGTCAAAGTTTCATGTTGATTAATCAAGTGGCTCGTTCATATTGGTTGAATGGCCAAAATCTCAATTAATTAAATTGTGTGGTTCTTTCATATTGGACGATTGGCCATAAAGTTGTGGTTCACTCTTATTGGTAGAGTGACCAATATTCAATTTTCTTGGTTTATTCCTATTGGTGGAATAGCCATTAAACTGTATGGTTCTTTCCTATTGGTGGATTAGCCATAAACTTGTGGTTCACTCTTATTGGTAGAGTGACCAATATTCAATTTTCTTAGTTTGTTCCTATTGGTGGAATAGCCACTAAGTTGTTTGGTTCTTTTCTAATGGTGGATTGGCCTAAAGTTGTGGTTCACTCTTATTGGTAGAGTGACCAAATTTTCAATGATTCATTCCTATCGATAGAATGGTCAAAAGTGATATAATTTGATATGCAACAAAGTGGATTTGAATAAAGTTTACATCTGGATAGTGCATGTTCAATTTTTGCTTGTTTAATGTGTGTCTATTTTCATTGAATGTATGCTTAAATGATGAATATGTCGACTAAGTTGGATATGCTTTCAAGATAAATGAATTTTGGCTCCTTCATATTGATTAGAGGATCATTAGAGAATATCCTTAAGTATGTGGTGGCATTCATACCCCATTAATTGAGGATATCCTTTATGTTTATCTTCTTAAATGAACCTAAGAAGGGGGGACATATTGTCCATAGATTCCATGTCGTTAAAGGATGCTTAAAGGTTATCTTTGAGTCATTTGGTATCCTTTAAGGGGTTCTAATGAAGATTAGGTCCAAAAGACCTTATTCTTAGCACCATTTGAAGACCACCAGTTCTCATGTCCTCATGTGAACTTAAAAGATCTCTTAAGTATCCTTTAAGGACTCTGGTAGAATCTCTAAACAAAAAGAATCCATCCTGAATGCATGGCCTCAAAGCATTTGATTTGTCTTATTCTTGGGCCTTAATGGACGGTTAATCAAAGGTTACCAGTCAATGACTGGCGTAATTAACACTGACTGAAGTTCGTAGGGAGAGATCAAGAACATGGATCTACGCTTGATCCAAAATCTTAGACTTGAGGATTGATCCCAAATTCTCAAAGTCTATATTAAAAAGAGGGAAGTCTATGCTTTCAAAACTCCAAGAATCCTCTTTTAAAATCAAAATTCTTTTAAATCAAATCATTTAAAAAATGAAGTCTCACAGTGTATGAGCAGACTCCGATTGAGAAGGAAGAAGTGAACAATCATATCATGTCCTTTTATTCTCATTTGGTCTCAGAAGAGGAGTATTATAGGTCATCTGTTGATGCTGATCTTCTCCCTTAGTTGTCAGAGGAGTTTCTGTCAGTAAACTTTGAGGAACAAGAACTTCATTGTAAAGACTCACACTTACAAGGAAAGGCTAAGTTTATAAGTAATGAGGTTTAGGGTTTATTTGCAAATTCTCTTAGAACTTTTTGCTTTATAAGCTTCAAGAGACACTTGAATGGGTTAATGCTATACTCTAGAAAGCATGTTTGCCTAGGTTTGACCAATCCTGACCAAGGTTCGTCATATCGCTAATCCGTATCAGATTGTATCTTCTCAGATACGGTACGATATCGATCTGTTTCGTGCTGACTCGCACGAGTTCAGCCAATGAGTTTGTTAAAATCAATGAGTTGTTTGTTAAAATTAATGAGTTTCAATCACATTTTAGAGAAATGTATCCTATTAATTGATATAAAAAGTATAATTTTACTTATCAAATAAGAAAAATTTAACTTAAAACATTCCATTAAGCCTGTATGAGTCGACACTATTTGGTTCGATTCGGTGTGTATCAACAGATCAGGTTGGCCCAGATACGAGTCAACTCGTACGAGTCGGTCCGATCCGGTACGATACGCCAAACTATGATCCTGACAACTCCTATTGCAATTAAAGCGTTGTCAGTAGGATAGGGAGTTCCTTGAAGAAGTACTATATAGATTAAACTTATTTTACCGAACTTTAGATTTTTAATACGTAGAATGTTGGGCTTGATTTATGAGATTTTTATATTAACAAAAAGGACCATTTTATGTATTAACCGTATATGAGTGTTTTAACAGAATTGTTAACGACATGATTTTTGTTTTAGGAAGCGAGAGTTAACTTTTTATATGTTGGAGATATGATTTTTCTGATATTTTTATTGAATTCAAATGGGGAGTACTTCCCTTATTTACATGTAATATTTGTCAAGCAGAAAACCAATCCACATGTCCTCCTGCACCGTCCCATCGCCTCTGCTACCGCCCACCGCCCACCGCTTTATCCTTCCCTTATCTTACTTACCCACTGCCACTCCTATCATCCTAATCCTCTTCCTCTCCCACCGCCTACATCCCCTAGGAGGCTGTTCTCTTAAGTACTCACTTAACTAGTAGCATTAAAGGAGGGAGGGAGGGAGGGAGACAGAGAGAGAGAGAGAGGATTATAGGCAAGCTTCAGCAGGGGGCAACAGCTTGTGTTTGTCTGTGGTGATGATTTGTGCAGCGACAGTCTTCTTTTAAGTAGGGTGATGCGCCCCTATTTTCGTTTTTAAATTAAATAGTTCTAAACTTTAAGGGAAGATAATATGGTTAAGACTTATTTATGACTTATTTAAAGGAGATTCTATTAGAATCAACTTACATGAGCTTATGAAAGCATTGAAATTAATCATGTTATGATTATTATAGCTAAGTCTTTCATCGATTAGTAAAGTTTCTTATGATGATACGTGATAATATGAAACGACAAACTTATGATTTATCTACAAAAGTAATAATTCCGAATCATGATTACGAATTATGACTATAGATATGAATATATGAACCACAGTTATAAACCACAATTATGAATTATGATGGTGAATCAGTTGATGAACTATGAACTTAAGATTTTGAGTAAGGATGCAAATGGTAACCGATAGCCCGATTATCCGACTATTCGTTAGCTTATAGGTCAATTAATAGATAGTCTTTTTTAAATTGATATGTATGGTAACAAATCTAAATTTTTTTCTGAACGAATACATATGGTACACTCAGATCCGATTATCTGACTGTTTGTTAGCTTTTGGGACAGCTAATTGATAGTATTTATAAATTGATAGCTTACTGGATATGGTCATGGATCTACCTTAGATCCGCATCGAATCCGACCCATTTGCATCCCTAATTTTGAGTACCACACATAATAATGAATAAAGTTATAAGGATATTTTCTAATTATAAAAGAAAGAGTAACATCACCACATTGGCGGGATGGGGCCATACGATCTGCCCTTTGGGATATGGGGACATCGGGTCTGCTCCTTACGATATGTGCTATAGTCGGAGCACGGAACAACGTCCTTTTTCTTTACAGGGTCTAGTCCAGAATCGAGACACCGACTAAGGCAGTGGGAGGAAAACCATTTGAGTGCACTCATGATTGGGATTTGGACTATGCAGTTTGAGACTACATTCCCAACTCAGCCTACGGCCTACCTTACCCACCAAGAGTAGCCAGAAGCCCTCTGGGGCAGACATGTAGAAGTTGAGAGACCAAACCAGTGGGCTATCGATCTGCTTGGCTACTTTACGATCGCTGATGTGTAATTATCCCTGTTACTTGATGACATAGTAAGATGAATTATGACTTATTCTAATAATGATTTTATGTTCTTATTTGGATTTTTGTATCATATATGTACCATCACTAAAGGGAAATAGAAAAAATAAATGTTTGAATGACAAATGATGAAGATGTTTAATTCGTTACATGTTATGTTCTTATGTTAATTTCTTTCCAAATATTTTTATCCAGCATATAGTTATATAGCTTGTGCATGAATAACATTAGCATGATTAGTAAATCAATAAAGAAGCTACCATGTTTAATTGTATTACATGACTATTATGAATTTCATTTTAATAACCAGTAATGAAAGTATAAGGGAAGCAATAAGGAATAAATAATCCCTACTGAGTTCTCGTATGAGACTTATGAAAGCTGTTTAAAACATTTTTTGCAGGGGAACGTTCCTAACCAAGGTTGAATTGCGATTCTAGCTTCACCAGTTGCAAGGTACCAGTGGTCAGTATGACTTAGCTTATGTGTTTTGAGTCTTTTGTTTTTGGCTATGTACTAAGGTACTTTGTGTATTCCTTATCAATATATCCAAGGACGTGTGTTTGTGCAAACAATAATATCTTTGGTTTGTGACTTCCATTGTTATACTTATTTGTGCCATCAACTTAAAAATGATCTTTGTTACGGCGAACCTTTGGTTCGGGTGACGGATCTATTCTTGTGAATATTTGAGATTATAAATCCATAAAGGTAGGCCCGTTACATTCATGCTGTTATTTTTTGTTTTGGCTGGGGGTAAGGCCGTAGGGTTAGATGGTTTCCTATTGTTGTTTTTTCAGCATTACTAGGATGTAATCCATTCTTTGCCTTTTCAGCTAGTTTTGGAGTTTTAAGAAGGGAAAGCCCATCTGCATAGTGCCAACAAAACTTTCATTGTTCTCATCCCTATAAAAGAAGGGTCAAAATCACTGGCGGACTGTTGACCTATTACTCTCCTAAATGGGATCTACAAGATTATCTCTAAGATGATGGCTTCAAGACTGGAAAGGTTTTGGACAGGTTGATTACTATGTATCAAAGTGCTTTTATCAAAGGTAGACATATTCATAAAGGCTACCTTGTGGCTTAGGAGTGTTTACGTGCTCTGAAATAGCAAAGGAGGAGAGGATTGACTCTCAAGCTTGACTTTGAAAAAACTTAGGATAGGGTTAGTTGGAATTGTCTCTTTGATATTCTCAGCAAGATGGATTTTGGAGACAAGTGGCTTCAGTGGGTTAAAGAGTATTTCTTCAGGAAGTTTTGCTATCCTTATTAATGGGTACCTTGGTATTTCATAGTGGCAGAGGACTTCGTCAAAACAACCCTATGTCTCCGTTGCTGTTTGTTATTGTTGTCAATGTGCTTACAGAATGTGGGTAAGAGTAAAGGATGTTGGACTGATTAGGTTGGAGATGTTTCAAGAAGGATTTCACACCTACAATATGCTAATGACATAATCTTGTTTCTATTGGGAGAGGAGGAGTAATTTCTCCTTGCTCGATTCATTCTTGAGATGGTGGATGAGGTAATTGGATTGAGGGTCAACTTTCAGGAAAGTGTAGTTGTAGGCATCAACATGTCTAGTGGAGAGTTGCATAGTGTAAGGATTGAGTTTTCGAATCCGGTTATCGGGTCGGATTTGGTATCAGACTCCTTGGTTTGAGCCATTGTGGGCCTAGAGCATGGGCTCGGCGCGATTTTGAACGGTGTCGGCCTAAAGGGATGTCATTTAGGAGCCATACGGGGGTGCCACATGGGCGAGCGTTGGGGCGCGAGTGTACGACCCTGGTCTGATCGTCTGAAAGGCGTCTTGCATGACTGGCGCCATTCAGAGATATGCCAGTGTACGACCCCGACCTGTCGTCTGAATGACGTCGTCTTAGAACGACGCGATTTAGCCTGTTTCGGTTTGACGTCCGAGACTTTCTTCCTTTCTCTCTTTCTCACTCTCTCTCTTTCCTCTCTCCGAACAGCTCTGTTTCCCCTTCCTCTTCTCCTTCCTTTCTTCTCCCCATTCCTCCTCTTCCTCCATTCTATTAACCTCCTACCCCTCACCACTAACACTACCATCTCCTCCGTGGCACATTGCTCTC
This sequence comes from Zantedeschia hybrid cultivar, assembly GCA_030544215.1. Taxonomy (NCBI): domain Eukaryota; kingdom Viridiplantae; phylum Streptophyta; class Magnoliopsida; order Alismatales; family Araceae; genus Zantedeschia; species Zantedeschia hybrid cultivar. The sequence goes on along the minus strand of JARZZO010000002.1, from coordinate 46,345,349 downwards.
CGGATGGCGGCCGACGTCTCGGTGGAGTGACGGTGTCCACGGTCGTACCGGCGGCGGCTTGGGGCTAAGGTGGAGTTTAAGTAACCGGTAGGGTGACGATCATCATTGTGTTTTGTTTAAAATCATGATTTTTCCGCTTTGAAACATGCGATGTGTATGGAGAATTTTGGGTAGAAAGCATGTTTTAAGGGACTTTTTAATGAAAATAGGCATTTTTATGAAATGGAGTTTAGTGTGTTTCAATCGGTTATTTGATTTCTTCTCCTATCTTCTTACGTTTGGGTGTTTTTGGGGGAGAAGGGACCCCAATTTTGTTTCGCTGGAGGTTGGAGGATCTCTCGATTTCGGGCGTTAAATGACGTCGAGACTAGGTGACGCCATTTAGAATGGTGTCAACCATGGCGGACGCGATTTACGGCCGATTTTCTCGAACCCCGAGGCCAGTGCGGGGATAAAGAGCCGAATAGCGTCGCCCATGGGCGACGCCATTCAGGCTAGTATCCTTTGGGTCTCAGTACTGCAGAACACAGAACCTGTTTAGAGATCTTGAATGATGTCAGTCACGGGCGACGCCATTCAAGACAGAACCCCATTAATTCATGCAATTAACATGTGTATACATTATTAGATAATTTGGTTAAATGCATGTTCGAAACCGTACTTCAAGGACGAGGGTTTCTACGTAATTGGATCGCACTGTGTTGTGTTTTGTGCGATCGTAGACTTAGAGTGATAGTTGTTAGCGCTTGACACCTTGTGTCGGTGTGGGAGTGACACAACGCCGGTGTGGGAGTAGTTGAGTGACGCCTAGTGAGAGAGGGTCATCTGGTATATCTCGGGGTATAGCTAGTACCGGTGTGGGAGTGGTACACTGCGGAGTGTCACTCGTGGCTGGGAGGAGGCAGAATCACCTAGAGCTAGATAGGTTGGAGTAGCCAGTGTATTATCCGAATGGTTGCTGCTCCGTCCCAGCGGGTCGGTGTTTTTCCGCGTTCGGCGTGGTTTGTGTGTTTTGCATGAACGCTACTTGTGGATTCCGGTGTTGAGTCGAGTGGTTTTAGAGTTATGCCTGTTGCATCTTCGAATGCATGTGTTTCATATTGGAATTTGAGAACTGTGTTTCCTACTTTACTTATTTAATTGCCTATTCGTGTTGTTGCACTTATGGGTGCGTGAGTGGGTGGTAGGGATCAAATGATTCCTACTGAGTCCATTTCGATGAGACTTACCCCTACGGTTTTCAGGTGAGGGTTCCAGGCAAGCGTAGTATAGAGGGTTTCGTCTCGGGTTGCATGCTAGTAGTCACTGTTTCGAAGTATGCCCCGATATGGTTATTATTTTATTTTCAGGCCTGTACGTTTAATTATTTCTTTTCAGTTGGAATATGGAATTATTTGTTGAGTCGAGTCGAATTATAATAATTTTTAATCCTATACTTCCTTTACAATTCGATGTGATATGGAATGTTTAGGTTAGTTTATCTTTTATTTTTCAGACTTATCGAGATCCTAGTTTGGCTCCAAATTTTAATGATTCGATACCCATTTAGTAATTAGATCCCCGATTATAAGGTGGCGGGTTGTTACACATATAGTGGATTTCATCTTTGGGTGTGAGGTTGGCTCCTTTCCAGTGAAATATCTTGGCCTTCTCTGTCGCCACGAACTTTGAGATGTTGTGATTGGCAACTTGTTATTCATAAATTCTAGGTTTGATTGGCTAGTTAGAAGGGCAAACTTCTATTTTATGAGGCATATTGGTGCCTTGCAAGGCTATTTTGGATAACCTTCTTATTTATTTCCTCCCTATTTTCAGAGTCCCTATCATTGTGGTCAAGCAATTGGAAGTTATCATATGCAGGTTCTTTTGGAAAGGTTGTACTAAAGGTTCCAAGAAAGGAGGCTTTGAGGTGCCTTGGGGAAGGGTTTGTAAGAGCATAGAGAATTAGGGTTTAGGTATTAAGGACCTTCGAGACTTTAATTTGGCCTTGCTGACCAAATGGCTGTGGAAGTTGGGTACTTCTTCTGGTTTGTGGATTGATATCATCAAAGAAAAGTACTACTCTAGAAGCAAGTGTAGGATGTTACTCTGCAGGTAGATTATAATGTTTTTAATGTTTGGCGAGGCATCCTTCAAGCGGTGGATATCTTGGCGGCGGCAACCTAAGTCTCCTTGGGTAATGGTAGAGGATGTCTTTGCTGGGCTGACAAGTGGTGCAGGGCATAGCCACTTTCTTGGGTTTTCCCTAGGCTTTATGACATCGCTTCTGATCTCCTTGTTTTGGTGGCCCAAGTGGTGGATCAGAGCACTCCTGGAACAGCTGTTTGGACTCCGTGTTTTAGGCGTAATCTCTCTGAGGAAGAGATCCAAGATTTGTTTGGCCTTTAGCAACTTTTAGAGTTCATTTTAGATCCTTCCATACAGACTCTTGGGTATGGACTTGGGACATGGGTCTTTCTCCATGAGGTCGGGTTACTGTGTCATTGTGGACGGAGGAAGTAGGACCCCTTTTCTCCAGCACATTTGGGCTCCTACGTCCCATCGAAGGTTAAGATTTCGATGTTGCAGGTCTTTAATGGGAGATTACCTATTGTGGATAGGTTAATTTGGTTTCAGTGTGATGCAAGGAATTTTGGGTCGGATCAAGTCCCCAGATCGAGACCCGCCGATCGCGATTCGATTTGACCCAGATCGGCCGAATCAACTGATCCTGTTGAAGTTTGGTCGGTCCAAATTGGCCCGATTAAAAAATAAAATAAAAAAAATTAGAAAAATTGTATACATATTATTTAATGAATGTACAATAAAAATGAATGCAATTCATACACATCCATAAAAAATAAACATTAAAAACAAATAACTCGCTAATAATTTTTGTTGTGCACTAATTAAAAACGACATTATAAAGTATTTTACATGAAATGAATAAAAAATACTTTAGAAAGATCACATTTGTGATCCTTCATCATCCGGCTCATAAGTTTAAGCTGGTGGGCCATGATCTATTAACATATGTGCTGGATATCCATAGCCAAATAAGGAGCTAGCGGGGTCTTCGAATCCCCTTTGAATACCTCGAGGTGTGTATGCTTGCTGGCTTGAACTTTCCCCTGATTGTGTTGGAGGGACATAAGTGCCATACTGGATAGGTGGAGGTCCAGAGTACCCCTTAGTAGTGCTGCTGATGTCTGAATACGACCATATAGGAGGGTGAAAAATAGGCGGATAAGAAGATGCATGTTCCCATGGGGGCTAATCATATCCTGCCTGTCTTTGTTGGCCTTCAAATCCCCCTTGTTGTTCTTATCTTTGGCCTTGAGTTCCTCCAGAATGACTCGGAGATGCGGAGTAATCTTCGTATCTTGTGTAATTGCTCCCAAGTCTAGAACCTCCTGATAGTCCAGCAGTAGCAACACCATCGCCATCACCATCTCTATCATCATCATCATCAACATCCTCAGTGGAGTCATCACTCTCTACTTGGCTTGTTTTCCTTAACTGCCTTCTTCTACGCCCGTAGGTTTGTCTCTCTGCCTCGTACATGTTGGCCAAGTGAGGTGCTAAAGTTGGGATGTCCTCAAGTGTCTGTCTAGTTTGCTAAACTCTAGCTATGTATCCCCCTTATTCTTCTTCCCATGAGTCCACTTGTTGTTTAGACTTTTCTTTTGATTGTTTTTTCTTTTTACTGCTAGATGACTGTAATGAAAGTCTCACTGTCTCTTTCTCCTTTCTTCTATGTGGATCCACCTGAGTAGTTGATCTCTTGAGTGCTGGCTGAGAGGCAGAAGTTCTAGCAGTGTCTGGTAGTGTGGCTGACTTTCGACGCCTCTGAAGAACAAGTGCACCTCCTTCTTCTGTTGCCTGAAATTCAGGATCTTGAGCAACTACTGCATCTAATTCACCTCTTGCCTAACTCCGATCCTGAGGATCAAACTTAGGTTGTGCATCTCTAGTTGCTCTGCTCTCCATCCAAGAATGTAATAGGTGTTCTTCATCTAACAGTTCATCAATATCAATATGATGTACAGGCTCATCAACTGATCTGCCAGTAAACTCCATAAATCTCTATCTTTCAAGTCTCTGTCTTTCCTGAATCTGCTTGATCTTTAGGCGCATGTTGTAGTGATAGTACACAAATTTCTCTAGCCTAGAAACACCCAATCTATTACGAACCTTCGTGTGAATGAGACTGAATGTGCTCTAGTTTCTTTCACACTGACTGGAAGAAGTGGTTTGACTGAGTACTCTCAGTGCAACATACGCCAAAGGGTTTGTGGCAGCTTATCTATAATTAATTTGGATCTACCATTCAGTTGTTGAAAAAAAAAAAAGAAGACGACATTATTAATAATGAATTGTAATAATTCATTAAATTGAGTGTTTGGCTATTTGTTATGTAATTCACCTGGAGTTGTCCTCATTACTGCAACCATAATGTCCTCGTCTCTATAAATGCCAATTTTCAATTTAAATATCTCCATCTATAAAATAAATATAAATGGCATACGTTAATGATATAAGATTGGATTTTCATAAACTCTTACTTTGATGATACCTCTGCTAAGGCATCTATCCTTTCGTTCGTATTCATTGTTATTCTAGTAATCACATTAGTTGTGCCTCGAAGGACCTCTCTATCATTATGCACACTCTCACCATACTGATATCTTGGGTTGAAAAAATATTCTGCATTTAAATTAAGGTTCATTACTTATCAAAATAAATGTCATTAACATTAATCAAATAAAATGAAGTAGAAAAAATAAACTAACTGGCTTTCCCATCTATTATCGATGATCTTCCATCATTTTTCAAAAGCTGTAGGATGACTTTCCCTCAAGTGCTCCTTTGCTTTATCCATGGCCTCATACAAATATCTCATATTATTTTTGTCATCTCCATCAACCAACTTTAGAACATGTACCAGAGACTCAACCACTTTTATATAGTTAGAAACTTTATCCCAAAAGCTTCTTTCCCCAACTAGCGATTGCACTACCAAGGCAACATCCTTAACATCGGCCTTTAGTGTCCTTATATGTGCCAAAAAATCGTCAGAGTGGACTAACTGGGCCAACTGATGCTTATACTTCATTAGGCTCTCTAAAGAGATGAAATTTGGATTCAAATCTGGTAGGGCCAGCACGAAGAAGATCCTATCCACCTGTATGCTCTCATTATACGTAAGCTCCTGTTGTGACTATAAATAAATCCTGTGATCATCTGAGCAAGTTGTACCACGTCAGCAACAAAAGGGTCTTTGCCTATGTCTTCCATTATCAAGTCAATGAAATGTGTTGCACAAGGCACCTAATATAAATAGTTCCTCTTTTGCATCAACAATCTACTAGTTGCTTTGTAGCTTGCTTTGTTGTCAGTGACTACCTGCACAACATTTTCTTCACTAATTTCCTCTACCACGTCATCCATTAACCTGTACAAATAATCAATATTTTTTATTTTGTCTGAGGCATCTACAGACTTCAAAAAAATAGTGCCCTTGCTGGAATACATAAGGAAATTAATCATGGATCTCCTTGTGATCCCTGTCCAACCATCACACATGATGGTACAACCATGTTCCTTCCACACATTTTTGAAGTTGTCGACCCATACCTTTAACTCATTATACTCCTCTTTGAGCCCAACATCATAAATGTACCGAAGTGTGGGGACCTTTACATCAGGCCTAGCATCTGCAATTGCATCCACCATTGTCTGAAAATATGGACTAGATGTTGTATGTATTGGCACACCTACATGTAAAAACCACTTCACAATTCCTTTCAAGGCATTTTTGCTTGAGGCCTTGACTCCTTTCAATGTTTGCTTGATTCCAGGTTGTCTGACAGACTTTGATATGTATAAAAATTGGTCCATAGGACTGCGACCACATCTGACGTTCGTCTACAACCCAAGATAGAACTAGTAGTCTTGCGAGCAGAAGAGCTCCTAGGAACGAATCTCCCAAGTTGAGAACTAGTAGGCACTGATCTAGCTGATGATCTTATGCCTCTTCGCCGGTCCTCATTTTCTTTATTTTTCTGCATACTGGCATGAACAACTCTAGTGTATTTTGGATCAGGGTCATCTGGATCCTCTTTATCATCCTCCTCCTCATCATCTAAATTGATTGGCCGCTGAACAGGCAGATTGTAATCCCTTCGTCTCTGGCATCCTGATATCTCATCTTGTAGATCCATCTGTTGTTGAGATGATAAAATTTTTTGGACTCTTTTACGTAGCATATAAGCCCTCATTTCCTTCTTCAAGTTCAACGAAACTGACTCACATCTGTTGACGTCTCCCGCTATGCCAGCAATATGATTTTTTAGGCGATACGCGCCTCCACCCATCTCCTTTTCACACCAGTTGCATTTGACTCTCCTCTGCTTACTGTCTAGTAGTGTGCAATGCTGCCAAACAGGATCAGCACCCTGTTGCTCCACATCATGTTTATGATGTCCTTGTTCTGCCATGTTCCTACATAACATAAAAAGACACAAATAAATTTAAGTAGCACTAATTACGTGTAATTAATGTACAAATCTATGCAATTAGATTCTAATAAGTTCAATTAAGTGTTTGGCACACTCAATTGAATCATAATTATACTAATCATACAAAAGTCCCAATTGTTAACCCTTAATTATAGTTAATATTAAAAAATTAACGCTAATAGCATGTAATTAATGCACAAATATATGCAATCATATTCTAATAAATTTAATTGAGTGTTTGAGACACTCAATTGAATCCTAATTATACTAATCATACAAAAGCCACAATTTTTAACTCTTAATTAAGGTTAATTTTTAAAAATTAATGCTAATAACATGTAATTAATGCACAAATCTATAAAATCAGATTCTAATAAGTTCAGTTGAGTGTTCGGCACAATCAATTGAACCCTAATTATACTAGTCATATAAAAGTCCTAATTTTAACCCTTAATTAGGGTTAATTTTAAAAAAATTAACGCTAATAACATGCAATTAATGTACAAATCTATGCAATCAGATTCTAATGAGTTCAATTTAGTGTTTGGTACACTCAATTGAACCATAATTACACTAATCATACAAAACTCTCAAGTTTTAACCCTTAATTAGGATTAATTTTTTTAAAAATAAAACTAATAACATGCAATTAAGGCACAAATCTATGCAATCAATTCTAATAAGTTCAATTAAGTGTTTGACACACTTAATTGAACCTTAATTACACTAATCATACAAATGTCCCAATTTTTAACCCCTATTTAAAAATTTAGCACTAATGACATACAATTAATGCAAAACTATATGCAATTAGGTTCTAATAATTTCAATTGAGTGTTTGGCACACTCAATTGAATCCTAATTACACTAATCATACAAAACCCTAATTTTTAACTTCTAATTAAGGTTAATTTTAAGAAATTAGTACTAATGACGAGCAATTAATCCACAAATGTGTACAAATAGGTTCTAATAAGTTTAATTGAGTGTTTGACACACTCAATTGAATCCTAATTATATTAATCATATAAAAGTCCTAATTTTTAACCCTTAATTAGGGTTAATTTTGGGGATTTTTTCTGATCAACATGCTAATTTTTTTTTTAAACTAAATATTAATAGATCTACATTACGATACATTATTTCTAATTTTTTGAGAATTTTTAAAAAATTTAGATCGAAATATACCTTAACTCGGATTGGGATCTGGAAAAAAAAATCCGACGTCGACGGCGGTAGTGACGGCCACAGCAGCGGCGGCACTGGCTGCCAGTCGGCCGGCCGGCGATGACAGGGTGAAAACCCCTTTCTTTTGGTCGAGATCTCAAAGAAAAAGAGAGAGAGAGAGAAAGAGAAAGAGAGAGAGAGAGGAGAGAGAAGAAGATGGCAGCGGCGACAGACGGCCGACGACAGCAGGATCGCCGGCGGTGACGACCAGGCGAAGGGCTGGGGGAGGGGGAGGCTGCTGGGGGCAGCAACACACAAACGCTGTTGTTGCTGGCTCCCGATCCCCCTTTAAGGGGGGATCTGGCCGATCCGGGCCCGATACGGGCCGATCTCGAGCCTCTTTTTGAAAAAAAAAAAAGGGGGTGGGGAATCGTGATTTCCACCCCCGAAACAGATCGGGACCCACTGATCTCGATCCGGATCGGCCGATCTCGATCCGGATTGGTTGATCCTGCAATCCATGGTGTGATGTACCATCTTTGTGCTGCCTTTGTGGTGAAGAGGATGAATCCTGGGACCACCTTTTTGTACGATGTGCCTTCACAGTTGATATTTGGCGGGCCATTCTTCTGAAGGTGCAGCAACCGGTTCAGTGAGTCTCCTTGGTGGACTCTCTCCTGCGCCAATGGTCTCTTCTTATGGCCGCAAAGGCTGATCATGTTATTTGGTGGTTGATAACTTGATTCTTCATGCCACCATTTGGGCCATTTAGGGGGGAACAAAATAGAAGGATCTTCAAGGGGGAAGTGTGGGCATCAGATAGAGTGGTTCGCTTTGTATGTGATGGGGTGAGGGAGTGGGGGAGTATTTTTTTATAAAGACCATGTGATACTTTGTCCTTTTTTGGCTTACTATGGGAGACTTAGACTTAATAGGGACACCTCTTGGATGTTTCCTTTTTGCCCACTTGTTTTGGGGGCTTTTTTTTTAGGTCTTTACTGTATACATTTTGTAATCAACTTTTTTTTCTAATACAAGTATGTGGTCCTGTCCACTTTCAAAAGAAAAAAAGGCCTAAGGATCGAGAAAGGCAGGCTGGGATTGGATTGGCCTGCAAAAACCAACATGGATCATCCGATCCATGCCAATTTTTCAAACCTTGACAAAAACTCCAAACCTTTGTCATGTCCATATAGTTCTTGAACTATACATGATCTTTACTTTATTTTTTATTTAAGGATCATTAATGTTTTGCCAGTTAGATGTAATGATTTTCATATCGTAATAACTTTTGCTAAATGTTGTTGCATACAATGTGCCAATTTCAAGTTGGAAGCTTTTCTTTGATATCACCTGCCTATAGTGAATCACCCTTCTATATGCATGACCTCTTTAATATATTTGAACATCACAGCATCTATGAATAGAATTGATCCTATAGAGAGCAGGCATGTGATTGCCTATAACTAAATTTCGCCCGTGAACTAATTTTGACCTCTAATGACTGATTTGCAGGATGAACCAGTGGAATCTGCTAAGCTATTTGGTGTTGTTCCCATAATTGCTGCAGAATGTAGTACATCAACTTCCAGTTTCAACTCAAGCAATTATAAAGAGAGATTGCAGGATAATATTGCTTGTTTGGTTAAATTACAGAATAGAAGCTCTTTCCATAAAGTTGAGGGGGGACTGATGATGTTGTTGAAAAGGTGCTTGGATATGGAAAACAATAATTTGAAAAGTGTGATATGTGGCCATGTTGATCATTTTCAGAGCATTGAATCAGAAGATTCCGGGTGGGGTTGTGGCTGGCGTAATATTCAGATGCTAAGCTCTCATTTGTTGATGGAAAGACGAGAAGCAAAGGAAGTTATGTTTGGTGGCTCAGGGTCTGTTCCAGATATTCCTTCACTGCAGAGATGGCTTGAGATTGCTTGGGAAAGAGGCTTTGACAGTCCTGGTGCAAAGTCATTTAATCACAAGATTTACGGATCTAAGAAGTGGATAGGAGCAACTGAATGTGCGACGCTTTTCCGCTCTTTTGGTCTCAGAGCCAGGATAGTTGATTTTGATAGTGAAACAATTGGATCATCACAGTCGTTGGTGCAAAGAGTTCAATTGGTGGAAAAAGGCAAAAGAAACGTGAAACAATCTTTTGGTCCCATGGATAAGTTTCTACTCCACTCTGTCACAAATGGCAAAGCAAGACCAGCCATCCATATTTCTGCTAATTTTAAGAATCACACTTCAGTTGATCCTGATACTGACAAGTTTGTAAAGAAAACAAATGGCGCTCAGACCCTTGTTGATTGGGTGTGGAATTATTTCAATAGTGGGCTTTCTGGAAGATGTACACAACACGTTGCCATTAGTGAGAAAATGTGAGTATCACTAAAAATGGTTCCTTTCCTTTGCATTATCTTGAAAAGGATCTGTTAGTTATAGCTGATTCACATTTATACTCCTGAAACTTGCAACTTTTGGGGAGCTAACTGAAGTGGTATTGTGCTGCATTTCATTCATGACGTCAACAAGGCCTCTATACTTTCAGCATAGTGGTCACTCAAGGACAATTGTTGGCATCCAAATGAAGGAGGGAGTGCAGGGAATGCCAGACACATACAATCTTCTTGTTTTAGATCCTGGGCAGGTACATCATCATTACTGTCATCCAATAGTTTCATAGTGTATAAAATGTATCAAAAACTTAGAGGAGATTGTGTTTAAACCCTGTAAAATGACATCAATGCTTAGATGTTGGCATTGTGCCAAATATTTTACACCTGATTGTACAGTGATTGCCAACCCCCCCAAACCAAACCGGAACAAAAGAATGATTCCTGCACTGTATAACATGGAAATCCATTTAAGGTGTCTGTTGTCCCCCATCTGACCAAGAAACCTGTTTTCTACCAAGGTTCAAAAACCGATCAAACAAGGTATGGGTATACAATTTATTTGCTAATGCAAATGATGGTACAATCTGCATTTTTTTCTTCGAGAAAAAAGGATAGATCTACAGTGGTCAATGGTGGCTAGTTGTTCTCTTTTACCAATCATATAGATGATTGGTGCATGCCCTCGGCTAATTGTTCTCTTTCACCCAATCATATGGATGATTGACTTGTCTTAGAAATAGTCAACCAATCCCTCTTGAGTCAGGTGAGGATATTCTGACAAGAGAGTCACCTGCCCTTGCCAACTCTTTTAGGTCAACCGACGTCTTTTGGGATTCCCCTAGAGGGTTGTTTGTTTTAGCGTAAAACAGCGTAATTTAAAACAATTGTTTCATTTTACAGTGTTTTCAGTTGTTTGGAATGATGTAAAACAATGTAAAGTAAAATCTTGTCTGTGCCTTGTCTGCCCACTTAGGGTACAATGTGGAAGTGACCTTAACTGGCCGAAGCTTTGACTGTATCGAGCTAGACTTGATGATTTCACTACGGCCTGTAGGCCTTCATTTTGTCCCTTTGCACTTTAAACTCTTTGTAATGAATTGCTCTCAATTCTTTCTCTCCTTTTGCATGTAGCTCATTGCTTTCCTTTTTTGTGTCAAGGTTGAAGCTGGAGACTCGTTTTATTGCTTATGTAGGATTTACCGGTATAGTGCCATTGTCTCCCCTTTTCTTCTAAGGCAAATGCAGAATTTTGGGCATTTGCTTTTGAGAGTGATGACCGATTTTCTATTTTAGTGTTGTCACCAACATAGTGCTATATTTCCTTTTTCTGGAGCTGCTGATGAGTGTGGGATTCCCTACTCTTGAGACATCCGAGATTGCTACTTCCGATTAGCCAGTCTTCTTCTTAATTTGTTTTCTTCTTTCTTTGTATTGTGCTTTATCATCCTTCTTCTTCTTCGCAACTGATTTGGCTGAGAGTTTCCCACTAGACTTTGCCATCATGGTAGCATTTTTGCAAGCCAACATTGGCACCTTTGAGCAAAAAAGGGATTGAATCCGGTCAGCTCAATTTCTGTCCTTATGCTTTTACTGCGGAGAACTTTGTGCACTATTTTATCGCCTACGAGGATTAGCTCCAAGAGCTTTGCCTTCTTCGCTTTCTTTGTTGTCTGAACACGACCACCTATGGACTTATCCTGAGACATGTTGACACTTCTTGATTTGATTGATTTTTTTTTTTTTAAACACTAACTTCAGCACCCTTGCGGATTTTCACCAAAGTTAACCTCCTTTTATTTTTGCCTGCATGTCCTTTCGGATTTTCATGTAGCGAGGTTATCTATTTTTGCCTAAGGCGCCCTCTCAGATTTTCAAGGACATAAAGGCTCTAGGTAGCCATGAGTTCTGAAAGCTCCTTTGGACCCTACCCTTTCTTTTTGTGAAAGTTGCGAAACATCCTAAGCCAGTTCAAGGGTATAAAGGCTCTGGGTAGCCATGGACTTTTGGTTCTTCAAAGGGGTAAAAACTCCAAGTAGCGATAGACTTTGAGTTCTTCAAGGGGATAAAGGCTCCAAGTCGCCATGGACTTTGAGTTTTCAAGGGTATAAAGGCTTCGGGTAGCCATGGACTTTCGGTTCTTCAAAGGGATAAAGGCTCCAAGTAGCCATAGACTTTGAGTTCTTCTAGAAGATAAAGGCTCCAAGTAGCCATAGACTTTGACTTTTTCTTAAGAATGCCCCGGCAGGATTAGGACTTTGGGGTTTTGGCTTTTTAAGGGGGTCAAAGCTCTAGGTAGCCATGGGTTTTAGGTTCTTAAGGGATACAACGGCTCCCAGGAGCCGAGAACTTTTAAGCTTCGAGGGGGTTAAAGGCTTCAGGTAGCCATGAACTTTGGGTTCTTAAGGGATACAACGGCTCCCAAACACCAAGGACTTAGTGAACTTTGGGATATAATGGCTCCCGGGGCCAAGGACTTTAGCGAACTTTGGGATATACAATGGCTCCCAGGGCCAAGGGCTTTGGTAGACTTTGGGATACAACGGCTCCTGGGGCCAAGGGTTTTGATAAACTTTGGGATACAATGGCTCCCGGGGGCAAGGATTTTTTAGTGAACTTTAGTATACAATGGTTCCTAGGGCCAAGGACTTAGGTGGACTTTGGGATACAATGGCTCTCAGGGCGAAGGATTTCATGGACTTTGGGATACAAACGGCTTTCGGGGCCAAAGAATTTTGATGAACTTTGGGATACAACGGCTCTTGGGGCCAAAGGATTTTTATGAACTTTGGGATACAACGACTCCTGGGGCCAAGGTTTTCGGTGAACTTTAAGATACAACGGCTCCCGAGGCTAAAGATTTTAGTGACTTGTTGAAAATTGTTGGGAGGGATTTTTCCAGTGTGACTAAAAACTTCAATCCAGTGGTATTTTGATTTTTTTTTTTTTAAACTACAATGCCCTTGTGGATTTTTGCCAAAGCTAGCCCCTTTTTATTTTTGCCTATGCGCCCTTGTGGGTTTTCATACAACATGATTTCTCATTTTTGCTCGAGGCGCCCTTGCGGGTTTTCACCTCAACCGGGTTAAAGACCTTTTTGTTCTTAATCGACTCACTTTGTGGGTGGAGCCGATTAAGTCCGTCGAAGCACCTCATTTTTTAGTCCTTTTTTTTTTATCGGGTTCCGCGGCACTAGGACTTTCCTTGCTGCTGAATCTGGGAAAATTCGTGCTCTGGCATAGTATAGCTTCATGTGCCGGCCATTTAGTGGAGGGAAGGCCAAATTTCCCTTTTCATCCACTAACTTGTAGGCTCCGCCTTCATAGACTTTGCTCGCAACGAAGGGCCCGATCCATTTTGTGTAAATTTCTTTCCGGGCATGGATGCCATGATGTCTTTTTGTTTAGCCAACCTTGAATGTTTTTTCCTTCAAGAGTTTGTCAAATGATCTTGCAGTGTTTGCAGGTGTTGGTAGGCAACAAATCTTCCACCCTCTAAACTGGGTAATTCCTCATAATGCTTTTTATTTTTTTTTGTCTTTGCAATCCCTAATATAAAGTTGCTTGTCTGCTTCATGTATTTTTTATACGCCCTCGTCTTGGTCTTATTTTTCTTCTGCCCTTTGACGATTTTGCTAACAAGTTGCACTAGAACTTGGCCTCCATTTTTTTCTAAAATGACACACCATCATTCAAAGTGACTTGACTAGGCATGCCAATCTTATGTGATATTTTTTCATGTAAAACATGACACTGTCTTGCCCGTGACTTCCTTCAGAGGGACGACTTGGGCCCAAGATAGTAACACAAGAGGGCCCACAGTGTTCTTTCCCCAATGTGCATAAGGCCATGCAAGTGTTGTTGGAGATAGCTGATTTGGCGGTCCTCTTGGGATTGGCCGAACTGCTTCACTTTGAGGCTAGCTTTTTGCAAATTGCTTACAACCTGCAAACATTGTTGGCCAAAAGAAGGCCTTAGCTTGGATGTTGGTCTCCAGTTTTTAAGTCGGATCGGTAGGCTTCGCATATTCCTCAATAGACCTCCTTCACCTTTTTTCCTTCGAGCTTCCTTCGGCAAGAGGCATATTGGGAGAACTGATTTCCTGCCTTCAGGCACTAGTTAGAATGAAGCCCGGTTGGTTTGCTCATAAGAGTTGGATCCATTCTTATCATTTGGTAGCCAATTGTTCTTCATTTTGATGGTTGGGACACCCCTTTCATCCTCTGATGCTTTACCTTTTTCTCTAGTTCCTTGATTTCAATACTTTTGGGCCATTCTTATGGTTTCTTATACCGGGTGGCAACATTCCTTCACCATGTTTTCCACTTCTCACTTAGGGGACAATTTCAAAGTCGTTGCCAATTTGGCTAAGGCCTCAACTTGTGCATTTTGACCTCCTTTTGACATAGTCTACTTTGGAGATGTATACTCAACCTTTTGCCAATGATGAGTCATCCACTTTGGCTTTTGACTTTGAAAGTTCCCAGGATTTGTTGCATGACCAGGAGCGAATCTCCGTAGACTTAGCCGCCTTAAGCATCAATTTTCTAGGAGGCTTTGCAAGTCAGTTATCAAGGCCTAATATTCTGGCTTCATCCTTTTTAAGTGACTCCATGGTGTAATGTGCCATCATTTGGCATGATGATGACAAACCCTACCCAACTTGTGTTGTGGCTGCACCATCAAGCATTATAATTGTTCTTGATGTACCGTCAAGACATATTGCCAATCTTTGAGTGTAGCTTGTTGTGCTTATGGTATTTCTTGCACGGGGAGGACTTTCTTCATCTAGTATGTTAATATTCAAGGGAGAGTTCTTCAGGAGCTAGATGAGCCTGTCAGAAATTCTGTCGTGCCTTGGTGATGTCAATCTTTCTGAGGAGTAGGGTCCATTTCTCCATCCTTCTTGATAAGACTGGTTGCTGAAGCAAGAGCTTGAGCGGATCGAACCACATTATAAGTTGGACTTCTTAGGTCAGGAGGTAATGCCTCAATTTTTTTTTATATATACTATAGAAGCCAATGCCCGCCATATCTTCACCATGGAAGAGTATCGATTTTTTTTTTTTTGGTTCACCCAACATCTTGTTAAGCTAATATAGAACTTGCTCTTTGTCCTCTTTGCTTACTTATGCTAGGAATGCCCCCAGAGAAGCATAGCTTGCATTTGATGGCAGCCCCGAGCATTAGAAGGCTAAGAAAACGTTCTTTGATTTTATTTAGTGTACTTGTCACTTCTCATTCCATGTGGAGGAGCTCATTTCCTTGTCAAGTTGGAAGAAAGACTAGCATTCCTTGAACAAGGCTGAGATAAACTTCTTGGTGGAGACAAGCTTGTCTTGAAGGGCTTTGAGTTTTATGAGACTTTTTTGTGAAGGGAGAAACTCCTCATATAAATCATTTTCAGTTCCTTGATGTTGACCCGTGAGCTTAAGGAATTTGTTGATTAATACACCAAATGTGTATTCAATGGCATTCAATGGGATTCATCTTTAAGTGACGTTGCTACAGCCGTTTGAAGACATTGGACATGGCCCATAAACCAACACTTTTTGAGGCTGAAGACATTTTTTGTGTATTTGTGAAATTCCTTTTGGGTTTGAAAGGCTGAACAACTTGTGCACCTGACAACCATTCTTGTCTGATTTTTAACTTGAAGGATAATGATTCATGGCTTCTGGTAACATCCATCATTATCTTTGCATCTAGCTATTTCAAATTGTCTTCGGGGCAAGCCTTATTTAGGTCTTTGGAGTCGATGAAGGAACGGACCTATCTTTTTCTTCTTCTTCTTTTGGTTGGCGATATACTGACTTTCCATATTGGATGTGTCCACGTTTTGATAATGCGCACCTTGTGCATCTCCTTAATTTCAACATTTACCTTCATGTCCAATTTTGGACACATTTGCTTTTGCATTCACCTTCGTGGTTGTTTTACAGGCTTAATCTCTAGTATGATGGTCAATTCAAGGTCCCTGACTAGAGAGTTTAGTCGAGCATTTGTAAGCCCATGCAACGCCTTCTTTATCTCCGAGGAGTAATTGTTTATATGCCCACCTAAGAGGGCAATGGTCTTCAGACTCTTCTTTTATTGGAGGTTGGGGTATCAGAGTTCTTCTTGCCCCCCTACTTCTTCCATAATTGACGCAAAGTCAAACTATGTTGTGTTCTTCATCACTGGAAGTCCATTTCTTTAAGGCGTCTACACTCCCATATATCAAGCTTGGGTTGTCAGTAAAGAACAACTCAATTTCTGACACAATACTATTAGCTGATCGAATATTTTGACATTTGCACCGATCAGCTTCTCCTTGATTTCTAAATTTAGACCCATTTTACATAGCTTCATAGTATCTTCACAGGCTGGTGGATTGTCGCTCCTCATAACTAAGGTCATGCCACCTTTTGACATAATCCATTGTGGACTCATTTTTGCTTTTTTTAATTGCAACTAAATTTGCAAGAGTGACTCTCTGCTTTGATATCTTGAAGTGCTCGAGAAACTTCCTTTGCATTTTATCCCAATTTGCAATGAAATTTGGCTTCAGTTTTGCATACCAGTGGAATGCAATCCCTGTCAATGATGCCGAGAAGTATTTTAGGAGATATGACTCATCAATTGCCAGTTCCCCTATGCCACTCACATAATGAGCAATATGATCCTGAGCATAACCTTCTCGGTTGAACTTGGTGAACCTGGAGGGCTTTGTATAATTTGTAGGGTGCTTCTTGAATATATAACGAACGAGGAATGGTGCTTTGTATAGATCGAAGGTAATTGTACCCTCATCATACTCGGACATTTTGGCTTCAATAAGTTGCTTTATTATGTGTCTTTGTAATGCTGCGGCCCCTTTGACAAGTGCATAAGAATTTTGGGCATTGTGGGTTGCCCCCTCACCCCTTGTCTCACTGAGATTTTCAAGAGCGAAGTTTGTTTCATCAACTTATTGCCTAACCACTGCGGCTACTAGAGGATTATTGCTAGCAGGTGGTCTGGGTGGGAGCGAATTTGCTGGAGGTGCTTTGGTTGCCCCTGCTGCTGCTCCCATTTTCGGATAAAGCGTAAAAGTAAGGCTTTAAGTTGTTGATTTTCTAGTCGCATTTCCTCCATGGTCTGTGCTTGGGGTAGACTTTGAAGTTGTTCTTCACTTTGTCCTTCATGTTGAGCTTTCACAATATTGGTACCATCTCCAGGAGGTAAAACATTAGTGTTCCTTCGGCCCAACCAATGGGTGGCTTGCTCCACTAGATTAGTCATCGCCTCATCTTGCTGTGTAATGATGGCGATTTCTTGAGGATCATTAGCCAAAGCTGTGTATTGACTGTTGGAGCTGGTAGCATAACATGTGTACATGCGCATGTTGCCACCTGTACCCTGTGTGATTCTTATTCTTCTCTTTTGCAAAGTAACACCAATTGTCAATCTTGGTTTGAATGATTGTTGGTTTATGTCATTTTGCCCCTGGGCAATGGGGTGACTAATTTGTCTCTTTTCTTCATAAAACCATTCCCTCTTTTGATGTCGAAGGAACTGGGGTTCAGAAGATGGATGAGTGAGTTGCTTGACTTGCACTTGTTGCTTTTGTTGATGCATCAGTTGTTGTGTATGCTGTGAGGATATAGCAACCTCGCCCTTATGAATTTTGTAGACACCTTCCTTGATGAACCGTATCTTCTTAAGGTAGAGATCCTTATCCTTCACTAAATTGCCCCCTTTTTGCAATGGACATCTAGGTTCATGCTTTGCCTTCAGTGAATAGGGACCTTGGTGGCAGTCTTCTTGAATTATGCCTTATCCTGGTAGACTTTGGACAATATTCCGAATCGATTCTTTAGGAACTGTAGGGACATAGCAGACTTTTGACTTGGTAAGTTCTCCCTCATTTACATGAATGCAGAGATTATCCGCCAAAATGATCTTGGTAGACTTGGATGGCACTGCAGTAGGAGACTTCTCATTCCGTCGCCAAAACGGGCCTGGAGAGATAGCCACATTGCACATGGCTAAGAACCACCAACAGGCCAAAAGTTACTTTAGTTGTTGCCGCCATCAATGAAGCATTGATTTCGAATTTTGCACAAAACGTGGCAAAGTTGTGGTAAGGGCATCACTAGATAGAGCGATGAAGGGAAAGAGAGGTCCCACGGGCATGCCATCTGTGCGGATATTTCTCTTTTATTTTATTTTATTTATTTATTAGACTTTAAGAACTTGGGGTTAGTTCTCACTTCTCAGAAGTCTGAAACTTTGGATCGAGTGAAAGGATATGTGAATTTGACCTCTCCCCATCGACCTCAATCGGTGTTAATTACGCCAATCATTAATTGGCCACCCTTGATTAACCATCCAATGATGCCCTTTAACTATCAAGCAACTAGTATAGCTGTTTGCGCGAAGATTTTTCTAACCTTCGTCGGGACCTGACCTAGACACATCTCTCCTATGTCGGATTATTCGGAAATCCATTTTTTTGTTTATCTAGAGGATTTATAGGTCGGTTTTATATTTTATCGGACTATGAGAGCTTGGGATTAGCCCTCAGGGAATCCGGGACTTCGAATCAAGCGAAGATTCGAGTATATGACCTCTCTCCACTGACCTCGGTCAGTGTTAATTACGCTGAGCGACTGCTCGGCAACCCTTGATTAACCGTCCGTATGATGCCCTTATAACATGCAACACTACTACTACAGGCAGCACATGCATATGAAGATATATTTTAGGTTAAACTCTTGGCCTCACCCAAGTTTAGAATGTGTTTATATGATTTTGGATTGATTCCAAGCTATCTGGATTAATTTCAAGTATATTGGATTGACTCCAAGTATTCTGGATTGATTCCAAGTATTTTAGACCCATAGGGGTATTTTTGTAATTATGCCAAGTTGGAGGGTATAGGGAGATTATGGTTATTTAAGTGTATGAAATGAGTTTTAATGATTTAGGAAGGTTTCAAAACCTTAGGAGGTATTTTAGAGTTATTTCAAGTGTGTTTGGATTGTAAGGGTATTTTGGTAATTTTGCCCAAATTGGATTTTTAGACTTAAAGTCTATTTTTATATTTTTCTGAGATTTTTTTATTTATTTTTATCATATTGAGGGTATTTTGGTAATTTTACCCATCTTATTAAGGTTTGGAGGGTATTTTGGACATATGAGAGATTTTGATATTTTTAAGAATTTTCTGTGATTTTTACAGATTTTTAACATGTATGAGGGTATTTTTGTAATTTGTATTAAGCTCTAGGGGCATTTTAGTCATTTCAGATTTTTATATATTTTCAGATTTGGTTCTCTGTTTTTTACTGGTTTTTACTGAATTTTACTGATTTTTTTATTAATTTTACTGATTTTTATTAATTAATTAGATATATGAAGGATATTTAAGTTATATTTTGGATTTATGTAATTTCCAGATTTTGTTTTCTGATTTTTACTGAGTAGTACTGATTTTCACAGAATTTTTTTGATTTTTATATTAATTTTAGATGATTTTCGCAGATTTTATTAATTAATTAAGTATGTGGAGTATTTAAGTCATTTTTAACTTAAGTATATTATTTTATGAGTTAATGTTTCGTTATTAAGTTTTAATTATGAGTCTAAGATTAGTTATGTATGGGATGAGGCCAATGATATTTTAGAATATTTAATTATATGTTTTATGTATTTTAATTAGTTATAAAACTAATTATTTTGCATATGAAAATATAGTAACATAGTGTTACTTAAATAATAGATTCATGAACATACATGCACACACATATGCTCAAAGAACAACATGGGCATTTCATTCATCATTTCGGCATAATCCCGTCTTGTAAAACGGTGATTTTACAACATAAATTTGGCAGAGC
Source organism: Zantedeschia hybrid cultivar (assembly GCA_030544215.1). Classification (NCBI taxonomy): domain Eukaryota; kingdom Viridiplantae; phylum Streptophyta; class Magnoliopsida; order Alismatales; family Araceae; genus Zantedeschia; species Zantedeschia hybrid cultivar. Next base: position 46,325,424 of record JARZZO010000002.1, on the reverse strand, counting down.
TTCCCCTTAGGAATAAACCTTAGGAAGAGAGCCCTCCAAGAAAGTATCGCCTCCAAATCGCAGCAAACCCGGGCAAGAGCACCGGATTTGGTCTTCAAACTGGCAGAGTTTCCCCTAAGAAATTTTGGGCCAAATGGGCATGGGGCTTCTTCTTACCCCTTGGGGGGTATTTATAGGCTTCAAAGCCTTAACCGGTGGGGGTACCCACCGGAATGCTTGAGGTGGGGGGTACCTACCGGTTGCCTCTTCCTCCTCCCCCTCTCTTTTTTTGATTTTTTTAATCACATGGGTGAGAGAGAGATGTGAGAGGACATTAAAAAAAGAGAGAGAGAGAGAGGGGGGGAATCCGGTGGACACCCCCACCGGTTCCAACCGGTGGGGGGGATGGCCACCGGTTGGACCCCCCACCGGTTGGGAACCGGTGGGGGGTCTCCCCCACCGGTTTTGGGCAACCGGTGGGGGGGTTCTCCCCTCCCCATGCTCCTCTTTTCCCACCTTTTTAGCTCTTAATGAGCTTTGGCCCCTCTTGTTTTCAGATTTCCAAGTGTGAAAGGGGGTCTTTGCCCATTAAATTCAGACTTGGGTTAAGTGTGAAAGGGGGTTTTAGGATGGGGGTTTAAGAAGGTTTCTGCATGGGATTCTTAACCCATGTGAATGGGGTTAAGATCCCCCATTTAACTCCCCCCTCTTTCTTTGAATTAAAAATGGGAGAGAATGGAGGGATTCTCCTCCCCCCCCCACCGGTTTCCCTCTTGGAACCGGTGGGGGGGGGTTCCCCAACCGGTGGGGGGGGCTTCCCCCTTCTCCCTTTTGCTTTAAAAAAAGGGTTTCAACAAATGCCCCCCACGGGACATGTGCCGGAGGTGAAGACGACGGTGCATGTCCCGTGCCCCATTCGGCTACAAGAATCATCATTTTGCATGCTTGAGGAATTCCCAAAGGCGGCATGCCGGTATTGTCTTGATGAATTCCCGTTTCTCGCCTCATGTATTTACGGCTATTGGGGGAAGTCAACCGCTGTCTCATATATGCCAGGCGATACATTGCTTTGGCTTGCTGTGCATATGCCCCATCTGAGCTTATCCGGGTCTTGATGACGCTCAATTTTGGTACTGAGACACTTCAAACTATGCCCAGGAAGTCCTGTTTTCATAACTTTTTGACTTTCCGAATATATTTGAAAGCGTCTACCCCTCTGATTATGGGAATCCTCTTGGCCTTCACGACTTGGAGGTTCTGCGAGAGTTGATGCCGCTTGAATCTTTCGACGTTTTACTTGGATTCTAGGAGATCTCTTGGCCTTCACGACATGGAGACTCCTTAAGAACACACAGGCGAGTCGTTCAATTCTTCCGGCATTTGTTCTATCTTGGGGTATCAGTACCTTATATTGGCGTTTCCAGGAGCTCCGCGTGAAGCGTTCTGGACTGGCCTAATATCTGGTTCATAGCAATTTGACTTTGTCCTATGACTTTATTAGGACTTGGTCAATTTTGGCTTTTCGAGACTTTTATTGCAGCCCTCTGGCGCTGATTTTATCTCTCCATCTTCTTGTAGCTTGCTGTCTTTGTCTTCATGGCTCTCATGGGAGTTTCTCCTATGGCAAGGTATGGGGAGGACGATATCCCATTCCTGCTATTTGTCGAGTAACTCTTCGCCAAAGCGAGCCGAGACTGAAACTATCGAGGCAGGCTATGCAGCTCGGGTTGCGAAGACCCCTATGCCTCAATATCAGAAGGACATTGTCCTTTCTGGTACCGCGGACGCCCGTATCGCTGCTCTGCGTCAGCATGCTCCCATCTTGTGGCGGCCATCGAACATTGCTTCGACTGATATTCCGGAGATGGGGTCGAATTTCTTCAACATGATTGAAGTTTTCCATTTGCTGAAGAACTCGGACTACCCTGCGTGTTCGTCTCGAACTCCAACATTGCTCCAGTGTATCGCAAATATTCTCCTGGAGATAAATGCTAAGTTTGAGTGGTACGGACCATTTATTATATGTTGCATGTATTCTCTCTTTCTTACGTAACTACTACTAGCGTCTTTTCAGGTTTTCACCAGTATTAGCCCCCTCTTATTTTTGCCTGTGCGCCCTTGCGGGTTTTCACACAGCGGGGTTACCCGATTTTGCCTAAAGTGCCCTTTCGGGTTTTCACCTTAGCTGGGTATAAGACATTTTTACCCTTAACCGACCCCTTTGAGGATGAGATCGATTAAGTCCGTCGGAGCACCTCATTTTTAAGCTCCCCTTTTATTATTATTATTATTATCATTATTATTATTATTATTATTTTGGTAGAGAATTACGGTTTCCCTGATAACCGCCCAGAAATATATGTTGGGAACTAAGTCTTCCCTGAGAACCGATAATGAATTTTATATGTAGGGAATTGAGTCTTCCCTGAGAACCGATAAGGAATTATATGTAGGGAACTGAGTCTCCCCTGAGAGCCGATAAGAAATATATGTGGGGAACTGAGTCTTCCCTGAGAACCGATAAGGAATATATGTAGGGAACTGAGGCCTCCCTGTGAGCCGATAAGAAATATATGTAGGGAACTGAGTCTTCCCTGAGAACCGATAAGGAATTTATGTAGGGAACTGAGGCCTCCCTGTGAGCCGATAAGAAATTATATGTAGGGAATTGAGTCTTCCCTGAGAACCGATAATGAATTTTATATGTAGGGAATTGAGTCTTCCCTGAGAACCGATAAGGAATATATGTGGGGAACTGAGTCTTCCCTGAGAACCGATAAGGAACATATGTAGGGAACTGAGGCCTCCCTGTGAGCCGACAAGAAATATATGTAGGGAACTGAGTCTTCCCTGAGAGCCGATAAGGAATTATATGTAGGAAACTGAGGCCTCCCTGTGAGCCGATAAGAAATATATGTAGGGAACTGAGTCTTCCCTGAGAGCCGATAAGGAATTATATGTAGGGAATTGAGTCCTCCCTGTGAGCCGATAAGAAAATATCTGTAGGGAACTGAGTCTTCCCTGAGAACCGGTAAGAAATATATGTGGGGAACTGAGTCTTCCCTGAGAGCCGATAAGGAATTATATGTAGGGAATTGAGTCTTCCCTGAGAACCGATAAGAAATATATGTGGGGAACTGAGTCTTCCCTGAGAGCCGATAAGGAATTATATGTAGGGAATTGAGTCTTCCCTGAGAACCGATAAGAAATATATGTAGGGAACTGAGGCCTCCCTGTGAGCCGATAAGAAATATATGTGGGGAACTGAGTCTTCCCCGAGAACCGATAAGGAATATATGTAGGGAACTGAGGCCTCCCTGTGAGCCGATAAGAAATATATGTAGGGAACTGAGTCTTCCCTGTGAGCCGATAAGAAATATATGTGGGGAACTGAGTCTTCCCTGAGAACCGATAAGGAATTTATGTAGGGAACTGAGGCCTCCCTGTGAGCCGATAAGAAATATATGTAGGGAACTGAGTCTTCCCTGAGAACCGATAAGAAATTATATGTAGGGAATTGAGTCTTCCCTGAGAACCGATAAGAAATTTTATGTAGGGAACTGAGTCTTCCCTGAGAACCGATAAGGAATATATGTAGGGAACTGAGGCCTCCCTGTGAGCCGATAAGAAATATATGTAGGGAACTGAGTCTTCCCTGAGAACCGGTAAGAAATATATGTAAGGGAACTGAGGCCTCCCTATGAGCCGCTAAGAAATATCTGTAGGGAACTGAGTCTTCCCTGAGAACCGATAAGAAATTTTATGTAGTTTTCGAGAAACGGGGGCTCTAGGTAGCCGTGGATTTGGGATACAACGGCTCCCGAAGACCAAATATTTTGAGACACAATGCCCCCCAAAGGCGAATTCCGGGCTTTAATGCCTCCCGTAGGCAAAATATGAACTTCAGGATTCAAAGCCTCCTGCAGGCGAAATATGAATTCTAGGATTTAAAGCCTCCCGTAGGCGAATTCCGGAGTTTAACGCCTCCCGTAGGCGAATATGAATTCCGAGATCCAAAGCCTCTCGTAGGCGAAATATGAACTCCGAGATTCAAAGCCTCCCGTAGGCGAAATATGAATTCCGAGATTCAAAGCCTCCCGTAGGCGAAATATGAACTCCGAGATTCAAAGCCTCCCGTAGGCGAATATGAACTCCGAGATTCAAAGCCTCCTGTAGGCGAAATATGAACTCCGAGATTCAAAGCCTCCCGTAGGCGAATATGAATTCCGAGATTCAAAGCCTCCCGTAGGCGAAATATGAATTCTAAGATTTAAAGCCTCCCGTAGGCGAAATATGAATTTCCAGGATATAAAGCCTCCCGTAGGCGAATATGAGTTTCCAGGATATAAAGCCTCCTGTAGGCGAATATGAGTTTCCAGGATATGGAGCCTCCTGTAGGCGAATATGAAATATGAGTTTCCAGGATATAATGCCTCCTGTAGGCGAATATGAAATATAAATTTCCAGGATATAAAGCCTCCTGTAGGCGAATATGGATTTCCAGGCCACCAAGGCACACCAGTGGGACCAGCGTATACCAGGGGCAATTTTAGGGTATAATGTCCCTTTGGGGCGAATTCGACCGCCTTCAGCACGCCGATGGGACTATAGCATATGGGTATGCCGATGGGACTATATCACATGGGTATGCCGATGGGACTCATGTATGCCCAGGGAAGATTCATGATACATTGCCTCCTCGGGGCGATAGGAAAATTTTCAACCCTTTTATGGCATGCCGGTGGGACTAGTTTAAGCCAAGGGGAGGATTTAGGATATATTGCCTTCCCAGGGTGAATATGAAAATCTTCAGGGTATAACGCCTCCCCGGGGCAGATTCCGGAGTTTAACGCCTTCCGTAGGCGAATGCCGGAGTTTAATGCCTTCCGTAGGCGAATGTCGGAGTTTAACGCCTTCCGTGGGCGAATGCCGGAGTTGAACGCCTTCCGTGGGCGAACGCCGGAGTTTAACGCCTTCTGTGGGCGAATGCCGGAGTTTAACGCCTTCCGTGGGCGAATGCCGGAGTTTAACGCCTTCTGTGGGCGAATGCCGGAGTTTAACGCCTTCCGTGGGCGAATGCCGGAGTTTAACGCCTTCCGTGGGCGAATGCCGGAGTTTAACGCCTTCCGCGGGCGAATGCCGGAGTTTAACGCCTTCTGCGGGCGAATTGCCGGAGTTTAACGCCTTCCGCGGGCGAATGCCGGAGTTTAACGCCTTCCGCGGGCGAATGCCGGAGTTTAACGCCTTCCGCGGGCGAATTGTGAATTTTGCATTGCATGATATTTTTGACGGCAAATATTTTCTTTCGAGGTGAATCACTCACAATTATGTGGCATCTTTCAGGAATATGCCTGTGTATTTGCCTTGGGTATAACAGGAACGGGGATCATCCCCTCAGGCTGTATCGATCAGAAGAACGACTTTTCCCACTTCCTTACCGGGTCGGGAGGTCATCGTCATCATCGCCTCGGTCGTAGCCCTTGATGGGACATTATTGTACCGCCAGTGCGGTACCAAGGGTTTATTCGTCATTGGCGACTCTGATATCCTCCCTAGGTAGGGATGCGGGAAAACTCGATCTCTACCCTCAACAGGCTGAGAGAGTTCTCCCCCCGTCGGGGAACAAATATGCGGCTTTATGAGCCTATGTATTCGCGCACTAATATTATTGGCTTTTCTTGGCGCAAATAACTTTTGCGCGTTGTCCCCCGACGGGTTGCAGGATGATTTTTTTTTTTTTTTTAAATATATATAATACTAACATCAGCGCTCTTACGAGTTTTCACCGAAGCTAGCCCCTTTTATTTTTTCCTGTGCGCCCTTGCGGGTTTTCACACAGCAGGGTTCACCCATTTTTGCCTGAAGCGCCCTTTCGGGTTTTCACTTCAACTGGGTTTTTAGACTTTTTTGCCCTTAATTGGCCCCTCACAGGAGCGGGACCAATCAAGTCTGTCGGGGCACCTCATTTTTAAGCCCCAAAGTTTTTTTTTTTTTTTTTTTTTGCTCATGGATCTGCGAATTACACTCAATGTGTAATCGTATGTGGCTGTGGGGGATTCACCAGGTATTTCCCCATATTTATCTTTCCTTCTTGAATCAGCTTTTCTACTTCATCTTTGAACATAAAGCAACGTTCAATTGGATGGGTGATGAAGCGGTGGTATGGGCAGTAATTGGGTGCATCTACCCGATGTATTTCTTCTTCCCTTTTTGGCTTGGGCAGAATAATTGCTTTTCTGTTCATACATAACTCGAAGAGTTCTTTGGTCTTTTCCATTGGAAAGGAGTATGGTTTCTTGAGCCTTTTTGCCAGGGATTCAGTATCTTTAAAACTTATCCCTATTTCTGCACCAACAACTTGTTTTCCCCGGGAGCTTTGCCTAGCTGCAAAGGTGGCCTCGGGAATATTGCCGTGACTTTCACAACCTTTGCATTTGAGCACCATTCCCTCTCGGTACTGGGCTTCTGGTGGTTCATTTAAGTCTATGATAAGTTTGCCCTTATTCTTTAGAGGACGGCTGCATTTTGGTCCTGGCTCCTCAAAGGAGAAGGGCCTATTGATTCTGTCAATCGACATGACTTCTGTCCATTGTCTTGCAAGACCTTCCATTACTTGAGTGAGTTCATACTGCTGATGAGAGATTTGTCCCAGACTCACTTGAATCCCCTCCAGTGCTGCTATGATGGACCCCTCGAGAGTGGAAATTATTGGAGTATATGATGGAGTTATCTTCTGCCCCAATGAGATTTGCTGGTGAGAGAGTTGTATTAGACTCATCTGAATCTTCTCTAGTGTTGTCATGATAGACGCTTCTGGAGTAGAAGTCGCTGGAGCATATGATGGTATTGCCTCCTGTTCCGGCGAAACTTGCTGATGAGAGAGCTATGACATATTCATCTGAATCTCCTCCAGTGCCGCCACGATAGACCCTTCCGGAGTGGGGGTCGCTGGGGGATATGATGATACCGCTTCCTGCTTTGGAGGGGCATCTATGTTCTTATTTGTAGGCTCTTCTTCTGAGGAGTTTTCATCCATATGGACGACATTTGCTGTAAATGTTTGTCTGGGCATTCGATGTGGTTGAGGCGGGTCTACCAGGTATTTCCCCATCTCCACGGCCCCTTCTCGGATAAGCATTTCAATTTCCCCTTTGCAGATATAACAATCTTCTATTACATGTCCCAACATACGATGGTACATGCAATAGTTGGGTTCATCTATTTTACCAACTTCTGCTGGTCTTTTTGGTTCGGGTAGCATCAAGAGATTGGCCCGCATGCAGACATTAAACAACTCTCTCGTATCCTCCCTTATGAAAGAGTAAGCCATTTTCCTCCTCTCATTAAGGGTGGCATATGATCCCCTTCTATTAGATGTTGAGGCATTTACATTGTTCTTGCCCCCTGTATTTTCTACAGCTGAGGCGAAGTCTATAGCATTGGCCTCTTCTGTATCCATATTTTGCTTCTTTGGGACTTTCCCCCCAATGGAGGCAATGGTTGGATGGTCTGCATAGAATATTTCGACCTCCGTCACAATGTTATTTAGTTGATCAAAGTTCTTAACATTTGCGCCAATCAGCTTTTCACTTATTTCAGGCTTTAAGCCCCTCTTGCACAATCGTACCGCATCCTCGTGGGTCGGCGGATTGTCGCATTTCATGCAGAGGTTCCGCCATTTTTTGATATAGTCGGTGGCGGATTCATTCCTGCCTTGCTTTAGTGTCACCAATTCAGTGATGGTGACCTTTCGTTCCGACACCTTGAAACGGTCGAGGAACTTTTTCTGCATTTCCTCCCAACTGTTGATAGAGTTAGGCTTCAACTTTGCATACCATTGGAATGCAATGCCCGTGAGAGAGGTAGAAAAGAACCTCAGAAGATAGGCCTCATCAGTAGCCAGCTCTCCCAAGTCACTCATATGGTGGGCAATATGCTCCTGGGCCGAACCTTCCCCGTCATACCTGATGAATTTGGGACACTTATTGTGATCTGGAGGGAGCTTCTTGAACATATGACGTACCGGAAATGGCACTTTGTATAAGTCGAATGTGCCTATTCCGTCGTCTTGTTTTGCTATTTTGGCTTCAACAATTTGCTCAATAAGATGCTTCTGCAATGCCGTAGCATCATCTGCAGGAGCATGAGATTGCTGAGCATTGGGCTCCACAACTTGATCTTCTTGTATCTCATCAGGGTTGAAGTTGACATCTGCAGCTTGCGGTCTTATCACCGCTGGCATAGGCACTGCCCTTGGAGGTGGTACATTTACTAGGGGGACTTGAGCTACCCTTTGCTGCTCCTCCATCTTTTGTATTAGGCCATAGAGTAAAGCCTTGAGTTGTTGATTTTCTTGTCTCATCTCCTCTATAGTCTGAGGTTGTATTTGATCTTGAGGTTGTTCTGGAGCGGCTTCAATATCTGAAGCATTTGTCCCGTCTTCATCAGCTCCTCCAGCAGCATTGCTACTGCCAATTTGGGGTGGCTCTGCCCCCTGACTTCCTTGATTCAGCAAGCGCATAGCCTGCTCCATTTGACGGGTTGTGGGCCCGACCCGTTGCATCAGATTGATGATATCATTTGGGTCTTCCGGCTGGAAAGGCTGCCGGTTGGTGATATTGGAGGTGTAGCATGTGTAGACCCGTATACTATTCTCTGTCCTTCTGGCAATTTTCTTCTTTTTGTGAGTCGATCGGACCAATGCGCCCAACCGCTCGAGGACAGATGTCTGTTGCCAGACTTGTTCCTGCGCCTTATAGGCACTTTTTATCTTTTGACCTTGTAAAGAACGGGGCCAGGTAGTTGAGCTGGTTATCTGCCCCTCAAGCTCTACGAGTTGTTGAGACTGTTGTTCTGCCAGGGTATCCCTAGCCTGGCGAATTTTGCGGGCTTCCTTTTTGGTTACCCACATTTCCTTTATGCGGAGGCTCTTATCCTCCGATGGATTGCCTCCAGCCCGAGGCATAAATTTGCCCCCATTCCGAGGCATGGAGTTGCCCCCTGCTCGAGACATGACAGGCTCTAGTATAATTATTGGCTCCCGACAAGCAGTGTCCTTTGGAGTCCTTTTCTTCTTTTCGAACGTTGCCCCATCTTGGCAAACCTTCAATAGAATCCCGAACCGATTCTGGACAGGAACTGTCGGGATATGATGGATCTTAGGAATGATGGGTTGCCCGCCATCCAGACGAATATGCAGGTTCCCCACCAACATAGTTTTCCCCGTCCTAGACGGACTTGCGGTTAGAACCTTCCGCTTTTGCCCCCCGTTGGACGAGGAGGCTGGAGAGATGCTGATGGTATTCACGGCAAGCACTCGCTCATATCGGCTGCCGTTGTTGCATGTTCTGGTGCGAGAAGCGCACCTCTTCTTCTTCTTTTCCGGAGCAGGCTCCGGTGCCGGAACGACCCCCAAAAAGTATGGAGATCCTATCACTGCGGGGAAGTCCCCGAAGCATGTTGGTGTGGTCAGATATCCACACCGTACGTGGGTCGCCACCACAAGTGGGCCATACATGACCCTTGCCGCCATCGTCGTCTTTTAAGCAGAAACTCGATCACCTGCATAAGACATGACAAAGTTAGTAGTAGAGTTGTGGTGAGGGCATCACCGGACGGAGAGATGAAGGGAAAGAGAGGTCCCACCGGGCGTGCCATCTCTGTTTGCGCGAAGATTTTTCTAACCTTCGTCGGGACCTGACCTAGACACATCTCTCCTATGTCGGATTATTCGGAAATCCATTTTTTTGTTTATCTAGAGGATTTATAGGTCGGTTTTATATTTTATCGGACTATGAGAGCTTGGGATTAGCCCTCAGGGAATCCGGGACTTCGAATCAAGCGAAGATTCGAGTATATGACCTCTCTCCACTAACCTCGGTCAGTGTTAATTACGCTGAGCGACTGCTCGGCAACCCTTGATTAACCGTCCGTATGATGCCCTTATAACATGCAACACTACTACTACAGGCAGCACATGCATATGAAGATATATTTTAGGTTAAACTCTTGGCCTCACCCAAGTTTAGAATGTGTTTATATGATTTTGGATTGATTCCAAACTATCTGGATTAATTCCAAGTATATTGGATTGATTCCAAGTATTTTAGACCCATAGGGATATTTTTGTAATTATGCCAAGTTGGAGGGTATAGGGAGATTATGGTTATTTAAGTGTATGAAATGAGTTTTAATAATTTAGGAAGGTTTCAAAACCTTAGGAGGTATTTTAGAGTTATTTCAAGTGTGTTTGGATTGTAAGGGTATTTTGGTAATTTTGCCCAAATTGGATTTTTAGACTTAAAGTCTATTTTTATATTTTTCTGAGATTTTTTTATTTATTTTTATCATATTGAGGGTATTTTGGTAATTTTACCCATCTTATTAAGGTTTGGAGGGTATTTTGGACATATGAGAGATTTTGATATTTTTAAGAATTTTCTGTGATTTTTACAGATTTTTAACATGTATGAGGGTATTTTTGTAATTTGTATTAAGCTCTAGGGGCATTTTAGTCATTTCAGATTTTTATATATTTTCAGATTTGGTTCTCTGTTTTTTACTGGTTTTTACTGAATTTTACTGATTTTTTTATTAATTTTACTGATTTTTATTAATTAATTAGGTATATGAAGGATATTTAAGTTATATTTTGGATTTATGTAATTTCCAGATTTTGTTTTCTGATTTTTACTGAGTATTACTGATTTTCACAGAATTTTTTTGATTTTTATATTAATTTTAGATGATTTTCGCAGATTTTATTAATTAATTAAGTATGTGGAGTATTTAAGTCATTTTTAACTTAAGTATATTATTTTATGAGTTATTGTTTCGTTATTAAGTTTTAATTATGAGTCTAAGATTAGTTATGTATGGGATGAGGCCAATGATATTTTAGAATATTTAATTATATGTTTTATGTATTTTAATTAGTTATAAAACTAATTATTTTGCATATGAAAATATAGTAACATAGTGTTACTTAAATAATAGATTCATGAACATACATGCACACACATATGCTCAAAGAACAACATGGGCATTTCATTCATCATTTCGGCATAATCCCGTCTTGTAAAACGGTGATTTTACAACATAAATTTGGCAGAGCTTCCCCTTATGAATAAACCTTAGGAAGAGAGCCCTCCAAGAAAGTATCGCCTCCAAATCGCAGCAAACCCGGGCAAGAGCACCGGATTTGGTCTTCAAACTGGCAGAGTTTCCCCTAGGAAATTTTGGGCCAAATGGGCATGGGGCTTCTTCTTACCCCTTGGGGGGTATTTATAGGCTTCAAAGCCTTAACCGGTGGGGGTACCCACCGGAATGCTTGAGGTGGGGGGTACCCACCGGTTGCCTCTTCCTCCTCCCCCTCTCTTTTTTTGATTTTTTTAATCACATGGGTGAGAGAGAGATGTGAGAGGACATTAAAAAAAAAGAGAGAGAGAGAGGGGGGGAATCCGGTGGACACCCCCACCGGTTCCAACCGGTGGGGGGGATGGCCACCGGTTGGACCCCCCACCGGTTGGGAACCGGTGGGGGGTCTCCCCCACCGGTTTTGGGCAACCGGTGGGGGGGTTCTCCCCTCCCCATGCTCCTCTTTTCCCACCTTTTTAGCTCTTAATGAGCTTTGGCCCCTCTTGTTTTCAGATTTCCAAGTGTGAAAAGGGACTGACATGTGATTTCATTTATTTTATCCTTAACTACAATATAAAAAAATTTGTGCATTTGGGTTTGAAGAGACCCATAAGGATTTAATATGGATCCGTGAACATCAGACCACATATATCAATGCAATAAGTGGACTGGAAATTTCATCGATTTTATCCTTGTTTACAATAGAACAAAATTTGTCTCCAAGATGTTGAAGAAACCTAGCAGGGATCTCAAAGAGATTTGGAGCTCTACAGGCAGGGTCCAGAACATGTCCTCGAGCTCTATAGGCAGGGTCCAGAGCATGTCCTTGAACTTCTCAAATGAGATCCCCAATGCGTATTTGTAGGGTTTGAGGCATGGATGGCAGTACCGGCCGATACCGGTACGTACCGGCCGGTACGTACCGGTATCGGCTGGCACCGGTACCGTAGGTACCGGCTGGTACCGGACTGCTTTTGGGCCGGTACCGACCGGTACCAGGCCGATACCGGCCGGTACCGGACCGGTACGTACCGGTACCGGTACCAGGCCGATACCGGCCGGTACCGGACCGGTACGTACCGGTACCGGTACCCACCGATACCGGTACCGGTACCAGTACTGCCATCCTTGGTTTGAGGAGGTCTGCCGGTCCATGGGAAAGTGGCTTTTTTTTTTCTTTTTTTTTTTGGGGGGGGGGACCACCTCCCGACCACATTCACTTGCCTTTAAAAAAAAAAAAAAAAAAACTCTTTTTCTTGCAGAAGAAGTTAACAGCCGATGAAGGGTTCAATGTTTTTTCTTCCCCTCTTCTATTCTTCTTCCCCACTTTGGAGTTTGGACTCTCACTCTCTTTCTTTCTTCCGGACAAGAGAGAACCCTGAGCAGGGGTGTGGGTACCCTACAATTGTTGTTTAATTGTTGATTTTGACCAGATTCAACTCTGTTGATCACCCAACGAGCTTAATCACTGTAGTCAGGGGTAGCTTTGTCATTTGTATGTTATATTTATTTGTCTCTTTTTTACTCTTAGTTTGTGAATTGTTACGGGTTAGTTATGTCTCTATTGAAACAAGGGGTATTTATGTTCTTGTCCGCCTTTGTAATCCTAAAAACTCAACATATATAAGAGATGTGAGGGGCGGCCTGTTTGTAAGAGCCGCAGCCCTCTTGTTGCTGTCCATAGCTTCTCTTTTCTTCCTCCCTTTTTCTCAATTTTCTACATGGTATCAAAGCAGGGAAGGATCTGGAGGGAGTGAGAGGAGGTCCGGACCCTTGGTTCTGTTGTGGAGAAGAGGCCATCCCCTCTAGTCTTGCAGCCGGTACCCTGTTTAGGGTTTCTTGGAGGGCAGGCCCCCTTCTTCTTGCACCCAGCACTCTATTTGTGCTGCCGGTTGCTCTGTTCTGGTGGAGGAGCAGGCTGGTCAAGCCCTAAGAGCAGATCGGTGCTTTGTTTTGCTGAGAAGAGCAGGCCAGCCACCCTTTGTTGCAGTGCTGGTGCTCTGTTTTACTGAGAGGAGCAGACTAGTGCTTTGTTTTGCTGAGAAGAGCAGACCGGCCACCCTTTGCTGCAGCCGATGCCCTGTTCTCCCCCTGTTTGAAGCCTTTGGAGTTGGCCGGTGCCCTGTTCTTGGCATCCGGTACCCTGGTTTTGGTGGAGAAGGGGTCAACTACACTGCCCTTCTAGAGTTTCCACTTCCACGAAGTTTCCCTTGGTGTTGGGAGTCACCTACACCGCTGTGACAGTCACGTAGAGTTGTCTATTTCCTCGTCATGGACTCGTCTACAAGCACTGGTGCTAATTCTCAGGAAGTGAACTCCTCTATGATGCATCCTATTGATGTTCCACCGATGGAGCATCATCTTCTTACCCTGCAGACAACTACCGTAAAGTTGATAGAGACTAAATATCGTCTCTGGTCTATTTTTATATGGATTTTCTTCGGAGGACGAGGGAAGACATGTTATATTGATGGTAGAGTTAAAGAACCAACATATGATGACTCTACCTATGCTAGATGGGAGTTGGAGAATAATCTTATGATGGGATGGATCCTCAACTCTGTGAGTTTAGACATCCAATAGCTTTATTATGATGAAGAGGACTGCTAAGGAAATGTGGGACATTCTAAATCAGATATATAGGCAAAGGCAGGATGTCTCTTGTATTTATCAGTTGACTATTGATATACAGGACCTGAAACAAGGTAGTGTTTATGTTACTACATACTTTGGACTACTGAAAAGTAAGTGGGAGGAATTAGATTACTACTATGCTTACAGTTGGACCTATACTAAAGATCAGAAGATTTGTTTGCAACATGTAGAGAGGAATCGAATCTTCAAGGTTCTTGCTGGCCTTACCTCAGTTTATGACAGCTTAAGGGCTCATATACTTAGCATTGATCTCCTTCCATCTCTTGAACAAGCGTACCACAAGGTATTGAGGGAAGATGGGCGAAAGAAAACTATGAGTGGAGGTGCTATAGCAGCTGGTGACCGTAATTTGGTAGAGTCTTCTGCGCAAGAAAAAAATTGGGAGACATTATTCACATTGTGGGAAGGACAATCGAATGTAGACAAGTGTTGGGACCGCTACCCTGATAAGAAGCCGCTGAAATTTAAGAATGCAAAGAGTGGACAACATGTTAAGAGTAATGTTACCATCAATCATGACCCGAATGATCCTCCAAACTCCTCTCTGGGTGGTGGTCTCACTACTTCTCAGATGTTTACACTCTCCTCAAGTGACATTCTTCATCTTTAGCAGATCCTCTCTCAACTTGGAACATCTTCATCTGCCACCAAACCGTCCACATTAGGTATTATAGGGGCGGCTTTGAGTGTCACTCACTCTACCTCCCCTTATAGCCTTTGGGTCATTGACTCAGGAGCTACATATCATATGACTGGTGCCTCTTCTCTCTTTACTTCGGTCGCCATTGCATATGGTACCCATGCTACTGTGGCGGACAAGGGACCTATGAGTCTCAATGATGACCGCCCCTGTCTTCTGTACTTCATGTTCCTGCCTTACCTATTAACCTTTTGTCTGTTAGTAACTTGACTAAATCCCTTTAATGTTCAATAACATTCTTCCCTACATATTGTGTTTTTTAGGACTTGAAACACAAGCGGACGAATGAGATTGGTCGTAAAGTAGGAGGCGTATATCACTTTGAACATAGTGGTAAAGCTGCGATCCAGTCTATTAGTGATGGTGACATGAATCAGAGACTTGAAGCAATCCATTTGTGGCATAGTCGTCTAGGGCATTTGTCTTTTAGGTCATTACAAGTCTTATTTCCTTCTTTGTTCAAGTCAATAAAAGTTGACACTCTTCAGTGTCAAGTGTCAAGTGCGTCAACTTGGTAAACGTACTAGAACCAATTTTTAGATTTCTTTGAATAAAAACATGTCTCCTTTCCGACTTGTTCTTTCTGATGTCAGGGGCCCATCTCTTGTTCCTTCTGTGGATAGGCATCGCTATTTCATTAGTTTTATTAACGATTTTCTCATTGTTGTCAGATCTATCTTATGAAATCTCGTGAAGGGGTACCTCGAATTATTTAAGTATTCTGCAAAATGGTTGAAAATCAATTTGAACGGCGAGTTAAAGTGTGTAGATCTATAATGCAAGGGAATACTTTGAGAGGACCCTCAATTTTTTTTTATAGAAAATGAGAGAATTATTCATGAATCCTCATGTGCCTATTCATCTCAAAAAAATGGGTGGCAGAAAGAAAAAACAAACATTTACTTGAGACCTCTCAAGCTTTTCTCTTGCAATGTCAGCTGCCCAAAAACTTCTGGGTTAATATTGTCGTGACCGCCTTATATGTTATCAACCGTATGCCTTCTCGAACACTTGACTACGTGTCTCCTATTTGGGTATTTTGTCATGATCATCCACTGTTTGCTTTAGAGCCCTGTGTCTTTGGTTGTTTGTGCTTTATTTATTAATTTCCTAGTTCTACTAAGTTATATGCTCATGTTGTCCGTGGTATCTATTTAAGATATTCTTCCACTCATAAAGGGTACAAATGCTTTGACCTCAAAACATGGAGGAAATATATCTTTAAAGATGTCACCTTCTTTCTAAGTCCTATTTTGCCCCTCAATCTTCTGGTAAGGGTGAGGATTCTCCTACCTCTTTTTGTGATTCCTCGCCTGAGTCTATTCCCTTACCTCTTGCCACTAATGACTAGTGTTGCATCTGGATCGTCAGAGAAACCTACATCAAATATACTAACTTATTCCAGGCAAACATAGCACAAGAATAGGCCTCCCGCAGATCTACCATCTCAGGGAGTTGCTAAAGTTTCAGGTCCAGTACTGGCCTTCTCACCTGTTGTTTTGAACCTTCCTAATGCAGTTCGGAAAGGGACGAGAGTTTGTACCAAGCATCCCATTTCTAATTATGTTTCTTACTCAAGGTTAAGAAACCCGGGATCGGGTCCCGGATCGATCTTTCCAAAACCGATCGGATCGGATCCGATCTCGGCCGATCCTGACTGAGTCAGGCTTGGCTGGTTCGGATAGCAGAAAAAAATAGAAAAAAAATATGAAAAAATGTGGAAAAAATATAAAACACAAGTCTAATGTATAATTGTGTTGAAATACATTGATTTGAAGTACATAAGATGTTGTTGGATAAAAAAACCTTGAATAAACTTACATATATGATTATAAACTTACATTTATTCCAAACGTACATTATACTGAATGAACATATGGCTAACATACTCAACCCATGACATATAGCTCTGGTAGTATTGTTCATATTGCATCACATACCGGCTATAGTCATCCGTATTGGTATAAATGACTGAAAATTGTGGATATTCTAGACAACCCCCTGAATAGTCGGATGTATCAGAATGTTGAGGAGGGTAAACTACATATCCAGTAGGCTGACTATACCCTTTGTATGGAGAATATGATGATGCATCTGATAGTTGCTCCTGATATTCCTGAGGAGCTTTACCTTTGTCCTTTCTCCTTGATCTGCTGAATGTTTGAATGGAAGATTCTTCACGTCCTGCTCTGCTACCATGATGTTCATCTTGGGTAGCATGTGTGTATTCTTCTTCTCCAGTGAATTGAATTGGTGGAGCTGGGGCTGGGGCACTGGTAGCATCTCCGCCATCCTCAGAACTGTCGGAGCTCGTCTTTGATGTCGAGTCATTTGAGGTTTGATATTGGACCTCATCACTTGGTTCTGGCATTTTATCATCTTCCTCGATAGTCTCCAGATCAGCAATTTGAATTCCAGTACTACTCTTCCTTTTGCTTGGTGCTTGTTTTTTGCTCTTCTTCTGACGTTTTGGAGAAGGAGGTTGAAAATCAATAAGTAATGGAACATTATCTAACTCACCTTCCGCCCATTCCCGATCATTTGGGTTGAATTCAGGCTCATTTGAGGTGCTTGCATCAACCCATGCATTTAGTGGATGTTGCTCCTCGAACAGCTCATCCAAGTCTATGGGTTCTTCTGCATATGTCGTCTCTGTGGCTTGTCCGGAAATTCTCTCTTTCTCCTGCCTTTGAAGGTTCCTTATGAGCTCCAGATTTTTTAGCTTCAACCTCATGTTATAATGACAGAATACTAGCTTCTCTAGACGGCTCGACTTCAATCTATTCCTTTACTTGGTGTGAATCAAGCCAAAGGTGCTCCAGTTTCTCTCACAGCCTGATGAAGAGGTTGTTTGACTTAAGACCCGAATTGCAACATAGGCTAGATCTTCATACCCATATGCTTTTCCATGATCTAGCCACCAGTCAGCTGTAAATAGAAAATTGGCCATGTCAACAATGTGCAAGCTATAATTAAAATTTAAGTAGAACATCTAGTTAATAATTTTCAAACCTGGACTCAAAATTTTGGCAGCTCTTTGAGCAGTACTTGTCCCAAAGTGGTATAACATCATTCTGTAATCATGCATTTGCTTGCATGCCAATATTGCTCTGTCCTCATCTGCAAGCATGCGCTTAATAACAGACTTAGCCCTCATCAACACTTCCGAGCAACTATCATAGCTATCCTTCTTCCCATCAGTTCTAAACATGTATTGAGGGTTGAAAAAATAACCTAAATAAATAAGTCGAAGTTAGTTATTACTTAAGAAAAATGTGTATACAAATAATACATATAGAAAGTTAGTAGCTTACCAGCTGCATGAAGATCATGATGTAAAGTGTGTTCCCAACGTCTGTCTATTATGTCCCACCACTTCACAAAGGTTGTTGGGTTGTTCAGTTGAATGAGCTCCTTAGCTCTGTCCATAGCTTCATATAAATATCCCATATCCGATCTTCTTTCTCCATCACAAGATCGCAAGACACGGACAAGCGGTTCTACAATATTTAACACCGCTTGCACCCCCCTCCAGAAGGGTCTAGACTGAATTAGATCAGCCACTTTCTTACCTTTCTCTCTGACCTTAGTTGGTACATGCCGCAATATGTGATTCTCCCAATCTTCCGATGCCACCATCCTAATCAAGTTGTTCTTTTGTTGATTTAAACTATCTAGAGAGATATATTAAGATGCAAACCTGGTGGCTCCCGGACGAAGCAACTCTCTTCCATGAGTATGTGTGCGCATGATATCCAGAATGTTGTTGTGGTTGTAGATGAATGTGGTGATAAATCGACCACTCTTGACCACTCCATCTATCATCGGATTAGAGCAAATGTCTTCCAACATCAAGTCAATACAATGAGCAGAACAGGGAACCCAGTATAGATGTTCTCTCTTCTGCATCAACATTTGTCCAGCTAACTTGAACGCCGCTGCATTGTCCGTAACCATTTAGACAATCCTTTTTTCGCCCACTTCTTCCACTATTTGATCCATTAATTCACACAGGTACTGGGCATTCTTTATTTTTCCAGATGCATCAATAGACTTTCAAAATACGGTTCCAGCTTTGCAGTAAATTAAGTTGATCATACTTCTTGTTATCCCTGTAAAGTTCCAAACGTGATAAGAAATCAGAAAGAGACCCATTCTGATTAAGAAAAAATGAAGATAAGATAAGAAACTGAAGATAAGATTTATGTACCTGTCCATCTATCGCACATTAAAGTGCATCCATACTCATCCCAGATCCTTTCAAATGATTTAATGTATGTTCGGATGTCATCAACTTCCATATCCAAGTACTTGTTGTATATCTCATATGAAGAAGGTCCCTCAACCCCTTTGCCAACTTCTTGTATGGTCTCGATCATGGACTCATAATATGGCCCCTTGGCCGCATTAGAAGGGATACTGTTATAGAAAAATCACCTAGATGTAGCTCTTCCTATCTTCTCCTTACAAAGTTTTAAGTTCTTGAATGCAGCACTAATAGAAGGTTGTTTATCCCTCTTCTTGGTGAGCAAGGGATCTATTGGACCTACTCTAGGATCTCCAGCTTTAGTGAACTCCTGAGGCAGCTCCTCGCATACATTAGTGCTCATGCCGGCGCTAGTGCTCCCTTGTACAGAAGGTGTGGAGCCACTTCCTTGTCCTCCATATCTTCCAGTGTGCCGAAATAAGTCCTCATCTGCAAAGGACCGCCGGCTTGCTTCCATTGCACGTCGCAATTCAACTTTAAATGTAAAAGAAAAAAAATTAATCTACTATAATTGTTTGTCTGAAAACGTTAAATGAAGAACATGAAAATAAGTTAAATAAGAAACTTACTTGTATCCCAATCATCAACATTTATAGGTTAATTACTTCCACCAAGCCGGACCCCAGCATCAGACATTCGCGCTGGTTCAGACAATTCCTCTCGAATTTCCTGTCTTCTTCTGGCAGTACTTGCTTTGCTTGATTCCTTCTCCTTCATGTAAGTTCGAAATTGGATCCTAACCTCTGAAGGAACTCGAGCACATGCTGCAACTTCACCTTTTATTCCAGCAAGATATTGTTTGAATCGGTAGACCCCGCCAGAGACAACCCGGTTGCAATATTTGCATTGTACCTTTCTTTGGCCCATGTCCACCGGTGTACAATGACCCCAAGCAGGATCAGCACTAGGAGGATTCCCAGATGACCGCTCAGCAGCACCTTGAGATGCCATTCCTTCACAGCACAAGAAGATGAGAGATCGCGGAGCTTGTAGTAGACTAGAAGTGACCTCGTGGGAGAGATGGAGAGAGAATTCTATGATCGAGAGAGTGGGAGAGAGAGCAAGAATATTAGGAGGCTCAAAGGGCAATTGTGGAGCCTTAGGAGGGCCTTGGGGGGGTTAAAATAGACCCCCAAGGCCCAAACTAGCCGTTGCTGGCCGTTTGGGAACGGCCAGCAACGGCTAGTTTGACCCCCAACGGCTAGTTTGACAAGCCGTTGGGGGCCGGGTCGGGCCGACCCCGCCCGATCCGGCGATCCGAGTCCTGGACTCGGCCAGGTTACTCGGGATCGGCACGGTCGGCCCAAAACCGGTCCGACTCGGCCGATCCGAGCCGAGTTTTTAAACCTTGTTCTTACTCTCATCTTTCACTGTCCTAATGTTCTTTCTTGTCTGGTATTTCCACCTATCATGTTCTTAACTCTTTTGTTGAAACTGTTAAGAATCTAAAGTGGGTGCAAGCAATGGATAAGGAGATGTAAGCACTTGATAAAAATAATATCTGGGAACTGGACCCTACCTTAGGAGAAGAGTCTAGTCGGGTCCAGATGGGTCTACACCATTAAATACCATTTTGATCGCACTATTCAGAGATATAAAGTCAGACTAGTTCCCAAGGGTTTTACTAAAACATATGGAGTGGATTATATGGAGACTTTTGCTCATGTTGGCCAAGCTGAAGTCTGTAAGGGTTGTGTTCTCTTTTGTTGTCCAGTTCTCTTGGGAGCTTCACTAGTTGAATGTCTAGAATGTTTTTCTCAATGGTGACTTATAGGAGGAAGTCTATATGCAATCCCCACCTGAACTTGAGGCCAGGGGGAGAGTATGGATTGAAGAAGGCATTGTATAGCTTGAAACAGTCCCCAAGAGCATGGTTTGACAGATTTAGAACTGTTATGGTTCGACTTGGTTACCAACATGGCAACTCTAATCATACTCTTTTCACCAAGTGGAAGGATGGCCGAGTGGTGGTTCTCCTTGTGTATGTGGATGATATGATTATTACTGGAGACCATTCCACATAGAAACAATAGCTTAAGGACAATTTGGCACATGAGCTTGATATCAAAGACCTTGGGGAGGTAAAGTACTTTTTTGGCATTGAGGTGGCCAAGTCACAGATAGTCTCTACATTTGCCAAAGCAAATACGCCCTTGATTTACTTCAAGAAACTAGAAAGTTAGTGTGTAAACTAGCTTTTACTCCTTTTGAGACCAATCATGGACTTTCAGAGTCAGTAGGGGAACTTTTGTCTGAATCCAATAAAGGTACATATCAGCGCCCTGTGAGCAAATTTTTGTATTTATCTCTCACTCGACCAGACATTATCTATACTGTGAGCATTGTTAGTCAATTTATGCATACTCCTCGGATCCCACGTATGCGAGTTGTGGAGCGAATATCGCACTACATCAAATCCTGTCCTGACAGAGGGTTGTTGTACTCTAAGGCTGCTCATTTAAATATTGATGGCTTTACATATGCTGATTGGGCAAGTTATCGAGATGATAGACGGTAAACCACTGGCTACTAGTTTCTAGGTGGGAATCTTGTCACTTGGGGAGCAATAAATAGATTGCATGTGCTCATTTTAGTGTTGAAGCTGAGTATCAAGCCATGACACATAGTGTTATAGAGATGTTATGGCTAAAGCTTTTCCTTCAACATCTTTGGGTCCAAGTTCACACTCCAATGTACTTGTATTGTGACAATAAAGCTGCCATCAACATTGCTAATAACCCGGTTCAGCACGATAGAATAAAGCACATTGAGATTAATCGTCATTAAATTTGAGAAAGTTAGATTATGGGGAAATATGCCTTTCTTATGTTCGTTCTGCTGATCAACTCTCCGATATCTTCACCAGAGGGCTGTCAAGGAATTTTTTACATCTCTTTTGTCTAAGTTGTGCATGTCTAATATCTATGCTCAGCTTGAGGGAGAGTGTAATCAGGGATAATTTGTCATTTGTATGTTTTATATTTATTTGTCTCTTTTTTACTCTTAGTGTGTGAGTTGTACGGGGTTAGTTATGTCTCTATCGGAACAAGGGGTATTTATGTCCTTGTCCACCTTTTTAACCCTAAAAACTCAACATATCTAAGAGATGTGAGGTGCAGCCTGTGTGTAAGAGCCGCAGCCCTCTTGTTGCTGTCCACAGCTTCTCCTCTCTTCCTCCTCCCTTCTTAATTTTCTACAATCACTACTCAGCTGCATTAGATTCCGTGAGTGCTTTACTCATCTGGATTCTTTAGTGATTCTATTTCCTCTGCAATAGCCATTTCACTCCTGACTCTTTCTGCATGTATTCTAGAGACTTTGGGGCTTCTCATGACATGACACTCAATGGCTCCTTATTAGTTGATTGTGCTACACTCCTGCATCCTTCAGATCCGCATGGCTACTGATACTTCTTTTCATGTCTCCAAGTGTGGTACTATCAAGAGGAATCAGATATAAGTGTATTGTGCGTACCTTATTTCTGTTCAAGAGATCAAGTGGCCAACACTCTCACCAAGCGATTGACAAGAAACAAATTTGTTTCAGCCTTAGCAAGCTGTGCATGAGATACATCTATGCTCAGCTTGAGGGGAGAGTAGCAAAACCAAGTCTTCCAGCTATTGTGTCCTCCGTCACAGTTCATTAGATCTGAGATTCAGAAACCAGTATCCAATATTTAATAAATCAGGGAAGTTTTACCTTTTTATTATTATTGTTAACCCTAGCTTAACTGGACCAAATACTCCATGAATGATTCATTGTAATAGTCGGTATTTATGTCTTGAGACAGGTTATTGGGTCCTCTGCCAAAGTTTATAAGATCCAAAATAACTAGTACTTTGATAAATCAAGGTAGTCCTGTCGTTCTATTATTATTGTTAAACCGTAGCTTAACTGGATTCTAAACTCTTTGAATGGTTCATTGTAATAGTGGGTATTTATGTTCCCCTACATGTGAACTAGATTAGGTTGAATGTGATGGAGATTGAGAGGGTGATGACTGCTGAAAAACTTGTTTTCCGGCAGGTCTGGCCCATGTTCAGGCTATTTGTCATTTTTCTTCTCTTTCTACTATTTTCCTGGCATTTCTAAGGTATGAATTTATAACAAGGCCCAATGGAGAGTGAAGTCCTTATACAACATCATAAAAAATAATTGTTCAAACTCCCTGGATCTGAAATGTGAAGCTCCTCTCAAAGTCCAATTACTCATATGGCTTGTACAAAGAAACATATAGTTAAAAAGGTCCTAGAAGTAATGGAGGCCTGATGAGAGCCACTTGTGTGCCCTCTGCTTGATTGATGAAGAAGATGCTGATCATCTCATGATAAGGTAGGCTTGGAAAATCTTGGGAGACATTGCTCAGGAACCTCTGAAGTTCTGTCCAGTGCAAGAGATGTGGCTTTGTTTCAGCAAAAGATGGAGCATGGGAGCATGAGTGGTGAGAGATAGAATTCTCCAACTCATTATCATGCTATGTGCTGGAGCACTTGGAAAGAGATAAAAAGTGGCAGTTTTTCAGAATTGAAGGATCTATGCCAAAAAATAATATATGTAGAAGAGTAGTTGTATTTCAACGGGCTATTGGCATACCAAATATTCCTATTATAGTGCTGGGAAAATTCCCAAGAGTTTAAGGTGAATTATGTATGGATTGGACATGTATCGCTGCATATTGCCTAAATAAAGTTGGTGGTACGTCCCACTTTTCTCATAAACAATGTGGTTGCCTTAGGCTCATCTGCATTTTGTCATAATTGTTGATTTGAATGTAATAATTCAAATTTCTGGTTTTTCAGTCAAAAGCTTTTACTGATGATTGCTATTTATATGGGCGTTATAATGACTTTTCCAATCTTTTCAAAACAGAATTGAACTACGGATGTCTTCATCTTGCCCTTTCTGTCATCTAAATGTTTCCCTAGCTGAGCTGGAACGGTATTTCTTCCCTCTTTCATGTTTCCTAAAGTTTAACAGTTCAAGTACTCACATAGTTCGTTTAGTTGTCTTCAGTTTCATGAACTCCTTTCTTTCAATTGTGTATGTGCAATTAACTATTAATTCTCGTAAGAAAAACAGGCATGTAAATAAGCACTTTGAGGAAGATGAACTTGCAAGGGACATCGAACTAGCACATCAAATTGCATCAGCCCCTCCAAGTCCTATATACATGGTATGACCATGCTCACATGGAAAGTATTATGGATCAATATTATTCTTGAGAACATATCATGGAATGGACATATAATCATCATATGTTTTTCACTTGGGTGTCCATGAATTTTATGTGCTGCGTATGCATGTCATTGTGTTTGTTTTCAGGGTGCATCGTAATAATTGTACATGTATTGTATTGGTACATGGGAGTTGTACATAAATTGTATTCAGGAGTGGTGCCTTAGATGGTAATAATAGATGCCCAAATTACTCCTATATATAGCTAATGCCTTTATCTTAGTGGCACAGAGTAGGAGCAGGAATGAGAACGGGATCGATTTGAGGGATCGATAAGTTTTTAGTGTCCTATTTTAGGAGTGTTTAGGAAGCGATTTAATAATTGTGTATGCATATGTATATCGTCAAAAAGATAAATAAGCGACTCATAAGAATTACTTTCACTAATAGATCATACTTTGCAACATTATTATTATTAGAAAAGAAAAGTATGCTTTAGAATTTTTTATATTTTTTATAGTTTCTATTGTTTTTATGTTTGAAGGCTTGTGCGAATATTGTTTGCATATTTACTCAATGACTGGTTTATATAGTTATTTTATAACTAACTTTTAGTCTAGGGGTCATTTCCATAATTGCGTAGAAGTTTATAATGCAGTGTTGCATTTCAAACCTACAAAGCCAATACAAATCAAACTGAAGGTACTGTTGCAAGGCATTAAGGGTATTCACACAATATTAATGATGAAAAATAATACTCTTTAAATGTGGGGGTCATTTTATAATTTTCCCTCTTTTTCAACTTTCATCCCAACCCGAATCTCTCACTTCACTGCTGTGCTGCATCTCCTTCTCTATTCTGTACCCATCACTCTTCGTCTATCCTCACCACCATAGAGGATGTCAGGCCCTTGCTTCAAGCACGTCGCTGCCTCCGCTACCCCCCTTGTGCCATCATCGTCGCCATCCATGCTTGCATGCTGCTGCCACTGCCATCTTGAGGTATGTCTCTTATCTCTTTTCCTTTCTCTTTCCCCTTCCTCTCCACCTCTTTCTAGTTTCTTCTCTTTGTTTTTCTTTTTCCTGCCCATCCTCACCACCCAAATGAGAGGGCTTATTCTGGATCTTTTTTTTTTTTTTTGAAAAATTATGGGGCACCACCAATTTTATTAATAAATAGAGGTAGTACATCCTTAAAAGTCCAAGGAGAGGTTACTCAGACTAAAGAAAGAAAAAAAACAAAATTACATAGATTTCATAATTCTGAACCACTCTTCAGCAGAAATTCCCAAAATAAATCTTGTATTGTTGTCACCCTCTTGTGGCCATGGATGGCAGTACCGGCCGGTACCGGTTCAGCCAGAAATGGCTGGTACCGGTATTAAATAAATAAATAAATAATAAAAAAAAAATTATACCGGGCTGGTATGCCCAAAACCGGGTCGGTACCGAACCGGTACGCCCGTGACACTTTCCCCTCTCACAGAAACATATCTGTGAGAGGGGAGGCTCGTTTTTGGCAGTGGCAAGGGAAGGGAAGGAGGGGAAGGAGCCGTCGCCGCCCATTGCCGGAGACGTTTTCACCGTTTTGGGTGGAATTAAAAAATAAGGTATGATATATATTTTAAATCTAGTGATTATTTTTTAGTTGTGAACTAATTATTAGATTGTTTACATTTATTTTCTTAGTAAAATAGACAACCCCCAAGTTTAGACCATAATTAGTAGTTAAAAATTAGGACTTTTGTCTAATTACTTAAATTAAACATCAATTGAAGCCTAAGTTTCATTGCATATTTTAAAGTAGGAGTATGCTGTCAATTGCGTTGATCGACGGTTAATTAGGAAAAAATTCCAATTTAGACCCTAATTAGCAGTTAAAAATTGGGACTTTTGTCTAATTAGTTAAATTAAACATCAATTGAAGTCTAATTAAGCTTCATTGCATATTTTAAAGTAAGAGTGTGCTGTCAATTACGTTGATCGACAGTTAATTAGGAAAAAAATTCCAATTTAGACCCTAATTAGTGGTTAAAAATTGGGATTTTTGTCTAATTACTTAAATTAAACATTAATTGAAGCTTAATTAAGTTTTATTGCATATCTCAAAATAGAGCATGCTGTGAATTGCTTGATTGACGGTTAATTAGGGAAAAATTCAAATTTCGACCCTAATTAGTGGTTAAAAATTAGGGCTTTTGTCTAATTAGTTAAATTAAACATCAATTGAAGCCTAATTAAGCTTCATTGCATATTTTAAAGTAGGAGTGTGCTGTCAATTGCGTTGATTGACGGTTAATTAGGAAAAAATTCCAATTTATATCCTAATTAGCGGTTAAAATTTGAGATTTTTGTCTATTTACTTAAATTAAAGATCAATTGAAGCATAATTAAGCTTCATTGCATATTTGAAAGTAGGAGCATGCTGTGAATTGTATTGATCAACGGTTAATTAGGGAAAAATCTCAATTTTGACCCTAATTAGTGGTTAAAAATTGGGCTTTTGTCTAATTACTTAAATGAAACATCAATGGAAGCCTAATTAAGTTTCATTGCATATTTTAAAATAAGAGTATTATGCCAAATGTTCTTATATTTGTTTCTATTTTTTTCTTTCTTGTTGTAGGATCATGGCTGAACAGTTAGAGCAGGACCTAAGGTGGGCCTATATCACCTTAGTTAATACTGTAAAGAGAAGAGTGAAATGCAAATATTGTGGCAAAGAGATGGGTGGTGGAATCATTCGAAGAAAAGAATATTTAGCAGTGAAGACAGGACATGTGACAAGGTGTATTGTCTGTCCTCGACAAGTCGCCGATGAGATGCGTGAATTGTTGCGTGGCCGGAAAGCACAAAAGGAGCAAAAGAATGAAGAGGAGGTTGAACTTCAAGACGAGATTTTAGGTAAACATAATAGAAAAGGTAAAGGGATGTATACTGGGGCCAGTGACATTTCTATACGTGAGAGGCAAAGGGCTGAACAAATTGTAGACTCTAGTGATGATGATGATGATGAAGAACCTGCGATGGTTGCAGTTAGAAGAGAGAGTTTGTGGCATCAAGAAGAAGATGAAGCCCGAAGGAGAGGTGATGGACCATCAACAAGAGGCACAAGTCAAGGTAGAGGCCAAGTGGGTCATATAGATAGTTATCTTTTCAGAAGACACCCTTTTACTCAGCCAAAAATCAAGCAAGTAATGAGAAGAGTAAAAAAGTCAGCTAAAGCGGCAGGACATGCTTTTAAAAGCATTTGCAAATGGTTTTTGCATGTAGGTGTTTCCTTACATGTTGCTCAGTCTCGTTATTTTCAACCTATGATTGATGCAATAGCAGATCATGGTCGTGGGTTCAAAGCCCCCATACGTCGAGACATATGGACGTAGGCTTGATGGAGAATATGAGGAGCTTCAACAGTGGGTTAAAAGTTTTAAAGCTGTATGGAAGGAAAGATGATGCACAATTATGTGCGATGGCTCGACTGGTACCACGAAGAAGTCGATGATTAATTTTATTGTTTATTGCACTGAAGGGATAGTTTTTATGAAGTCTTTTGATGCATCAAACTATTCAAAGAACGCCAAATATTTATTTGGTTTGATGGATCAGATGGTGCAAAAAATTGGAGAGGAAAATGTTGTCCAGGTGGTCACTGATAATGAACCAAGTTATAAGACTGCAGGGAAGAAGTTAATAGACAAGCGCAAACACCTTTATTGGGTCCCATGTGCAACGCATAGTCTGGACTTGATGCTTGAAAACATTGGTAAGGACCCGACTATCAACAAGACAGTAAAGAGAGCACAAAGAATTATCTAATTTATTTATGGTCATCTTAGGATCCTGAACATGTTCAGAGAAAAAGCATATGGAGGTTGAGATCTCATCCGTGCGGGGTCTACAAGATTTGCATCTAATTTTATTTCTTTAGAATCTTTGCACAAATTCAGGAATGAGATCAAGGGGTTTATGTTTAACAAGGAGTTCTTAGAATATATGCGGACTACCTCCAATGAATCTAAATCCGAACATTTGGAAGTGAGAAAAATCATAGAGAATAAAAAATTTTGGAGCCATGTGCAGACTTAAATGAAGTTGGTGGAACCGCTCGTACAAGTCTTAAAATTGGTGGATGGGGATGATGAGAATTACATGAGATATTTGTACGAGGCAATTGACATTGCTAAGGTGCACATCAAGAACACATTTCCCAACACTTACACCACGACTTTATTGATGGGACTTTATTGATCTCAGATGGGAAAACACATTACACCACGACTTGCATGCAGCTGGTAAGTGAAGTGTTATACTGTTACATGAGGGATTATTTAATAAATTGTTATTTATTAATTATCCACCTAAATGTAGGTTATTTTTTAAATCTTCGAGTAATATATAGTCGTTAAGTTCACATTGATGGAGAGGTGATATAAGGCACACTGAATGTGATCACATGCTTGTCGAGGACAATAAAAGATAGAATTGAGGTAGAGAGACGTGTTTATCTCTTATATGAAGAATTGACTTTAAGATACATTCAATTACTTGTATTTTCAAGAGTCCATGAATTATATTAATTGTTAATTCTATCTTTGTAGATGGAGGCTTATAGGCTAATGCTGGAGACATATAATGAAGACCCTGTGCAAATTGCCGTAGAGAAAGTGAGCCCAGGTATACTTAGTGATTACATTGTTGTCATATGTGCATAAGAAAGAAGAACATACATTGATTCATTTTTTTGTTTTTTACTGATGGCATAGTTGGGTGGTGGATAATGGTGTACAACAGAGATAGGTGTTATAATCCCTTGGCTTTCGTTGCAGTGAGGGTTTTGAATCAGACGACATCGGCAAGCGAAGGCGTTACTACTAGGCTTTATACAAAAAATGGGAAGAACATAAGGCTTCTCAGATTCCTCAAGTGAATGTACCTCCTGCGAGGGCAGTTTCAAAGCCAACGATAATAAGGGCACATGTTGCCGAAGTCAATTTTGTCCCCGATAAAGTGCAGGAGGCCCGAGATGAAGAACTAAATCTTAATGTTCAGCAATTCAACGCTTGGCAGAAGATGTTGCAATATCACAGAAGCGCCTAATTGAACAAATTGTGGAGGCGAAGATAGCCGAA
The DNA here is from genome assembly GCA_030544215.1 of Zantedeschia hybrid cultivar. Lineage (NCBI taxonomy): Eukaryota > Viridiplantae > Streptophyta > Magnoliopsida > Alismatales > Araceae > Zantedeschia > Zantedeschia hybrid cultivar. Next base: position 46,296,383 of record JARZZO010000002.1, on the reverse strand, counting down.
TAGGATGAGGAGATAAGTGCCTTTGACTTATATAAGGTGCCGTTCCCAGTCTACCATTTGTTTAAGAAGCTCCCGCTAAATAACACCAAATGCCCCAAATTTACAAGATATGATGGAGAAAGATCTGCCCAAGAGCACATCGCTCATTATATGAGTGATTTGGGGTAGCTAGCCACATATGAAGCATACCTATTGAGGTATTTTTTTACTTCACTACGGGTACAACATTCCAATGGCACTCGAAGTTAAAACCCAATTCCATAAATAATTGGAAAGAAATGCAGAAGAAATTCCTAGACCGCTTCAAGGTGTAAGAGCGGAAGGTCACCATCACTGAATTGGTGACTCTGAAGCAGGGCAAGAACGAGTCCACAATCGATTACATTAAGAAATGGTGAAATCTCAGAATGAAGTGTGACAACCCGCGAGTCTACGAGGACGTAATGAAATTATGCAAAAGGAGCCTGAAGCCGGAAATCAATGAGAAGCTGATAAGAGCAAATGTGAGAAACTTTGACCAACTCAACAATATAGTATCAAACATTGAGATCTTCTTTGCTGACAATCCGACCATTGGCTTCAACAAGGGAAAAGCTCCAAGCGAGCGAATATCTAATGTAAAGGAGGTGAACGCAATAGATTTCGCCCCTGCGGTAGAGAAGACATGGGGCAAGGGGAATGCCAATGCAATAGATTTCGCCCCTCCTCCCTTAGTAAAAAGATGAAAAGCCTTACTCTTTTGCTCGGGATCATACCAAGAAGCTATTTGAAGCTTGCATGCAGGCAAATCTCTTGGCACTGCCAGAACCAAAAAAACCCAATGAAGTGAGTAGATCCAATGAACCCAACTATTGCAGCTATCACCATATGTTGGGCCATACTATTGAGGACTACTATCTCTGCAAGGATGAGATCGAAAAGCTCATCCAAAAAGGGGATGTGGAAATGGGCCGATACTTGGTGAGTCCACCCCAACCACATCAAAAGCCGAAGCAAATATTCTTAGTGAACATTGTTTATGCAAACGAAAGCTCGTTGGGGGAAGTGCCTGAAAAGGAAAGCATAAAAGCCTCTCATAAGCAAGAGGCGACACCATTGCATACTCCAGTAGCCCCTACTTCGGAAGGGTCAATTATGGCAACATTGGAAGAAATCCAGGCAAGTATGGGGCATCTTACCCAGGTGGTAGAAGGTCTTTCGAGATAGCTGGCTGAAGTCTTAATGGAGAAGGAAGTCAACATGTCATTGTCCTTTGAAGGAAAGTGACCGAAATGTAACCTCCCTCAAGGGAAGAAGGGCAAACATGTCATAGACTTGAATGAAACACCTAAAGCTTAACACAAGGAATGCATATTCCCTAAAAGAGAGGGCTATGATGATCGAAGCAATAACCCTTTAAACTGTGTTGAGTAGAGAGGTAATTGATTTACCTAACCTAAAAAAAGGAGAGGAAATGTACAAGACGGATGCGCCCAATTATTGTCCCTATCACCGCTCCATCAGCCATCCAATTGAACATTGTTTTACGTTCATAGATGAAGTTGAAAGGTTAATTCAAGATAGGAAGATCAACATAGGCAAATACCTAGTAAAGCCTCCGCGAGCACATGATCGGGACGCGATCACCTACACCGTTAATGTGTTGCATAAGTACTATGTTGATAAAAGCTTCCTGGAAGTCCCAATCCATGAGATGTCCAGACCCCAACCTGAAGAGGAACCCCGTCATCAATATGGAGGGGGTAGCTCTGGATAGGCCCCATACTCCGAAGACTAAGGCAAAATTTGACACTATTGCACTGATCGCAAAGGACATGAAAAGGCAAGAGTTAAGGCGTCCACAAGAAGTATGGGAGGAAGAAAGAGCAAAAGTTAGTTCCTCTAAGCAAGATGAAGAGAAGACATACGGGGAATATCAAATGGACCAAAGTTCGAAAGAAGAAGCTGGTTCCTACGAAAGTTCCAAAAGCTGAGGAAAAAAAAGGGCTTAAAAACGAGGTGCCCCGACAGACTTAATTGGTCTTCTCATAAAGAAGGAAGCCAGTTAAAGACAAAAAGGTCTTGAACCCAGTTGAGGTGAAAACCCGCAAGTACGTCTCAGGCAAAAATGGGAAACCCTGCTGTGTGAAAACGGGAAAGGGCGCACAGGCAAAAGCAAGAAGGAGCTAGCCTTGGAGAAAACCTATGAGGGCGCTATGGTTAGTTTTTTAAAAAAAAAGAAAAAAAAGAAAACATCCCATTGGGGAACGATTAACAAAAGCACCCCGATCGGGAGAGAATTCTCCTCGCCTACCCCTTGGTGATGGTCAAATTTTTCTACATCCTTATCCAGGGAGGATGTCAGAGTCGTCAATAACGAGAAAACCCTTAAATCACTCGACAACGGGTGTGATGACATTCAATAAAGGGCTACGACCGAGACAACGATGACGATATCCTCCCGACTCGATAAAAAAGTGGGAAAATCCGATCTTTACCTTAGATAGGCTCAAAAGGTTCCTACATCCTAAAATTGCTTATCACCTCCAGTAGAACCAAAGTCCTCTAAAGTTTTTCCAAGTTTCTAGTTCGGGGAGCCATTGTATCAAATTTTTTTTCAAAATTTCTGACCTGGGGAGCCATTGTATCCCAAGATCCAAAAATTTTCCAAAGTTTCCGGCCCGAGGAGCCGTTGTATACCAAAACCTAAAATTTTCCAAAGTTTCCAGCCCGGAGAGCCATTGTATCCCAAAACCCAAAATCTTCCGAAGTTGCTGGCCTGTGGAGCCATTGTATCCCAAAACCCAAAACTTTCAATCATAAAGCCTTAGAAACCCAAAATACCCCGTCCTATCGGGAGAATCTCCATTAATAAATCCAAAGTGCATGTCTACCTGAAGCCTTTATCCCCTTGAAAATCCAAAATTCATGACTATTTGGAGCCTTCATCCTCTCGAAAATCAAAAGTTCATGGCTAGTTGGAGCCTTCATTTCCTTGAAACCTAAAGTTCATGGCTACTTAGAGCCTTTACCCCCTTGAAAACCCAAAAAATTTATGGCTATTGAGAGCCTTCATTCCCTTGAAAACTCAAAACCCATGGCTACTTGGAGCCTTCATCCCCTTGAAAACCCAAAGTGCATGGCTACTTAGAGCCTTTATCCCCTTGAAAACCCAAAGTGCATGGCTACTTTGTGCCTTCATCCTCTTGAAAATCCAAAACTCTTAGCTACCTGGAGCCTTTATCCCCTTAAAAATCCAAAATTCATGGCTACCTAGAGCCTTCATCCCCTTGAAAATCAAAAGTGCATGGCTACTTGGAGCCTTTATCCCCTTGAAAACCCAAAGTGCATGGCTACTTGGAGCCTTCATTCTCTGGAAAACCCAAAAATCATGGCTACCCGGAGCCTTCATCTCTTTGAAAATCCAAAACCTATGGCTATTTGGAGCCTATATCCCCTTGAAAATCTAAAATCCATGGCTACTTGGAGCGTTTAAAATTTAAAATCTATGGCTACTTGGAGCGTTTAAAATTTAAAATCTATGGCTACTTGGAACCTTTATCCCCTAAAAAAAGCCCAAAAGTCCAACACACTACCTGGAACTTTCACTTTATGGGAAAATCACTAAATCCCCCGTCCTACTGGACAAGTTCCGCTCAAAAGGCAAATGTGGCCCGGGGAGTGTCCCAAAGCCTTACAAATTCAGAATTCCTAAGCCCTCCACTTCGGCACACATGGAAGCCATAATTTCCTGCCGAACAAAATTGAAAACTTTATCCAAGTTTGGCCCATAGGGGAGCCATAATCCTCTATTGAAAAAAAAGGAGCTTAAAATTGAGGTGCTCCGACGGATTTAACTATTTCCTCCCAGAAAAGGTATAGTGAAGGGCAAAAAGGTCCCAAAATCCGACTAAAGTGAAAACCCGAAAGGGCGCCTCAGGCAAAAGTGGATAACTCTGCTGCATGAAAACTTGAAAGCGCGTGCAGGCAAAAATAAGAGGGGGCTAATTCAGGTGAAAACTTGGAAGGGCACTAGAGTTAGTATATATATATATATATATATATATATATATATATATATATATATATATATATATATATACAAGTTACACGGCATTGAAATGATTCCATTAATGGATAAATGTGTTGCCCGAGATAGGCTTTCGAGACAACCAAGTCATAAGGAAAGCGCTATTCGAGACAAGCCCTTAGGGTAGCCGGATCACGAAGAGAAGGGAGACAAAATCAAAGTCACCTTCAGAAAGACGGCGATATAATTATGACAAGAACCTGCCAAAGTCCAAGTCCCAGGTTGTCCCGGAAGCGTTCAAATGCATTTGAGGAACTGAAGACGGTGTTCGATATTCGGAGAAGCCGAGAAAGCAGATGATCAAGCAAGTCAAAGTCGGACCGACTTCACCAAAAGTTTTCAGGCGTCGTCCAGGAACAACAAAGACAAGCCTCCTGCCTCGGCCACGACGTAAAGGAAGAAAGAAGTGGGCTAAGTGCAAAAGGAAAAAAAGAACTGAGTGCAGTTTACTATCAAAAGGTGTGGAAGGACAAAGAAGCAAAATGAAAGCCTACGAATAATAACAAAGTTACAAAGACCAGCTCACTGCAGTCAAAGCTTCGGCCAGTTAGGGTCACTTTCCCAATATGCCTTAAAATGTCAAAAGAGGGTGTCCCTACCCAAAGATCGACTCGTTACAATCAAAGCTTCGGCCAGTTAGGGTCACTTTCACGATGTGCCCTAAAATGCCAAAAAAGTGGGTTATTCATACCTAAAGTGCGGCTTATTGAAGTCAAAGCTCTAGCCAGTTAGGGTCACTTCCACCATGTGTCAAAAATGCCAGAAAAGGGTTATCCATATCCAGAGATCGGCTGGTCACAGTCAAAGCTTCAGCCAGTTAAGGTCACTGTCATAATGTGCCATAAAATGCCAAGTGTGGGTTGTTCATACCCAAAGTTCAGCTTATTACAGTCAAAGCTCCGGCTAGTTAGCCATGTGTCCTAAAATGCCAGAGGAGGGTTATCCATACCTAAAGATCGGCTGATCATAGTCAAAGTTTCGGCCAATTAGGATCACTTTCACAATGTGTCCTAAAATGCCAAGAGTGGGTTATTCATACCCAATGTTCGGCTTATTGCAGTCAAGGCTCCGACCAGTTAGGGTCACTTCTACCATGTATTCTAAAATGCCAGAGGAGGGTTATCCATACCTAAAGATCGGTTGGTCACAGTCAAAGCTTCGGCCAGTTAGGGTCACTTTCACAATGTGCCCTAAAATGCCAAGAGTAGGTTATTTATACCCAAAGTTCGGCTTATTGTAGTCAAAGCTCCGTCCAGTTAGGGTCACTTTCACCATATATCCTAAAATGATAGAAGAGGGTTATCCATACCTAAAGATCGGCTGGTCACAGTCAAAGCTTCGGCCAGTTGGGGTCACTTTTACAATGTGCCTTAAAATGCCAAGAGTGGGTTATTCATATCCAAAGTTCGGCTTATTACAGTCAAAGCGCCGGCCAGAAGAGGGTTGTCTATACCCAAAGATTGACTGGTTTTAGTCAAAGGTTTGACCAGTTAGGGTCACTTTCACAATGTGCCATAAAATGCCAAGAGTGGGTTATTCATACCCAAAGTTCGGCTTATTGCAGTCAAGGCTCCGGCCAGTTAAGGTCACTTCCACCATGTGTCCGAAAATGCCAGAAGAGGGTTATCCATACCTAAAGATCGGCTGGTCACAGTTAAAGCTTCTGCCAGTTAGGGTCACTTTCACAATGTGCCCTAAAATGCCAAGAGTGGGTTATTCATACCCAAAGTTCGGCTTATTGCAGCCAAAGTTCCGGCCAGTTAGGATCACTTCCACCATGTATCCTTAAATGCCTGAAGTGGGTTATCCATTTCCAAAGATCCGCTGGTTACAATCAAAGCTTCGGCCAGTTGGGGTCACTTTCACAATGTGCCCTAAAATGCCAAGAGTAGGTTATTCATACCTAAAGTTCGGCTTATTACAGTCAAAGTGCCGGCCAGTTAGGGTCACTTTCACCATGTATCTTAAAATGGCAGAAGAGGGTTATCCATACCCAAAGATCGGCTAGTCACAGTCAAAGCTTCGTCCAGTTAGGGTCACTTTTACAATGTGCCCTAAAATGCCAAGAGTGGGTTATTCATACTTAAAGTTCGACTTATTGCAGTCAAAGTTCCGGCAGTTAGGGTCATTTCCACCATGTGTCCTAAAATGCCAGAAGAGGGTATCCATACCCAAAGATCGACTTGTTGCAGTCAAAGTTTCGGCCAGTTAAGGTCATTCACAATGTATCCTAAAATACCAGAAGACGGTATTCATACCCAAAGATCGACTCGTTGCAGTCAAAGCCTCGGCAAATTAAGGTCACTTTGATCATATGTCCTAAAATTCCAGAAGAGGGTATCCATACCTAAAGATCGACTTGTTGCAGTCAAAGCTCCAGCTAGTTAGAGTCACTTCCATTGTATACCATAAAATGCCGAAGAGGGGTATTCATGCCCAAGCATTTTGAAGAAATTGGCAAATGCCGAAAGATGATAAAGGATTAACCTCCTACCAGCTACAAGTTACCTTTGTTGGGAGGCAATAAAATCCTGGAGGATTAACACCACAAAGAATGGTTTAATTCCAAGATCTCAAGGCAGGTTACGACATACTCAAGACAAGGTCTATAAGCCCTTAACCGAATGCAAGATAAGCGCATTTGATGAAGCCAATAAGAGGCCATGATGCAGATACACGGGACATATGCCTCCGCCCCTGCTCCCGACACGTCCTGTGGGGGGTATTTCTTGAAACATTTTTTTCAGGAAAAAAATAAAATAAAAAAAAAGAATGGAGGGATTTTTAACAAAAAAAGAAGGAGGGGGGAGGAGGAGCCAACCGGTGGCTTCCCCCCCCCACCTGACCGGTGGGGGGTGCCACCGGTGGACAACCCCCATTAGTGGGCATGCCCACCGGTGGGGGCTGCCACCAATTGGTAGCCCAACCGGTGCGGGGTGCCACCGCACCCCCCCTTCCTCTCTTTCTCACCCCCAGCCCCCTATAAAAACCCCTATAGAGGGGCTGCTGTAGCACACAAAGAAGAAGGCCAAGAAAAGAAGAAGAGGGGAAGGCTCTGGAGATTTTTTTTGCTGAAAAAGAGAAGAACAAAGGAGCCTTTTTTTTGTGAATTTTTCTGTGTCTGGGAATAAGGACATAAACAAAGGCCCACTTATTTTTTTTTTAAGATCTTGTAATGTACATGTGGCTCATTCATATTGGTTGAATGGCCCAAGTTCTTTTTTTAATTAAGTAATTATGTGTGGTTCATTCATATTGGTTGAATGGCCAAAGTTTTAATTAGTTAATCATGTGTCGTTCATTCATATTGTTGAATGGCCATAGTTTTTAATTAATAATGTGTGGATCATTCATATTGGTTGAATGGCCAAAGCTTTAATTAATTAATAACATGTTGTTCATTCATATTGGTTGAATGGCCAAAGTTTTAATTAATTAATATGTGGTTCATCCATATTGGTTGAATGGTCAAAGTTTCATGTTGATTAATCAAGTGGCTCGTTCATATTGGTTGAATGGCCAAAATCTCAATTAATTAAATTGTGTGGTTCTTTCATATTGGACGATTGGCCATAAAGCTGTGGTTCACTCTTATTGGTAGAGTGACCAATATTCAATTTTCTTGGTTTATTCCTATTGGTGGAATAGCCATTAAACTGTATGGTTCTTTCCTATTGGTGGATTAGCCATAAACTTGTGGTTCACTCTTATTGGTAGAGTGACCAATATTCAATTTTCTTAGTTTGTTCCTATTGGTGGAATAGCCACTAAGTTGTTTGGTTCTTTTCTAATGGTGGATTGGCCTAAAGTTGTGGTTCACTCTTATTGGTAGAGTGACCAAATTTTCAATGATTCATTCCTATCGATAGAATGGTCAAAAGTGATATAATTTGATATGCAACAAAGTGGATTTGAATAAAGTTTACATCTGGATAGTGCATGTTCAATTTTTGCTTGTTTAATGTGTGTCTATTTTCATTGAATGTATGCTTAAATGATGAATATGTCGACTAAGTTGGATATGCTTTCAAGATAAATGAATTTTGGCTCCTTCATATTGATTAGAGGATCATTAGAGAATATCCTTAAGTATGTGGTGGCATTCATACCCCATTAATTGAGGATATCCTTTATGTTTATCTTCTTAAATGAACCTAAGAAGGGGGGACATATTGTCCATAGATTCCATGTCGTTAAAGGATGCTTAAAGGTTATCTTTGAGTCATTTGGTATCCTTTAAGGGGTTCTAATGAAGATTAGGTCCAAAAGACCTTATTCTTAGCACCATTTGAAGACCACCAGTTCTCATGTCCTCATGTGAACTTAAAAGATCTCTTAAGTATCCTTTAAGGACTCTGGTAGAATCTCTAAACAAAAAGAATCCATCCTGAATGCATGGCCTCAAAGCATTTGATTTGTCTTATTCTTGGGCCTTAATGGACGGTTAATCAAAGGTTACCAGTCAATGACTGGCGTAATTAACACTGACTGAAGTTCGTAGGGAGAGATCAAGAACATGGATCTACGCTTGATCCAAAATCTTAGACTTGAGGATTGATCCCAAATTCTCAAAGTCTATATTAAAAAGAGGGAAGTCTATGCTTTCAAAACTCCAAGAATCCTCTTTTAAAATCAAAATTCTTTTAAATCAAATCATTTAAAAAATGAAGTCTCACAGTGTATGAGCAGACTCCGATTGAGAAGGAAGAAGTGAACAATCATATCATGTCCTTTTATTCTCATTTGGTCTCAGAAGAGGAGTATTATAGGTCATCTGTTGATGCTGATCTTCTCCCTTAGTTGTCAGAGGAGTTTCTGTCAGTAAACTTTGAGGAACAAGAACTTCATTGTAAAGACTCACACTTACAAGGAAAGGCTAAGTTTATAAGTAATGAGGTTTAGGGTTTATTTGCAAATTCTCTTAGAACTTTTTGCTTTATAAGCTTCAAGAGACACTTGAATGGGTTAATGCTATACTCTAGAAAGCATGTTTGCCTAGGTTTGACCAATCCTGACCAAGGTTCGTCATATCGCTAATCCGTATCAGATTGTATCTTCTCAGATACGGTACGATATCGATCTGTTTCGTGCTGACTCGCACGAGTTCAGCCAATGAGTTTGTTAAAATCAATGAGTTGTTTGTTAAAATTAATGAGTTTCAATCACATTTTAGAGAAATGTATCCTATTAATTGATATAAAAAGTATAATTTTACTTATCAAATAAGAAAAATTTAACTTAAAACATTCCATTAAGCCTGTATGAGTCGACACTATTTGGTTCGATTCGGTGTGTATCAACAGATCAGGTTGGCCCAGATACGAGTCAACTCGTACGAGTCGGTCCGATCCGGTACGATACGCCAAACTATGATCCTGACAACTCCTATTGCAATTAAAGCGTTGTCAGTAGGATAGGGAGTTCCTTGAAGAAGTACTATATAGATTAAACTTATTTTACCGAACTTTAGATTTTTAATACGTAGAATGTTGGGCTTGATTTATGAGATTTTTATATTAACAAAAAGGACCATTTTATGTATTAACCGTATATGAGTGTTTTAACAGAATTGTTAACGACATGATTTTTGTTTTAGGAAGCGAGAGTTAACTTTTTATATGTTGGAGATATGATTTTTCTGATATTTTTATTGAATTCAAATGGGGAGTACTTCCCTTATTTACATGTAATATTTGTCAAGCAGAAAACCAATCCACATGTCCTCCTGCACCGTCCCATCGCCTCTGCTACCGCCCACCGCCCACCGCTTTATCCTTCCCTTATCTTACTTACCCACTGCCACTCCTATCATCCTAATCCTCTTCCTCTCCCACCGCCTACATCCCCTAGGAGGCTGTTCTCTTAAGTACTCACTTAACTAGTAGCATTAAAGGAGGGAGGGAGGGAGGGAGACAGAGAGAGAGAGAGAGGATTATAGGCAAGCTTCAGCAGGGGGCAACAGCTTGTGTTTGTCTGTGGTGATGATTTGTGCAGCGACAGTCTTCTTTTAAGTAGGGTGATGCGCCCCTATTTTCGTTTTTAAATTAAATAGTTCTAAACTTTAAGGGAAGATAATATGGTTAAGACTTATTTATGACTTATTTAAAGGAGATTCTATTAGAATCAACTTACATGAGCTTATGAAAGCATTGAAATTAATCATGTTATGATTATTATAGCTAAGTCTTTCATCGATTAGTAAAGTTTCTTATGATGATACGTGATAATATGAAACGACAAACTTATGATTTATCTACAAAAGTAATAATTCCGAATCATGATTACGAATTATGACTATAGATATGAATATATGAACCACAGTTATAAACCACAATTATGAATTATGATGGTGAATCAGTTGATGAACTATGAACTTAAGATTTTGAGTAAGGATGCAAATGGTAACCGATAGCCCGATTATCCGACTATTCGTTAGCTTATAGGTCAATTAATAGATAGTCTTTTTTAAATTGATATGTATGGTAACAAATCTAAATTTTTTTCTGAACGAATACATATGGTACACTCAGATCCGATTATCTGACTGTTTGTTAGCTTTTGGGACAGCTAATTGATAGTATTTATAAATTGATAGCTTACTGGATATGGTCATGGATCTACCTTAGATCCGCATCGAATCCGACCCATTTGCATCCCTAATTTTGAGTACCACACATAATAATGAATAAAGTTATAAGGATATTTTCTAATTATAAAAGAAAGAGTAACATCACCACATTGGCGGGATGGGGCCATACGATCTGCCCTTTGGGATATGGGGACATCGGGTCTGCTCCTTACGATATGTGCTATAGTCGGAGCACGGAACAACGTCCTTTTTCTTTACAGGGTCTAGTCCAGAATCGAGACACCGACTAAGGCAGTGGGAGGAAAACCATTTGAGTGCACTCATGATTGGGATTTGGACTATGCAGTTTGAGACTACATTCCCAACTCAGCCTACGGCCTACCTTACCCACCAAGAGTAGCCAGAAGCCCTCTGGGGCAGACATGTAGAAGTTGAGAGACCAAACCAGTGGGCTATCGATCTGCTTGGCTACTTTACGATCGCTGATGTGTAATTATCCCTGTTACTTGATGACATAGTAAGATGAATTATGACTTATTCTAATAATGATTTTATGTTCTTATTTGGATTTTTGTATCATATATGTACCATCACTAAAGGGAAATAGAAAAAATAAATGTTTGAATGACAAATGATGAAGATGTTTAATTCGTTACATGTTATGTTCTTATGTTAATTTCTTTCCAAATATTTTTATCCAGCATATAGTTATATAGCTTGTGCATGAATAACATTAGCATGATTAGTAAATCAATAAAGAAGCTACCATGTTTAATTGTATTACATGACTATTATGAATTTCATTTTAATAACCAGTAATGAAAGTATAAGGGAAGCAATAAGGAATAAATAATCCCTACTGAGTTCTCGTATGAGACTTATGAAAGCTGTTTAAAACATTTTTTGCAGGGGAACGTTCCTAACCAAGGTTGAATTGCGATTCTAGCTTCACCAGTTGCAAGGTACCAGTGGTCAGTATGACTTAGCTTATGTGTTTTGAGTCTTTTGTTTTTGGCTATGTACTAAGGTACTTTGTGTATTCCTTATCAATATATCCAAGGACGTGTGTTTGTGCAAACAATAATATCTTTGGTTTGTGACTTCCATTGTTATACTTATTTGTGCCATCAACTTAAAAATGATCTTTGTTACGGCGAACCTTTGGTTCGGGTGACGGATCTATTCTTGTGAATATTTGAGATTATAAATCCATAAAGGTAGGCCCGTTACATTCATGCTGTTATTTTTTGTTTTGGCTGGGGGTAAGGCCGTAGGGTTAGATGGTTTCCTATTGTTGTTTTTTCAGCATTACTAGGATGTAATCCATTCTTTGCCTTTTCAGCTAGTTTTGGAGTTTTAAGAAGGGAAAGCCCATCTGCATAGTGCCAACAAAACTTTCATTGTTCTCATCCCTATAAAAGAAGGGTCAAAATCACTGGCGGACTGTTGACCTATTACTCTCCTAAATGGGATCTACAAGATTATCTCTAAGATGATGGCTTCAAGACTGGAAAGGTTTTGGACAGGTTGATTACTATGTATCAAAGTGCTTTTATCAAAGGTAGACATATTCATAAAGGCTACCTTGTGGCTTAGGAGTGTTTACGTGCTCTGAAATAGCAAAGGAGGAGAGGATTGACTCTCAAGCTTGACTTTGAAAAAACTTAGGATAGGGTTAGTTGGAATTGTCTCTTTGATATTCTCAGCAAGATGGATTTTGGAGACAAGTGGCTTCAGTGGGTTAAAGAGTATTTCTTCAGGAAGTTTTGCTATCCTTATTAATGGGTACCTTGGTATTTCATAGTGGCAGAGGACTTCGTCAAAACAACCCTATGTCTCCGTTGCTGTTTGTTATTGTTGTCAATGTGCTTACAGAATGTGGGTAAGAGTAAAGGATGTTGGACTGATTAGGTTGGAGATGTTTCAAGAAGGATTTCACACCTACAATATGCTAATGACATAATCTTGTTTCTATTGGGAGAGGAGGAGTAATTTCTCCTTGCTCGATTCATTCTTGAGATGGTGGATGAGGTAATTGGATTGAGGGTCAACTTTCAGGAAAGTGTAGTTGTAGGCATCAACATGTCTAGTGGAGAGTTGCATAGTGTAAGGATTGAGTTTTCGAATCCGGTTATCGGGTCGGATTTGGTATCAGACTCCTTGGTTTGAGCCATTGTGGGCCTAGAGCATGGGCTCGGCGCGATTTTGAACGGTGTCGGCCTAAAGGGATGTCATTTAGGAGCCATACGGGGGTGCCACATGGGCGAGCGTTGGGGCGCGAGTGTACGACCCTGGTCTGATCGTCTGAAAGGCGTCTTGCATGACTGGCGCCATTCAGAGATATGCCAGTGTACGACCCCGACCTGTCGTCTGAATGACGTCGTCTTAGAACGACGCGATTTAGCCTGTTTCGGTTTGACGTCCGAGACTTTCTTCCTTTCTCTCTTTCTCACTCTCTCTCTTTCCTCTCTCCGAACAGCTCTGTTTCCCCTTCCTCTTCTCCTTCCTTTCTTCTCCCCATTCCTCCTCTTCCTCCATTCTATTAACCTCCTACCCCTCACCACTAACACTACCATCTCCTCCGTGGCACATTGCTCTCCGGATGGCGGCCGACGTCTCGGTGGAGTGACGGTGTCCACGGTCGTACCGGCGGCGGCTTGGGGCTAAGGTGGAGTTTAAGTAACCGGTAGGGTGACGATCATCATTGTGTTTTGTTTAAAATCATGATTTTTCCGCTTTGAAACATGCGATGTGTATGGAGAATTTTGGGTAGAAAGCATGTTTTAAGGGACTTTTTAATGAAAATAGGCATTTTTATGAAATGGAGTTTAGTGTGTTTCAATCGGTTATTTGATTTCTTCTCCTATCTTCTTACGTTTGGGTGTTTTTGGGGGAGAAGGGACCCCAATTTTGTTTCGCTGGAGGTTGGAGGATCTCTCGATTTCGGGCGTTAAATGACGTCGAGACTAGGTGACGCCATTTAGAATGGTGTCAACCATGGCGGACGCGATTTACGGCCGATTTTCTCGAACCCCGAGGCCAGTGCGGGGATAAAGAGCCGAATAGCGTCGCCCATGGGCGACGCCATTCAGGCTAGTATCCTTTGGGTCTCAGTACTGCAGAACACAGAACCTGTTTAGAGATCTTGAATGATGTCAGTCACGGGCGACGCCATTCAAGACAGAACCCCATTAATTCATGCAATTAACATGTGTATACATTATTAGATAATTTGGTTAAATGCATGTTCGAAACCGTACTTCAAGGACGAGGGTTTCTACGTAATTGGATCGCACTGTGTTGTGTTTTGTGCGATCGTAGACTTAGAGTGATAGTTGTTAGCGCTTGACACCTTGTGTCGGTGTGGGAGTGACACAACGCCGGTGTGGGAGTAGTTGAGTGACGCCTAGTGAGAGAGGGTCATCTGGTATATCTCGGGGTATAGCTAGTACCGGTGTGGGAGTGGTACACTGCGGAGTGTCACTCGTGGCTGGGAGGAGGCAGAATCACCTAGAGCTAGATAGGTTGGAGTAGCCAGTGTATTATCCGAATGGTTGCTGCTCCGTCCCAGCGGGTCGGTGTTTTTCCGCGTTCGGCGTGGTTTGTGTGTTTTGCATGAACGCTACTTGTGGATTCCGGTGTTGAGTCGAGTGGTTTTAGAGTTATGCCTGTTGCATCTTCGAATGCATGTGTTTCATATTGGAATTTGAGAACTGTGTTTCCTACTTTACTTATTTAATTGCCTATTCGTGTTGTTGCACTTATGGGTGCGTGAGTGGGTGGTAGGGATCAAATGATTCCTACTGAGTCCATTTCGATGAGACTTACCCCTACGGTTTTCAGGTGAGGGTTCCAGGCAAGCGTAGTATAGAGGGTTTCGTCTCGGGTTGCATGCTAGTAGTCACTGTTTCGAAGTATGCCCCGATATGGTTATTATTTTATTTTCAGGCCTGTACGTTTAATTATTTCTTTTCAGTTGGAATATGGAATTATTTGTTGAGTCGAGTCGAATTATAATAATTTTTAATCCTATACTTCCTTTACAATTCGATGTGATATGGAATGTTTAGGTTAGTTTATCTTTTATTTTTCAGACTTATCGAGATCCTAGTTTGGCTCCAAATTTTAATGATTCGATACCCATTTAGTAATTAGATCCCCGATTATAAGGTGGCGGGTTGTTACACATATAGTGGATTTCATCTTTGGGTGTGAGGTTGGCTCCTTTCCAGTGAAATATCTTGGCCTTCTCTGTCGCCACGAACTTTGAGATGTTGTGATTGGCAACTTGTTATTCATAAATTCTAGGTTTGATTGGCTAGTTAGAAGGGCAAACTTCTATTTTATGAGGCATATTGGTGCCTTGCAAGGCTATTTTGGATAACCTTCTTATTTATTTCCTCCCTATTTTCAGAGTCCCTATCATTGTGGTCAAGCAATTGGAAGTTATCATATGCAGGTTCTTTTGGAAAGGTTGTACTAAAGGTTCCAAGAAAGGAGGCTTTGAGGTGCCTTGGGGAAGGGTTTGTAAGAGCATAGAGAATTAGGGTTTAGGTATTAAGGACCTTCGAGACTTTAATTTGGCCTTGCTGACCAAATGGCTGTGGAAGTTGGGTACTTCTTCTGGTTTGTGGATTGATATCATCAAAGAAAAGTACTACTCTAGAAGCAAGTGTAGGATGTTACTCTGCAGGTAGATTATAATGTTTTTAATGTTTGGCGAGGCATCCTTCAAGCGGTGGATATCTTGGCGGCGGCAACCTAAGTCTCCTTGGGTAATGGTAGAGGATGTCTTTGCTGGGCTGACAAGTGGTGCAGGGCATAGCCACTTTCTCGGGTTTTCCCTAGGCTTTATGACATCGCTTCTGATCTCCTTGTTTTGGTGGCCCAAGTGGTGGATCAGAGCACTCCTGGAACAGCTGTTTGGACTCCGTGTTTTAGGCGTAATCTCTCTGAGGAAGAGATCCAAGATTTGTTTGGCCTTTAGCAACTTTTAGAGTTCATTTTAGATCCTTCCATACAGACTCTTGGGTATGGACTTGGGACATGGGTCTTTCTCCATGAGGTCGGGTTACTGTGTCATTGTGGACGGAGGAAGTAGGACCCCTTTTCTCCAGCACATTTGGGCTCCTACGTCCCATCGAAGGTTAAGATTTCGATGTTGCAGGTCTTTAATGGGAGATTACCTATTGTGGATAGGTTAATTTGGTTTCAGTGTGATGCAAGGAATTTTGGGTCGGATCAAGTCCCCAGATCGAGACCCGCCGATCGCGATTCGATTTGACCCAGATCGGCCGAATCAACTGATCCTGTTGAAGTTTGGTCGGTCCAAATTGGCCCGATTAAAAAATAAAATAAAAAAAATTAGAAAAATTGTATACATATTATTTAATGAATGTACAATAAAAATGAATGCAATTCATACACATCCATAAAAAATAAACATTAAAAACAAATAACTCGCTAATAATTTTTGTTGTGCACTAATTAAAAACGACATTATAAAGTATTTTACATGAAATGAATAAAAAATACTTTAGAAAGATCACATTTGTGATCCTTCATCATCCGGCTCATAAGTTTAAGCTGGTGGGCCATGATCTATTAACATATGTGCTGGATATCCATAGCCAAATAAGGAGCTAGCGGGGTCTTCGAATCCCCTTTGAATACCTCGAGGTGTGTATGCTTGCTGGCTTGAACTTTCCCCTGATTGTGTTGGAGGGACATAAGTGCCATACTGGATAGGTGGAGGTCCAGAGTACCCCTTAGTAGTGCTGCTGATGTCTGAATACGACCATATAGGAGGGTGAAAAATAGGCGGATAAGAAGATGCATGTTCCCATGGGGGCTAATCATATCCTGCCTGTCTTTGTTGGCCTTCAAATCCCCCTTGTTGTTCTTATCTTTGGCCTTGAGTTCCTCCAGAATGACTCGGAGATGCGGAGTAATCTTCGTATCTTGTGTAATTGCTCCCAAGTCTAGAACCTCCTGATAGTCCAGCAGTAGCAACACCATCGCCATCACCATCTCTATCATCATCATCATCAACATCCTCAGTGGAGTCATCACTCTCTACTTGGCTTGTTTTCCTTAACTGCCTTCTTCTACGCCCGTAGGTTTGTCTCTCTGCCTCGTACATGTTGGCCAAGTGAGGTGCTAAAGTTGGGATGTCCTCAAGTGTCTGTCTAGTTTGCTAAACTCTAGCTATGTATCCCCCTTATTCTTCTTCCCATGAGTCCACTTGTTGTTTAGACTTTTCTTTTGATTGTTTTTTCTTTTTACTGCTAGATGACTGTAATGAAAGTCTCACTGTCTCTTTCTCCTTTCTTCTATGTGGATCCACCTGAGTAGTTGATCTCTTGAGTGCTGGCTGAGAGGCAGAAGTTCTAGCAGTGTCTGGTAGTGTGGCTGACTTTCGACGCCTCTGAAGAACAAGTGCACCTCCTTCTTCTGTTGCCTGAAATTCAGGATCTTGAGCAACTACTGCATCTAATTCACCTCTTGCCTAACTCCGATCCTGAGGATCAAACTTAGGTTGTGCATCTCTAGTTGCTCTGCTCTCCATCCAAGAATGTAATAGGTGTTCTTCATCTAACAGTTCATCAATATCAATATGATGTACAGGCTCATCAACTGATCTGCCAGTAAACTCCATAAATCTCTATCTTTCAAGTCTCTGTCTTTCCTGAATCTGCTTGATCTTTAGGCGCATGTTGTAGTGATAGTACACAAATTTCTCTAGCCTAGAAACACCCAATCTATTACGAACCTTCGTGTGAATGAGACTGAATGTGCTCTAGTTTCTTTCACACTGACTGGAAGAAGTGGTTTGACTGAGTACTCTCAGTGCAACATACGCCAAAGGGTTTGTGGCAGCTTATCTATAATTAATTTGGATCTACCATTCAGTTGTTGAAAAAAAAAAAAGAAGACGACATTATTAATAATGAATTGTAATAATTCATTAAATTGAGTGTTTGGCTATTTGTTATGTAATTCACCTGGAGTTGTCCTCATTACTGCAACCATAATGTCCTCGTCTCTATAAATGCCAATTTTCAATTTAAATATCTCCATCTATAAAATAAATATAAATGGCATACGTTAATGATATAAGATTGGATTTTCATAAACTCTTACTTTGATGATACCTCTGCTAAGGCATCTATCCTTTCGTTCGTATTCATTGTTATTCTAGTAATCACATTAGTTGTGCCTCGAAGGACCTCTCTATCATTATGCACACTCTCACCATACTGATATCTTGGGTTGAAAAAATATTCTGCATTTAAATTAAGGTTCATTACTTATCAAAATAAATGTCATTAACATTAATCAAATAAAATGAAGTAGAAAAAATAAACTAACTGGCTTTCCCATCTATTATCGATGATCTTCCATCATTTTTCAAAAGCTGTAGGATGACTTTCCCTCAAGTGCTCCTTTGCTTTATCCATGGCCTCATACAAATATCTCATATTATTTTTGTCATCTCCATCAACCAACTTTAGAACATGTACCAGAGACTCAACCACTTTTATATAGTTAGAAACTTTATCCCAAAAGCTTCTTTCCCCAACTAGCGATTGCACTACCAAGGCAACATCCTTAACATCGGCCTTTAGTGTCCTTATATGTGCCAAAAAATCGTCAGAGTGGACTAACTGGGCCAACTGATGCTTATACTTCATTAGGCTCTCTAAAGAGATGAAATTTGGATTCAAATCTGGTAGGGCCAGCACGAAGAAGATCCTATCCACCTGTATGCTCTCATTATACGTAAGCTCCTGTTGTGACTATAAATAAATCCTGTGATCATCTGAGCAAGTTGTACCACGTCAGCAACAAAAGGGTCTTTGCCTATGTCTTCCATTATCAAGTCAATGAAATGTGTTGCACAAGGCACCTAATATAAATAGTTCCTCTTTTGCATCAACAATCTACTAGTTGCTTTGTAGCTTGCTTTGTTGTCAGTGACTACCTGCACAACATTTTCTTCACTAATTTCCTCTACCACGTCATCCATTAACCTGTACAAATAATCAATATTTTTTATTTTGTCTGAGGCATCTACAGACTTCAAAAAAATAGTGCCCTTGCTGGAATACATAAGGAAATTAATCATGGATCTCCTTGTGATCCCTGTCCAACCATCACACATGATGGTACAACCATGTTCCTTCCACACATTTTTGAAGTTGTCGACCCATACCTTTAACTCATTATACTCCTCTTTGAGCCCAACATCATAAATGTACCGAAGTGTGGGGACCTTTACATCAGGCCTAGCATCTGCAATTGCATCCACCATTGTCTGAAAATATGGACTAGATGTTGTATGTATTGGCACACCTACATGTAAAAACCACTTCACAATTCCTTTCAAGGCATTTTTGCTTGAGGCCTTGACTCCTTTCAATGTTTGCTTGATTCCAGGTTGTCTGACAGACTTTGATATGTATAAAAATTGGTCCATAGGACTGCGACCACATCTGACGTTCGTCTACAACCCAAGATAGAACTAGTAGTCTTGCGAGCAGAAGAGCTCCTAGGAACGAATCTCCCAAGTTGAGAACTAGTAGGCACTGATCTAGCTGATGATCTTATGCCTCTTCGCCGGTCCTCATTTTCTTTATTTTTCTGCATACTGGCATGAACAACTCTAGTGTATTTTGGATCAGGGTCATCTGGATCCTCTTTATCATCCTCCTCCTCATCATCTAAATTGATTGGCCGCTGAACAGGCAGATTGTAATCCCTTCGTCTCTGGCATCCTGATATCTCATCTTGTAGATCCATCTGTTGTTGAGATGATAAAATTTTTTGGACTCTTTTACGTAGCATATAAGCCCTCATTTCCTTCTTCAAGTTCAACGAAACTGACTCACATCTGTTGACGTCTCCCGCTATGCCAGCAATATGATTTTTTAGGCGATACGCGCCTCCACCCATCTCCTTTTCACACCAGTTGCATTTGACTCTCCTCTGCTTACTGTCTAGTAGTGTGCAATGCTGCCAAACAGGATCAGCACCCTGTTGCTCCACATCATGTTTCTGATGTCCTTGTTCTGCCATGTTCCTACATAACATAAAAAGACACAAATAAATTTAAGTAGCACTAATTACGTGTAATTAATGTACAAATCTATGCAATTAGATTCTAATAAGTTCAATTAAGTGTTTGGCACACTCAATTGAATCATAATTATACTAATCATACAAAAGTCCCAATTGTTAACCCTTAATTATAGTTAATATTAAAAAATTAACGCTAATAGCATGTAATTAATGCACAAATATATGCAATCATATTCTAATAAATTTAATTGAGTGTTTGAGACACTCAATTGAATCCTAATTATACTAATCATACAAAAGCCACAATTTTTAACTCTTAATTAAGGTTAATTTTTAAAAATTAATGCTAATAACATGTAATTAATGCACAAATCTATAAAATCAGATTCTAATAAGTTCAGTTGAGTGTTCGGCACAATCAATTGAACCCTAATTATACTAGTCATATAAAAGTCCTAATTTTAACCCTTAATTAGGGTTAATTTTAAAAAAATTAACGCTAATAACATGCAATTAATGTACAAATCTATGCAATCAGATTCTAATGAGTTCAATTTAGTGTTTGGTACACTCAATTGAACCATAATTACACTAATCATACAAAACTCTCAAGTTTTAACCCTTAATTAGGATTAATTTTTTTAAAAATAAAACTAATAACATGCAATTAAGGCACAAATCTATGCAATCAATTCTAATAAGTTCAATTAAGTGTTTGACACACTTAATTGAACCTTAATTACACTAATCATACAAATGTCCCAATTTTTAACCCCTATTTAAAAATTTAGCACTAATGACATACAATTAATGCAAAACTATATGCAATTAGGTTCTAATAATTTCAATTGAGTGTTTGGCACACTCAATTGAATCCTAATTACACTAATCATACAAAACCCTAATTTTTAACTTCTAATTAAGGTTAATTTTAAGAAATTAGTACTAATGACGAGCAATTAATCCACAAATGTGTACAAATAGGTTCTAATAAGTTTAATTGAGTGTTTGACACACTCAATTGAATCCTAATTATATTAATCATATAAAAGTCCTAATTTTTAACCCTTAATTAGGGTTAATTTTGGGGATTTTTTCTGATCAACATGCTAATTTTTTTTTTAAACTAAATATTAATAGATCTACATTACGATACATTATTTCTAATTTTTTGAGAATTTTTAAAAAATTTAGATCGAAATATACCTTAACTCGGATTGGGATCTGGAAAAAAAAATCCGACGTCGACGGCGGTAGTGACGGCCACAGCAGCGGCGGCACTGGCTGCCAGTCGGCCGGCCGGCGATGACAGGGTGAAAACCCCTTTCTTTTGGTCGAGATCTCAAAGAAAAAGAGAGAGAGAGAGAAAGAGAAAGAGAGAGAGAGAGGAGAGAGAAGAAGATGGCAGCGGCGACAGACGGCCGACGACAGCAGGATCGCCGGCGGTGACGACCAGGCGAAGGGCTGGGGGAGGGGGAGGCTGCTGGGGGCAGCAACACACAAACGCTGTTGTTGCTGGCTCCCGATCCCCCTTTAAGGGGGGATCTGGCCGATCCGGGCCCGATACGGGCCGATCTCGAGCCTCTTTTTGAAAAAAAAAAAAGGGGGTGGGGAATCGTGATTTCCACCCCCGAAACAGATCGGGACCCACTGATCTCGATCCGGATCGGCCGATCTCGATCCGGATTGGTTGATCCTGCAATCCATGGTGTGATGTACCATCTTTGTGCTGCCTTTGTGGTGAAGAGGATGAATCCTGGGACCACCTTTTTGTACGATGTGCCTTCACAGTTGATATTTGGCGGGCCATTCTTCTGAAGGTGCAGCAACCGGTTCAGTGAGTCTCCTTGGTGGACTCTCTCCTGCGCCAATGGTCTCTTCTTATGGCCGCAAAGGCTGATCATGTTATTTGGTGGTTGATAACTTGATTCTTCATGCCACCATTTGGGCCATTTAGGGGGGAACAAAATAGAAGGATCTTCAAGGGGGAAGTGTGGGCATCAGATAGAGTGGTTCGCTTTGTATGTGATGGGGTGAGGGAGTGGGGGAGTATTTTTTTATAAAGACCATGTGATACTTTGTCCTTTTTTGGCTTACTATGGGAGACTTAGACTTAATAGGGACACCTCTTGGATGTTTCCTTTTTGCCCACTTGTTTTGGGGGCTTTTTTTTTAGGTCTTTACTGTATACATTTTGTAATCAACTTTTTTTTCTAATACAAGTATGTGGTCCTGTCCACTTTCAAAAGAAAAAAAGGCCTAAGGATCGAGAAAGGCAGGCTGGGATTGGATTGGCCTGCAAAAACCAACATGGATCATCCGATCCATGCCAATTTTTCAAACCTTGACAAAAACTCCAAACCTTTGTCATGTCCATATAGTTCTTGAACTATACATGATCTTTACTTTATTTTTTATTTAAGGATCATTAATGTTTTGCCAGTTAGATGTAATGATTTTCATATCGTAATAACTTTTGCTAAATGTTGTTGCATACAATGTGCCAATTTCAAGTTGGAAGCTTTTCTTTGATATCACCTGCCTATAGTGAATCACCCTTCTATATGCATGACCTCTTTAATATATTTGAACATCACAGCATCTATGAATAGAATTGATCCTATAGAGAGCAGGCATGTGATTGCCTATAACTAAATTTCGCCCGTGAACTAATTTTGACCTCTAATGACTGATTTGCAGGATGAACCAGTGGAATCTGCTAAGCTATTTGGTGTTGTTCCCATAATTGCTGCAGAATGTAGTACATCAACTTCCAGTTTCAACTCAAGCAATTATAAAGAGAGATTGCAGGATAATATTGCTTGTTTGGTTAAATTACAGAATAGAAGCTCTTTCCATAAAGTTGAGGGGGGACTGATGATGTTGTTGAAAAGGTGCTTGGATATGGAAAACAATAATTTGAAAAGTGTGATATGTGGCCATGTTGATCATTTTCAGAGCATTGAATCAGAAGATTCCGGGTGGGGTTGTGGCTGGCGTAATATTCAGATGCTAAGCTCTCATTTGTTGATGGAAAGACGAGAAGCAAAGGAAGTTATGTTTGGTGGCTCAGGGTCTGTTCCAGATATTCCTTCACTGCAGAGATGGCTTGAGATTGCTTGGGAAAGAGGCTTTGACAGTCCTGGTGCAAAGTCATTTAATCACAAGATTTACGGATCTAAGAAGTGGATAGGAGCAACTGAATGTGCGACGCTTTTCCGCTCTTTTGGTCTCAGAGCCAGGATAGTTGATTTTGATAGTGAAACAATTGGATCATCACAGTCGTTGGTGCAAAGAGTTCAATTGGTGGAAAAAGGCAAAAGAAACGTGAAACAATCTTTTGGTCCCATGGATAAGTTTCTACTCCACTCTGTCACAAATGGCAAAGCAAGACCAGCCATCCATATTTCTGCTAATTTTAAGAATCACACTTCAGTTGATCCTGATACTGACAAGTTTGTAAAGAAAACAAATGGCGCTCAGACCCTTGTTGATTGGGTGTGGAATTATTTCAATAGTGGGCTTTCTGGAAGATGTACACAACACGTTGCCATTAGTGAGAAAATGTGAGTATCACTAAAAATGGTTCCTTTCCTTTGCATTATCTTGAAAAGGATCTGTTAGTTATAGCTGATTCACATTTATACTCCTGAAACTTGCAACTTTTGGGGAGCTAACTGAAGTGGTATTGTGCTGCATTTCATTCATGACGTCAACAAGGCCTCTATACTTTCAGCATAGTGGTCACTCAAGGACAATTGTTGGCATCCAAATGAAGGAGGGAGTGCAGGGAATGCCAGACACATACAATCTTCTTGTTTTAGATCCTGGGCAGGTACATCATCATTACTGTCATCCAATAGTTTCATAGTGTATAAAATGTATCAAAAACTTAGAGGAGATTGTGTTTAAACCCTGTAAAATGACATCAATGCTTAGATGTTGGCATTGTGCCAAATATTTTACACCTGATTGTACAGTGATTGCCAACCCCCCCAAACCAAACCGGAACAAAAGAATGATTCCTGCACTGTATAACATGGAAATCCATTTAAGGTGTCTGTTGTCCCCCATCTGACCAAGAAACCTGTTTTCTACCAAGGTTCAAAAACCGATCAAACAAGGTATGGGTATACAATTTATTTGCTAATGCAAATGATGGTACAATCTGCATTTTTTTCTTCGAGAAAAAAGGATAGATCTACAGTGGTCAATGGTGGCTAGTTGTTCTCTTTTACCAATCATATAGATGATTGGTGCATGCCCTCGGCTAATTGTTCTCTTTCACCCAATCATATGGATGATTGACTTGTCTTAGAAATAGTCAACCAATCCCTCTTGAGTCAGGTGAGGATATTCTGACAAGAGAGTCACCTGCCCTTGCCAACTCTTTTAGGTCAACCGACGTCTTTTGGGATTCCCCTAGAGGGTTGTTTGTTTTAGCGTAAAACAGCGTAATTTAAAACAATTGTTTCATTTTACAGTGTTTTCAGTTGTTTGGAATGATGTAAAACAATGTAAAGTAAAATCTTGTCTGTGCCTTGTCTGCCCACTTAGGGTACAATGTGGAAGTGACCTTAACTGGCCGAAGCTTTGACTGTATCGAGCTAGACTTGATGATTTCACTACGGCCTGTAGGCCTTCATTTTGTCCCTTTGCACTTTAAACTCTTTGTAATGAATTGCTCTCAATTCTTTCTCTCCTTTTGCATGTAGCTCATTGCTTTCCTTTTTTGTGTCAAGGTTGAAGCTGGAGACTCGTTTTATTGCTTATGTAGGATTTACCGGTATAGTGCCATTGTCTCCCCTTTTCTTCTAAGGCAAATGCAGAATTTTGGGCATTTGCTTTTGAGAGTGATGACCGATTTTCTATTTTAGTGTTGTCACCAACATAGTGCTATATTTCCTTTTTCTGGAGCTGCTGATGAGTGTGGGATTCCCTACTCTTGAGACATCCGAGATTGCTACTTCCGATTAGCCAGTCTTCTTCTTAATTTGTTTTCTTCTTTCTTTGTATTGTGCTTTATCATCCTTCTTCTTCTTCGCAACTGATTTGGCTGAGAGTTTCCCACTAGACTTTGCCATCATGGTAGCATTTTTGCAAGCCAACATTGGCACCTTTGAGCAAAAAAGGGATTGAATCCGGTCAGCTCAATTTCTGTCCTTATGCTTTTACTGCGGAGAACTTTGTGCACTATTTTATCGCCTACGAGGATTAGCTCCAAGAGCTTTGCCTTCTTCGCTTTCTTTGTTGTCTGAACACGACCACCTATGGACTTATCCTGAGACATGTTGACACTTCTTGATTTGATTGATTTTTTTTTTTTTAAACACTAACTTCAGCACCCTTGCGGATTTTCACCAAAGTTAACCTCCTTTTATTTTTGCCTGCATGTCCTTACGGATTTTCATGTAGCGAGGTTATCTATTTTTGCCTAAGGCGCCCTCTCAGATTTTCAAGGACATAAAGGCTCTAGGTAGCCATGAGTTCTGAAAGCTCCTTTGGACCCTACCCTTTCTTTTTGTGAAAGTTGCGAAACATCCTAAGCCAGTTCAAGGGTATAAAGGCTCTGGGTAGCCATGGACTTTTGGTTCTTCAAAGGGGTAAAAACTCCAAGTAGCGATAGACTTTGAGTTCTTCAAGGGGATAAAGGCTCCAAGTCGCCATGGACTTTGAGTTTTCAAGGGTATAAAGGCTTCGGGTAGCCATGGACTTTCGGTTCTTCAAAGGGATAAAGGCTCCAAGTAGCCATAGACTTTGAGTTCTTCTAGAAGATAAAGGCTCCAAGTAGCCATAGACTTTGACTTTTTCTTAAGAATGCCCCGGCAGGATTAGGACTTTGGGGTTTTGGCTTTTTAAGGGGGTCAAAGCTCTAGGTAGCCATGGGTTTTAGGTTCTTAAGGGATACAACGGCTCCCAGGAGCCGAGAACTTTTAAGCTTCGAGGGGGTTAAAGGCTTCAGGTAGCCATGAACTTTGGGTTCTTAAGGGATACAACGGCTCCCAAACACCAAGGACTTAGTGAACTTTGGGATATAATGGCTCCCGGGGCCAAGGACTTTAGCGAACTTTGGGATATACAATGGCTCCCAGGGCCAAGGGCTTTGGTAGACTTTGGGATACAACGGCTCCTGGGGCCAAGGGTTTTGATAAACTTTGGGATACAATGGCTCCCGGGGGCAAGGATTTTTTAGTGAACTTTAGTATACAATGGTTCCTAGGGCCAAGGACTTAGGTGGACTTTGGGATACAATGGCTCTCAGGGCGAAGGATTTCATGGACTTTGGGATACAAACGGCTTTCGGGGCCAAAGAATTTTGATGAACTTTGGGATACAACGGCTCTTGGGGCCAAAGGATTTTTATGAACTTTGGGATACAACGACTCCTGGGGCCAAGGTTTTCGGTGAACTTTAAGATACAACGGCTCCCGAGGCTAAAGATTTTAGTGACTTGTTGAAAATTGTTGGGAGGGATTTTTCCAGTGTGACTAAAAACTTCAATCCAGTGGTATTTTGATTTTTTTTTTTTTAAACTACAATGCCCTTGTGGATTTTTGCCAAAGCTAGCCCCTTTTTATTTTTGCCTATGCGCCCTTGTGGGTTTTCATACAACATGATTTCTCATTTTTGCTCGAGGCGCCCTTGCGGGTTTTCACCTCAACCGGGTTAAAGACCTTTTTGTTCTTAATCGACTCACTTTGTGGGTGGAGCCGATTAAGTCCGTCGAAGCACCTCATTTTTTAGTCCTTTTTTTTTTATCGGGTTCCGCGGCACTAGGACTTTCCTTGCTGCTGAATCTGGGAAAATTCGTGCTCTGGCATAGTATAGCTTCATGTGCCGGCCATTTAGTGGAGGGAAGGCCAAATTTCCCTTTTCATCCACTAACTTGTAGGCTCCGCCTTCATAGACTTTGCTCGCAACGAAGGGCCCGATCCATTTTGTGTAAATTTCTTTCCGGGCATGGATGCCATGATGTCTTTTTGTTTAGCCAACCTTGAATGTTTTTTCCTTCAAGAGTTTGTCAAATGATCTTGCAGTGTTTGCAGGTGTTGGTAGGCAACAAATCTTCCACCCTCTAAACTGGGTAATTCCTCATAATGCTTTTTATTTTTTTTTGTCTTTGCAATCCCTAATATAAAGTTGCTTGTCTGCTTCATGTATTTTTTATACGCCCTCGTCTTGGTCTTATTTTTCTTCTGCCCTTTGACGATTTTGCTAACAAGTTGCACTAGAACTTGGCCTCCATTTTTTTCTAAAATGACACACCATCATTCAAAGTGACTTGACTAGGCATGCCAATCTTATGTGATATTTTTTCATGTAAAACATGACACTGTCTTGCCCGTGACTTCCTTCAGAGGGACGACTTGGGCCCAAGATAGTAACACAAGAGGGCCCACAGTGTTCTTTCCCCAATGTGCATAAGGCCATGCAAGTGTTGTTGGAGATAGCTGATTTGGCGGTCCTCTTGGGATTGGCCGAACTGCTTCACTTTGAGGCTAGCTTTTTGCAAATTGCTTACAACCTGCAAACATTGTTGGCCAAAAGAAGGCCTTAGCTTGGATGTTGGTCTCCAGTTTTTAAGTCGGATCGGTAGGCTTCGCATATTCCTCAATAGACCTCCTTCACCTTTTTTCCTTCGAGCTTCCTTCGGCAAGAGGCATATTGGGAGAACTGATTTCCTGCCTTCAGGCACTAGTTAGAATGAAGCCCGGTTGGTTTGCTCATAAGAGTTGGATCCATTCTTATCATTTGGTAGCCAATTGTTCTTCATTTTGATGGTTGGGACACCCCTTTCATCCTCTGATGCTTTACCTTTTTCTCTAGTTCCTTGATTTCAATACTTTTGGGCCATTCTTATGGTTTCTTATACCGGGTGGCAACATTCCTTCACCATGTTTTCCACTTCTCACTTAGGGGACAATTTCAAAGTCGTTGCCAATTTGGCTAAGGCCTCAACTTGTGCATTTTGACCTCCTTTTGACATAGTCTACTTTGGAGATGTATACTCAACCTTTTGCCAATGATGAGTCATCCACTTTGGCTTTTGACTTTGAAAGTTCCCAGGATTTGTTGCATGACCAGGAGCGAATCTCCGTAGACTTAGCCGCCTTAAGCATCAATTTTCTAGGAGGCTTTGCAAGTCAGTTATCAAGGCCTAATATTCTGGCTTCATCCTTTTTAAGTGACTCCATGGTGTAATGTGCCATCATTTGGCATGATGATGACAAACCCTACCCAACTTGTGTTGTGGCTGCACCATCAAGCATTATAATTGTTCTTGATGTACCGTCAAGACATATTGCCAATCTTTGAGTGTAGCTTGTTGTGCTTATGGTATTTCTTGCACGGGGAGGACTTTCTTCATCTAGTATGTTAATATTCAAGGGAGAGTTCTTCAGGAGCTAGATGAGCCTGTCAGAAATTCTGTCGTGCCTTGGTGATGTCAATCTTTCTGAGGAGTAGGGTCCATTTCTCCATCCTTCTTGATAAGACTGGTTGCTGAAGCAAGAGCTTGAGCGGATCGAACCACATTATAAGTTGGACTTCTTAGGTCAGGAGGTAATGCCTCAATTTTTTTTTATATATACTATAGAAGCCAATGCCCGCCATATCTTCACCATGGAAGAGTATCGATTTTTTTTTTTTTGGTTCACCCAACATCTTGTTAAGCTAATATAGAACTTGCTCTTTGTCCTCTTTGCTTACTTATGCTAGGAATGCCCCCAGAGAAGCATAGCTTGCATTTGATGGCAGCCCCGAGCATTAGAAGGCTAAGAAAACGTTCTTTGATTTTATTTAGTGTACTTGTCACTTCTCATTCCATGTGGAGGAGCTCATTTCCTTGTCAAGTTGGAAGAAAGACTAGCATTCCTTGAACAAGGCTGAGATAAACTTCTTGGTGGAGACAAGCTTGTCTTGAAGGGCTTTGAGTTTTATGAGACTTTTTTGTGAAGGGAGAAACTCCTCATATAAATCATTTTCAGTTCCTTGATGTTGACCCGTGAGCTTAAGGAATTTGTTGATTAATACACCAAATGTGTATTCAATGGCATTCAATGGGATTCATCTTTAAGTGACGTTGCTACAGCCGTTTGAAGACATTGGACATGGCCCATAAACCAACACTTTTTGAGGCTGAAGACATTTTTTGTGTATTTGTGAAATTCCTTTTGGGTTTGAAAGGCTGAACAACTTGTGCACCTGACAACCATTCTTGTCTGATTTTTAACTTGAAGGATAATGATTCATGGCTTCTGGTAACATCCATCATTATCTTTGCATCTAGCTATTTCAAATTGTCTTCGGGGCAAGCCTTATTTAGGTCTTTGGAGTCGATGAAGGAACGGACCTATCTTTTTCTTCTTCTTCTTTTGGTTGGCGATATACTGACTTTCCATATTGGATGTGTCCACGTTTTGATAATGCGCACCTTGTGCATCTCCTTAATTTCAACATTTACCTTCATGTCCAATTTTGGACACATTTGCTTTTGCATTCACCTTCGTGGTTGTTTTACAGGCTTAATCTCTAGTATGATGGTCAATTCAAGGTCCCTGACTAGAGAGTTTAGTCGAGCATTTGTAAGCCCATGCAACGCCTTCTTTATCTCCGAGGAGTAATTGTTTATATGCCCACCTAAGAGGGCAATGGTCTTCAGACTCTTCTTTTATTGGAGGTTGGGGTATCAGAGTTCTTCTTGCCCCCCTACTTCTTCCATAATTGACGCAAAGTCAAACTATGTTGTGTTCTTCATCACTGGAAGTCCATTTCTTTAAGGCGTCTACACTCCCATATATCAAGCTTGGGTTGTCAGTAAAGAACAACTCAATTTCTGACACAATACTATTAGCTGATCGAATATTTTGACATTTGCACCGATCAGCTTCTCCTTGATTTCTAAATTTAGACCCATTTTACATAGCTTCATAGTATCTTCACAGGCTGGTGGATTGTCGCTCCTCATAACTAAGGTCATGCCACCTTTTGACATAATCCATTGTGGACTCATTTTTGCTTTTTTTAATTGCAACTAAATTTGCAAGAGTGACTCTCTGCTTTGATATCTTGAAGTGCTCGAGAAACTTCCTTTGCATTTTATCCCAATTTGCAATGAAATTTGGCTTCAGTTTTGCATACCAGTGGAATGCAATCCCTGTCAATGATGCCGAGAAGTATTTTAGGAGATATGACTCATCAATTGCCAGTTCCCCTATGCCACTCACATAATGAGCAATATGATCCTGAGCATAACCTTCTCGGTTGAACTTGGTGAACCTGGAGGGCTTTGTATAATTTGTAGGGTGCTTCTTGAATATATAACGAACGAGGAATGGTGCTTTGTATAGATCGAAGGTAATTGTACCCTCATCATACTCGGACATTTTGGCTTCAATAAGTTGCTTTATTATGTGTCTTTGTAATGCTGCGGCCCCTTTGACAAGTGCATAAGAATTTTGGGCATTGTGGGTTGCCCCCTCACCCCTTGTCTCACTGAGATTTTCAAGAGCGAAGTTTGTTTCATCAACTTATTGCCTAACCACTGCGGCTACTAGAGGATTATTGCTAGCAGGTGGTCTGGGTGGGAGCGAATTTGCTGGAGGTGCTTTGGTTGCCCCTGCTGCTGCTCCCATTTTCGGATAAAGCGTAAAAGTAAGGCTTTAAGTTGTTGATTTTCTAGTCGCATTTCCTCCATGGTCTGTGCTTGGGGTAGACTTTGAAGTTGTTCTTCACTTTGTCCTTCATGTTGAGCTTTCACAATATTGGTACCATCTCCAGGAGGTAAAACATTAGTGTTCCTTCGGCCCAACCAATGGGTGGCTTGCTCCACTAGATTAGTCATCGCCTCATCTTGCTGTGTAATGATGGCGATTTCTTGAGGATCATTAGCCAAAGCTGTGTATTGACTGTTGGAGCTGGTAGCATAACATGTGTACATGCGCATGTTGCCACCTGTACCCTGTGTGATTCTTATTCTTCTCTTTTGCAAAGTAACACCAATTGTCAATCTTGGTTTGAATGATTGTTGGTTTATGTCATTTTGCCCCTGGGCAATGGGGTGACTAATTTGTCTCTTTTCTTCATAAAACCATTCCCTCTTTTGATGTCGAAGGAACTGGGGTTCAGAAGATGGATGAGTGAGTTGCTTGACTTGCACTTGTTGCTTTTGTTGATGCATCAGTTGTTGTGTATGCTGTGAGGATATAGCAACCTCGCCCTTATGAATTTTGTAGACACCTTCCTTGATGAACCGTATCTTCTTAAGGTAGAGATCCTTATCCTTCACTAAATTGCCCCCTTTTTGCAATGGACATCTAGGTTCATGCTTTGCCTTCAGTGAATAGGGACCTTGGTGGCAGTCTTCTTGAATTATGCCTTATCCTGGTAGACTTTGGACAATATTCCGAATCGATTCTTTAGGAACTGTAGGGACATAGCAGACTTTTGACTTGGTAAGTTCTCCCTCATTTACATGAATGCAGAGATTATCCGCCAAAATGATCTTGGTAGACTTGGATGGCACTGCAGTAGGAGACTTCTCATTCCGTCGCCAAAACGGGCCTGGAGAGATAGCCACATTGCACATGGCTAAGAACCACCAACAGGCCAAAAGTTACTTTAGTTGTTGCCGCCATCAATGAAGCATTGATTTCGAATTTTGCACAAAACGTGGCAAAGTTGTGGTAAGGGCATCACTAGATAGAGCGATGAAGGGAAAGAGAGGTCCCACGGGCATGCCATCTGTGCGGATATTTCTCTTTTATTTTATTTTATTTATTTATTAGACTTTAAGAACTTGGGGTTAGTTCTCACTTCTCAGAAGTCTGAAACTTTGGATCGAGTGAAAGGATATGTGAATTTGACCTCTCCCCATCGACCTCAATCGGTGTTAATTACGCCAATCATTAATTGGCCACCCTTGATTAACCATCCAATGATGCCCTTTAACTATCAAGCAACTAGTATAGCTGTTTGCGCGAAGATTTTTCTAACCTTCGTCGGGACCTGACCTAGACACATCTCTCCTATGTCGGATTATTCGGAAATCCATTTTTTTGTTTATCTAGAGGATTTATAGGTCGGTTTTATATTTTATCGGACTATGAGAGCTTGGGATTAGCCCTCAGGGAATCCGGGACTTCGAATCAAGCGAAGATTCGAGTATATGACCTCTCTCCACTGACCTCGGTCAGTGTTAATTACGCTGAGCGACTGCTCGGCAACCCTTGATTAACCGTCCGTATGATGCCCTTATAACATGCAACACTACTACTACAGGCAGCACATGCATATGAAGATATATTTTAGGTTAAACTCTTGGCCTCACCCAAGTTTAGAATGTGTTTATATGATTTTGGATTGATTCCAAGCTATCTGGATTAATTTCAAGTATATTGGATTGACTCCAAGTATTCTGGATTGATTCCAAGTATTTTAGACCCATAGGGGTATTTTTGTAATTATGCCAAGTTGGAGGGTATAGGGAGATTATGGTTATTTAAGTGTATGAAATGAGTTTTAATGATTTAGGAAGGTTTCAAAACCTTAGGAGGTATTTTAGAGTTATTTCAAGTGTGTTTGGATTGTAAGGGTATTTTGGTAATTTTGCCCAAATTGGATTTTTAGACTTAAAGTCTATTTTTATATTTTTCTGAGATTTTTTTATTTATTTTTATCATATTGAGGGTATTTTGGTAATTTTACCCATCTTATTAAGGTTTGGAGGGTATTTTGGACATATGAGAGATTTTGATATTTTTAAGAATTTTCTGTGATTTTTACAGATTTTTAACATGTATGAGGGTATTTTTGTAATTTGTATTAAGCTCTAGGGGCATTTTAGTCATTTCAGATTTTTATATATTTTCAGATTTGGTTCTCTGTTTTTTACTGGTTTTTACTGAATTTTACTGATTTTTTTATTAATTTTACTGATTTTTATTAATTAATTAGATATATGAAGGATATTTAAGTTATATTTTGGATTTATGTAATTTCCAGATTTTGTTTTCTGATTTTTACTGAGTAGTACTGATTTTCACAGAATTTTTTTGATTTTTATATTAATTTTAGATGATTTTCGCAGATTTTATTAATTAATTAAGTATGTGGAGTATTTAAGTCATTTTTAACTTAAGTATATTATTTTATGAGTTAATGTTTCGTTATTAAGTTTTAATTATGAGTCTAAGATTAGTTATGTATGGGATGAGGCCAATGATATTTTAGAATATTTAATTATATGTTTTATGTATTTTAATTAGTTATAAAACTAATTATTTTGCATATGAAAATATAGTAACATAGTGTTACTTAAATAATAGATTCATGAACATACATGCACACACATATGCTCAAAGAACAACATGGGCATTTCATTCATCATTTCGGCATAATCCCGTCTTGTAAAACGGTGATTTTACAACATAAATTTGGCAGAGCTTCCCCTTAGGAATAAACCTTAGGAAGAGAGCCCTCCAAGAAAGTATCGCCTCCAAATCGCAGCAAACCCGGGCAAGAGCACCGGATTTGGTCTTCAAACTGGCAGAGTTTCCCCTAAGAAATTTTGGGCCAAATGGGCATGGGGCTTCTTCTTACCCCTTGGGGGGTATTTATAGGCTTCAAAGCCTTAACCGGTGGGGGTACCCACCGGAATGCTTGAGGTGGGGGGTACCTACCGGTTGCCTCTTCCTCCTCCCCCTCTCTTTTTTTGATTTTTTTAATCACATGGGTGAGAGAGAGATGTGAGAGGACATTAAAAAAAGAGAGAGAGAGAGAGGGGGGGAATCCGGTGGACACCCCCACCGGTTCCAACCGGTGGGGGGGATGGCCACCGGTTGGACCCCCCACCGGTTGGGAACCGGTGGGGGGTCTCCCCCACCGGTTTTGGGCAACCGGTGGGGGGGTTCTCCCCTCCCCATGCTCCTCTTTTCCCACCTTTTTAGCTCTTAATGAGCTTTGGCCCCTCTTGTTTTCAGATTTCCAAGTGTGAAAGGGGGTCTTTGCCCATTAAATTCAGACTTGGGTTAAGTGTGAAAGGGGGTTTTAGGATGGGGGTTTAAGAAGGTTTCTGCATGGGATTCTTAACCCATGTGAATGGGGTTAAGATCCCCCATTTAACTCCCCCCTCTTTCTTTGAATTAAAAATGGGAGAGAATGGAGGGATTCTCCTCCCCCCCCCACCGGTTTCCCTCTTGGAACCGGTGGGGGGGGGTTCCCCAACCGGTGGGGGGGGCTTCCCCCTTCTCCCTTTTGCTTTAAAAAAAGGGTTTCAACAAATGCCCCCCACGGGACATGTGCCGGAGGTGAAGACGACGGTGCATGTCCCGTGCCCCATTCGGCTACAAGAATCATCATTTTGCATGCTTGAGGAATTCCCAAAGGCGGCATGCCGGTATTGTCTTGATGAATTCCCGTTTCTCGCCTCATGTATTTACGGCTATTGGGGGAAGTCAACCGCTGTCTCATATATGCCAGGCGATACATTGCTTTGGCTTGCTGTGCATATGCCCCATCTGAGCTTATCCGGGTCTTGATGACGCTCAATTTTGGTACTGAGACACTTCAAACTATGCCCAGGAAGTCCTGTTTTCATAACTTTTTGACTTTCCGAATATATTTGAAAGCGTCTACCCCTCTGATTATGGGAATCCTCTTGGCCTTCACGACTTGGAGGTTCTGCGAGAGTTGATGCCGCTTGAATCTTTCGACGTTTTACTTGGATTCTAGGAGATCTCTTGGCCTTCACGACATGGAGACTCCTTAAGAACACACAGGCGAGTCGTTCAATTCTTCCGGCATTTGTTCTATCTTGGGGTATCAGTACCTTATATTGGCGTTTCCAGGAGCTCCGCGTGAAGCGTTCTGGACTGGCCTAATATCTGGTTCATAGCAATTTGACTTTGTCCTATGACTTTATTAGGACTTGGTCAATTTTGGCTTTTCGAGACTTTTATTGCAGCCCTCTGGCGCTGATTTTATCTCTCCATCTTCTTGTAGCTTGCTGTCTTTGTCTTCATGGCTCTCATGGGAGTTTCTCCTATGGCAAGGTATGGGGAGGACGATATCCCATTCCTGCTATTTGTCGAGTAACTCTTCGCCAAAGCGAGCCGAGACTGAAACTATCGAGGCAGGCTATGCAGCTCGGGTTGCGAAGACCCCTATGCCTCAATATCAGAAGGACATTGTCCTTTCTGGTACCGCGGACGCCCGTATCGCTGCTCTGCGTCAGCATGCTCCCATCTTGTGGCGGCCATCGAACATTGCTTCGACTGATATTCCGGAGATGGGGTCGAATTTCTTCAACATGATTGAAGTTTTCCATTTGCTGAAGAACTCGGACTACCCTGCGTGTTCGTCTCGAACTCCAACATTGCTCCAGTGTATCGCAAATATTCTCCTGGAGATAAATGCTAAGTTTGAGTGGTACGGACCATTTATTATATGTTGCATGTATTCTCTCTTTCTTACGTAACTACTACTAGCGTCTTTTCAGGTTTTCACCAGTATTAGCCCCCTCTTATTTTTGCCTGTGCGCCCTTGCGGGTTTTCACACAGCGGGGTTACCCGATTTTGCCTAAAGTGCCCTTTCGGGTTTTCACCTTAGCTGGGTATAAGACATTTTTACCCTTAACCGACCCCTTTGAGGATGAGATCGATTAAGTCCGTCGGAGCACCTCATTTTTAAGCTCCCCTTTTATTATTATTATTATTATCATTATTATTATTATTATTATTTTGGTAGAGAATTACGGTTTCCCTGATAACCGCCCAGAAATATATGTTGGGAACTAAGTCTTCCCTGAGAACCGATAATGAATTTTATATGTAGGGAATTGAGTCTTCCCTGAGAACCGATAAGGAATTATATGTAGGGAACTGAGTCTCCCCTGAGAGCCGATAAGAAATATATGTGGGGAACTGAGTCTTCCCTGAGAACCGATAAGGAATATATGTAGGGAACTGAGGCCTCCCTGTGAGCCGATAAGAAATATATGTAGGGAACTGAGTCTTCCCTGAGAACCGATAAGGAATTTATGTAGGGAACTGAGGCCTCCCTGTGAGCCGATAAGAAATTATATGTAGGGAATTGAGTCTTCCCTGAGAACCGATAATGAATTTTATATGTAGGGAATTGAGTCTTCCCTGAGAACCGATAAGGAATATATGTGGGGAACTGAGTCTTCCCTGAGAACCGATAAGGAACATATGTAGGGAACTGAGGCCTCCCTGTGAGCCGACAAGAAATATATGTAGGGAACTGAGTCTTCCCTGAGAGCCGATAAGGAATTATATGTAGGAAACTGAGGCCTCCCTGTGAGCCGATAAGAAATATATGTAGGGAACTGAGTCTTCCCTGAGAGCCGATAAGGAATTATATGTAGGGAATTGAGTCCTCCCTGTGAGCCGATAAGAAAATATCTGTAGGGAACTGAGTCTTCCCTGAGAACCGGTAAGAAATATATGTGGGGAACTGAGTCTTCCCTGAGAGCCGATAAGGAATTATATGTAGGGAATTGAGTCTTCCCTGAGAACCGATAAGAAATATATGTGGGGAACTGAGTCTTCCCTGAGAGCCGATAAGGAATTATATGTAGGGAATTGAGTCTTCCCTGAGAACCGATAAGAAATATATGTAGGGAACTGAGGCCTCCCTGTGAGCCGATAAGAAATATATGTGGGGAACTGAGTCTTCCCCGAGAACCGATAAGGAATATATGTAGGGAACTGAGGCCTCCCTGTGAGCCGATAAGAAATATATGTAGGGAACTGAGTCTTCCCTGTGAGCCGATAAGAAATATATGTGGGGAACTGAGTCTTCCCTGAGAACCGATAAGGAATTTATGTAGGGAACTGAGGCCTCCCTGTGAGCCGATAAGAAATATATGTAGGGAACTGAGTCTTCCCTGAGAACCGATAAGAAATTATATGTAGGGAATTGAGTCTTCCCTGAGAACCGATAAGAAATTTTATGTAGGGAACTGAGTCTTCCCTGAGAACCGATAAGGAATATATGTAGGGAACTGAGGCCTCCCTGTGAGCCGATAAGAAATATATGTAGGGAACTGAGTCTTCCCTGAGAACCGGTAAGAAATATATGTAAGGGAACTGAGGCCTCCCTATGAGCCGCTAAGAAATATCTGTAGGGAACTGAGTCTTCCCTGAGAACCGATAAGAAATTTTATGTAGTTTTCGAGAAACGGGGGCTCTAGGTAGCCGTGGATTTGGGATACAACGGCTCCCGAAGACCAAATATTTTGAGACACAATGCCCCCCAAAGGCGAATTCCGGGCTTTAATGCCTCCCGTAGGCAAAATATGAACTTCAGGATTCAAAGCCTCCTGCAGGCGAAATATGAATTCTAGGATTTAAAGCCTCCCGTAGGCGAATTCCGGAGTTTAACGCCTCCCGTAGGCGAATATGAATTCCGAGATCCAAAGCCTCTCGTAGGCGAAATATGAACTCCGAGATTCAAAGCCTCCCGTAGGCGAAATATGAATTCCGAGATTCAAAGCCTCCCGTAGGCGAAATATGAACTCCGAGATTCAAAGCCTCCCGTAGGCGAATATGAACTCCGAGATTCAAAGCCTCCTGTAGGCGAAATATGAACTCCGAGATTCAAAGCCTCCCGTAGGCGAATATGAATTCCGAGATTCAAAGCCTCCCGTAGGCGAAATATGAATTCTAAGATTTAAAGCCTCCCGTAGGCGAAATATGAATTTCCAGGATATAAAGCCTCCCGTAGGCGAATATGAGTTTCCAGGATATAAAGCCTCCTGTAGGCGAATATGAGTTTCCAGGATATGGAGCCTCCTGTAGGCGAATATGAAATATGAGTTTCCAGGATATAATGCCTCCTGTAGGCGAATATGAAATATAAATTTCCAGGATATAAAGCCTCCTGTAGGCGAATATGGATTTCCAGGCCACCAAGGCACACCAGTGGGACCAGCGTATACCAGGGGCAATTTTAGGGTATAATGTCCCTTTGGGGCGAATTCGACCGCCTTCAGCACGCCGATGGGACTATAGCATATGGGTATGCCGATGGGACTATATCACATGGGTATGCCGATGGGACTCATGTATGCCCAGGGAAGATTCAGGATACATTGCCTCCTCGGGGCGATAGGAAAATTTTCAACCCTTTTATGGCATGCCGGTGGGACTAGTTTAAGCCAAGGGGAGGATTTAGGATATATTGCCTTCCCAGGGTGAATATGAAAATCTTCAGGGTATAACGCCTCCCCGGGGCAGATTCCGGAGTTTAACGCCTTCCGTAGGCGAATGCCGGAGTTTAATGCCTTCCGTAGGCGAATGTCGGAGTTTAACGCCTTCCGTGGGCGAATGCCGGAGTTGAACGCCTTCCGTGGGCGAACGCCGGAGTTTAACGCCTTCTGTGGGCGAATGCCGGAGTTTAACGCCTTCCGTGGGCGAATGCCGGAGTTTAACGCCTTCTGTGGGCGAATGCCGGAGTTTAACGCCTTCCGTGGGCGAATGCCGGAGTTTAACGCCTTCCGTGGGCGAATGCCGGAGTTTAACGCCTTCCGCGGGCGAATGCCGGAGTTTAACGCCTTCTGCGGGCGAATTGCCGGAGTTTAACGCCTTCCGCGGGCGAATGCCGGAGTTTAACGCCTTCCGCGGGCGAATGCCGGAGTTTAACGCCTTCCGCGGGCGAATTGTGAATTTTGCATTGCATGATATTTTTGACGGCAAATATTTTCTTTCGAGGTGAATCACTCACAATTATGTGGCATCTTTCAGGAATATGCCTGTGTATTTGCCTTGGGTATAACAGGAACGGGGATCATCCCCTCAGGCTGTATCGATCAGAAGAACGACTTTTCCCACTTCCTTACCGGGTCGGGAGGTCATCGTCATCATCGCCTCGGTCGTAGCCCTTGATGGGACATTATTGTACCGCCAGTGCGGTACCAAGGGTTTATTCGTCATTGGCGACTCTGATATCCTCCCTAGGTAGGGATGCGGGAAAACTCGATCTCTACCCTCAACAGGCTGAGAGAGTTCTCCCCCCGTCGGGGAACAAATATGCGGCTTTATGAGCCTATGTATTCGCGCACTAATATTATTGGCTTTTCTTGGCGCAAATAACTTTTGCGCGTTGTCCCCCGACGGGTTGCAGGATGATTTTTTTTTTTTTTTTAAATATATATAATACTAACATCAGCGCTCTTACGAGTTTTCACCGAAGCTAGCCCCTTTTATTTTTTCCTGTGCGCCCTTGCGGGTTTTCACACAGCAGGGTTCACCCATTTTTGCCTGAAGCGCCCTTTCGGGTTTTCACTTCAACTGGGTTTTTAGACTTTTTTGCCCTTAATTGGCCCCTCACAGGAGCGGGACCAATCAAGTCTGTCGGGGCACCTCATTTTTAAGCCCCAAAGTTTTTTTTTTTTTTTTTTTTTGCTCATGGATCTGCGAATTACACTCAATGTGTAATCGTATGTGGCTGTGGGGGATTCACCAGGTATTTCCCCATATTTATCTTTCCTTCTTGAATCAGCTTTTCTACTTCATCTTTGAACATAAAGCAACGTTCAATTGGATGGGTGATGAAGCGGTGGTATGGGCAGTAATTGGGTGCATCTACCCGATGTATTTCTTCTTCCCTTTTTGGCTTGGGCAGAATAATTGCTTTTCTGTTCATACATAACTCGAAGAGTTCTTTGGTCTTTTCCATTGGAAAGGAGTATGGTTTCTTGAGCCTTTTTGCCAGGGATTCAGTATCTTTAAAACTTATCCCTATTTCTGCACCAACAACTTGTTTTCCCCGGGAGCTTTGCCTAGCTGCAAAGGTGGCCTCGGGAATATTGCCGTGACTTTCACAACCTTTGCATTTGAGCACCATTCCCTCTCGGTACTGGGCTTCTGGTGGTTCATTTAAGTCTATGATAAGTTTGCCCTTATTCTTTAGAGGACGGCTGCATTTTGGTCCTGGCTCCTCAAAGGAGAAGGGCCTATTGATTCTGTCAATCGACATGACTTCTGTCCATTGTCTTGCAAGACCTTCCATTACTTGAGTGAGTTCATACTGCTGATGAGAGATTTGTCCCAGACTCACTTGAATCCCCTCCAGTGCTGCTATGATGGACCCCTCGAGAGTGGAAATTATTGGAGTATATGATGGAGTTATCTTCTGCCCCAATGAGATTTGCTGGTGAGAGAGTTGTATTAGACTCATCTGAATCTTCTCTAGTGTTGTCATGATAGACGCTTCTGGAGTAGAAGTCGCTGGAGCATATGATGGTATTGCCTCCTGTTCCGGCGAAACTTGCTG
Source organism: Zantedeschia hybrid cultivar (assembly GCA_030544215.1). Classification (NCBI taxonomy): domain Eukaryota; kingdom Viridiplantae; phylum Streptophyta; class Magnoliopsida; order Alismatales; family Araceae; genus Zantedeschia; species Zantedeschia hybrid cultivar. The sequence continues at coordinate 46,256,348 of JARZZO010000002.1, read as the reverse complement.
ATGAGAGAGCTATGACATATTCATCTGAATCTCCTCCAGTGCCGCCACGATAGACCCTTCCGGAGTGGGGGTCGCTGGGGGATATGATGATACCGCTTCCTGCTTTGGAGGGGCATCTATGTTCTTATTTGTAGGCTCTTCTTCTGAGGAGTTTTCATCCATATGGACGACATTTGCTGTAAATGTTTGTCTGGGCATTCGATGTGGTTGAGGCGGGTCTACCAGGTATTTCCCCATCTCCACGGCCCCTTCTCGGATAAGCATTTCAATTTCCCCTTTGCAGATATAACAATCTTCTATTACATGTCCCAACATACGATGGTACATGCAATAGTTGGGTTCATCTATTTTACCAACTTCTGCTGGTCTTTTTGGTTCGGGTAGCATCAAGAGATTGGCCCGCATGCAGACATTAAACAACTCTCTCGTATCCTCCCTTATGAAAGAGTAAGCCATTTTCCTCCTCTCATTAAGGGTGGCATATGATCCCCTTCTATTAGATGTTGAGGCATTTACATTGTTCTTGCCCCCTGTATTTTCTACAGCTGAGGCGAAGTCTATAGCATTGGCCTCTTCTGTATCCATATTTTGCTTCTTTGGGACTTTCCCCCCAATGGAGGCAATGGTTGGATGGTCTGCATAGAATATTTCGACCTCCGTCACAATGTTATTTAGTTGATCAAAGTTCTTAACATTTGCGCCAATCAGCTTTTCACTTATTTCAGGCTTTAAGCCCCTCTTGCACAATCGTACCGCATCCTCGTGGGTCGGCGGATTGTCGCATTTCATGCAGAGGTTCCGCCATTTTTTGATATAGTCGGTGGCGGATTCATTCCTGCCTTGCTTTAGTGTCACCAATTCAGTGATGGTGACCTTTCGTTCCGACACCTTGAAACGGTCGAGGAACTTTTTCTGCATTTCCTCCCAACTGTTGATAGAGTTAGGCTTCAACTTTGCATACCATTGGAATGCAATGCCCGTGAGAGAGGTAGAAAAGAACCTCAGAAGATAGGCCTCATCAGTAGCCAGCTCTCCCAAGTCACTCATATGGTGGGCAATATGCTCCTGGGCCGAACCTTCCCCGTCATACCTGATGAATTTGGGACACTTATTGTGATCTGGAGGGAGCTTCTTGAACATATGACGTACCGGAAATGGCACTTTGTATAAGTCGAATGTGCCTATTCCGTCGTCTTGTTTTGCTATTTTGGCTTCAACAATTTGCTCAATAAGATGCTTCTGCAATGCCGTAGCATCATCTGCAGGAGCATGAGATTGCTGAGCATTGGGCTCCACAACTTGATCTTCTTGTATCTCATCAGGGTTGAAGTTGACATCTGCAGCTTGCGGTCTTATCACCGCTGGCATAGGCACTGCCCTTGGAGGTGGTACATTTACTAGGGGGACTTGAGCTACCCTTTGCTGCTCCTCCATCTTTTGTATTAGGCCATAGAGTAAAGCCTTGAGTTGTTGATTTTCTTGTCTCATCTCCTCTATAGTCTGAGGTTGTATTTGATCTTGAGGTTGTTCTGGAGCGGCTTCAATATCTGAAGCATTTGTCCCGTCTTCATCAGCTCCTCCAGCAGCATTGCTACTGCCAATTTGGGGTGGCTCTGCCCCCTGACTTCCTTGATTCAGCAAGCGCATAGCCTGCTCCATTTGACGGGTTGTGGGCCCGACCCGTTGCATCAGATTGATGATATCATTTGGGTCTTCCGGCTGGAAAGGCTGCCGGTTGGTGATATTGGAGGTGTAGCATGTGTAGACCCGTATACTATTCTCTGTCCTTCTGGCAATTTTCTTCTTTTTGTGAGTCGATCGGACCAATGCGCCCAACCGCTCGAGGACAGATGTCTGTTGCCAGACTTGTTCCTGCGCCTTATAGGCACTTTTTATCTTTTGACCTTGTAAAGAACGGGGCCAGGTAGTTGAGCTGGTTATCTGCCCCTCAAGCTCTACGAGTTGTTGAGACTGTTGTTCTGCCAGGGTATCCCTAGCCTGGCGAATTTTGCGGGCTTCCTTTTTGGTTACCCACATTTCCTTTATGCGGAGGCTCTTATCCTCCGATGGATTGCCTCCAGCCCGAGGCATAAATTTGCCCCCATTCCGAGGCATGGAGTTGCCCCCTGCTCGAGACATGACAGGCTCTAGTATAATTATTGGCTCCCGACAAGCAGTGTCCTTTGGAGTCCTTTTCTTCTTTTCGAACGTTGCCCCATCTTGGCAAACCTTCAATAGAATCCCGAACCGATTCTGGACAGGAACTGTCGGGATATGATGGATCTTAGGAATGATGGGTTGCCCGCCATCCAGACGAATATGCAGGTTCCCCACCAACATAGTTTTCCCCGTCCTAGACGGACTTGCGGTTAGAACCTTCCGCTTTTGCCCCCCGTTGGACGAGGAGGCTGGAGAGATGCTGATGGTATTCACGGCAAGCACTCGCTCATATCGGCTGCCGTTGTTGCATGTTCTGGTGCGAGAAGCGCACCTCTTCTTCTTCTTTTCCGGAGCAGGCTCCGGTGCCGGAACGACCCCCAAAAAGTATGGAGATCCTATCACTGCGGGGAAGTCCCCGAAGCATGTTGGTGTGGTCAGATATCCACACCGTACGTGGGTCGCCACCACAAGTGGGCCATACATGACCCTTGCCGCCATCGTCGTCTTTTAAGCAGAAACTCGATCACCTGCATAAGACATGACAAAGTTAGTAGTAGAGTTGTGGTGAGGGCATCACCGGACGGAGAGATGAAGGGAAAGAGAGGTCCCACCGGGCGTGCCATCTCTGTTTGCGCGAAGATTTTTCTAACCTTCGTCGGGACCTGACCTAGACACATCTCTCCTATGTCGGATTATTCGGAAATCCATTTTTTTGTTTATCTAGAGGATTTATAGGTCGGTTTTATATTTTATCGGACTATGAGAGCTTGGGATTAGCCCTCAGGGAATCCGGGACTTCGAATCAAGCGAAGATTCGAGTATATGACCTCTCTCCACTAACCTCGGTCAGTGTTAATTACGCTGAGCGACTGCTCGGCAACCCTTGATTAACCGTCCGTATGATGCCCTTATAACATGCAACACTACTACTACAGGCAGCACATGCATATGAAGATATATTTTAGGTTAAACTCTTGGCCTCACCCAAGTTTAGAATGTGTTTATATGATTTTGGATTGATTCCAAACTATCTGGATTAATTCCAAGTATATTGGATTGATTCCAAGTATTTTAGACCCATAGGGATATTTTTGTAATTATGCCAAGTTGGAGGGTATAGGGAGATTATGGTTATTTAAGTGTATGAAATGAGTTTTAATAATTTAGGAAGGTTTCAAAACCTTAGGAGGTATTTTAGAGTTATTTCAAGTGTGTTTGGATTGTAAGGGTATTTTGGTAATTTTGCCCAAATTGGATTTTTAGACTTAAAGTCTATTTTTATATTTTTCTGAGATTTTTTTATTTATTTTTATCATATTGAGGGTATTTTGGTAATTTTACCCATCTTATTAAGGTTTGGAGGGTATTTTGGACATATGAGAGATTTTGATATTTTTAAGAATTTTCTGTGATTTTTACAGATTTTTAACATGTATGAGGGTATTTTTGTAATTTGTATTAAGCTCTAGGGGCATTTTAGTCATTTCAGATTTTTATATATTTTCAGATTTGGTTCTCTGTTTTTTACTGGTTTTTACTGAATTTTACTGATTTTTTTATTAATTTTACTGATTTTTATTAATTAATTAGGTATATGAAGGATATTTAAGTTATATTTTGGATTTATGTAATTTCCAGATTTTGTTTTCTGATTTTTACTGAGTATTACTGATTTTCACAGAATTTTTTTGATTTTTATATTAATTTTAGATGATTTTCGCAGATTTTATTAATTAATTAAGTATGTGGAGTATTTAAGTCATTTTTAACTTAAGTATATTATTTTATGAGTTATTGTTTCGTTATTAAGTTTTAATTATGAGTCTAAGATTAGTTATGTATGGGATGAGGCCAATGATATTTTAGAATATTTAATTATATGTTTTATGTATTTTAATTAGTTATAAAACTAATTATTTTGCATATGAAAATATAGTAACATAGTGTTACTTAAATAATAGATTCATGAACATACATGCACACACATATGCTCAAAGAACAACATGGGCATTTCATTCATCATTTCGGCATAATCCCGTCTTGTAAAACGGTGATTTTACAACATAAATTTGGCAGAGCTTCCCCTTATGAATAAACCTTAGGAAGAGAGCCCTCCAAGAAAGTATCGCCTCCAAATCGCAGCAAACCCGGGCAAGAGCACCGGATTTGGTCTTCAAACTGGCAGAGTTTCCCCTAGGAAATTTTGGGCCAAATGGGCATGGGGCTTCTTCTTACCCCTTGGGGGGTATTTATAGGCTTCAAAGCCTTAACCGGTGGGGGTACCCACCGGAATGCTTGAGGTGGGGGGTACCCACCGGTTGCCTCTTCCTCCTCCCCCTCTCTTTTTTTGATTTTTTTAATCACATGGGTGAGAGAGAGATGTGAGAGGACATTAAAAAAAAAGAGAGAGAGAGAGGGGGGGAATCCGGTGGACACCCCCACCGGTTCCAACCGGTGGGGGGGATGGCCACCGGTTGGACCCCCCACCGGTTGGGAACCGGTGGGGGGTCTCCCCCACCGGTTTTGGGCAACCGGTGGGGGGGTTCTCCCCTCCCCATGCTCCTCTTTTCCCACCTTTTTAGCTCTTAATGAGCTTTGGCCCCTCTTGTTTTCAGATTTCCAAGTGTGAAAAGGGGTCTTTGCCCATTAAATTCAGACTTGGGTTAAGTGTGAAAGGGGGTTTTAGGATGGGGGTTTAAGAAGGTTTCTGCATGGGATTCTTAACCCATGTGAATGGGGTTAAGATCCCCCATTTAACTCCCCCCTCTTTCTTTGAATTAAAAATGGGAGAGAATGGAGGGATTCTCCTCCCCCCCCCCCCCCCACCGGTTTCCCTCTTGGAACCGGTGGGGGGGGCTTCCCCCTTCTCCCTTTTGCTTTAAAAAAAGGGTTTCAACAATAGCACAAACACATTATCATCCATAAGTCAAACCATGATTCAATGAAGAAATTCATTCATTTTTGTGTTTCTTTTGAATCTACTAGAGAGTCTTAGAGGATCAATTTATTTAAAGGATATTCATTTATCTTTTTTGGACTCATCAAGTATCCCTTAAATATGATTCAATGAATTCAATGCGTGGAAGATTCTTTAATTAGTGGGACATGGAGGCCACCACTTTTGCCAAAGTCTTATACACATGAAGAATTGGTCATCCAAACGATATGGGTGAACCAACAATTGCACAAGATTCGGCCATCAAACGATATGAATGGACTGCACTTATTAAACCGAACATTCAATTGGCCATTCAAACAATATGAACGGACCACAATTAAAATATCAAGCAAACAACATATTTAAAGAAATTTTGCCATCCAATCAATATGAATGGGCCACATTTATTGGAAGAAAAATTAAATTGGTCATTCAAACGATATGAATAAACCACTTATCTTACAAAATTGTTGTCATTCAACCAATATGAATGAACCATCCTTATTTTCTTTTATCTCTTTTAGTCATAGATTACAACGAGATCGTGAATTCACAAGCTTTGTCCTGCAGCGCCTTTGGGCAGCACATATGGCCTTCTTTTATCCTCCAAAAGCTTCAAGAAAAACTTCAAAAAGGGCTCTCCTAAAACCTCTCTCGGGGGCCCCTGCAGTAGCCCCCTCTAGGGGGTTTATATAGGAGGAGAGAGAGAGAGAGAGAGAGAGAGAGAGAGAGAGAGAGATTGAGAGAGGGGGGTGCGGTGGCACCCCCCATCGGGGGGGGGGGGGGGGGTGCCACCGGTGGCTCTCCTTCTTGCGCTCTTTCTCTCTTCTCTATCTTTTTTTTCTTTTTCCCTCATTCTTTCCTTCTTTTTCGCTTACATGTACAAACCGGTGGTGGGTAAAAAAAAAATGTTAAACAAATGGGAGGGGTTTTGTCCAAATCCTTATGTATCAGTTTGTTTGCAGAATAGCTTAAACCAGAATAAGGAGGAAGGGATTTCTTAACCCAGAATAAGAGGTATTTTAGTTTGGTAAGTAGTTGGTATTCCATCCAGAATAAGTAGAATTGCACTGCGCTATTCCAAGTGATTTAGTAGGAATAAGCAGAATAAAGAAGAGAATAAAGAGTGGAATAAAGAGTTCAAAATATTTTATTGATGAATATATATTCATAAATATTAATTAATATTAATAAATGTTAATTAATATTGATAATATTAATAAATATTATTGTGATTAATACATACTAAACAATATTAATATAGATTATTATGATTAATAAATATTAACTATTATTATTTTGATTAATAAATACTAGCAAACATTAATCATAGTTAATTATTAATATAATTTTTATTATGTTCCATTTAAATAGTATTAAATATTAAAAATGTTAAGTAATAAATGTTAATTATTATTAACAATGTTAATAAATATTATTAATCACCATTAATTCATATTAATAATAAATATTAATTCATTAATATTAATATTAATAAATATTAGTATGATTACTAAATATTATTTAATATTGTTTTGATTAACTAATATTAATTAACATTAATCATAGTTAATTATTAAGAAAAATTTATTATGCTCCATTTATTAATAAGAAATTTGAATAACAATTAACGTTAATCATAGTTTATTATTAATTTAAATAGTAATATACTAATTACTAAATATTATTTAATATTTAAATATCAATAAATGTTAAGTAATAGATGTTAACTATTATTAATAATATTAATAAAATATTATATTGATTAATATATATTCATAAATATTAATTAATATTAACAAATGTTAATTAATATTGATAATATTAATAAATATTATTGTGATTAATACATACTAAACAATATTAATATAGATTATTATGATTAATAAATATTAACTATTATTATTTTGATTAATAAATACTAGCAAACATTAATCATAGTTAATTATTAATATAATTTTTATTATGCTCCATTTAAATAGTATTAAATATTAAAAATGTTAAGTAATAAATGTTAATTATTATTAACAATGTTAATAAATATTATTAATCACCATTGATTCATATTAATAATAAATATTAATATTAATAAATATTAGTATGATTACTAAATATTATTTAATATTGTTTTGATTAACTAATATTAATTAACATTAATCATAGTTAATTATTAAGAAAAATTTATTATGCTCCATTTATTAATAAGAAATTTGAATAACAATTAACGTTAATCATAGTTTATTATTAATTTAAATAGTAATATAATAATTACTAAATATTATTTAATATTTAAATATCAATAAATGTTAAGTAATAGATGTTAACTATTATTAATAATATTAATAAAATATTATATTGATTAATATATATTCATAAATATTAATTAATATTAATAAATGTTAATTAATATTGATAATATTAATAAATATTATTGTGATTAATGCATACTAAACAATATTAATATAGATTATTATGATTAATAAATATTAACTATTATTATTTTGATTAATAAATACTAGCAAACATTAATCATAGTTAATTATTAATATAATTTTTATTATGCTCCATTTAAATAGTATTAAATATTAAAAATGTTAAGTAATAAATGTTAATTATTATTAACAATGTTAATAAATATTATTAATCACCATTAATTCATATTAATAATAAATATTAATTCATAAATATTAATATTAATAAATATTAGTATGATTACTAAATATTATTTAATATTTTTTTGATTAACTAATATTAATTAACATTAATCATAGTTAATTATTAAGATAAATTTATTATGCTCCATTTATTGATAAGAAATTTGAATAACAATTAACGTTAATCATAGTTTATTATTAATTTAAATAGTAATATACTAATTACTAAATATTATTTAATAATATTTTGATTAACTAATATTAATTAACATTAATCATATTTAATTATTAAGATAAAATTTTTATGCTCCATTTATTGATAAGAAATTTGAATAACAATTAACATTAATCATAGTTTATTAAGAACGTGTAATTCTGCCCCTATTCCACTTAAACCGGGTATAAGGTATTCCACCCTGGGTTAAGCAATGCCCTCCGCCAAACTGGGTTAAAGGGTTTAAGTGGAATAAGAGATCCTATTCCGGGCCTATTCCGCAAACAAAGCAAGGCTATGAGCATTAGATTTGGAAACTAATTCTGCCAGCTATGCTATGGGCAATCTGGACCGAGAGGAACTCAAGAAGATTCAATCAAAATTTCAACCGGGTCTCTCATATATTCACTAAAGCTATTTTGTGGACCTATGATTGGGGAAAGGCTACTGGTGTAATTGTCAATTTGAAGGAATCTACAGTGTTAACCACAGCTGCAGAATGGAATAAGCTCCTACTTTAAACCTTATGGCTTGTTAATTTTTTTTTTTTTTTTTTGTCTTTCTGTTTTATTCTCTGGATAAAATAGTTTGGGTTTGGGGTTTGGTTGTGATTGTATCCTATGGTTTTCACCACCAACTTCTGTAATCTCATTCTTCTTTCTAATGAATTGTGACCTTTTGGTCACCTTCCAAAAATCAATATGGTCCAAAGGTCATGGATGACAATGAAGTTAAATGGAACCAAAAATCATGGTTTGCTGTATTGTATTGGATCGTGCCGACTCGTACAAGTCAACTCATATCCAGGCAAGTTCGATCCTTTGGCACACATCGAGTCGGACCGGATTGTATCGAGTCATACATGTATAATGGGTTGTTTTAATTGAGTTTTTCCTATTAGTTAAGTAAAATTACACTTTATATATATTTTTATATCAATTAATAGGATACATTTCTCTAAAATATAGCTAAAACTCATTACTTTTAACAAATTCATTGGCTTGAGTTGCTTCACTCGTGTGAGTCAGACTGAGTCGGCTCAATTCAGATCGGATCTAGCTCATATATGAGTAGATACGATCCGATACGGATCCCTGGGTCGGCGAAACTTGCCAAAAATGTCATTAGGCATATGATGGTAGACGATGATGGAGTTATAGTATGTAATAAAATGCATGACTATATGTTGGAGTCACTGCATTGTTAAGTCCACGGGCACAAATGACAGTGTGCTACTTAGGAGGTGTTTGTTAATTGAATTTTGGAGAAAAGCTAGCAGATTCTCCTAGAACCTAAAAACTTTTGGATACTGCTAAAGTCTGAATAAGGGTGTGAGAGCACATGGGAGAATGCCAAGTGTCCATTGTAGGTTTCGAGGAGCTTTAAATGCTCAAAAAGTTGCAATGATGACTCCAAAATCTCATTTGTTTACACTGCTGTTATTCCGGATTTGCACCCGTTATTCATCCTTTATCCCAAAATCTAAGGCCAATAGCGTTAACAAACGGTTCCTTAGTCTAGGTCATTACTTGTCTATGTAAGTGATCAAATAAGGAGCTGCACTTGATTATATGTTTTGTTAACTCCTATCTTCAAACTTTACAATCGCTGATAGATGGATCATGGGAAAGTTCCAAGATATGAAGATCTCATGTATGCTGCAATCTGTGTTGTGAATGACTTCCACATTATGATGTGAGAGAAATTGGTCAACAATCAGTATGATTCACACCAAGTAGAGAAACAGATCTATATCATCATGCTTCTATTGTTGCAATGTGCAGTCAATAGTGAGAGATTATGATAATCTTAGACTTCTTAGGAAAAAAACAATAATAAATCTTATGCATTTAGCCATTCATATGACTAAAATAACAATAATAATTAGAATGCATGTTAGAGGGCTTCTGCTTCCCCCCCTCTATTGCCCTTCTCATTTCCTCCTCCGCTGCTGCTTTTCATCCTCTGCATCCTTTTCTCCTCCTCTTACACTTCTACTAAACCGTACCCCTCCCTAGACTCCTACTCCATCTTATTCGTAAATCTTTGTGCAAATTTCATCTCGGGACCCCCTACATGCAGAGATCTTGGATATATCACAAGAGATGGCAAACCAGTTGTAGGTCACTCATCTCCAGTGTTTGGAAGACACCATTCTCTTGGCACTAGCCAGGAGGAGGAACTAGACATTCTGAGGCAGACATTCTGAGGCAGATTCTACCCAGAATTAGAGATCTTCATGATATTAACTTAACCTTGATGAGTAGATGGTTATGGAAATTGGGGATCGAAGAAAGAGGACCGTGGTTGGAAGTGATCAGTACAATGGATGATCCATAATTTGGGGCGTAGCATGTAGTACATTGACCAACATCTCAAGTATATGGAAGGCTATTCTTATGTCTTACTGACAAGGATATCTTCAGGCATATCCTTTTCTTTGGAAGGTGGATAACATGGGCAAAAGCCATGGCTTTGAGAGGATTGGATGTTCAAAGTATTTTGCGTAATTTTTGTATGTAGTTAGCATAAGCCACCTTGATATTTGTTCTTTGTAGTTTTACCCAGATTTCTTTTTGTGGAGAGATTTCTGTGTGCAGAGAGATCTTCTAGCCAAGAGCTTTTATGGTTTTTACATTTGTACTACTTGTATACCTTTACCTTAAACTGTAGTGAATATGTGGTACTATTCACTTTCAGAAAAATGAAGTTAAATTTCTCTGTATGTAACCTTCTGTAATTATCTTGATGCTAACAGAGTACAGCAGCTTTAGAAAGGTCTCTCAGGGAGAAAATTGGATGGCAACAGCTGATAAAAAGGGGCATGCATACTCTGAAAAAGCCACAGTATCAGGTTATTCACTCCTCCTTATCTAAATGTGTATCAGTATGCTGTCCTGTAACTGATCTCGGCTGTTTTTCTTCTTCAATGTTTCAGTTGTGTTACGTCGAAACTGGGATTGCATATGGGGCAGAGATAGAGCATCTCAAGATTCTAGATAGTGTCCTCATCAAGATCTAGACCATTTGTAAACACATTTTGGCTCTTTGTTGCTTCCTAAAGAATGTTGATATTTCCACATTTCCACACAGATCAGGTAATTATGATCTTTTTTGTCTTTTTAGTGTGCAACTGCCTATGTCTTTGTATTTCTCATGTTGCAAGGCAATAATCTGTATCTGGCTACAGTTTTGTTCTGGTTCAGGCATGGTGGCTGGTCATCAAACAGCTTGTAGTTTTGTGGAAAGATTCATTATTTAGAAAAATGTCTTGTCATACTCATTAAGCGCCCCTGGTTTGACCATCTATGTCAAATGGCCACCCACCTCAACCACCTGACCGTTGTCCATGACCACAGTTATATCTGTCTCCCACACTGTAGAGAGTTTGTGCAATAGTAGTTTGGGTGATTTTAACAAGAGCTTTCTTTCTTCTGTTTCCCGGTTTCGCCGGTGCAGACATGACTTCCCTTTCAGATTCTCCAGCAGTTGTAGCTTCTTCTAGCCACAGAATTTTGCATTTTTTCCCATGAAAATTCAGGTAATGATTCTACATGGAAATTTGCAAGCTTTCTCCCAAACAGAGTATTTTGACCATTCCATGAATTGCTTGTGAAGTCTTGACTAATTGTTTTTAATGAGGCTTCGGCAATTTACATATATGAGGTTCATCCATTGCCAGGGAATATTGTCTCTAATGGAAGGACTAAAGGCACAAATCATATGTGCTCTTACCTTTGTGAATTATGTAGCTTTGTCTTTCATATCAATCAATATTCTTCCTTCACACCACCGCCACCATCTTATAGATGCCCCACCAAGACTCATGTTCCCCACAGGTTAGATAGTTTCTTGTTGGCTCCTCAGTTGATGCATGACACTGACAAATATATGACTTAGTAGTGTGAACAACTATCTTGTTAAGGTACAAACCATTGCTTGTTGGTTTGTGGCAGTAGCTACCTTGATCTAAAATATATGCACAAGCAGCATTTGGCAAAACAACATAAATAAAAAGGGAACATAAATACATACTGGCATACTCAACAAAAATAAAATGTATATAAAATTTGAAGAACAGAATAAAAAATATAGTTAAATTGAGAAATAAATGATCAGCAAAGGTGGAATGAGAAGAATTAATAACATAACTAGTAAAAGCAGAGGGCCATCCAAGGATGGCAGTACCGGTACCGGTACCGGTATCGGTGGGTACCGGTACCGGTCCGGTATCGGCCCGGTACCGGCCCAAAACCAGTCCGGTACCGGCCCGGTACCGGTGCCGGCCGATACCGGTACGTACCGGCCGGTACTGCCATCCATGGGGCCGGTACGTACCGGTATCGGCCGGTACTGCCATCCATGGGGCCATCTCTCTCTCTCTCCTCTCCATTGGAGAGTAGTAAAGTCATTTCACATATTTTTGTTTAGTTCAAATAATATTCCATGAATATTGTTATCTTTCAGATGGTTGTTAACTGGAAGGATTAAGTGTTAAGATGAGTTTAATTTTGGAGAATTAAAACCTAAATTTCTTAGGCACAGTGACCTCTAATTTGCTATATTTACTGAGATCAAAATCCTAGAAACTCTAGATTTAAACAAAGGAACATTTATGTAGATCTAATGGGAGAAGGGAAGCTTCGGGTGGGGAGAAAGAGAGTGGGCTACATGTGTAGAGATAGAGAGGAGAGGCATTGCCTGACTGCTCATATGTAGGATTAGAGTTTCCTTAAAACATACATGAAGTTTAGAGAAATATATAAACACTAAATACATAGAGAAAAACTGGGGAGAGGCATTGCTTGACTGCTCAGATTGAGGGATAATTTTGTTTTAATCTTTTGTGCATGATGTTTAGAGAAATACTGAGAAACACTAAAAATACATTGACGACAATTAGGGAATTAGGTCAGAGTTTAGTGTGCCCATTTCCTTGTCCTAAATGAAGTGGATGCATATAGCATCAACATCCAAATTCAAAAACTATAAAATCTTATCCTTTCTTGTCTATAAGCTCCAAAAGATGATCCAGCGCAGATTTTTCACTGTTTTAAAAGGTGGCCATATTTGCATTTTAGATGGGTTGGCTCCTTCCAAGGTTTGTGAAAACCAAGGCAGTCAAGAGGCATCTTCTCAAAGCTTCACGTAAGCCTCAACAACTGAAACAAAATATTATTAAAAATATTATGGAAATAAATATTGATTTTCAAATTTTTTATGCACCATTGTTGTTTCATGGTCGGAATAGAAATTAGAAATGTAAGGTGAACGGATAACCTCCTCTGTCATTTTCTGTTGACCAAAATGGGAATCACACTGATCATTGGGCATGTACTAGAAAATTCAAACCCTCGATGCCTGCATGCCGTATTTGACAATTCTCTACCATGTTAATTTATTCTGATTAAGTGTAGACCCCTTGGATAAGGTATGTAAAGAGGCGTGCACATTTTACATGCATCACTGCCTCAAAGCACTCACCATATAAAAGGTGATCGCCTTAGTCACAAGGTCTGAGGTGTAAACTTTGCAGCATTTTGGTAGTACCTTTCCTTGAGGCATATGCCTCGGCACCCCAAGTCAATGTTGCATGACTATGGATTGGTGCCTGGAACAATTGGCCAAGAATTGATCAGATTGGCTGATTCGGATCGACCCCAGCCAATGCAAGCTGAAACAAGTTGGCACATATGGCTTAAATTGTACACCTTTTTGTTTAAAAATAAAAGATATAGAAATAACAAAAATAATGTTTTGATAATTCTACACAATAATAAATATAATTGTCATTTCATTATCACTCACCATCATCACTACAAATGAAGAAAAACCATCTAATTTTGTGGAACTCTCTGAATCTCTCTGAGCAGGAGGTTGAATACGAGGATGCTTTGTGTATAAATATATGCACAAGTGATGGCATGTATGCAACATTAAAGAGTATACCAAATTCAAAAAGAATGCTCTACATGCCTCGATAATCTCATCTATAGTTGTCAAGGCGGTAAGGGGACCCAAGGCATGCTTGGGGTCTGAGTGCCTAAGTGCTTAGGCATTTGCCTAAGCAGCGCCTAGGCTGTGCCTTCACAATGCAGTGGAGGGGGGCGGGTAGATTCTTACAAATAGGAAGGCAAACACTTGAAGAGAAGAGAAAAGGAAAGATGGACATACAACAAACTTAGGAAAGGTGAGAGGATGCTAATGACCACAAGGGGTTCCAAGTTTGTGGACATGGGCAAGTGAGGGCTTGTTGCCTCATCATGGTCATTATAGTGAGAAGATATAGGAGTGCATTATCGTTGGCCAAAATTTGTTTACTGAGGAAGGACGATGTTAAAGACAAGAAGGAAGATGAAATAATGAGGAAGATGAGAAGAAGGGGTATAAAAAAATTAAGGTCCAATCATCCACACAACCTTATTTATATTGGGATAGGGTCCCAATGGACCCAATTTGATTAACTCATAAGCTAGCTTAGGCGTTGCCCAGGCATGCTAGGGAATCCTGAGCGCGCCTAAGCGGTACCTAGGTATCCTTTTTTTAAGGCCCAATAAGGCGTTTAACTGCCTAGGCCTTGAAATAAGCCTTGTTGCCTAAGCGGTGCGTAGGCATTGCCTAGGCGTTGCCTAGGCGTAAGCTTTGACAATTATAATCTCATATGGAGCTATGATCAAAGTTGGAGTTGAAGCCGGAGTTATTGACATATGATGTCCAATGGAAGATGAAGACACTTGCGTAGCACTTATGTTGAATCATTGCTGCACTATAGATAAGAATTACACACGAACAGTTTAGTCAGTGGCATACTTGGACATCAGACATTGTCTCCACATAACCCCACCAAATGCTCCATGAATCAATGAACATCTTTAATCAGATTCTTACAATAGATACCATGAACTCTCCAGTTTTCCAGAACTATGTATTCATGCTCTCATGCAGGCTGTTGTCTGTTGAGTGCCATTTAGAAAAGCATAATATTTGAGACAAGATAAAATTATGTTGTTCTCCAAAAGCGATGCGCCGCAATGGCGGCCAGTTGCGGTGACAAATAGGCAAGGGTTCTCGTGTATTGGACAAACACGAGTAAAGAAGTTAGTCCATAAGAATAATAATAAAATTTGTTTAGCTACATAAAACATAGGAACCCTAACCGGTAAAAACTTAAGAGTTAGTTAAACTTATGAGAGGTAGGAGGGTCAACATACCTTGTTTACAAGAAATTAAGTGGAAAGGTTATAAAACTAAAGAAATTGAAGATTTCAAATTTTAGTAGGTTGGCAAAAGTAATAATAGAAATGGTGTAGCCATTATCATAGATAAAGAGTTAAAAGATAAAGTTATAGAAGTTAGAAGGGAGGGGGATAGACTCATACTAGTTAAACTTATAGTAGGTAAAGAAGTTTTAAATATAATTAGTGCCTATGCACCTCAAGTAGGATTAGAAAAGAGTGTTAAGAAAGAATTATGGGAGAATTTTGATAAGATAAGCCAAGATGGTGAAAGGACTTTTGTTGGGGGAGACTTAAATGGCTATACAGGAAAGAATAATAATGGTTACAGGAGGGTTCATGGAGGCTTTGGTTTTGGTGATAGAAATGGCATGGGTGATGCCATTCTTAACTTTGCCATTGCATATGATCTAATAGTTGCAAATATTTATTTCAAAAAGAGAGATAACATTTAATAACTTATAAAGATAGAACGCATAAAAGTCAAATCGATTGTTTTCTTATTAAAAAAGTTGATTGATCATTATGTAAAGATTGTAAAGTCATACATGGGGAGAGTCTAGCCTTTAACATCGGATCTTAGTGATGGATGTTTATATTCAAAAGTGGAAGAGAAATGATGTAGTGAATAGTTGCCCTAAAATTAAATGGTGGAACTTAAAAGGAGAGAATTTAGATAAAAGTTACCTATTAAAAATATATATGTAGAATTATGATAGAGAAAATAACTTAATATGGAATATAATGGCTAATTGTATAAAAAAAGTAGTTGAAGAAATCTTAGGTGAATCTAAAGGTAAAAAAGTCCTTAAAAAAGAGACATGGTAGTGGAATTCTGAAATTCAAAATCCACTAACAGAAGTGAGAATGCTTTAAAACATGACAACTGAGTAAAAAATGATCAAGTATTAAAATATTACAAAATTGTAAGAATAAAACTAAGAAAATAGTTAGTGAAGTTAAGTTTAAAACTTTTGAGGAATTATATCATAAGTTGGAAACTCGAGAAGGTGAAAAAGATATCTTTAGACTTGCAAAACTAAGAAACAAAAAGAGTAAACATCTTAATCATATTAGATGTATTAAGAGTGAGGATGATAGAGTTCTAGTAAATGATTGTGAGATTAACGAGAGATGGAGTGCTTATTTTAAGAAGTTGTTAAATAATGATCAATTCAGGGACTACCCTTGTGAAGAAACTAATGACTTCAGTAGACAAATTAATTATCATTACATTCGACATATTAGATTTTCAGAAGTTGAAGATGCTCTTAAAAGGATGAGAGTAGGTAAGGCCCTTGGACCAGATGAGATACCTATCGAAGTTTGGAAAAGTATATGTAACATAGGTATTAAGTGGCTAACTGGACTTTTCAATAAGATTTTAAAAGAAAGAAAAATGTCAGATGATTGGAGAAAAAGTATTGTAGTTCGCTTCTTTAAAAATAAAGGGGATATTCAAAATTACAATAATTATCGTACAATTAAACTTATGAGCCACAGTAGTGTTACTAGTGTTTCATAAATCAATTTGATACCTAGTAGATCTACTACATAAGCTATTTGCTTGTTGAGACAATTGATGGAGAAATATAGAGAGATGAGGAAAGATTTATACCCATATGATTAGAGATATGTATGAGAGGACTTATACTAGCGTAAGATCTATTGCTGGAGGGACGTCTGAGTTCTTTGTTACTATTGGACTACATCAAGGATCTGTTTTAAGTCCTCATCTCTTTACTTTAGTTATGGATGAAGTTACTAAATACTTACATGATGACATCCATTGGTGTATGTTATTTGCAGATGATATTATTTTGATTAATGAGGATATTAAGAATTTGAATGATAAATTAGGACAATAAAGAACTGCTTTTGAATCTAAAGGCTTTAGGATTAGTTGAGTTAAGACAAAATACATGAAATGAATTTTAGTAATAGAAATGTTGATCAAATAGATTTAGTCACTATTAAAAGTCAAGTTATTCCTAAAAATAGCAACTTTCGATGTCTATGATCTATTATTTAAGATAATGGAGAGATCCAAGAAGATGTCACTCATAGAGTCAAGGTAGGTTGGTTGAAGTAGAGAAGTGCATCTGGAGTCCTTTGTGATCGGCAGGTTCCCGTAAAACTCAAAGGTAAGTTTTATAGGATAGTTGTGAGATCTGCTATGTTATATGGTTCTGAGTGTTGGACTGCGAAAAAGGATCATGTGCAAAAGTTATGTGTTGCTGAGATGAGGATGCTAAGGTAGATGTGTAGTAAGTCTAGAAAAGATAAAATTAGGAATAAATATATACGTAAGGATTTAGGTGTAGCTCTTATTGACGTTAAGCTTAGGGAGAATAGGTTGTAGTGGTTTATTCATGCATATCGTCGTCCAAGTTTAGCATTAGTTAAGAGGTGTGATAGAATTAGAATGAAGGAGGGTAGAAGACATCAAGGAAGACCTAAGATGAGATGGTTAAATGTTGTTAAAAAGGACATGACATTGCTATGTGTTACCTCAAGTTTGACATTTGATAGATTAAGATGGCGGGACATGATTCATGTAGCCGACCCCAAATAGATGGGATAAGGCTTTGATGATGATTATGATGATCTTGATGGCAATTGACCAGTTTCCAATATGATCTACATGTGCTTGCTTGTACCCAAAGATAACATTTTGATGATCTCACTAAGGCTTAATGTCATGGTGTTGCTCTCTTTTGGCTACAAGTAGCAGCAGACACGTGGTGGCCCAAACTTGAAGCCTCAAATAGTTTCCGTTGAGAGATTCCCAAGCACAGTAAAATAATATGGAGGAGATGTGGTCAGAAATTTAGAATCTTAGAGGCACTTGTGATGGCATGCACATGGGGGGGGGGGGGGGGGGGGGGGTGTTTGACCATTTTTTCGCATGGCTAACAATGGCCAATTTGACTACCAATAGCTAATCAAACTAGTCATTGGGCAGCAGATTGGCCTATCCATGTGCCTGGGATCAGCTAGGCAACATGGGGTCAACATGGTCAGCTGTAAACAGATCTGAATTGGCTGATCTTTGTCGATTTTTCAAACCTTGGCCCAAAGTGGTTGTAACTTAATGTTGAAATATTAGCTAGGGTAATCTAGTAATATTGATGCTTAGAACTCTATTGAAATGATAAAGGTTATGATTAGCAAGAATATATGTGTAACAAGAAGATTATCCTCAAGAAGACACATTTAATTAAACATACATGATTCATGTTAAGGTTTACATGTTGACGTATTGAAAGAACTTGAAAGATAATGTGCCCACAAAATTCTTATGCATCATCCCACAAATCCTTTGCTATCCTATGAGATTCGAAGTAATTTTGTGGCCCACAACTGATGGGCAAAGTAAAGATTAGAGCATGTTGATAATGACGAAACCATACACAGATTAAGAGGTGCAATAAGGATGATGTGAGTATTTACACCTAATGTGTTAAATCATGTTAAATATGTCATTTGTAGCTATTAAATATATTTAAGTCTATGAATTTAAGCTTAGATTGTAGGGTAAAGGAAGGAAATGTTTGGTCCATAATGACAACTAGGCTATGATTAGAGTGATTAGTGAGAGAACAAGAAACCTTGATAGGCATACCTCAGGTTAAAACCTTTACTATTGGATTAATTATGCTCTTCATGATTCTTTTATAACCTGATTTAATATTTCATGGTTATACCTAAGACTTGTGATTTAGAAAGGAAATCATGTCCTTATAAGATGCAAACTCAAAGTGCTAACCCTATATTTAACTTGTGACTTCTTGTATGATGATGCAACTAATGATGATTGTTGGGATGATGATGATGATAAGGATATGGTTAAGGTAAGATAATGACTATGATAAAATGACACAGATGAAAGTCAATGATGATTGTGAATGATAATGATTTTGACTACTATGATTAAAGACCATGATTTTATGATTTAAGACTATACTTGTTTACGATGAAAGATTACAATATGATTGTGTATGCGTATTGCTATTATGATCGGATTCCTTGTATCATTTGTTGTGTGTATGTATACATGTGCATGTATGTTGTGTGTATATATTATGTGTATATACATACATATATATAGGGGTGGATATAATGTGCCCCGGGGTGCATCTAACTTAGATGTACCCTACCCAAAAAAAACCCCTACCGATTTCAAAAAAAAAAAAATTCACCAAAATTTTAAAATATTCAAATGGCCCCCATCTAGCCATCCCTTTGGATTTATTTTCACTGTTGGATTGAAAAACTTAATCGTACCCGTCCAATCAAATGCGTCATTGTTTGGGGATCAAAATTAAAATCCCAGGGGATGGGATCAACCCTAAGGGCTAATCTGACTTTTTTTTTTTTTCAGTATTTTTAGACGTTGATTTTTTATACATGCCCGATCGGACAGCTCTAGTTGACCGTCAAGATCGGACGGTGAAAATTAAAACCCTAAGGATGGGATCAACCCTAAGGGGCCTATTTGAATATTTAATTTTTTTTGAAAAACTTAAATTCTTTTACAATGGGGTGAGTGGGTTTTCGAGGGAGGGGGCGCATCTTAGAGAGAGAAAGAGAGAAATGCTAGAATGCAAATTGCTATAGTGCGTTCGGTTAAACTGCACGCAGTATTTTGAGCCTCATCTCCATATTTTAAAAAATCATAAAATTTTAAATATTTAATAACTCCCTTTAGGATTGTTTCCATCCTTTGAGGCCTTATTTTGACCATCTAATCGTGGTTCGATCTTGAAACTCGATCTTAGCCATCCATCAGGTACATGTAAATCTTGATTTCTAAAAATCATGAAAAAATAGTAAAAAAATAAGCAATTCATCAGGTTAGCCCCTAGGGTTGTTCCCATCCCTTGGGGTTTTAGTATTCATCATCAATTTACAATGTAAAGGACGGCTTATATTGAAAGCCTCACGATGCACCTATGAAACTTAAGCCAAAAAAGATGAAATTTATTTTGGAGGGAGAGTTGAATATTTAAAAATTTATCATGATTTTTACTTTTTTTAATACTTGTGGAAGGGGTCGAAACAGTACGTGCAGTTTTTTCTGCATGCACTGTAGCATTTGCACCATAGCACTCTCTCTCTCTCTCTCTCTATATATATATATATATATATAGAGAGAGAGAGAGAGAGATGCTGAGATACGGTCCAGGTGGTTGAAACGACTGGACCGCGTCTCAGCGGGGGCCATCCGATTCCCCTCTGGTTCTGCCAGCGTAGGCAGTTCCACGCTGCACAGTTGGGTGCCCCCTGTTTGCTGGTTCCGCCTGTGCCAGGCGGAACCGGAGGGCCATTAGATCTTTGATCCAGCAGCCCATAATCCCATCCCCCGTCCCCGTGAATTAAGCCCCGGAGGAACCACCAGGATGTTGGATCTTTGATCCAGCAGCCCATAATCCCATCCTCACCTGTCCCATGAATTAAGCTCGCTGGCTTTTTTTTTTTTAAGCATTTGGATGAAATCTGACAGTTATAATTTAGGTAAGGTCTGGCTGCACCAAAAGCAAGACTGTATCTTGGCACTACTCATATATATATATATATATATATATATATATATATATTATATATATATATATATATATTATATATATATATACACACACTAGGGTAGCTCCTTACAATTGGTGCCACGGTCAAGGCACAAGGTGTCCTTTTCTTCTCTTGGGTCTAGCGTAGACTAAAGACATCACTGACTTGGGTTTATATTCCATAAACCTGAAATCTTAAGTCTGGAATCTAAGATTCACATCTTCAAACCTGATTAGATAATAGAGAAGTCTTAAATGTGGAAAGAACCAGATTGTTTGCAATCACAAAGGCAATGTCTAAGTAGATGACATGTTTACGATTTTACCCTGTCGATAGTAATATTTGACTAATAGGAGCTCAATATATCACATTAGTTGTGACAATTAATATAACATTCTCTAATGTCTAGATAAAACAAATAATTTGCCATTTGCACACTACATGCTGCATCATAAGGGACTATTTGAAAAATTAAATTCTAAGCATCAATGATACAAATGTCAGATGCATAACTTCTTCCAGGTTTAATGACCATAATGCTGTTTTTATATAGCCACGAACAAGTAAGCACAATTATTTCAGTGGAAGAAACTGCTTAACTGTAGTACTCAGTAGAGGGCCTCCATCCCCTGTACAGGCTCTTCCCCCATCAAATTGAACCTTTTCCTTCCATGGTGGATGCCTTCCAGACCATCTCTCCCACACTCCTGCTTCTAATCCTTTATTGGATAAGTTGCCGATATTGACCTGCCACTGTTGACATCATTTCATTGAAAATGACAACGTTGGATGCAGCAAGGCCAATTCCCAACAGTTAGCTGGGAATGTGTGCAATGGCATTGTGTTTCTTCTAGAAATAGGTATGGGTGACAAATGTGAGCTTCACTGGATAGTAATGTTCCTTGTACAAAGCCTTGTTGATGCTATGCTCCTAGGGAGGAATGAGAGTACATGAAAAAGTTGATAGGAGTGATGGCTGAACAAGTCAAAAGAGGCCAAAAACGGGGGGATGGAGGGGCTTAATTCAAGTGATAATCTATTTTTCTTAGCTTAGCATTTAATTAGGAATTGTAGGATTAAAGTTGGTTAAGAGTTAGAATTGGATATTTGATAAAATACTTTTAGTTGGCTGATGTCTACCACTTGAGTCTAAAAAAGAGTTATCGGCTACCACCTTAGGCAGTGTCTGGAGAATTATTTGAGTGTACTCATGACTGGGACCAAGACTACATCTATGGAGACTAGATTTCCAGATCAGCCTATGACTGCCACTCTACTTGGAGTATCTGAAGACTCTTTAAGATGGACAGACGGAAACTTTTGGACCATTGATAAGTGATTACTCCTGTTACCTCTGAAAAATATAATGGACCACTATAGCTGTAGAGACAAATATATACGACCTTTGATGGCACATAGATAAATATGAATTGACATCATTAAATGACATGATAGTTGAAACTTGTCTACAAAATGATGTGATATGATTAGTCTTCACCTCATTTGTAATTTGATTTGATTTGGTGCAACGTGACTTATTGGCCCTACACTGTGGCCATTAGCCCCCCCCCCCCCAAAGAAGGGCGATAAAGATCAAAATACTAGTAGCTAAATTACATGGCTCCAAGGAGAATGGGTATAGTGTAGCAACCAGCCATAAATGCAGCAAGTCGCCTCCATTTGATATATGTATAGCTTACATAACTGCCATAAAAAATAAATACCCATGAACAGAACTTTACTTCCTGAAATGTTTATTTTCCCAAATCTTTGACCATCTCGCTTTCGTTTATCATGGACTTCCTATCCTTGTATCCAGTATAAGACTTAACAGTGACTTATACAGTGGACCTCTCCATTTAGAAAGGGATTACGGTGGACCATGTAGTGGACTTGCAATGCCTCTCTTGGTAATTGTGAATTTCATCTCAATGTATTCGATGAAGGATTTTATAGTAAACCTCTCAACATTAAAGAAGATGGACAATTTTATTTGAGATATTATTTGCACGTTGATAAATGAATCATTTTTTGTTGGATACTTGACTACATTGTTGAGTGATCATTGTTATACTTTCTTGTGAATTTGATGTGGTTTCTGATCCATTCAAGGTATAAAATGGTTAGCTTCAACCATTCTAAAGTAAGCAGTGCCTGTTCTATTGTGGATGTTGCTTCACATGAATGGACATCCTCAATGGTGAAATACCATGTTCTTCTTTGTGGATGCTGCTATTGTAACAGTAATTATGGGCATCAACAGCAGTGCAACTTAGCGCAATTATAATCCCAGTGAAACAAGTGGAGATGCATGGGAAGAATTGGTTTACCTGTCAGTAAGTGCCAGTCCAGTTTCATGCTTGTCGAGGTGACATCTCCAAGCTGCCAATTTTATGACATTGGAAAAGCTTAACATCTTTTCAATTAATGCTCGTGACTCCTATTTCTAAAATTTGAGTCATCTTATGTATCTAATGGAATAGAATGGGTGGATGTGGGATACAATCATATATGCGATACAATCATATATGCTCCCCATTAAGGTTTTGTATTATGCTAGTAGTTAACTGTTTCAATGATTGTCTTTCAACTATTTAAGTCAAAGCATCTTGCAGAAGCTCCAATGAATCTGTATCTGAGGCATGCTAATTCTGTCACCCACATACATCCCGGACTATGCTTCTTTATTTTGTATATCAGTTGCAGATGAGTACAACGGAATCGTTAGGAACTTGGTGGCCTAGCATTGAGAATTCTATTATGACTGGAATATGTTTCTAATTATGCATTTGAATGAGACATTCATGTGAAGTGCCTCATGCTATTGTGCTTTTGATATAATACTTGTGCATCAGAACATCGTGTCCAGGATATGTCTTGTATGTATAGTCCCTTTGGCATTGTAAATCTGTGCTCATTAATCTGCAGCATAGAATGACTAGTTGCAATAACATTTTTGCTGAAGTTACATTATGAGATATGGCTTCATGAGAAAATGTTGTAGCAGGAATTTATTTTGTCTCACACTAATGACTGCTTGTGGAATGTAGAGGAATGTGGCCTGAGTTAATCTATACTCTCTATAATTAACTATGTTTTATCAATGTATCATTCTATGCTATCATTCTGATTTGGTATATCGTTAAATAACACTATTGTTTGCTAGTGTAGGTGTGGATTAGTCAACAGTATGCCTTTCTGCATGTCTTAGAGACGAGAAGCTCACAGATTGAATTGAAATGTGGTATGCAATCCCTGACTTTTAAGTCAATCAATCAACGAATATGATTATGCAAAGTAGAGAAAATGAAACCAATAAAAGCATGGTAAAGGGAAAGGGAAAATCAAGCATAAGAGATCAGCACTAGGGCTCCCACCATGATCGCCAAAGAGGGTGTAGAAAGGCAAAAGGACTTTTCAATCTCCATCGGATGGCACATAATGTAAGAAAAGACTGTGATCCCCACCAAAACTAGGTAAAGAATGTTCAATCTAGTTATTTTGGAAAATTAGATTGCCTCCGTGCAAAAGAAAATGGATCTAACCACCTCCTCCATCAGTTTGACCAATGATCGATCCCTTGAAGTCAAAATCTTCCCTACAAAATGCAGAGACAGGAAATGCACAAACATAGGAACAAGTGAAATAATCATTAGTTCGTAGGAAGTATAGAATTTATCCATGCATGATCATGAAACAATCACAAAAATTGCAGAACTGACTTGCGAGGTTTCGCGTTTAAACCCTTCTATAGGAAGGCGTAGGTGAGATATGTATGCATGCATGTGTTGTGTGATGTGAATGGAGATATAATGCAATGAAATGCATGGAAACAACCAAGAAAATAAAGAAGAGAATGAAAAGGAAGATCTCCCACGTAGGCAGTGGGAGCATGGCACTGAAACAAAGTTCTCTAGGAAGAAGGGTTTTTTCTCCTACTCCAAGGCTCCTCAAGAGAAATGGACGACTTAAGGGACTCCTTGAGGATTACTGGATAGCATGGGGATGAGAGATGAGGCTAGGGTTTCTAAAATGATGATTTTCGCATTAAGAGATAATTACCCAAAAAGATCAAAGATAAGCATGACAAAACTAAGCTATTGGAGTGAAACAAGGGGAAAATCTCCCCCAAACTCATCCATAAGTGGATAAACTCTATGAAGATAAAGAGTGGAGTTGATTTACGCACAGAGGAAGAGTCTTATTGTCGCCTTAAGAGTTATTCATAGGAGAATTGTGCTCTCAGAAGAAAACATATATATACGTCATAGCGGACGGATGCCTATGGGAATACATGTCCATTTGACTAGTCGTATTTATTAGAATTCAAAGTGTAGAGGAAATTTTGTTACCATGTCGAGAGACTTAGGCTCGAGAGCATACCAAGTCTTATGCAAGGATCCGACATACTTGAGGGGAAGATGTCAAGGAGAGGGTACCGTAGGTGACTGCCAAATGCTTGGGAACCTATATCAAGGCAAAGATAAATCAAATAAGGGGACCTTGGGAAACACCTGAGGTTGACCCCTTTGACACTCAAGTTAGATTAGTCCAAGCCTATTTTTCCTTTCCTTCTTATGAAATAGATGTGTACCATATACAGTGGTGGACACCCAACCGCTAGGGAATGTGTGGTGTTGTCGAAGGGGTACTCAAGTTGACCATGCATGAAGGAAGGGCATTGAGATGATGCAGGCATTATAGTCCCAAGGAGATCTTCATGATGCCTTGGAAGTTGTGCCTTTCAACGGATGATGGATAGGCCGTATGGGGTGTAGTCTTTCGGGCTTTGTCAATCAACAAATGGCGGCCCTATATTTCTCGTTTGGCATTTTTCATAATGGGCCAAATCAGTATGGGCCTTTATTGGGCCAAATACTCCTCCCCCACATAGACTCCCCTAACTTCTAAGGAAGATGTATCTTTTCCCATAGTTGGTGTACATTGGCATTTCGGAAGTGTGATTGGAAAGCAGTTGATGGGATCTAACAGAGGGTACTGGAACCAAGGTGTATCTGCACCAGTGTACAGGCCTTTCCCTGGTCCATCTGTGATCCTCCCAAGGGTAACCAATGATCATTTTCCTAAATCAGTTGACAGGTAGGAGCCATCATAGACCTTGCGGGTAGAGCATTTTGGCTATATACGGGCTTGGGGGACCCATTTGGCTCCTCCAAAGCCGATATCCATGGCTTCTCCCTGGAGTAGTAGCACACATGTCCTCTGCTCCATGTCAGAGGGGAGCCCTAGCATCCAGTGGATATAGGCCCCCGCGGCCGATCCCTCCTTTAGGAGGCAGTGCTATCCTTTTCGCAGTAGGAAACCCACCCCCTAGTTGGCCGCCCACTTTTCCAAGAGGGTACTCCATTGGTTTCGAGTGGGGATATGTGGTCTTGTTGCCTAAAGGCACCTTGTTTTCGAGGTATCCAACTCATGGGGGTGTTTCAAACCTAGTTCTCCCTAGGTCACCCGTAGGTGGATACCCCACAATTGCTGCAGGTTGAGGAGCTCTTGATCCGAATCTTAGTCCTCGGTAGTATCGGTAGCTACCCATATGGAGGGGCCCTCTAATGTGATGCCTTCGAAGTGATTCCTAGTTGCCACTGACTTGTTGCCAGTCTTTCTAGAGTGGGACTACTTTGTCGATCCAAGGGAGTGGTTGGTGGATGATCAGGCCCCCGATGGTGATCGTGTCCCAAAGGAAAGAAACCCAAAGGTCTAGCAAGATAGGGAATAGGTCGACTAATGCCCCTTGTGCAGATACGTCTCGAGCATGCCATAAAATACCAAGTTCTATCAACTTGGCCTTGTTATGTATCTCCTGTTCTTCCTCTCTTATCTCTCTTTTTCCTTTTTTTTTTGTAAAGTACACTTTGGTATAATATAATGGCTGATATTAAAGAAGACATCTTACCTTCATATGAGGGCGATGATCCTTGCAATTATGTCCTCCTTTATTATCCTTTTTTTCTCGTAATGCGAATGTCCCTTCCCACTATTGTGGGGAATAACAATGGCAGGGCATGTTGATGGACAGTATCGCTTCACATCAGTAGGGTGCACATTCCGAGACATCGTCCTTGTTCCTTTATCTAAGTGGGGTGGTTCCTCTAGTACATACCTTTTCTTCCTTAGAGCTCTTGTTCAGACGGCTATCTAGGAGGTCCTGTCGTAGGGTCCAAAGCTCGAGTAGGTGCTTCTTACTTTGATCTCTCACCCTTATGCAAGACCCTTTTCTCTCTTTCCACCAATCTAAACCTTCCCCTTCTACCTTATTCACCCATAGTTCTTCTTCCATGCACTTTTCGGAGGCTAGCCTCGAGTAGGAAGAAATGGCTTCCTCAAGCTAATCTTTTAGGTCATCTTCTAGGCCTCAGAGGGGTAGTTCCAGAGGCTGTTGAGGGCCTAGATTTGAGAGTTATGTTCATTGGGAACAAGCGTCGGTAGATGGTTCCTTTGTTCTCTTAGCAATGGGAGGATTCAATCCCTTTTTCTTCCAAGTTTAGGGTCCCGAGTGGATTGTGTAGGTTCCTGGTTCCTTCTGTATAGCATCGTTGTCACATGGCCGTCCTTAATGCTTTCGCTATGTTTTTTGACATGTTCGAAGTCGGATTTCTCTTTGTGATCTAGACCTTCATTCAGGAGTTATGAATAGACTACGACTTGGATCTAGCTCAGCTTCCCCCTAACAGCTAGACGACAATCACCCTCTTCTTGATCACGAGTAAGAGGTTAGTAGTAGACCTCGACATTGGAGTGTTTCGATACCTTTTTACTACCCAACCCGTGCCAAAAGAAGGGCCAGGTTTCTACTATTTCAAGTCTCAACCTAGCCTCTCAAATAACAAGGGATGGAAAAGCCGGTTCTTTTTTGCGGCTCGCCTTAGAGGATCGAGGGATCCATGGACCTTTCCCACCAGTTTCAATCTAGGGCAAAGTTCAGATATCATCCCTATGACTCCCTTAGCCACCCAAATTTACAATATATCTATTATGGAGGGAAGGTCCAGTCAGTTAAGAAAGAGATCAAGGATCTCTTAGTGGAGCTTGGACTAAGCCCACCGTTGGCCGGTGAGTGATTTGTGAGGGTAGTCTCTGCCTCTTTTCCATGAGGATAGTCATGGCCGTAAGACTAGGTGGCGAGGCACAAGAGGAGAGAGTGGACGCCATGGTCCCCCTTTTGGCCCTGAAGCATTCCAGAGGTATCTTGGGGATGTTAGGGTCTGAGTGGATCAAGGATTACTTCAACGAGCCCCAAAAGGTGCAACGTTTGGGTAGTCCATCGATCGCAGGTGGAATAATTTTGCCCTGATCTTTAGACGGAGGTCCCATGGATGGCCCCCAAGATGGACTTCTCAGTGATGGAGTCGCTGAGGCGAAAGGCAAAACAAAGGAAGGATGTTTCCCCCTCTACATAGGTCGGGGAGCCATCGGCCATGACTCCTCTGAGACCGCATCCCTAGTGATTCCTCCTTTGATGCAGTATCGTCATCGTAAGCTAAGGATGACTTCTTTTCCTTCCCTAGGGCAGATGATGCCTCTCACTCACCTAATGTGGAGGTGGTCAGGTCACTGTGGGCAAGGTCCCTAAGCCACCATCGGCCAACTGAGACTAGCCGTAAACGTCCTCCCCTGACTATTCCGCCGATGATGCTCCTATTTGGGGAGCTTGAGTTGAGGATGTGGCACCCCGACTGGTCTATAACCGAGAGAAGCTTGTTGTTAGAGAGGGACACAGTGGTGGAGCTAGCCCGTGGGCTTATCCTTCCCAAGACAGGGGGAAAGTTCTTAGGCCCCGATTGGGGCTGGTTCAGTGAGGAGGCCCTATGATGTAAGCTAAAGTCGACTATCTACATCCTACACCTTCAGGAGGAGTAAATTCAGCAAGTTCAACAAGAGACAATCGAGATAGAATGCCAATCGCTGAGGCTGCAACTGAAAGAGACAATGGCAACTATTAAAGAGAGAAAGAAGAAACTGGATTCGATTGGGCCTGAAAGGAGACTATTATGGCTCAGAGAGCGGCAGAGAGCAAGGTGATCCAAGTGGAGGCTGGTTAAGTGGCTTTGGCGGCAGAGAAGGCTTTAGTAGAGAGTGAATGGGCTTTAGTTCATAGCCATTTTGAAGAACTATGGCAACTGAAGTTGGATTGGGAAAGAAGGGCAGAGGCGGTGGAGAAGTAGTCTTAAGTGGAGGATGCGGTCATCGAGGGCTTTTGAAACTCTCTTTGGTTCTAGGGGAGCTTAATTTCTTTGTTACTCAGACGTACAATGGCGGGTACGACACAAGTTACCAGAAGGGGCAGCTTGTTGGTTGCCAATTAGCCGAGAAGGAGATAGGGGTCATGGGTCATGGGTTTGAGCTTGATCCCTTCTACTTCCCCTTGTGCTGTTGAAGTCTTACCTGTAATAGGGGTTTCCCCTGGGAAAGAGCATGTGGATGTCCTAGGTGGAGTTGTGAAGGAGCCCACAATAGTTAAAGGAGAAGAGCTCTCGGATCGTGCACATGAAGGTGCCCCAGCACCCCCTCCCAATGACATCTAGCTTGGTGTTTATTGCAACTCCCTTTTAAATTTGATGACACGTATGTGTACCGGAACAATTTCCCCTTTCTTATTAATGTATGAACAGTTTTAAACATTTGGGGTTCCAAGTCCTAGGATTGTCTATGCCTTCCATAGTGCTTAGATGATACGCATCCCTCCGAAGGCTCTATTTGATCTTGAATGGTCCTACCCACTTTGGCCCTAGCTTGCCACATATCTAGGGATCTCCGGTATGCATTTTCCTTAATACGAAGTCTCCTGGTGAGAAGGTCCATAGCTTGACCCTCTTATTTATAATATATTGTGAGCTTCTTTTGATAGGCAATTAGTCAAGCTCAGGCCCACTCCTAATCCTCCTCAAGGGGGTCTTGGTTTTTTCGAAGAACTTGGTCATTGGCGATCTTTGAGAAGTAACTGACTTAGGCAAGTTCCCTAAGGATTCTGATGGGGAGAAAAGCTTGCCCACTGTAAACTAGGTGGAACGGAGTCCCTCACGTAGGAACTCTAGGTATGGTGCGATATGCCCAAAGGATGTTGGGTAACTCATCCACCTACGACCTAGTGGTTCAGGCTAGAAGGGTCCTCAAACCGCATAAGATTGTTTTATTGGAATTTTCCACTAGGTCGTGGGCTTGGGTGTTGAACTGAAGTGAAACAATTATGTATCCCGAACGATCGACATTATTCTTGAAAATAGGCGCAATCGAATTGTCGCCCATTATGGTAGTGACCGCCTGGGGTAACCTAAATCGAAATAGGATCTGCCGTCATACAACACTTGAAATCCCACATGGCCATAGGATATGCCGCCATATGAAACCCCACGTGGCCTTTTCAGTGTTCTTGACTACGGGTTTGGCTTCTACCCCATTTAGTGAAGTAATCAATGGTGACTACAAGGAACTTCTTCTGAATTTGTGCAGGGGGAAAAGGCCCCTAAATATCAATCCCCCATCTAGCGAAGGGACAAGGTTCCATAAGTGAAGTTAGGCTGGAAGCATTGCATTAGGGGCCCGTGGTGTCGACATTCAGAGTAGCTATTTATATTCTAAGCAATTTTTCTGCAAAGGACCACCCTCCGGTTTGTGCTTCCCCTGTGCCCTCATGGGATTCCTAGATGCCTCCTTTTGTGTTGTGGGTGAGCCAGGTACTTAAGAAGGGGTTGAGAAATAGCACGTTTGTATAATCATTCATTGACAAGTGTGAATCTGGCAGCCCGAGCTCGTATTTTCCAAGCCTCTGTGGGGTCCTCCTGGAGTGTTTGGTCTTCCAACTATTCCTAGGTGGGCTTCATCCAGTTAGACTGTTTCGTTATGACCTGGTCGTCTGGGGTAGCTTTTTCAGTGTTGGGCTTGCTCAATTCCTTAATCAAGACTGAACAAGTCTTGGAAGACCATTGGGGGGTCTCAGACTTCATACAACCCATTCCATTGGTGAGCCACTAGTTGGGAATCAGTATAGATTTCTAGGTTATGAACCCCCATATTCAGGCCATCTTTAGGCCCAAGATGAGGGCCTCGTGCCTCATTGTTCGGGGTTCAGAACACGAATAACGCCACACTGCAGCTCATTTTCTTTAGGGGTGATTAATACTATCTCAGCCCCACTCCCGGCCAAACAAGAGGCCCCATCAACATATAGTTTCCATAGGTCTACTTGGGGCATTGCATTGTATGACGAGCCAGTACATTTAGCTATGAGGTCCTCTAGGGCCTGGGCTTTAATGGTACTACAAGGCGAGTACTTTACATCAAATTCCCTTAGTTTGATAGCCCATTCTATCAGCCACCTGGAAGCCTTGGGACTTTGCATAATCCTCTGGAGTGGTCGGTTGGTGGGCGAAACTTTCAAGCCATTACGATGAGAGCGAGCGTGAGTTTTTCTATGAGCAAATATCAAAATTCTAGACCTTGTAATGTCTTACTCACATAATAAATAGGGTACAAAACTTTATTTTTTTCTCAAACCAGTACCGGGCTAATGGTGCTCTCTGTTACAAACAAATACACGTCCAAGGTCCCTCTTTTGCTAAGTTTGGAGAGGATAGGTAGGGTGGAAAGATACTCTTTAAGTTCTTCAAAGGCTCGACGACATTCCTCGATCCATTCAATGGAACCATGCTTGTTGGGGGGGTTCCTTGGAGTAGCATGAAGAATGGCAGGCTATGATCTGCCACTCGGGAAAGAAAATGGCTTAGCGCAACGAGAGGTCTAGTCAAACATTAGACATTGGAAATCTTCTTAGGGGTTGTAATTTGAGGATAGCCTTGATTTTATCGAGATTTGCTTCGATACCTCTGTGGCTCACCAGGAACCTTAAGAACATTCCTGCTTATACATTGAAGGAGTATTTTTTGGGGCTCAACTTCATCTGGAAGGCCCGAAGAGTGCTAAAAGTCTCTCAGAGATCACTCATATGATTTTGAGCATCTCGACTTTTGACTAGTATATCATCGATGTAGACCTCCATGTTGCATCTTATCTGTGACCCAAACATTGATTTACCAACTACTGATAGGTGGCTCCTGCATTTCTTAACTCGAAGGACATTATGGTGTAGCAATAGAGTCCCTGATCGGTGATGAAGGTGGTTTCTTTTCCTCATCGGGAGGATGCATGAATGCATCCTAATCTGGTGATAACCTAAAAAAGCATCTAGGAAGCTGAGCAATTGGTGCCCCGCAATAGCATCTATTACTAATCCATAGAAGGAAGCGGGAAGCAATCCTTAAGGATAGCTTTATTTAGGTCAGTAAAGTCAAAATGTATGTGCCATTTTCTCGTGGTTTTGGGCACTAGTACCACATTGGCCACCCAATCCGGGTAGTGTATTGGCCTTAATACCCCAGTGTCCATGCCCTGACATAACTCTTCGCAGATGACGACTAGTGCTCGAGGGCAAACCTCCTTTTTTCTGTTGAACTGACTTAGCATGGTCATCCAAATTCAAGCGTTGCATCACCACTCGGGGTGGGGGGGGAAGGGGGGATTCCTGGCAAATTTGCTAGCCCCCATGCAAAGAGATCGACATTTCCTTGCAGAATTGGCATACTGCATTTGCTTTTGGATAGTGAAACAAGACCAGATCTACATATAGTGCTCGGATCAGATCCGATCTGGCGGAGGTCAAGTAGCACCTTCACGATTCCCCTTGGTAGCCTTACACCTCTCCCACTCCACAGGGAGTAGGGAAGTTCATCTTGTGGTGATATGACAAAGGAACCACCCCAGTCTGATTGATCACATTTTGTCCTATGATGGCATTGTAGGTCGTCTAGCCCTGTACTATAATAACGTCGGCGGAGAAAGTAATCTACTGGGGCAGGATCCTGAGAGTTACTGACAACGTGGCTTTTCCTTCTAGAATCACGGGGTTTATGGAGAAACCATATAAGGGGGACTGGACGAGTGAAAGTTTCTTGGGTTTTGGGCCCATTCTTGAGTAACAATCGTGTTAGAGCACATTGGGTGCACTCCCGTCGTCAATCAATATCCGCTTTACTTGACAGTGATTAATGGTGGTTGCGATGACTAAGACATCATCATGTGGAGTGACTACTCGAGGAGAGTTTGATCCGAGAAGGTGATGGGATCCCCGAGTCGTCCTTCTTGGGGACAGGGTTCCTCCACACATAATACTCCCCAGGCATAGGGTTTTTGCCTCCTACTTCTTTCTCCTCCGGTCGCGGCTTCACCAGCTATGATGCTGATTTCCACCTTATTTAGGAGGTTGGGGGAAAGGCCTCCTTCGGGGCCTATTCTAAGGCGTCGCCTTTCTTGGTGATGAATTGTTGAAGGTACCCCTGAGATCTTGAATTTCGTCCTTTAGTCATCGATGCTCCTTGGTAGTATGCACGTAGTCCTTGTGGTAATAGTAATATTTTTTGTGATTTCTCTTCTAAGGTTCAGATTTCATTTTATTCTGTCTTTGGAAGTATTCCTTTCCTTCGATTTCTTGGATCAGCTGATACACGGGTACATTAGGAGGGGGGGTAGCCTTCATTGGCTCGTGGATGAGAGCTAGATCCTTTCTCCCGATGATGGTCCTTTTGACTATCCTCTTTGCGTGCATTTTTTCGGAGAGTGCTTTCACTCAATTGTGGTGCGATAGCAGTTGGCAGCTACGACCTCATCACAGTCGACTTGTTTACAAGTGAGAGCTATTAATGCATTTCTAACCTGGGGACTCGAAGGGCCTTGTGGTGGATCCTCGCCACGTGGTCAGTTAGCAGATTGACTTGTTTAAAGCACGAGATGGACCTGACGAGGAGAGTCTAGAACCACATATGGTCAGTCCCGGTCAGGGTGGTAGGAAATGCCTGGCACTTGATAGCGTCGAAAAATCCGTAAAGATCCATTGCATCCTGAAAATTATGCAAATGTGCATCTCCATCACTGAGTCTGTCGTATTTACCAAAGGTGGGGAGATTCAAATGACGACTAATGGGGGCTAGGGGTGTTCACTATTTGGTTCAAACAAAAAATCAAACTAAACCAACTCATTCTGTTTGGTTTGATTCGGTTTGAAATCTAAATTTTTTTTGTTTGGGTTAAAGCCAAACTGAACAAGAAAATTTGGTTCGGTTTGGTTTCTACTCTTCATAAACCAAACCAAACTGAATTGCTTATAAGGACATATTTAGTGTAAATATTAGTGGTTGTTGTATATGTTAACTAAAATCATTGAAAATTATGAAGTATAATGGAGTACTATGATCCTTTCTATTTAAGTTAAGAATATATTCTTCCATTCATATGTAATTGTTTAAAAAAAAAAAATGTAAAGAGTAAAGGTATTTTAACATAATTAATTTCTTTCATTATTTTATGCCTAAACCATCTTTCAAAAGTTAATTAGAATAACAAAATAGTATACTTAATCGTTGTTTATAAGAATTATTCACTTATTATATAAATTGTAAAATTGTTAAAGACTTATTTGAGAGAGAAGGTCTGATTATGATGGCTAAACCAAACAGAATTATTTAGGTTTTGTTTGATTTGATTTCAAAAGTGTTTGATTTAGTTTGGTTTGATTTGAGAGCTTATTAGATTTGGTTTGGATTCTCTAAAATTTCTCCAAAACCAAATCAAACCAAACTGTGAACACCCCTAATGGGGGTCCATAGGATTTTGCTAGTAAAGGAAGAGGCCCCATGTTGGTCATCCCTCGTTGTCTCCCATGATCGTCGTCCCCTTTCTTGGGACCATTCCTGTCGGCAAAGTCGATGACGAACCTCTCGGGCAATCCTTTGCTTAAACTTGCGATCAAAGATCACGGTGCGGGAGGTGGTGGACCTACGTAGGCGTGGCAAGAGGGGACTGAGGGGATGTCTCCTTTGTTCCCATAAGGTGGGGAGATAATCGAAACACTCAGAGGTTGCCTAGTCCTCGATGGCCAAATCAGAATAGGGCCTTTATACCGGCTATTCTGGCCCTATTCCACAAACAAAGTGAAAGGGAATGCGTGGCGCAGTCAAAGAGGTACACAAGTTGGCCATGCATGAAGGATGACATGAGGGTTATAGTGCCAGGGAGATCCTCATGATGCCCTCGAGATCTTGCCTTTCAGCGGATGATGGACAAGTGGGATGGGTTGCAGCCTTTCGGTCTTTGCCAATCAATGAATGGCCATCCTATATTTTTTGTTTGGCGTTTTCCGTAATGGGCCAGATCAGTATGGGCCTTCATTGGGCCAGATACTCTTTCCGTACACACAAAGTAATGTGGAAAATCTAGAAAATTGACAAAGACATCAACTAGATGGATGTCTATTGAATTAAGTGTCTCCTTGATTAGATGTGTGAATCATTAAATTTTAAAAAATAAAAACCAAAGTAGACATGATCAAAACACACATGGAAGACTTACTCAAAATGATGTCAAACTTGTGTCTATCCAAATTCAAATTCAAGCTCCCATTCCCAACCCTATGTTACATCAGTATAATAAATCAAATGATGCCCTAATTAATTGATCATGTTGGATGAAACAGAGAGCATAGTAAGCTAGAGAGAAGTAGATGAACCATAGTCTGCATACAAACATCTGATACAAAGAAAACAGAGAAATCAGATTTTTCAAAAACTTTATAACCTACATGAAGCAGAAAATATGAAGAAAATAGATTCCTTGGATAATCTTGATCTAGAGAGTAGCAGTTTATAAATAACTGATTATGAGATACCAAGGAATGCGTTAGAAAAACAGTAAACCAATTAGTATAGCAAAATTCATTTTTTTCCTCTATTTACTGCTTACTAACATAAACAAAATTACTATCCTTCAGTTCATCCACCTACATGAATCATCCCCCCCACCAAACAAATTAAAAATAACGAAATGCATGTGCTCACCAAGCCAATGAATGAGCTCCCTGCCATGAAGTCCAAATGCACCACCGCAGACTCCATGAAGCTCCCTGCCACCACATACTCATCGAAAACCAACTAGGCAACACTCTGCAGCATCTGGAAATTACAGCCTATTTTCAGACTGCCATGATACTAGACAACACTTGTGTACCTGCCCTAAAATCAATATGTTTAATTGATTTAATCTAAAAAATTATTACAAAATTATATCAATCTCGTAGCAAATGTCATGGTGTCATTGTATGGCCCTAGGCAATGGGATGAAATCCAAGAGCCTTGACAACTATGGTGGAATTAAGGTATACTTAGTACTTAGTAGGGGTCAAAGTGGTCAGCTTCGGGGTCAAATCCGACCTGATCAATTCGGTCAAGACCTAATTTTTTAGATTTGGATCCGATTTATTATTTCTTCTATACAGATCCGATGGTGCCTCTATGAAATCAAATCTCCCATATATTTTATCAATGTGATAGAAATGAGTCTTCTGAGCTCTAAGTTAATGCAACCCACGTGATCCAAATAATTGTAGATACCATTGCAACTCTGATACCACAAAGAATGTCATTTACCAAGTACGGAAAATACAAGAAGGAAATATTTGTCACATTTATATTTCAATTATTTTTAACGATGTCAATTCTAAAATGGACAACATTCTAAAATGGTCAATATAAATAGAGGGGTAGATTTTGATAGACCAGGCAACCTCATTATTGCAATTTCTAAAACCATCAAAGCTTGAGTGGTCTTTTATTACTGCAACAAGATCCTTAACCCAATATATACCCTATTATTTTTGGTTTTTTTTTCTTTGCATTAGCTGAATGAACATTCTAAGAACATCTACTCTCCTTGCTATTAGACGTGAGTAGTGCACATGGTAATGAAAATTATATACCATCATATCTAAGCTAATCCGTTAAGTGAAAGCGGAGAAAGAAAAAGATCCATTCCATAGAATAATCGAATCTCAAAGAACTCCAACTAGCTATCCGACGTAGTGTTGCATCGCTACGCTGAATCAAATGATGCTCGAAGTAATTATTCATGTGGGATTAAATAGAGAGAATCATAGTTTGCCATATACTAGATCGGGCCAACTCGTATTCGGTCGCCTGGATTGGTCTATTCGGTCTAAGATGTTATGGGATCGCACCGACTCGCATCATGTCAGACCGAATCATGCCATATTGCACGATACAAACTCTAGCCACTGTGATCTAGGGTGAACCAGTTACGATTTAGCTCGGATCGCTGCGATCCAGTTCAATAAGAAAATCAAGGATTTCGATTTGTTGTAGTTTTGTTTGCACAGAACATAGCAACTAGAGCCTATGAACCTTTCCCCCCTCTTCCTTCTCTCTTCTTCTTGTGATTTTTTTCGGTGAAAGTGGTGGATCGAGGGTCATGGAGGTGGTTTTCTTCAAGGAGAAGGCCTTTCCACCCATTTGTAGTGATTCCATCCGGTTTCAAGGCTTGAAACCAAGATATCATCCTTGTTTCTATCTGAACCACAAAGTTTTTGTTATTTGATCTTATTTCTCTGTTGATCTTCCTTAGGTTTTTAGAAGATGAAAAAATATCTTGATCAACCACTTATATTTCATTTCAGCATGTAAAAACTTAGGTTTAATTTGGGGAAGATTTATGCTTTTGGGGGAAGAAATTTAAAAAAGACAAAAATATGCTAGAACGAGATCCAAGTGACTAGCACCATCATAAATTGGTTCATGCCCACGTGATCGAGACCGCCAATCAATGTAGATCGAGATCCAAGTGACGAACACTAGTCAAGATTCAAAAGCTAGAGGAATGGTCATCGATATCACTCGTCCTCAACAAGCTAGAGGCCAAATGAATTGATTCGCATCCACGTGATCGAGGCTACTAAACAACATGGTAGATCGAGATCCAAGTGACCAACACTAATTGAAATGCCAAAGGTTTAAAGAAGAGTCATCGATATCGCTCCTCTTTAATAAATCAGAGGAGAAATCGGTGGAAGCCAACAAAATAGTTCACCACCAAACTATAGTTTATGATGGGGCACAAATAACCTTATCATCACCTATGAGAAATTTGTGTTTAGGGTCCTTCCAATCCTTGTCACACTCTCTTTTACAAGCCTTGATCTTTTTTACCTTTGTCTTCTATTTAATAAATAGGCACGGGTCCTTCCGACTTTTTGATGCCGTCCAAATAAATATTCCTTGCTTTCCCTTAGAAATTAGTAACTCGTCACCTTGTTTTCTATACCTTTTTTCTTTGTATCTTACCAATAAGTGAGTGAGTGACAAAAAAATTTGAGAGAAAAAGAAAGGGGATAAAAATATTGATACCTCACTGGACTCAATCGCACTCTTCGTGATTGAGAGTAAAAAGAGCCCAAACCCGACTGTGGAAAGAACTTGAAAGGGCACTACGGGCAAAATAAGGTACCCCGCCATATGAAAATCCGAAAAGGCACATAGACAGAAGCAAGAGGGGCTAATCCCAGTGAAAACCCGAAATGGTGCTTGGATTAGTAAAGTGGTAAAAACAAAAGAAAGCATGCAAAGTTCTATCTATTTTATATCACACAAAGAGGAAGTATTTAAGTTTCATTCTAATGGAGGTTTCCATTACATGCAAAGGGTCTCTTTTACAAAGCCAAGTTAATATCATTCAAAGAGACTCACAAAAAGGAAGGAAGAAGACAATTGGCAAATCACATCCGTCTACATCATTCACATCGTACAAAAGGAAAGGACTTCACGTTTCACTCCTTCAAGGCTTGTTTACATAGTGGAGAGCCTTCCTTTACAAAATGATACCATCTAGGAAAGCTCTCATACAACTAGAAGATTTCTCTCCTAAGAAGCTTAGAGACATGCATTCCAAAGGCATCCTTACAAAAAGATGCTATATGAGAATGACCAGAAATACAAACCACACATTAGATGACCACCTATACATGAGAAAGGGAAATAAAGGGCTTACAGTTAGCAATAGCCTGAGACAAAGAGTTAGAAATTCCCCCCACAAAATGAAGCAAGCTAGGGAAATCCACAATCCCCAGCAACAATAACCATCACACTCCTTCAAACAGCTTGGCAGGCCTTCTCCCACATAGTCACTGCTGCCATTAATCTTCTTGAAGCTATTTGATTGACTCAGCCATGGAAGCATATCAGGCTTGGTTCACACTTAGAATCTCTTCCTACTATTGATGAGACATTATCAGCAAGCTCAATCTCGGCCTTCCAAAGTTGTCTTTTGATAATGTTTTGTTGTTCAATGCACACTGATAAATTGGCCTCTTCGTTGGCCATCTCCGCAGACAAAAGACTCGTGCTGACTTTTTGCACAAATGTCCAGCAACGATAGTGCTTCAGAACAAACTAGGCAACATTCATCCACTTGTCAAGAGGAGCTCCCAGCATACAAATGTTGACAATCATCCCTTCAATGGCCTCTTGAAGAAGTTCATAGACAATAAAGGGGTTGGTCTCCAAGAGATCTTCTAGAATCCTTAAATTACAACCCACAATATCAAATGGTGGAGCAGTAACATTGGCAGGAACTTAGGGGATTTGGATATGCACCATGATGTCAATGCTAGCCTAGTCGATAGAAATAGGAGGACCTAGCGGTGCTGCAGAAGCTGACATACAAAAAAGGATTAAGGATCATGCCTAGATGTATAGACTCGGTGATTTCCTTCTTTACCTTCTACATAGAATGGAAGCAGAGACTCCATCTCTCCTTGAAAGGGGGAAGATTCAACCTTTACCAGGGTCACAATTTCACAAGTGCTAGAAACATTGACAGCATGCATGGCTCTCGGGCACTGCGAGGAGCCAGTGGGGGTAGAGATTACCTTCTTCCTAGCAGGTAGCTTCTTTTTATCTGAAAAAAGGGAAGGTAAAAGGAAATCAGGAACAGTAGTGATTGAGTGCAATAGACCAAGGGTTCTCGATGAAAAACATACGACCTAATGAGACAGATCCAATTCTAACGGTAGGATTTGCCTCCATACTAGCTGCAGTCTCACTGCTACACAATGCAGACAAATAAATATTAGATCGAATATTCTAATGCCATGCAAATGAAGAAGGAAATCTGGGAAAAAATTGGCAAAGTCACCCTTTGGGAAGTTTCATATAAAAACCAAGTGTTTGGACATGAGGGCTTCAATCCGAAGACCGAAAGCTAGCCCGAATAGCATATTAACACCCTACGAACGCGAGAGCCATGCTCGATGTAGATAGGTGTTGGCGCCGCAACATCAAGTATACAGGTGTATGTTGCAACCCAAAGCTTGGAAAAATATCAATTTGGTAACTTTAAGCTCAGAAGTCTTAATTGCTCAATGGACAGTTGAAGACTTAAGTCACTACAGGCCAATGCAGAAAATAGGTCAAATGAGGCCCAAATAACATGAACTCCCATTGAAGGCCCTAGATGACTTAAAGGCCACCCCGAGGTCAAGAGTAGTCAAATCATCTCCAAATCAAATGATATTTGAAGGGTCGGCCTAATTTGTTATGGAAAGCTCAAACCAGAGGGGTCGGCCCCTATGAACTCAAAACTCAAACCCTGATTAACATTCAAGCCAAATGGCTTTTGAACCCAGTAAGATTTTTTGTGAACACTTGTATTTGAATTATCAAGACTGTCCAAGGTGATGGTAGCTCTTTCAGAGCTTCAGGTTACCGAAGGCATAGGGGTCGGCCAGTAAATGTCCCAATAACTGAAGAAAATACCCCAAAAATAGAAAAGGTGTCAAATGATGTCAGAACATGCTGAAATTCAGGGGTTCACTATGAAATTACCCCACAAATCCACAGCAATTGGAAGCCTTCAATTTGGAAGTCCAGGGAGTCCAAATGATAAGGGTCGGCTAGCCCCACTATTTAAGTCAGCTTAAGGTTGACCGAAGTCAACATTCTGATCAAATGAGCTCCAATGGGCTAAAATTTGTGAGAACATTTTAAAATGTCCCAAGAAGACAACAAGAACTTAAAGCACTTAATTTGGAGGTCCAGAGATTCTAAACCATAGGGGTCGGCCAGCCTCTTGACTTAGTCACTTGAAAGTCAACTTTCGTCAACACTGTGAGTCAGCTGAAATTTATGAAAGCACCTTAAATTGTCTCAAGAAGATCATAGAAGGTGAAAGTATCAAAATCTGAATTCCGCATAGCCCAAACCCTACAGGTCGGCCATGTCCTAGTGACTTAAGTTGCTAAAAGTTGACCAAAGTCCACATTTAGGCCAAATGAAGTCCAAATGCAATGAAACTTGGGAAATCATCTTATATCGAATTATGGAAACTAACGGAAGTGGTTTCGTGAGATTTGGACCCCCAAGGAGTCTAAACCATAGGGGGTGGCCAGTAAATGGGCCCTTTAGGGGCTAAAATGTCTGAAAAATGAAAAATAGGACAAATGAAATATAAAATTGATGAAATTTTCAGGAACACCTTTATTTGATAAGACATTTAAAAAGGGATTAAATACACATGAATCTGGGCTCCAGAGAAGCCAAGGTACAAGGGTTGGCCAGTGACTTAAGTCAAGAGTCCGATAATCAGTTGAAGCATCAAACAAATCCAAATTGAATGAAACTTAGAGAAACACTTTGTTTTAGTCCAAGTTATGACACAAAATTGAAATCAAGTCATTTGGATCCCTATAAAACAGAATGGTAGGGGTCACCCCTTATGAAGGAAAATTCTTAAAAATTCCACCTAAAAATTTAATGAAATTCAACCAACTCCAAATGGCACCAATTCATGAGTAGTTCAGTTTTTTAAGCTCTTTCCAGTGGTATAAGGGCTCAGAAAATAAGATGATTAGGAAAAGAAAAAGGGTCGGCCAAGGACCCTAATTTGACTTTTTGACCTTGTTGACTAGCCAAACCTTGGTCAAATTGGATCAAATTTATGCCAATGGTCCAAAATTAAATGATGAAACTAATAGAAGTAGAAATTTGAATATGGCTAAGATGCTAGGGGTCGGCCATGTCCAACCTTTATGTTCATTAAAAAGTGACTTTAAGTCACTCAAAAGGACGAACTCGTAATATCTTCCAACTTTACATGAAGAGAAGCCACTGAGATGCCCGGAAAAGTAACAAATGTGAAAATTTGAGCTCAAACCTTGGACCTGTAAATAGGATCCCTTAAGCACCTTTGTAAAGGGGGCTTAGAGAGAGAAAGAAAGGATCACTTTAGAAAAAAAAGAAGGGAGGCCAAGGGAGAGATATAGAGGATCTTCCCCAATCCCTCCTTGGGAACCAGAAACTTCTTCTCCAGGGGTAGAAGAGCTTCCACAAGGGGAAGAACAGAAAGAATGTCTCATTTTCTTCTCTTCCACTTCTTGTTCCAAGAGTGAGAAGAGAGTCTTTTGGAGAGTTCCCCTCCACCCCTTTGTCATATTTTTGCATTCTCTTACTCATACAAGGCTGGTTGTGTACTCCCTTCGTTCTTGCATCTTCTTTTATGTTTATGTCATAGATTCCTTCTTCTCCCTCTCTTTTCTTTCTTTTTCATGGAAGGTCATTTCTAAGCTTGGGGTATGCTCCAATAGCATGTAAGAGGATGAAGAGACCGGCCCTAGAGGTCCCCTCTCAAGATCCCTCATGTCCCCTTTAAGAAAACCCAAGGTTAGTCCCAATCTTTGTGGTTTTTTGCACTCTTCTATACTGGTTTAATTTTCAGCAATATTCCCTTCTCCCGCATTTATTTTCTGTAGAAATCCCATCCCCAAATGTTTATTTCTTATTATCCCCTGCCCCATGTTTATTTCAATGCAATATTTCCCATCCCCAATTTTATTTTTGTTGAAATCTCCATCCCCAAGTTATTTTCTGCACTTTTTCCTTTTCCATAGATGCTTTATGCAGAAATCCCCCTTCCCCGTGTTACTTAAGACGTTTATTTTATTCGCAGTCCCTACACTATATTTTCCTCATTCTATTTTATTGAGAAATACATGTATGAGCTGTATATTGGGACTGTTCTACATTTCTGATCTTTTACTTTGATAAATACAAACCCAAGCCATACCATGATGATTTTTATTGTTGGATGAAAGATCTATGAAAGAGAGGGCTCTTTCATTAGATGTGATCGAGTCCCACAAAAGAAAGGCATGATATCCTTTTGATTTGTTCAAATTATCCCGTGCTTCATAGTTCTAATTTTATTATGTTGAATAGACCTTTGACGTATTAAAACGTGTCTTTGATTTTACAAATAACTCATGAAGGGAAGTGCCTCTTCATGGGGTATGAATTGCCTCACCCAAAGATTATGATAAATATATCAAAGAGTCCATGGCTTTGGTTTCTATTTTTGGTTCCTTTTCATTTAAAGTTTCTTATCATATATTAAAATCTTTCCTATTTTCATAGTCAAGTCTAGGTTGGAAATACACCCCCCCTCCCCTCCCCTCATGAGTGTTGTATATTCCTAAAGTGACTTGCAAACAAAGAGCTTCA
The DNA here is from genome assembly GCA_030544215.1 of Zantedeschia hybrid cultivar. Classification (NCBI taxonomy): domain Eukaryota; kingdom Viridiplantae; phylum Streptophyta; class Magnoliopsida; order Alismatales; family Araceae; genus Zantedeschia; species Zantedeschia hybrid cultivar. The sequence continues at coordinate 46,213,176 of JARZZO010000002.1, read as the reverse complement.
TGCTCGCTCGTGACCCTTCTTGTGGAGGCTCATGGAGCTAACACCTTAAATGGATAATGCCCTTAAGCCTCTAAGGTAGCCCAAGGGCATACTCTGGAATGAGTACCATAGGGATGGTCCCCTTGTTTGAACCATAATTATTTGAACCTATAGTTGGCATTCGCCTCCTAAGCATCTATCTTTACATAGAGCTTTACTTAACATGCGAATCAAAAGGGCTTCCACTCTCAAAAAGTCATTGCCCTAGTTCCTTGATTCTACCCAGTTAAGGGATAGATGTAAAACTTTCATCAATAAGAGTATCCCTCATATAATCCTTTCATGAATTACGAATGTCTTGTTCATGAGATCATTATATTCCGGATAGGGTCCCTTTAGTCGCTGGATTAAACCAAGTCATCCTTGTAAAAGATAAAATCTGAAAGAAGAAGTTATGCCTATGTGGATTCCAACTACTTTGAATTCATGAAACCATACTTCTACATAGGTATTGCTTAAATTCGGGAACCAAGCTTACTAAATGGGCGCAAGTATATACTCTCGTGTTTTTTTTAACTTTCTTTGCATGCTGGTATGAACTAACTGCTAACATTGCTAACATAAAGGAAAGTGTGAAAAATAAACATGATATATAAATTGTTGAATGGAACTAAGCCAAGTAAGCAAGCGAGCTTCTAATACATGCCGCTAGTAAAGAACTGTCATATCATTGTGCGAGAATGGAAAAGTTAAAGATTGATATCATATTCTTCCTTTGTAGATATCGACGAGATCCTGACAATTAATCAAGGATATTTATAGGGCATTGGGTTTAAGACGAACCTTAAATAACAATCATACCGACAAAGTCGAACGAGCGCATTAAATTAAAAGTTGCCGATAAACTTCCTTTCCCCAGAATGCGAGGAGGAGAATCACCCCTCCTAAATAGGGCACTAATTAATTGATAATTTTTAGTTAATCGATAGAAAGAGAGATATAGGTGAAACATTTAATCAATTAATCGATTAGATAGTCAATATAAAATGAGAGTTAATAGATCGACTTAATCAATATCCACTGGACTTAATTGCTTGCTCTATTGATTAAGTGAGCTGGGAGGTCAGACTTAATTGACAGCGAGATCAATTAAGTTACCCCGAAAGGAGAACTTATCGATAGAAAGATAGATCAAGTGTCCTCAAAGGGCCACTGACCTATTCACCATATAATTGATTGAGTGTGAGATTTAATTAAGCGATGTTCCAGAGAGTTAATCGATCAAACAATAGAGTATAAGCTCTACTAACTCCTAAAATTGGCTAAGTCTGAGCACAATATGAAATTGAGATTGAATTACATGGTGAATCTGCTCAATAGTAATTGATTAATCCCTTCGATTAAATAGCTCAAGTGCAAATTGATTGTTTTATTTTCATTATTCGTTATCACCAAGGCATGGGGATATAATAGGAAGAGACCTAATGGTTCAAGCACATATGACATGGTTTACCTCTAGCACATAAAGAGGCACATGTCTTATCACAAACGTGCTAAATCATATGTGCATTGCTAAACTTTAGATCTTGATATATCATAACATATCAAACCAGATTATAATCATGAATATTGTATCGTTATATCGTATCATGAGTATGCAAAATTATCATGTCATCACTTGCATATATAGATATGCATCCAAACCATCATAAGGCATATGCACATATTAAAATTCACAGACGAGTGGTGATAAGATCTTTGAAACTAGAGATCCTTTATCCTACCATATATTGAACCGAAGTTCAACTTTTTTATTTTACTCTTGTTGCCCATGATATATTAATGATCACATTGAAATAAACAACTCAAATGGATGCCTACAATCCCCTTAAGATGGCACCATCCATGATAATATTTACAAGATAGTTAAATATATTAAACATTTTTTATTTTATTGACTATTGAAAAGTATTGTTTCAATGTGCAAAGCAACCCAAAAGTTAAACTGCATGAAAAAAAATTTAGTCACCTATTCTAATTTATCTCAAACTATAGTTTTATATTCTAACGGATTCTTCGTATTTTAAAAATAACTTCAAATGTTATACTTTTCTTAAGAAAATATTTTAAAATCAAATTGAATAATCATAATAGTAATTTTAAAAACTCTTAGATTAGCATGAACTTTCAGATGTTTTTAATAATCAAATTCTCAAAGTTCAATATGAATATGTTAAGTTTCTTTTGTAAATTAATTAATCACATATCAATAAATTTTCAACAAAAGTTCAGAAAGTAATTTTAAACTTTTCAAATAAAATTTTTAATTGATTAAGAAGATTCCAAAAAGTTGTATCATGATGGAATCAACTGAGGATGGCGTATTAAAATGTCTAAAGGTCAAATATTTATTTTATGTTTTGTAGACTTATATTCATAAATTTCATGATTTTTCGACTAAAATATAGTCATGACACATATATCTAATATATTTTTTGACATGGTTTAGAAGAATCATAAAATGAACGAAGAACTCAAATTTACAAAGCAATCATGGGTAGGTTTGTTATATGCCTACTTTCTGATCAAAGGATCTTTCCTAGGTCTTCTTATTTCTCCTGACAAGTATAGTAACGAGGGGAGATTGGGTCCCGCCCTATCGGGCCCATTAAATCCATAGGCCCAAGGGCCCACGGCCCTCCGGAGCCGGCACGAGGGTCCACATGGCACTCAGAATCTAGGCCCACGTAATAAAAGCCCAATTCTGAGCCCACCAGGCCTAGACCACTGGATCTCCAGGCCTGGAGCCCAGCCACTATTCTCGAGATACCCCAAGTAGGGCTGGCAATGAGCCAAGCCGCTCGCGAGCCGCTCGAGCTCGGCTCAACTCAGACACCAAAATGAGCCGAGCTCGAGTCCCCTGTTAAGCTCGTTTTAGAAAATGAGTCGAACTTGAGCTTAGTGGAGCTCATATCGATCGGCTCGTGAGCCGACTCAAAAAATAAGACATATATATTATTTCTAAATTAGACGTAGCCCACATTTAAATTCAAAATCACGTCAAAAACACCGCCAACCCAAACCTGCTGGACCGCCCACTCAAGCGCACATAACCCTCTGCTAACAGGAAATATATGAGGCTGCGCACTTTCTAATATAGCCAATATAGGACTAAACTTTAGCAATCCACTTGCCTGCCCGCCCGTGGGGAGCGAATTGCTGCTTTGGGACAATTTAGTCCTATACCGGCTATTGCAAGTTTTCCCTTTTACCCAACCTTCTATAAATAGAACCCTAACACAGTAGCCTTCCAGCACTTTTGACAATGCATCTTTGGGCCAAGCTCACAATGCTACGGGCCAAAAAAAACTTAGTGGGCTAGACGTAACCTAGCTTAGCTCCCATTTGGGCTTGGGCCTATGAATTTTAGGAAGGGTTTGGACCTATAAAAATGAATCGGCTGATTGGTGGGCTATTTGATAGAATTGGGTAGCCTCAAAGCCAATCATTGTACATTCTAGTTCGAAATATCAATAAAGGCAATCATTTCATTATATATAGTTCTCGCAACTTAACTAACGTAATGAAGGTTCATAGACAAATGTATGGAATATTGAATCATGATGAGATCATGATAATGAGATTAATATTCTTAGTCACTTGTCTTAAATAGTTCTCGATCATAGGATATTTGAATTGGACATTAAATATCCGATAAGATCGACACATGTTATTTCTGCTCATGCGATGAGGGTGAATAATCTCACATTCACTCGTGTGGTGACACTAAGACAAACTTGTGGGTGCTCATTAGAGAATGAGCTCACTGAACAAATCTAAATTAGAATTCCTGGATAGTCATTATACCTAATAGTCAACTAGGGAATTCAATCGTTGCAGTAGCGTAGTTGGTCCTTTGACCTGAGTCACCAATGATATCTTACTTGTAGACCATTGTGACTTGATTCTCTGGCTTGTGGACTTTAACCATTAAGCCCACAATAGTTAGTCCCTCAGATACAATGGAAAGCTTGCGAAGGTAATTGAGTGAACAATAGGGGATCACTCACTCTTGGTATACGACTGGAGAGAGAATGCCCTATGGATGTGTACACAGAAATCCCTGGCTAGGGTCAACTGAAAGAGATGTCTTTCTAGAAGTTAACTGAGTACTGGAATCCATCTAAATAATGCGATAAAGGGTTTGACTATGAAACCATACCCTTACATTATTGGGACATTGGATGAGTGAAAGATTTTATCTGAGCGGTATCTACAGACAGAAAGGTTCAATTAAAGGGAACAGTATCTCTTATATCTTATGGGATCATGAGGTAGTGTTTGGTGCCGTTCATAGTCAGAAGGTCAAGTGGATTAATCATCGGATGATAAACCACTTATTTATTGAATTAATTATTTAACATATGATGATTAAATAATAATTAATAAATACTAAACCTTAGAATTAGTTCTAAATTTAGTGGGCCTAAAACCAGATTAATATATGGGCCTAGAGGGTCACACACATAAGAGTTCTCGTACGACGATGAGAGATGTTAAATATTTATATTTATATGGGTTTTTGTGAAAAGCCGCAAGATAAACATGAATATTTAAATAGAGAATTATCCAAGGCCAAGCTTTTGGATAATCATGAGAATTAATCCTTGGCCTTATCTATAATTGTTATAAAAGGAGGCCAAGGGGAGGGATGGAAAAGGTGTGGCATACGTACACTACACCTCTTGGAGTTTCTCTCTCCTCTCTCTCTCTCCCTATCTCTCTCTTGAAGAAGATCCCTCTCTCTTCTCAACTACGTCGTGGATTTGAGATCAGGTCGAAGTACTCAAGCCGAGGAGGAAATTGCGTCTGCGTCGGGAGCTCATGTGGATACCTTTGGAGATCGTGCGCGTGCGCGATTACCGAAACAGTTCAATCTACAAGAGATTCGAAACCCCGCAAAGGTGAAAAGCGGTTCTTTCCGTATATTTTATTTTGTCTGTTTTACGATTCCAGCAACCCGATACTTGGAATCGTTTTATATTTCCGCTACGTTCCGTCGATTCCTAACAGTAGTATCAGAGCCAGGTTGCTGGTTCAATTGGAAAATGACATCGTTTGTTGTGCTGATTTCTCGTTATGCGTGAAGAACATGTATTGTGCATGTTCTTGGGCTAAAATTATTTAGGTATGTGGGAATTGTTCCCAGGTTCTTAGAATGTCTAATTTGATTATTGGGATTTGATCTCGGATCTGAAAGGGTGTTTATTTCTGTTTTTCTAATTAAGGGATTAACATGCGGTTATGGGGTTCTTCTTGCCACAACCCGTTTGTTCATAAGATGAATAGAACTAGGGTTTATTTCTATGGATAACTTGATCTATCTCGTCCAGTTATTAATGTGAAATATAGGAATCTAGAGATGTCTAGATCTTCAAGGGTTTGGTCATGGCGTTGGGGGTGTATTCTCAAGTTAAAGGTTTGTAATTTGTTGTCTGTTTGGGTGGCTGTAAGCAAACTGGTTGGTCCAGGGAATGTCCCTGGCTTCCTGCCACTAGTTGGGAGCTCCAACATCGTCTGGTGATGCCCGGCAGGCACGGCGGCCGAATTCTAGAACTGTGTGGCCATGCATGCGAGGATAATCGGATTATCGCGCGTGCATGGGATGATGGGAACGTCTGGCAACATTCGGAACGCCGCCGTCGACCACTGCCGACGTTAACGGCGCCGTCCGACGCCGCCCCGACCCCGCCGTGGCCATCCCCGTCCTGCCTCGCCTGTGCGAGCCAGTCGGCTCCCCCCTGAAACCCTAACAGGCGACGGGGGTGAGCAACGCGTGGGCAACAGGCCGACCCGCGCCAGATCCGGACCGCTGACCCACACCACTACTCGAAACCCTTTAAACCCCTTTATTGCCCATATCAAACCCCATTTAGCCCACTTTACATTGTTTAAAGTTTTAATTTTTAAAAGGGGGGCAATTAATAACTGTTATTAATTGTTAAAGTTATTATTAACAGAGTATTAAATTGTTTAATAACTGTTAGTCAATTTCCAAGGCTTTTTATATGGTTTAGTTAATTATTTAAAATTGTTTTAGATTATTAACTTCCCATTAATCAATTAAGTTTAAAAATTGTTTTTAAACTTATTTTAATGCATAACTTGATTTTATAAATATGTTCAAATTGTTTGAATGAATGATTTGTTAACTAAAAAGTTTAGTTAAATCTTTTATCAATAATATTGTGAATCATTGTTGATTTTATTAAAATAAATGTTATTTCAAAAACTAATGGTATTATATTATATTTTTATAAAACTTAATACCAACAATAATTATCTCATAATCATTTAATGCATTTGATGTATTGTGTTGAATGGTAGGATGATCATAGACTTAGGTTAATCATGTGATGGTTATTGTGGTTGAATGCGATGCATGTTTTATTTAATGCTTTTAAATAGGACCTACGTGTCCTCCTCTTTCTTAATCCTAATGTACATTCTATCTCCCTCGAAGTTTGTACTCCCCTTGATAAGATCAAGGTTTCAAATTATTATTTGTATGTTCATTTGCGGACATGCAAGTCCTATGTTCATATTTACATGTAATTATTAAGGATTAAGTTATAAAGGATGGGATCTTCTTAAGACACCTCTGGAGGACAGACTCGCATCAAATGGAACCTGTATTGCTGGATTCACCATAGGAACCTGTATATAGGCTCTCAGGTTTCTAGAACTTGGCTTGAATCACGTCGACCCAGGTCGATGCGTTTCTCAAATCGTGTCAGCATGAGTGGATGTATTTTAGCGCCCGAGACCAGGCCACATGGGCTTCTCCCTAGTCAACTCGAAACACCCCCGATCTTAAGAATTTTCACGAATACACATGAATTACAGTAAAGAAAGGGTTCCTATAAACCACATTAAAACATATTTTTTCAACTCTTAAGTTGTTCTACCACAATTATCATGATTAATAATGAAGTTACCCACCAAACATGCTAGTCATAAACTCACATTAATCATAATGATCACAAGGAGGAATCACCATAACCATGCCCATAGTTCTCCCAAAATCTCATGAAAACATGGATAATCCAATTAACAAGGATTTGCCATGATTAGCGTTAAAACCACATTTTGTCATGAAATTAGAATTAAACAAACATAAAGGAAGATTAGGAAAAGAGATCCTACTCATGGATTTCTACGTGGAGCTATCAACCATGTAACTAGCCAGTCAAAAAGAAAAAAAAACATATGCAGGGATCATCACCCTACCGGTTAGCTTGAACTCCTCCCGACTCATGAGGAGTCCCCACGTCGTAGAAGCACCACCGCGATGCGCCACCTACCCCATCTCCTCGCCGCCAAGTCATCGCACCGTCGAACCACTGCCAAGTGCCACCGTCGACGCTGAACCCCGTCGAGATGTCGGCCGCCGTCTGGGGAGAACGTGGTCGCGGTGGAAATGGAGGTGGTGGTGGTGATGTAGAGAAGGGCTTTGGGAAGGTGGAGATGGTGGAGCAGGAAGAAGAATGTAGGAGAAGAGAGAGAAGGAGAAGTGAGAAATGAGAGGAAAGGGGAAGAATTCATGGCCAAGACCCCTCCCAGCCCGCTCCCTAGTGCCCCTAGCTCAGCTTGGGGGTGCCACAGGGCAGGCTGAAGCCATGCAGAAGTCAGCTAAATCTTATTGTGCTAGGAGGAAGCCTTTTACACATCACATCTACCTACCAAGGCGCATTTCATATGACAGGATTGGAGGTCAGCCACGCGGCTCGCATGCACTCCTATGAATCGTGTTGGCCATGGCAAATGCCTTTCACAAAAGGCTTCCAGCTTGCTGGACGTGATTCAGAGCCCAACTCTAGACCTCCAAAAAATCTGTGATGAGCTCAGTTAACCCGAATCCAACCCGATAACCCTATTAGAAGTTCAGTCCTTGCAGCGATCTCTTACGGGTCATCAACGGCTACCTGACATCTCCTACAAGAAAGAACACAAGTCAAACCTAAATCCTTAAAAGCCTATGCCTATGATCCTAGTTCAGTAGCTTAGGTTGATCATACTTAAGTGTTCAATCTAAAAATCTAGCTCTGATACCAAACATAGCGAGCACATACATACATCCATAATTGTCATGACACAACCATCATAGCCACAAGAATATTCACTATATAAAATAAAAGCTAAAAGCAATAATAATCATGTCCAAGATCTCTAAATATCCATTAAATATTACATCGTTGAGTCTCAAACAAACTAACTATAATATCAATTCTAGAACTGAAAATAAAACCTTTGTCTATCTAGTAATCTAGATCTTCTAGCACTAAGCCCCCTGGTCCTGCCCATGCTCAACCTCAGCCTCGCTTGCAAAATAGTTAATTATGCAAGCGTGATTCCCAACCAACTCAGCAAGCTCATAATCCACAAAATCCATAATTTAAATAAAATATACATAATTGAAAAGACATGATAACCAACTAATATAATGAACAATGCTACCATATATACATGCTTATGCTCCTAAAACATCTTCTTTAACATCATCTAAGTCATATCATGTGCATACTAATCTTGCATGATTAATTAAGCATGGGACAAGATTCAAAGCTTAGATCATCATGGCATGGTTCATCATCATATTCATAATATGCATCATCTTATCACTTATTCATAGCATAGGACAATAACTAAACCATGACATATAGGCATCATCATCATCTTATTATTTACTTAGCGTTAAGGTAAAACCCACTAAATCTTCGACTGTGCAGTTAAAGGATTACACCACGTATCCTACCCAGTTAATGCATCCGCAAGTAGGCACACCTTCTAGGATCTTAACACATTACCTCGGGCTCATACATCCTCATAGTCGCTAACCAAATAGATATCAGAATCTACAGATGGCACTTACTGGTTCAAGAGGTGGCCACCACCACGTAGCACTTTTTCCCATTAGGGTTCAAAAGGTGGCTCTTATGGTGTGGCACTTTGTCCAACATGTCACTTAGATCCCACATACTGGCTGGTGCATCTACATCATAAACATCTTAATTACATGTCTGCAGATCATATAGTGATTGTGCTGTAGTTAACATTGCATAATCAAAATAATTATCATACGGTGCAACAATTTTTACAGGGTTCTATCTTAATAATATAGAATCGCATCATATGCAGGTGACGTAATTTGCAAATCGCACCCACCTTCCCTAATGCCTTTCAGGGTATTAAAACACAATTAGTTCAATTAAATATATAGAATTTCCAAAAAATAGCAGATTATTCATTAGCTTCTTTACATGGTTTAAAGCATGAAGAACAAAGGTCTAGCATGATAACAACATGGAGTCATTAACAAGGTAAGATCTTAAAGAAAGGACATCATAAATTACATGAATAGAAGCATAATCGATTATCAGAGTAAAGGAGAAATCATGGAACACGAGGGCAAAATCGATTAACAAGCAAAAAAGAAATCCATTAGAACATAAGGTTTTAATCGATTACAACAGGAAATCGATTGTCTAAAATGCATCGCAGAGGATGACACCTTTTGCATAATCGATTAACAATGTCAAAGAGAATCGACTATGACTGGTAATCGATTACTTGAAACATGTCACACAAGATGGATGCTTTCAACATAATCAATTACATGCCAAATCGATTACCAAGGTTAAATCACGTCACTAGTACTAGACGCGAATTCAAATAGCATAAAGCATGTGTGACACAAATCAATGCAGAAGAACAAAATTTTAAGAAATTGCATGAAATTCGCATGGATTAACAAGTTATATCATTAACAGAAATTCATGCGCATCTAATAACTTCTTTTAAACCATCTTTTACTTTACTATCATAATACTTAGCAAAATATCTTGAAAATAGGTTTTATATTTATAAAAATAGCTATAGAAGAAGGGATTAGTCATCACTTAAAACCATGCCCTGGAACTCAAGAAGGTCATCTAGGCAAGGTGAAGAACACCGCCAAGCATGCTCTCCTCCTCCTAGAATCCTTCCTCGAGAAGTCCTACAAGAACCGCACCCAAACCTCCAAGAATTCTCTCAATCCTCTCTAATTCTCTCTCTAACTCTCTCTAGAGCTTATGAGTGAACTAATGAGGTACAGGGTCAAAGGGAGTCTATTTATAGGCCTTTGGGTCGAGTTCCATGTGGAGAAGAACTCCCCATGAAAGGAAACACCTGAGTCTAAGTCAGACTCTACTACTGTTCTAAATCACGTCAGCTTGACTAGATGCCTCCTAAATCGCGTCAGCATCAGATGATGCGAATCAAACTCCTAGTCCGAACTCCCTTTGGGTCCACTAATTGGCCAGTCTAAGATTGCTAATGGGCCGGGTATTATAGATTCACTAATAGGGCCTATTTCTCTATGTAACTTTTTATACAAGGTGATCTCTAAGCTATTAGTCAATAAGCTTCAAAATGTGCTTGCTAAGCTAATGAGTCTTCATCAATCAGCTTTAACAAAGGTTGGTAAATCCAAATAGCATTCTCTTGGCAAATAACCTAGTGATAGATATCCAATCAAAGACTAGAGATAGGTTTTGGTTGCTTAAAAGTGGACATAAAAAAGGCATTTGACATAGTCTATTGGCATTTCCTATATCATATTATGGAACAACTTGATTTTCTTGAAAAATGGTTTTTCTGGATTTGAGCTTGTTTACCAACATCTAGGTTTTTTGTGCACTTCAATGGTAGTCCTATTGGTTTTTTTTCTCTACATCTAATGAGACTAGGCAAGAGGATCCTTTATCTCCTTATCTCTTCACCACTGCCATGGAAGGTTTGATTATTTAATCTAGAAGTCAATTATCGAGGGTAGATTCAAAAGTTTGGGTTATGGTAACATTACCATGTCTCATGTTACATTTGCTAACGGCTTGGCCATTTTCTTTAAGGATCACCGAAATTGCATTTACTCTGGATAGATTTTATTGCATGTTTGGCCTTAAATTATAGAAGTGAAGTTTACATAAGGGCTCAAGTGTAACATGGGCCTTCCATTGTAGTAGTTCTTGTGGTAGAACAAGGTGCTTTGTCCATGCCCTACACTGGAGTGCCATTGTTCCAAAAGTTCATGAAATATGATTGTTGTCAACCCGTAAGGAGAATATTTCTCCAAGAGTGGTGTAATAGATATTTAAAGCTGGTTAGTGAACTTTGTTTTATGCTTCTTCATTTATCAGTCGACTGTGTTCAATCTTATAATGAATACTGGCCATGGAAGATAATCTATGTCAAGCAATTTCCTATGACAAGTTGTTAAGTTTGATAAGGGCATGCACTTGGTCTTTTGGGAAGATATCTACAAACAAAGGAGGAAATTTAAGAGTGGATTGTAGTCTTTTTAGCTAAACATTTTTTGGACATCCTACACTCTAGGAACTCCATATGCACTGATTAGGTTTATGCTAATATTTCAAGAGTACATTTATTTGGATTGTTCCTATACAACCACATTGTTCCTAGCTTGGAAGTGTATCTTGAAGCTTCACGATTGGATATTGTCATATTTTTGGTGTTGGCTCCTCCTTTTACTTTTGGTTTAACCAAGGATTGGACTTGACAATATTTACTCCTTACTTGGTGATGGAGTTAGAGAAACATTAAGACTATTAAGATTCATCAAAGTTCCAATTTCATCACTGATGGACGCTTCTTGTTAATTCATGGTTTATTCAATTCTCAAGGCCTCACTAACTCATGTGGTGGCATAGGTTCCAAATCATAATTTTTGTTGCATACTAAAGCCCTAGGATGACCTACTAAAAAAGATGTATCATCCAAAAGGTTTAGATGCCTACTAGGTCAGAATATTCATTTTGCCTAAGAATAGTTGTAAGGCAATCCAATTCGAGCTCCAAGTTGGAAGGTCAAGGAGAACTTAGTTCATGAAATTTGTAAGTTTCTTTTTTTTTTTTTTTCTGAAATGTGGCTTAAACGGCCAAGAACCTAACTACCTACCCTTGGGAACTGAGATCTTAACCCAGGCTCTCCCCCCCAACCCACCCCCCCTCCCTTATTACATGCCTGAAAATGGGCAGAATACCCACGCTGAGTGGGGAAATCACAAGTCGAACTCACAATGCACCATATGCAAGCGCAGGGGGGTACCCCACTATGCCACAGGCGTATGGGCTGAAATTTGTGAGGTGGAGTCTAGTTATCTTTGTAATTTATTTTTTATTTAGCAGAATGAGGTAATAAGTTATATCTAGATGTATGTACATCAGATCTTAGGATATTGTATTCATATAGTTTATTCTTGGATTTTGATATTAACTATGTATTTTTTCAATATTCATATTTTTTATATGATACTAATGACATTTATTTTATTTATCCTGTGGATTTCTCAACTTTCATAAGTGTATTATATTAGATTTTATCTAGTTGTTAAGTCTTTGCGTCTAATGTGAGCATGGTTGTAGTAGCCCACATTGGGGGCATGGCAGGCCTTTCCCTATACTGTCTCGAGTAGGGGAGATCGCCAATCAGCTGGCCTTCCCACCCAACTTGATTCGAGTTCATGATGTTTTCCATGTGTCAATGCTAAGAAAGTATGTGTCAGATCCATCGCATGTACTAGATTATGCAGAGTTGGAGGTTGCCGAAGATTTGTCCTATCCAGACTATTTGATTCAGGTTGTCTACCGCAAGGATTAGGTTCTGCGTAGCACCGTTCTGGAGGCGAAGTGACTTGGGAGCATGAAGATGAGACATGGGAGTAGTTCCCGTACCTGTTTGAATAAGTCCTTTTCCCCTCATTCCTCGATTAATGCCTTTGTATTTTGGTTGTGATATCTGGTGTCGACAAATTTCGAGGACGAAATTTTCTTGGGGGGGGGGGGGGGGGGGGGGGGGATATCCGGAGGTTTCAAACTCGGGTTCGGATCTGATTATTGGGTCAAATTGGCTTTTAGGATGTTTTGTGGGTGACTACGAGCTTGAATCACGTCAGCTCGATGTGACACGATTTGTGAGATGCGCCATGCATGATGGACGTGATTCAGGTGGCATGCATGTGAGCCATTGATGGGATCCAGGTGGTAAGCAACGAACGTAGCGGAAACACAAAACGAAATTCCACCCGATGCCTGCTAATCCGATTCGGAATGAAAAACGAAAGACAAAAACGGGTCGTGATCTCATCACCGTGTGCGGATTCGAATCCGCGACCGTTTCGGTTCCGTTGAGGCGATGTCGCGAGCCGCACAAGCGTTCGGCGTCCAGCGGTATCCACGCGATCGTCCGCGGTGGTTCATCTTCGCTCCCTCGTCTAGATCAGCTCACTTGCTAAAGATTCCTCGTTGCAACGATGTCCGGATCATCCAGATGGGAATTCCCGACTCTAGGGAAATGCATGCGGCGGAGACGAGAAGTCTCCCGGCGCCTCGAGCGGGGCGCCCAGAGGAGGACAAGAGAGAGAGGGGGACGACTAGCCTTAAGATCTCTTAGAGCTTGGCCCAAAGTTTCTCAACAGCGTGTATATATATTAAGTCGGCGTGACTTTTCACAAAAGTCCCCGACTTAATATAAATCCCACTTTAGTACCACCGACTGAGAATCTGTTTGCGTGTGACCCTCTAGGCCCATTAACCAGTCCAGTTTTTAGCCCATCAAGTCCAATAACTAGTTATTGACTTATTGTAATTAATTAATATCAAATATTTAATTAATTACTTAACTGAATTAACATCTCATGTAAATTCGGTCGGACTTCCGATCACGTTGGGTAAGCAACACCGTATGGTCCTGGAAGGTAATGAAGTTCAGCAACCCACTTATGGAACCTGTCCGTCCACAGTTACCGCATGGCTTATGATCTTTCATTCGCATAATGCTCTCGAATCGACCTAAGGTTATGGTCAACTGTCAAAATCCTAAATGGTCAACTCACTCGAATTAGACTCTGCTATACAATATTAGAAAACATGTTTTCTGATATTGTGTCTGCTCTGGCCAGAGACTCCTCTAGATCCATTCTAAAGCATTCTTTCTCCAGTTACCTGAGAGCGAATGATCCTTTATTGAACACACAATCACCTTCGAAGGTCGTTCGCTGGACCCGATCCTTAACTATTTGAAATCCTGTGGATAGCGATTCATAAGCCAAAGTCAAAGACCAGAAGTCTACCGACAAGATGTCTTTGGTGTCTCAAGTCTAAGGATCAACCATGCCACTGTGATGATGAATCAAGCTGGTTGACAATCAGGTAAATTACCATACGACGATTCATTTCGGATTAGTTCAGTGATCTCATTCTCCAATGAGCACCTATAGGTTTATCATAGTGTCTCCACACAAGTGACCAACGAGATCAGTCACCCTCATCATATGAGATGGAATAATCTGTACTAGTCTTACCGGATGTTTGATGTCCTTCTCAAATATCCTACGACTAGGAACAATTAAGAATATGTATTTATAAGTTATCAGTCTCATCATTATGATCTCATCATAATCTGATGATTATTGCACATATTCATGGACTTCATTATGTGTGATAATAAGTAAGCCAATCTACATAATGATTTAAATGCCATTCATTAGCGAACCAAATTGTTGTAGGTGCCTCATGATTGGCTTTGAGACACCTATATATATATCAATCTCCCACTTAGACTCAAGCCAATCACCTTCGCATTTGATCTCCATCAAATCTAGGTGATGCTCACATCAAATGTGTGACTAAGGCTCGGTCAGGGATCTGTTAAATCAATCATAAATAAAATAATTTCCATTACGTTATTTCTTCTTAATACTTTGTCTCTTAACTTGTGAAGCCTCAGAATGTTCTACAGCTTCTGATGAGACCATGGCTTGACCACAAAATTGATCACTCCTATTGTTGTCCTACAACAACGGGATGAGATCGGAGACCTTTTATAACTACATTTAGTTCAAGGATGAACTCTTTCATCCATACTGTTCTAATAACAGTATCACTTGTTAATCTCGTCATCTTATTAGCTAGTTCTTGATTGGAACCCTGTAGACACCGATTTTGGACCCCTTTTGGTCGTAAACCCCGGTCACCATTAGCCCATCACCATCAAACCCATCACCTTAGCCATCTCATCCATCCAATTTTCTCAGCCCACTAAATAATCAGGCCCATTAACCAATCTTGGCTTTCGCCACCTTTTCGTGGAAGGCCAACTAGCCCACCTTCCACCACCCTTGGAAGGCCACCCCGTGCCTTCCACCATCCTTGGAAGGCCAACCAGCCCGCCTTCCACCACCCGCAGAAGGCCAACTACCTTGCCTTCTACCTTTTGGACACCTTTTCGTGGAAGGCCAACCAGCCCGCCTTCCACCATGCTTGGAAGGCCACCCCTTGCCTTCCACCACCCTTGGAAGGCCTACCCTCGCCTTCCACCACCCTTAGAAGGCAAGAAAGTTGGCCGTTCATTCCCCTAACTTCCATATTGACCTCGTCTTCCCACGATCTCCTCCACTCGGTACCCTCATCCCCACTACTCCGATCATTCCCCACTCCGGCGACTGTCGCGCGCACAACCTCCGACTCTTGACCGCTTCCTATTGGTTCTTTGATGATTAACGAGGATTTAGAACTGGAATTTCCCCTATTTTCTCCTCTCCTATTTAAACCCTCTTACTTCTCCCGGAGAGGGGGTTGAGAGGTTGGTGGGCGAGGATTGAAGGTTGCATTTTTGGAGGTTGGCCAGTCTGGAGGTTACGGACAGTAGAACGGGAGCACCTGGAATTCCTTCGACATGGGCTTGTTCTTCTAACTCTTCCCCTCTTTCTTTTCTATTTACTGCACCCTAGCTAACCTATCTATGAATCCCTCTCCAGACTCGCCCTGGTCCTACCTAAGGTCCTCTAATCCCAAAGCATCCTCCACCTCTACATGCCAGAGGGTCCTAGACTCCTTGCCGGTGGCCCTAACACATCTAAACCTAGGAGACGCCCTGCCATCTCATGGTAATCGGGATAAGTGATCTCGCTCACCGCCCGACCCTCCACTTGAAGGCTGGTGATCCTCGCCACATCCTCTAAACTGGGGACCATATGCCCCCAGGGCATCAGGAATGCCATGCATTCCGGATCCTACCTCTCCCTTAGAACCTGAAGGAGGACCAAGTCCTGCCAAAATGCTCTATATCTAGCAACTCACCGAACCCCATCTCTTTCAGTCGGGCCTTTTGGAAGTCGGGGAGTCCTCTGTATGCAACTATCACAAGATCCCACGAGATCCGAGTCCTCATCGTCCCGTGCAAATTACCCATGAAATATCAGAAATATCAAATAATAGCAATTTAAATCAATTTCTAAACTTAATTTTGGAATAGGAACCCTGCCTTGAATGGCGTCGGCCATAGTTGACGCCGTTTGAATGGCGTCACCAGGTTCCGACGCCATTCAACCACGGGTTCTTGGACCCATGGCATTCTCCATTTCGATTCCCCATCTCCCAAGTGCTATAAATAGGGGAGTTTTGAGACTTACCATCGAAGGACCCGCTTCTTGGGGTTGTGCCACCGCTAGGGCTGGCAAAGAGCCGAGCCGAGCCGAGCTTTGCATGGCTCGGGCTCAGCTCGGGTCAATGGAGCTTGGCTCGAGCTCGAGCTCGGTTCGAGCTCTAAATCTGGGCTCGAGCTCGGCTCGACTCGTTTTCGCCAGGCTCGACCTCGGCTCAGCTCGAGCTCGAACCAATGAAATCTGGACATATGCGATTTAATTTTAGTCATTTGATGCAGAATGAGGATTTTTTAGTATTCTTATTCAAACTTGTGTAATAATACTCTATCAAGACATATAAAATAAAAACTAATCAATTCAATTAAAATCCCAAGGAAGACAATTAAATGCATAATAAAAAATGAACAAGAACCTTAATGGGCAGATTTTGAACTCAATTAAACATGAATATAGACCTTTTGTGATAATACTAACTACATATATGAAACTTTAAACGCGGGACACGGATGGAATGCCACTTTGACCTAGTTTGGAAAAATTAAAAAAAACATGTTAAATATTTCGAGCCGGCTCACAAGCTGACGAGCCGAGCTACCGTAAGCTTGAGCTCGGCTCGTTTGACATTTCGAGTCGAGCCGAACCGAGCTAAAATCGAGCCGAGCCCGAGCGGCTCGCGAGCGGCTCGGCTCATTGCCAGCCCTAGCCGCCGCCAGTGTCGGTACCGGTGCCGCTTATGGAGCCTCCTTGGCTTCCATGAACTCCTCGGCCGCGGCGAGGTTCGTGAGGTCTTGAAAGATCTCAGGTTACGTCGGGAGCACGTCCTCGTCGTCTCCCTCCAACTCGGGCACGCCAAAGATTGGTTGGCGCTTCCCACTCGGTCCTTTATGTTCCATGACTAAAGGAGAGAGAAAGAGGGGACCGGATGGTGGAATGGGATGGAGAAGGAATAAGAGAGAGAGAGTTTAAGAGAGTGTGAGGATGAGAGAGAAAGTGGCCAGAGAGGATAGTTGACGCCAATGAAGATGGCCGAAAAGGAGGAGTTTTCCGCCATTCGCCGGAGACAAAGGAGAAGAGAGGAGAGAGAACGAGCAAGAGAGAATGAGGAAGGAGGAAGGCTCTGGTTCACGAACCTTGTTCAAAATAGTTAAAAGACGTCAACACAGAACGACGCGATTCATGGGCGCACAAACTGAGGTAGGCGGTTTGAATTTTGAAAATTAGAAAAAAGTGTCGCCCATGGTCGACGCGTTTTAGGATTTACCGCCTTTGGCAGTCAGAGTCATACCACGGAGTCTGGAAAAGGAGTCAACCATGGGGGACGTGATTCAGGCAATTTAATGCTCGAAAATTTCTGGAAAATAGGAGAGAGAAATGATTAGCGTCGCTCATGGACGACGTGATTCGGGCTATTTTAAGGATTAAATTCTACTTTTCAAAAATTGAATTTTGTTGACAAAGCGTCACTCTGAATCGACACGATTTGGATGTAATAAGCTCGAACCTTGATATTTTGAGGAAAAGAGCAGTTTTATTCAAGGAAAAATTCCGAAAAAGAATTGCACCGAGTTGAGGAGGAGATATTTATTGCAATAATGGAAGAATTTTTATTGAAAATAATTTTAAAAGTTAAAATTAAATTTTCGGCAAAGATTGAGAGCTTTCAGGCTGGATTTTTTGAAGCTCTTTTACATAAGCTTTCCACAGTTCCCAATTGGCTTCGTGAGGAAATTTGACCCAATAGGTGAATCCTATGTTCTATAAAGTAGCAATAAGCTCTGTCGTCTCAAAATCTTCGTCAGTTCCTAAAGCCCGCTTCTCAATTGGAGAAAGATTGGAAATTTTTGAAAATTCATAATGCGGCATACCAAGTTGAGGATGACAACGATGTGGATTATAGAGAACGAACTCAGTCGCCCCGATCAATCGAAGTTTTGTGCCAACACCACGGCAAACTCTAACCGCCTTTTCCATGAGAGCGAGTGGCATGGATTCGAATCCGGTTCTGGGCATGGTCTTGAAGTAAGCATACCAGTCAGCTCGACTTTTGAGGCTGGGCACTCGATTGGTCATGTTGTCATTGAATTTTACAATATTGGCAATGTGGTAAAAGGGACTGCACTAATACATCTGAGATATCTTGGGAAACTCTTCTTCATTATGGTTGAATTTGAAGTGGAACTCGATCCATAGAGTTAAGAGTAGCATACTGCCATAAGGAGGTTGACCTGTAGAAGCTACAGAGAGCTCACTATAGAGATAGGCTAGGACCACTGTGCTTATATGTTTCCTTTGGAATATCCCGTAAATCGCACTGAGCTGATCTTCTATTAAGATATTATATTGGCAGAGAATAGTAGAGCTCCAGCCAGACATGTAGTGAACGCAACCATTACGGTCTCTATATCTTCCTCCTCGGTTTTGTCTATCTTCTTTAAAGTCCATTCAGCAAGCTTCGCAAGATTAATTCCTTTTTGAATAAGAACGCTCTGAATTTCTTTCGGATTGTCCATGATTCTTCCTAAGAACCGTTGGCAAGTGACCTTTTCCTTCATCAATAGCATATTTGTCATGTCAGATTCATCATTGTGGACCTTAAGTTTAGGAAGGCCCAATAAGAGTTCAGCTTCTTCTAGCAGGATGGTAGCTTCAAAAGAAGTGAAGAGGAAAGTATGGGTTTGAGGATGTCATAATTCAATCAATGCACCCATTGCAGCACAATCCATAAGTGTGCTTTTGTAATGCTTTGCATGGATCACTAATCCTTGGATATGCCACTTTGAAATAAAGGGTTGCATGGAGAGGTTGATTTTGCCCACCAATTTGAAAATCCAAGGAAGAGAAGAAAACCTTCTTGGATCAGGGAAAAAAGGATATCCCTTGAAAGGAAAAGAAAATAGCATAGTTCTATCACATTGAAAAGAATTTGGAGCATGGAAAATATGGGGAATATGTAGAAGGGTATAAAAAATAAATGGGGAAAGAGAAAATAACTTACTTGTAGGTTAGGATCTCGACCACTTAGATGGCCTTCTACGCCAAAAAGCCTCTCAATCATCTTCTTCGCCCTCTTGTATGGTGTGGAATCCTTCGCAAAACTCGCCATCCTCCTTGATTACTTGACCTTATTTCTTACCCTCCTCTCTTTTTCCTTCTTTCTCTGGAGCTTTGAAGAGAATCCTTTAACTTTCCTTCTTGAATACTTGTTATGTTGGGTTGAATTGAAGGGAGGGAGGTTATATAGAGTGATTTGAGAAGTTGGGAAGCCCTTTCCGAGTTAGAAGAGGGAGTTTGAGGGATGAAAGTAGAGTCTGAATTGGAATTAGAGCTGCCTGTTTTGATAAGTTAAATCACGTCTGGATGGGGCGACGTCATTTAAATGACGTCAACTCAAGAACGACGCCTTTTAGGAATTTTCTGACATTTTCCAAAACTGTATGTTATCTGCTATTTGTTCATGTTTATTCCTTTGCATGAAGTTACTAATGAAATTTTGAGTGTAGGAAATAACAAAGAAAAGAAAAAGAAAGCTGAAATTTCAAATAAGATCCTATTGAGGAGTTTTATTAAGTCCCAACCGTGACTAAAAAGACGGTTATCTATGTCTTTGTATTATTTTATGTAATTGATTTGCATTAACATTATTATATAATAAATATTTATTAGATATATCAAGGACCTTATGGTTTTCATGAAACTGGAATTTGAGTTCCCTTTAACAAAAACAGTGACAATTTCTGAAAATTCTTAATCATACAGATAGGCCGTTAAATTGTTAATCGATGGGGACGATGGTTCTACTTTTGTGAAACGGTGTGTGGATAAACGAGCATCGGCTTAGCACTGAATTACAAGATTAGTGTCTTGACCCATTGATAACAGTTTAACAATATTATCCTTGATTAATTTATATTTTATTTTATATTTTTTTTTTAGCTCAGCATGCATCATGTAGGATTTTGAAATTATTGTGATAAGAACTAATTATTGATTAAATTTCAGACCATTGATCAAATAAATCCTAACATGATGTGAAATATT
Source organism: Zantedeschia hybrid cultivar (assembly GCA_030544215.1). Classification (NCBI taxonomy): domain Eukaryota; kingdom Viridiplantae; phylum Streptophyta; class Magnoliopsida; order Alismatales; family Araceae; genus Zantedeschia; species Zantedeschia hybrid cultivar. The sequence continues at coordinate 46,192,655 of JARZZO010000002.1, read as the reverse complement.
CCATTATGAATGAGTATCTTAAGTATCTTTAAGGTTTTCTTGAAGATATCCTTGGAATTTTTTCTTGCTTAGATTCTTTATCCTAAATATTTCTTATTTCCTTTTAAGATCCATTATGGCTGTAACACGTCCACATTGGCTGGTAACCGCTCTCCATGATGAAACCTACAAGGTTTGTGACATAGGGTACTTTCCAATCGTGGAAGTTGATCGTCCTTATTTTATTTTCTTTGTCTACTTCATCCAGACATGACTGATTCCATTGATCTCTTTGAGTTACTTTACTGATTATTTGAGAAAGATTCATATCATATGATGTTGATCGCATGTCTCGTCATACCTTGGCATCACCTTTTCAGTTCATTCCATTCCATTTCACTCTCTTGCAAAGTCAATACCAACGTGGGACAACTGTAGACACACTAATTTTGACCTTATAATGAGTAAATTTCATGTCATAATTGTAATGCCCCAGAATGGCCTGATTTGTAATCATTAATTAATTTTTATTGTTCTCAAAATTTGTTAATTAGCGTCGCCCATGGCCGACGCCATTTAGATTCATAGCAGAAATCAGTTCGCAATTAAATTCCTAATTTCAGATAGATTTAACTTAATAGCGTCGACCATAGACGATGCCATTTAGGACTTGATCCGTCTGGATTTACGATTACTAATTCGAATTAATTTCCTAATTATCTAAAGCACGTCGCGGATGGACGACGCCTTTTAGGTTTTCTAATCTTTTTAGTTTTCTTTCCGAGTTTTATTTCCATTTTGGCCGCTTAATTCAACTAAATGGCGTCATTATTGGACAACGCGATTTAAGGCTTTCCTGATAAATATGATTTGATCGAGATAATCCGATTTCCAGAGGTTGGAAGGGTTTTCACTCCCTTCATGCTCATCTATGGCAAGTCCGACTGCAGAGTGGAGTCCTTTTGAAGTCCAAAACACTCCAAAACCTACTCTTACAAATACATATACCCATTGGCCTTTGAAAAAGGTTGGTAATTGGTGATTTTGAAGCTCAAGGCAAGGTGTTTGAAGGTTCTTAAGAAGGAAAACGTGGACAGCAAGAGGAGCTTCTTCCTTCTTTATCATTTTCCTCTATTGAAGCTCATAAAGACCAAGGCTTTCAAGAGGCCAAACCAACCATCTTCTTCTCTAATTTCTTTCTTGTTTTTCATAGTTCTATCAATGTTTCATATAGTTTTTCATCACATCACTCCATCACACACACCCACTTCAAAATTTCTAAACCCATGTTCATGTTAGTGGTTTAAAAGAAAATCATAAAAAGTGAGTACTTTTAGTTTAATTGCATGTTTAGATACTTAATTAGTATAGATACTATATTATTCTAGTTCTATTCATAGTTTCTTATTTGTTTAATCTTCTTTTACAAGGTACAAAGGAAGAACAAAGGAGAAAAGGAAGGCTTGGAAAGGAAGAAGAAAACAATTACAAAAACAAGAGTAAATAAAAGAAAGGCTCTTCTTTTTCAGCTGGCCGAAAAAGAGGAACAAAGAATCCAACTTCTCCCAATTGCAAGGTTAGTAACCATCAATTTTCTCTTTTGAAACCCTCGGTTTCTGTCGATCACGATCTTATATTATATTTGTTATTCATATAACACATGACATCATGATGATAGCACACGATTTGAGCACCTACAATGATCATAGATCTAAAAATTAATTTGGTATAGTAATACTTACATATTGAGTTAAAATACATACTTTTATATATAAAATAGCCACTTAAATAATTAATATAGTCATATGCATGGATAATCATATTAAATCTTATCAAAATACATTGTTGCATAGAAAATATAGTCAAATAAATTTTCTTAGGATTTTCGGAACAACAAACATATTTTTCGGCTATCAAAATTGATTTTCAAAACTAAAAAATTAACAAATAGGCTGAATATTATCAAAAAGATTCATAAAATTGCCAAACTTAGGAAACATGTCAAATAGATCATATGTAAAATGTGTACAAAGTCTCATCAATTTCTAGATTGATTTGATATGATTTTGGATTCTCACTTCGATTCGGAGAATCCAACTTAAATAGAATGCTAACAAATCAAAATAGAGGACAAACTAAATAGCAAATGGGGTCACAAAATTTTCAAACTTTACAGGGAAGTTAAGGATAATATGACAAATGTTTCCACAAAATTTAGCATAATTTGTATATGAATAAAGTGAGATATAAGATCCACAAGTTGGAATTTCAAAACTGCTAGAACAGAATAGTCTAAAAATAATATTATGGAATGAATATCAAAGAACTCAGAAAATTATGACATTTATTGGACATAAATATAATATGTACAATAGACTTATTTTCAAATTTCAGCTCAATTGGGCGTAGGACCAAGAAGAACAAACATCTATAACTCATGTGATCATAATTGAAAACAAAATAGATTGAATGGATAGATTACATAGGCTGAGATAATAATCATGGAATAAACAGTAAATAAGATCACAAAAATTTGAAAGTTCACCATCATGAAGTAGACATATAGATCAAACTTCTTATCAATTGATTAACTTTTGAAAACTTTCAAAAATAATCTAATTTTCAATACAAAATATATCATGCTTAGGGTTATCCACCTACCTTTTGAAAAAAAATCGACTCTTGGTTATCCTATGACTTCCTTTTTATCTATCCATGATTTCTTCTTCCTCTAAACTCTTTTTCACATTCTCTAAGTTCTTTCTCACGTTCTTTAAACCTCCAAAAGAAATAACTATGAACAACTCTATTCTTTCAAGAACACCACACAAACTTACCATCGGAAGATAGTTGCATGCAATAGAACTTTGAACACAACCCCAAGACTCTATTTATGCTTATTTCCCTTACTAATACAAATAGTACACCCCCTTTTTTTGCTGGAGTCAAACTCCTGCTACTCATGACTTAATCTCTAAGTCAAAGTCACTTCCTAGCGCAAATCAGATTATGTTCACGTGACATGCGGTTTCCTTTTTTGAAGACTTTTACATTGAACCCCTTAAACGTCCGAATTAGGAAAATCTCTCCTCTCTAAAGTTTTAAAACATTTTATTATATCTTTAATTCCACTAATCTAACAATTTTTGGACATTTATACAAAAATATATGCCTATTTTACTGACATGCTGTCTTGAATACTCCGAACTCAGAAATCTGACAGATTTCTTTCTCTTACAAAGATGTCCTAATTACGACTAGTAAACGACCTATTTTAAATATACAGTCTTCATAAAACTTTTATAGTTTTCTGTTATCATTCTAATGGGAATTGGCTTACTTAATTTGAAATTTTATACATGCACTTATGCTTAAAACATTAGGACAGTGTCAAATAAATATGTGTACAAAATCCTAATTCAATTAGGATTCCAATTATGACTTTCTACCTATTAATTGCAATTTTAATTATATTTAAATTTATTATATTCTACTTATAAATCAAGTCAAATATGTCATACATAAATTTTTGGGTCGTGATTAATTTTAATTATATCATCTTTTATTTCCTAATTCAAATCTTAGTCCAATTAGGACTTGTTCTCTATAGCCAACTTTTTCCAAAATTGATCATCAATATTTTTAACCCCTAAAATATAAGAATTAGTAAAAGTAGTATTCTACAAAGTTATAGATATTTTTATGTGCTTTCCAATGATACCCAATTTTCACAGAGAGTTATCATTATTTGATTATGTTGATGTCTAATGTATCAACTCAGAATTTCAACTAAATTAATGGACTATTCTTAGTAGTATAATTGGACTAATAGGATTTCATAATTAGGTTAATTGGACTAAATCAATTTATTTAAACTTACTAATAGACTCTCATAATTAATTATTTGACCTAATTTAAATTAATTAAATTAATTAATGGGTTATAAAAGTGTGGGGCATAACACATCTCCTCCCACGAGCTCTTTTTGCCATCTCCATTCCAAAAAGTCCTTTTTCATTCAAGTATGATAAAATATGATCCTTTATCTTATCTTCTACTTCAAAATCCGGCACCATTCTTTCAAGGCAAGTGGCAAATCCACTTTCAAACTTGTCAATTAAAGAACGATCTTTCTCCTTAGCATCAAAGTACAACTTGGGATTTAGAAAAAACCCACTACATGCAAAGGACAGTACATTTGATCTGCCCATCTCTTATCACGAATCTTCAGTATATGCTAAAATTTTGAGAGCTTGCTATCCACGTTCTTCTTCTTGAGTGCTCCATAAAAGCTTGATGGAAAGCTCCAAATCTTCAATTCTTCCCCTTCAACCCCCAACCCTTGACCAATGGTCATATGATGAGTTTATATAATTCTAGGGTTTAGGACTCTCCCGCGCCCCAGCGGCGCCTTGGATAACTATGAAGAGTTTGAGACCATTCCAACCATAGAAACCAGATAATCTCGGCCAAATCATTATTATCTTAAATTAGCTAAATCGCGTCGCTCAAGGGAGACGTCTATCTAAATAAGGCAACAATAATTCGGAAAAGGAAGCCGAAACACATAAGGAAACCTAAATAGCGTCTGTCTTACAAGACATCTTTCAGTTAATTTGGAAATTAACTAAAAGTCAAATTGAAAATCGAAACGAGTTAAGAAACTTAAATGGCGTCCCCTAATGGAGACGTTATTTAGAAAATTCCTATTTTCGATTAATAATTTGAGTTAAAATCAATTTCATCTAATAAACTAAATGGTGTCTGCCTTGGGCGACGTCATTCAGACAATTATTCGAGAAAATCAATAAAAATTAATTAATTATTAGAAATCAGACCATTCTAGGACATTATAATCATGATATGAAATTTACTCAATATGAGGTCAAAATTAGCGTGTGTACAGCTGCCCCACCCTAGCATTGACTTTGCAAGGGAGTGTAGTAAAATAGAATGTACTGAAAAGGTAATGCCAAGGTGTGATGAGACACGCTCTCAACATCACATGATGAGAATTGTTTTCAAAATAATCAATGAAGTAACTCAACGAGATCAATAGAATCAACTATGTCTGTATGAAAGAGACAAAGAAAATAAAATAAGGTCAATCAACTTCCACGATTGGGAAGTACCCTAGGTCACAAACCTTGCAGGTTTCACTATGGAGAGCGGTTACCAGCCAATGTAGACGTGCTACAACCATAATGGATCTTGAAAGGAAACAAGAAATATTTGGAATAAACAATCTAAGCAATGGTAGAATTTCAAAGATATGTTCAAGAAAAACCTCAAAGATAATTGAGAATCAATTTAGAGTGGAATATTTCATATCACGTTGAGATTTATTTTGAACAATAGTCTGAAATTTAATCAATAACTAATTTTTATCATAATTATTTCAAAGTCCTACATGATGCATGCTGGACTAAAAGAATAATATAAAATAAAATAAAATTTAAATTAATCAAGGATAATATTTGTTAAACTGTGATTGATGAGTCAAGACACCAATCATGTAATTCAGTGCTAAGCCGAAGCTCGTTTATCCACGTACTGTTTCACAAAAGCAGAACCATCGTCCCCATCAATTAACAATCTAACGGCCTATCCGTGCGATGAAGAATCCTCTGAAATTATCACTATTTTTTTTTAAGGGGAACTCAAATTCCAGTTTAATCAAAACACAAGGTCCTTGATATACTCTAATAAGTATTTAACATATAGTAATGATAATGCAAATCAATTACATAAAGGAATACAAAATACAAGGGTAGAGATAACCATCTTTCTAGTCATGGTTGGGACTCAGTGAAACTCCCACAGTAGGACTTTATTTGAAATTTCAACTTCATTTTCTTCTTACCTGCACTCAGAATTTGTCAGTATTAAATATCAGCAATTATGGATTTTCAGATAAATAACAAAAATTTAGAAAATTCATTTAAATGACGTCGCCCCGTCCCACAAGGGAACTCCACTTTCCCTAAATACACATCCCTCTTCCAATTCGGAAAGGGCTCCTCAATCTCGCAAATCTCTGTACAAAACCTCCCTCTCTTCATATCAAAACATTACAATAAGCAATCAAGAGGGAAAGCTAGAGGATTATCTCCAAAACTCAAGGACAATCAAGAAATTAAGAGGAAAAAGCTCAATTCAAACAAGAACGAAGGATGGATTCTACTCAAGATTCTTCAAACATGAGGATGAGGAAGATAATCGAGAAGATTTATGAAGTGAAAGATCATCCAAGTGGGCAAGATTCTAACTTACAAGTAAGTTAATCTACCTTCTAATCAATTTTTCACTTTCTCTATGCAACTTTCCATATGTTCTCCACATTCTAATCTCTAAATTAGTAAGATAGAACTATTCCAATTTCTTTTCTTTATCTAGGAATATCCTTTCTTCCCCGATCCAAGAAGATTCTCTTCATCCCCATAGATCTAAAAGCTTGTAAACAAGATCAATCTCTTCATGCAATCTTATATATCCAAGTGGCATATTCAAGGGTTGGTCATACATGCCAAACATTACAAAATCACAAACATGGATTGTCTGCAATTAGCGTTTTGATCGAGTTATGGCATCCTCAAACTTATACTTTTCTTTTTGCTAAGAAGATCACGAAGGGTTTAAAAGAAGTTCAAGGCTGTCTTACTAAGAAGGGGATCAATCTTGCTAAATTAGCTGAATGGACTCTGAAAAAGATAGAAGGTCTCAATGATGAAGATACAGAGAACGTGATGAAGGCGTTCACTATATTCTTGGCTGGAGCTCTGCCCAAGATAACATTCTAGAAGATGATCAAATAAGTGCAATCAATGGAATCTTTGAAGGAAAGCAAATCAGTACATCGGTTCTAGCCTATCTCTACAGTGGGCTCTCTGCAGCTTCTATAGATCAGCTCCCTTATGGCAGTATGCTATTCTTAGCTCTATGGGTAGAATTCCACTTCAAGTTCAACCATAATGAAGAAGAGGCTCCAAGGATATCCCAAATGTATCAGTGCAATCTTATCTTCTATATTGCCAACATTGTAAAGTTCAACGACAACATAACCAATCGAGTGACCCAACTTCAAGACTTGAGCTGACTGGCGCGCTTATTTGAAGACTATGCCAAAGATCGGATTCTAATCCATACCACTTGCTCTCATGGAAAAGGCGGTTCAAGTATGCCGTGGTGCTGGCACAGAGCTCCGACCGATCGAGGCGACCAAGTTCGTTTTCTATAATCCACATCGCTGTCATCCTCAACTTGGTATGCCACACTACAAATTTTCTGAAATATCTTCACTTTCTCCAATTAAGAAGCGGGCTTTTGGAACTGACGAAGACTTCGACGCGACAAATCATTGCAACTCTGTGGAACATCGGATTCACCCGTTGTGTAAAACTTCCTCATGAAGCCAATCGAGAATTATGGAAAGCTTATGTAAAAGAGTTTCAGAAAATTTGACCTTCAAAGCTCTCAATCTCATCTTCCAACTTGATGTATTTTGCTTTACTTTCTTGAAAAAATATTCCTTTATTGCAATACAAAAATCATTCATTAATGTTATGCAATTTTTCTGTAATTTTTCCTTGAATAAAGCTGTGATTTTTCCTCAAAATACTAACTTTCAGGCTAATTTAATTCAAATCGCGTCGACTCAGAGAGACACGTTTTAGTCAAATTCAATTTCTGAAAATAAGAATTTAATCCTTAAACAGCCCAAATAACGTCTTGTCAGGGAGACGCCTTTCCATTTCTCTCTCATATTTTCCGAAGATCCATCCATTAATCCACTGAATCGCGTCCTCCTTCAGAGACGCGTATTACTAATTACTCCTTATTTCCATGATACGGTCCTAACCGAAAAAGACAGTTAATTACAAAAGGCATCGCCCTTGTTGTACGCGTTTCACAAATTTCAAAAGAATTTTGTTGCCACCTCAGTTTATACGCCACTGAATTTCATCGATGTTCCCAAACGCGATTTAGGAAATTCAGACAAGGTCGCACGAGCCCGATCCCCTTCTTTCCTCATTCTCTCTTTGGCTTTTCTCTCTCTTCCCTTCTCCTTCTTCTCCCGCGATCACCGGCGCTCCCTCTTTTGTTTCGGCCATCTCTCTCAAATCCGGCGAGCTTCCCCGGCCACCCTCTCTCATCTCCATACTCTCTCTCACTCTTAAACTCTCTCTCTCTCTCTCACTTCCTTGAGCTCTTTCACCAACTCCCACCACTACCCTTTAAAATCCGAGCTCCACTCTTCTCAACCCATCCTCTCATGGAGCAAGGTGGTCCCAGTCGGCTAGGTGGCAAACGGCGACGTGTAGCGGCCATCAAAGTGGTCGAATTGCCTGAGGGAAAAGAAATCCCAGAGGCGGCGGCAACGGGTGAGGAAGAAGCGGCGATGGCGTTAGCCGAAGCGGCGTCTCGAATGGAGGCCGAGGAGGAAGCTCTCGAGGCTCCGGCGGGTGATGCGGAGGCGGCACCGGCCAGCCCTCATTTGGTAAGTCTCCCCAAAACTCTCTTCCATACTTGAAATTCTCGATTTTTAGGGGGGAAAGAACCAACCACAGGTCCTGTGAATCTGTGGTAAAAGGTGTCTGGGACAGGGACGCCTTTTAAAACACGTCCTTAGACCCTAACGCGATTCAAAATTGTTGAAAGTTATTTTAGAAATTGATTATTAATGCCCTGTAGATGAATTTGATGAGTTATTTGAAAATTGCAGGGGACAATGAGGACCAGGATATCATGGGACCTGGTGGTAGCGGCATACCGTAGTCTTCCGGATTTCTAGAAGGTGCGGTTGGCGGAGATGGGGTTCCGGGAGTTACTAGAGATCGAGCCGTTCTAGATCGACCTTGTCCTTCTACAGATTCTTAGAGAGCGATGGCACGCTGATAGCAGGGCATTTTTGATGCCTTAGGAACATATGATCCCCAGCCTCGAGGATGTGTGTTGGATTACCGGCCTCCGGGTTGATGGCCGGGACAGTGAGCGGGATTACCTATCCCAACTACCATGGATTAGCTCAGGAGTTGTTAGGACTAGATGTGACTGGGCTAGAGGGTCGAGAAAGCCTGACTCTCCAGAGGACGGCAGTAGAGAGATTATTAGGGTTAGAGGAACCTAAGCAGCAGACTAATGAGTCCCAGGCTGAGTTGAGATCGAGACTAGCCAAGGCGGCTAGTGAGGTGTATTGCCAGGATCCCTCTGATAGGGCTAGAGTAGATAGGGACGTTAGGAGGTTCTTAGTCTTCTTCTTTGGTAGACTTCTATACGGGACTAAGGGAGATTTCATTCACTACCACTTCTTGACCCTCCTAACAGATCTTGACCACTTAGGGGAGTATGCCTAGGGTTCGGCCCTTCTGGCCCACCTCTTCACTGACCTCTCTGCCGTTACGCCAGACCAAGAGACCACCATCCGCGGCTTCGCGCCGTTCCTCTAGGTATTTACTTGTTTTAAGTTTGCTCATTTGATTAAATGCTTATAATGCAATGCATGTAATGATTCTAACTTATATGTTCTTTTATGCAGATCTGGTCTTATTATTATTTTTTCCTGGGTTGAGTGAGGCCATCTACACAGCCAGTGGCAATTCCACTTGCCCGACATTGGCGTCCGATTGTAGATACGGCACCGTAACACCATCAGCTGACGGCCCTCCGCCATCAATTTCTTGAGTACCTAGAGCTTCTGGTAAGTTTTAATTCGTCTTTTCTTGCATTTTATTGAACATTGTAGAGTTAAATGCTTATTTTAACATGCTTTAATGTTTCATTAACATCTTTGATTAACATGCTTAGCATGCTTTATTAGGTCAATTAGGATTAATTATTCTACTAACATGTTCATTTAATGTTGTTTTAATTGAATGTTTATTGACAATTTAACATTTTAGTTGAATAATTATCTAAAGAATATTTGAATTTTGCATTCTATTAGATGTTTGTTGATTGACATGCGACTAACCTATGTGAATGCAGGTTGTCTGGCGTCCATATTTGGGTATGGATGATGCCGGACAACCATCGGTGGAGCGTGGGTGGGGCCAATTCAGGCGCCAGGTATGGCTGCATTGCCTGAACGAGATCACCCTCTTGCGCTTAAAGCTAGTGATTAGCACCGTCGGACTACATCAGGAGTGGGTCGAGGAGCAGGTCCCGGAGGGGATTGGAAGAATAATGCGGGGGAAACAGGCCCGCACTGATTGGAAGGCGAAATTCACGGACCAATACGAAGACTGGTTTCGGTACGGGGTCCTAGGGGTACCACATGCTGCGAGCAGTGACGCTTATCTCCAGCACTACTGAGCCCACTACGTGCCCCACCTCCAGCTTCTGCGACTGCTCAATGTAAGTATGATGCATATGACATGTTATGAATGCTTCTTTCAATTTATTATCTTGTTTATATTGATGAATAACCTAAATGATATGACATGCTATGAAAATGCAGGATGCACGGGACGCCACCATTATCACACCTCAGGGGCCATCTCTAGGACGCCGAGGCTCAATTAGAACAAGTTCAGAAAGAGTTGAATGAACTGGTAAGTGCAACATGCATGAATGTTTTAATATTATTAAATTGTTTTGACACTGACACACTGACGGTGATCTCCCTTTTGTTACAACGTACGGCTTACACTCATATGACTCCCCCTTCTGCTTCTACTGCTGGTCCATCTTCCTCCGCTGCTCATGAGGCCGCCCTCACTGACCTTCGTGGTCAGCTGGCTTCCGCCATCTGCCGAGCTACTCAAGCTGAGGAGGATGCTACTACTCGCGTAAGTCTTCGACTTGTCTTTTCTTTATTTTTGCGTGACATGTTTGCTTGCTTGGTTGGATTGACTGATAATGACTCTTGTTGCAAGTTCAGGAGCTTTAGCGTGCTCTTGAAGAGAGAGATGCTAAGCTGGCACAAGCCCGTGGTTCAGCAGTCCGTGTTGCTAAGCTGGAGGATTAGTTGGCCAGACTTTCCGCCGGTGATCTCCCTCGTAAGCTTGCACGACTCCAGGTTCGGCTGGAGGTTTTGACCGAGGAGAGAGATCGTAACCGAGCTCAGTTGGAGAGTCTTCAGGGCCGATTATCAGTTGCAGAGCATGAGCGCCAGAGCATCGAGGCTCAATACTAGCGTGCGCGACAGCGGGCGCTGGATCGAGGATAGGCGAGTACATTTACCACCAGCGTTGCAGTGTCTTCCAGCCAGGTAGGGCCGAGCGCCATGGCACCACCATCGCCGCCAGCACAAGGACCTGATGTCCAAGACGAGGCGCAGAGCCAGTTGGACAAGGGTGCCGGCGAGAGTCAACCGTGAGGGTTGATATCATGATGTATCTTTCTTCTTTTGAGAATCATGTTGCTGATGGATTCAGATATCTGTACACAACACATTTGGAATGTAAATGAAGTCTTGACTTTTGAGTTCGTGTTTGTGCTTTCCCTTTGATCACATCCTGTTCATGACTTGACAGAAAGGTTAAGTATCTATTTAGGCTTAGCCCTTTGCCGAGTTTAGTAACTGACTACTCAACCCTATCCTTGATAGAAGGGTTAAGGGACGAAGCCTTTACTAATGAAGGCAAAATAACTGAATTTGAAAACGGAAATAGAATAAAAGAATGCAACATACAAGTATGCAGATGCTCGCTGAAAATAAAAGGATTCAACACACAAGATGCAACAAACATATGCTAATTAAAATATTTTTGCTTTACAATTGCAAATTTTCAAACTATCTGATTTTTTTTGTGATATTCAAATATTCAAATTTTGTATTTGGTTTTGAAATATTCATTTTTTTTTACATATTAATTTTTTTTATTTTTTATTTTAAAATATCTAATTTTTTTATTTTGAAATATCTATTTTTTTTTTGGATTTTGAAATATCTAATTTTTTTTGTTTGGATTTTGAAATATCTAATTTTTTTTGTTTTTGAAATAAGACATCAACTAGATAAACCAAGGACCACATGGTACTTGGATCAAAAGAGTATATTCATTCATTAACTTAATTCCCAAATCATTCTTCAATGATCTAATCCAGACTTATCGTGCTTGAGTTATGCTTATGATCGTGATCCAATTCGATGGTCTGACCCTTAATCAACCTAGGTCATTCATCAAGTTTGGAGTACGCCTCTTTAGAAGGGAAGGAAGAATTGGTCTAGAAAGCCCACGAGAGGATTCCGGAGATCCAGAAAGATGTCCCTCATTTACCCTATTATCCGTTGGAGTTTGGTCATTTTCACTTTTACGGGGTATTTATTAACCTTGCGCTCCCTTTTCATTTAATTTTGTGGCCTTTTGATGTAGCGTTTGTAATGTTGAGTGGCTTTTTTATTTTGTTGTCTTTTTGCCTTTTTTTTTTTTTATGCGGCGGATCTCCCTCCTTTTTTTTATAACGGCCTCCTACTAAGATGGCGGGTATTTTTAGTAGTCTATTCTAAGCCTCGTTCCGACATCGTGGGCCGAGAGTAAAAACAAAAGTTTTCTTTTAAAAAAGAATGAGTTGCACTTTTACACATTCAGTCAAGCTTTCAACATTCTTTGGGCTTCGCATCTCTTGTTATTCACGAACCAAACGTGTTTGTGTGTACAATAATGCGTTTGAAATAGATTACCAAAGACTAACGAGGGAATTTGAGTTTTCAAATTTTCAGATACCACTGGTCCTTGCACCATGTTGATCGACACATTAACCTAAAGGTAGTACTTCTTAAGATAGAGGCCATTCTAAGGATGAGTTAACTCTTGGCCTTCTGCATTAACTAGGCGATAGGCGTTACTAAGAAAAGCATGCGAGATAACGTATGGTCCTTCCCAATTGGGTTGGAGCTTAGAACACGGACCACTAGGTTTTATAAAGATTTTTTTTACAACCATCTCACCGATTTTGAATTTTCGTTCAATGACTTTCCTTTGATAAAAACCTGCTAATCTATTTTGATATATTCGTGCATGATTAGCAACTAACTATCTTTTCTCATCTAAAAGTTCCAATTAAGCGAGGAGTGCTAAACGATGCTCATCAAGAGAAAACTCCTTGTTCAATTGTACTCTTAATGACGGGATGAGGACTTCATATGGAACTACCGCCTTCATTCCGAATGTTAAGGAATATGGAGTCTGCCCAGTGGGCATGCGGATTGAAGTTTGGTATGCCCATAAAGCCTCAATCAGCTTTTCTGGCCAGTCGAAGAACTTATTAGATTCACGCGTTCTCTTTATAATTTTTATCAGTCTTATTAGTTGCCTCTGCATGGCCATTGCCTGGCGAATATATGGAGACGAATGATGCAATGCAATTTTATACCTGTTGCAGAGGTCCTTCAATTCTTGTGATATGAACTGTGGTCCATTATCGGTAACGATGGTGCTTGAAATTCCAAATATGGTGATGATATTCTTCATGATAAACTTGCAAACGGTTGACGCTTTGACTTCTGTGTAAGCTTTGGCTTCTGCCCACTTGGTGAAGTATTCCGTTGTCGTGAGAATGAAAGATTTCTACTTAATGCCAGAATTGGGATCACCGAGGGGACCAATGATGTCGAAAGCCCACATAGCAAAAGGCAATGGGGAGGAAACATGATGGAGTGAAAATGCGGGGGAATGAACCTCGTAGGCATGAAGTTGACATTTAACACACCTATGAACATACCCTACACAGCCTTCTTCCATTGTTGACTAGTATAATGGGGAGGAAACATGATGGAGTGAAAATGCGGGGGAATGAACCTCGTAGGCATGAAGTTGACATTTAGCACACCTATGAACATACCCTACACAGCCTTCTTCCATTGTTGACTAGTATAATCCTTATCTAAGGATATTTTTTGATAACATATGTCCATTAACGTGGCCACCACAAACTCCAACATGAGCTCCTTCCATAATCTTCCAAAGGTCATCTTCATCCAAGCATCTCAAAAGAACACCGTCAAAACCTCGTTTATAAAGTGCTCCTCCAACTAGGATGTATCTTTGAGCAACTCTCATGATAGCCCTTTTCTCCTCAGCTGTGGCATCTTCAGGACAGCATTGATCTCCACAGTATTTGGCAATCTCAAAATACCATGGTTTTTGTTCATCATCCATCTCTTCTTGCAATTCCGATAGCATGATCTCTCGCTTCTCCACAATATCTCCATCTCTGACCTTCTTCAGCAATTTCTCCTTAATCCTAAGGAATGAAGGGTCTTTCACGACGGGTGAGAGACGCCTATGAATGATGATAGATTCAGAGTTTCTATTGATTGGGTAATTCAGGGATGATGCGAGAGAAGCTAGACCATCAGCTAGGATGTTCTGATTTCGAGGAACATGGACAAAGATCAAGCTAACATAGGCAGAAGTGAGTTCTTGATAAGGCTTGAGTTTATGATTAAGAGTTCGGTACTTGGTAAGCACTTGGCGAAGGATTAGCTAACTATCACCTACAATCTTGAGCTTGGTGGCACCATGGAAGTGAGCAGCCTCAAGACTGGCTAGAAGAGCCTCATATTCAACAATATTGTTGGTGACAGTAAAGTCAAGCTGAAAGGCTTGTGGAATGGGACACCTTCAGGTGATAGAAGAACAATGTTGATACCCTTACCATGAGAGTTATGAGCTCCGTCAAAATGCAGAGTCCACATATCATCTTTAATTCCGTCAATGGACATTAGTTTCTCATCCTGAAACTCTGATCGGACTGGATCAAAACGAAGAAAAGGGTGATGAGCAAGATGTTCTGCGATGGCATAGCCTTTGATTACTTTCTGTTGAATATAGATGATATCAAATTGAGAAAGAAAGCTTTGCCATCGTACTAATCGATCGGTGAGAACATATTTCTCGAGGGGGAATTTGATGGGATTCATCCTAGCGATGAGATGGACTTCATGAGCTAGAAAATAGTGCTTCAACTTCTGAACCACCCATACTGATGCAGCACAGGTCTTCTCCATCACTGTGTATCTTTGTTCTGCAAGGTTGAGAAGTTTAGAGAGATAGTAGGCTGCCCTCTCTTTCCCTTCTTCATCTTCTTGTGCTAGGACAGCCTCCACCGCGTCATCCATGACAGAAATGTAAAGTACTAAAGGTTTGTTCGGATATGGTCGTCTCAAAACATGAGGACTTACTAGATAAGTCTTCAATCCATCGAACACCTCCTCACCCTTATCGTCCCAATCAAATTTTACTCCCGACTTAGTAAGCTCGTAAAACGGCTAACACCTTTGTGAGTGTTGGGAGACAAAGTGACGAATAAATTGCAACCTCCCGATCAATCCTCTTAATTCATTCAAATTTCAGGGAGGTGGCATCTCTCTGATAGCCTTAGCCTTGTTGGGATCGATCTCAATGCCCCGTTTACTCACGATGAATACTAACAACTTGCCTAATGAAACACCAAATACGCACTTCTTAGGATTCATCTTCAATTGGTACTCCCTCGATCTTTCCAAAACTTTTCTCAAAACTTCAGCATGCTCATCTCTGGTCTTAGACTTCACTAGTAAATCATCCACATACACTTTCAAATTTATATGCATCATATCATGGAATATAGCCATCATAGTCCTTTGATCGGTGGCTCCAGCGTTCTTTAATCCAAATGGCATGACAACATAACAATATGTGCCCCATAGTGTAGTGAATGACGTATTCGCTTCATCGTCTTCTGCCAACCTAATCTGATTATATCCTGAAAAACCATCCATGAACGACAACGTCTTAAATCCAGTTATGTTATCAATCAGCACATCTATATGAGGCAGTGGGAAATCATCTTTTGGACACGCCCGGTTCAAGTCTCGAAAGTCAATACAGATCCTGACTTTCCCATCCTTTTCATGACTGAGACTATATTAGTCACCCATTGCGGATAGAGAACAACTCTAATAAACTTGGCTTTATGCAGCTTATCGACCTCTTCCTTCATCTTCAAAGCCATTTGTGGGTGGAATCGCCTTAACTTCTGTTTGACCAGGCTAACTTCATCCTTCAATGTTAATTGATGCTCCACTAGGGAAGAATCTAACCCCGACATATCTTCATAGCTCCAGGCGAAAGTGTCCTTGTAATCTTTAAGAACTCGAACCAATGCCTCTTCATCTGATCTGGAAAGACTTTGACTAATGAGGACAATCCTAGATTCTTCTTTGGTTCCTAGATTGATTTCCTTGGTTGGCTCTTCTACAGCAGCTGAGGGTTCATCAAACCTTTTCACTCCACTCACATATGCCTCAGCTGCGTCCTCATCTTCTTCTCCTTCTTCGGTGACAGGGTCCTTCTCGTGTATCAATTCATATATCCGTACCCGTCATCAACCAACTTATCTGCCTCAAATTCTTCTAACAACTGGATTGGATTCTCTAACAGCTGAGGAATTTGATAGAAAGGAAGGCACTTAGAAGTTAATTTTTGGAGGTATCTATTTGGAATTCTTTTACCCTTTGATTTTCTAGACTTCCGAACCTGACTAACTTCACTATACTCCCTAACTTCAATAAACTGCCTACCACTAGACTTACTACTCCACTCGCATATACCTCAGCTGCGTCCTCATCTTCTTCTCCTTCTTCGGTGACGGGGTCCTTCTTATGTATTAATTCGTATATCCGTACCCGTCATCAACCAACTTATCAGCCACAAATTCTTCTAACAACTGGATTGGATTCTCTAACAGCTGAGGAATTTGATAGAAAAGAAGGCACTTAGAAGTTAATTCCTCGAGCTATCTATTTGGAATTCTTTTACCCTTTGATTTCCTAGACTTCCTAATCTGACTAACTTCACTAGACTCCCTAACTTCAATAAACTACCTACCACTAGACTCACTATCCTGACCTAGGGAGGACGAAGAAGGATGAAAATCATTAGGTACACGAGGGAATATAGAGAAATCCTCTCGAGAGGAGGGGCAGAGTAGATCTAAAAGAGAATCCTACCCGAGCGACCCCCGCGATGAGGTACATTCGAACAGGTAGTAGGATGTTTCCTCAACGAGGACTTTGGAGGAGGAAGTTGCCAAATCGGCGTTTTTTTTTAGACATTTTGGGTATCAAGCATGAAACAAGAATGGACCTAAAAAGGAGGGGAATGTGATGGAGAAAACGGCATAATTGCCAAGGGATTAGGGGGATCATATAGCAATATGTCCCAGATCAGATCATGGATCCTCTCTAGGTCGAGAGGAATCCGAGGCAGAATGTCTTGAGGAGACAGAGTAATGATGATGGGAGGAGCCCGAGGTATATCTTCAGTGATGACCCTCGACCAAGTCGGGGTCAGGAGCAGAGTACGAAATAAAGTATGGAGGGTGAAAATATGAGAAGGGTAAGTGGACCTCCAGAGGTGATCAGTGGTCAAACCAGTTTTATAGGGGTCATATGGCTCCCCTTCATCTGTCTCCTCATTCAACAAGATTCTCTTGTCAAAGATAGCTCTAGGCCCCTCTATCAGCTCATCTATCAGTGGTGGCCACTTTGGTTCAGAGGGATCAAGGAATAATCTGTTCAGTGCAATATACAAATCCCTTATGTCGAACCAGCGGTACCACTCGCATTCTGGATCTTGAATTTTCCTCATTTTCATCGGCCGCAGAGCCTCCAAGGACTGGTACGTCAGTAACTGAGAGTAGTGTCTAGCCAAATCCTTGCCATATATGTCATGTAGGTTGAAGTGGGAAGTGATTGCCACCGTGTTATCATTATTGTTTTGAATCACGGGTCCCTTAATGAAATGAGTTGAAAAAGTCCAAGTTAGGAGTTCCCGATTTTCTTTGCACGGCGCAACCATTGTCTTCCATGTCTTATGACCATCTTTGTATTCATGTTGTTGAACAATGTTGTGTCTCACCCTTACTGACCTATAGCCCAAACCATTATCAGGTGCTCTTATGTTATCTTTAATAGGCATGGTTCTGCCCTGCAGTTGTGTGCCTAGGCCTTTTCCAGGTTGATAACCGCCCTTCATCATTATATCATAGCCAAGGGTACTCATGAACTTCCCCCTTTTCACAGCATCAACTGGACAAGAAACGGGTATGGTAGCCTTCAAAGGATCGGTCGATGGAAGGTTGACATCTAATACCAACAGAATGGATTGTCGGCCAGGTAAGGGAGTCGGCTTGATATTCAGAGAGTGAGCAACAGTAAGGATAGGCATACTCGTTACTTTAATAATCCGTCCTTTGTGTGGAAACTTGAGGCATTAATGGTTTGTAGACGGAATTTCCTTAAGGGATTTGATGTAGGGACGGCCAAGTATGCCTTTCAATGAAGGGTCAATCTTAAGAATATGGAATTCAACCTCGGCGTAACAAACGGGACCTAATTCCACCTTCAATAAACTATTCCTAGAGGGGAACGTGTAGAGTTATCGTAGGCGGTAACATAGATGGGGGAAGGCAATCACTTCTCCTTGGGTATACCACAGAATTCTAGGGTCTTCGATGACAACACATTAATGGTGGCCCCAGTATCAATCAGACATACATCTACAGCCTTCTTGTAAATGTTGACTGTAATGCTTAGGGCCATGCTCCTGGATGCTATTGGTGCTAGTTCAGATGTGTGAAATGAGATGGAGGGCTGATCCCCTTGTGGAATTAGCAGTGCAGTGATCTTTTATACCGGCACGTCCTCATTGACCATAACCCTTTTGAGGTACTCCATTAAAGCTTCTTAGTGGGTCTTGGATCTTTTGATTAGTTCAAACACTGAGATGTGTGCTGGTGTTCTGTCTAGGTGCTTCAACAAGTCATATTGAGTGCCAGATGCATTCTCTTCATTCTGTACTTCCTCTGGTGGCTGTGATGGGCCGTCTCTAACTGTGGATTGAGGGAAGACATTGTTGAAGATCCTCCTGCTCTGGAGCGTGTGCTGCTCAACATTGGAAGGTCCAAGTGATATCTTAAGTACTGCCGGGTTGATGAGGGGTATAGAGGGGGTAATGGGTTCATATGTGGGTGATGGTGGGTTATTTGGTGAAGGTGTTGGAACGCGGATAAGTGGTTTGGAGGGTTGTATGGTATCGAGGGGGTGGTTGATGCAGGTCATGTGGGAAATGGTATGCGTAGCAATGGTTTAGATGGCATGAGTGGCTCATAACTGGGTGGTGGGGGGTTATTTGGTTTAGATTTAGTGGGGGGTTTAAGATAGGCGGGTGTCGGTATAGGGGTGATGGTGATAGATTCTGGTTTAGGTATGCGGAGGATGCGGCGAGGCGGTTGTTCGGCGGTACTCAGAACATGGCCCGTTCAATAAATAGAGGAAGACTCCTTTACCTTCTACTGTTGTCCCCTGTTAGCCTCAGACTGGCTATGGGCAAGGATTTTGCATTATACCCATGTTTGGTGGTGCTGCTGCCTGTACTGTTGCTCTCTGTATCTGTTGTTGCTGCTGCTGTGGCTGTTGTTGTTGCTGCTGCTGCTATTGCTGCGGTCTCCTCGCCTTCAGGGTGGCTATATACTTTCTCATCTCTTCCCAATCAATACCCCCTTGCTTATTCAGGTCATGGATGTAACCCCTAAATTGGAAACATGCATCCACTATATGCCCAGATTGTCTATGGAAGACACAATACCTAGAGGCATCAGCATTCTGGGACTAGACTGTTTTCTCCTTTGGCAAGACCAAATCATTGGGTGCCATAAGGGCATTGAATATGTTTGATACAGACTCCGGGAGCGGAGGATAAGACACCCTCTTTGGGTCTAGAGGTTTTCTCTACTGATTGTAATTGCCTAGGGGAGGCACATTATGGTATGCTGGCCGCTGACGAGGCTGATTATATGCTAGTTGGTATGGTTGTTGAGGCGGCCTGAAGCCCTGTTGGTTTGGCGGTCTCTGCCCTGTGTGCTGTGGCTGTTGCTGCTGGTTCCTTACGAACTGTGGCTGGTTATTGTTCATGGTGTTGATTTGTTCATGAGTGAGTGTGCCTTCAGTGGTCAAACCCATGTTAGAGGGATTTGGCATAACAGGCTTTTGGGGTGGAGGCCTGCTGGGTTTGTAAGGGTCAAAGACATTAGAGAAAGTAGCATCTTTGAATGCATTCTGGCAATAACGTGCCCTCTCATATAATTTTGCCATGATGGTCAAATTGTTTAACGTGAGGACCGGTTTGTACTAGGGGGTAGCATTATAAATCATCATCTTCACTTGTTCAGATTGGGATTGGTGATCCTTGATCTTCTCTGCCATACCCCTCCATCTATCAGCAAAGGTGATGAAGTCCTCATCATGCTTCATCTTTTCAGCCACTAAATCAGTTATGGACAAAGAGGGTGCAACTCTGTCTTGGTATCACTTGATGAATTTCCGCGACACAATGTCATAATCTTCCATGTCAGACGAATCCAAGGAGAAAAACCACTCGAGGGCTGGTCCCTCTAATGATCTCCTGAACAAGAACACCAGTGACCTCTTGTCACTCTGCCAAAAGGAGGATTCATACATAAACTCCTTCAGGTGGGTGAAGGGGTTACCAGAACCGTTGTACTTTCCGGCATCTCAGAAGGTGGCAGATGAAATACTGGCAAATTGGGTATGGACACTTCAGGGACAACCTTGACTCCCATCATCTTTTTGAAACTATTGAACTGCTCGTCCATGCGGTCCATCTTTATGAGTAGACCCTGAGTCATTGGATCGATTTTGGGAGGAGGAGGTGGTGGAGCATGATAGGCTTGCCTCCTGGAATAAGTGGGGCAAGGGGGGCAGTATGGTTGAGGTCTGGTAGCGCTTCCGCCATGCCTGAAAGTATTTTGGTAAGTCAGCGAATGCAGTCTAGCCGGATATCTTGAGGAAGACAATTGTGGCCCAAACGGCCAGGGAGTTGAAATACGAAGGCCCTCCACGGCGTTCTGGCCCTGGAGACTCCTGTGAATCTATCCTAGAGCATTCTCTCTCTAGTTATCTGAGAGCAAATGATCCTCTATTGAACACACAATCACCCTCGAAGGTCTTCCGCTGGACTCGATCCTTAACTATTAGAAATTCCATGGATAGGGATTCGTAAGCCAAGGTCAAAATCTAAAAGTCCACCGACAAGATGTTTGTGGTGTCTCAAGTCCAAGGACCAACCGCACCACTGTGACGATGAATCAAGCCGACTGACAATCAGGTAAATTAACATTTGGCGATTCATATTGGATCAGTTCAGTGAACTCATTCCCCAATGAGTACCGACAGGTTTCCCATAGTGTCTCCACACAAGTGACTAACAAGATCAGTCACCCTCATCATATGAGCTGGAACAACATGTACTAGTCTTACTAGATGTTTGATATCCTTTTCAAATATCCTACGATTAGGAACAATCAAGAATATGTGTTTATAAGTCATAGGTCTCATTATTATGATCTCATCATAATTCGATGACTATTGCACACATTCAAGGACTTCATTATGCGTATTTATAAATACACCAATCTACATAATGAAATACATGCCATTTATTAATGAACCAGATTGTAATAGGTGCCTTATGATTGGCTTTAAGGACACCTATATCCATCAGTCGTGTCGTGTTTTGTCCAGCACAACATCATATACAGATTTGGGGTGTCTAGCTAGATCACATCAAACAATGGCACCCCATTCAAAAGTCAAACAGTTTACAAGATGGCGGCCAAATTTCATATTGAATGGAATTCATCCTCAATCTATTACCCTCAGGCTAATGGCATGGCTGAAGCATTCAATAAGACACTTTGCAAACTACTGGTGAAAATCAGTAAAGGACGGTAGCAGGATTGGGATGAAAAGGTATATGAAGCATTATGGGTCTATCGCACGGTCTACAAAACTCTAACTGGGTGCTCTCTATACTCCCTAGTCTATGGGGCGGAAGTCATTGTCTGCGTTGAAATTGAACTCTCATCATATCGGGTGGCCTTGCATTATGATTTGTAAGAAGGCGACATGAGTGAAGTCCAGAGGTGATATGAGGAGCTTTCTGACCTCGAAGGTGAAAGATTGGCGGCTTATCAATGCCTACAAGTTTACCAAGTCAGAATGTCACAGGCTTTCGACAAGCTGGTGAAAGAAAGGACTTTTAAGAAACAAGATCTAGTGATGGTGAAATAGAAAGATGTCATGATGATGAAACAAAAAGATGTCATGGTATCTCGCCCCAAGAATAAATTCAAGCCAAACTGGATAGAGTCTTTTATAGTCTGCAAAGTCTACGAAGGAGGTACTTAAAAGCTGGTGGATGAGAAAGGGAATTTGGCCTTCCCCCTACCAAACGGCCACCATAACGTTATATCATGCTCTGGAGCATGAATTTGTGCAGAATCACCATTAAGAACAGTGGATTCAAAAAGAAAAAAAGAAAAAAGAGGAGCTTAAAAAACAAGGTGCCCCAATGGACTTAGTCGGCTCTGTCTCCAAAATAAGCCGATTAAGGTCAAAAAGGTCTTGAATCCGACTGAGGTGAGTCTGCAAGGGCATCTTAAGTAAAAATGGGAAACCTACTGTATGAAAATCCGCAAGGATGCACAAGAAAAAATAAGAAGGGGCTAGTTTTGTGAAAACTTGAAAGGGCGCTAAGGTTAGTTGAAAAAAAAAATCCAGCCCATCGGGTTATGACAAAAAGAGGATAAAGGAAAAGGGAACAAAAAGAAAAAGAAAAAGAAAAAGTCATATCTTAGTGGGGGAAAGCTCTCTCAACCTACCTCAGGTAGAGATTGAGTTTTTCCACATCCTTACTAAGAGAGAGTGTATAAGGATTGAGGTTTCGGGTTCAGTTATCGGGTCGGTTCCAGAGCCGAACCCTTTGGTTTGGGCCCTGGTGGGTCTGGGGCATGCCTTCTAAACGGCGTCAAGCGTCGGGCTGTACGGACGTCATTTAAAGAGTCCGCTGCTGTGCCACGTGGGCCAGCGTTGGGGTGTGTTTATACGGTCCCGGTCGTGCGGTCTGATTGGCGTCGTGCGTGGCAGATGCGATTCAGAGATCTGTCAGGATACGACCCCGTCTTGTCATCTGAATGACGTCATCTATGGACGATGCGATTTCACCTGCTTCGCTTTGACGCCCCGAGCCTTCCCTCCTTTCTCTCATTTTCTTCTTCTTCTCTCTCTCTCTTCACTCTCTCCGACTCCCTCTGCTTCTCCCTTCCCTTCCCCTTCCTCTTCTTGCTCTTCCACCACTCCAACGCCCCTCTACCTCTCACCACTACCACCACCATCTCCGGACGACGGCCGACGTCCCGATGGAATGATGGCATCCACGGCGGTACTGGCGACGATTTTGCGGTGTGGCGGTTCGGCTGCACGGAACTAGGAGGAGTTCAAGTAACTGGTAGGGGGACGATCCTTACACATGATTTGATTGTTTTATCCATGTTCTTCTCGCTTTGAAGCATACGATGTGCGTGGAGATTTTAGGTAGAATGAGCATGTTATGGTTATTTTTATGAAATGGGGATTAGCGTGTTTTAAGCGGTTATTTGGATTCTCCCCCTCCTTCACTATTTTTGGGTATTTTTTAGACGATTTTGGGGGGAGGAAATCCCTTTTTTTGGCCCAGGGGAGGCAGCAGGAAAACTAGATTTCGGGCTCTAAATGGCGTCGGGCTATAGTGATGCCATTTACAAATGGTGGCAACCATGAGCGACGCCATTTAGGCCAGATTTGTCTTGAGGCCAGTTTCTGCAGGAACCTGTTCAGTTTTGAATGGCGTCGGGCTAAGGCGACGCCATTTACAAATGGTGGCGACCATGGGCGACACCACTTAAGCCAGAACCCCGTAATTCCCGTAATTAACATGTGCGTTTATTGTTAGACAATCATGTTAAATACATCCTTGAAATCATACATTAGGGGTGGGGATTTTTATATGATCGGAACCGCATTGTGTATGTGACTTTATGCGATCGTGGACCTAGAATGACTATGGTTTGTGTTTGACACCTTGTGTCGGTGTGGGAGTGACACGGTGTCTGTGTGACATTAACACCACACTGGTGTAGGAGTGGTACATGTTAGTGTATCACTTGTGGCTGGGAAGAGGCAGAACCACCTGAGTTAGACAGGTCGGAGTAGCTTGCGCGCTATCCGAAGGGTTGCTGCTCTATCCTAGCGGGTCGGTGCTTTCCTAGTTTGACGTAGCAGTTTCCGGCGCATTTCTTACTGTGGAGCCAGGTTTGGTACTGCTAGAAGTATACCCTTTTGCCAATGGGACTGATGTAACCTAAGATATCGAGGTTACGAGTGGTACCCTTCGCCCTTTGGCCTGATGTAACCCAAGAGGTTAGGCTTATGGGTTGTCCCTATAGCTTCGGCTTGATGGGGGTTTCGCCGGTTCTCAGGGACCTCGTATAGCGCCTAGGCTTGGCGTGAAGGGAAGTCCGGTCGATAGGACAATGGTTTCGACTACTTGTGTGCACACGTAACTAGGTAGTGGTGGTTCACTAGTCCCAATTATTCCTAGTTTAACTCACTGCCTCACCCTACGGTGTCTGGAGCTCGTAGGGGCGGACATGCGTGAATGTTGGTAGTGTTGTGAAGTGTTGTTTGTACGCGTTCGGCTGTATGGTTTGTGTGTCGAACCGAATCGTTAGTTGTGCACTGCGGTGTTGAGAGGGTTGCTTGAATTACTTTTGAACTGTGCCTGTTGCATTTATAAATGCATTTATTTCATATCTAACCTTTAGGACTGTAGCTTTACTGCTTTCGTTACAGCTTTCCTTTACTTCGGTGGATGCCTGCTAGTGTTCTGGGAGGTGGGGATCAGGTGATGCCTACTAAGCCCAATTCTGGTGTGGCTCACTCCCTACGGTTTCAGGTGTGGACTTCTTCTTGGCGAGCGTTGGTGTGTGGTGTTCTTCCTGGTGTGCGGGCCAACAACTATCTCGGTTCCGGGTATACCCCGATGCTGTTGTACTTTTCTTCTGCCTGTATTTATTTAATTATTTGGACTATGTAATTATTGTTGGACTATGTACGAACATTAATATTGCGCTTCCTATGCACTTGTAACTTCCTTGAGGTCCGTGTGATTGTTATATTTAGCCTTGTTTAACGCTTACTTCTCTAGACGTGTTGTTTGAGATCCAGGTGTGAACCCATGGATAATGGTCCGATAACCATTTAGTAATTGGGTCCCCCGATTATAGGGTGGCGGATCATTACAGGGAGTCAGAGTCACCAATGATAAGAAAATCATTATGTCACTTTACATTGGTAGGTGACGTAAAGAACTTTCAACAAAGGGTTACAATTGAGGCGATAATGACGACATCTTCCCACCTCAGTAAAGGAGTGAGACAACTTAATTTCTCATATGATAAGGTCCAAAAAGCGCAAGATACTCTCCAGTCAAAATCCTTTGTCCCACTAAGAAAATTCCCATCAACAAACCAAAAGTTCATGGCTACTGAGAGCCTTTTGTTAGGAATCGATAAATACGCAATGAAAACAATATGATTCCATGTATCACAGTGCTGGGATCGAAAAACGGACTAATATATTAATCTAGAAGAACCGTTCTTCACCATTGCGGGGTTTCGAATCTCTCGTGCGAAGTACCGATTTGCTAATCGCACAGGCGCACGATCTCCAAAGGTATCTACACGAGCTCTCGAAGAAGACGAGTTTCTCTCCTCGGCTTGAAGACATCGACCGGATCTCAGAACCTCCACCATGCAGTTGAAGAGGAGGAGAGAGAAATAGAATTCAAGAGGGAGAGAGAGAGATTGTGGACAAAGAATTCTCCAAGCTTGTAGTGTGCATTCACTTAGCCTCTTATTACTCTCGTATTATAATAAGAGTGATAAAGCCAAATAACTCTCATAATTATCCAAGAACTTGGCCTAGGATAATTTTCCATTAAATATTCTACGATTATCCTGCGGCTTTTCATAAAAGCTCATATAATAGAATATTTAATATCTCTTACCGCCTTTCAAAAACTCTTATGTGTGTGACCCTCTAGGCCCATATATTAGTCAGGTTTCAGGCTCACTAAATTTAGAACTATTTCTAAAGTTTAGTATTTATTAATTTATTATTTAAACATCATATGTTAAATAATTAATTTAACAAATAAATGAATTATCATCTGATGATAAATCTACTAGACCTTTTGACCATGAACGGCATCAAGCACTACCTCATGATCCCATAAGATATAAGGGATGCTATTCCCTTGGTTGAACATTTCCGTCTGCAGATACCACACAGATTTATGTAAGTATTAGGTGGCCTACAAGCCAAGGAAGCAGTGTGGTTGAAGAAATTCATCAACGACCTCAGCGTAGTTCCCAGCATCTCTGAACCTGTTCTGCTGTTGTACGACAACAATGGAGCTATTGCACAAGCGAAAGAGCCGCGGTCTCATCAGAAATCAAAGCATATTCTGAGACACTTTCATCTTATCAGAGATATCATATCCAGAGGAGATGTAGTGGTAGAAAGAGTTTCATTTGTCGACAATGTAGCAGATCCAATGACAAAGCCATTGGCACAAAATGTGTTTAAGCATCACCTAGAGTCTATAGATTTAGTACATAAAGGTGATTGGCTTTAGTCCAAGTGGGAGATTGTTAGTCTTAGGTGGCCTACAAGCCAATATGACTTTGTAATCTTGTTCAATTATTAATAAACTAGAATTATATTCATTGTGTGTAAATCGTATTAATTATCGTCTCATACCGTGAATATGTGCGATAGTGATCAGATTATGATGAGATCATACTAATGAAACTGATCACTTAAACACACATATTCTTAATAGTTACCAGTCGGAGAATATCCGAGAAGGACATCGGATATCCGGATAGACTAGTACATATTACTCCCGCTCATAAGATGAGGGTGACTGATCTCATAGTCACTTGTGTGGAGACATTAAGGCGAATCTGTAGGTGCTCATTAAAGAATGAGTTCACTGACCTGATCCGACTGAATCGCTGGATGGTATAGTACCTCACTATCAACCAGCTTGATTCTATTGTCGCAGTTGCGTGGATGGTCCCAGGACTTGAGACACCATGGACACCTTGTCGGTGGACTTCTGTGCTTTGACCTTGGTTTATGAATCTCTAACCACGGGATTCTAAACAGTCAAGGATCGGGTGCAGCGGAATACAGTCGAAGGGAATTGAGTGTCAATAAGGAATCATTCGCTCTCGGTACTTAGAGAGAGAATGCTCTAGGAAGGATGCGCGGAAGTCCCTGGCCAAGGTGGACGATAATGTAGGGAAAAGAGTTTTCCGATATTATTCGGCAGCATCCAATCCAAGTGAGTCGACCGGTTAGGGTTTGACAGTACACCATACCCTGAGTTGACTCAAGAGCATTGTACGAATGAAATACTATATCCACGTGGTAACTGTCAGTGGAAAGGTTCCAAGAGTGGGATACTTAACCCCAATACCTTCTGGGTTCACGCGGTGTTGCTTGGCACCCAACGTGACCGGAGGCCCGATCGAATTTGATGTACGACATTGATTCGATTGATTAATTAATTAATATGAGTTATTAATTGATCAATCATGCCAGTGAGAAGTCACTGGGCTTATTGGGCCATTAACCGGACTGGTTATTGGGCCTAGAGGGTCACACGCAAATGATTATCAAGGCGATAGATAAATAAGTGGGTTTTATATAAACTGTGGGTTTTTATGAAAAATTGTACGGTTAATATAAAATGTAGCGAACGGGCTGAGCAGGCCAGGTTGCTGCTAACCCTAGCCGCCCCCTCCTCTCTTCCTCTCTCTCTCTAGCGCCCCAGACGAACCCAGATCCCCGAATCTGCTTTGCCGCTTCTCCGACTCCCGTTCGACGGGAAATCGTCCGCACGATGCGGCAATCGTTGCGGCCAACGGCGGAGGATTCGTGGGCTGCGAAAAACAAGGAACGTGAGGATATCTGTTACGAGGAGGATCGCGTAGACTCCATTAGAGGTCGGGCAC
This sequence comes from Zantedeschia hybrid cultivar, assembly GCA_030544215.1. Classification (NCBI taxonomy): domain Eukaryota; kingdom Viridiplantae; phylum Streptophyta; class Magnoliopsida; order Alismatales; family Araceae; genus Zantedeschia; species Zantedeschia hybrid cultivar. The sequence continues at coordinate 46,164,767 of JARZZO010000002.1, read as the reverse complement.
TTGCATGGCTACCGGTGTCTCACCGACGGAACCGATCGGCGGATTCGAGTCCGCACAAGGTAAGAACCGATTATCTGATAATCCGTTCTTAGTTTTATCGAAACGGGAAACAGATCGCTGATTTATTTTTATTCTACTGCGTGAGCGATCCGGAGAAACGCGAGAACCCAACATCTTGGACCTGAGAGACCAAGGATATCTTGTTGGTAGGTCTTTGAACTTTGACCTTGATTAACGAATCCCTAACCATGGGTTATCTATATGTCAAGCTGTAAGGATTGAGGTTTCAGATCCAGTTATCGGGTCAGTTTCGGAGTCAGATCCCTCGGTTTGGGCCCTTGCGGAGCTAGGGCTTATTTTAGGCTGTGGCGAGAGTACGGCCCCGGTCTTATCATCTGAATGGCGTCTTATATGGACGATGCCATTTAGAGTACGGCCTTGGTTTGTCAGCGTACGGCCTGGACTTGTCGTCTGAATGACGTCGGACTTGCACGATGCATTTTTCCCAATTTCTATTTGACCCCGCGAGCCCTCCCTCCTTTCCCTCATTCCCTCCTTTCTCTTCTCTCTCCTCTCTTCCCTCCGACCTCTGGCACCCCCCTTTCCCCCTCTCCTTCCTTTCCTCTCCCCATTCCTCCTCTCCCTCCACTCCATTAACCTCTCAACTTCCTCCACTACCACCACCACTTCCTCTGCGGCGCATTTCTCTCCGGACGGCGGCCGACGTCCCGGTGGAGTAACGACGTCCACGGCGGCGGCGTGTGGCGAGACGAGTTGGCAGCTTGGAGCTAGGAGGAGTTCGAGTAACTGGTAGGGTGATGATCCCCGTTGTATTTTGTTTAAAACCATATTTTTTTCCCGCTTTGAAGCATGTTTAGGGGGTTTTTAGGATGAAAATACTAATTGCATGAAATGAGAAATTTGGGGTTTTTAATGGGTATTTAAAACATGCAATTAACATGTGTTTACATTGATAGATAGTATGGTTAATTATATGCTTGAAATCATGCTTAAGGACGATGACTTCTACGTGATCGGATCACACCGTGTTACGTTTTGTGCGATCGTAAACTTAGAGTGACAGTTGTTAGCACTTAGGCACCCTGTGTCGGTATGGGAGTGACACGGCGCCGGTGTGGGAGTGGTGGGGTGACGCCTAGAGAAAGGGTCACCTGGTGTACCCCGGGGTATAGCTAGTACCGGTGTGGGAGTGGTACATTCGGACTGTCGCTCGTGCTGGGGGAAGCAGAACCACCTGTAGCCTGTCAGGCCGGAGTAGCCAGCGCGCTATCCGAGGGGTTGCTGTTTGGTCTCAGCGGGTCGGTGTTTCCCACGTTCGGCTGTGTGGTTGTCGTGTTTTGCCGAGACGCTGGTTGTAGGCTCCGTGGTAGAATGGTTTCAGAGTTATGCATGTTATATTTTGAATGCATGCATTTTATATCGAAATTTAGGAATTGTGTTTACTGCTTTACTTGCTTAAATTATCTACATTTGTGTTGCTGCACTTGTGGGTGCGTGAGTGGGTGGTGGGGATCGAAGGATCCCTACTGAGTCTTTTTGATGAGACTCACCCCTGCAGTTTTCAGGTGAGGGTTCCAGGCAGGCGTAGCGAGGAGAA